>CM060885.1:46375000-47742500 GCA_030762935.1 Hymenopus coronatus | reverse complement strand
ACTTTATCTAGCAATACATTTTATTTACATTTAATATGATACATTTATAATACGAATAGTTGCTGATATATACCTTCCCAGCGAATTGCAGTGTTATCATATTCCATGCTGGCAATGTATCATACATTTATTGCAATTCTGAAAGTTATATTAGTTATGTGTGTAACATGGCAAGTCGCCAGGGAAACTTTGTTTTGATAAACACCGGCGTTGACCTTAATCCTGCATAGCTCTAGTACTTCTGGAATAGTCCCAGAAAATAATACAGCAAGCAAATATTCCCGCAATGTACAAATAAATAATATTTTATTGCGGTAAATTAGGAAATTAAATTCATGTTGGTATAGTTTAATGCGTAAATGTATATTAATAGCTTTTTATGATTCATGTGGCTTATAGTGCCTTATAGAACAACATTCCGCAATCTCACAATACTTGAATATCTGTGCATTGAAGTGTGGGGTACAGAAACTGAAAGCTTTCTTTCCTTTTATTTTTCATTTTTACCTTTTCTACTCTGCAAAATCAGTAGAGGAAATATTGTATTCCATCCAAAAATTCTAGATCTAAAATACCCGCTTGATGTTGTTTGAATTCAAATAAAGTATTTTTAGAAAAAGGTTCCATGTGTGTGTGTGTGTGTGTGTGTGTTTGTTTGTGTCTGCCAACAGCATAAGTCAACATGAAAACAAGGTTAAATATCAAACTTGCTATTGAAGTTCGGTATTTTCCAAAAGTGTGATAAGAATATTTTCACCTCATCCCACATCACCCAATTACCCTCTACAGGGAAGATTTATCACCACCACCACTACCACCAACACCCTTGCCTTCCCTTCCCTCTGGGCAATTCCGAGGACTATTTCACATTGATTCTTCGCAGTTTATTTTTAATTGGTGAGAATCCAATCGCCTACTGAGGTGTCTTTATAAGATTTTCCACCTGTTTAAAAAAACAAACATACATCAGCAGGTTGCTGCTTGATATTTTCTCTTCCACACACAATACGCATATCGTTATGAAAAATGTTGAATTTGTCAGAGTTATAGAACTTTGAGGCCTTGAACACATATGCATTTGCAATTTGTAGTTTTTTTTTTTTTTTTTCGTGTTTTCTTGCTGATATAGAGATTCTTCTTGTAACTTGAGCATTGTGGCCGTTTCGATAAAGATTCGCCTCTTTGGGCGAACATGCAAACTTTTTGCTCTTGTATTTGTACCAAAATATTCTTTGTTAGTTTGTATTCTCAGATATATTTTACGTTTCTCAACTGCAAATCTCTATTTCTTTTTCTGTATTTTTCGCTTTCAGGCAATGAAAACAGAACTTAAAAGAAGTGGCCGACTTTAGGTTACTGTGTTCTCCTTATACCTACAACGAAATGATTGATGAAGGTTTATCTGTATTAACAATAAATGGATAAAAGAATAAGCTTTATAAGAACAGCATAGGAAAACCAGTAGTGAAAATCATAAGAATGCAACAAATTCTATTTTAGATAGTATTTAGCGCCGACAGTTATTTCATAGGCACAAAAAGAACTAACCATTTACAAAAAATATTAAATAAGCATGAGTGTGTTCTCTCCATAAAAGGTCCTCTGAAGTTTACTGGGCTATAATAAATGGCATAGCTTCAATTTAAACGTTTTTGAATTATAAAAAATGAAACCCATGCTTCCACAAGGCTGTCTGTTTCGTTCAGTACTTATTTGGGGGCTTCGAATTTTCTATACTTCATCACTTCACTGAAAACAATTTTGCATAGAAAGGTAATGTATAGTCGAACTGATAATAACTATGTAGACTTTCATGGCCAGCGTTATTAGAATGAAAATGATTTCCGAGTTTGTAGGCCGTGGCCTATTGGAAAATCTTATTCCGGACATTACATCCGAAGCTGCGTCAGTGTGGGGCGGAAAAAGGTCTGTGGTGTGGTTCTGAGTCTCAGGGCTGCTGTACGACTGGGCGTCTTGATGCGGCATTTATTTAAACTTTTTTTCATGAGTTTAAATTTGCCGCTGTATGTGATGTTGGTCACGCTTACTGTTGGCGAGACTGAAATTATCTATTTGCGCCAGACTTGATTGTTGAAGCAGTTGCAAGATTATTATCGGTGGCGAATTATTTATTTATAGTCTCAACCACGTTTTCCATTATATGTTTGCTAGGTTCAGTCGGTGAGTAAAAGAATCTTAACCCCCTAGCTCGGTTGGTAATATTTAATACAGTAGAGAATTAAGATTTCTTGTTAATTATAAACTTTTATTTCGTAAATCGTTGGTACAATGTAGTGAATTAAGGCACGCTACTTAAACTGATCTCTTTTTGAGAAAGCTGTGCCAAATATTTACTTTAATGTGTACTTGCAATAAATCTCTTGCTGATAATCTGTAAAATACCATATTTCACACTAAATTGCTGTATTAGAGATCTCGATTTACGAGATTAACTCTTTGCGTCTGTATCCTTGGCTTCTATCTTGTAGACTGCGTCCCGGTGCCTTTAAAAATTTTCACACAAAAGTTGAAGATCATTGTTTTTTAACATTGTAATCTGTCCGTCACCATGGGGACGACAGATTTCCTTATTCCACATTTCGTGAAATATGTATTTACAATACATTTTTATACTCTGATAATAATTTAAAATTAATATATTTACATAATTTATATGAAAATATTCTTATAAATAGCTGATATTTCTAAATCAATTATTTGTGTACTCTGTTCTTATGCTTTGTTACTGGTATAAACAAATTGCAGCATCCAGGATCTCGTTCTTCTGTATTGTTGTTATTATTATTATTATTATTATTGTTATATCATATTACTACTTTAATTATGTTTTATTAATATGTTTTTCTAAACATCAATACTTAGCTATACATTATAATACGTTGTATTCATTACATAACCTTGGCTATGTTATTTTCGTAGAAATACGCCATTTTAATTATTTTCGTGCGTATCGTGAGGCGATGACATCACGCTGCCATTTTTTAAACATTCAATTCTTTGGCTTACATTGAAAAACAATATGTTTTATTATTTTGACATTATTTTAGGGCAGTATTGTTTCATTTTCTCTTGACTTGATTTTGACTTGATTTATTTAATATTAAATCCTGCGTCAAGTGGCGTGACCAAAATGTTCCATTGCTGGTCTCGGTGGCGAGGCCACTGCAAGAACTTGCATTAATTTCCTTATCAGCTGTCTGCAGTTCGTTTTGAATTGGCATTAACGTGTGCCGGGGGCGAGATTTTTTGGCATGAAGCAGTGGTTGTTACACCTGTGTGAGTGGGCACGTGTGCTGTCGGAAAGTTCTTTGACGTAGAAGCCGTGCATTGTTACATAGGAATTATTTTGCGGTGATTTGCGCGTACAACTGCTTCTTGAAGTTTCCTACCACGTGACGGACAGGTATAAAAAACAAAACGAAGGTAAGCTCGGGGATCAGTTTCAACTGGGAGTGCATTGCGAGCAGAAGTTGACTGAGTTTCGTCAGGAAATTCGTAGCGACCAGTAGTAGTTGCCGCAGCCAACGGCGACAGGAAGCCATACCTACGGCTTGCTTACAATACCTTTGAAGAAAGACATTTATTTGTGAGCAGATTCTATGAGTGAACCGAGTTTGTGGAAGAAATAAACAGTTGTCTGTTGGAGTAAAGATAATTTTTGTTACAATATCTAAAGAAGAGTCTAGAGAAGTGTTTTACAACATAGTACTGATTGTGATGACGTAGGTGCATTTAGTAGAAGCAAAGACTGGAAAACGAAAATAAAATTATTCAAAAGTAGCACCTAGATTTTGCAACACTGCCTGCAAGCGTTTTTACACCTTTAGATATACCGACCGAATAGAGGCACCACAACCAGAAAAGGCGGTTTTGTTGTCACTAATACCATAGCCATCTATAATCCTGCCCTGGCCCTGGTAAATATGGCAACGTCGCAGCAAGTGAGCAACTTAACACATGTTCCAGAGCAAAATACTCCTCTTGCTTGTGTATTTGATTGTACAATCCGTTCTTCAGAGTAAGTAAATTCACTCTGTTCCTGGGGCAAGCTGGTTACCATTTAGCAAACTATGGTATGTGTGAAACATTTTCAGAAAAGTTACGTGAGTTTAGTTGAGAAACATGCAGAAGAATGAAAACACGAACATCCAGTTGTTTCTGAATTTGCCTTCATATCTAAGCTGTGCGAACGAAACTAAATGAAAAACACAGAAGAGGAGAAATATATAATCGGCTTAAACAGCTAAAGGAGGATGAACATAAACAGCCAGAGGAAGAAAACCCTGTACAGGATTTTTTAATTTCGCAAATGTATCCCATAGCCGGCTAAAAATAATGACTATGCGGTATGTAAAAAGGAATCGAGTTGTATAGTGTATAAGCTAGACATGTCTGATACTCCTAAAATAACCTTCATTCTCAGAGTGAACAGGGATCTTAGTGGTAAGTGACGGATGAATTGGATTGGGAAGTGAGGGATGAATTGACTAAAATTAAACAAAGGCCCTTCCTCCCAAAAAAAAAAAAAAAAAAAAAAAAATTGCCCAAAATTCAAACGTTTAAGAACAACTGAAAACATTAGTGTAGAAGTATACATAAAAGATGTGTACCTACCAAATGTAGCCTTAAAATGTGTAGGTTCTAACAGGATAAGGTGTTACTTGGAGAACGTTTCAGCTTTCATTCCTAATAAGATATTGTGGTTGTTATATTTCACCAAATATTAACAACAAAATCGCTCTTGTATTCCAAATTACAGCCTCCCTACAAATATGATATTGTTAGGAAGTTATGAAAAAATTCGGTTATTTATGTAATCGGTATGAACTAATATTGAGAGTATGCTCTGATGACAAATTAAAATAAAAACAAAGAGATCCCTCTGTGTACACTTGAATCACACTATAATTGAAAATACAATATCCACTCTCAATACATACTATTAATAATTACTGAAGGGCAAATGCAGTGATTTAGACAAGTTTACCAATGGTAAGATATTGAAAACATTGTCGTGAATTTCTCATATAAACGAAAATCTATATTAAATAAGTATGTGTCATTTGTTTCAGTTTTAAAATATTTACAAATTTTCTCAAGCGGAGCTCTCATCCTTTTCATCTCTGTTTTGTTTTACTCCCGGTCATGAAAAGAGCCGGCTTTCGATGCCTATTGCATAATGACAACTTCTAAAAGATTTAACTGTGGCTTTATCTTAGTGCATTTCCTCATTTCGCTTCAACGTATAAGGAACTAAGTAATAAGAATATTTCTCCCAAAGTTTATCTTCATTTGCATTAGATAAAGGAATACATTTTTTTTTAAGAATAGTTTGTTTGTAGAACAGCATCTGAAACTCACTTGAATTTAACACATATATGTTTTCACACACCTACTAACACTCATACTACTTTTGGTGAATTTTCACAAGATCATTCGCATACTTTCAATGTTCCTCTAGTTTGCTAAATGTCAAATGCCCCTAAATGAACAACAAAAAATTTGTCAAATATTTCAGAAATAACATTTTCAAATTTAATATGAAATTAAGCAATCAACACTAATAATCACTCATTTACAAAGAAAAATATAATTGCAAATATTATAGGTATTGCATATGAATGTTCGAAATAACGGTGATTAGATATTGGAGCTTGTAATTACGCTCTTTGAAAGCTTTTGGTTTGAAATTTTCTTGTTTTGCAGGGAACAAGTTAGAAAGAAAAATCTGTAATGAGATAAAAGGAATTTTCAATAAAAAAGCCAAATACTAACTTAGAAAGTTAGATTAAATCGCAATCCATTTCTGGTTTTATGGTTAACCACGACATAACTATGGTTTACTCCACATAACGAATGTAAGAGGAAAAAATAATGTGTTCCATTCACTGAGTTTTTTTAGCTGTTCTGCAAACAAACTACAAAAGATTATTCTTATGTGCATTTCATGTTAATCGAGATAACATGAGCAGAAATGGTCTTGTTGCTTCCTTCCTTGTAAGTAGAATGGAAATAAGGGAATGAAATAAGCTGAAGTTATAGTAACATATTTTAAATAATGGTCGCTTTGTGAAACAATTGAAACTATAATCGAGAAAGGATTAGCAGAATGATCTTATTACTTAGTTGCTTATAACTAGAAAGGAAGTGAGGGAATACATTGGTCTAAGGCGATATTCAAATCTATTAAATAATGACCGCTATGTGAAACAATTGAAATTCTAATACAGATAAGAATTAGCAGAATGCTCTTTTTACATTACTTATAAGTAGAAGGACACTAAGAGAATAAGCTGAAACTAGAGTCAAACGTTTTAAAAGCTGCCGCCTCGCAATTGTCATTGAAATTTGATTCTTTGCATGACCCGGACTAAAATAAATAAACACGGACGACTTTCTGTTTGAGAAAAGTATTAAGTTGTATTTAAATTTGAAAACTATGACAAGGAATACCTCGTAAACGGTTAATTATACAGTAAAATTATAAGAGACATAAGTTGTTATGGGGAAGTCTCTTTTGTGCAATAAAAATGTTTTGTTTATCTTATATTTATCCTTTAAGATTTAATTATTGCATATGCAAAATTACTCAGAATGAAGCAGACTTCAGTGGCTATTCCCAAGAAATTTAACATGTACATTTTATTTGTCGTGTAAACATCTTTAATATACGTTATTGTAATTAAAATCGTTAGGGCAATTTTTGGGAAAATCAAAAATTTCGAAAATGTTTTCACGCAAAGGATAGGGAAGATTTTCTAGAGAATTTTCATAACATATCCTTGTTCTTTAACAGACTTTTAGTTTTTAAATTATGCTGTCCAGAGAAACGCGCTCACACATACACACACGCGCGCGCGCGCGTATATACATGTACACACCGATTTTTTTCTAGAAATGTGTTTTTTTAATTTATTCAAGGAGTCTACTAACATATATTTTCAGCAAAACATCGATATGCAAAGTTTGGGTGGAATTAGTCATTTTTTATAAAATAAATATTTTCGAAAAATAAGCCATGTAAAAGGGTAGTTGGGCATAGGGAATTTTTCTGAAAATATTCGTTCTAGTTAGTAGATATAGACTTAAATAACAAGTTTTCTTCTTAATCGATTTTTCGTTTATGATTTAGGCTGTTCACACATATGCGCGCGGACTTTTTTCTAAAAGTACTTTTTTGGATTCAGGGATCTTACATGTACATTGTATATACGTCCTAGAGAAAGTAAAAGTGTTGGAGAACACAAAGGCAGAGTGCACCGATCTTGTTTTGTGTTAAGGTAGTATATTTCGTCTGCCGCTCTGGATCTACTGAACAATATGTCAACGATGTACTATGTACATAGTACGTGTAGAGAAAGTAAAAAGGACATGGAAGCACCACATTTTTACAGATTTGCAGAATAACAACGGCATAAACGAGTAACATATTATGGTTAAATATACTTTGGAAAAAGAAAATTAATTTATTATATTAGATTTATTTATTATTATTATATGCATATCAGCATATTATGGTTAAATATACATTGCAAAAAAAGTAGAATTAATTTACAGGCCTTAACCATCTACGCTCATTGCTATATCTTCTTTAATGCATCAGTCATTTCAGTGGCTAGGGATCAAGTGCAACATACACCGCTAATACTTCGTGGCAATATGGTTAGCAAGTAATCAGCCCCTGGACGGCACAAAGCCCGTTTATATCGTCCCTGATTTGCTATCCAGAGCAGCAATATCAGGATTAAGTTACATTTCTTTTATATGAGGACCTCCGATAGGCTATAAATAAAAGAGAAGCTCATAGAAACAATTATTTTATTATTAAAAGTTTTGTACACCTATTACTTTTGTACATAATCACCGAAAAGATTAAGACATTTATTGTACCTGTGCACAAGCTTTGCAATACCCTCTTCAAAATGTTGCCGCCAATGATTTCAAATGAAAATTGATGTTGTTTTGAAGATCTTTGTTGGTTTGAAAGTTCTGCCCTCCCAACCAGGTCTTCAGTTCAGTAAAAGTCGCTGGGTGCCAGGCTAGGACTGTACGGCGGATGATCGAAAATGTCCCATTCAAATTGTTCAAGGAGCCGATGGGTTGTGCTAGTAGTGTGTGGACGAACGTTGCCTTGGATCAACATAATTCCTGAAGTCAGTATTCCCCTTCGTTTGTTTTGAATGGCTCTCCGCAAACGTAAAGTACGAAGAGCTTTAAAACACCAGGAACTCAAGAAAGTCCGCCCATTACAGTCAACAAATATCGCTTCTAGCATGCTCTATCGGAACGAATTAGGACACTGTAGATTACACACTCCACTCATAGCTTTTCATGTTTGCATCGGCAGCAAATCTCACGTTTCCCGTCTTGGTTTCCAAGTTCGAAATTGCACACAGTTATTTCATATTATTTTTGGAGGAGAGTGAATAACAAAAGCAATCCATATAATAAAAGAAAATTAGCAATATAGAACAACCGTCCACATTGTGATTCCATTAGCTATGAGAGCAACATTAACCTTGGTGACAAAGTGGCGATCGATTACCCACGCCTGGTTATTGAACTTGAAAACATCAATGACTTAATTTTAAACTTTAATAAACTCGTCAGTAAAAGTTAACAGGAAAAACAAAAGTAAGTACCCAAGTAATATTTAAATCAAGCATTTCAACATCAATTATGATTATATTCCAAGTAATAATGAATTCGGCAAAAGTTGCAGGATTTGAAATTGTAAAGGGACATTGAGAAATGAGATAGATAAAGCACGCAAGTTGGTTAGGTTACCAGTAATGAATATATAACATTTAACTATAACCATGAATGACAAGTGGCTCAGAAAACGCTATCTCGAAAAAAAGTTATTTGGGTTAACTTGTATATTTTCATGAAAAACATTTAATTAAAATTTTTTGAAAACCATTTTTTCAATTATATAAATGCATCCAATGTATTCTTAGCTAAAATTAATAGATAAAAAACACAACGAGGTTTTGGGCACGTAACATTATTCACCTTTTATTTTTAATGTGGGTATATTATAACGTGCTTATCAAATTAATTGACTAATTCATTTTAGACGAATGTTATATTTCCTTACATAAGATAATCTACAGATAATGCCAAAATAAATACTTATGATATATCGACAGTGCAGAGTAGTTTTTAGGCATTACGTTTTAAATTGGCACTTAATGAAATTACATAAGAAATCAAGGTGGATTCAAGTTTGGTGTAAGACCCCCCACATTTTATTTATATATATGCAACTTAATACCCACTCACAATATTTTTGCATAAGATATGCCTAATGTGTATGTGTGTTTTTGTTAGTGTTTACGCCCACTTTTTCTACTTGTGGCACCGCAGGCGATGACAGTGGTGGTATATGAAATGAAGATGGAGCACCGGTGGAATGCGATGGTGGCGGAAATCGGAGAAACGGGAGAAAACCCGCCCCTGTGTCGCTTTGTGTACACACACACACACACACATACACACGATTATACACACGCATTAGGCATATCTTCTGCAAAAATATTGTGAGAATGGCTATTAAGTTACAACACCAAGTATTACCAACACATGCGGAATTGTATAACAATTATCGTTTATCGGCAAAAAGGTTTCTTTCAGAAGTCTGCAAAGTTTTTACTGTTTTACATAAGTATTATATCTGTTTTTAAACCCACGTGTTAGAGACAGTGAATGGAAGAGAGGTGCTTTAAATCCTGTATCCTATGTTGTTAACACATCTCTTAATCTTTGCATCAGCAGTAGAGAGAGCAATCGATACATATCGTTAGATACTCGTGGTGAGAACGAGACTCGAACAAAACCGTATCGAGGTTGGAAGGACAAATTGAAAGAGCTTGCCACAGCCTTCTTGTACCACTTCACCCCGTTGTGGCGGTCTGACAAAAGTGAACACTGTATGCTCCTATAACACTGAGTTCTGCAAAAATTCCATCGCCAAAATACTATACAAAACTGTGTGAACGAATATTCCAGAGGTCCAATTTGTAGCAGTGTTTACAAGTGTATTAATAAGAAATTAGAAAAATACTAAATTGGACTTTTACTTTCTCTATCACGTGCGTAGGAGTTAGAGAAAATACATTCATTCAAAAATTCGAAACTGAGAATCCATAGGAAATATGTTTTTAGAACCCTTGACATAAAAAACAACAACACATTCTTACAAAAATATATATGTTTGTATCTATGTATGTGTTTGTGAACAACATAACTCATAAACACAAAGTCTGATAGTTTACAAATTTGTTATTTAAGTATCATCCAAGGATGTGGCACGAAGCTTTTAATTAAAATTACCTACCTCAAAATATTCCTTACATGAACATTTTGATCTTCCCAAAAATACGTAGCTCTAACAATGTTGGATACTTTATGAATTATATTTTGAATTTTCTGAAAATAGAATTTGAATTCCTCTCCATTATAATTGAGATGTTTCATTTGAAATAGACAAAAATAGACCAAATCTACAAAAGTGTAAATCTCGTTAACACACACCCAATTTATTAGATGCTTTTGTGAGGTTAACTATATCCAAAATATTCCTTGTTAATGTATATGTTTTATAATACTCACTTTGCTAGTATTTCCTGTATCTTCTAAGTGGAACAAGGTTTCGATGATCAGGTTAGAATTTCTAGTTCGTGAGTTCGCCACTATGCGTCATGTGACTAGGGATCAGCTCTTCTCACAGATGGCACTGCAGGACGAAATCCCCGCTTGCGGACGCCAAATGGCGGAAAGTTTTGCCCAGGAACTTTCTTCTTTCAAGATATGGGGTTCTTTTACATGCAAATAAACATTACACGGGCTTTACTTCCCTTCTGAATGAAGCTATGCTAAGGATTTTTGCGTCCGAAAAAAAAAAAAAATCCATCAACCTCCGTCGGGTTTGAACCCACAACCACGATTTACTAATACTTAAACTTTCCTTAACTAAGAAGAAGTTATTCTTTCTTTCATCCTGATGTAAAGAGAACGCTATTTCAACGTATATTACATAAGAACCCGCTCTTAAAATATCTATCTGCCGTTTCAATATAGTGCATTCTCTTACTCCCCTTTGTAACTATAAACAAATATGTATGAAACCATATATGTTTATCTCGTTAACATAAAATAGAAGAATAAACCCTTGTAACAATAGTTTATTGCATAGTATATAAAGTTATGTAGCTGTATATATATAGAGAGAAGGGTAGGGGGAGCGTCCTGGTTTTGTCTATCCAAATAAGCAAATAATAATCTGTTGGCGGACATCATTCTAGGACCCATCTGGCTGGTTCACCTGCAATAATGCTACAGCTCCATGTGATATCCATGTACAGCTGCAGTAATTAAATCCAGATGCACATTTGCATTAAATTTCCGTTACGGTTTATCCATCAGTGTTTGGATTCCCATTTAAACTGCTGGTGTATGCTTTTATTGAATGAATAGCATTGTGCAGCTCGATATAACTGGGACGCCGAATATAAAGCAAACAATTACCGCTCTTACTTTGTTTTTTCAACATGTGTAAACATTCATCTGCCGGAGATACATGAGATTATGCAATGCGACTCTCGTTTACAATTTAAACTAGTGAATCCCATCCCTTTAAAACAAACAATTTAAACCCATTTGAGCAAAAGGAAAGGCTGGGATTTTTTGTGTTACAATTTCACAAGTTTTGGCTAGTTTCCGATTTTCGTTTGTTAATATAAGGTGCTTTATTTACAAAAATTTGTTTAGTGTCTGTGTTTAAGCATGAAGTTTAAATGTAAGCAAATTCGAAAAAAAGCCTATGAAAACTTCTATCAGATTGAGTTATAACGGTTTGCATTACTGTATATACTTTTGCAATTTCACGTTGAGAATTATGTACATAAAGGAACTAATTAATTGATTTCATACCTAAAACAAATCTTTATCACAAAATGAAATACTTTTCTAAAAGACGAAAATATCTTTGCATATATGATTTTTACTTTTTGTATTACTTAACTCGCGTAAATACAGGATGTATTGCAGTTTACTTAAAAACAAATTATTATTAAAAACTTCATTCTTGAGGTAATCCTGATAAGCACCTGCAAAAATGTATTTTACATATTTATTGTAGATAACATGGAAATAGGAGAAAACAGTAAACTTGGGGATTACCCATCTATGAAAAACCTAAAATCTACAGTTTTGCATGGATTGATTTGAAACTTTGACACAGCAATTGCAGTATTAAGAATAGTTTGCATGCAAGTTTTCAGACTTTTGTACAAAATAGTTTCTGTGATATTAACATATTTATAGTATTTTATTGTCATTTTATTAAATCATTCCACCCGATGCAATTCAGTTACAGAAATATACTTCTTTGCAGTTATACTGATAAATACAGTATTAGTAAATTGGTGAGATAAAATGTATATCTAACTATTGGTTTAGGAGAAGAAAATATTTGTCATTTTATTATTTTTTTATTTTTGCTATGGAAATATGAATTACATAAGCACTGGTGATATTAGAAAAAAGTCATCTCGTTAATTTTCTTTTGTACTATTTTATCCAAATATAAACATTTTTCAAGCTTCTGTTTAGAAAACTGCATCGTGAGGAACAATTTGAAATCTTTTTTGTAGTTTAACGTCATCATTTAACCTGGTTGGTCATATCGGACGATGAATGAATTTGGTGAAATGAAGCTCAAATGTTCTCGGGGTCCATGGGGCTTAAAGTTAATTGACATTCGTCTTTTCAGGATAAGGGAAAATCCCGAAAAAAAACCTTATCCGGATAACTCGCCCTAAGCGAGATTCGAACTCGCGACCTTTTGAATGTGAGGCAGACACGCTACCACCATACTACCCAGGGGGTCTGAATTTGAAGTTTTAAAAACGATGAAAGATAAAAACACGAGAAAATAGGTTTTAAAGTTTAACATACAATTTAACACTGTTTCTTTGGAACTCTTAGAATTTCATAGTCTCCTGCAGCAATCAATTTTAACAGATGGGTATCCTTAAACGATTGTCGCTATGTGATGGTTTCAAAATTCTCTTTTTTTTCCTTTCCCTGGAGCAAGAGAAACTCTTCCCATTTTAGAAAAACAGAGTATTGCAAAATTGAAACGCCTTATTCTCGTAAAAGGTCAACACCGCAAATAATTGCATTTGATATAAATAGTGTGTTTTAAGAGATCTACATTTTTCGTGTGGTAATTTTTTTTTATATCGTATGCTTTACCAATTAAGCTAAATAGCAGTGTACTTCAGAGGCTATTCCCAGAAAATTCAAGATACACATTTTGTTAGGCATGAAAATACTTAAATTTGTGTCATTTTAATCAAAATGATAAAAGCCATTTTTGAGCAAATCAACTTTTTCGGAAAATATTCAATGTAAAGATGCTTAGAATGGGTGGAATTTAAAAAAAACCTTCCTGTCCTATCCTTCTGGGATGTTAAAAGTTAAATATCAAGTTTGCTGTTGAAACAATCTTTATTTTTAGTAATGCAGTTCACACTCTGGCATTTTTCTAAAACTTTTAGTTTTATTCAGGCGGGCTTAAAGCATGCAATCCGATGAAATCTCGACACCGAATTTTTAGGTTTAACACTATACTACCTTTTTTTCCGATCAGAGATCTCAAAACGTGTTTTTCAGTGAAATGTATACATCGAACGTTTGGTTGGAATGCGACACTTTTCGTAGTTACTATACGTAGTATGTAACAAGAGAAGAGGGGAGTGCGCACACGTGTGTATGTGAACTTCAAATTCCAAAAGATAGATAAATACCACACTTGGTACGAAGTTTCGACGAGCTCCAAACATGCGGCGCAGACATTTTGAATAACATCCATAAGTGTTTTTTTTGTTTTTTTTTTCACGAGGGATATTTTGTCCGTGTTAGTGGGTGTGTACGAAAATATAATTAGTTAAGGGGTGATTCACAATATAGATCCTATAGAACTGCTTACCGTAGCTGATAAAGAACGTGACGAAGCTGGGTGAGTCATACAGATGAATCCCAAATTAGTACACAAATCCAGGGATAAATGGGTTATTTCCAGGACATATAAGCGGTTGGAAATGGCACAGTTATTAGTCGGAAGTATTTGCTGTCCTGAACTAAGCTCTAGAGTACTTATGAATTAGGAATTATTAATAATGAGGAAATAAGAAGACAATCAAAGTGCTTTTAAAGCACCCTTTTCTGACCAGCTAAAATCAAAACTGTTTGGCAATTCCTAAATATCCATTTGTTCAGTTTGGAATACAGGAAAATTCGCGATTAGAATCTGTAACGTACTGCCCACACCTCGGAAAACATATGGATTGGAGAATAGTACCAACTCAGCTGGCAATCTTATCCTGAACATAGAAAAGCAGGAAGCTGAACTTAGGATGAATACAACATCCTTTGACCATATCTCCTGAGATTGGATGGAACAGAAATGAGAAAAGTAGTTGTATTAATTCCTGAGCATGGTCAGCTAAGGAAACATCAGGATTCAGGAAAATAGGATTCTACAAGAATGAGCTAATGGTAGAATGTGGAAACAGAATGAGAAAACTGCCTGGCATGTCCACTTTGACTGCTCCTATCTGGCAAGAAATAGATTTACTCTTTCAATGTTTTGAAAGGGATGTTGACTTTGAAACTATGATAAGGATTTTTACGGGGATTACAATAAGCTTAATGTAACTGGAAAATTTTACTATTTCAGTAGGGTAGGTCTTTGTTCATTTTTACTCCATACACTCTCCTACAAAATCCAATACACCCTCACAAACCAAGGCAATGCACTCTTAACAAACAGGCATTACACATCTCCCAAACCGATCCAATTCACCCCTCACAAACCAATCCAAAATTCCCCTAACAAATCGATCCAATACACCCCTAAAAACCAACTCAATGCAATCCTCACAAACTGGCAAAGTATAATCCTCAAATAACAGCCAATACACGCCTCATAAACCGATCCAATACATCTCTCACAAACTGAAATTTAACGCGATTTGGCTTAGTGCGAATGGAGTATTTTGGGTTGACTTAAGGTGACAATGCCAAACTTTTTTCCCCTTATGACGTTAATTGATGTAACATGGTAATTAGTGCCAATCAGCGTGAAGCAGTAGCACGAACTAATAAAAACAAAAGTAATTTCTGTATCATTAAGTTAAAGAACATCTAATAGTCCTTCAGTTTGGACGCTTTTCTTATTTTCACGCTACATTCCATCCCATTAAGAAAACTTCATCCCGGCTTTAAGAAGGAATACTGATACTGGAATTGGGATTCTGCAACTTTTTCAGATACATGGGGCGGAGGGGGTATCAAACAAAAGAATTTCCAACGACGACGCATAATATACCTTAGGTTGACAAAAGTGCAACTAAATAAAATGCTCTCTTATCTGATATCAATTAATTACTCGTCATTCAACTTTAAAAAGCCAACCTGAAGCACTGGTAAAATCAGCAGGTATTGAATAATCAAAATGCTCTAGAGCCATAATGCATACGGAACGCCAGCTTTAGATCAGAGGCAACACCTGGGGGGTTACGGTTTTGGGTCTTCCCCTTGCAGAAAAAAAAAAAAAAAAGTAATAGGGAAATTTAATTGTAATTCCAATTATTGGTCTATGAATAAAAATTCAATTTTTTTAAATATTTTAAATTCATATTTAGCGTTTAAAATTTATTTCTATACATACCCTCATTAGTATTTTCTTAAAACTGCTTCACTGTATCCAGAAAGTACAACATATCAATATGATCCTCCTGCTAAATTAATTTAAAATGTAAATTCAGAGACATCATATTTGTAAATGGCAACCACTAGCAAGCCAGTGGTTTTTAGACATCAGCATATTTGGTTCAATCAGATAACTGCCCTCTGACATTGACACCCGATGCATGCTTTATCCAACAGCAAATAGCTTAATCTCACAAATTGACGTGTAAGGATTCTGTTGTTCATAACAAGCTATTTAGAGGACACGAAAATGATCTTTTTGCATTCGCGTTTAGTATAATATGTAGTTTAACAATATTTAACCCATTATATTTGGTAAATGGTAACAATTTTTTTTATTTTCTCTACTCGTACTTTCTACTTCTACATAGTAGCTGGAGAAAGAATTATATACCATCCAATAATTCAAGGTAGGAATTTTGCCCGAAATATATTTTCTGAGGTCCCCTGTTTGAAAAGAAAGTGTTTCTGGAAAAATGTTCTTGTGTGTCTGTAAACGCGATAAATCAAAAACGAAAAATTGGTTAAATGTAAAACCAGATATTAAAGTTCAGTATAATCCAAGGATACGACGCCAAGATTTTCAGGAAAATTCTCTCCTTCTAACTAGCTTTTATATAGAACGTTTTTCGAAAATTATGATTTTCTCAAAAGTGACCAACGAGTTTTATTAAATTGTTATACGTTTTAAGATATTTTCATGATAAACGAAGAGCATAACTTAAATTTTCTGGGGGTAGCCCCTGTAGACCTCTTTATCCTGGATAACTTTTTTATAATTGGTAAACCATGAGAGATAGACAAAAATGTACTACACAAATTGATATCTGCAAATCAAAGCATTTATATCATATACATTTTTTGTAGAGTTAAATGTTTCCATGATATCGGTTTCAATTTTAAATATATTAAACTTTTCTTAAACGGGAAATAATCTTTAGTTTCATATATATTTTGCCATGCAAAGAGAACCGAATTTCAACTGTTTCATATAACGACCAGCGTTTAAAAGAGTTGACTATCGCCTAAGCTTAGAGAATGTCCTTATTTCCGTACCATTTACAAGGAAGAAGGGAATGAGAAAATTTCAAATGATGCTTATCTCAATTAGCATGATGTAAATTAAACAATACTCTTTTGTAAGAATACTTTCTTCACAGAAAATGTAGAAAAAGTCGTGTTAATGGAACACAGATTTTCAATTTCTCTAGCGCATATGTACAACATGCATAGTAGATAAAGAAGGTATTGTAATCCACCCAAAAATTCAATGCCAAGATTTCACCGGATATGTTTTGAGACCCCCTGAATAAAAAAAAAGTAGTTTTAGAAAAATGTCAGCTGCCAGACTCTATATGCGCGTGTATGTGTGTGTGTCTGTTTCTGTGGACAGCATAACTCAAAAACGAAAACTCTTTATAAACACCAAACTTTGTATTTAAGTTCAGTATCTCCAAGAATGCTACACGAAGGTTTTCAAAAATATCCCCCACTCCAAACTACCCTTAATATTGAAAAAATTTCCAAAATTGTTATTTTCTCAATGTCTCTGACAACTTTGATTAAAATAACGTATATTAAAGATGTTTACATGAAATATGAAACCTATCTGGAATGTCATGGAAATTCACGATATGCTTTTGTCGTTTACAGATTTATTGTTCTGTGTTCGGAGATATTCTTTAAAATTGGTTTCAATTTTAAAACACTTATACTTTTCTCAAGAAGTCCTGTATTGGGCTGTTTTACTCCTGGCCATGCATAGAAGCGATTTTTCAATGAGAATCGCATAGCGGCTGGTTTTAACACATTTGACTGTCGCTTTAGTATAGTGCATTCCATTAATACGGCACCGTGGCCAAGTGGTTAGACAGCTCGCCCAAGAGCCCCCTTGTGGGTTTTGTGGTGGAGGAAGCGGCATCTGGGATAGATTTCTTCGGGTCCTCCGGTTTCCCCGGCCACTCATTCCACCAATTTCTCCATCACCATTCCTATCATCCATTTCGCTTGCAGTTCATATCATTCACTTCCTCGCGCTCATGCCTGGCTATGGGCCGACTACTCGTTCCAGGTTCTCCATTCTGTGGCTTTGTGCTGTTGGCTCCGCCACATGTTTCTAATCCCTATGGGAGTGTCAGTCCTACATACGGGGAGGGTATGCCGACCACAAAACGAAAAGCATTCCTTTAGTTCCTGTCTACTTATAAGGGACTAAATAATAAGAACAATCAGCTAATGCTTATCTCGATTAGCATGGTGTAGAAAGAAGAAGAAACCCAGTTGCAAAACCTCATTTTATGTTGCACCGGCGCACTAACTCACTCGCGAGAATGCTCATTTATATAACGTTGGAAATTTCCACAGGTCATCCTAGGAAAGCTTGCAGAAGATTGTGGTTATCTAGCAATAGCGCTTCTAGTGTTTAAGCAGGGCGAGAGCGCTGCTTATCTCTGTTTCTCTTCAACTACCTGTCGCCGACCCCCCAAAGCTTAAGCTACAGTCACTGCGTCACAATAAATATTTCTAAAAGATCAGTTAAGGAACATTAAAACATCTGAGATTCTATACGTTTTTTTTTTTTAGATTAAATAAGACATAATATTACATTGACCGAAATTCTAAATAAGCAAGGCATATTCGTCAAGCATTAAATAGCCACAAGCTTGTATGACCTAATAGTAATTTTGTAAGACAAGTGATATACCTTCGATGTTTCTTCACATTTGTGGCCTAGTGATAACTAACCATTTGTGCTAAAAGGATACCTATTCAAATTAAGCATTAGTATGTACATTATCCACTAAAAAGTTTTCGAGTGTGTCAAGTAACAAATTTTCAATTTTGTCCCAGCTTTAAGGCTGTCGCTGTCAGTAAAGTGTTTTATCTACTAAAAATGATTGACTTTGCGGAAAAATGACCAATGTATTTCAGCAAGAAATAAAAATCTAGTTTTTTGAGGTTTTTGTAACCTTTCTCTACTGTTTACAGTTGGTAGAAGAAGCATCATATTCTACACACAAATTCTTTTCCAAGTTTCACTGAAAAATCAAGCATTTTTGGAAATACTTGCCCATAGATATTATTATTATTATTATTTTATTGTGACTACTGTTAAATACCACCCAAGAAAATGTGGGGCGTAAAGACGATCGATTACATTTGCACTCACAAAAAATATTATTGGTATGAGGAAATTTACAGCTGCTATATTTTGTGTGTTATTACTTGTAATATCTACTTTTATTTGTATATTTATGGGCTTACTCTATAGGTTTTTCTGTTTAAAATGTACATTGCATTTGCAGAATTTCAGACATAATAATTTTATGACGCATAACGTATACTCTTGAGATCTGTAAGAAGTCATAGAATTTTAATGTGCACGTTTTATATACCAAAAGAGTACTTACTCCGCACAGGAGAGAAATTGATGGCCAACGTTTATAAAAAAGTATTCCAATAGATGAAGATCTGCTGTATTGCAGTGCTGTAAGACCAAAGATTTAGCGTTTACTATGGCGGAGTGATACTCTATCGTGTGTAAGAGTATTTGAAAGTTAAAAAGTTAGAAATGTTGGTATTACAAATTATATTTTTCTTTACACTGTATTGTCCAAAAAGATCCCAAACAACCTATTAATGTCTGTTGTTTATATCTATATCTCTTCTACAACTATTCTTACGAAAGTTTATTATCTATACTAATAAGGAATATACTTTCCATTCAAAAAATAAAATATATCAACATTTTATAGAAAGTACTGGTTTTCAGGTTCAGGGAATTCAAAAACATAATTTTTAGATAATGTAATTGTATTGTGTGTGTGTGTTTTTTTTGTTTGTTTGTGTGTGTTAAACAGCATAATACAAAAACAAAATGTGAAATAAATATACACCTGATATTATGTTCGGGATCCTGCAAGATTGTCAGGAGCAGATTTTTTTTTTAAACAGTCTTCCCTCTTCACACTACATTTTACACTGAAAATTGTCTCTTTCTTTATTTTTTTATAAAGAATGGTCTAGCGAATTGTTTAAAATAACATATTTAAGACATTTGTTGAAAAATAAAATACTTTTCGTTTTTGAGTTATCGTGTTCACAGACACACGGACACACAGACATTTTTCTAAAAATACATTTTTGGACACAGGGGACCCTAAAATGTGTATTTCCGGTTCAATCTCGGTTTTGAATTTTTGGGTGGAATGCAATGCCTTCTCTATACACTATGTAATAATACATTGTACGTGTAGAGAAAGTATTAATAAAAAGTGTTAAGGTTCTTTCCAAGTAATGTATCAGAAAGTAAGATTTTGTGCTGGCATCATTTCTTGAGAGTAAATTAGAGACAAAGTAGTGAGAGTGGGGAGCGGAGAGGAAATGCACATGTTAAGTTGAGTATCCCGGCGGTGGATCGATGTGGGGGTGGCTGAGACCTGGATACTGCTGCTGCTGTGGCTGGGGTAGCCGGCCAGGAAACTGGGGCACACCTGGAGGCTTTGCTAGGGTTAAACGTGGCCAAAATATTTTATGTTACGTATGTACATACCTGCCGCAGCAGAACCGGGGTAAGAGTAAGTGTACGGAGACGTGCACCTAGGCAAAGAAATTGCATAGAGTAGGTAACGGCTTTTACAGCTACTGGCAGAAACAACTTACATTTTAAAACATATCCGGTATGCTCCTCTACTTCAGAAGAGTATTTTGTATCCACACCAAAAAAATAAAACACTAAATAAACGAGCTCCATCAAACAAAAAAATGATTTTCCATCTACTATGTAGTAGCTGGTGTAAAGTACAAGTTTGTTTTGTTGTAATTTAGATAAAATTTTCGAAGGGCTACAATTATTTTAATGGCTGCTTCTATGGCCATGTGTTTTGTAATCTGGCTTCTCAACCCATATCTCAATCTTGAGTTCAGTGCCCGGTGATGGCAGGAGCATCCTTTAACCAAAATCATTCCTTATTTCCTGCACAGCATGTAGAAGTGTATGGATGTGAGTGTAATTGATAAAAAAAGAAAACAAACTAATAACATCACATTAAGAAAACATAAAATTCAAGGAGAACATATAACAATACACTTACGACTGAAAGAGACCGGCTGGGTTTAAATGAAAAGACAGGAAGTTCGGGGGAATGAAGAATCCTCTCCAGCATTTGCCTAGTGCCACGGAAAAGAACCCGAAAAACCCATGGGTCAGAGAAGTTGACAGCGGGGAACCGATCCCACGGCCGCCCGAATGCCAGTACCTGGATAGGTGCCATCTAGTAGCTATTGAGAGTACTTTCAGATACCGTCAGGTGTTTGCGAGAACACACGGAATATACTGAAATAAAACTTCAACATTTATACTCATAGGCTGGGTGAATACATGGAATATTCACTTGTAGGAACAAGAAAACAGGGAATTTACATGTGGTGAGCTCGTAATGATGTTAACCATTATGATAATAGTTTGGTTAAGCAGTATGTTGATGTTTTGTGATTCTGATAGAATGAGCTCTGATGTAGACGAGTCTCCTGCAAAACCTCATAGTGACAAAAGAAAACATGGCATTTTCTGTAACTTCATAAAAATAATATTTTCATATTCTCAAGTTTATAACATTATTTTTGTGATAAAACAGAATTGTGGACATTGCTTAGTTCCAGAAGATATTGGTGGATAATTCATGTTTTCATCAAACCTAAAATAACACGGATTGACAATTTATGTTAAACTATATTATTCCTAGGTTGCAATTATTAATGTTCTCCTGGCTTTAAAATAATTATGGTCTACTTTGACAATTATTACAAAAGCCAGGCACTAAATAATGACTCTATTTTGCGTAGTGTTTAATGCCCGCTTTTACTATTTGTGGCACCGCAGTGATACATAGAATGAAAATGGAGCACCGGTGGAATGCGATGATAGGGGAAACGGGAGAACCCGGAGAAAACCCGCCTCTGCGCCGCTTTGTCCGCCACAAATCTCGCCCGGGCCGTGTAGGCGAGAGGCGAGTGGTCTAACCATACGGAATAATGACTCTGTAGCTATATTAGAATATTTGGATTCAGTTATTCTCAGAATAAGATTTTATGGGCAATCCTCGTATGGCTTTGCAGCCGTATCAAAATATTTGCACTTTGTTTTTCACAGAATAATATTTGATGGGTATTCCTCGTTTTCACCAAAAGCCCTTCAGTTTAGGATTGCAAGAAAATTAACAGGATTAGGAGGTGATATAAACAGATAAAATTGTGAAGTTAATGGAATAGTCAGATGCTCGTAAGCAGGTAAAAATATTGGATATCTGGATATGATTGAATGAAAAGTTAATATGTCATAGTATGAGTGGGCTGGTTAAGTATAACTCCCCACATAACCAAAGAAGTTAAATAGTGAAATGCTAGGTAAAAAGACCCAGATTTGTTACGTTCATATTACTTTATATACTTTATTTTAGAGAATATTCATACGAGGGTAATTCTACTATCTACTTTCTGTTAAAAACTGATAGACCTTCATTAAAATGTACACATTTAACTGTAGGTATAAGAAAATATAGAAAGCTAAAGCGATAATCAAATCTTTTTAAAGCTGCTCACTATGTGATGGGTTCGAAATCCCCTTCACTGTACAGGAACATGAAACAATGGAAAATATCAAATAGTGATTTTTGGTTGAAAAACGCAAACTATATGAACATTTATACCAATAATAACATTAACTTTAATATACATAATTCACTAAGAACCTTATTTGATAGAAATCATGTGGTGCAAAGAGATGTACATTTTGATTCTATTAAACCTTTAGTTATATTTTAAGCTATGCCAGTTTTACAAAAAGCATTCAGAATGAAACGCATTACACTGCATTTAAGATATACGTTTTATTTGTGATGCAAATATGTTAACTTATGCTATTTTAGTCGAAACTGTAAGATCATTTCTGATAAAATGGTAAAGAACGAAAATGCTTCCATGTTTAAGTGTGGTTTGTGGTGGAAGGATTTCTAGAAAATAATTAATTTATTGGAATACTCTGAAGCAAAGGCCAAATTTGTAACTAATCTAACTTATCGCTTTTAATAAAAACTCTCTTATCTCTCTCTCACTCTCTCTCACACACACACGCATACACACACACGTACATGCGCGCGCACATACAAAACCTTTACTAAAACGCTTGCTGATATGAATTCGTTTAGTTTTACATATTAAATAACAAACAAAGAACGCTTTCAACATCAGCTCTGCATATTAAAATATTCTCTTATTTTCTATTTCTCTACAATGCACATAAACAATATTTCACTGGATATAGGGCTTTTGACAAATCTGATGTGTTCAATTCGCATTATTTTCTCTACATCTCTGTAATAAATTATTGTTAAAATCTTGTGCTTCTACTACTTTATGCTAATCGAGATAAACATAAGCAGAAATTTTTTCGGTAAGCACAAGCGAAATAAGGGAATACACTAGGCGGAAACGATAGTAAAATATTTTAAAAACTGGTTGCCAATTGGTTGAATTCAGTTTTTCATTGCCAGAAGTTGAAAAATTCCTATATGTGAAAAGTTTAAGTATAATAAAGCTGAAACTAATGACAAGGAATGTCTCAAAATGGTCAACTCCACGAAAAAAAATGTGTATTACATAAATTGTGTGTTTCAACGAGATCTACATTTTTTGTTTAGTAAGTTTTTTTTCTATCGCTTACGGTTTACTAGCTATGCAAAATCCAGCATATTTCATTCAGAATAGTGGTCTTTAGAGTGTATTCTCAGAAAATTCAAGATATTCATTTTATTTATGGTGTAAATATCTTTAATATGCGATATCTTACTTATAACTTGTTAGAGCCATTTTTGAGAAAATAAAATTTTCTAATTTTTTTCTATGTAAAAGGTAGTTTGGACTAGGGAGTTTACCTCAAACTCTTCGTGTCCTATCCTTGGAAGATACTAAACCTATATGCCAAGTTTGGTGTTATCGTTTTCACTGACACACGGACACCCCCCTACACACACACACACTCACACACACACACACACACACACACACATTTGTGTTCAATTTTTTGATGTTATGCAATACCTTCTCTATACACTATGTACATAGCAGGTGTAGAGAAATTCAAAATATGATATGTAACACTCACATACCTTTGTCTAACTTCTCCATATACAAACTATGCTTACAAAAGTTCATACTTTTATCTACGTCATACAAACTATGCTTACAAAAGATCATACTTTTATCTACGCCATACAAACTATGCTTACAAAAGATCATACTTTTATCTACGCCATACAAACTATGCTTACAAAAGATCATACTTTTATCTACGCCATACAAACTATGCTTACAAAAGATCATACTTTTATCTACGCCACACAAACTATGCTTACAGAAGACCATACTTTTATCTACGCCACACAAACTATGCTTACAGAAGACCATACTTTTATCTACGCCACGCTAATCTGGATAAATATTAGCATGGTTGGATAGGTAGAGTTAGTCTGAAAAATTCAATACTATAGCCACGGATCTCCCGATCTCTAACCGGTTGCTCTACCACTGAACCATCGTGGCAACATACCGGTGCAGCATTAAATTTCCTAAATGACTGGCATATTTCCTGGTAAATCACAAGATGATCTCAAATTATTTTTAGATAATATACCCCAATGGCAATTTACAATGTCGTAAGCACTAAGTCCCAGGATTCACAGTATAGCCAACTGTTATGGGCAATTAGTGTTGATTTAATTGTTTTATCATACAAGCCGTGTGTAGGCGAGGAGTTGGACACGTAGAGTCAGACTGAAAAATTAAATGCCATAGCCGGGATTTGAACCACGGATATCCCAGTTTCTAGCCGGTTGCTGTACCATGAGCTACCATGGCAAAATGCTGGCGCTTTGAGTTAAAATACGGTTCCTCAGTACCTTATTTAGTAATTGGAAATATAATTAATCGATAGTTTTGAAGAATGGTGCTCTACAGTTAACAACTACTACGAACATTTACGATATTTTCATGACAAATAAGATAAATTTAATATTTTCAAATTACTGGATCTTGAAGCCCTCTTCATTCTGAACGACTCTTACATAGCTGGTAAATCGTAAAGCTAGACAAAATCTTATTACCCAAAGATGTAGATCCCGTTGAAGAACACAGTTTTTGTCAAAATCCCTTTTTGTGGGATTAACCATTTCCTTCTTTATGCTTTATATTCTAAAACGCCCACCGTATATTTAAATGAGAAGCCGTTATTTGTTTTTCTATCGCCTAGTCAAGCAAACAGAACAAAATTTCAAAGCTATCACATTGCAACCGGCTTTTAAAAAATTGAGTATCAGTTAAACCTACTATTTCCGTTGTATCTATAAGAAAGTAATATTAATAAATTATTTTTACAAAGTTTTTAATAGTTTAACGTGAAGTAGATAGTTCACTAATGGATAAAAAACGATGATGATGATGATAGTTGAAGTTTAGGGGCACACAACTAGCAGAACAAGCGCTGTTAAAACCAAATGGATGGAGAAAGTCACGTGAATGTAACACATTACATTGTTTACTTGCCTCGCCATGGCCGAGTGGTTAGACCACTCACCTCTCACCTAGAGGGGTTCGATCCCAAGCGACCGCATGTGAGCTTTGTGGTGGACAAAGCGGCGTAGGGGCGGGTTTTCTCCGGGTTCTCTGGTTTCCTCACGCCATCGCATTTAACGGTGCTCCACCTTCATTACATGTATCACTAGTGTCATCGCCCTCAGTCCCACAAGTGGTAAAACCGGGCGTTAAACACTACAAAAAAAATATTGTTTTTTCTCGCATTTGTTTTTATTCCTATAATTTCTGCGGCTAGACTAGAGAACTTGAAAGTACATGCTACTGCATTTTTATAACAAAAAACATCTGAATATCTGGTGTTATTAAAACAGTTGATAGTATCTATTTTTTTAGCATATGGCTATACTTGGAATAAAAGTTAATAAAGGCACATGTTTTTAGAAAGAAAAAAGAGACAGCACTTCACTGATAATACTAAAAATACAAATAATGTCATTGTTTTGAAAATTAAATTAGTTTATCAAACCTCTCTCTTTTTTGCTGTGTTCTTTGGTTATTTAATTAAGTTCAAATTCATGTTTGTTATCATTCTCGACGGTTGGTCCCGAAATAATTCTCATAGCAAGAGGCATTCGTTAAACTCAATTAAATTAGCGAATAATTATTCTCCATCCTGGTGTTATTAAAGCCAATACATTATAAAAGGGCATTTGCCAAAATGCGTAAAGTGTAACTATATCAACCCTCAATAAATAATCCGGAACAAGCCAACAATGTCATCAAAAAAAGTTCAGGACAGCATAGTCATTGACATGGTTTATAGAAAACTTGGAAAAAAGCACATCCTCACTAACACACAAGCCTTTGTAGCATTAAAACAAGCTTTCTGTGAGGCTATAAAGCGTGTTTAATTCTTGAACTAATGTCACTAAAGGTTGCCTAGCAACTAGCATTCCATGACGTCATCACCGCCTTCACAACACATTTTGTTGCAACCTACGTGAAACAAAAGTTAAAAATCGTTGCTCTAATAGGCATTTCAACACGATTAAAGCTACTGCTGCATCAACAACAATGTATCAATTATTCATATCAGTAGATGCTATCTGCCAGCTGCTCTCACTACGTTTGTAATCATTAGTTTTTACTTTCTCTACACGTACTATGTACAGAGTATAGAGAAGATAGTGTAATGCACCAAAAAATTCGATATCGAAATTTCACCGAAAATACATGTTTTGGGTCCCCCTGACTCCGAAAAAAACAGTTTTAGAAACAAATGCGTGTCTGTATGAATGCGTGTGTGTGTCTGTGTCTGTGGAGAGCATAGCACAAAAACGAAAAGACCGTTCTTGGTATTTAAGTTTGGTATCTTCCAAGGACGCGACACGAAGATTTTAAAGAAAATTCTCCCACCCCAAACTACACTTTACAGGGAAAAAATTTCGAAAATTTTGATTTTCTCAAAAATGGCTCTAACGATTTTGATTAAAATCAGTTTCATTTTTGATATTTACATGCTAAATACAATGTATGGATTGACTTTTCTGGGAATAACCTCTAAAGACCTATTTATTCTGGATATTGTCATTAAATTTTGCATAACTGGTAAGCCGTAAGAGATGCAAAAAACCTTACTACACAAAAAAGTAGATAAAACACAAAATTTATGTCATACGTTTTTGTTTTTGGAATTGGCCGTTTTTGAGATATTCCTTGTTATTGGATTTCAGTTTTTAAATACTCAGACTTTTCTCATGTGGGAACTTGTCAACGCTTGGCCAGGAAAACAAATGAACTTCAATCCCATAGCAATCACATTTTAAAACATTTGACTGTCGGTTTAGTAT
Organism: Hymenopus coronatus; assembly: GCA_030762935.1. NCBI lineage: Eukaryota > Metazoa > Arthropoda > Insecta > Mantodea > Hymenopodidae > Hymenopus > Hymenopus coronatus. The sequence continues at coordinate 47,715,261 of CM060885.1, read as the reverse complement.
CGTGCATTCCCTTATTTCCCTTCTACTTATTAAGCAACTAAGTAATAAGACCGTGTCTGCTACTGCTTTAGTTTGAAATAGATAGAAGAATAAGATTACTAACTATAATTTGTTACAGAGATGTACAGAAAGTCATGTGAATGGAGCACATCAGCTTTTCTATAGTGTTTAACGCACTCTTCACACCGCAGGCGATGAAACTGATGATACATGGAATACGATGGCGGAGGAAACCCGAGAACCTGGAGAAAACCTGTCCCTGCGACGCTTTCCCCACCATGAATCTCACATGCGGCCGCTTGGGATCGAACTCGGGCCATCTAGGTGGGAGGCGAGTCTCTAATAGTTCATCGCTATGTGAAACAACTGTTGTTTGTTTCGCTTTGAATAGTCGCACTTGAGAAAAGTTGGGTAATTGAAAATTGAAATCAATAATAAGGAATATCTCCACTGTCCAAGAAAATCGTGTATTGCATAAATTGTGTTTTAACGAGATCTATATTTTTGTGTGGTTAGTTTTTGAATATCTCTTACGGTTTATCCGTTATGCAAATTTTTGCAAAACTAATCCAGAAAAAAGATCATCAGAGGCTATTCCCAGAAAGTTCAAAAAAAGACATTTTATTTGTGATGTAAATAATTTTAATATGCAGTATTTTAAACATAGTTTTTAGGGCCACATTTTAAGAAAAATAATTTTTTTAAAAATTATTTCATGTAAAGGGTAGTTTGTGGTGTTTTTTTTTTAATACTGGTCTCGCATCCTTGGCAGGTACTAAAGATAAATACAAAGTTTGACTCTGCGTTTTTGTGCTAAGCTGTCCACAGGCATACACACAGACCTTTTTCTAAAAATCTGACCACTCCATTTACAAGACTTTCTCTACATCTCTGCAACAAATTATTGTTAAGCTTAGGCTTCTATTCACTTCATGCTAATCTAGAAAAAATTAGCAGAACTAGTCTTATTACTTGCTTTCTTGTAAATAGAAGCGAAATAAGGCAGTACCGTAGGTTAAAGCGATAGTCAAAAGCTGGATGCTGTGTGACTGAAGTTCCTTTGTTTGTATGCACAGAAGTTGACATATTCCTGTATAAGAAAAGTTAAGTTTTTAAACGTGAAATCGAAAACTAGGAGTAACTCAAAAATGACCAAGTCCACGAAAAAAAAAGTATATAACATAAATTGTGTGTTTTAGCGTGCTCTACATTTTTGTGGGTAAGTTTTTGTCCATATCTTACGGTTTAGCAGTTATGCAAAATTCCGTAAAAGTCATCCAGAATAAAGTAGTCTGTAGGGGCTATTCCCAGAAAATTCAAAATGTACGTTTTATTTATCAGGTGAATATCTTAAATATGCGATATTTTAATCAAAACCGATAGCCATTTTTGAAAAAAAAATCTAAACATTGGAAAGAAATTCCATGTAAAGAATATTTTGTGTTCGGGGGATTCTTTTTTTCAAAAATTTCTTGTCACATACCTGGAAGATACTAAACCTAAATACCAAGTTAGGTATTTTACCGACTTTTCGGTTTTGAGTTACGTGGTCACAGACACACGGACACACATGGAGACTCTTTTTAATATGCTTTTTTTTTTTTTTTTTTTGGATACAGGGGACCGTAAAATACACATTTCCGGTGAAATATCAATATCGAATTTTTGGGTGGAGTGTAGTAGCTTCTCTGTGCACTATGTACATAGTACGTATAGAGAAAGTAAAAATGCTTTCATCGGATTCAGGGGAGCTGAATACATATATTTCCGGTGAAATTTCGACAACACATTTTTAGATGCATACCTTCTCTATCCACTATGTACATTATGCATACGGGCTAGAGAAAGTAAGCAATAAGTTTACTATGTTTATAACATTTACAAAATAGGCCTATATTGGCTGTTACCAGCTCGTCACCTGTGTCCATCAAATCCTTAACCACAGGTGAGACCGGGCGTGAGCGAGCCGACCAACAGTAAATATTTTCCGGCGTAAAATGGAGGCTGTCGGAGAACCAGACTTAAGGTGGCAAACATTGCTCCAAGGCTTTAATAATGGACTAATATAGTAAATAAAGCTATTTCATGTTGAACCAAGAACTAAACATTAAAAAAGAACAATCTGATGTGCTCCAATCATATGACTTTCTCTACATCACTACAACACTTCTATTTATTTCGAGAAAAAATTAACAGAAATAGTCTTATTACTTGCTCCCATGTAAGTACAAGGAAAATAAGGGAGTACCATAGGCTAAGGATGGTTGCTATATGATTGAAGTTTCTTTGTTTGTATGGACAGAAGTTCACAAAATCCGTATGAGAAAAGTATAAGCTGAAATCAATAACAAGGAGTGGCTCAAAAACGATCAACTCCTTGAAAAAGTATGTAACAAATTGTTTGTTTTAACGAGCTATGCATTTTCTAGGTTAAGTTTGTCTAACTCTTACGGTTCACCAGTTATGAAAAATTCCGCAAAATTCATCCAGAATAAAGATGTCTTCAGAGGCTATTCCCAGAAAATTCAAGGTATACATTTTATTTGTAAGGTTAATATCTTTTAAGAGCCATGTGTGAGAAAATCAAAAGTTATCGAATTTTTTCCGTATAAAGGGTAGTTGGGGTGGGGAATTTTCTTGAAAATCTTTGTGTTGCATCCTTGGAAGATACTGAACTTGTATACTAAGTTTTGATTTAACGGACTTTTCGTTTTCAGCTATGCTGTCCCAACCCCCCCCACACACACACACACACACACACACACACACACACACACACACACACACACACATGGACAGTATTCTAAAAATGCTTTTATTGGATTCAGGAGGTCTCAAAACATATATTTCCGGTGAAATCTCGGTATCGAATTGTACAATATGTACATAGTACATATAGAGAAAGTGATAATTGACCCTAAATCTATATACGTATGTTTGAACTTCTACAAAAAATGTGTCAGTCAAGCCTAGCGGAGTATTCTTCGTTTTTAACACCTCATTAGCATTTCTTAATCTGTTTGCGATCGTCATTTTGTTTCCACATTGATATTCTTCATAAACTCTGTAGCAATTATCTGTTTTTTTTTTATTCTTTTGTTTTTGTTTTTCATCTAAGTAGCAACTGTTAATTTGTTGGGGATTGTCGTTACTTTTCCTCATAGATATTCGTAGTTAGCTTCACAATAACAGCACGCACTAAAGAACACAATGAGAACAAATGCAACATATAGAAGCACTTTTGATCAGCTAATTTAGTGAATTAATTACTATTGTATTATATTAATTTCTGTTAATCTATATTTTTTTAAAAGTGAGATAGTTAAATTTTACTGTTTTAATTTATTGGCGAAATAAAAAAATCTGATATGTTCCATTCACATTTCTTTCTCTAGGTGTTACAGAAACTACTTTCCTTACAAAAGATTATTCTTTTTTCGACAACATTCTAATAATGGTAAATCTTGACAGAAATTCTGTAATTACTTGATTTCTTATAAAGGTAATAAGGGAATACACGAGGCTAAATTTATAGTTAAATCTTTTAAAAGCTGGTCCTATATGAAACAATAAAGTTTCGGTTCGCTCTGCATGGCCTGCAGTAAAACAAGAGAGATAAAACGAAACGTCACTTCCCGTTTCAGAATGTTCACTTACTTTAAAATTGAAACGGCAACAAATATCTCAGGAACGGTGCACATAAAAAAAAGTATGACATAAATTATGTGTTTTAACGAGATGTAAATATTTGTGTAAATTTTTGTCTATCTCTTACGGTTTAACGTATGCAAAGTTCTACTAAATTCCTCCAGAATAAAGAAGTCGTCAAGAGGATGATGTCAAAAAATTCAAAACATGCATTTTATTTGTGATGCAAACATCTTTAGTATGCATATATTAATTTATATCGATAAAACTATTTTTGAGAAAAACAAAATATTTGAAAAAATGTACATATAAGGGGCTACTCTCAGGTGCAGAATTTTCTTGAAAATCTTCGTGTCGCGTCCATGGAAGACATTAAACACAAACTCTGAGTTTGGTATTTAACGTTTTTTCGTATTTGAGCTATACTGTACACAACACACCTTTTTCTAAATTTGGTTTTTTTTCGAACTCAAATATTTCTGGTGAAATCTCGACATCGAATTTTTGGGTGAAATATAATACCTTTTCTATCATCTATGCACGTTGTATATACAGGTTAGAATCGCCCTCCGTAGTGTGATGGTTACCATGCTAAGTTCATATACCCAAGTTTGCGGACGATGGATTTTTTTTTTTTTTTTCGGGTGCAAAAATCCTAGGCATGGCTTCCTTCGGAAGCGGAGTAAAGCCATTGGTACTGTGTCGCAGATTTACGGCACCTAAAAGAACCTCAAAACTGATAGAGAAGCCACTGAGCTTAATTAAGCGGTCTTTCACGCCCAATTTAGAATGGGACGCTGAGAACCACAGCAGTTAAAGAGCGTCCATAAATAACACGCACTTTTTACTTTCTCTATACGTACTATGTACATAAGGTTATGTATTGCACCCAAAAATTCGATACCGAGATTTCACCGGAAATACACGTTTTGGGTCCCCCTGAATCCAGAAAAAGCATTTTTACAAAAAGGTCCGCGTGTGAATGCGTGTGTGTCTGTGTGTGTGTGTGTCTGTATGTGTACGTGTGTGTGTCTGTGGGTAGCATAGCTCAAAAACAAAAATACTGTTAAAACCAAACTTGGTATTTCAGTTTGGTATCTCCCAAGAATGCGGCACGAAAATTTTCAAGAAAATCCTCCAACCCCCAACTACCCTTTATATGGAACGTTTTTGGAACATTTTAATTTCCTCAAAAATGGCTCTAGCAATTCTGATTATAATATCGTATACTAAAGATCAACCGGACAATTAAAATGAATATCTTGAATTTTCTGGGCATAGCCTCTGAAGACTGCTTTATTCTGGAGAACTTTACGGAATTTTGCATAACTGCTAAACCGTAAGAGATCGATAAAACTTACCAAACATAAAATATAGAGCACGTTAAAACACACAATTTGTCATATACATTTTTTTTTTTGTAGAGATAACTGTTTTTGATGTATTTCATGTTTTGGGTTTCAGCTTTAATAAACTTATATTTTTCTCATACAGAAATTTGCCAACTCCTGTCCATTCAAGCAAAGGAACTTCAGTCACATATTAACCAGTTACTGACTATCACTTTAACCTAAGGTAGTCCCTTATTTCACTTCTACTTACAAAGAAGCAAGTAATAAGACTATTTCTGCTAAGTTTTTCTCGATTAGCGTGAATTAAATAGAATCATAAACTGTCTAACAATAATTTGTTGGAGAGATGTAGAGAAAGTCATGTGAATGGAAAACATCGGATTTTTTTTATAATTTATGCTGATAATTACTCGGATTGCAGTAGCAGATTATTAATTTATGAAATTATCTGTGAATTGTTACGAATATTGTTGAAGCTTTCGACGCATGTATCGGGTTATGTGCACTGTATAGCAATATTGGAAGTACAGTTTACATACTTAACAGAAAGTGATGTATTGCTTCTCTCGCTGGTTTTACCTCAGGTATTTGCCTACCGAGCCTGGTGAGAGTCGTCTTCAGGCCCACCTCCCACAGTGATGAATGTGACCTCTGCTCTTACTAACGCCAACCACAGGGACTTGGAATTCCTACATGGTATTTGGTTAGAATAACAGAACGAATTGGTATCTGTGACTGACGTTACACCTCTAAACCTGTCCATACAATTCCTTTCTAATTCGTTTCAAAAATGATGTTCTTAGTTTGGTCCCGGAAAGTTTAACATAGACTTTCTTTAATAAATTGACGCGAAAATGCAATGTTTTAGAGCATATGTTTTTATTGACCTGTTTTCCTGTTTCGATATATGCATTGACTCTCAAATGTTGTAAAATATTTTTGAACCATCCTGTATATAAAAGTAAACGATAATTGATCGATACAAATCTGATGTGTTCCATACACATGACTTTCTCTACTTCTCTGTAAAAATTGTTAAAGCCTATATTTCTTTTTTACTTTATGCTAATGGAGACAATCTTGTTACTTAGTTACTTATGAGCAGAAGAAGAGAAATCAGGGAATACAGGGCTAAGCCATCCGTTAAATGTTTATAAATCTGATGTGTTCCATTCACATGATTTTCTCTACAGCTCTGCAACAAATGAGTTTTAAAAATCTTATACTTCTATTTACTTCATGCTAATCGACAAAAATGTTGCGGAAATAGTCTTATTACTTGCTTCCTTGTAAGTAGAAGGGAAATAAGTGAGTACCATAGGTTAAAGCAACAGTCAAAAGCTGGCTGCTATGTGACTGAAGTTCCTTTGTTTGTATGAACAGGAGTTGACAAATTCCTGTATGAGAAAAGTTAAGTTTTTCAAATCTGACAAAAACAAGGAATATCTCAAAAACGATCAACTCCACGAAAAAAATGTGCGCAACATAAATTGTGTGTTTTAATATGCTCTACATTTTTTGTGTTGTAAGCTTTTGTCTATCTCTTAGGGTTTAGCAGTTATGCAAAATTCCGTAAAATTCACTCAGAATAAAGTAGTCTACACAGGCTATTCCCAGAACATTCAAAATATACATTTTATTTGTCAGGTAAATATCTGAAATATACATATTTTAATCAAAATCTTTAGAGCCATTTTTTATAAAACCAAAATTTTCGAAAAATGTTCCAGGTAAAGTTTAGTTTGGGACGTGGGAATTTTTCTCAAAATCTTCGTGTTGCATCCATGGAAGATACTAAACTTAAATACCAAGTTTGGTATTTTACCGACTTTTCGTTTTTGAGTTATCGTGTTCACGGACACACGGACACACGGACCTTTTTCTGAAAATACTTTTTTTGGATACAGGGGACCCTAAAACAAATATTTCCGTTGAAATCTCGGTATCAAAATTTTTGGCGGAGTGCAATACCTTCTCTATACACTATGCACATAGTACGTGTAGAGAAAGTAAAAATGTAGTTGCTATGGGACTGAGGTCCGTTTCTTGCCATGGCCACGAGTTGACAAGTTACCGTATGCGAAAAATTTAAGAATTTTAAAGCCGAAATCAATAACAAAGAGAATATCTTTGAAATGCTATAATAGGGAGAATATCTTTGATATACTATAACAAGGAGAATATCTTTGAAATGCTATAACAAGGAGAATATCTTTGAAATGCTATAACAGGGAGAATATCTTTGAAATGCTATAACAGGGAGAATATCTTTGAAATGCTATAACAGGGAGAATATCTTTGAAATGCTATAATGGGGAGAATATCTTTGAAATGCTATAATAGGGAGAATATCTTTGAAATGCTATAATAGGGAGAATATCTTTGAAATGCTATAATAGGGAGAATATCTTTGAAATGCTATAACAGGGAGAATATCTTTGAAATGCTATAACAGGGAGAATATCTTTGAAATGCTATAACAGGGAGAATATCTTTGAAATGCTATAACAGGGAGAATATCTTTGAAATGCTATAACAGGGAGAATATCTTTGAAATGCTATAACAGGGAGAATATCTTTGAAATGCTATAACAGGGAGAATATCTATGAAATGGTCAACTTCACGAAAAAAGATATATAGACATAAACTGTGTATTTTAAAGAGATCCAGATTTTTTGTGTAGTATCTTTTTTCTATCACTTACGGATTACCAGTTATGTAAAAATCATCCAGAATGAAGAGGTCTATTCAAAGAAACTTTATGATCTACATTTTATTCCACATATAAATATCTATAATATACAGTATTTTACTCAAAATCGTTAGACACTTTTGAGAAAATCAAAATTTTCAATTTTTTTTTCATTTACAGAGTAGTTTGGGGTTGAATGATTTTTCTCAAAATCTTTGTGTCGCATCATTAGAAGAGAAATACCAAGTTTAGCATTTTATCGGCTTTTTGTTTACAGAGCACGGACAAACACACATGGATCTTTTTATACGGGAGACCTTAAAAAGGGTATTCCCGGTAAAATCTTGACATAAAAGTTTTGCCTTCAAATGTTCACTTTCTACTATGTAGGTTTAATTCAGTACGCATATAGAAAGTAAATAAAAATAAATCAAAGTTGCATGAATTAGATTTTTCCTGTGGTAAGCTTTTATCCCTCTTTAATATAGAACTCGCAGTCTATCAATGTGTCATTTTCAGCATTTCCCCGTGGTTTTACTCTGAACGCGCATTCGTTAAACAAATAACTATTGCGAGGGAAAGTTCTTTTAACAGCTTCCAACCGATTGGATTCGGCATTTTAATACTCAGTTATTATATCCATTCGGATGAGTTTATCATTAAACCAATTAAATATAAATTATAATTTTGTCCCATTTTATGCAAAAAACGCGGATTTAAAATTCTCTCATCGCACTGCACATAAAATGTAATTAAGCGCAAGTGCATTATAATAGATTAAAACCGCATGTAATTTACAGTGGTGGAGCAAGCTCTATTATCGCGCTTGGAACTAAATGATTTCTGTTTCGATTGTCGACCATGTTATGGTTGCATTATTTAATACAAAATGTATATTATAAAAATAATAATTGCGAAACATCATAAGATGCTACAATTTGCTTAATACTGTTTCAGAAATCCAAAGCTTACAGAGCACTGAGCCCTTCGTATTTCTACAGTGATCTATGGGAGGGAGGGAGGACCGATTTGGATTTTTCCAGATTGAACATAAGCAACGCCTCATGGGCCCATCCACAATTCTCCGAGCCTACCCGATTATGAGAACTGGTCTCCCAACGAGTGACGCCAGTAAAGAAACCTCTAATAGCGCCCTTCCCACACTCAGCCGCAACGTGCTGAACACCGTCGCCTGGTCCAACAATCCGAAATGATGAGAAGGAAGTGATGTGCACAGCTAAAAAATAGATCGGAAAAGCTTAGAACATCAACAACCACTGCATTCATCTGATGATCTAAGGAAACCACACAAACAAAAAAAAAAAAAAACAAAAAAAACAAACAAACAAACAAACAAAATCCGTACATCATAGTTGACAATCTCAAGGATCAAGCGCAGGACCGTCCGAACGTGAGTTGAGCGCCTTACCGCGGTGCCACATCGCTTGTTTGCGAGTACAGAGTGGTTTGCGACATGTATACCAGTTGTTTTATACATACAACATTGTATTTGTATTAAAGTACTATCAACCTGGTATGAAAATGTCTTTGTCCCTCCACCAACCACCACATGCTTTGTTTCCACATATAAACAAACCAACTTGCACCTATTTTATGAACACAATAATTGTTCTTTCTCCGCACTTTCACAAATTGGTATGTGCGCGCGCATGTATGGATTCACTCTGTAACATAAGTTATGGTTACGGATTAGGCGTCGGGCAACAAAATTCCATCGAAGCGCCCTCGTTAGGTCTCTTGGGGATTACGATCCCACGAACCGCCGCTTCAGGCGATACCGGCTTTCCCGCATGGCTTGCGGGCATCCCCGGTAACGAAGGAGCAGCACCAACAAACAGCTGCTACGGCTAAACTCCTTATAATCCTTCAAGAGTTGCTTGGATTCAAAATTATAATCTCAAAAGAAACATTTTGATAAAAACACACCAGCGGTGCACAAGGGCCGTTGCACCATCAAGGCAACCGTCGAGGATCAATATTCGCCTCCTCCTGTCACTTCACAACCCCAAAACACACCCGCCATCCTACAAAACCCACAATCCCGTGGTTAAGTTCTCTCCGAGAACAGGGACACGTCTAACACACCTCGGGCTGCCCTCAGCCTGCCAATTACACTAGACTGGAATGTTGTAAGTGCATTAAGTCACAGTATTCATAGTATAGCCAAGTATTATGTTCAATTTAAGTATTTATTTGTTGGTTTTCTTTCCCTCACAAGCCGTATATAGGACAGGAGTTAGATAGGTAGAGTCACCTAAAAAGTAGAGTCAGAGACTGGGAGATCCGTGGTTTAAAACCCGGCTATGGTACTGAATTTTTCAGTTGTGTACGTCCTGTGCCCAGTACATGGGACCCGGCTTTCAGGCATTAGTTTAACATTATTTATAATCTCGTCCTCCAGGTATGGTAGACCAGAGGCTTCGTGCAGGAGTCTCGTTGGAAAGCCTCGAGGCACAGAATAGATAGCCCGAAGACACCTATTCTGTACCCGCTGAAGCAACAGCAGACTGGAGTCTGCCGCCATGCCCCAGATCTTGCAGGCGTAGATTAACAAGGGGATTATGAGAGCCCTCAAAAGGCGCAACTTAAGGGGAACCGTCATCGAGGACCTTAGCATCGGGTACAGTGAGGCCGCAGCCCCATTGCCCTGGCACCATAGCCCCCTGATGTGCTCCCTAAAAGTGACGCCCCTGTCAAGCTTCACCCCCAAGTAGGTGATGGTGTTGGTCCATTGTATCCTTCGTCTGAGGTACGTGAATGTGGGACTTACAACATTGTAAGTCGCCATTGGGATATGTTATCTCAAAATAATCTGAAATCACATTGTGGTTTACCGGGAAACAATACGAGCCGGTTGAGAAATTCAATGCTATGCCGGTATGCTGCATGGTAGCTCAGTGGTACAACAACTGGCTAGATAACGGGAGATCTGAACCTTGAAAGGAGAATAGATTCGGAGCGGCAGGCCTGAACACAGGTGGTGTGACCTTTACTTCTCTAGATAGGTATTATATCCTGAGGCCGGCGGCATCTCCCACAGGAGACGTCTCGCTAAGAGCCCGTTCCACACCGAACACAAGGACAGGTGCTTCCACAGGCAAACACCTCGGTCATACAGCTCGTTCACTTTCCACTCCCTGATCCTTCGACCTCGATTCATAATCAGCTAACGAAACTACTGGAAACTCGATATCATGCGTTTCTTTCATAGAGAGCCACATATCACATATATGCATAGTTCGCTTTCATTTCAGTGACCTTGGTATTTTCTGAAGCGTACTAGGGGTGAATGACTAGTTTATCGGTCGTATTGCTAAAAACTATACCTAGGAAGTGAGAGCTGAAAAAAAAATTAACAACTTATATCATTTGAATGCTCACCAAAAAGAAGGGGTATTGTACAGCAAGCGCATATTTCAAAATCCCTGTTGTTATAGCTGCTAAAGTTTTAAAATTGAAGCCCTACAGAGTGATTATTGTTTGTGAAATTATTACAAAGAATGCCAGAGCCCACCTTGGTAGTGTAGGGGTAACGCTGCCTCTTAATCAAGGTACCGAGAGTTTGAATCTTGCTTAAGGTGAGTTACCCGCTTTAGGTTCCTTTTTTGGGGTTTTCCCTTATCCTTGGAAGAAGAATGAACACCGGGATCATTTAAAAAATGTCAGCAATGTTTTTATATAGGTGGACACCACTTACACCACAACTAACGGTTATAATGCATGTTACACGCACATAAGAACGTTTTAGAAAAGTAATAGCCCCGAAGTGTAATAGTGTGTACCTATCACGCATACGCTCTATAGGCAGTCCAGCAGCACTGTATAGTCCATTACAGCGTTTGCTTACCAACCAGAGAAAAGCACGAAAAAAAAAAAAAAAAAAAAGAAAACAAAGGATGTGTTCTACTCACATAACTTTCTCTATATCTCTGCAACAGATTATTGTTAAAAAAGCTTATGCTTCTATTTTTACCTCGTGCTAATCGAGAAGAAAAATAGCAGAAATAGTTTTATTACTTGTTTTTCCATGCAAATAAATGGGAAATAAGGGAGTAGCATAAGCTAAAGTATTAGTCAAAAGCTGGCTGCTATGTGTCAGAAGTTCCTTTGTTTGTATGGACAGGAGTTGACAATTTCCCGTATGAGATGTTATGTTTTTTAAAACTGAAACCAATAACAAGGACGTCTCAAAAACAGCCCACTCCGCGAAAAAAAATTATATGACATAAATTATGTGTTTTAACGCGCTCTACATTTTCTGTTGTGTAAGCTTTTGTCTATCCCTTACGATTTGCCAGTTATAAAAAAATCCATAAAATTCATCAATGTAAACATGTCTTCAGAAAATTGAAAATATAATTTTATTTGTCATGTAAATATCTTTGATATACAATATTTTAATCAAAATCATTACAGCCATTTTTGAGGAAATGAAAATTTTCGAAAATTTTCCCATGTAAAGGGTAGTTGAGGGAGGGGGAATTTTCTTGAAAATCTTCGTGTCGCATCCTTGGAAGGTACTGAACTTAAATACCAAGTTTGGTATTTAACGGAATTTTCCTTTTTCAACTATACTGCCCACAGACACACACAGACAAAGTCAGGCAGACAGACAGACACACACACCGACATTTTTTCTAAAAATGTTGTTTTTTGGGGTTGAGAGGGCCCTAAAACATGTATTTTCGGGTGAAATCTTTGTATCTAATTTTTGGGTGCATTACAATACCTTCTCTGTACACTATGTACCTAGTACCTACAGAGAAAGTAAAAAGTTGAGTGGCCAGCCTAAGGAAATCGAACTGTAACCACCGAATGCTAGATCGCAGGCCAATCTCGCTCCACTAACATTGAAATCTACATTTATCCAACTCTTATACTATATATTTCTTGTTTTATACTTAATGTTCTTTGGTTAGTAATGTTCACATACCCTGAAATATTGTAACTTGCTGTGCAACTTTTCCTGATAAACATTTTATTGATATGTAAATTCCTTAAATGTCAAGATATTAGAAACTTCCTAAATATCTAGAAAAAATAGCAAATATTTTTATGCAAACGGTAATTTGGTGTGGCGGGTTTTAATAAAGATCTTTGTGTCACATCTGCGGAAAACGTACAGTTTTGGACTCCTGCTATTTATAGATATATACAGGTCTATTCTAAACATTATTTTTATTTAGGGGGCTTAAAAGTGTATTGATCCCAAGCACCTGCATGTGGGATTTGTGGTGAACGAAGCGGTCTTCCAGTTTCCCCCGCCACTCATTCCATCAATTGCTCCATCATTTTCCAATCCTTAATTTCGCATACATTTCATGTCATCCACTTCCTCATGTTCCTGCCTGGCTAAGGGCCGATCCCTTGTAACAGGTTCTCCATTCTGTGGTTTCGTGCCGTTGGCTCCCCGACAGTCTTCGGACCCCTAGGCATTGGTTTGTAGGTCGGGGAGGGTAAGCCTATTACGAAACGAAACAAAAAGTGAATGCCGATGAAATCTCGAAATAAAATCTTTGGACAGAATACAGTGTTTATACTTGCATACTATAACCAAGTAACGTAGAAAATAAATAACAAGTTTCTCTGTTTCCCACCTCTTAGAGCTTCATTCGATTTCTATAGCGATTATTTCTCAACAAAATTTGTTTTAGGCTACCTTTGTGTTATTCTCAAGTGGTGGAGTAACGAAGGAACATATTGGGTAGGAGACAAAGGCTGTATGACCCAGATACCGGCAGCAGAGTTCATCTATTGGAGGACTTGCCGAGAGGAAAATGCTTTGACTTAGAGCTAATATCGGCCATCATATTCCCTTACTGAACACCAATAACGTTCGAGGACTGCAAACAGCAGAAGATCTGATCTCTGCTGTATTAAGGAGCGCCGTTCTGTTCATTAAGCGAGTAATGAGGCCATTAGGAGAATGTTCATTGTGTTTCTACCTTCCTAAAATGCTTGGAAAACGTGTTCCGAAACAAACGTTTAGAGAACAGCATCTATTATCCAAGACGGTGCACGTATATCTCATAGTTTATACGTAAGTGTAGTAAGTTTCTACTTTCGCTAACGTAATGTACTACCGTGAGCCTCGGGAACTTCCAAATTCAATCGAAAATTGAGATAGTAAACGCCTGGTTATGGAGTAAATCAGCGTTTGCTAAAATACGGCCCTCGAGCTGGTTTTGTTTAGCCTGTCTCAAAGTTTAAATATCTTATGTGTTTCACTAACAGGACTTTTTCTAGCTGTTCCATAAAAGCCTTTCCTTATAACATAGTAGTTTTACTTTCTCTACACGTACTATGTACATAGTGTATAGAGAAAATATTGCACTCCACCCAAAAAAACGATATCGAGATTTCACTGGAAATATGTTTTAGGGTCTCCTGTATCCAAAAAAAAAAAAACATTTTCAGAAAAAGGTCCTGTACGTGTGTCCGTGTGTGTCTGAACATAACTCAAAAACGAAAAGTCGGTAAAATACCTAACTTGGTATTTAAGTTTAGTATATTCCAGGGATGTGACACGAAGATTTAGAAAAAGAAATCCCTCCACCCCAAAAAACATGGAACTTTTTGCGAAAATTGTGATTTTTTAAAAAATGGCTCAAACGATTTTGATTAAAACATTGTATATTAAAGCTATTTACCTAACAAATAAAATGTATATTTTGAATTTTCTGGGAATAGCCCTTGGAGACTACTTTATTCTGGAGGAATTTTACGGAATTTTGCATAACTGCTAAACTGTAAGAGATGGGGAAAAAAACTTACCGCACAAAAAAATGTAGAGCACGCGAAAACACACAATTTATGTTATGTTATATACTATGTTATGTTATATGCATTTTTGATTGTTTTTTTTTTTTTTTTTTTTTAGTTATTCCTTGTTTTTTATTTCACCTTTAAAAACTTGCACTTTTCTCATACAGGAATTTGTCAACTCCTGTGCATACAAACAAATGAATTTCAGTCACATAGCAATCAGATGTTGACTACCACTTTAACCTATGGTACTCCCTTATTTCGCTTCTACTTACAACTATTCAAGTAATAAGACTATTTCTGCTATTTTTTCTCGATTAGCATGAAGTATATAGAAGCATAAGCTTTTTAATAAAAATGTGTTGCAGAGATGTAGAGAAAGTCATGTCAATGGAATACATCAGATTTTTATCTACGTCATGCTAATCAAGATAAACATTGCTAGAATTGGTCTAATTCTTTGTGAGTAAAAGGGAAATAAGAAAAAACATTAGGCTAAAACGATAGTCAAAACTTATTAAAGCCGGTTGCTAAGAGAAAAAATTGAAATTTGGTTCTCTAGAAGCTCAAGGATGGTAGCTAGGAAAGCTAATCGACCTCCAAACAGCACTCTAACTGCATTCCGACAAATTAAACAATCTCAGAGCAATGGACTAAGTTATGATATTAAATCTCCGGGTTCAGATTAATTTTCGACTGGCATTTCTGAACAAAATTTCAAATTAAGGAAATTAAAATACGAATTACATGTGACTTTTTTTTTACATTACTTTAATACATATTCAAAGGGACCAAGACAGATCTTCGAATTAACGACGATTTCGAATTATAAACGATTGAAAAATCCGACTTCTATTATAATAAATTTATCATGTAAATACTGTTTATATATAGTATTTTAATCAAAATCGTTAGTCATTTTGGGGGAAATAAACAATTTCGGAGTTTCTATAAAATTTCCTCTTACCTACTATAGATAGATCACAGAAAATATAAAATATATTCCTTCAACTCAAAATTTAAAGGTCTGTTATAAATTCTAATGTTGGAATAAAACGCTAACGACGGGTGCATCTAGAATATAACGCAAAAGCCTAGATTAAACATAACCTGAGTTATGGTTGCAACCTTATTACATCACTTTGCGGTAAAAACTGAGCTAACTCCCATTGCAGTCCCATTTTAGCAACCTGCGCATGGTTGCTAAATGATTGTATGCCTTACTTCAGGGTTTTTTCAGACGTTTCTTTAACTCTGCTTACATTAATCTTTAGAGAGGAAACCATAAATCTACAGGAATGAGAAGTCATACTAGACCTAAAAACAGCATTTTATTGCATTATAATATAAGCTGATGCAACTCGACAAATAACAAACGCCCCGTTTATAATTCATAATCTAATGACAATGTAACTCATAGGCAATATATAAAACGATGTTAGGGATGAAGGTATAAATCTTTTTATAACTGATACCTTAATATGTACTCAGAGTGTTAGACTCTTTTTTCCCCCGTCTAACACTTTTCCACAAACATAGCACATAATTTACCATTTCGGTCTTAACTACAAAATGAACAACGCCTGTCAATGTTTAGCTTTTACTTGTTCACTCTTCAGGCATGAAAAAATGGTATGGCCTGTTATTTATGGACGCTCTTTAACTGCTTTGGTTCTCAGCGTCCCATTCTATATTGGGCGTGAAATATAGTTTTAATTTTGCTCAGAGGCCTCTCTTATCAGGCTTGAGGTTCTTTTACGTGCCGTAAATATACGACACGGGACCCACAGCTTTACTTCCCTTCCGAAGGAAGCCATGCTAAGGATTTTTACGCCCGATAAAATCCATCGTCCTCCGCCGGGTTTGAACCCGCGACCTTGGACTCTTCAGGCAGGGGTCATTAGTCTTGTAGGAAGAGTTTGAAAGCAATGAATGTATTGAAAGTACAAGTATAAGCAGAAAATTCACAATTAACGTATTTAAACTTGTATTGTTACTGTTTTCTCTACGAAAATGTAAGGTTTATATAATAAAAGTATGATTGCTTGGACGTGTAAGACTCGTGACCGAGTCCTCCCTGTGTTCTTAATTTCAGTAAGTGATTTCGACATTCGTTATCGCGAAGCCTGCCCAATCTGGGTTACGCCTCGCAAAACATCCACCTTACACTATCTGGGAAAACAAACATGCTATATTGCCTTGTGCCACACGTACTTGGATATTGATGCGAAATTATTCATTATTCCATCCTCAATTACCTTTACAAATATCTGCATTAACACTTCTAACAGTCTGTGTATACAATAGGTCCAAAAATGTGCACACATTTGATCATTAGTAAGTTTGTAATGAATTGAAATTGTCTCAGATCTGGTGACACTATAGCATAGTGTCTAGAACTTGGATTTCTTGTATTGGTTACGTTTGATTTGTTTATTTACGTGATGTGGAGAGTGACAGAAAATGGCTGCTACAAGATTATCTTTCAAAGAAAATGGTATTCCCATAGATTTTTACCGATGGACCAAGAGATGTATGGGGACGAGGGGTTTTATCTGTAACAAGAAATTGACTACCATCAAGAGTATCTTATGAAATTCTGCCGGGCCAATGTCGAACAGGCCCCCATTTAACTACTTCAGACGTTTATCTCTGGGGACCCAAACATCTCAGGTGATTACAATAAGTTAAAGAACGTTAAAGTGACGTATCTGTGAAATTTGTAAAATCCTATTGTAATTATACCAGTTATTACACACGATGATAGTGATATTTTTGCCATTTATCATAATTCTAGCCTCCATGGTTACTTGTATAATAATTTTCGGTTGCCTAAATTCATCTTCTAATAAAATTGAGTAAAGTGATGTATTTTTAGAACTACTCACATAAAATAATCCATATTTACAACAAATAAGTTTTCAAACAAATCTGTTATATTATATTTGTTTTATAGTAGCCCTAATTAGTATAGAAAATGATTACTTTTTGTACTCTCCAAAATCATGATTTTTCAAAATTTAATAATTTATATTTCAAATTTGGATTATTATTTCGAAAAAAAATATATGCCCACTCTCTTTAATAATCTTTTAAGCGGTAGTATACATTTTATGAAATAAATTAGTGAAAAACTGCATCTTGAACATTTTGAGTATGGAAATATGTTGGAAAAAGTTTGCGAAAAAATGAGATTTAAAGTTGGGAGTGCACATTAACAAGTTGCGTCTACCCTTTGTAGTTTCAATCAATTATTAATTAAAGTGTGACAAGTGTGAAAATAATATATTTTCTTCTCTATGTTATTCTCAGAAATCATTTCACTATATTATAGATATTTTTTGATGATTCACTGTTTTTGTTAATTTCACGGAAACATTATCTGAAGCAATATCTTAGCAAATTTGAGTCTCATTTCTCAATTTATTACAAATTTATTAATCGATAAACGTTAATGTGTGTGTAAATTTAGGCACACACACATATATGAAGAATATTTAGGTTATAGCAGACCATAATCAATGTGACGAACGAAAATGATATCTCTGCTGTAATTGCAGACAATCCTACTTCTAATTCTGAGCTGCATATCATCAAATCGGACACCAAATGTTCAGCGGCCATATCTGACCAAATTTTGAATTGACATTTAATTTTTGAAGGTGTATTTTCTTAAATATAATTTGATGCGAATAATGATATAGTCCTCTTGCAAAATCTTACAAATGAAGAAATGTATCATTCAGGAGACATTTATTAATGTCAACTATATAAATTTCTTTGAACTTGTTCCACATTTTATCATTACACTGTATACCAATTACAAATCTGAGTGCTTAATTTTATATCCTAGTGAATATATTACTTCAATACGGCGCACGTTTCTCTTTATTTATATTTTTACTGTCTCTATCCAATATGTACAATGTACATGATAGATAGAGAAGGCATTGTATTTAATATAGAGAGTTCAGAATCCAACATAATGATTTTTCGAAACATGTCAACGTGTGTGCATGTGTCTGTCTGTGTACAGCATACCTCAATAAAAGAAAAGTCGGTTAAGTACCAAATGTGGTACTTAGGTTGAGTATCTTCCAAGGGTGCAACACGAATGTTAAGAAAATCTCCCACTCCCTGCTACCCTGTACATCTTTTGAAAATTTTGATTTTCTCAACAATGAATAACGATGTTGATTAAAATTCCATATGTTTAAGATATTTTCGTAACACACGAAAGTATATCTTGAATCTTCTGGGAATAGCCCCTGAAGACCTCTTCATCCTGGAGAACTTTTGTGTAACTGTTAAACCATAAGGGATCGAAAAAAACTTACTACACAAAGATATAGATCTCATTAAAACATACAGTTTGTCATATACCTACATGCTTTTTTGTAGATTTAACCGTTTTCGAGATATTTCGAGTTATCGTTTTCAGGTTTAAAGTATTTAAAGGAAGATATCTTTTCTTTTCCATACAAGACTTTAACGTTTGCGGAAAAAGTCGCTGTCATTAGAGGAGGTGAAAAGCGTTCGAAGAAAAAATCTGAAATCGCGAAACACTATTATGCCTATAGAAGAGTAATCTTCTACTATATATATCTTCTACAGGGATATATTCATTTTCTCAATGCTAATACTCGTCGCTTTCAGAAAGGTGCATAATAAGAAACAATATAAAATCTCAAGGAAAAAGTTAGCAATTTCAGGGCTTTTAAGGCTTGTCTTAAAGAGTACCCATGCAATAAATCATTTTACTCTGGTAGATGAATATTTAAGTGAATAATCTGTCTGAAAATATCTTGATAATTAATATTTTAGACGTATTATAATGTATTGCATTTGTGCATTTTAGTGTATGTGTTTTATACATAAATTTCACTGCTACATACTTTAGACTTACACGAATGTGTCAGATAACTTTTTAGAATTTAGCAATGAAACAAGTTCTGTATTTCTGCTGATATTTTACACGTAGTAAATAATTGTAAATTTGTACAGTTTTTCATTGTAAATAATGTAATATATATTTTAAATTGTGACGTGTTGCACTTAGGAGTGCACATAATACAATAATCATATTTTAGTTCTGTATAATTACTATTCTGTCAATAGTTAGAAACTATTACATATCAAGTTTCATATTTAACAATTCCCTTTGTAATATGCTTGCTCAATATGATTTTAAGAGCATAGCAAACAGGTGAAAGATATGGGCGGGGTCAGGGTTTTACCAGAAGTATTTCCAGGCGTGTTTTTATTGTCTTGAAGTGTACAGAGAGTTATGTGTAGCAGAACATCAGATTGTTACTTTTCTAGCATTTATGTACATAGTACCCAAGAATTTGATACCAAGATTTCACCCGAAATATATGTTTTGGGATCCCCTGAACCCAGAAAAAGCATTTTAAGAAAAAGGATAGTGTGCGACTGTGTGAGTGGGTGTGTGCGTATGTGTCCGTTAACAACATAGTACAAAAACGAAAGGACCCTTAAACACCAAATTTGGTGTTTAAGTTTAGAATCTTGCAAGGATGCCACTTAAAGATTTTCAAAAATGAAATTGGGTTTTGTTTATAAACCTCTTTAATCGCTTTGGTTCTCAACGCCCCATTTTATTTTGGGCGTGAAATACTGCATAATTTTACTCAGAAGCCCCTTTAACAGGCTTGATGTTCTTTTACATGCCATAAGCCTACGATCTGGGACCAACAGCTCAACTTCCCTTCCGAAGGAAGCCATGGTAAAGATTTCTACGCCCTCAAAAACTCTATAGCCTTCCGCGATATTGTGAACCAGAAGCTAGTATGTTACTCCTTAATCACGAAGTACGACAAGGTTTTAAAGAAAATCTCACATCCCAAGCTATCCTTTACATGAACATTTTTGTTTTTCTTAAAATAGGTGTAACAATTTTATTTAAAATACTCTACATTAAAGATAATGACATACATCACAAATTAAATGTGTAGGTATCTTGAATTTTCTGGCTCTTGTTTGTGAAAACTTATTCATTCTGGACGAAGCTTGCATAAATGGTAAAACGTAATAGATAGACAAAAACTTACTACCTACATAAAATGTAGATCTCATTTAAACACACAATTTATAGAATATAATTGTTTGTAGAGTTAACCGTTTCCGAGACATTCCTTGAGATTCATTTCAATTTTAAGCTGCTTCAACTTTTCTCAAATGGTAGATCATCTTTCATTAGGTATCACACCTTAAGTCGACGGTGTAGAAGTGTAGAGAGTTAGTTTTGACAAATTAACAGAGAAAATATCCACTCATACTTGTGTAACACATTTTCGTATTCTGCACACGAGACAGACTTGCCTGTTACCTACAAATGTTACACACAACCATGCCTAAACCGTAAGTACATATTTAAATGACATGTAATAGTTCTCTAGATGTTATAATATTCTTCTGGAAAATATTCCAGACTCTTTTCAGTTTCATTTTTTTCCCCACTTTATAATCCTTTGTAGTCGGTGCCTGTGTATGTTCTAACTTCCGGTTGTCATATACCAAGATACGTCAAAGCGAACCTTGAATGTGCTTTCAGAAGATCCGTTAAAATTGTGTTTTTGTAACGAAGTTACAAAATGCGAGGAACCAAATTTGTCAAGCTCGGTCGAGAAATAAACAACATAATACAATCTAAAATCTTAGAAGATTCTTGTTCGCTTGATACTTTGAAGGAGTTTCTTTCAGTCAATCTTGTTGCAGTGCGTTCTGAGCAAATCCCCACTGACACTCTTAGACAGGTATTCTTTCCTGATCGCGTTATTAGTCTTATTAGCCAATAAAGATGAAAAAAAGAAAAGCAATGCATTAATATTTTTTTTCCCCGATCGGAGTTAAATCCCAGTTTTAAATTTACCAAAAGCAGGAAAGAATATCACATGTTCTCCTTAATAAAGATTTTAATAGCTATGAAAGCAATGATGATTTGACTATTATTATTATCATTATTATTATTATCATTATTATCATCCTCATCATTATTGTTGTCATCGCAAAAAGTCTTCCATATTAACCAATATCAATGTAATATTTTACACTGGGCCCGTAACTCAGCATGTAGAACATCTGTCCAATATTTGCGAGGTATTGTCGAGGGTAAGTTCCCGGGCTGAAGAGGAAATTTTTTTCTAGACAGGACTATTCGCTATCCTTCCCAACGTCTGGCAGTGTGAATGTGAGAAAAAATGCGTGTTCCATTTATGTATAAAACCCGAAGAAAAAAAATTAGTTGACAACTCTGTAGGAGTTGGATACCACTCGCCTCTCACCTAGTCGGCCGGGGTTCCCAAGCGACCGCATGTGAGATTTGTAGTGGACAAAGTGGCGTTGGGGCGGGTTTTCTCCGGGTACTCCGGTTTCCCCTCCACCGGTGCTCCATCATCAGCCTGAGCAGCCATAAGTATGAATGAATGAATAAGTGTATTTATTAACATAGCAATATCATACATAGAATTTCAACAGTCGCACGGGTCCACAGACCGTGCGTGCTTTTGTAATACACATTACAAGCAATATTAAAACAACAACCACAACAAAGAATTAAAAGAGTAAACACGAAAATAAAAAGACAAAGGAAATACACAGTCAAAAGCAATATTAAACAACAATAAAATTAAGAGTGAATCCGAAAATAAAGATACAAAGATTTTCAATTATAGCAATTTAAATTTACAGAGTACACCTTCATAAATGCACCCTCTTATAATAGATAATTACACTTAAAAGACATATATACACATAATATATACAACCGTAGCACAACATTGACCTAAGTATGACATAATATATATGTATGTAGAACATTGTAGTCACTTTTGTTTAGTTGATCTTATCCCCCCCCTTCTCTATTGGCAGCCTCCTCAGATCTTAGCTGTCTTGCCTTAAGTATAAATTTACCTAGCCCGTCCATGTTTTCCGTGCCTGCCCGTAGCGTCCAACATGCTTCTAGCCCTACATTCGCAGGGGTAAAAAATCGCGGCAAATATTTTTCCCGCCATTCCTCCGTACCCCTTCTTTTTTAGGGAGGAAAGGCCTTTGTTTATTTTTACTTAATTCACCTCTCTCTTACTGATCCAATTCACCTCTTTCTTACTGATCCAATTCACCTCTCTCTTACTGATCCAATTCATCTTCCAAGATGTGAGTCCACGACTCTTCCTCCTCGCAAATGGGACAGATTCTCGTACCATTCTCGTCAGAAATTTTCGTGCTCCTCCATGCTCCTAGTCTAATCCACGCGAGCCCCTCTCTAATGAGTTTCGTACCAGTTTTGACATATTGCTCCATACCCCACTCCGATTTCAGCCCAGACTGTACTTCTAATGACAACTTCTCTGTGCATTGCGCAATCATTTGCTGTCTCTCAATATCTCAGAGACGTTTCTTAATTTGTCTCCAAATACTTCGCCTGTTTTCCTGCCCCGCCATCCAAGCGCCTCCCATCCCAATGGTTTCCAACCCTTTCTTTAATTTTGATGCTCACGTCAAATTACCTTCCATTCGCAACTGTTCACGGTAGCAGACTGCCCTAATTAGAGATTGGTTTCCGTGAACGATTCTCATCCAATATTTAACTGCTCTGATTTTGCACTCTATCGTTTCACTATGTGCCCCGAATTCCCTCATTATTCCGCAGTTTGCCGTACCCCTCCCCACACCCAGAATTCCTTTCAAAAATTGGGTCCTCACTTGATCCAGATTCCCTGTTTGTTCCCACCCCCATATTTCTCCTCCGTATGTCATCGTGGATCTAACTGTCGCTCCGTATACAGTTTCCATTAAGGTTATGGAGATATTCGGAATTCTGCAGCGTATCCGGAGAGCTTCCGCCGCTTTCACCCTTGCCTTGTGTTTCGTAATGTCAATGTGTTTTGTCCATTTTCCGTTCATTGTAAATGTGAGTCCTAAGTACACAAAAGATTTAACATTGTCCAGTATATGTCCTGCATATGTCCAAGTCTCCTCCCTGCTATAAACACAACCCTTTCTGAAAGTCATTGCCTTAGTCTTATTCACATTAACTGTAAGTAGCCATTCATCGCAATAGTTCGTAAGTTTGTCCAGTCCTCGTTGCAATCCGTTTACTGTCGTAGAGCACAATACTAAATCGTCTGCGTATAAAAGAGTTGGGATCTGCAAATCCGCTACTACTGGTGCTTGAATATTCTCTGCTATCATTGTATCAGTAATATCATCCACAAAGAGATTAAATAGCAAGGGAGATAAAATACAACCCTGCCTCACTCCCCTATAGCTTCGGCAGCTCTTGGACACTCTGTTTCTGTCGTACTTCACACAGAATTCGACATTTTGATACATTGCCTGCAATGCTCTAACCATTTTACTTGATAACCCCTTTCTGCCTAGTTTGTACCATAATGCATTTCGATTGATAGAGTCAAATGCCTTCTTAAAGTCCACAAAAGCACAATGAAGCTTTCCCCGCTTAATTAACAGTTGCTTCGCCCTTAAAGTGTGTAATATAAAAGCGGCATCTATGGTACTGTGTCCTTCTCTGAAACCCATTTGAAATTTTGAAAGTTTGCCAAATTTAGATTCCCAGCCCTTTATTCGGTTATATAACACTCTACAATAAATTTTCTCCATAATTGACAAAAGAGTAACCCCCTATAGTTATCCGGATTTCCAATACTTCCCTTCACTTTATAAACGGGATGAATAATGCCCTTTCCCCAACAGGTAGGGTAATTCCCCTCATAAGTAGTTAAAGCGGGCGTTAAACACAAAAAAAAAAAAAAAACAACTGAAAAGTTCAAAGTCATAGCTAGGATTTGAACCATGGATCTGCCAATCTCTAGCCGGTTGCTTTACCACTAGTTTCCATGGCAAGCTATCGATACGAAACTGACTAGCACGTTTCCCGGTGACTTCAATAATATATCGTATTGTTATTATTATTATTATTATTATTATTATTATTATTATTATTATTATTATTATTATGTCTCGTTCAACATAATAGTTGGCTAAACTATGAATCCTGGGACTTCAAGTACTTACGACGTTGAAAGTCGCCATTGGTGTATATCATCTCAAAATAATTTGAGGTCACCTTGCTGTTTACCAGAAAACATGCAAGTCAGTTGAGGAATTTAATACTGTGCCGGCATTTGCCATGGTAGCTCAGTGGTAGAGCTCTAACCGGGGCTAGAGACAGGGAGATCTGTGGTTTAAATCCCGGCTATGGTATTGAATTTTTCAGTCTGACTCTATCTATCCAACATTTGTCCTGCCCTGGCTTGTGTGAAAAGGCAATTAAATTAAATCTTTAGATGTTAACCATTGTATGAGGCAATATATTTCAAAGGTAAACGACAGCCGGTATCAGCACTATCAAAAGGTGGATATAAATGGAAGAATAGCTTATTTGTGTTCCTTTGCTCTTTCCATTAAATAAACAAAACTAATATATTCTGTACACGTTTGTACATTCTTCTGAAAATACCATTTCCACAAACTGAGCAATATTTCATATAATCTTGGGGATTTGAATGTTTCTACACGTATTTACATATAATAGGCAGTAAAAGTATTGAATTTCATCGGAAATATATGTTTTAAGGCCTTCTGAAAAACATTTTTGGAAAAAAAATAAAGGCAGTGTTTGTGTTTGTGGACAGCATAGCCCAAAAGCGAAAAGGTATTTAAATAGACAATTTTGTATTTTTCTACAAGGATAGGACAAGAAAATTTTCAAGAAAATTCCCCACCCCAAACTATCTGTCACATGGGGTTTTTGAAAATGTTTTTCTCAAAATTGCTCCAATAATTTTGACTGAAATCCCATATATTAAACATACTTACATGACAAAAGTCTATTTGAATTTTCTGGAAATACTTCTAAAGTCGTCTTCATTCTGGAATCATTAAGTATAGCTGGTAATACGTAAGAGAAATCTTGTTACACAAAACATGTAGATCTCGTCAAAATACACAATTTATGTCCCTTACATTTTTGTAATGGAGCTTGTTTTTTCAGAGATATTTCTTCCTATTGCTTTTAATTTAAAATACTTTACTTCTCCCATACTGAAAGTCGCCCGTGTTTTTTATTTTTTGTTTTACTTCTGACCAATGAAGATGGTAGAAGAATAATCTTCTGTAAGAAAAGAGAAAACTATGTGGGTGTATTACATCAGAATTTTGCTCACTTTATAATTCTTTGTATTTGGTGCCTGTGTATGTTGTAACTTCTGTTTGTCATATACTGAGATACACCATAGTGAACCTTGAGTGAGCTTTTAGAAAAGCCTTTAAAATTGTGTTATCATAACACTATTATGTCATATATAATTTTATAGAGTTTATCGTTTCTGAGATATTCTATCTTATTGGTTTCAGTTTTAAGCTGCTTAAACTTTTCTATATATGGAAATCATGTTTCTTTTCGACTCTCTTTTATTTCTTCTTAGCAAGCAAAGAGAACTGAATTATTTCACATAGTGATCGGCTTTTAAAATATTTGATTATATATCGCTTTAGTTATTACTTTCCCTTCTACTTACATAGAAAAGACAGTAATACGACCAATTCTGCTGATGTTTATTTCATTAGCATTATGTAGATACAAGAAGAAAAGTTTGTTTGCGGTAGAGCTAGAGAAAGTTATAGGAATCAGATACTTTTACTTTCCTCAGCGCACATGTACATATGCATAGTAGATAGGGAAAGTGTTATGTTCCACTCCAAAAATTTGATGCTCAGATTTCATAAATGTGATGGGTTATACTTATATGACCTTTACCTATCTAACAACGAGCTATTTATACAAATCTTATCCTTCTCTCTGTACTTTATCGCTGTTTTCGTGTTGGTTTACCTCGTCGGTCAAGGATTAGCACCCGTGAAATACTCTATAAACAAACGTGTACATAGATATGAAGAGTCCGTTGTTGCGCCGCCTATGCTCGTTCCTGTAGAACACAAGTTATCTCTTACTCAGAGGAGAAAATAATGACTAAGATATGTAGCACGTGGTAGACTCAAGAAAAAGATATTTCACTAATTTCACTAAATGAATAGTTTTATTCTTCTTTGTTGCTGGTTGAGGCATTAACTCTACGAGCGACTCCCGACATAAGAATTCGTGAAAATGATGAAATGATCATTCTGAGTGCTAGTTTCCGCTCTTGTTGAGTTCTTATTGTTTTACTGCAGTAACAGTAACATTAAACTTCGCCGTCAGAGTAACATTCTCCTTGCGAATTCACAATAACGAGTATCAAGTAACAATCATAATAACCAAATAACAAGAACCATGTAGCCCGATATCTTGTACACGCATCGCTTAAATAGCTCAAGCCTCCAACATTGCACTCCTTTCTGATTGACTAAAAAGAAGCGCGAAAAATAGCGATGTCACGTGACTAACTTGGTAAGTTCTTTGTATTCCACCCACATGATCATTCTTTATGATGAGAAAGTACCGGTTTCGAGAATATTAGAGGATAAGCCTTCCTTTAACCTTCAGCCTGTTACTTGTGTCCCTGATGCTCTACCAAGGCAATTGTGTCACTAGCATTGACAAAGCAGATAACCTTGGCGAACTTAATAGAAGCTTCTACACCCTGCGTTCTACTGAAGCAGATATTTCTTATATTAAACCTATACAACACTAATTATTAAACTAATAATATACACAGCGTACTAATATACTGTCGCAACTTCCTGCTAATCTTGATAAACATTAGCAGAATTTGTTTTATTACAAATTTCCTTTAGATACGATGGGAATACACTAGACTAAACCGTTATTCAAATCTTTTGTGAGCGGATTGGTAAAATTTGCATTAAAATTCCTTCACTTTGCATGTAGGACAGAAGAAGGCGAAAGCCAAATAAGACTTCCAACTTGAGAGAAATTAAGTATTGGAAAATTTAAGCCAATAACTAGGATTATCTCGGAAATGGTTTACCCCACCTCCAAAGTATTTGACAGATCTACATTTTTTGTGAAGTAAAATTTTTGTGTATCTCTTACGGATTACCAATTATGTAAAAGCTGTACAGAATGAAGAGAATTTAAAAGACCATTCATGGAAAACTGAAGATATACATCTCATTTGTATTGAAAATATCTTAAAATATTACATTTTAATAAAAATCGCAGAATAAAGAAAATGTTTATACTATCAATCATGCCGAAGTTAAAGGCACAAAAATTGATAATTTTCCTATAAAATGAACTAAAAATTACTTTTTAATTCAGTTAATTACTACATTTCTCAAACTCTAGGATTATGTGATAAATAAATATGAAGTACATCTAATTTGAATATAAGACCTTAAAATTACATCTCTGGAAAAAGAGAAATCTCTGCAACAAAAATCCTTTTTTTAACACCATTGATTAGGGGTGTATTAATTTGAAAGTATTTTTGAGAAAATCAAAATTTTTGAAAACATTTCTATATAGTGGGTAGTTTGAGGTGGGGCTAGTGAAAATCTTCGTCTCATCCTTGGAAGATCCTCATTTTTAGTATTAAGTTTGATATTTAACCGTCTTTTGTTTTTAAGTTACACACATACATATGCCAACCCATACACAGATCTTTTTCTAAAATTCCTTTTTTAAATTCAGGATCCTCAAAATATGCATTACCAGTGTTATCTCATATCTTATTGACCTACAATACTTCTACTACCTACTTAATATACGTAGTAAATAAAGTACATATGAGAATTTTATAATCGTTAACTTACACCGAAGTATTTGTAAAACAATGACAGACATTTTCTATGTTACCGTATTTTGCTTCACTTCTACTTGCTATTATTATTCCTGTAGATCACCTCTCAGAACAGTAAATTTTAGTGCTTGTTTTACGAGTCCACGCATGTTGAGTACTTTCTTGTTTATGGGTTTCCACTATTTTATGGTGTTTTCCACTTCTGATTTACTAGGCTCTCATCCAAACACCTAAGACAACGGGTTATGGAATTGACGAGGCGCAATATAAACATTGATACTCTTTTGCAGATATATACCAGCAATATATGTGCAATTTGTATGTGCTATTTACAGTTTCATAAAGTGTGAATCGAAAGAAAAACAAGTCATTTAACACGTTGTTTTTTCTTTCTCTAGACCTAATATGTACACAGAAGGTATTTTATTGCACCCCAAAATTCGGTACCAAGATTTCACCGGAAATACATGTTTTGAAACTCTCTGAAGAAAAGCATCTTTAGAAAAAGATTAGTGTGTGTGTGTGTGGGAGGGGGCAGCATAGCTCAAGAACCAAAGTCCTGGTATTAAAATTTAGTATCTCCCAAGTATACCACACGAAGATTTTCAAGGAAAACGCCCCACCCTCAACTCTCCTTTACACGAAAAAAATGTATATAATTTTCATTTTCTCAAAAATTACTATAACAATTTTGATTAAAATGTCGTATATTAAAGATATTTATACAAGTAAAATGTATATCTTGAATTTTCTTGGTATAGCCTTTGAAGATCTTTTCATTAGGGGTGAATTTTGCTGAATTATGCACAACTGGTAAACCGTAAGAGATAGACAGAAAGTTACTACACAAAAAATGTAGATCCCAGTAAAACACATAATCTATGTCATACACTTTTTTATTGTTGAGCGGAGTAATTCCTTATTAGTTTCAGCTCATACTATAATTTGTCAACTCCTAGCCATACAAAGGAATTTCAATCACATAGCAACCGAATTTTAAAAGATTTGACTATCGCTTTAGCCTATGGGTCTCCCTTATTTCCCTTCTACTAACAAGGAGGCGAATAATAAGACTATTTCTGTTAATTTGATCTTAATTAGCATGGAGTAGATGGAAGAATAAGTATTTTAACAATAATTTGTTATATAGACGTAGAGAAAATCATGTGAATGGAACACATCAGACTTTTGCAGTTGCAGTCTACAAGTTTCTCAACAGATTCAGACATCCTTTCTCCCAATATCGATCAGAATTCTTCGAGGCACGCCTCATTTATAAGATTTTCAAACTGTGTATCGGCGAATTTGCGTTGGGTCTCCGCCAAAATGACTAGGATGATAATGGAAGTAGCGTAAGAAAAGAAAACCAGGGATGATAGAGACAAGGAGTTGCGCCGATGGTTTAATTTAAAATGTGCCAAAATATACTTTTCCAATACAACATCACAGTTTATGGCTCAGAGAAAATATAAATCAATAAAAATGAAAATGTATCAATTTAGTTTGAATAGTATTGAAAGTTGCTAGGCATCCAAAAGAATAGTGAACAAGCCTCTTTTCTTGACAAGATGAAAAGAGAAGTTACTGTTGGAGTAACTTCACTCAGAGCGCTATCTGGGATTTAGGGATTCTAAATCCAGATCGCTATATGTGGGTAGGTCATCATTTTTAAACAATTTATAACTGAAACTCCTTCATTTTGTAGAACCGATGACACTGATATATAGAATGAAAATGGGACACCGGTGGAATGCTATGGTAAGGAATTTCGGCGAACCCGGAGAAAAACCGTCCCTGAGCCGTTTTATCACCTCAAATCTCTCGTACAGTCGCTTGGCATTGAACCCGGGCCGCCTAGATAAGAGTTGAGAGGTTTAATTACTCGGCCACGGCGCGGCCTGGACGCTGAGTGCCACATCAACATTATAAGTATTGAAAAGATGAAATCAAGTGAAAAATTCAATGCCACTTGAAACGCGGTTTCTACCGCCTACTCTAACTGGTTGCTATAGCAACATGCCAGTATTACATTAAACTCATTGTTTTCTCAATAAACAACAAGGAAATCTCTAGTGGTGACAATGTCGTAAGTACTTCAAGGTCCGAGCTTCATAGTCTAACAAATGATCAGTCAATTAATGATAATTAATTGCTCTTTCACATAAGCCGTATATAGGACAAGGTTGTAACGGTAGAATCAGCCTGAAAATTGTAATGTCATAGCCGGGATTTTAGCTAAAGGTATGGCCGACACTGCTATGGCAAAAGCCCTTAAAAAAGAAAATATGACTCCCAGCTGACATGTTCCTCCGTTCTCTGATTTGTTTCTCTTGTCTATGACCCCATTCAGGTCAAGAATGAGAAATGGTAACTCTGAGAATGTGTGCCTATTGAATTTCAAAGTTGGTTAACTACATTGTAGACGAAAATGATAATAGCTGGTTTCAACCAATGATATCCGACTGTATGACATCGATTTTATATACCAATCGATGAATTTTACTATTTCCCTTCTCGGATCATGTGAATAAAAGCTTTAGTCTTTCGCCTTTTCTGGTTTTCACTTTCGATTTATTGGGGGATAACTTTAGAACCCGATAAATTCTAATTACCAAATTGAGGTTAGGATGCTGCTTTCAGTTCACATTCCCTATTGATATTGGGTAGGAATAGAGTATTACATTTCCCCCTCCATTGCTGATCACTGGCAATTGTACACCAGGTTTAACACTTAATGTTTATTATGAACTCTGGCAATATGACTGCTAGAGCACGCCGAAAACGCCGCTATGGGTAGAGCCTTCAAGAGGGTGCCACAGTTGGCCTTTAACGTGCACACAGCGATGCAAGGAAAGGGGAGCAAATATATTACGTTTATTTCCTTCCCGCTTAGTCGGGAAGTTTAAATTACGTGACGCTGTGGCACAATTTTGTCTACCTGAGTGGAAGCAATAAATACGGAAATTTCAGAAGAATAAAGAACAGTGGCTTTTCAGTTATTATTAACACTTCTATAATGCATTAATTGCGTAGGTATGAAGGTGGCGAAGGCGAGCTATGGTGACACTATAATTGTTAGGGACCCCGACCGTATTAAACGCAAGAGCTGGGCCGATACCAGTTTTTTCGGTTATGGTACGGTACACCAGTATATCAGCGGTTGTTGTTTTCGTTTACTAGTTCTTCGATTCTAGGCACAATATTCAGTACTATGTAGAAATCATTTCTTTGGAGACTTCTTTATTTATATAGTTCAATAAATATGCTAATTATAGCAATTCGGTCAGTATTGTTGTCGGAGAAAATGCCTTAGATTACTTCTGTTTAGGAGGAATTCCTTATCAGCGCAATTAAAAAATCTAATGTGTTCCATTCACTTGATTCTTTTTAACTCTACACAAGCTTTCCTTATAAAATATTATTTTTTTCTACGTCATGCTAATCTTAATACCTGCTTCCAATTCTAAAATTGCACTTTTCCGCAACAGCCATGTTTGGTCTCTTTTTTCTTTATTTTTTTATCCTATGTAAAGTTCTCTTCGCTGATAAGTTAACCAATACAAATATTAGATAGTTTACACTTTAATCCTGTTCGTCCACTGATCTTCATAAGGAGCCGAAAAAAGGCAATGGCGGATGGTGGTTATGTGTGAGAAATTGCTGGTTCGTATAGTAGATGTACATCAGGTCGACTATTATATTAACGGGGTTTAGAACCTCTTGGTGAAACGTGCTTCTTAAGTTCCCCTGATAGATACTAGTATCAGAGATTATGTAAACTAGGATAACAGGAAAATTTATGATTGTTGGTAATGTAGTGTAATGAAAATGCTGTTGATTTACAAACACGTTCAACGTTACTTTAATTATTATTCTCACATTTTAAGCCTGCATATTCACATTAGGTATTTATATAACTATTATATTATGGTAGTCTAAGCAATGATTTTAACGAAGTTTTATATTACTGGATATAAAACATAGCCCACGAATTTATATGAAACATTCTGATGTTGTCGTACATGACCTTTGTTTACCTATTCTGCAACACACTATTCTACTAAAGCTTATTCTTCTTTTATGTCGTGATAATTGAGATAAATGTTAGCATAAATTGATTTAACTAATTCGTTTCTTGTAAGTAGAAGGGAATAAGGGAATATGCTAGTCTAAAGTGACACTCAAAGTATTTAAAACCTGGTCACTATGTGATGACGTTAAAATTTGTCTCTTTTTTGCATGGCTAGATTGTTTCATTTATACATGATCGCAGAATATTATCTTACAGAAGATCATAGATAACCAATATCAATAGCAGGTGCAAGAATTGTCCATAACTATATGTATTATTTGTTGCGGCGTCATTTTTTTTCTTTGGTAATTACCATTTGGATTCGTAAATGGTAAAAAATGGCTGATGAGGATTTAACGGAGTTTGCAGGTCTCTGCAATCATCACTCTGGTTGGTGGAACAGCTCCTTACCAAATCGCGAATTAAACAACGTCCACTGTCTACGCGTCGAAGTATCCATTGAATTGTTTTCAGCAGTGAATTACATATTTTATTTGTAACTAATTTTTGATTCAATCAAGATATTGATTAGAATATGCATTTGTTACGTTCTCTATTATATACATAATACGCATAGAAGGAATTATAATGTATCCATAAATTTAATACCGAGATTTCACCGGAAATACATGTTTTAAGACACATTGAATTAAAAAAAGAGACGCGTGTGTGTGTGTGTGTGTGTGTGTTTTTTTTTTTTTTTTGTTTGTTTGTATAGAGTGTAGCTCAAAAACGAAAAGTCCGTAAAATACCAAACTTGATATTAAGTTTAGTATCTTCCAAGGATGTGACTCGGAAGATTTTCAAGAAATTCCCCCCACCCCAAAACACCATCTATATGGAAAGTTTTTTTAAAAATGTTTACATTCTCAAAACTAGCTGAAACGGTTTTGATTAAAATATCTTTTCTTTAAGATATTTACATGACAAATAAAACGTATATGTTGAATTTTCTGGGAGTAGCCTCTGAAGACCTCTTTATCCTGGATGAATTTTGCACGACTGTGAACCGTAAGAGATAAACAAAAACGCACAACACACAAAATTTACATCTCGTTAAAGAGCTGAACGTTTCTGAGATATTCCTTGTTATTGATTATAGCTTTAAAATACTTAAATCTCTTGTTACGGGAATTTATTAACTCCTGGCCATACAAAGAAACGAATTTCAGCCACAAAGCAGCAGGCTTTTAAAAGCCTAGCAATAAGATAATTTATGCTAATGTAATCTGGGTTAGCATGAAGTAGATAAAATAATAAGCCTTTTACAATATTTTTACAGAGATGTAGAAATAGTCATATGAATAGAGCACATCAGATTTTTAAAATGTTTTATGACTATTGTATACTAAAATAGCATAAGTTTAGAACGAATTGCGTGTATCTTTAGTGCCTATAAGTAGCTAGAATAAAACTTGTTTTTTATTTTTATATTATTATTAATTTTATGTTGTATTTATTATAGATTGAGTATCATTTTCGAAGGAAGTTTAATACCTGACAGTTTTTAATTTTTGGGTTGGGAGTATTAGCCGAAAGTGTGAAGATTTTTTTCTGTCTTTCTTGTTTAATTGCATTCGCTGGAAAGTATCAACAATCTTTATAATGTTGAATATATGCCTTTTTTTTCGTAGGATCGGCTATTTTTAAGATATGTACTATTTGTTTTAATTTTCTAGCATTTTAAACAATACTTTCGAAGTAGTTGTCTTACTCCTATTGAACTAATACAAAATGCCTTTTATAACCCGCAGACACATAAAAGATTTGGATGGCGTGTGTTGGAGCCACTTCTGGCAGTTATCGCGATAAGGTCCATTGCGGCAGATTTTTAAATAGATATGAAATAAATGATAGTGGGGAAAGTCATATACATGTGGCAGAATGAATGTTTTTCTCAGTCCTTTGAAAGTTATAGATTCACAAACCCATGTTCCAAATGACCAATTATAGACCGTGGATTCATATGCTACAAGAACGGGAGTTTAGCAGAACTAAAAAGAATGTCCATGCATATTTTACGTCGATCACTGTAGATTAAGCTTTAATTCATAGCGTTGACCCTTTATTTGATGGCTATCACTATTTCGCGTGACAAAATTAGCGAAGTGAAACAAAAGGTGTCATACGCAGTTAAAACTGTTATAAAACTTGTTTCCTTTTCCACCGCAGCGCAGAAACTGTCGAAAATGTTAGATAAGTCTGTGGCGAAGTTTCTGTTACACTGTATAACTGGTAAACATATTTTTTGAAGATTAGAAAATACATCTCATTAAAAATCTCAATTAGATAGCTGCAATCAATAATTGTTTTAATGGAATATTTGCCTACATTTTAAAGAATTAAATACCCACTAACCTTATCTGGCTTCTTGTGATGTTTTCCCATAATGAAAATTCTGATTGTTCCATTCACATGACTTTCTTTAGCTGTTCCGTTTGTAAACTATTCTTACAAAAGATTGTTGTTTTGCGTAAATAATAGCAATAATAATAATAATAATAATAATCGAGATATAGACATTAGCAGAAATTGTCTTATTACTTGGTTCTTTTGTAAGAAGAATGCAAAGGGAAATGTGCTAGGCTATGCGACAGTCAAACTTTTCAGACGCTGTATGGAACGATTGAAGTTTGGTTCCCTTTGCATCGCAAGCAGTAAAACAAGAGGGATGAAACGAAATGTGACTTCCCTTTTAGGAAATGTACGATATGCAGTTTAAAATTGAAACCAATAACAAGGAATATCTCGGAAACGGCTAAATAAAAAAAAAAAAAAGTATATGACATAAATTATCTATTTAACGAACTGTACATTTTTGTGTAGTAAGTTTTTGTCTATATCTTATGGTTTACCACTTAGGTAAAATACATCCACAATAAAGACTTTATAGATACTATTCCCAAGAAAAATTCAAGCTATACGTATATTTGTAATATACATATATCTTTAATATACGGCATTTTAATAGAAATTGTTAGTTTTTTGAGAAAAAAAATCGTTAATTTCTACATGTAAAGGGTATTTTGGGGTGGGGAGATTTGCTTGAAAATCTTCATATCGGATCCTTGGAAGATATTAAATATAAATTCCAAGTTTGGTATATAACGGTCTTTTCTTTTTAGCTATACTGTCCACAGATTCAAACAAGCACGTGGACTTCTTTTTTTTTTTTTCTAAGAATGCTTTTTTGGACTTAGGAAACCTCAAAATATACATTTTCGGTGAATTCTCGACATGGAGTTTTTCGGGGGAATATAATTTCTCTAACTGCTATGCACATTGTGTGTACATACGTGTTAGAGAAAGAAAAAACGATTGCATTATTTTCAATATGAGACGATTCTGAAGAACATTAAACAGAAATCCTTGGGTCATAAGAATAAAAGGAATTGCTTTATAATAAAGTTTTAACGCTATTTTGTCAATAAAACTTAACTTTTTACTTTTTCTATAGGTACTCTGCACATAGTAGATAGAGAAATAAATAAAAGTTTTTTAGCAAGGTTTCGTAAGACAATGAATTCCGTAACGCTAGCTAACCACTGTGCAGCATGTCAGTATTTTCGGTAATTCACAACCTACCTTCCTTCTGATAGCGATGGTTAAACGCGCTCTTTTTTTCTTGACCACTTAATCTAAGCTGACCATTAGGGGTTTTGTTAATGTGCATTTATTAGCATTGAAAACTATATTTTCGTATGTTATAGGCTATGACACACAACGTCCGCACCTTAATTCGGTATGGCTTTGAAAGGCCCTGTAAAAGGGGGTTACCAGAATTAAGAAATCGGTAAGCCTAGTCAGAGAGGCAGTTAGGTGCAGTTGACAGCTGAGTGCACCACACAAAGTGACGAACGAAGCTGTTTCATAGAAATTGGAGTTATTCACTTGTTGTAATATTGCGAATCAGAAAAACTCTCAATGTCTATCCATTGAAAACTCCACATTTTGTCATTTTATACTTACAGCTCCCTTAATTTCACATCTGTGCGAACTTTTATAGTAGATACTTTAAATTTTACATTACAGTGACAGATACGGGGTTCAGGCATGAGGTTTTCCTTCGTGGTCAATGGGTAACATGCTGGTTGCTGGTTCCCAATTTTCGGGTTCAAACCCACGAGGGCGATGGATCTTTTTTGGGCGTAAAATTCCTTGGTATGACTTTCTTCGGAAGGGAAGTCCGGTCTAGAGTTTTATAGCGCGTAAAAGAACCTCAACTCTGATTAAGAGACCTCTGTGAACCGCAGTAGATAAATCCCGTCCATAAAAAAATTATAAATCAGGCATGAGACTTGTAGGTGGGCAAAGTTCAGAAGCCCTCTTATTTTCTGGCACCCTTTAAAATATCTAGTGCAAATAAACCGTCTTTTAAAATATATTATAAAGGGGACAAGGTGCTTGAAATGGGGAAAAATTAGTTTTTGTTTTAGACACTAATAAAATGTCTATTATTTTTATTTTCAGGAAATGTATCTACACTTTTGAAGGGTTAAGAGAATTTTGATGAATTTAAATATAATTTAAATGCTAGTCCGCATTTCTTTAAAGTTGTTATTCAATGCCCCATTTTTAGAACATTTGTATCTCTAAATTCAGTTTTCTCAAAACGGCGTTTTTGGATACTTGTGTACCTCTTTCTCAAAGTATGAGAGCTGGAAAACTGAAAATTTCAGCACAGATATGCAACACATATTTGAACTTTCTGAACTACAATCGTAATGCTATAGTATATATTGATCATATTAAGAAAGTAACAACACTGCAAAATTTCACCTTTTTTAATTTTTTGAAATTGCAAATGTTTAATTTCTACTAAAGTTGTATCGCGGATAAATAAACAAGGTTCAGAAGATAGCTGATTATACTAAAAACAAGCATGCAAAAGTGTGATTATGTTTTGCAAGTAGTATTAGAGGAAAAGGTACACGAATTCGCATGCTTTATGACTAGGTTTTATCACTTTTCTGCTGAATGAAATACTTTTTATAGACTCGACCACATACGCTATTAATGCAAACAATTGCTTGAAACAATTGTCAAGATCTATAATATATGCATATAAATTTCTGGAAAAACAATTGATTACTTTCAAAGCAGTGATAATTCAACTCACTTAAGGTATAATTTTCGTTGTTCAGACTACCTTGTCCCCTTAAATAAAATCCTATAGTGAGAGGGTGACGTAAATTACAATGAAAGTAATGATGGCAGCCAGGCTGAAGATCAGATTAAAATAGAAAAGGATGGACAGCAGCTAGAACAATTGAACGCTATGAGTACACCAAACCGGTAAATTACACAAAGAAATAAGAAAGATACCAAGGCCCATTATGCATTCAGCGAATGTGTTCTTGGGAAAGAACAACTAGATAACATGACGAAAACCAGAGGTAGTGATAGAATCGGTGCTTGTTTATTGAAGTGAAAGCTGAGTAGTGGCAAAAAATGAGTTAAACATGGTAAATGCAATGCAAATGAAAAGCCCAAGAAGAATAGCAAGAAAGACACGGCGAGATAGATTTAGGAATGAAAGGATACGAGAGGAACTAAAAATATCACATGTTTTGGGCATGAAAAAAGGATGAGTATAGACTGGAAGATACATCAGATTATGAGAGGAAGACCACTGGGAAGAAATCCTATAGGAAGACCAAGGATAACCTGGGAAGAAGGGATCAATAGAGTGGTAGCAAATTGAGGAAAGACTTGGGATCAGTTTACTAGATTGGCAGAGGATAGAATTGAGTTCAGGAAATGGATCCGAGGCATTCCTCTAACACCACGATAGTTGTAGACTAGGGAACTTAAAGAAGAGGAAGAAGAAGAGGGGGTGACGCATGTAACCATACATATGACTTCCCTTTAAGATAGTGAAGTACCCATACCTCAGACTCTTAGAGAGATCCCGAGCGATGGAGTCAAATATTTTCCTCTTCATACAGTTGCCTGCTTTTTATATATCCGCTTGTTTTTTTTCAAATTAGAAGCGAGGAAAGTTCTTTCTTCATTCCCTGCAGTGCTCGACAAATCATGAAAGTAGCCCAGCCTGTCCAGCTCGGAATAGCTCGGCCATTAGTACACACAAGCACTGAACTTTGTCCAACTACCAGACTGCTTAATTATTCATAGCAGCGAAAAAGTGCAGTGTAGAAAAGGACAATATGCTCCACTAGAATTGTTCCTGGGGCTATATGAGAGTGGCCGCAAATTTTACATTTGTTATTTATATTTATTCGCAAGCATGCTATATCTAACACTATATGAGGTAATCCTCTGAATACATATTTTTATACTGGGTCTTCAGATTTATTCGGCTTTTAGCGCCATGGTTTAAATGCATGACGTCATTATTTGTTCAGCAAAACCTATGTATCAACTGGGATGTGAGGAAATTTAACCTTGGACTGCATCTATTGCCAACTTCGCAAACAGGTTGATGTACTAGGCGATATTTTTAACCAGGACGTTTTTTGCATTCATAGTTTTGATGTTGTTGTATTTTTACTTTCTCTACACGTATTATGTATATATTGTATAGAGAACGTAATGTATTGCACCCAAAAATTCGATACCGATATTTCACCGGAAATTCATGTTTTGAGACCCCCTGAAACCAAAAAAAACATTTTTAGATACATTTCCTTGTGCGTGTCTGCCTGTGTATATGAGTCTGAGTGTTTGTGTGTATGTATGGGCAGCATATCTCAAAAACAAATATGGGGCTAAATACCAAACTTGGTATTTAAGTTTGGTCTCTTCCAAGGATGAAACACGAAGATTTTCAAGAACCCCCCCCCCCCACATCTAGCTGCCCTTTACATGGACAATTTTTCGAAACGACTTAACGATTTTGATTAAAATACCACATATTAAAGCCATTTCCATCACAAATAAAATGTATATCTTGAATTTTCTGGGATTAGCTTCTAAATACCTGTTTATTCTGGATGTATTTTGCTTAGTTCGGCATAACTAGTAAACCGTAAGAGATAGACCAAACCTTACTATAAGAATGTAGATCTTGATAAAATACACAAGTTATGCCATATACATTTTCTTGATGGAGTCTACCGTTTTCGAGGTATTCCTTGTTATTAGTTTCAATTGTGAAGTGCTTATACTTTTCTCAGACGGACGTTGTTCTACTCCCGGCCAAGCAAAGAAGCGATTTGCAATGACAATCGCATAACGGCAGCTTTTAATACATTTGACTATCATTTTAGCCTAGTGCATTTCCTTAGTTCCATTCTACTTGTAAGGAACTAAGTAATAAAAATGTGCTAATGTTTATCTCGATTAGCATGGTGTTGAAAGAAGAATTATCTTTCCTAAGAAGTTCGTATGTGGAGTAACTAGAGAAAGTCATGTGAGTAACACATCAGATTTGTATGCTGGATCTCCAGATTTATTCGACCTTAGTTTAAATGCATGACGTCATTGTTTGTTCAGCAAGCCGCATGGGGAATTGAACCTTAGATATTGTCAACTTTGTAAACAGGTTGATGTACTGGGTGATGCATAACTGTTTTTCACCAGAATGTTTTGTGCGTTCTTTAGTCTTTGTATTTTTACTTTCTCTACACGTACTATGTACATTTTATATAGAGAAGGTATTATATTGCACCCAAAAATTCGATACCGAAATTTTACCGAAACTAGGGTTTAGAGACCCCTTAATCCAAAAAAGCATTTTTAGAAAAATGTTCGTGTGTGTGTAAGTGTGTCTATGGGCAGCATAGTTCAAACACGAAAATACTGTTAAGAACCACACTTGGTATTTAAGTTTGGTATCTTCTAGGGACGCGACACGAAGATTTTCAAGAAAATCCCACTAGTCCCAACTACCATTTACATGGAAAAAGTTTTGAGTCTCTCAAAAATGGCGATTTTGATTTATATCTCTTATATTTAAGATATTTACGTGACAAATAGAATGTATATCTTCAATTTTATGGGAATAGCCTCAGAAGGCATGTTTACTATGGATGAATTTTGGGGGATTTTGCATAACTAGTAAACCTTAAGAGATGGAAAAAAATGACTACACAAAAAATGTATATCACTTTAAAACACACAATTTATATATGTTTTTTCGTGTAATTGAAAATGTCCAAGATATACTCTCTTTATTTGTTTCAGATTTAAAATACTTACTTTTCTCACACGGAAAGTTGTAATCTCCTGACCCTG
The DNA here is from genome assembly GCA_030762935.1 of Hymenopus coronatus. NCBI lineage: Eukaryota > Metazoa > Arthropoda > Insecta > Mantodea > Hymenopodidae > Hymenopus > Hymenopus coronatus. Next base: position 47,674,769 of record CM060885.1, on the reverse strand, counting down.
CATAGAAACGGATTTCAACCACATGGCAACCAGCTTTTAAAATATTTGACTATCGTTTTAGCCTAGTGTATTCGCTTATTAACCTTCTACTTACAAGGGTACAAATAATTAAAAAAGTTTCTGCTAATGTTTATTTCGATTATCATAAAGTGGATAGAAGAATAAGCTTTTTAACAATACCTTGTTACAGTGATAAAGAGAAAGTCATGTGAATGTAACACATCAGAATTTTTTTATTTTTTCTGTAATTTATCTAAGGTAGAAGAAATATTCAAATGTACTCAAAAAAAAAACTCTTCGCGATTTCAAAGGACATGAGTGTTTAGGGATTTCATCAATATCAAAATGAAGATATAATATTTCTGTCTGTGATTATACATTGTGAATGCCCAAGGCCCTCTGTATCAGCCAATCACTTACTATGCTTGTTTATGGACGCAGAAACACGGAAAACAAAAAGACCAACTAGGACATGCAAGGTGAAGAATTTCTAACTTCCTCCAAACAAAACAGCTTGAATGTATAAAAACACTTTAGCATTTTCTCTACTCCATAGGTAGTAGATAAAGTTTTTGTACTCCATCCAAAAATCCATATCGAGATATCAATGAAAATGCACGTATTGAGGTATCCTGAATCCAGAACAAAATCCATATAAAATAGGTCCATGTGTCTGAGTAATGAAAACGAAAATCAAAATATGGGTAAAAACCGAGAGTCGATTGTCAAAGAAATTAGTGTTCAAGTTTAGCATCTTCTGAGGTTGTAACACAACGATTTTCAAACCATCCACACTTAACTACCGTTAACATGGAGTATTTTCGAAAATGTTCATACCATCTGTTTAAAATATTTTGACATCAAGTGAAGTATGCATCTTGAATTTTTTGGGAGTAGCTTTGAAGTTCTCGTCATTCTGAATGATACACAAAATAGATAAATTTATTAAACAACAAAATGGTCTCGTAAAACACACAATTTATATATTATTTTTATTTAAAAATTGAGAAGCATTTCTTTCATAAGTCGATAAATGCTAAATATTCAAACTTTTGTAATTAAAAATCAAGCTTATTGCAATGCATGATGTATTGAAGGGGTTTGATCAAAGTTCGATATTTGCAGTAGTTACAGGATGTTGAAAACTGCGAGTTTTTGTAAAACTCAATATTTGCTCTCGGCCAGTTAAAACAAAAGTCGATAAAGGCACACTGTGCTTTACTTTTTAAAGACCTGAAGGGTGAATAACTATGTAGGTCAATCTCAGTGATAAGTGAGAGAGTTTTATGCAAACAAATCTATGCAGTAATGAAGGACGAAAATCCAAATATGATCAAAACATGTTTTGATAAACAACGGAATCAGCCAATACCAAAGCTCCCCATAAGGGACGTTTTCTATTCAAAACAGGTTTGGTTATATAATTAGTGTATTATGACTCATTTCCGAGCATAGACAACAGAAGTATTACTTTTTATATTTGGTTTGAAGTAGCCGGATCGAAAACAAGCAACCAAATACCTCTGGCGTATTGGATTTTTTCAGAAACCTTTAGGCGCCCAAACAGAAAATGGGCAAAATTAAATTCATTTATTTTCTGACTTCGTTACCAGTCAAAAAATATGATGCGTTACATTCACATGACTTTCTGTATATCTCTGCAACAAATTATCGTTAAAATGTTTATTGTTTTATTTATTAATGCTAATCTCATTGCTTGTAAGTAGAAGCGAAATGAGGGAGTACCATAGGTTAAAGTGATAGTCAAAAGCTGGTTGTTATGTGACTGACGTTCCTTTGTTTGTATGGAAAGGAACTGACAAAGTCCTAAGTGAGAAAAGTATAATTTTTATAATTTTTTAAAGCTGAAACAAAAAATATCCAAAAAACGACCAACTCCATGAAAAATATACATATAACATAAACTGTGTGTTTTAAAGTGCTCTACATTTTTTGTGTGGCAAGATTTTTTTCAAAATCCTACGGTTTAGAAGTTATTTAAAGTTCCTTAAAATTCGTCCAGAATAAAGTAGTCTTTTGAGGCTATTCCCTGAAAATTCAAGATATACATTTTATTTGTCAGGCAAATATCTTTAATATATAATATTTTAATAAAAATTGTATAGAGCATATAAAGGGTAGTTTGGGTTGGGGGATTTTTCTCAACATCTTCGTGTCGCATCCCTGGAAGATACGAAACTTAAATACCAAGTTTGGTATTTTACCGACTTTTCGTTTTTGAGTTATCGTGTTCACAGGCACATGGAACTTTTTATGAAAATGCTTTTTTTTTTTTTTTCTTTTTTGGATACAGGGGACCCTAAAACATATATTTCTGCTAAAATATAGATATCGAATTTTCAGTTGGAGTGCAATACCGTCTCTATACACTATGTACATAGTACGTGTAGAGAAAGTAATAAATATACAGTAATCGGTACATATTAGTTTCTTTCAGGGAAGAAAGCAGAAAGTTCAATAAGCTAGTACATTATTTCTGGCCATCCTGACAGAGTGGAATAAGACTACTGAAAAAGTAAAATATTCTTTTACCGACTAAATATATTGAATATTATAAAGTGCTGGAACAACATGGAATTACCAAAAGTCCTGCAATTTAAGATATATTTTAAATTAACTTTTTAACAAGTGATGCCTTATGAAAACTCCAAGAAGTTACTGTTTGTATGGAACACTTACAATGATAGAGGTTGAGATATGGAAATCCAGAAACTGAGGCCAAGTGAGGAAAACCACCTTGAAACAAAGAGTATATGGTCAACAAGGAAAAGAAAAAGAATATCTTAAAACTTATGAGGCAAGTTAGCGTACCAGAAGCAGAAGAGCTTTCTAAGGCCATCGTTGAAAGCGATCAATAGATTTTCAGTATAATATTGTTGTGGTCAGTATTTTGTTTCATATTTCAATAACGTTTGTTGCTATTAGATTTATACTTTCCATTCAATAAGCACTTGGTTCAGAAAAACATAAAAATTTGGAATTATCTTATGATTGAAGAACTTAAACAAAAAAAACAAAAAAAAAAGATTAATGTATCCTTTGGGATTGTCATTTCCTGATCTACAAAGCATGAGGATGTGGTATTTTTGAACCCTGAAATAAAAACAATTTGTAGTGTTACTTTGTTAACCGTGTGAACTGCGCTTTTTCTCCAATGATTCCGCCTTCTTTTCGGCACCATCTTTGAAGCTACATGCCACCTTATGTGCTAGCTGTATGGTATGTTCATCTTTTAGAAGTTCCAGACCTAATAGAGGCTAACATACGTGAAACTTTGCATCGGGACAAATGTTTATGCAAGCGGGTGTAAATGAATATCTATATTGACGAAATGTTGTTTATTTTTACTTTCTAAAGCCCGTATGTACATAGTGGATAGAGAAGATATTGTGTTCCACCTAAAAATTCGAAACCGAAACGGTAAATATATGTTTTGAGCTCTCCTGGGCCCAAAAAAAAAAAAACATTTACAGAAAAAGGACCGTGTGTATGTGTGTGTCTGCTGGCCTGTCTCTCTATCTGTCTGTGTGTCTGTGGACAGCTTAGCTCAAAAATGAAAAGGCCATTAAATGTCAAACTTGGTATTTAAGTTCAGTATCTTTCAAAGAAGTGACACAAATTTTATCAAGAAAATCCCCCACACCAAATTATCCTTTATATGTATACATTTTTGTCAAAATGGCGTTAACGATTTTGATTAAATATATTTAATCCCAAATAAAGTGCATATTTTGAATTTTCAAGGAATAGCCTCTGAAGCATTATTTATTCCGAATGAGTTTTGCAGAATTTTGCATAGCGGTTAAGAGATAGACAAAAACTTATTACACAAAAAATTAATCTCGTCAAAACAATAATTTAGGTCAAATGCGTTTTTCTTTTAGAGTTGACCGTTTTTGAGATGTTCCGTGGTTTCAATTTTAAACTACCTAAGTTTTCTCAAAAGGGACCATGCAGAGTGAACCGAACCTCAATTGTTTCACGTAGCGACCAGCTTTTAAAATATTTGACTATCGCTTTTAACTAATGTATTGCCTTATTTCTCTCCTACTTATAGTGAATCAAGTAATATGAGCAATTATGTTAATGCTTATCATGATTAACATGATATAAATATAAAGCTGGTGGAGTGTATTTTACCACGCTATTCTCCCAAAACTTTTGAAATAATTCGTTATGCAATTGGGATACTTCCCATGTAAACAAAACTGTTGCTGCTACTTTATAAATATAAGGTTTTAAGGGTATAGAAATAGATATTTTGATAAATAGTACGTTAATCTATATCTACCTTGGTGTGTTAGTTTTGTTATTTTCGTCTGACAGTTTTCCCATAAACCAGCCTTATGATTTACTGCCGGATGTGTTTTATATGGTTTTAAATGCACGCCTGTCACTATAGACCATCCGTTTTGCTTCCACGTTTCCGTATACATTACCTGACCTACTGGTCTAGATAATACGAGTCATTGGCCTTTAGAAAGCATTCAAACTTAGTTCCGTTTCAACATTCTTAAAGAGGTCCACCCAATCAAAATAACGCCTTCCGACGTGCAGTCTCGGGGACCATAAACAGGTATGTATTGTGTATACCTTTTGGAGCTACTAACTAACCTGGAAACATAGCACTACTCTTAATATAAAATCCCCCAAATGAAGCAAATCTATGTAATGATGTTCATTGCACTTTTTATTACAATTATCATCACTGCTCGAGTCTGCTCAAGACAGAAGGATTAGGACGGGGATTCCCAGACATTGCAACACAGCACTGCACAGGCTCTGAGCACCGCTTGCTTCTCACGTGACACCAAGGAGGTAGGGGAGAGGCTTGTAGGGCGACCAGATCCGAATGATGGACGGAAGTATGGACAGCGTCCTAGCGGTTACACATGAAACAACTCCGACGCAGCCCATGATTCCCGAACCCGAAAGTCCCTAAGTCGGGTCCGAACGAGTGGTACCCACATTGATGCCTGGATACATCTTTACTGTGCGCAAGACACCATCTAACCGCAACGCGCAAAACACCTCCGCCTGGTCCGTCAAGGAAATGATGGGGGCAGGGAGGTATAATGAACCTACCAGCATTCGCCTGGACATCCGGAAAAAACTCCGCAAAACAATGAATCAGGCAGACCGTCCAAATGAATCGAACCCACGACCTCCCGAATGCAAGTCGCACAGATTATCCTGGCGACACCTCGCTGGGTGAAAGACTGAAGAGGAAAGTATATAGTACACTTTTTAAAAGCACATTTACAGCAAATATTTCACTGTTCTTAAATCGACCAACCGCAACTTTATGGATATTTACCATCCCCGGGCGATTATAAACAACTTATTTTCCAGGCACCAGAAGGATGTTGCAGGCGTAAGAAATGACAGTATATCCGCAACAAACCAATATCTAGTAAGCTGCCTGCAGCACAGCTCGCAGATTTGTGGTATCATAAACGCAGAATACGGCTCTCTCTGCTGGGGATAATTTTTAATAAATATTCATGAGAAAAGCAGACAGTTGGAAACATGATGGTTCGAGGCCCGACAGTGATGGATATGGTCTACGACGCAAACTTCTCGTTACAGCTCTTCCAAAATGCATAATTTAAATTGTAACAGTAACTTTAGATCACTGAAAGAAAACATTTGGGAATTGTTTAATTCTGACGTTTATACAATGTGGTAACTTTATAAGATGTTTACTAGGTAATATTGTAGCCCAAAGTTAACGAAGAAAAGACATCTGTTTGTTTTCAGTGAATTTTTTTGGCAGATAATGTATTTATTTGACCCGCAATGTGTAAGTACACATTAAGTCCATCTAAAAATACTCCGCTCGCTCGGAATGTTGCGTCTGGGTAGCACGATATGCTACAACCAGCGTACAGCATTCTATCTTCGCTTCGTAAATCTGTATTCATATAAGTCTGCATATAAACTGAAACAAAATTAACTCTTACCTCATAGTAAATTTTAACAATGTAGCAGTTAAACATTTTACAGAGTAAGCTCATTTAGATCAACAAATATACCTGTGCCATTGTAATAATAATTATGTTATTTGGTGTGCTTTTCTTAAGTTCCTCCAATGTGGGAGTGATTTTCATGGTGAACGATCTGCAGTAGGATAACACCATCACAACCGTACATATGAAGCATATAATCATCAAAATGTTAAGTGGATTTTGCTGGAGTGCCTCATTACATTTTCAAGGCTGGTCGTAGGTTGTGATCAAAAAAATGAAAAGTCATACTGGTCATTAACTATCAACATATTCGTCTAATGTTTCTTCTATCACACTGTACGTCATCGTATGTATTCCTTGTTTTGTACTGAACCAGTAGTCTCTAATATATTCGTAAAATCGTGATTGCACTTCAGGAAGAACTCATTTTGCAGTTTCCTGTACAATTAACACCACCGGTTTCTAAGATTGCTCTTACCTGAAACCAAAAACATTTTAATTTTTTCTTAAATTCTGTAGCTTTGTTTTATTCATACAATAATGTATTTATTTTTTATTTCAAGTACACCAATATAAAGCTTTGGATGTGTCCGCTTATGCTCTTTTGTGCAGTGATCATTTGAAGCTGTTTAAATGAATGAGTCAATCACCCAAAACACCTGAATATCTACTCTGGTATCCACACCAACATCTCTCTAGAAAGTTTTGACTGCAACAAAACGAGATGCGGTTAGTTAGCAGTGCTTCATTTCTAAACAAGCTATTTATTGAAAATATGGTGAAAATACATAGAAAATTTGAATCGAGGCCCGAAAAACTAAATTGTTGTGCACATTGTGTTGTAGATACAAAGAATATATAGGAACCCGAATCGATAGTCGGATGCTGATCTCATTTACCTTGATTTCGAAGAAATAACTGAAAAACTCCTTCCGAAGGAGTGAATTCAATATATGCACTTTATTTGCCGTGTAAATATTCTAAGGATGTACTTATTACATCAGTCAAAATTATTGAAGGCCTTTTTGAGAAAATAATAAATAACATCAACATTTAAATTTTGGATTGTGGAAGTTTTGATGAAAATATGCCAATTTTCATTTCACTTATTGGAAGTAACTGAACTTAAATTGTAGCAAGTTTTATGTACTTGATTACTTCTCGTTTTGGTTATTCAGTTCACACATACATATGTTTTGTTTTTTTGTTTTTTTTTCTAATTCAAGCAGCTTCAAAATGTGTAATTCCGATAAAATCTCAAACTTAGATTATTGAATAGAATTCAATATTCCTTATACACCGAAGAAATATATACAAAGAGAGAAACAGCTCACAATAAGCTGTGAGGTCCGAAAAGGGAGATTCCGGATTCTATTTCCATGTGGATATGGCTACTCTGTCCATAGGGTTTTCAGTGTTTTCCTTGGCTTGGTACACGAGTGCTGCTGCTACCACAAATTTCCTGCCTATCATGTCCTATCCCCATCATTTGCTTTTATCTGTTTCACCTCTCTCTTTCACTGTGGTTGGTTCAGTAATGCTGATGGGTATGATTCGGTATCATGACGGAATTTGCGTTCTGGAAGATTTCTCCCTGACTATGTTTTTCCTTTTCCCTGTGGTTACTTCACATCATCCCTAGCTGCTGGGTTATGGTAGCCGCAATATATCTCTCGTAGGTGACAATGCGCTAAATGTACTGTTGTATACTCTATACCCCATAGTATGGATATCCAATTGGCGACCTAAAATTACCAACATATTTTTAAAACGCTCACAGTAATCTTTTCATAAAATAAACGAATGACAGAAAACAAGGCTCCTTTTATTCTTCAATTATAATCTCTAGTCAGAATAATTATTTATATTAAGAAACATTATAAATTTGTGTTATAATGTATTTTGTTAAAATAAGAAATTTAAAACTATTGGAGATATTGCAATGAAAATTTTGCGCTAAACTATTCATTTTAGGTACAGTGTTTGATGTAAACTTAGAAAGAAGTTTATTAATTTTTATTATTATTACTATTATTATATCTAGAAATTAATTTTTCCCTGTGGCTACTTTTTTAGATGGCACTTTATGGTTCATACTTATGAAATCTATACAATATCTTAGTGATAATCTGTGAACTTTAACTAAAGACAGTGAAAAATTAATCAAAAGTTTTACGATAACAAAATATAAAATGTGAAGTTTAAGAAAATATTTTGTTTTGGCACAATCTATCAATTAACTGAATAAATGGTTAAGCGAATGGTTATTAATAGCCATGCCCAACTTTAAACATTGTTTTCCTTCAACAATTTTCCAGTACTTTCCTTTTTTCAAAATGGACACGATGCAACTTTTTCACTAATTTGTTTAAACATTTTTTGCACTGCCTCTCATAAGTACATTAATGAAAATGGTCATATGTATTTTTGAAATAGTGCTCCAATTTTGAGAAATAAATTATTAACTTTTGAAAAACCAAGAGTTTTGGAGATTACGAAAAGTAATAGATAATTTTTCTACACTAATTAGGGTTAATATGAAAAAATGTAATAAGACAATGTAAAACTGTATTTTAGGTGAATATTATTAAAAATGCATTACATTGCTCATTTTATTAGGATAGTGAATTTACCAAATAAAGTATTATTTAAATAGCCATCCGAGCTATAATTTTGATACATGGAAAAAATGTAATAAGATACCTTACATAGTATGGATTTTCCAAATTCCACATATGCATCACCTTAAGACAGGTTATTAATATTATGGAGATACTAAAAGAAAACAATGGTGAAATACTGTTAAGACTATAGCAGAAGCATAAAATGATAAACAATTTAAATTATCATCACGGAATAATTCTGCATGATAGGCTATCAAATGCATTAGAAACATTTTAGTACTCGCCCTCTAAAAAACTGAATCCGAACTGTTGAAATTTTCTAAAACTGTGGTTTAGCGGTGTAACAAACCAAACAGCCGGTCCCCACGGCCGCGCTCGCCAAAGCGTCTCGCGTTGGTGTTTCGCAGCGCAGGGGACCGTGGGTTCGAGTCCCGCCTTGGGCATGGGTGTTATATGTTTGTGTATGTGTGTGGAAAAAGTAAAACAGAAATTCAGTAATCATACAGTAATAAAAAAAAACAAATTAGGTAAATAAAAAGTAGGGTATACAGCGCGGGAGTCCCGATCAGACTCCGGAACTGTATTTAAAAAAAAAAAAAAAACAGAGGGCAGTGACCACTCATGCCAACTTGAATCCTTACCTTGCACCAGCCTTTACTTTTAATATATTTCTTTACATTCTAATTCGGGATTTTTCTGGTAGCAATTCCTACTAAATTTTTCTGGCTCCGATTCAAATTTCTTCCGTATTCTCACCATATTTTCACTAAAAAGCTAGTTTGAAAATGAGAGCTCTGAAGCACTGCCAATTACAGCCGCATCTCGTTTTGTTGTGGTCAGGAGGTGTTGGTATGGATCACAGAGTATAATTGAGGTGACTTGCATGACAGGCTCATATAATTTATACTCGTCCAGTATATTGTCCTCCAAAGTCTTATTTTGGTGTACTTAAACATAAATGGCTGCAAAAATAAATTATTGTAAAAATAGAATAAAGCTGCACAACTTATAATAAATTAAAATGTATTTAATTTGTGTAATCTGTAAATGTTTTTGGTTTCAGGTAAGTGCAACCTTAGAAACTGGTGGTGCCTATATGCTGGTATCAAAGCAACTGTAGTCTAAAGCAAATTTTAAAGGAGGTAAGCTATACGATATCATTGAAAGTTTTCTGTGTCTTTAGGATGCAGTTCAGTTCATTGACGTTTGCGGGTCTATACTGTATGCTACTTGTTCTAATCTAGAATAAAGAGAACACCGTGGAAGCAAGATGAGTAGTTGGGATGATACTACGTGGGTTCAACATTAATAGTGACTATTTACTTACAACTGATGCAAAAGTTAATGAGATTTACTGCCCTTATAAAGTAGTCACCGGCGTTATGTATAACAGATTGTCCTCTAATTAGGGCAGTCTGCTACCGTGAACAGTTGCGAATGGAAGGTAATTTGACGTGAGCATCAAAATTAAAGAAAGGGTTGGAAACCATTGGGATGGGAGACATTTGGATGGCGGGGCAGGAAAACAGGTGAAGTATTTGGAGAAAAATTAAGAAACGTCTCTGTGATATTGACAGACAGTGAATAATGGCGCAATGCACAGAGAAGGTGTCATTAGAAGTACAGTCTGGGCTGAAATCGGAGTGGGGTATGGAGCAATACATCAAAACAGGTACGAAACTCATTAGAGAGGGGCTCGCGTGGATTAGACTAGGAGCATGGAGGAACACGAAAATTTCTGACGAGAATGGTACGAGAATCTGTCCCATTTTCGAGGAGGAAGAGTCGTGGACTGACATCTTGGCAAGATGTAGGGGTACGGAGGAAATTCTATGTATGATATTGCTATGTTAATAAATACACTTACTCACTCATTCATTCATTCATTCATTCATTCATTCATTCATTCATTCATTCATTCATTCATTCATTCATAACAGATTGTCGGCGATGTGGAAGTCGTAGGATACTATTAGCAGCGTCTGTTAATAGTTTGAATGGAATGATCTACTAACTGACGAATTTCTGGAAGAGTTGTGAAGCGAATACCACAAAGTGGTTCCAGACCCACTGACCGAAAAATTAGCCACAGCTTGCCTAATGCGGTCGAGTAAAGCCCCCTTTTTTATTATAAAAATACAGTTTTGGAGGCTTTTCAGGACTCCGGCGCTGTATTTCTCTTTTTTTTTTCCAGTTTACTAAATTTCCTTAGTTGACCTATTAAAGTTTAACGAGCCTTTAACGAGCCCGGCCACGGGGACCGCATTCTCTTTAAATACCAGGTATAATCGTCCGCCATTTTTGCATAGGTATAGCCAACCGGTAATAAATGCGTTTATTTTTCTCTCTCTGCCGCTGCTCTCAATTCAAATTAAACATATAAGTATGTCATTTTAAGGATAAATCACATTTTCCATCAATTTGTTTCTTTATTAACTGTTATTAGAATTATATGCATAGTGATTCGGTTAACATAACTAGGTTTTTTTTCTTGGAAAGAACATATTTATCTGCAGAAATCAAAGAAATTGTTTGTCACAGCAAATCTGAATACAAATTATAATACCTCGTGTTTTACGTATTAAATTGATTACGTTTATTTTTCTACATATTCATCCTAAAAATGTTGAACGTAGGTATTCAACTTCTTTTGGCGGTAGAATGGGAAACCCGTGACAGAATTAATATATTAACAGCTTTCTTAGGAATTTCAAAACTATCTGAGCCAAAATTGAAGCAGCTACCGATTTAAAAATTCGCGTTTTCTCTACTGTGCTTTCCTCTAAATTTACAGGCTTTCTTTTAGTATTTACAACATGCTAATTTACTGCAGTTACAAAAACATTTGAGCCAAAACCAAAACAGCAATGCGTTAGACCTACTTCTGTATTTAATATTATGCTTTTCTGTACCAATCCCCTTAAATTTAGTAACTTGTTTACACATCTAAGATTTTCATTACCTATTCTTAAATGTGAAATCAAAAAATGAGACAAAATAAAATTAAACTTTTTCTGGACTACACAATAAAGATAGCTGCCCTTAACCTCTCACAGATTTTAATAAGGATACAGCAAACGAATTACAATATGTTATTTGAATGTATGTCCATTACTTTGTAAAGCAAGCGACAGCTTCCATTTACCCCCGTGTGCTATGCAAGGAGAAGTTTAATCTTGCTGTTGGCCTTCTTCTTAAGCCTAAATGGCGGACGACTATACCCCCTCGTTATAGTGCCTTACGGTCGAGCACTATGCCAAAATGTTAAGTGGCTTTTGCAGAGTGTCTCAATGTTTTTCTCAATCCTGGTTGCAGGTTGTGGTCCAAAAATGAAGTGTCACACTGCGCATTGACTATCTGTTGTAATGCTTAGGATAACACCAGCTCAATCGTACACGAGAAGCATCATTACTTGCACATTGATGGAGTTCTGAGAAACTTTCAATATATATGGTGACCCGTGAGATTTGACTGACACCGACATTCCTACAGAACTGCTTCAAAGATTCATCAGGCAGTAGACCCCTCCATTCGAACTAACAACACAACTGGCGCTCCTAATGGTATTCCACGACTTGCACATCGCTGGCAACGTGTTTTAATGTTTGAAGGAGAGTAAAACTTGATAACATGTATCTCTTTTAGTTGTCACTATGACGTTCCAACCCTCGTAGTTAATTGTGTCAGTTAATATCATTCTAATTTTTCTCAAAGTGGAAAAAAATAAGATCATACAAAGAGACATAAACTACATTCACTTTCTCTACCTCTCTGCAACAAATTATTGTTAAAAAGCTAATGCTTCTGGTTAAAGTGATAGTCAAATGCTGAAGTTCCTTTGTTTGTATGGGCACGAATTGACAAACTCCTGTATGAGAAAAGTATAAGTTGTTTTAAAGCTCAAACCAAAAACAAGGACTATCTCAAAAACGATGAACTCCTCGAAAAGAATATATATATAACATAAATTGTGTATTTTAATGTTCTCTATATTTTTGTGTGGTAAATTCTTGTGTATCTCAAGCGATTTAGCAGTTATGCAAAATTCCGAAAAAATCGCCAGAATAAAGTAGTCTTCAGAGGCTATTCCCAGAAAATTCAAGATATACATATCATTTGACAGGTAAATATCTTTAATATACGATATTTTAATCAAAATCGTTCGAGCCGTTTTTAAAAGAATCAATATTTTCGATAAAAGTTCCATGTAAAGGGTAGTTTGGGAGTAGGGGAATTTTCTTGAAAATCTTCGTGTCGCATCCTTGGAATAAACCAAACTTAAATACCAAGTATGGTATTCAACGGTCTTTTCGTTTTTGGGCTTTCTGTCCACAGACTCAGACACACCACACCCACACGCACACGCATACACACACGGATGTTATTATAAAAATGTTTTTTTTATTCAGGGGGACTCAAAAGGTGTATTTACGGTGAAATCTCGGTATCGAATTTTTGGGTTTAATGCAATACCTTCTCTATACACTATGTACATAGTACATGTAGAGAAACTAATAAAGATGATGTGTTACATTCACATGACTTTTTCTATATCTGTGCAGCAAATTATTGTTAAAAAGTTAATGCTTCTATTTACTTCATGGTAATCCAGAAAAAGTTAGCAGAAATAGTTATATTACTTGCGTCCTTATAAGTAAAAGTGACATAAGGGCCTGCCATAGGTTAAATTGACAGTCAAAACTGTTTGCTATATGACAGAAGTTCCTTTGTTTGTATGGACAGGAGTTGACAAATTCCTGTATGAGAAAAGTATAGGTTTTCATAGCTGAAACCAAAAACAAGAAATATCTCAAAAACGATCAACTTCACGAAAAAAAATCTATGCTATATAAATTGTGTGTTTTAACGTGCTCTACATTTTTTGTGTTATAAGTTTTTGTCCATGTCTTATGATTTAGCAGTTATGCAAAATTCCGTAAAATTCATCCAAAATAAATTAGTCTTCCGAGGCTATTCCTAGAAAATTTAAGATATACCTACATTTTATTTGACAGGTAAATATCTTTAATATACGATATTGAATGGCTCCAACAATGAAAATCGTTGGAGCCATTTTTAATCAAATAACTTAAATACAAAGTTTGGTATTCAACGGTTTTTTCGTTTTTGAGCTCTGCTGTCCACAGACACACTCAGGCACACACACACACACACATTCACACATGGATCTTTTTGTAAAAATGCTTTTTTTTTGTATTCAGGGGGGTCCAAAACATGTATTTCCAGTGAAATCTCGGGATTGAATACAATACTTCCTCTTTACACTATGAACATAGTACGTGTAGAGAAAGTAAAAATAATTTCATCACTAATAACACGTGTATATTACAGCCACTCGTTTTATTGGAAGCTTTTATGTGCTCCAACAAATTCACTTATCATTGCCAAGCCGGATTGAACTAGAGAGAGCACAGCACACTCGCTCGCAACCGCTGAAAGCACTAAGCACTAACGTACGTCGACTACCCAGCTTAGGCTTGAAAACTGAGCTACTCCCATTACGGCGGTATTCATCGCTGCTAATCACACGCAAGAACTGGCAGAGAGGCTGTTAAGGGTACTTGGTTATATGTGCATATTTTGTATTAGTAATCGAGGTCTGTGTAATGTACATCATTTTATTAATAGGTGCTTCATTTGAAGACTAATAATTTTAGTTATGAAGCATATGTTTCCAGGTTGCTTAGTACCTCCAAGTAGGTGGGATACACACATACCACACGACGTTGATATTTTTGCCGAAAACGTGGAGCGATGACACCAATAACAAATGGAAGAATGAATGTTTTTGGAGATCCAAAAATTGCTAATTTAGTGTTATCTGAAATGTATATATTCATGGGGTTTAAATACGTTTAATTGAAGATTTAATAATTATGTTTGCATTTCCAACACATCCATTTATTATTTGAATGTGAAAATGGACTCGAATGCATTTTACAATGTCCAGTATTAGGTAGGAAAGTAAAACGATGGTTTATGGCTATACTGATAGACATAGTCATTTAACGGCGCAGTTACGACCGTGAAAAACATCACGTAGTAAATTATTTGATGTGTTTGTGAAACACCTGTTAAGCAAAGAGGAAAAGCGACTATCACACTGAAGTTTGCAACCTTGTAATTATAATTAAAGTTCAGTAGCAAACATTAAACAAAATTTAATGGTTTAAAACCAACTCATATAACTGATATACAACACTTTTTACATGTTTCCTTGCTTATGTTTCACTGCACCGGTATTACACGCATCCGCCATTATCTGCTGAATGGAAATAATCGTTAGGTTTCTATGAATTACACAATGAATGCGCATTGTTACGCAAAAGGATAATGGTTAAATCTTATTTCGGTTCTTAATCATTTACGTCATATTATTTATACAACAGTGCATAGTTTAATATTCTCTCAGCAATTTAAGATGCAGAAAAACAGTAAGATGTCCAGCAGTCAATCAGAACAATTTCTACCTCTTAATTTTATTTACATTACTCAATGGCTGGAGAACAGGACAACTGTCCCGTCCTATCTTGTACTATTATCCCACAGAAAAAGCTTGTAAAATAAAATAAATGCTACAAATATTAATCCATTCTCAGCAAAACATAATATGGTCCCGTTTTTTTACTCAATGACCAGGTGTCCCGAAAAAATATGTCCCGCTTTTTGTAATGATGATGCATCAGTTTTAGATGTTCTTTCTGGAAGAGAGTTTTGCTCTCTTTCAAGTTTAAACTTTGTTGGTGTGCAATTACAAATATGAACAATAGAATGCCCGCGAAAATAGTTCTTAAAGATTGAGCACGTGCGATATAATTTTTACTCTCATATGTTGGCAGCACTCGTATTACTATGTTGATTTAAAATACTCGTTGGTTAATTCAAATTTGAAAAACGCGATGCCTTTTGCGTGATCAACCGTTCTTTCAAGTATACGTAGGTACTTATTACTTTCTCTATATATACTATGTACAAGTGTTTAAAGAAGGAATTATATTAAACCCAAAAATTCGATACCGAGAAATCACTGAAAATACATATTTCGAGTATAAAAAAGCATTTTTAGAAAAAATGTCCGTGTGAGAGTGTGTGTCTGTGGGCAGCATAGCTCAAAAAACGAAAAGTCCGTTAAATACAAAACTTGGTATTTAAGTTTATCTTCCAAGGATGCTTTGGAGAAAATCCCCCGACCCCCAACTACCCTTTACATGGAAAAAATGTAGAACATTTTTATTTTGTCATAAATGGTTCTAACGATTTTAATTAAAAAATCTTATATTTAAGATACTTACCTGGCAGATAAAGTATATCTTGAATTTTCTGGAAATAGCCTCTGGAGACTACTATACTCTGGATGAATTTGACAGAATTTTGCAAACTGTTAAACCGTAAGAGGTGCACAAAAACTTACTACACAAAAAAATATAGAGCACACAATATATGTTATATGCATTTTTTTTTTCGTGGCGTTTTTCAGATTTTCCTTGTTTTTTGTTTCAGCTTTAAAAATACTTATACTTTTCGCATGCAACTCCTGTCCATACAAACAATTGAACTGCAGTCACATAGCAACCAATTTTTGACTATCACTTTAACCTATGGTACTCCATTATTTCGCTTCTACTTACAAGGAAGCAAGTAACAAGACTATTTCTGCTAATTTTTTCTCGTTCCCATGAAGTAAATAGAAGCGTAAGCGTTTTAACAATAGTTTGTTGCTGAGATGTGGAGAAAGTCATGTGAATGGAACACATCAGATTGTTTCTTTTCTTCAGAGGCCAGCTCAGTGACCAAGAGGCGTTTAAGTGATTTAAGTGTATGTGTAATCCTGTATTCGTGTAAAAAATGCCACATTCCTTTACAGTAATATAAAGAGTGAGTTTCCATATATCACGGGAAATGGAGAAACTGTGGAGTGTACATTGAGCAAATCGAAGTTCGATATTGCACATGCTGGACGCTCTGATATTCTGAATCATGTTAAGACGAAAAAACACCGTTGGAGTGTACAAACGCAAAGTGCCAATAAAACCTCTGCAGAATGACTAGCATTTAAATGTAGGTCCGAGTAAGTAATTTGTATGTATAATATGTGTTTACCACGTTATATTTTGTAAATGTAATTCAATTTTCGTTCTATTTGTGGATTTTTATAACATGTCCCACGTTTTTCCATGCATTTTCTATAAATGTCCCTGTTTTTAGACACAAGATTATGGACACCCTAAAATGACACAAATAATGAAAGACAAATGAATTTTTATATTATTGTGCAGTATTTGTATGCAATACTCAGTTCTTCTATTGAAATATTATTGAAATAATCCAGGTGATTGCTGAGTTGGCATACAACAATCTTAATGCTAGTAAATTTAATTGCAATTCTACAGACTATTTATCGAAATTTCTGACGCCAAAAGAATTTAATATTGCTTAAGTGAGAAAGTTTTTCTGCATTACTTAGTTGTTGTATTTTAGTTGAGTTAATATAAAATGATTATATAAAGAACGGAAATTATATACAATATAAATCAGAAAATACTTTGGAGAGAGATATAACTAACCACTAAGAATGTTAATTTTCTCGTTGGTTGTAGAATATGTGTTCTAAGCTGATTAAATTGACGATCAGGGGTGGGGAATTTTAATTTTCTTCAGTTTCCATGCTATTTTGTTAAATATGGACATCAAGAGTTTCTGTATTGCGTGAAAATGTAAGATCTTTGCGTTATTAAATAGCTACGGGATCAAAGCTTCTCCACCCACTTGTTCTTGTTCTCTTTTCTTTCGTTTGCTGGTTTACAAAATAGTTGAGGGAATATCAGAAATTCCTCAAAGAAAGAATTGAAGTCAGTTTACAAGTCTAGCCCCGTTAAACGATTTTTATGTATAGCTTACTTTTTCTATGTAGGAAACAAATCACAAAATACACTAACTCGAAAACGGCAATTATTAATATGCATATCTCGGGATATTGATTGCTTCACAGAGATCGGTAAATTTTGAGTAAAATCCCCCCACCCCAAATGAACCTTTACATGGAACTTTCTTCTAAAATTATGATTCTCTCAAAAATGGCTCTAACGATTTTGATTAAAATCACCTATATTAAAGCTATTTACCTGACAAATAAAATGTATATTTTGAATTTTCTGGGAATAGCCTCTGAAGACTACTTTATTCTGGATGAATTTTACGGAATTTTGCACAACACCTAAACCGTAAGAGATGGACAAAACTTACCACACAAAAAACGTAGCGCACGTTAAAACACACAATTTATGCTAAATACATTTTTTTCGTGGAGTTGATCGTTTTTGAGATATCCTTGTTATTTGTTTCTTTAACTTTTCTCAAGCGGCAAGTTGTAAATTGCAGCCCCAGCAAAAAGCGAATTTCAAACCACATGGCATTAAGATTTTAAAAGATTTGACTAGCGTTTTAGCCTAGTGTATCCCCTTATTTCCCTTCTGATTACAATGAAGCAAGTAATTAAGACAATTTCAGCTAATGGTTATGTCGATTATCATAGAATAGACAGAAGATGTTTTTTAACATTAATTTGTTTAGTAGATGTAGAGAAAGTCATGTGAACGGACACATCAGATGTTTTTATAGTCTTTAGCGCCCGTTTTTATTACTTGTGCCACCATCACCACAGACGATGACGCTGATGATACATGGAATGAAAAAAAAATGTAAATGTCGTGTTGTTTATGGACGCTCTTAACTACTGTGATTCTCAGCGTCCCATTCTAAATTGGGCGTGAAAGACCGATTAATTTTGCTCAGAGGCCTCTCTATCAAGCTTGAGGTTCTTTTACATGCTGTAAATCTACAACACGGGACCAACTGCTTTACATCCCTTCCAAAGGAAGCCATGCTAAGAATTTTTACACCCAAAAAAAGTCATCGTCCTCCGCCGGGTTTGAACCCGCGACCTTGGGTATATGAAGTTAGCATGGTGACCATGGAGGGCGACATAGAATAAGATGGAGCACCGGTGGAATGCGATGGCGGGGGAAATCGGAGAACGTGGAGAAAACCCGCCCGGCGCCGCTTTGTCCACCTCTCAAATGCGGTCGCTTGGGATCGAACCTGCGCCGTCTAGGTCACTAAGAGTGTCTGTTATTGGTCATTATAATCTACGTATCTTGAGAGCAACTGAAACTGATGAGGCTAATGATTTATTGCCTAACAGATGAATTATGTAAATATTAGCATTTAGGGTTTCCGTAAATGAATAGCATTTATATTTTAGCCCAACCAACCTCAGCAGCCTTCCACTGCTATCACAAACAGCAAAATCTACGACACAACCAATACCAAACTTAGTTTTTGTCCCGCTATGGGGCCCCAGGCCCCATATGCTAACTCTACAGACCAAAAAAGTATTTAGAATTGAAAATGAATAATTTAAAAGGCATCTATCACGCCAATATTAGTATTGACATGAATCAGAAAACTACATGTATGAACATAATTAACATCCTATAAATTTAGAAGCAACCTTGATTTTGATTCTCCCTTCGTGTCCCATAACTGATGCGAATATAGAATCTCAAGCGACCAGTAAAAACCTATGTATTATTGTGTTCCCTTGGAAACATCACATATGTTTTGTAATGTAATTTATGAATTACACGCAGCCACCAAGGAGCAGAGGTCGCTACCACACGACTACCACCAACGAAACCAGAAAGAGAAACACAATCCGTTCTAAACCCTTATTCAGATTGTGATATTAGCAGAAAAACAAAACTGACAAAGAACAGTAACAAAGTCCGCACTAGGAGAAGAAGGTTCGAAGATTTACAATTTTATCTACACTCATTTATCGTAAACAACTCCACCATTCCAATAATTATTTTAGCGGTAAATGTAGGAACTTGTAGGAATCACAAATATATCACATACTGGTGTTTCATATCCATTCCCGTGAATATTACAGGAGTTTTTGTGCATCATGGGAATTAACAAAACTAGGATTACAGTGGTAATGGTTATTAGGAATCAGAGAAGGATTTCGGCACTTAAATGTGCACGAAGGCCTGTTATGCTTCTGGAAACCTCCGGAAGGAAGATGTAAGGGAGTTGATCGGATCCAGGACGGCAAGTTTGGACCCAGATGAGAGTTTCCCTACAGTCTGACATCATCTTCACAGATAGGTCTCTCAGGGAGCCCGTCACACACTGGAAACCAAGACAGATGCATACCTTGACCGCCGTCCACTCGCCTGATCCTACAATATTGAGGCATGATAATGAAATGAAAAATCAAGAAATATGGCCAGGAAAATTCGCAGCATTGCATAATCCACATCAGTATCCAACTACTAATCAGAGAAAACGCGAAATAAATGTCATATTAGTGTGCTCAGCGGAAATCAAATCTAGCACGTCTCGAATGCCAGCCTCAAAAGTTACTGCGGAGCCAACCGGCCAGTCAATTATAAACTTTAAAACTCCTCTAGTTCATTGCGCCATAATTTCGTGATAATACGGGGGCACATAATAGAAATTAGTAAATCATCATTAATTTAAAGGTGATTATTTACGTAACAGGTCACACAGTTGACCCTTCTCTGCCCTTTACCCGTCCGACTGTAGTTGGTGTGCTGTGAGGAAGGAATAACGATCGCGTTGAAACTTCAATCTGAGGCAATAGTTTTTGTTAACATACAACGTTATCTGATTAGCTTCACAATCTATTGCCTATACCGTCGCATAAATCACCAGGAGTATATATATCTGTCTAATTATCATCTTTCTTTATGGGTATTCGACACACTTTTCACTGATATGATTAATAAATTACAAACTTCTGTTACCAATATTACAACACCGATTGTATCTGTTTTTGCTCCTGAAGAACAGTAATTGAAAACACAGTGTATTCGTTTAGTGTTTTCCAACTGTACGGTCTGATTCACAGTCTTTTATTCACAATCTCACCCAATCATTTTCTTCTATATTGCATTCGTTGTATGTAACAATTTCAATAAACTTTACTCGAATGATAGTTCCAGTAATTTGCGTAAGCGATGTAGTTTTCTCAAAAAATCAGGAACGGCGTAACAAGACTCACTGGCAGTTATTTCAGTATACCAATTGAAAATTTGGGCTCATGACTATTTATAGCATTTGAGTACCAAGTACACTGAATAAAATGGACGAAGAGCCGAACCCGAAACTGGAGTCGATCACTAAAACCTTTGCGTATGTGTCGGATGCATCACATTTTAGTAAAATAAATGTTGCTTGATATATTAACGGCAACCATATAATTATATATATATATATATATATATATATATATATATATACACACACACAGACTTTCATAAATACATTTAACGTTCTAAGGTTGGTAGATCAGATAAGAGGCCCCAGGGAAATATCCAGATGGCAGCGGCTATTTATTCCACACTTAAAAGGGATTTAAACAAATTACTTAGGTTAAAGGCTAAATAAGTATAACTAATTTTAAATTTAGAACAATGCGTATAATACATAAATATAACTAATTTTCCGTTTACTATTAGCATTGTCATAAATTTATCACAAATTTAAGGGTCTAATGTGCTTTGAACGGCCCTGCGGTTTATCTCTCCATCTCAAAACGGTCAGCTTCAGTTATTTAGTACAACTCGCACTTCCCGACCTGCACTCATATGCCTCACAGAACGGAAACGAGGCACCGATTCGGTTACAAGGCTTCCTTTACACAATGAATGGCTTTACAAACGCTGAATTACCACATATTTATTTAATTCACACCACAATTGGAGAATGCGCCAATGCTGTGTATTATTAGCGATTTCTAATTTATTTTCCCAAAAGACGAACGATAATTACGATGTATCAATGAATCTATGATCCAGCTTCTCTTAATTTTTGACTTAAAATTTTGAAATTGATCTCTATTTATTGCCTACCTGAAACCGCAATTGTTGATCGTTCTTGCAATCTGGGTGGATATTCCAAAGGGAAAACAGCCCTCGAGACATTTGGAAATCATGTAAATCTTTTAGGACGTTTTTGTTGAAACTTTAAAGTTTGGTACCCCATTCATGAAACTTCGATAATTTGCTGCAATAAGAGCCGTATTCTCCAGATATAAACGAAAGAAGATGGTGATTTTATTAAATTACTGAGTAACTGCGGGAACTATAAAAAGAACTGTTACGAAATGATGCAATTATGCATCCTCTCGTTTGACGAACGCTGAGAACATTGTAATGTCTAATTGCATTCTGCTTTAGAAGTTATATATTTAACTTAAGTTTGTTTGCTATTAATGTGAGGCAGTCAGGGTAAGTGTGCTTAACACAAAATACCAAAAAACAAAAATGGCAATGTACTGTATATTCGGAAGTTATTTTTCCAAATTGTGACGCATATAAAAGGGATTAATTAAGTTTTGAATGGAAACGCACATCTGGAGACGGGGGTAGAGAAGTAAAGGGTTTGCGTTCTGATGCAAGGGGAACTCTTTCTGGGACTAAAATTATAAAGTGAAGATATTAAGAAATTATGCCTTATGGACGCTCTTTAACTACTGTGGTTCTCATCGTCCCATTCTATAGTGGGCTTGAATGACTACTAACGCTTGTTTAGGGGCCTCTTTATTTGGTTTGAAGTGCCAAGGCACTTCCGTTCCAAAGGAAGCCATGCTAAGAATTTTACACCCGAAAAAAAATCTATCGCCCTTCCCCGGGTTTGAAGCCTCGACCTTGGGAACCAAGGTCTAACATGATACCTCTAGACCACGGAGGACGACTCTCAATTTGAACGTTTTATAAGTGTTAAGATAGAATTTCAGTTTCTTACCTTTTTAAGAAGAATGAGGGTGAGCTTTTAGTTTAAAGTACATAAGTGAAAATGCCTACAAGTTGGTTTCAGATATGTATTGTTCAATAAAACCGAATTTAGAAAATAATAATATCACTGTGTTCAATATTTTTGAATTCAAATTTTAATATAATGTACTCAGATAATGCTGTATGGAAACTAAAGTGCATTGTCACATAGATTGAATTTTCAGTACGATCGACATTCTTCCCTCACAGCAAACCCAAACTTTAGCCGTGCAGGGCAAAGGACACAGAAGGGTCAACCGTATGACCTGTTACGTTAACAATCAACACGTTTGAATTAAGGAATAATAGCCATCCTGAAACCATGGTGAAAACATCCTGATGAATATAACCTTAGGAAATAGCGAGAGAAAAACTTGTAAATGCTAGATTATCACATCCTCCTTAAACAATGATACAAATATGCGCACATATTCATATCCCACTCTGTATTATATAATATTATTCTGTATGTTAATCACAAACTTTATCAGCATTTATCTAAAACAATCATTGTAAAAAATATAACACATCCTCATTTACAAGAGAAACATGCTTACATTGCACGAAACTTTAAATGTTTTACATTTCTTCTCATGGAGCTATCACGATTTTGCTATCAGCAGTTCCGATTGAAATTTCTTCGGGGTTTTGATCCGCATTTTCAGTCACAAACTTTTTGTTTAAAAAGAACACTCAGAATAAGTACTGTCATTTACATCTGCAACTCGTAATGTTACGGTCAACATTTCCCAGGTGGTGTTGCCGCCCTCCGTGGTGCGTGGTGTAGTGGTTACCATTCTAACTTCATATACCCAAGTACGCGGGTTCAAACCCGGTGGAGGAGGATGGATTTTTTCGGGTGTAAAAATCCTTAGCATGGCTTACTTCGGAAGGGAAGTAAAGCCGTTGGTCCCGTGTCGCAGATTTACGGCACGTCAAAGAACCTCAAACCTAATAGAGAGGCCTGTGAGCAAAATTAGGCGGTCTTTATCGCCCAATTTAGACTGGGCCGCTGAGAACCACAGCAGTTAAAGAGTGTCCAAAAATAACACGCCATTTACATTTATTTCAGGTGGTGTTGATACGGTTCAGAGCTAAGTAGGATTCAGGCGACCGTGAAAATACAACAAATGCCTGACTGGGCATTTTATATCTTTACAGATTTATATTACACTTATTTAATATAGTTATGCAAAAGTCAATAAAAATCATCTAGAGTAAAGAGGTCTTTAGGGGCTATTCCCAGAAAATTCAACATATACATTTTATTTGGCGTCTAAATATCTTAAAAATAAGAGATTTCAAACAAAATCGTTACAGCCATTTTCGAGAATCAAAATTTTCGATTTTTTTTCCATGTAAAGAGTACTTTGAGGTGGGGGGAATTTGTTTTGAAAATCTTCGTGTCGCATCCTTGGAAGATACCAAAGTTAAATACTAAATTTGGTATTTAATGGTCTTTTGCATTTTTAGCTATGCTGTCGACAGACACACACACACATACACACGGACCTTTTTCCAAAAATGCTTTCTTTTAGATTCAGGGTGACCTAAAACATGTATTTCCGGTGAAATCTCGGTATCGAATTTTGGGTGAAATATAATACCTTCTTTATACACTAGGTATATAGTACGTGTAGAGAAAGTAAAAATGGCATTGTTATGCATGGATGTAATTTTTGCTGATGTGGTTAGCAAGAAGAATTGCAAATAGAAACAAATCCCCCCTAGGTCAATTAATATATCTCTAGTTCAGAGTTGTTCTGTGCTTATTCTCAGTGAATGCCCTTGCAGCAATGAGTACATCATTCGACACCGCAACAGAGGTTTCTCTTTATGATACCTTGGAGAGATGGTTCAACTCCAAGCGCTAGAGTAGCACAACTCCCCCCTCCCCCATGTCTTCGCGCCATCCCTTTCCCATCTGGTGACCTAAGATTGTGTTTGGTCTCACCTGTGTAGAGGCTTCGCTACTCTATTGGCAATTTCACAGGCCCTCGAGCAAATTCAAGATGATCTCTTCGGTTGCGTCAATGGCGTATTTCTCCAGTTCAGATATCTGCTTCTGTGAATCCTCTCCTGCAGTTCCATTATTATCAACACCAGGAGCCTGTTTCAGATGATTCCTCTTCACAGCTGCTACCAACGTGTATTTATCATCCTCTATAAACTATTTAAACAAATGCTCATGTTTCTGTCTATTTCTTGTAAAGCGATATATTCCTTATTACACATTTATGCATTACGTTGTAGGAATAAGAAGAATACATTGGCTAAAGCGATTTAGATTTTGCAAAATTAATTGCAATGTAATGACACGAATTCCATGCACATACACCATACACCCGAAAACATCCATCGTCCTCCGCCGGGTTTGAACCCGCGACTTTGGGTATATGAGTTTCGTATGGTAACCAGCTGGTCACTATGCCGTGGCTTTGGAATTCCGTCCAATTTACTTGACCAGGTGACAAAATACGAATGACGACTTTCAGGTTAAGAAATATATTAAGTATTAAAATTGAAACCAATATCTTGTTTTCTGTCCATCTATTACAGCTTACCAGTTTTGCAAAAGTTATCCGGAATAAAGAAGATCTCGGAGGCTATTCCTGTAAAATAGGACCTTTAAAATATTGTAATTTTGAAGGCAGTTTGTCTTGTAATAAACAGAATGAGTATGTGGTAAACACTATATATATATATATATATATATATATATATATATTGACTATAGTGATTTCATTTACTGTGCGATTATAAGGAAAAGAATAATACGCTTGTTTTAGTTTAAAATATTTCGCTATATGCCACATTTGCATATTAGCTAATAATTCTGAGTCTTAATTTAATCGCCTGGATGTAGTTGCATACAGACTACGACTAGACCTTTAACTTTTATAATCAGCATGGAAAAGCTAAACTTTCAGGTATGATTCCAAAAAGTCTGATACGATCCACTCACATAACTTTCTCTAACTGTTCCATAAATAAAATTTTCTTATAAATAATTATTATTTTATCTGCGCCATGCTAATCAAGATAATTGGTCTTAAAACTTGCTTCTTTGTAAGGAGAAGAGAGAAAATCTGATGTGTTCCATTCACATGACTTTCTCTGCATCTCTTGAATAAATTATTTTTAAAAAGCTTGTGCTTCTATTTACTTCATGCTAATCGTGAAAAAATTAGCAAAAATAGTCTTATTACATGCTTCCTTCTAAGTAGAGGAGAAATAAGGGAGACCATTGGTTAATATGATAGTCAAAAGCTGCTTGCTATATGACTGAAATTCCTTTTTTTTGTATGGACAAGAGTATACAATGTCCTGTATGAGAAAAATAAAAGTTTGTTATAGCTAATACCAAAAACAAGGAATATCTCAAATACAATCAACTCCACGAAAAAATGTATGTAACGTAAATTGTGTGTTTTAGAGTGAATTGTTGAATGGTAAGTTTTTGTCCATCTCTTGCGGTTTAGCAGTTATGTAAAATTCCGTAAAATAGACCCAGAATAAATTAGTCTTCTGAGGCTATTCCCAGAAAATTCAAGATATACATTTTATTTGTCCGCTAAATATCTTCAATATACGATATTTTAGTCAAAATCGTTAGAGCCATTTTTTATAAAATCAAAATTTTCGAACAAAAGTTCCTTTTAAAGGGTAGCTTGGAGTGGGGGGATTTTTCTCAAAATCTTCGAATCGCATCCGTGGAAGACACTAAACTTAAATACCAAGTTAGGTATTTTACAGACTGTTCGTTTTTAAGTTATCGTGTTCACGGACACACTGACACATGGACACACGGACACACACATACGGACATTTTTCTGAAAATACTTTTTTTTTGGATACAGGGGATCCTATAACATATATTTCCGGTGAAATCTCTGTATCGAATTTTTTGGTGGAGTACAATACCTTCTCTATACACTATGTACTTAGTACGTATAGAAAAGTAAAAAGGTAACAGACTATGCTAAAGCGATAGCCAAATCTTTTAAAAGCTATCGCTATGTGCAACAATTGAAATTCAGCTCTCTTTGCTTGCTAGAAGTGAATAATGCGAAATGAAAATAAAAATGTTTTCCCGTTTGAGATAATATATGTAACTTAAAGCGGAAACCAATAACTCTGGATATCTTGAAAACTATTAACTCTACAAAACATGTATAAGACTTAAATGGCGTGTTTTAATCTGTGGTATATTTCTGTGTAGCAAGTTTTTGTCTATCTCTTGCTATTTACCAGTTACGCAAAATTATACAAACGTCATCCAGAATGAAGAGGTTTTAGAGGCTATTCTTAGAACATTCAAGATATGCATTTCGTTTGTCACGAAAATATCTTAAATATAGGTAACTTTAATAAAAATTGTTAGAGCCATTTTGAAAAAATTAAATGGTCTTGAAAATCTTCGTGTCACATTTCGTTTTTGAGCTATGCTGCCCACAGATACACACGTGAATATGTTTCTAGAAAAGCTTATTTTGGATTCCGCAGGGACTCAAAACGTTTATTTCCAGTGAAATATCAGTATCGATTTTTTGGTATAATTCAAGCCTTTTCTATCCGCTGTGTATATTGTACATCGTACGTGTTAGAGCAAGCAAAAATTGAATTATACTAAGGGTGGTGGTGCTCCAGTTTAAAAGAAGGTATCCTTCTATAAATACTTCTTCTCACTTTGTCCACCATTAAACTTGGCAGTGATACATTTGTGTCGAGTAAAGATGTCGGCGTTCTACTATACGCCCGAAAAAAATTTTATCAAGTCTCGCCTTTAAATTTGGTTAGTTCCGCCACTGCTGTACTTTACATGCCGAGCAATTCTCGCAATAACTCCAAGTGGAATGGCAATACGTCATACTTACTAATAAATAACTGGATACCAGTTATTTTAATTACTGGATACCAGTAGTTTAAAATTATTAGATTTAATATTAAATATTTAGTTATAACCTAAATTTGAGCTTAATTTTAACAATTTTAAAAGGTTTTAATTATTATAATTTAAATTGTAAGTTAGTATCACAATGTTGAATTTTGGATTTAATTTGGATATAAATTTACATTGAATATGGATGTATTTGAAGTTTTTAAATAATGTAATTGTTTAATTTTAAAATTTTGGGATTATTATTTAATTAGAGGTAATTATAATATTAAGTTTTAGATAATTTTAAATAAATATAAATATAAAATTTAATAATAAATTATAATTAGGTATGTACATTTTTATGTAATATTTTAAACCTTTAAATTTAAATTTTATAAGTAAAATAGTAACTATATGTATAAATTTTAAGTAATAATATAAATAACAAAAAATTATTAATGTATATTAAAAATACAAAATTATAATATTAATTTTAATTAAACCAAAAAGTATATTAAATTAAATATTAAGACATTATGATTTTAATTGGTAATTTTAAAATTTTAGCTTAAGTTAGGTTAAGTTTATATCTGTAAATCTAAATTGTATGATTAAATGTGTAACTGGTATAAGTAGTAATAAGTGTGTAAAGTTTGGGATAGTTTACCCTGGTTTAAGTAATTAGCTACCAGGGTTTAATACACAGATTTGATTTGATTTATTATACTTCGTTTACCAGCTCTCCGGGGTTGGACTAGACAGAATATTCAGTTGAGTCCTACGGCCAGGGAACCAAGAGCGCTGGGATAATAAAGCTAATACTATCATCAAGCATAAGGTAGCAGCATAGAGTAGCTAGTAAATGCATCCCGAACATTGTTATTCTATGCAAAGCAGTGTTGTACAAATAAAATTAAAATCAGGAATATAATAATCAGAAGCTTTTTTAATGGGATATTAAGTTATGAATTGATACTGAAAAGGGCTTCTTAGCACTTAGAATCACAAATTTAAATGGACCTTGTTGAATATATTTTCCTTACTTGCTAAAATATTGCTTTTGAAATGGAAAGCCTCAGATACCATTTTACATTCATTTAGCACTTGAAAATGAAACCGTATCGTTGAATCGACAATTAGTATTAACGGGGTCTCTATTCCTGATCTACTGCATAGCGACAGCTCTTGTAGAAAGGAAGACCCTTATCCTCTAGATAGTCTTTTCTTGATGGATCTTGGTTTTTTTCTTTCTTTTCTTTATTCTCCTTTCACTGAGTACGTCTTTTGAAAAGAAGTGCTGAGTGGAACTTCAGGCAGGGAAGCGGGGGGTGAGAAAAGAGGAAACTGCTAAGAAGCTCTTTCAAATATCTAAACTATTTTGGAAAGCAAATGGTTTCCAGGGCCTTCTAAAGCTATCTCACTATTGATCCCGGAAATACTATACAAAGATTAAAACAGATAACTGCTCTGGTAACACAACGAAGCTATTTTCTGTATATTAAAAATCGGATGCATATAAAACATACCCAGCTGTAATATTCATGCCTAGGAGATAAGCAGAATCTATTTGAATTCCTAATTCCATGAAGTAATACCAGCATGACATCAAATATTATTCAATAATGTAATGTTCGGAAATGCTGTGTTTACAAGTTGTGCTATTAAAAAGAAAACTAACATCTCATGAAACCGTGAGTTGTGTCTCCTTAATATGCATCCATATGAACCACCGCTCGCCTCTGACCAGGAAATACGAATTTCATTAAAAAACCTAAAATAATCTGATTCATAGACTTGTAATAAAACAAGCATTATTATAATGTTATTTTTACTTTCTCTATACGTATTATGTACATAGTGTATAGAGGAAGTATTGTATTCCACCCAAAAAATCGACACCGAGATATCACCGGAAATACATGTTTTTGAACCCCCCGAGTCCAAAAAAAGCATTATTACAAAAAGACCCGTGTGTGTGTGTTTGTCTGTCTGTCTGTGTGTGTGTCTGTCTGTGGACAGCATAGCCCCAAAACAACTTGGTATTTAGGATTAGTATCTTCCAAGGATTCGACACGAGGATTTAAAAAAAATCCCCCACCACAAACTACCCTTTACATGGAAAAAATTTCAAAAATTTTGATTTTCTTAAAAACGGCTTAACGATTTTGATTAAAATCCGGTATGTTAAAGCTATTTATGTCGGAAATAACATGTATATCTCGAATTTTTTGGGAATAGCCTCTGAAGACCTCTTTATTCTGGATGAATTTTGCTGAATTCTGCTTAACTGCTAAACTGTAAGAGATAGAAATGTACACAAAAAAAAATGTACCTCATGACAAAACACACAATTTTTGTCCTTTACGTTTTTGTTGTGGAGGTTTCGAAGTAAATAAATGTAAATGGCATGTTATTTATGGACGCTCTTTAACTACTGGTGTTCTCAGCGTCCCATTCTAAATTGGGCGTCAAATACCGCTTAATTTTGCTCAGTGGCCTCTCTATTACGCTTGAGGTTCTTTTACGTACCGTAAATCTACGACACGGGACCCACAGCTTGAATTCCCTTCCGAAGGAAGCCATGCTAAGGATCTTTACACCCCAAAAAAATCCATCGTCCTCCGCCGGATTGACGATTTTGTTGACTGTTTTCGACATATTCCTTGTTATTGGTTTCAATTTTGAAGTACTTAA
Organism: Hymenopus coronatus; assembly: GCA_030762935.1. Taxonomy (NCBI): domain Eukaryota; kingdom Metazoa; phylum Arthropoda; class Insecta; order Mantodea; family Hymenopodidae; genus Hymenopus; species Hymenopus coronatus. Next base: position 47,644,696 of record CM060885.1, on the reverse strand, counting down.
ACTTTTCTCTGTTTTTCTTTTGTTCTACTCCTGGCCAAGCAAAGAAGTGATTTGCAATGACAGTCGCATAACGATAGCTTTTAAAACATTTGACAATCACTTTAGCACAGTGCATTCCCTTATTCCCTTCTACCTATAAGGAACTAAGTAAAAACATTCTGCTAACATTTATCATGATAAGCATTGCATACAAAGAAGGATAATCTTTTGTAGGAGTTTCGTAGAGCAGCTAGAGAAAGTCATGCGAGTGTAACATATCAGATTTTTAACTTTTTATCACAAATGCCTTTTACCTTCCAGATTTAGTTTATTTTTATCTTGCCAGAAGACAATGGAGTGATAGTTACGGCTTTTTAACTTCCAGTTTTATCCCTCTGTGACTTGTGCAGGGAGGCATTTTCTTTTAACTTTCCATTTTTTGCTCCATTATGGTACTGGTTTTTAGATCCATCCCGCTCCGGTTCTGTATATTTATATTTGTAGTTTTGTTTTAACTCTTAATTTAGCTGATTTACTCCTGTTTGTTTTTGATCGTTTTACTTCAGCCACGTTTTGTTTTATCCATGCACTTGAGCACCCTGAAACATTAAGCATCTATGGCTGTTGTATGTTTTATGGAGGAAGCACTGTTTTAGCCTACTTTGGTTTTAGGTCATTTTAACCCTTTTATGAAGCATTGTTTTTAATGGTTTTCTCGTTTTAACTGAGATTCTAGCACAGGACTCTTAACCTATAATTTCTTCCTTTCTTTTGCAGTTATTTTATCTCTCATAACTTTCTCATGTTTTAACACTGGACTCTTGCCGCTTTTAGATTTTTTAAGGGCGCTGATAACCAAGGAGTTGTGTGCCCTAAAATCCTAATCATCATCGGCACATATCTGTGGCTTTAGATTTGCTATTCAGGCACATTTTACTGCTCAGATCTGTATTTACTGACTTATTGGTCCAAATTAACTTCTTGCAAATCTCTTATCTTTAAGAACATCCGTAAGAAATAAATCTATTGTTATAAAATCTGGAGAGCTTGGTGGCTTGCTGTTGATTTCCTTCATGTTATTCACTTAAACTGTGATATATTGCAAGTATACTAGATCGATTACATTTATTCTAATCTCCAGTTCATAGAAGTATTACAAAGAAAGATGTATAATTGCATTTTGCTGTGTGATCAGTTAATAATGTTTTACTTGTGCAACGGATAGAGTAACCTATTCCTGAACTAGATTCGGTATTAACTATGTCAAGAAAATTAAATAAGGTTTTCGAAATAATTAATCATTTTCCGTTTTGCAGACTAATATGGTTGGAGGCAACGTTGCTAAGCCAAGGCAGGTCAGTGTGAGTACCTGGGGAAAATATAACAGCATATCTTTGCTAGTAATTGGAGGTTTAGCGATTTTGTTAACCACACCATCCTTCAGTCTTACAAACAGCGAAAGTAAAACCAGTTTATACGCTGACCTAATTCTGGGATTGAAAGTGAGTGTATCATCCCCATTGTCTGCCGTTGCAACGTCGCCAGCGTGAACGTCATGTTCTGGAAATATATGAAACATCTCCGCAGAAAATAGTCACAGAAAACATGGATCTAAAATATGCTCCAAATAACGATTTAAGTAACTAGTTTAATTAATTATCAAATCACTTTAATTATAAATTATTATAAAATTAATTATTTAAAGTTCCTTCCTCCGTTATAAATGTACATAACACGTGCACACCCACACGTAGTCGTATCAAAATGGAGAAAACTCACTCGAGTAGGGAATGTTGCGGATTCTTCAAAAGGCACTCTTAAAACTATAATGGCTTTCTCTTCAAGTTAGGTATACTCAGGCACTGCTATACCTCAATACCGCTGTGGTACATCCATGACAGCAAACTTCCTCTTAATGACTTCTTTAATTGTGAAATTCTCATCTTTTTTTTTGAATCCGATATGTGATCTTACTCAATACGTACAGGGTGACTTTCAATTGATAAATTATTGGCTATTTGCAGCTCGGACCTTTGATTCCATGCCTTAAGTGGATATTTATCAGTATGAGATCTTTCTGGACGTCTGTAGGGAGGCGTCTTCATACATCACTTTCTGAAAGGCCTTGGTATGAACATCACGGAGCTAAAGCCCATGGGAGCCTTCACAACACCATTTATCATCACTTTCTGTCACTTTCAGTAAAATGACTAGTAGCAGAGCGTTACCCATGCGAAGAAATAAAAATCAGCTGGAAGCGTAGTCATGTGATGCTATTAGCCCTCTTCTTCAACTTTTTCTTTCCTTTCATTCTTTACTGACTCACTCCCTCTCCTTCTCTCTCCCTGTTTCTCCTCATATTTCTATTGTATTCTTTCTTCGTTTAGAAGAATTATTTGATCCAAATAATTCTCTGGCTATTCACATTAGTTAATATATTTATTTATTATTTAACCTGGCCAGAGTTAAGGCTAAAAGGCCTGTTCTTCTACTCTACCAGGCAATACAATATGTTAAAGTGGAAAAGATAATAAACATGGAATACTGTCTAATAAAACAAACATATAAAAATAGAAATAAAAATATTAAAATCATAACCAAGAAGTTTATTAGGAAGGAATATTCATGTAGGTAGAAATACTTTATCATCGTTTAGTATTTAAATGTAAAATATTAATTAGTAGCACATAAAATAATAGGAAAAATAAATGGATGCTGTAAGGTACTCGTATTTATCGTTTTATTACAACAGCAGATTAGGTTTGACTATAAAGTTCCCTCTGGAACTGTATAACATAGACCGATAATCATTCAGGTAATGGGACATTTTGAATTTGGGGAGGCGACCGTTTTTTGGGGATTTTATCGTTTTATATATATACATATACATATACATACGTGAGTCACAATAGGCAGGATGGTGTCTGCAGCGAGTCTGATTATAGCGATATTAATGTTGTCACATCCTTCGGCTTTTGTGTTCATTCTCAGCAAAGCTTTCTTTACATATAGGTCAGTAATATAGTTAAAGTGGAATATTTCATCACAGGGAGGAGAGGTTGGGAGTTTCAGTTCGTTGATAGTATCCAATTTCCTATTGGAACGGTGAGTATTCATTGAGTGAGTCCATAGGTAACTGGATTTTTCTACCTGAACCTTTGTTTTCCCTATTTATATTTTGTTTGAAGCATTCCAAAGTCCAAGCACGCCTACTGCACAAAAGAGATTGAACTACGGATGCCATGGCCAAAAAATCTTCACGAAGAAGAACATTACTATCAATTTGAATTTGGAGCTAAGTAAAAATCTAGCAAAGGTTACTGGATCATTGCAGTGTATGGATCGGAGACGTAGACTTTTAGAAAAATAGAGAGGAGATATTTGAAGACTTTTATATATGATACTAGAAATGGATAGAGAATATTAAGTTCACAGACACGGTGGCAGAGATTTTGAAAAGAGTGGGTGAGAAAAAATGAATCCGATAAAACATTGCAGGAGGAAATAAACCTGGATATGACACATTCTAAGAAAAAACTGCTTGTTGCTTGATATCACAGAAGGAAAGGTAGAAGGAAAAGTTTCTCATAAAAAGAGTATTTACTTGCTAGACCATTTAAGAGAAAAATGGAAATATTGGATGCTGAAGGAGGAAGCAGATGTGCAGAACCAAATTTGTATACCAAGTTTGAGGACTTATAAAATGGCAGAAAACTTTCCTCTGCCATAAAAGTACGTATAGGGTCACTACTCTAAGGAGCTGGTTCCTCTTCAAACTTTGATTTTTATGGAAAAACTTTTGATGAGTTATAATTGATCATTTAATAATGCAAGAAATGAGAACAGCAGTTTCTGTTAAATTCACTTTGTTGATCGCTAGAGCATCACACGTAATACAACACATACACTTTTGGTACAGAAATAACTGAGCAACTGCGTTCACGTCTCTTTCTTAGCAAGTGTCACTCACTAGATTGATCTTTAACTCATTTTACTTCACTTGTCTGTCCCTCAAATAGTCCGCAGCCGGGCTCTGAAAATTCCAGTATCAGGAATAATGTGAATATTACGTTTTTTCCATTTCAAAGTGATTACTGGAATAAGAAAGTTCTGGGCCTAGTTGTAAAGAAGGTCCAAGAAATCTTGCAGGAAATTACACAAAGGCTTTTGTTTGCCTGGATATTATAATCGTTGACTTATTGTTAAAGCGGATCAGACAGCGATCTCTTCACATCGCCCAGGCTCACGCACCGCCATTACAATAATTTAACTTTGTCATTTACAATTTGTCTAAATAATGTGCATGTCTGTAGGACGCCTTTTTCCAGAGCGGCTCCGTCAATGAGTTTTAGATCTCTATAAGTAGCTATACAGCGCAGTTTATATTGAGTGAACAAACAAGGAATATAATAATTATACTTGTAAATTCCAACTACTGAAGCTGTTCAAAAGTAGCATGCTGTCCAGTTTGTTGTTAACAATAAATCAAGCAAAGTTGCAGACGTGTGTTTATGGTGTGTTGGTTGGAGATGAAGCACAATTAGGTTATTATAATGAACCATAGTTAATAATTTTACAGTTTCAGCAGTCAGTTCCATTAAAGTCACCAATGTGGGTTACAAGTTCATAGGTAGTACGCTTGATAAAAGTGAGTGAAAACAACTCATGATAACTTTTAAAACTTTTTGAACCAGTTTTGTACAGTTTTGTTTTGTATCACATTTTGAAAGTTTACTTATGCAATTTCTTGACACCGCTTTAAGCACTTAAGGCCGTACTTGCGGAAAAGTAGTTTTCTTATGCTAAAAACATGCGCTGGAGGGTGGGGGGTTCCTTCTCTAACATAATGTCTCTGTGGATGACGAGTAGACGTAGAGCTTCCTACATCTAATGACCAGTATAACTATTTTGTTAAAATGGTTACTCTTGTGAAGAGGATACAGTAAGCAAGCACTCAATGACGTGTTATCAGAAATAAATCGTCCTTTAACCTGGTTGGTCATATCGGAAGATGAATGAAATTGTTGAAATGATGCTCAAATGATATCGGGGTCCATAGAGCTTAAAGTTACTCGACATTCGTCTTCTCAGGATAAGGGAAACTCCCGGAAAAACTCACCCTAAGCGAGATTCGAACTCGCGACCTGTTGAACGTGAGGCAGATATGCTACCACCACACTACCCAGGCGGGCTCCTTTAAACTTGTTAAACGAGTAGATATTGTAAGTAGTTCACCGACTCACCGATCTGAAAGCAGAAAAAAGGAACTATAGGTAGTAAACATTATAAAATGGCCACCTTAGTTCAAAACTACTACAATTAGAACACCCGATGAATTTCTCTATCCCGTTCTCCAACAATTTATTCTAAGAAAATGTATTTTTCTAACCATATGTAAATGGAGAAATATGCCATATAATTGAGATAAACATTTGCAAAAATACGTAGCTTTATTACTTCTTGTAGATAGTTGAGGAATAAGGGATTATAGTAAGCTTAAGCGATAGTTAGATTTTTAAGACCGTGCTACAATGTGATGAATTTGAAATTTCGCTCTCTTTGTTTAAGGGGCGAGAAAAGCTAATATAGCAATGTTTCAGGTGAAAAATTAAAAGTGGTTGACAATTCACATTTATAATAAAGAATATCTTGGAAATGGTAAGCACAACATATAATTTATATCACACAAAGTATGTGCTTTATGGAGAAAAACATATGTTGTGAGATTTTCTTCTATCTCTTCAGTTTACAATCAAAATTGTTACTCCCCTGGCTAATCCTAGAATATTCAATGTACGCAAAATCCAGAATTCCCAAGAAATCTTTAAAAAATATATATGACAATACTTTTAAGCAAAGGAGAGGATGTAAATATCATGTTTCTCCCAGGGATCGTATTGAGCACGACTGATCTGTTTCTACTTTCCTTTCTGAAACCTTTATTTTCCGTCTTCTTCGACGCCTTATCACACATAAGCATTGCCTTACCCACCATTACTACTGCGTTTAATAAGTACATGCGTCTAACACATCTGAGCACGTAATTTGTTTCTTATTTGTCAATAATATGTCTTGTATATTAGCAGCAGTTTTAATAACTTGACCCGATGTTCTTATCACATATTTGCCATCTTCCCTTCTACTGCTTTTAAGCTGCTAGTGTTTTTCAGAATTCCTCTGTCGATTCTTGCTTCATGTTACTCATATTACGTTTCCCATTGGTCACTCCATATATTTCTCTTTAGGAAATGAGCTGCCTCTCTATACAAAGAGAAATCCGTCTCTTTGTATAGAGTTTCCAGCAAGTATCTGTAAACGCTCCCCCTTCAGGCAAGGTAACTGACCATCCCTAATATTTTGCTTTCGTCTTTCCGTTGGACAAAAACTTCCAGGTAAAAGCCGTTATGGTTTACAACGTATACAGCTTTTGGAGTATAAATACAGATATTTGTAATGGGAATTGAGTACAGTTAAACGAACGTCACATGAATATGTTTGATTTGCGTGTTAATAAGTTATTTATTACGAGTAGTATGTTTTAGATTAGTTAGTACGTGACATACAAGTTGTACGTGTTAGTGCGGGAATGCTAGGAAGGCGTAACGAGAATGGGCAGGCCTTGCGATAACGAGTGCTATAGCTGAGCTGAGTTCGAATGCTTTCTGCAAGGCCAATGATCCCACACTATCTAGGGCAACATATCAATTATTGGAATGTGATCAGTGGAAGCAAAACGGAAGGTCCATACTGATAGACGGGGTTCATTTCGCTGAGTAGTTACGATCATGAAGAAAACATCAGCTAGTAAATTATGTAATTTGTTTGTGGGAAATGCATGAGAGGAAGAGAAAAAAAACTAACACATTTAAGTAGATACATATTATGTTATCAAAATATTGGTATCTACTCCTTACACCCAACGTTTCTGTCTTTACGAACTGTATTAATTTTTCCGCGTTTCCTTATTATATGATTATGGCAATTATTCTTATTATTACTTCTATCATTGTCATTATTCCAATCGTTGGAACCTTGTTGATATTAGCTCAGTAGATAGAATAGTGGTAGGAAAACCAAAGAACTATCCGATTAAGGCATTGAACTTTTCAGTCTGAGTCTACCTCTTCAAGCTTTTATATTATGACTTATACGAGACAAGGGTACAGAAATAAGTAGATTTTATAAATCAATTGCACAGTTATTATAAAATGAAATGGACGTTTCTGTAACAACTGCAATACAAGCTTGTTTTTTTAGTAGAACACAGTCACCTGTCAGTGACGTGTGATAGTATATCCCGAGTTCGGAGCAAATGCTTACTTTTTATGGCATCGTCGCCCGCGTCTTCTGCTTGAAGAGGTGGGTTTAATATGAAGATATATTTCTTGCAAAACACCTTCCCTCTTATCTGTCTTCCTAGGCTGTCAGATTTAGAGGTTCTTCGCTGGAGCGGTGTACCTACATATGCAAGAATGCAGCTCCAAGGAATACAAAATTCTTGTTACAGAAGATATCTCCTTACTCTTTACTATTAATTACAAGCAGTACTGCTTAGTTTTGGGTGAAGTATAGGTATACTATTAGGTTGTTGTTTGGGTGCTTTTGCATCTTTTAATCCTCATTAATCTCTTTATTAAAGCTCGAAAGCTCGATTCTAACTATACCCTCTGTGTTCTCTATTAAAGCCGTAAAATTAGGGTTAAATAAAACACAAAGTAATCTAAATCAGAATACATTTTAATCTAGATTTAAATTAGTTATAGTTATACTCTATTACGTAAATGTATTCTAAGAACAATTGAATTATGTAACACCAAACAATCAAACAACGTTCTACCTGTGACCAATAGGTCTGAAGTGTGCCCATTTAAAGGTTATTGGTTAAAACATGTGGACGTCGGGGACACCTCCGCAACTGCGATCAAGTACTGATCTATTGCGGCCTAATCCCCCCCCCCCGAGAGGAGCGGACAGCACACAAATAATGATGGAGCTAAGCGCGGACACACATGGAAGTCCCTAACAGTCAGTAGATGGCGCACCACGGTGGCTATACAGGCGCCGGGAGGCTGGAAGGAGGCCTCTACAATGGCACCTAGCCTCAACCAGCGCAATAAGGGGCAACAGAGTTTCACTCGGAGCAAGCAACCGTGTCATTTGCCTGCAAAGCTTCAAGCGCCAACCTAAAATTGAAGGGAAATGAAATGAAGGATTGAGGGAAAGATGCCATAGTAGGTGTACAGCATCCCCAGCATTCGTCTAAGTGGCTCCATGAAAATCTCGAAAAAAGTCAGGGCCAGAGTGCGTGGTCAACGGGAAGTTAATCCGGACCCCCCGAATGCCAGTCCCAGAGGAAACGTAGAGCCATCTGGCTCGGTGTGTGCCTACTTCTAAGACAGAACTCTAATACGAGTATAATGTAAAGAAATGCTCCAATTTGTAGGGAGTCCAAAACGCACACACAAGAAAACAAATATGAAATTTTTACTACTATATTTCTCACTAACAGAATGATAAGTCATAGCTGCTTAAAATAAATATTGAAGCGTTATTTGATATAAAAATCTATGGCCAACATAATACGAGAGTACTTTGGTTTCATGAACTGTAATACAATTGTTTTAAACTGTTGTTTTGTGCACGATAATACGAAATACAGTCAATAAGTTACGATACTGAAAAGGGTATGCTGTAGGTTTCAAACATTGTTTTAGAGAAAACTTCCCTCTAGGATGTTATTTTATTTTTTGTACCATATACATTGTAGGCACAGAAGAATATATTATTTCTTTTTGTACCTAAAGATTTATATAAAGTTTTCGGAAATATGTTTTGTAGCCCCTTCAATCCAACAAAACAACAATAAGGGCAGTTTGTGTATGTTTATGTTTATGTGTGAGCAAGACGCGCCCATTTCTGTGGACAGCATGACTAAAAATAAAGTTTTACTTACTTTTCGTATATTTCAAGGATGTGACGTGAAGATTTTTCAAGAAAAACTCTGCGGTATACACTAGCCTTTAATTGAACAGTTGCTTGCTTTTTTTTTTAATTTTTCAAAACGGAACTAATAGCTTTGATAAAATATTTAAGGTAATTATATGAAAAATAAGAATATTTAATGCGTTACATTTTTTTCTCCGAACATATTTTTTGGTACGAGTCAGAATTTGGCGGCAATATACTACTTTGTCAAGAAAGTTCCGGGAATTGATCATTTAAAAATCCTGTTTAAAAGGGGATTCGAAATTATTGTTGTCGCCAAGTTGGTACAGCTTTCCTCTATACCCCCGCGGAGTTTGATCGTCATCTGTCATCTAGTTTGTTTACAGTACACCATTTTGTTAGTTCATCTCAAAGGTTATTTGCGATTTTACGATGGATACAAATATTGAACAAAGAATCTGTTTCAAATTTTGCATTGCAAATGGTATTTCGTGTGCCGAATCGCTGAAAATGTTACAGAGGGCTTACGGTGAATCATCAATATGTCTTGTCCATGTCCTACTTTTCTATATAGTCTGCATCATGTTCTATAACCTTACGCCAACGTTGTGTGAGAGCATGTATTCCCTGCTGGTAAAAGCTGTTGTCCTATAGGCGTAGCCATGTTTTCACTGCCTGATTGACACTATCGTCATCTTCAAAGTGTGTCTCCCGTAGAGAATCTTTAAACGGCCCAAAGAGATGGAAGTCCGAGGCTGCCAGATCTGGAATGTAGGGTGGATGAGGCGATGATGTCCAACCCAATTTGACAATGTGTTCCCGGGTTCTCAGACTGTGTGTGGGCGTGCAATATTATGCTGGAGCAAGATTTCTGCTGGATTCTTATCGGAAACGGTTCTTGAGATTAGTCAGTGTCTTCACGTATGCCGCTGAATTAATGGTTAACCCTCTGGGCAGGCATCACATCCACGAGAATGATGCCATCACAATTTCAGAAGATTGTCAACATGACCTTTCTGCCTTGAATTTCTTCTCTTGTGGTGAATGAGGATGATGCCACTACATAGACTGCCTTTTAATAGGTCTCAAAATGCTCCAATAATTCAGATGAAATGACCTTTCTTTGAATCTTATCGTCTGGTGTGAGCATTCGTGGAACTCATCATGAGCACGTCTTTGAATATCTGAGAGTCCCGATCATTGCAGTGCACCTCCAATGCTCACCGACAAATCTGGAGCCAATTGTCGAGTTGTGATGCGCCGGTCGACACGAATAATGACATCCGCACTATTCAGCATGTCTGGAGCAGTGGCTATGACATCCCTGAGCGTGGCTTATCATGGAGCTCTGTTTCTGCATTTCCTGAGGCTTTAACTTTCTTTAACCATCGCCCAACTGTACTCCTATCAACTGCAGTATTGCCATACACTGCACCAAACGTTTATGGATGGTTACCACGGTTTCTTTTTCTGCACACAAGAATTCAAATAACAGCACGTTGCTTGTAACGTGAGTCGTATGTAGAAGCCATTTTGATGCTGTACTACAGCTCTGCCATCTACCAAAACGGTTACAAACTTTACCGGCTCACAGAAGAAATATCAAATGTGAAGCACCTACAAGGACGTAGGTGACTTTTTAAAAAAACCTGATGTGGTCCATTCACATGATTTTCTCTATATATCTGCAACAAATTATTGTTAAAAAGCTTACGCCTCTATTTACTTCATGCTAATCAAGAAAAAATTAGAAAGTCTTATTACTTGCTTCCTTGTAAGTAGAAGCGAAATAAGTGAATACCATAGGTTAAAGTGATAGACAAAAGCTGGTTGCTCTGTGACTGAAGTTCCTTTATTTGTATGGACAGTTGACAAATTCCTGTATGATTTTCAAAGTTGAAACTAAAAAGAAGAAATATCTAAAAAACGATCACTCCACGAAAAAAAGTATATAACATAAATTGTGTGATTTAAGGTGCTCTAAATTTTTATGTTCTAAGTTTTTGTCTATCTCTTACGGTTAAGCAGTTATGCGAAATTCAGTAAAATTCCTCCAGAATAAAATACTCTTCAGAAGCTATTCCCAGAAAATTCAAGATATACATTTTAATTGTCAGGTAAATATCTTTAATATATACAAGTTTAATCAAATCGTTAGGCATTTTTGAGAAAATCAAAATTTTCGAAAAAAGTTCCATATAAAGGGTATTTTGGGGTGGAGGGGATTTTTCTCAAAATCTTCGTATCTCATCTATGGAAGATAACTAAACTTAAATACCAAGTTTGGTTTTTTACCGAATTTTAGTTTTTGAGTTATCGTGTTCACAGACACATGAACACACACATACCTTCTTCTGAAAATACTTTTTTTTGGATACAGGTGACCCTAAACCATATATTTCCGGTGAAATCTCGGTATCGAATTTTTGGGTGGAGTGCAATAACTTCTCTATACATTATGTGCATAGTACATATAGAGAAAGTAAAAATGTGGGGCATTATATATTGAACGAGCCTCGTACTTAATGCTGTATTTTGTGGGGATATCCTTCATTTGGAATGAATACATCAGCTATTTAATTACTGGTTTCGTGATTTCAATAAGTTGTCACTTATTTAAAGTACTGCCTCGCGATGCCATTGAAATAGTGCAACTTGTTTAAACATCATGACACTCCCCCCTCCTAAAGCATAGATGTGCAATAGCACTGACCAGTGAGCAGTTAAATGGGGGTTATTGTTCCACCTCCTGTGAGTGGTCCCTGGATTGGCTACCACTCTCACATATTCTCGTTATTTTTCCTCTTGACGATTAAGTCAAGCTGTATGGAATTTCAAGACCAGCAATATAGACTAAATATATGACTATCTATCGATTTCCTTATCCCCTTCTACATTTAGTTTCAAATGATGGAAAGATAGAGCCAGACTGAAAATCTGTTGTTTTCACATGGCTTGTTGGAAAACTAAAACAAAAACTCTTCAAATGTTTATCTCAAATAATTCGAAGAGAATAAAACAGTAAGCTTTCATAAAAACAATGTAATCTGTATACACACTAAAGACAGTGGTTAGAGAAATTCATGTGAAAGTAGCGCATCATTTTTAGTTACTAAGACAGAATATATTCCAAACAAAAATTCAGTACGGAGATATTACCGAAAATATGTACATGGTTTAAGGCGGAAAAAAAAAAAATACACTATTAGAAAAAGTTCGCTCTATGCCTATGAACACCATAATAAAAAGTACCTTGTAACAAAATCTCTCCTTATTGCTTCAAAAACCAATTACAAATATTCTTTATTCCGATACTTTGTTTCACATAAAAATTCAGTTCGACTGTCCCTTGTAACTAGTGATGTTTCAATATTCTTAACCTTTGTAACGCAGTACATGTAAATTCCTGTATTATATGACACCAGTGTTCGATTTGCTGTTGGTTTCTGTAGGAGCAACTATTCAAACAGACGAACTTTCCTGTATTATACAGACAAATAAACTCCGTAGAGTGGATGCAAAAGAGCATATGAAGGCTTTTTTGCCCTTATTACCAGCCTGCAGAATGTGGTAAGACATCTAATGCACTTAAACAATGAGCTTCATCTTCATTAACTATGCTCGGATAGTTACTGTTTTAAAAAGATGGATACTAATATTATAATTAGACAGAATGTATCTTCTGATTTGGCCGCGAAAAATCCTATCTTTACAATATCTAGAGCGCGAGCTATGCATCTTTTATCTTCACATGGTAACCATTGCTCAAATATTCATTCAACATTGAATGCAACCATTTCTTTCTCACAATGTTTATCTCAAATATAAACAGTATACTATGAAAATACAATTTATTTCCTTTCGTACCGCTTATCTCAAATATAAACATAGAGTATACCATGAAAATACAAAGCTTGCAGTTCAAAAACGAATCAATTAATGATTAGTTTGTTTTCAGGGTAGCGGCGTACTATTTTATTATAAAAATGAGGGCATGTGCTAAGTCGTGCTTCAAACACACTCAAATATTATTATGATAAAAATTGTTATATTTTTCTTTTCCCCTTGTTAATGATACGAGTGTCAAATTTGTCCATCGAAGCAGGGGCAAATGATATTTCAGTTATCGCACATGAAATGATTCATGCATGTTTTATAATCAACTGCTTTTAAAAACTTCAGATTTTTCAAAAACCAGGAATTAATTGTGTAAGCTTGTAGGGTAGGTAGTGAATAGAGAGGGGGACAGATGCTGCTTTTATCTTTCTATATTATTTTTCTTTACTAACTTTTGGTAGAATTCCTTAGAAGTTATATTTTACACCTGTCCGGTCTCTTGTTGGTTTGAATAACATGTGCCGTAAAAGGGATGGGAAAAGATTAAAAAATACCTCAGTGGTTGGCAATCACCCGCAACTGTGCCCGTACCCTATTATTTTATATCAAAAATTGGGTAATCAAACCTTAACCAATGTACAGAGATCAGTTCTCGGGTCAAGAGTGAAAGAAAGGGGGACATATACCAAACATGTGAAATGATTGATTTTTAAACACTGTTGTTTGTTTTATATGTCTATGAAAAGAACAAAGACCATAGACAACAAACTGAATATTCTAGCCTTATTGTGCAGGATTATAATGCTATGTAGTTTTTGGAATATTTCTAGTAAGCGTATTATTCTTAAAATAAATACGACGAACGAGATTACTGAATAAATTTAGTAGGTGTTGCAAACAGAACTAAAAAACTGTACTGAGTTATACATAAATGAACCACATAAAAATTCACGAAGAAGCATTACAAAAAATCGAATTTTCAGTTACTTGAAATGTTAGCAACTTGCTTTACACTTGTGTTATAGCTTATATAATGAAATATATTTAAGTTAATTTTAATTAAGAAGTAATTTTGGAAAGGTAAAATCAAACTAAAAAACTTCAATGTCATTTTGGGAATCCTAACCACCAATGTTCACTGCTTTACCATCTGAGCTAACAAATCGATGTTAGTGCGTTGTAGCGTTTCCTATGTGAATCGAATTTTCCCGGGCCATGCGCGTTCTTAACTTCTCTTGAGATTATTTACCCCAATATCAACTTACATAATTTTTCATTTTGATTCTACATTTGTGATTATGGGAGAATAATTAATAAAGCTGAATTGACTATGTTATTCTCAGCGAATCTAGAAACTGCCTTTCATCCCAGTCTCTATTGTTCATCCCTCATTCGTTATATCGGAACTTTTTTTCTCTCTCTCCCTCTCTCTCGAGTGTATACATAGTGTCACGAGTGTGTAGTGAAGCAGAGGATGTTATTTGTATTTAAATTTCTCAGAAAGCTGCTTGCTGTTCGTACGGTATGCCAAGTTTAACAAGGTAATATTTTAATCTTTTAAGGATATTTAAGGCATTTAAATAGTCACGGTTACATCGGGTGCACACCTACTACGGTATGTATCAACGCTCTGTGCAAGCATTGGTCTGCCTTCTTATGCCTTTAACTGTTGCACTTCCTTTAGGTGACGCACTAATGTTTGCTCCTCAGGTGCTGCTTTGTCTAGGATAATATTGAAGATTGCCAACTTTCAAAGAGATGAAACTAAATTTGATATGTCTGTAGTAGCACTTGTACCGTTAATAAGCTACAGATACCTTTTGTGAATGAATGACGGTATAACATGCGCAAAGCACAATAGTGACAAGAAAACTAAACGAACGAGACAGGAAAACATCAAAGAGGACTATTTCTCTCTGTGTTTTGAATGCGAAGCTAGCTACAAATATTCCCGTTAAGTTAAACTGTCTCTACATTCAAAGAAAATGGATTGCAATTGAAATACTTTATGATTCAGATAGAATAAATTATTTTGTAATGTACAGATAACCAATCTTTATCATAACTCAAGCTGTTGCGTATTGTTGGGTTTTATTTGGAAAAGTATCTTAACTAGAAATATTTATTCTTAAATAAAACGTTAAGATTTCCCGCTATAGAATTTATGGAGCTAACACGACATATTTTGTTTAAAAATATAAAAGGGAGATTAAAATGAAATGAATGTAGAAATGAATTATTATTATTATTATTATTATTATTATTATGGTTCTAAATATTTATTAATAGGTTAAAAAAAGTAGTTGATATACTGACTTCAACCATATAAGACGAAAACATTGATATATTCACTATTTAGTAGACCTTTCAACCCGAAGCGATTTACATTGTAAATCTCCCCTACATCATATTAACTATACTGCAGCAGCAAATGTGATGTTCATTCTTCATATAGTACATAGCTGTTACGTTAATAATGACCATGGCAAGTTAAATTAGTTAAGCAAGACCAAATCCAAAGTGTTTTCGTAATTCAAAAGTAATTTTAATTACATGTTAATAAATAATTAATAAAAATAACAAATTTACAGCAAGTACAGTAATTTATTAAATCTCAGTGTGAAGCAATGTAAAACACTAGACTTCATAACCAGATATAATATATTATTTTTAATTATTAAAACTATACATTAATATTATCTGTCACAAGCTTTGTTAGATATGCTTTTCCACATAAAAAACATTCCCATTGCCCTCTACTGGGCTTGAACCCGCAACCTTGGTAACTAGTAGGTAAAAATCCTGGGCATGATTTCCTTCGGGAGAGAAGTAAAGCCTTGGTCCCGAATCATAGAATTACGGTGAGTAAAAAGCCTGATAAAACTCCTCTCGGTAAAATTAACCTGTCTTTCATGCCCAATATAGAATAGCACGTAGTAGTTATAGAGCATCTATAAATATAACTCAATTGAATTTATTTTGGAATAGCATAATACGGATAGAAGAACCACTTTATATATCAATAATGTAATGCATTACAATGCCATACCGTATTAGGATTTCATTTCTACTTGTATTATTCCCTCTTTGTTTTTCTTCTTCTATTTGCTTTAATCCGTTCAATTGTAGATCAATTCACACACTGCAATCTTCCACATTAAAGACCGATACCATCACAGGAATACCTACTATAGCTGCCCATTTAGCTCTGCTGCATTATTAATAATGAAATTCAATGCTTCATAAATCATAAATATGGCACTTCCTGTCTATACGTTTTTCGATATCAAGTTGGCAGCTATGATTCGAATAGATGCTGAGTAAGGTATGTGTAATGCAGGGGATGTAAGCGTGCATTTAAACGTCAGAGCCAGTAATAAAAGCCTCGGAGATTGGCAAGGGGGATTTGTGTTTGCTGTTAAAAATATACACAAAAAAGCTACCTCCATGAGCTGAATGATATGCATTTACTTAACAAGCGCGGCTTTGATCAAAAACTCTGCTGTATATGCAACCTTAAGCTCGCTCTTTTTGAAGCAATGTGTTCAAAAATATTGCTTGTATTTAACACTCATATAAGGGGATGTCTATATTCCTTACAGATGTCTAAATGACTGATCTTAAGGCGTTGAACAATTTTACGCAGTATAACTCAACTGCACATGTACTTTATAGATTTAAAATGATATTCTTAAATTACTAGAATACTAACCTAATTTTATTGTTTGGAAACGAAATCCTGTAATTATTGTACCAGCGTTCGCTTTCATGCTAATGTTTATCTGTACACTTCATAAGTTCAGATCTTTTTTATATATTGAATTTGATGACTATGTAATTCATCAAAATGAATTAGATTCATATAACATTCGATTACTTGAAGTATATATTCGAAAATCTTTAGCAATAGAGACATTAACACGAATTCATACATTGTTTTTAATAACTCACATAATTACTCCATGGTAGAACAGCTCACAAGGAATCCTGGCCTACCGCTCGACCGCTGCGTCCCCCAGTATTGGAGGATGAAACGTGGTCAGATCTTCGAACCCTCCACCCCGGCCGGTTAATGCGGTCCTCGTGACCTGGCGCCACTACTTCTCCATCAAGTAGCTCCTCAATTGTCCCCCCAAGGACCTCACGAGACTGAGGGCACCCCACGCCAGTACCGGGAATCAAATCCAGGTCTCCCGCTTGGTAAGCAGCTGTACTACCAATCAAAATTAATATAGAAAAAAATACCAACATAGTATTCCAAAGGAAATTTAAAATAAAAACCACTTCAACATAAAAGAAATAGTACTATGCAGATGATCTCTTCAATTTAGCCATTAGTTATAATTTTTTGGCGGAACATCTACGTAGATTTGGTTTTAAGAATGACAACGCATGTAGGATCTGCAATGCTGACAATATTTTACATGGAGAACACCTACTGGAATGTACAGAATTGAGAAAGCTGTACCAGGTTGGAAGATACACAAGTTATATTGGATAGATAGGAAACAATTGATTGAACAAAATCCTGCATATTAGATCAACAACATATTTTATCAAAAATAGCCATTAAAATACAGTATTTTTGCATAAAGGTGGCGTGTTTAGAAACGTGTAAATGGGTTATTTTTTTAAAAAAATAGGACATTACCGGAGAGGCTTTGTTTACTAATGTTTGTCATATGGATAAGTTCTGTACTTTCATGCATAGTAATACCCTTCCGCTCTCCTAGATTATCTCCCCCGTGACTATAATGTGATGAATATCCTCACCATAAATTCAAGGTAAACCAGCCGTTGGAGATAAATCGCGTCTATGGGTTGATTTATGGCAGCACGCGTTAACGTTCTGTGTCTGGCTCGCATTGAAGCATACAATCACGACAGCTGGATATTCCATTTTCATCCCAGTGTTTCAACTGGCTGGCTGCTGTTCACAGAGCCAGAGGGAACGCCAGGAATTCTAGCGACAACCTGCACCGTTATAATATCTGACAGTCATACCGGTACTTTGTGTTTTGTTGTCACCTTTCGTCAGCGCGATGAATGTGTGCAGCTCTTCCTTCACAGAAAAAGGTCACCTTTTAGGCTTTTCACTCAGTTAATCATCCCCCAGTAGTCCTTTCCTCGCCGGCAGACCAGTTGCATTTTCAATGTGACAATTGAAGTTCAACTTTTGTTTAATTCTAGTTTCTCTATTAAGTCTTCTATAAACAGTAACGCGCGTTACAGTTAAATGAACAAGTCGATATAAGTAAAACGAAAGGATTGGTATGTCCTGCAAGTTTTCTTATTATCTAATTGCCAAATAAACTATTGGGGTAGCTGCGTAAAAGAGTAAGCACCATGAAGATGTTTACTATGAATTCTACAATAGCTTTTCAACTTTATTTGTTTATTAACAGATTGTTAAAATGATAATTTTAATTGTCTTCTCACAGAAACCGTGTGTAGGACAGCAGTAGGGTAGGTAGAGTCAGACTGAAAAATTCAATGCCTTAGCCGGATTTGAACCACGGATCTTCCGGTCTCTAGCCGGTTGCTCTGTCTGACTCTACCTATCCAACTCCTGCCCTACACACGGTTTCTGTGAGAAAAAAATTAAAATTATCACAATTGGCCATAATAGTTGGCAATACTATGAATTCTGGGACTTAAAGTACTTACAGGATTGTAAGTCGTTGTCATTGGGGTTTTAATCTCAAAGTAATTTGAGATTGTCTTGTGGTTTACTGGGAAACATGCGAGTCAGTTGAGAAATGGAATGCCTTGGTAGCTCAGTGGTAGAGCAACCGGCTAGATACCGGGAGATCCGTGGTTCAAATTCCGTCTATGGCATTGAATGTTTCAGTCTGACTCTACCTATCCAGGTTGTTAAAGTGTTTCTCAGATTAACAAATTGAATAGTGTATTCTACCGCTGAAAAGTCCCTCTAAGTAAATAATCGCGAGTAAAGACTAAAGATCTTATGTGGACCTCATTCTCGGTACCTCTTAAAGAAATTTTAAATAATAATAATACCTTGAGCTAAATTCTAACCAATTTTACCATTCTGTGTTGGCAGGCTAAAGGCACGTCCGATAGTATATATTATGCGTACTCTTGAGGGGTTTAACTGATCCGGTTCCCGTGGCTGCAATCGGTAAAGTGTCTCGCTTTGGTGCTTCGCGGCGCAGGGGATCGTGGGTTCCAGTCTCGCCTTGGGCATGGGTGTTTGTGTGTTTGTAAATGTGTATGTGTTTGTATATGTATGTAAAAAGAAACATGTTAAATTAATGGGTCAACTAAGGAAATGTAGGAATCCTGACAAGCTTCCAGACTTATTTTTAATGAAAAAAAAAACCTCCTGAAATAAGAGAGAGTTGCAGGACATCAAGTACATATGATAGGGTATTTGGAAGTAATCTAATAAATTCAGAAAAGTAAACAAATGATTGTAGAATTGAAAAGTAGCTCAGCTTTAGCTTCTGGTGATGGGCTCCTTGAATAGTGAAACATTGCACCAAATTGGGGGAGGCTTATTGACTCCAGAAGCAGTGAATTCTGCGATTATTATTCCCAAACGCCTCTGAGGCTTTGTTAAGTGGTCTCGTGGGGAAGGCGCGACCTATGAAAGGCCAGAACCAAGTTCTCTATTCTCCGCCATTACAGTCTCAAAGCTAGGGTATCAGTAATCACAAATATATTTAACAGGAATAATGCATGATTGGGATTCCGAGTGCTCAAAAACAGGCTTCTGTTACCTTCGTACCAAGACGACTCCCTGAGTTCAGTATGACAGGTCTCTGGTCTTAGTCCCTTATTTAATTTTGTTCTTAGGCAGATGATGGAATTGTTCTATTGAACCTTTTGAAGAAGGTAACGTGGCAGGGATGTATGTGTGTGGGTGTGTGCGTGTGTGTATGTATAAGGTCCGCCGTGGTCAAGGGGTTAGGTGGGTAAAGCGGCGCAGGGATGGATTTCCTCCAGGTTCTCCGGTTTCCCTCGCTATTGCATTCCACCGGCGCTCCATCTTCATTCCAGGTTTTACAGTGTCATTGCTTGCGGTGGCGTTTATAGTAAAAGCGGGAGTTAAATATTCAGCAAAAAAATCTGATGTGTACCATTCACATGACTTTCTCTACTGTAAATTATTGTTAAAAAGCTTATGCTTCTCCTTACTTCATGCTAATCGAGAAAAAATTGCAGAAATAGTCTTATTACTCGCTTCCATGCAAGTAGAACAGAAATAAGGGAGTAGTATAGGCTAAAGTATTAATCAAAAAACTTGTTGTTATGTGACTGAAGTTCCTTTGTTTCTATGGACAAGAGTTGACAAATTCCCGAATGAGAAAAGTATGCTTTTTAAAGCTGAAACAAATAAGAAGGAATATTTCAAAAACAATTATATAACATAAACTGCGTATTTTAGCGTGATCTACATTTTCTGTTAAGTAAGTTTTTGTCTATATCTTAGGGTTTATACAAAATTCCGTAAAATTCATCCGGAATAATGTAGTCTTCAGAGGCAATTCGCAGAAAATTCAAGATACATATTTTATTTGTCAAATAATATCTTCAATATACGATATTTTAATCAAAATTGTTAGAGCCATTTTTGAGAAAATAAAAATGTTCAAAAAATGTTCCATGTGAATGGTAGTTGGGGCTGCGGAGATTTTCTTGAAAATATTCGTATCGCGTCTTTGGAAGATACTTAAACTTAAATATTTTGGTATTTGGTATTTAACGGATTTTTTGTTTATGAGCTATGCTGTCAACAGACACACACAAAAACGGACCTTTTTTTAAAAATGTTTTTTTTTTATATTCAGGGGGGGGGGACCCAAAACACGTATTTCCGGTGAAATCTCGGTATCGAATTTTTTGTTGCAATACAATATTTTCTCTATACACTATGTGCATTGTACGTGAAGAGAAAGTAAAAACAACAGCGCTTTATCAATGGCATAGCATAGCTTTAGACCGAATTAATGGACACATTCTAACATCTGTACCGCTGATGGATGGTTCGGAGGAACGATAACATACTGCCTAATTTGAAGCAGTTTCTAAATCGTGACTGAAGTTGATAGAAGATTACACTAATATTGATAGTACAGTACAGATATACATATAAATTGGTTTGTGTTAATATCAGTCTCTGTGTGTCTACTCCTGATTGATTTCAATATTGCTCTCCTGTCCTAAACTGATTTTATTATTAAATTAAATGGTGAGAAAATTCCTTGTTTGATTGCCTTAAATCGCACAGGGGTACTGCTACTCCATACTTTGACTGTCTAAAAGATCAAAAGAAACATAGATCGCTAACAAAGGCAACATAAATCGCATTGATGCTGTAAATAACAGTGAATACAGCTGTTCAGAACACCGTGTAAGGGGTATATGACAAGGTTAACCTCTCAAAGGAAATTTCCGGAGGCGTTTCCTTGATTCCATTTACGGTAAATGAGGATACAAGGACACAGTATCGAAGTGAACTCTGACATTACCATGGAAATAGAACTAAGGTTGCCGGTGCTTCTCCGTACCAGGTTGCCAGTGTTCGGAGGAAGGTAAAATGTAATGCGCTGTAATTTAGGTTATATTTTCAATTACATGGAGCGCTATTTTGCGAGTCTTCCAGCAAAAAAAGGGGATATTTTCTCAGCAAATGAGGAGTATCAAAATTCCAAATCAATACAATTCATCTGAATGCAAATTTGTAATGGAATTCCTTCACTCTAATAATAAAAAATATCTGATGTACTCTATTTACATGATTTTCTCCATATCTCTGTATCAAATTATTGTTAAGAAAGCTTATTCTTATATATGCTTAATGCTAAGCAAGAGAAACATTAACAGAAATGCTCTGTTCTAAGTAGAGGATAAATAATGGAATGCACTAGGCTAAATTGATAGTCAAAACTTTCAAATGATTATCACGTTTCTTTGCATTGCCAGGAGCTGAACTTTCCCATATGAGAAACTTTTTAAGCATTTTAACATAGAAACAAGTAACAAGGAATATCTAAAAATGGTCAACTCTACGAAAAAATATATATGACATAAATTGTGTGTTTCAACGAGATCTGCCTATTTTTCGTAGTAAGTTTTTGTCTATCTCTTACGGTTTACTAGTCATACAAACTCCAGAATATGTTGTCCAGAATAAAGAGGTTCTTAGAGGCTTTTCCCAGAAAATTCAATATACACATTTTATTTGGGCTGTAAATATATTTAATATACGGTATTTTAATCAAAATTGTTACAGGTATTTTGAGAAAACAAACATTTTAGAAAATTTTCCCATGTTTTACATGATAGTTTATGGTGGAGGAATTTTTTTGAAATTTCCGTGTAGCATTCTTGGAAGATACCAAATTTAAATACCAAGTTTGGTACTTAACTGTCTTTTTGTTTTTGAGCTATGTTGCCGACAGACAGACACACACACACACACACACACACACACACATACATTGACTATAGGCCATATGTTCCAAAGTTGAAACGTCGCCGATATGATCATTACAGTCAAAGGCGGTGTAAAAGTGGAACAATAAAAAGAAAACACAGTTACATTCTTTTTTCAATATTATTTTCTCTACTGCATTACTATAGTTGCTACAATAACTATAATAGAGAAAACATTGCACACCAAGCAAAGGTTAGATGACAAAACTTCACTAGAAATACACGTTTTGAGGCATTTCTTTCTTCTACTGTGTGTGAAACGAAACATTGGTGGTAGAATCTCAAACTTGGCATTTAATTTGAACAGCTTGTAAAGATTTTTAATTTTCTCTAAAATGGAAAGACATATTCATTAATTGCCATAAATATAATGTATTTTCATGACAAATGAAATTTATTTATATTTTGAAATTTCTGTCCATAACCCTAACTTTAAATATTTTATATTCCTCGTTATTAGTTTGTATTTTCAAAATTACTTGTTCAGAAATGATTGGCAGTGGAAGGGCAAAGGTTGGAAACAGGTTGCTCGTGCCCAGATCGCATGCATGCGTCAGTACTTTTTGATAGGCAAAAGTTCTTATCTCTTACTTCCACTACCTCAGAAAACTGATTAAAGTGCATTTGGCAAATCGCTATTCGTCTTTCTCGTGGTCATGGATGTAGCCTGAAATTTCACATAGTGATTTTCTCTCTAACAATCTGCTCTCCTGTATCCTTCTTATTAATCAAAGTGTAACGACGTTTTAATCGATTAAATAGATTATAAATACCCAGATGTATAAATTCGTTTAAGGTGAGTATGCAGAATACTGAGAAGACAAAGGAATGCAGCACATCAGATTTTTCTTGGTCCAAAGTTTATTCCATTTTTATGCTCATAAGTTTCGATCAAACAGGAAAACAGCATTATTTCATTTGAGGTAAGACCTTAATCGTTTAAAAAGCGTGTATAATAATACCAATTAGAAAGCTTCCATTGTTCGAAACAAAGCAGCTGTTTTGTAGCACCAGAAAAGCTAAAGGTTAAAATAGCACTAATAATTAAAAGAATGGAAACGTTATTTCAAATAAACACAGTTAATTTCATTAGTTTCAAGAGAACTACCTTACCGCAGGCAAATTAAACTCGGCGATGTTTAATTTCAGAAATAATTTATGCGAAGACTTGGCGGTGAAGTAATGTTTGATGTAAAAGTGAAGGTAGCTTTGAAAAGCAGTTAACCTCTGCTAGAGCAGGATTAGCTGACTGCAGACATTTTAACATTCACCTCTTTTATGGCGCAATTAAAGGAAACTTTAGCTCTCAAGTTGAAGAAAAGATTGGGTGTTTCAAAAGAAAGATATCACTTTTATATTCTTTTCCTCATTAAGTAAAAACTATGCTCTAATACAAGGATTGGCAGACTACGATCAGGAACCGAACCCGGTTTTCAAATTGCTTTTGTTTGACCCGCATACAAACTTGAAAATAAAAAATCGGATATTTTCCATTCGCGTGACTTTCTCTAGCTGTTCCAAAAAAATTATTCTTACATAACATATTATTTAGTCCACATCATGCTAATCGAAATAAACATTGGCAAAATCGTCTTTCTTACTTCAAATAGAAGAGCAATAAGGGAATTCATTAGGCTAAAGTGATATTCAAATCTTTTAAAGAACTATCGTTATGTGAAACAATTGAAATTTGGTTCTTTTTTGCATTCCCGGGAGTAAAACAAAAGAGATGAATCGAACATAGAACTTCCCACTTGAAAATTTTTAATTAGTTTAAAATGGAAATCAATAACAGGGAATATCTCCGAAACGGTTACCTGTAAAAAAATATGTATATGACATAAATTGTGTGTTTTAATGAGATGTACATATTTGTCTACCTTTTACGATTTATGAGTTATACAAAATTCATCCACAATAAAGATGTCTTCATTGACGATTTCCAGGCAATTTAAGATATATATTAATGTTTATAAAATTATCTTTAAAATGTGGCATTTTAATCAAAATCGTTAAAGCCATTGTTGAAAAAATAAAAAAAGAATCAAAATATTCCATGAAAAGGGCAATCGGGGGACATTTTTGGAATTTTTTCTTGAAAATCATGTGACGCCTCCTTAGAAAATGGAAATTTAAATACCAAGTTTAGTATTTTATGGACTTGCCGTTTTTGAGCAATGCATATTTTCCCATTCCCTCCCACACACACGACCATGTGTGGATATATCAAAACATATTTCTGGGGAAACCTCAGTATCGAATTTTTGGATGAAATACAATGGTTTCTCTATTTTTATATGCATTGTATGTATGTGCTAGAGAAACAAAAATCTGATATGCTTCATTTACAGGAGAGAGAATAACGAAGAACAATGAGGAATGGACGAGAGAGAGAGACAGACATATAGACAGACAGAGGCAGAGAGAAGTAGGAATAGAAGAAGAGAAATAATAAATAGTTCTTCATATAATTCAAAACATGAGCTGAGCTATGGGCTTGGGCATTTAGTCTTTAAATAAACTTATACCAGTCATATGTTCCGTATTTGACGTGTGCGTTAAAATATTGCAGAACTCAACGGGGCTATTTCAAGTTCAAACGGTCATTGAGGAACTAGCGTGAGCAACTTAGGTTTTACCCCTATCAATGAGCGCGATTGCTCATCGTTTCTACTAATAAACAAAGTCTCTCACCGACAGGTTTAATGGCTCGTTGAGTTCTGCAACTCTTTTTCAATGTGTGCATATATTTGGTAGTGTAACACAGTGGCTCAAATTGGTAAAAGTAATTCTAAAACAATTACCAGAATTTCACTCGAGCTCCAGATTTTCTAAATTTTCCACACATATGTTCCACGAAGTAGTATTTTGATTAACTGAAATCCAAAGCCACCATTATGTAACTTTATAAACTTTGTGTTATATCGAGAGTTGGGCTCAGTAAGCGCACTCTGAACTTTATGGATGTGAAAGAGTAAAGCAACTATCTGTACATGGTGCAAACAGAAAATAAAACCTCCATGCATGCAAATTGCTCATTAGTAACTCTTTCATATAGCTGAAATAAAGCAGTTGAACAGGAAAATAATCATAGCTAGGCTATATATAACTACTACCATACATTTCAATATGATGGTTCTGCTGTGAAAAAAACTTAGTTATTTTCAAATGGTCGTACGTTATCCTGCAAGCAATACTTCCCGAGTTATGAAAACTGCTCCACAAATTTATTTTGTTAGCCTTAGAATAATTTAAATCTTAATTTCCTTCTTACTTTCTCTACTTTCTTACTTTCTCTAAACATACATGGTGTACAGAGAAGGTATTGCATTCCACCCAAAAGTTCGATACTGAGATTTCACCGGAAATGCACGTTTTAGGGTTCCTTGTATAAAACAATGCACTTTGAGAAAAAGGTCCGTACGTGTGTCTGTGAACACAATAACACAAAAACAAAAAGTTGATAAAAATAAAATTTGGTATCTAAGTTTATTATCTTTCAGGGATGCGACACGAAGATTTTAAGAAAAATCCCCCCACCCAAACTATTCTTTACATAGAAAAAATTCGAAAATTTTGATTTTCTCAAAAATAGCTTTGACAATTTTGATTAAAATACGAAATATTAAAGATATGTGTATGGCAAATAAAATATATATCTTATATTTTCTAAGAATAAAATCTAAAGATCCCTTGGTTCCGAAAGAAATTTTCTGAATTTTGCGCAACTGGTAAACGGTAAGAGATAGAAACTTACTACACAAAAATGTAAATCAGCTAAAACGCATATTTATGCCTTTTACGTTTTTTGTTGTGGAGGTAACCGTTTCCGAGATATTCCTTGTTATTAGTTTCAATTGTGAACTACTTATACTTTTCTCAGATAGTGGGTATCCATTTTTTTCTTTTGGTCTACTCCTGGCCAAGCAAAGAAGCAATTTGAAATGACAATCGCATAACGACAGCTTTTAAAACATTTGACAGTTTAGCCTAGCACATTCCATTAGTTCCCTTCTTCTTATAAGAAACTAAGTAATAAGGACATTCTGCTAATGTTTATCTTGATTAGAGTTGTGTTAAAGAACAATAATCTTTTGTAAGAAGTTTGTAGAGCGGCTAGAGTAAGTGTAACAAATACTATTTTTTTTAAATTTGTAATGCACCTACAATTTTTGAAACAGAAGTGTTAGCATTTGTAAGTTGGGTTATTGTATAGTTAGAATATGTGACAAGTTTTTAAGATAATATATAGGTGGGGTTATAGTTTGAGAACATGGAAAGACCATTAATCCTTTGCGATAAAAAGTCGTTTTTATATTCCAAATGAGATGATTGATCAGCTTCTGTCAACTGCTCTTGTCTATAAAACCTAAATGCTGCTTTACGTTAAAGTTTATTTTACATACAATGTGCTTCTATCACATTTGCACATGCAATCTTGCTCTTGTCAATATTACGTTTGTCTATTAACAAACACCAAAAAATGTTTATTTACAAACGTTTACCTATATATTACATACATAAAAGTATAAGAAATGTATCCTATGACTTCCAATTTGCTCTATTTAATGCTCTACTTAACCAGATTTCTCTCTTTGAGGTCATAGAATAAATTTGCTTACAAAACAAAGGCAGCTGTTTCGAGACATGTGTAGGGGATCAGCTATTGAGATGTCATGTACAAGTGACCTTTATCACCATTGACGCTTGGTTGCTCACATCGTAATACAAACAGTTATTAGTTAGTTTGCCAATTATAACCATTCGCGGAAGTCATTAGTGTAAGTGGGGAAAAAGAGAGAAATAATGATAAAAAAGTAACATCCACTAAGAGTTGTTTTGTGGAACTAACATTTCAGAAGCTAATAAGGTTGGCATTACAGCATTATTACGCTATAATATGAAAAAAAATATGATGTGTTCCATTCACATGACTTTCCCCAGATCACTGCAATAAATTATTGTTAAAAATCTTATTCTTTTTTGGACAGCACAGCTCAAAAACGAAAAGACGTTAAATACCAAACTTGGTATTTCAGTGTAGTATCTTCCAAGAATGCGACACGAATATTTTCAAGAAAATTCCCCCATCCCTAATGGACCATTTTTTTAAATTGTTGGTTTTCGTAAAAATGGCATTAACGATTTTGATTTAAATCTCCTATATTTAAGACATTTACATAACAAATAAAATAAATATCTTCAATTTTCTGGGAATAGCCTCTCAAGACTGTTTATTCTGGATGAATTTTGCGGAATTGTGCGTAACTGGCAAACCGTAAGAGATAGACAAAAGCATACAACACAAAGATGTAGACTTCGTTAAAACACACGATTTATGTTATAAACATTTTTACGTGGAGTTGACCGTTTTTTAGATATTACTTGATATTGGTTTCAGCTTTAAAGTACTTATACTTTTCTCATACGGGAATTTGTCAACTCCTGTCCACACATACAAACAAAGAAAATTTAGTCACACAGCTACCAGCTTTTGACTATCACTTTAACCTATGGTGCTTCCTATTTCCCTTCTACTTACAAGGAAGCAAGAAATAAGACTATTACTGCTTATTCTTTCTTCATTAGCACGAAGTAAATAGAAACATAAGCTTTCTAACAATAATTAGCATGAAGTAAATAGAAACATAAGCTTTCTAACCATAATTTGCTCCAGAGATGTAGAGAAGGTCATGTGAATAGAATACATCAGATTTTTGTAATTTGGCATGATCTACTAAAAGCTCAAAAGCTGTTCATCGATCTTATAAGCGCCGGTAGAATAGACTGTCCTGCTCACAGTAGAAGCAGAGAAGTTGCCGATACAGTCAGGGAACAGGGTTTCAAAAACGTAAGGTCCATTATTATATACCAAGCTTCTTAGGTTCGTTATCTTCCAAAGTTGGAACGCAAAAGATTTTTCCAGAAAATCCTCCACCCTAACCGTAAGAAAAAGACAAAATATTGCTACCCAAAATTGTAGATCTGTTAAAGCACAAAATGTATAATAATTAACCATTTTCGAGATATTCTTGTTATTGGTTTCAATTTTAAAGTACTTTTAACATTCTTTATCAAAGTCTTTATTTTTTCTCCCCCTACCTCGTACAATATACATAGTAAGTAGAAAAGGTGTTGCATTCCACCTAAAATTGGCTAGAGATTTCACCGGAAATACACGTTTTGAGGTTACATGAATACAAAAGAAATATGTTGGGAAATGTCTGTGTGTGTCTGTGAACAGGATAACTCAAAACAACTAAAAGTCGGTTTGAATATCAAACTTGCTGTTTACGTTCAATATTTCCTAAAAATGCGACACAAAGATTTGTAGGGAAATTTCCCCCCAGACTCGTTTACGTGGTATATTTTTCGAAAATAGTGATTTTTTCAAAATGAATGGCTCTAACGATTTTGATTGAAGTACCACATGGTTAAGAATTTTATCATGGCTGAGTGGTTAGACTAAGCGGTCTGGATGTGACAGTTCCAGGACTTCCTCACCATTCAGTTTACAATTGCAGAATCACCCATTACATCTCTAATTTTATACCAGGCATTGCTCTCATCCTCAATCCCTGGATATGCTATGTGATCCATAGTGTATCAACTCAACAGGCATCTGATCCTAGGAATTAGCTTACAGGTCCTGGGGTGTAAATTCTCCTTATTAGGAGGGTAAGCAGGAGAGCAAGAAAATTCTTAAAATAGTTTTATTATAAATCAAAAGTATATCTTAAAAATTCTGAAGTTCTGTCTTTCTGGAGACTTTTGGATAATTCGTTACATATAAGAGATATCCAAGAGATTACTACTCAACAAATGTAGATCTCGTTAAATACTCAGTTAATGTCCTATACCTTGTTTCTACTGGAGTTAACTAATTTCTGAGATATTCCTTCTAACACATACTTTTTGAAATGGGAACTTTAAGAAAGAATAAATATTGAACCCAGTTTTCTCATTCACTTTATATTTCTTTCATTCTAAAACAGATGCTACGGATCATTGCTGGAATGACGTTTTTCGGTAAATTCCATTCCTCTGCTTGTGACATCATGGCAAACATTTTCTGTAGAGTACGCGATTAGCTATGCGGATGGCAGAACTTGTTAGAAAAAATGCATTGCAATATCATTTTATGAATAGAAGAACTCAAAATATCTTTGCTAAAGGAGAAAACTAAATGTTCTTAATAGATTTACAATGTATCACCTATTCAATCTCAGCCATTTTACCTTTTTGCAACGATGATTATTTTCAACAAACTATTAAAATATCGGAACATTATATGTCATTTTTGGAGCTTGATTGCAACAAGCATGAAACAAAAATGTTTTGAGGTCCATGAGGAAGTGCATGGTTTGTCCAACAATGGTAGCAGCAGGCGCATCGACATCATTGCTTATAAGATATCTGATGGTAGCGGAGTGATCCTTGATCCTACTGTTCGCTTTGAGTCCCACTGTGAACAACCTGAAGAAGTGGACACAGAAAAAAAGGCAATTTATGACTATACCATTCCCTTTTACAAGGACAAGCATGATATTAAAAATGTATCAGTCACCAGGTTAATGATAGGAGCCAGAGGGCAATGCTCAAAAAATTACACCAATTTTGGATAGATTATGGTTTAGATAAACGCCTACTGCATACAATACCGATCATGGCAATCAGAGGATCTATTCTCATCCTCAGATATCATTTGTATTCGTTTTAATGCTGGTGATATAACAATTCATTAAATGTTGTTCTGTAATTTTGAACTTACTAAAGTGTTTTTTGAGAAGATTGTATGTGCTATTTGTATTAGATTTGAAGTTTATCATTTCTAATTTTATATGTTACTTGTACTTAGTTATATGATTTCTTTTTAGCATTGTAAATTATTTTTACAAATTTTAACTGTGTAGTTATACTTTGTCTACATGGCAGCCACCAATTGAGGAAAGTAATTAAATCAAATAGGAACATCTTTAAGAATTATTATTTGCGAACACGCCCTGAATGCTTATTTTAAAACTTCTTCTTTGCCTTACACTCAAATATTGTGTGTTCAGTTATTACTTTCTCTACACGTACTATGTACATAGTGTATAGAGAAGGTATTGCACTCCACCCAAAAGTTCGATACAGGGATTTCACCGGAAATATATGTTTTAGGGTCCCCTGTATCCAAAAAAAGGATTTTCACATGAGTCAGTGTGTGTGTGTGTGTGTGTGTGTGTGTGTGTGTGTGTGTGTCCGTGTGCCTGCGAACACGATAACTCAAAAACGAAAAGTCGCTAAAATACCAACCTTGGTATTTAAGTTTTGTTTCTTTCAGGGATGCAACACAAAGATTTTGAGAAAAATCCCCCCACCCCACACTACCCTTTACATTGTACTTTTTTAAAACATTTTGATTTTTTTTCAAAAATGGCTCTAACGATTTTGATTAAAATATCGTATATTAAAGACATTTACCTTACAAATAAAATGTATATCTTGAATTTTCTGGAAATAGCCTCTGAAAACTACTTTATTCTGAAGAAATTTTACGGAATTTAGCATAACTACTAAGCCGTAAGAGATGGAAAAAAAACTTAGCACACAAAAAATTTACAGCACGTTAAAACACACAATTTATGTTACATGCATTTTTTCATGGATTTGATCGTTTTTGTGATATTCCTTGTTTTTGGTTTCAGCTTTAAAAGAGTATACTTTTCTCACACGGATCTTTGTCAACTCCTGTCCATACAAACAAAGGAACTTCAGTCACATAGCAACCAGCGTTTCACTATCACTTTAACTTACGGCATTGCCTTATTTCGTTTCTACTTACAAGGAAGCAAGTAATAAGACTATTTTTGCTAATTTTTTTTCTCGATTAGCATTAAGTAAATGGAACAATAAGTTTTTTAACAATAATTTGTTGCAGAGGTATAGAGAAAGACATGTGAATGGAACACATCAGCTTTTTTGGTCTCTATCTTTAGCCATGTGATAAGAGGTCTGAGCCGATTCCCGATCGGTCGATAACTCATTATTTTCTTTGGTACTCTATTCTCTATCATTTTTTCAGCAAGACCTTCCATTTTATTTCATTTTCTTGCATATCTTTATTAACTAAACATATTTATGCCTGATCTTAGTTTTATATCTTATATGAGCTGCATCACACAGGTACAGATATAGCACATGAACATTACCTCTGCTGACTCTGTGTACGTGATCTTCCTTTGTTCTATTTCATATGATTCGGAGCCATAAAGTGTGCACAGCTATAAATTGTAATTTGTGATAATTTTCTAATTTTCTTTTCTAAGGTTCTTCCAGCTGTTTCACAAATAGTTTGAAATATATTGACTTTCATCTCAATGTCTTTGTTTTGTTTAAAATTAATGCCACATTCTAGATAATTGAAGTGAAATACTTTAAGATTTTTCCATGTGCTAAATCTCTGATGTAACCTTATTCTTCTGTTTAGAAGTCATTATTTTCGTTTTACTTGTAGATATATATAAAATATAAAATACTGAATTCCGGTTTAATCCATATTCGGCTCTATAGGAAATGCAAGGCCTTAGATTAAATATTGTCAAGAAAACTCTAATAAAGGCATTAACTCTAGAAGTGTATATAACCATTGTACCTATCTAGATATTATAGATATAATGTAACAGCATTTTCACTTTTCTTTCAATCTCACCTATTTATTACTCTAGCAGAAAACTATATTTTACCTGTATACTTACTTTCAAAAAGTATTTACAGCACTAGGAGACTTTATTTCACGGTTAGTTTACAAGCTAATTTTATGACTTAGCGTTGATTGTGACTAATATTCCCTAAAATGAGTTAAGGATACTGTGTCTACGAGCCAAATGCGCCTGCCTATACCTTAGCAGCATGAATTGTTGCCCCTGCATCTCCGGCTCCTTTTATGCCCTGCCTTTCTCCGTTTTACCCAAAGGCACATATGTGAATCTCAATATTTGTACAAAGAAAAGGTGTCCTTATAGGATATTAAAAAAAATTAAATCTCAACTCTCAAGTTTTAATTTCGGGCACAACGCATACAAAAAATTACCCACTTAACACATTTTAGAAAAGCCTTTCCTAAATAAATTTCAGAGCAATAATAATAGTGATCATAGTGTCGATTGAGAAATACCTTTGTCTGGGGACAATACCGAACATTTTTGGTTGCACCGGAATTGTTAAAAAGCAAACGAATACTAACACCGGGTTAACCTAATAAGAGTAAATCCGGACTCCAAACTCCAGCTGTGTTTCTTACACACCCTCAAGCGACTGCCTTCACTCCGCTCCTCGAAGCTCTAAAAAAACTTGACCAGCCGGCAGAGGGGGGACTGGCGTCTTTAGTTAAGAAAGAGGCTTTCAATCGTATCGGAGCGGAACAAAGATTCGTAACAAAGATGCCTCGGTACACTTCTATAGCTCTATGCATCGTCGCACCTGAGCGTAACATGGTCACACCTGCATGTAAGGAACTTGTGCATTAATGTCATCTTATGTAAGTTTCTGACTACGTAATCAAGAGGTATATCAAGGAGGGTCATGAGACCCACGGAATTCAGTTTCAAAAGCGACTTCGGAGAGACACGAAGCAGTCGAACTAGCATTAAAATAAGGACAGTTATTTTAATTACACTTTTGTCGTAATAGAGATTTTCTAATAATACCTACTTATACTGGTCATCTCTTTAGAGCCGTGGTAGCGCGGCTGCTTGCAAAGAGAGAGATCTAGGTCCGATTCCTGTTACTGGTGTGGAGATTTTTCCCCCAGTGGGAGACCAGCCCTGTTGAGGTCTTGAGGGGGAGGGGCCAACTGAGGAGCTACTTGATTGAGAAGTAGCGGATCCAAGTTGAGAAGACCACATTAACCGGCCGGGAGGGACCTCAGGCGCTCACCACATCTCACCCTCCAGTACTGCACCACATTCATGACACCTCTGGGCCGAGATGGGGGATGCAGCGGCCGGGCGGTAGGCCAAGACCCCTTGTGGCCCATGGAGTTACGTTACCTACCTATTCTGAAGTTTTGAATTCCAAACTTGCTAGTCTTCTTAAATTTATATTATAGATGTATTTATAATGCAAATAGTTTACAGTCTGCTTGTAGTGAACCAGTGTTTGAGAAAGTTTTGCTGATATTTAGATAAAACTGCACAATCTAGACGTTTTACCTATTGGTACCGTTAATAAAGTTGCTTGTTTGTAGTGCTAGATAAATGTGGCGAGGATAAGGTCTGCGAGTTCAGCCACAAGTCTTCTCGAGTGCAGTTGCTGTTTTATGTACTCTTCAAAGGTTGAACTGAAGTTTACAATCCCAACTTTTCCATGTTGGAAGGTTTCGACGAAGTTAGCACGCCCTTGTTAACTATTGATCCCGCCCAATCAAGGGAAGCACTGTAGTATTAACAAGTGCTGCCACAAATGGTGGTTATGATGTCACAGCGGTTGGTAGCGCGGAACCCGAATAATTGACGACGCCATTGGTTAGAACAGTCCACGTATATTATTCAGCAAGGAAGTCGGCTGACAGCTACGGCGGCGAACTGGTGCCCCTCTGAACGAGAGCTCTATAATGCAGCTTAGTCTCTAGAACACAGCTGTTTTATATATTCCCTGGGATAGTGTTAAAAGTAACGTATTTACTGCAAATATTATAGTCTTGACAGCTTAAAGTTGTTAAAACTCTAATTATTTGATGTTTGTAATGTCAACACTTGATTATACACAGTGGTGCAACTGAAAGTTATTGTATAACCTTAAAATGTTATGTAACTACCTGTAATTTGTAGTATTATTAGTAAAAAGCATGATCTACACAATAAAGATTATGAACGACGAACAAATGTTTATAAATGTTTATTAGCTTGTTTCCTTAAGGAAATGACAAAAAAAAAAGTCTGATGTGTTACACTCACATGATTTCTCTAGCTGTTCTACAAACTTCATACATAAGATTCTTCTTCTTTTTGCACCTTGCTAATCGTGTTACCCATTAGCACAATGTTCTTATTACTTAGTTCCTTATAAGTAGGAAAAAATAAGGGAATACACTAGGTTAAAGCCATAGTCAAGTGTTTTAAAAGCTGTCGTTATGAGATTATTACAAATCCCTTCTTTTCTTGGCCAGGAGTAAAACAAAGAAAACCGTACACTCCCGTCTGAGAAATGCATAGGTACTTCGCAACTGAAACTAATAACAATGAATACCTCGAAAACTGTAAGCTCCACGAGAAAAATGTATATGACATAACTTGTGCATTTTAACAAGCCCTACATTTTTTGTTTATTAAGTTTTTGTCTATCTCTTACGGTTTACTAGTTATGCCAAATTAAGCAAAATTCATCCGGAATAAACAGGTCTTTAGAAGCTAATCCCAGAAAATTCAAGATATACATATTATTTGTCAGCTAAAGATCTTTAATAAACAATATTTTAATCAAACTCGTTAGAGCCATTTTTAAGAAAATCAAAATTTTCGAAAAAACTTCCATGTAAAGGGTAGTTTGGGGTGGGGGGATTTTTCTCAAAATCTTTCATTCGCATCCCTGGAAGATACTGAACTTAAATACCAAGTTTGGTGCTTTACCAACTTTTCGTTTTTGAGTTATCGTGTTCACTGGCACACTGACACACGGACACACACACACACACACACACACACACACACGAACCTTTTTGTGAAAATGCTTTTTTTGGCTACAGGGGACCCTAAAACATATATTTCCGGTGAAATCTCGGTATCGAATTTTTGGGTGGAATACAATACTTCTCTATCCCTATGTACATTGCACATACGGGGCTAGAGAAAATAAAAATTAGACTTACATTGTCTCCTGATTTTGATATAATCCTGTTTAAAGACGAGAAAAAGCAACAAGAAAAAATCTGATGTGTTACATTCACATGACTTTCTCTACATATCTGTAATATATTATTGATAATGAACTTAGTCTTCTATCCACTTCATGACAATAAACATTAGTAGAAATGCTCTTATTACTTGCTATCTTGTGAGTGATAGAATAACATGGGGAATACACTACATTAAAGCGATGGTAAAATCTTTTATAAGCTGGTGGCCATTTGGTTGAGATCCATTTCTATGCATTGCCAAAAGTTTACACATTCCCATATGAGAAAAATTGAAATATTATAAAACTTAAACCAATAAAAAAGAATATCTCAGCAATGGTCAACTCTAGAGAGAAAAAAAAAATATATATAGCGTAAAGTGTGTGTTTTAACGATATATACATGTTTTTGTGCAGCAAGTTTTGTCTAAACTCTTACGGTTTATCAGTTATACAAAATTCAGAAAAATACATCCAGGATAAAGACGTCTTCACAGGCTTTCACCAGAAGATTCAAGATATAAATTATTTGTCATATTAATATCGTTATTCATTTTTGAGAAATTCAAAATGTTTTAAAAATGTTTAATGTAAAGTGTAGTTTGGGTCGCATTCCTAGAAGATGCTAAACTTAAATGCCGACTTTTCGTTTTTGAGTTAATATGTTCGCAGATACAGGAACCTTCTTTTTCAAAAATGCTTTTTGTTTTGGTTACAGGTACCCTAAAACAGGTATTTCCGGTAAAATCTCAGTAAAGAATGTTCAGATGAAATGAAATAATTTTCTTTAAACTATACACAGAGACGTGCAGAGAAAGTAAAAATGGATAAATAGTATTTCAAAGTATTGGAAACAACGTTAATAATTTCGGTGAAAGAAGTAAATGGAGGAGTATAAAGATGGGGTTAATGCACCGAAGATATTTTTATGGCCTAACAGAATGTTGAGTTGGCAGTCTTTTTTTGCGGGGAGGGGGGAGATTAACAAGACTTTGGGAAGGAAGTTCGAATTCTGCCTGAGCACCCCATTATTGGAGCAGTATCTAAATTTAATTTGGGCTGTGGAATTAATACTTTATTGAAATCTTAGGTTACTGAGGTTCATTTAAGTGATTCGAAGAGAAGCATTGGGAAGAAGAGAGGGAAATCCATTTTACAAAGCGAAATAATGGGGCCTGCTGTAAGGGACTCGAAACATGAATAATTTACAAATTAGAAAAATCTACTACTGAAGTCACAAAATTTAGGGTTATTGGCCCATTCTTATAGCGGGATATCTTTTAACCAACATACATTTACAACGGTGTTAAAACTTAGGGTTAATTTTCTCCCGTTTAAGAATTTACAGGTATTTTAATACATAAAAGTAAGAATGCTAGAATTTTCTATCTAAAATATTTTCCAAAGCTAGAAAAGAAACCAGTGAAGAATTTGTAGTAAGAATATTTAATCTGAACTTTATACTTCATTCGTCGAAAATAATTTGTAATACCGTAAATTTTAAATAATAGACAATAACGTAATAATATAAAAAAATGTAATGCGTTACATTCACCTAACTTTTTCTACCTATTCTGTAACAAACTGTTCTTACAAAAGCTTATTCTTCTATCTAGTCCATTATAATTAAATTAATTATTAGCAGAAACAGTTTTACTCTTAGATCCTTATAAGTGGAAGGTAATAAGCAAATGCACTACACTAAATTCATAGTCTAATATTTTAAAAGTTGGTCACTGTGTGAAACAATTGAAATTAGGTTCTATTTGCATGGCCCAGCAGTAAAACAAAAGATATATGAAAACAATTATGACTTCCCGTTTGAGAAGAATTTAAGTTTTTGAACATTTGAACCAATAACAAGGATAAATTTGAATATAGATGACTCTATAAAATAAAAATGGCATAAATTGTGTGATTTAACAAGACTTACAGTTTTGTGTAGTAAGTTTTCGTCTCTCTCTTATGGTTTACCAGCTATGCAAAGGTTATGCAGAATGAAGAGGTCTTCAGAGGTTATTCCCAGAAAATTCAAGATATTCATTTTATTTCCCCTGCAAATATATTTAATATACGGCATTTAAATGAAAATCGTTATCAAAATTTTTCCATGTAAAGAGCGCTTTTAGGGGGAATTCTTCTAAAATTTTGTTCTCGCATTTTTGGAAGATTTTAACCGTTTAATCGACTTTTCGATTTTGATTAATGCTGCCCTCAGATGCATGCGCGCGCGCACACACATACACACACACACACACAGATTGGCCTTTTTATAAACATGATTTTTATTCAGGGGTGTCGAATTTTTGGGTTGAATACAATACCTTCTCTACCCACTATGTACAGTGTTTATACAAACTAGAGAAAGTAAGAGTGTCGATCTCTTTAAAACAGAGATTATTCTAAAAGGTTGGAATTATTTAATAGTTTATCATTGTTTAAATGCTTTTGATATTCGAGTTTCTAGCGATTGTATGCAAACAGTCTAAATTTAAGGTCAGTATACAGAGCTCTATTTTAAAACATTTGACAATCATTATTGCCTTCTTATCTGCAATGAATAAATGAATCAATGATTTACTTACTTGTTTTGTTAATACAATATTCTAAAATTTATTTAAAAATTTTTAGTTTTTTTACACTTACTATGTACATAGTGTATGGAAGAGGTATTATATTGCACCCAAAAATTCGATGCCGAGATTTCACTGGAAATACTTTGGACAGCATAGCTCAAAAAAGAAAAAAACCGTTAAATACCAAAATTGGTATTTAAGTATCGTATCTTCCAGGGATGCGACAGGAAGATTTTCAAGAAAATCCCCCACCCCCAACTACCCTTTACATGGAACTTTTTTACGAAAATTTTGAGTTTCTCAAAAATGGCTCTAACGATGTTGATTAAAATATCGTATATTAAAGATAATTTACCTTACAAATAATATGTATATCTTGAATTTTCTGGGAATAACCTCTGAAGACTACTTTATTCTGGATGAATTTTGCGGAATTTTGCATAACTCTAAACCGTAAGAGACAGACAAAAAGTTATCACACAAAAAATGTAGAACACATTAAAACACACAATTTATGTTATATACATTTTTTTCGTGGAGTTGATCGTTTTTTAAATATTCCTTCTTTTTCGTTTCAGCTTTAAAAAAAGTATACTTTTCTCATACAGAAATTTGTCAACTGCTGTCCGTACAAACAAAGGCACTTCAGTCACATAGCAACCAGTTTTTGACCATCACTTTAGTCCATGGCACTTCCTTACTTCGCTAAGTAATAAGACTATTTCTGCTAATTTTGCTCGATTAACATGAAGTAAATAGAAAAATAAACTTTTTAATAATAATTTGTTGCAGAGATTTAGAGAGAGTCATGTGATAGGAACACATCAGATTTTTGTTTAAAAAATCTAGTGCATCTACTTGCCAGCTTCCCCGAATTTTAGCCCCTAGGTTGTATGTAAAGGGTTACACCTACTACACTAACTCTTCAGTATTTTACTTGTCCCGGATCTATTGTCTTGGTTTTAGGATTTTTGTCCGCTTCTCTCTTACTTTAGCTAAAAGCTTTCCAATCATTTTAATTGTTTTTACTTTTGGATTTGCCAACAGTTTAATCCCTATCATGTCTTCTTTTAAATTATTCTATTCTTTGTGTTCCATTATATCACTCTATCTCTTAACCTATTCACACTCTATTAAACAATGTAAAATATTACTCGATTTCTCGCACATAATATATTTCCGCGTGTAGTCGTTTCCCTTTCGTTTTAACAATAGTTATACTGCGCACACCCATGCGAGACGTATTCTTTCATATTTCTCACATCTGTCTACTATTTTATCTCTCTCAATTTGTTTTAACCGTCTTATATTATTTCAAATAAATTGTATTCACAAAACTCGTACGTATTTCATATTTCTCTATGCATTCCATTCTCAACCACACTTCTTTCCAAAATCTAGTGCTGTTATTACTTTCTCTACACGTACTATGTACATAGTGTATAGACAATGTATTGTAATGCACCCAAAAATTCGATACCGAGATTTCACCGGAAACACAGGTTTTCGGTCTCCCTGAATCCATAAAAATCATTTATAGAAACAGATCCATGTGTGTGTATGTGTGTGTGTGTGTGTGTGTGTGTGTGTGTGTGTGGACAGCATAGCTCAAAAACGAAAAGACCGTTGAATACCAAACTTGGTATTTCAGTTTGGTATCTTCCAAGAATGCGACACGAAGGTTTTAAAGAAAATCCCCCCATCCCCAACTACCCTTTACATGGAACATTTTTCGAAAATTTTGAATTTTTTTAAAAATGGCTGTAAAGATTTTGATTAAAATATCATATATTAAAGATATTTACACGACTAATAAAATGTATATGTTGAATTTTCTAGGAATAGCCTCTGAAGACTACTTCATTCTTGAGGAATTTTGCAAAAGTGCTAAACCATAATGGACAAAAACTTACCACGAAAAAATGTACAGCACATGTGTGTTATATACATTTTGTTTGTGCAGTTGATCGTTTTTAAGATATTCCTTATTTTTGGTTTCATCCTTTCTTCTTTTTGTCATACGGGAATTTGTCAAATCCTGTCCGTACAAACAAAGGAACTTTAGTGACATAGCAGTTTTGTCATTTACGTATATGTTGTGGAAGTAACCTTTCCTTGTTATTGGCTTTAATTTTGAAGTAGTTATACTTTTCTCAGACAGGAAGTGTCAGTTTCTCTTTTCTTCTACTCCTGGCCGAGCGAAGAAGCGGTTTGCAATGACAATCGTATAACGATAATTTTTATAACATTTGACTATTACTTTAGCCTAGTGCATTCCCTCCTATTTATAACGAACTTGTAATAAGAACATTCTGATAATGTTTATCTCGATTAGCACTGTGTAGAAAGAATAATAACCTTTTTAAGAAGTTTTAAGAGCAACTAGAGAAAGTCATGTGAGTGTAACACATCAATGGCTATCTAATACTTGTAGCCAAATATTCCTCATCCCAATTTCTTTTAATATCAATCCCATCTCACTATACCAGCTGTTTTACCATTTTGGACGCTCAAGGATTATTTTATTATCATAATATTCTCATATAAATTTATACATCTATACGTGAACCTCTCTCTGCTGTTATGATTTTTCTTCCTAGCCCTTCCTACCTCTGCCAATGCTACTCCCCTTGGTGAACATTTTGACAAACCCAAAGCTTCCTTGCAAAACATTTTTTGAACGGCATCGATTTTTAGCCATCCCATTGTAACCTGATTTCTTTTCCATGAAGAATCTCTGACTCGATTACTGCTTCAGAAAGTTTTTTTCCAACTATCTCACTATTAACGTGGCTGTTTTGTATAAGAAATTCCAATGATCCCATAACAATGGCTAGTTTCTTTTTGGTTGTGTCTCATATATCCCATTGCTTGAGAATCTGAAACGCAAGTAATTGTATTTTATCAGTTCGTCAATTTTCTCCATTATAAAACATCTTTAACTTTGAAGCTTTTTTAAATACCGTTTATCTGAGACATTTTAGCAATTATATTAGTGCTTAATCCGTGCAAAATCCAACAATTTCATTAATAACTATAGCTTGTTATAACTCTTTCATTGTTACTGCTACTATAACAACATGAGCAAGAAGCTAGTCCTCATATCTGTTTCCTATAACTAGACAAAGTTTATCACTCTTTAATCTATCTAGATTGTAGTCAATAAGTAGATTAGATAACATTGGAATTAGTTTGCATCCTTGCCTCAAACCTACATTTTGTTGTTTATGATTATTATTTTTGTTTTTTTCTCATCCTTCATACAATATTTGTACTCATAAATAAATAAATTAAGTATTCCTCTGTTCTCGGTGCATATACCAAAGCTGTTTATAGTGTCGAAAGCCTTCTCAAAATCTGCAAATAATAAATAAATTATATACATCTACCCCTACAATTTCTGTATTATTATATTACGCATGGTTCTTCTTCCCCTTATAAAATGTGCTTGGCATTCTGATAGATAGTCCTGCATTTCTACCCACTCATAAGTAATGTTTGAGCTAATTCTCCCGTGAAAACTTTACTTAAAATAGATAATTCCTCTGGAATTCCTTGGGTTATTTGTATCTCCTTTCACTTTATATAATGGTACGAAAACACTCGTTTTCCAACTATCTAGTATTATTTTATCCACTTACTGTTCTGTCAACTTTCTGTCTCCCCTAAATTTCATCTAAAGCTGTGGCACTATCGGTTTTAGTTTTTGAATCCTATTCTACCTTTCTTACTGGATCCTCTCTATCCCAGACATGCTTCCTTTCCTTGAATTTTTGGATCCCCCAATTCCGCTTTAGAATAAAATTATGTGTTTACTTCTTTTGCGTGATACAATAAACAAATGACCATATATAGTTTCTATCATTAACGAAATATCCATTTTTGCAAACCATTAACTAAATTAAAATGAAGTAGATGGAAAATAAACTTTCGTAAAAATAGTTCTAATAGCCACTAAAAACGATACAGCAATAAACAGCCATGTGAGTGTAACACATTAAAGTAGTAGCATCTCTTCTATTAGTTACAGTTTATCAGCTATACAAAGAACTATGAATGAAGATGAATTTCTAAGCTATTACCAGATCACTCAAGGTATATATTTTATATTTCATGAAAGTGTCTAAAAACTTATGATATTTTTATTAAAATCGTTTTAATTTTTAAACAGCGATATATGAAAAAAAATTAGATAATCTTAGTGAATCATTCTAATGTTTTAGTAAAATATAACATTTCCGGGTCTGTAGGCCTTGGTCGAATAATAAAATTATTAAAATTTCACGTTTCGTCCTCAGCTGTGGAGGACATTCTCACATTTGCACCTACATAGGCTTTCTTGACGAAAACATTTTAATACATATGTATTATTTGTTTGTTTTACATTTAAACATCATAAGTTTACAATAAAATTGTGAGAGTTTTATTTTAAAAAGTCATACATTTTCTTCTAATGAATATAAGTATTCTATTTTCCATCACTCAACAGGTATTGCTGAATATACCTTGAAAAATGTAGCTCATTAGCTTAGATAATGGGTCTAACTTTAACGCTGGCAGATAATATGCAAATTACAGCCTGAAATATTTGCCCAGCTTATGAATATAGATGTTTTTCTAATGCAGATGAAGAGAAAGCGAGCATTATTTCAACTTTAAGATGCACATTTGGAGTGTGCTTCCTCGTTGCCATTTATCTTAATATTTATCTTTGCGCTAATGCCCTGTTCTCTCCCTTCGTCCTAATCTTGTTACATTTCATGGAATTAGATCCTAAACCGTTTTCACGCAGGTAACATACGAATCCTTCCATCCTGCTAATGGACGGTCACTTTCTGCTATCTAATGGGTTGGTAGCGTTTGTAAGTGTTCGTACCAGCAAGATCGTTAATTCTTTATCTTTTCCATTACATTGGGTGCTGCAGCATTTTTCTAGTACAAACTTCCATTAAGAAAGATCTGGCGAAAATATCTTTGTTCCAGAAGGCAGAAACACATGTAACAGGCAGGAACTACAAGCAACACGTAATAAAATCTGATGTATTCCATTCACAAGGTTTTCTTTAGTATATCACAAACAACTTTTCTTGCAAAATATTATTATTTCATCAATATAATGATAATCAAAGTAAACATTGTGGGAAATGGTCATTATTAAAGCAGGTCGTTAAGTGAAGCAATTTCAATTCAGTACTCCTTGGAGTAAACAAAAGACAGGTGAAAAGAAAGATTTCTCCCGTTTGAGAAAAGTATAAATACTTTAAACTAAAACCAATAAATTCGGAAACTCTACAAATAATATATATAGTATAGATTGTGTGTTTTAATGAGATTTAATTTTTTTTTGTAGTAAGGTTTTGTTTATATCTTACGGTTTACTAGTTATGCAGGAGTTATAAATAGGTAATTAAGAATGAAGGGATTTTCAGAGGCTAATCCCAAAAAATTCAAGATATACATTTCGTTTGTAATGAAAATATCTTAAATACTTTAATAAAATTCGTGGAGCCAGTTTTTAAAAAAATAAAAAATGTCTAAAAATGTTCCATATAAGGAGTAGTTGGTTGTGGGAGCATTTGCTTGAAAATCTTTGTATCTCATCCCTGGTAGATACTGAACTTAAATACCAAGTTTGGTATTTAACCGACTTTTTGTTTTTGAGCTATGCTACCCACAAAAACACACACACGCACGCACACACATGCACGGATA
This sequence comes from Hymenopus coronatus, assembly GCA_030762935.1. Lineage (NCBI taxonomy): Eukaryota > Metazoa > Arthropoda > Insecta > Mantodea > Hymenopodidae > Hymenopus > Hymenopus coronatus. The sequence goes on along the minus strand of CM060885.1, from coordinate 47,601,308 downwards.
TGTTTCTAAAAATTTGCCTTTTTGGATTCAGGGGAGTCTCAAAGCATTCCGGCGATATCTCAATATCGAATTTTGAGTGGAATACAATACCTTCTCTATTCACTATGTGCATTGCACATACGGTCTAGGCAAAGACAAAATGGGGACCAGAAAGCCATCAAGAGTAGATGGCGTGTAGTGTGTCCAGCCGCCATTTCGCCATGACCACTTTAGTGCTTGACTTCTGGCAAATTGAGTATTCGCTAGGAAATATAATTATATGTTATAAACATTGGACATTTTGAAAACCTCATTTACTCAAATGACAAATTTGAAAAATTATTTTCTTAAAAATTACATTCAACACCAGCGGCACAAAATTAGTAAAAGGCTTAGTAATTAAAGCTGTTCTCCTGTATTATTAATTTCATTTATCAGTATTCTCCGTTTTATATGTTAGGAACATCTCAAACAAATATTTTGTACTATTTCTGCCTATTGTTCTATTTACTGCTGCTTGTTGCTTGTCCGTTAATGTTTTATATGCTTAGGTACATATCGCCATTGGAATGGAGTACGTAATGTATTTTAGAAATATGATGTGTTCTACTCACATGCTTTTCTCAATCTGTTCTGCACAATCTATACACAACATAGTATTATTTTACATAAATCAGGTAATCCAGATTACTACAAAGGGTTTTATTACTTAGATCCTTATAAGTAGAAGTGAAATAGGGAAATAGCTAAGACCATTTCAAATATTTTAAAAACTGTTGGTCTCTGTCACAACCAGGAGTAAAACACGAGAGATAAATAAGGTTGCAAAATTCATTCAGAATGAAGAGGATCTCGTAGGCTATTCCCAGACAATTCAAGATATCTTTAGTTTACGTTTTTTAATTAAAATCGTTAGAGCCGCTTTTTAGAAAATAGAAATTTTGAGAAATGTTCCATGAGGTGGAGAGGCAATTTTCCTGAAAATCCTTGTTTCACAATATTCGAAGTTGCAAGTTGAGTTTTTTTAAGGAGCTATCGTGTTCACAAATAACACACCAGGATCTTTTTCTAAAAATGCTATTTTTGGATTCAGGGATCCTAAAACATATTTTCTGGTGAAATCTTGCATCAAATTTTTGGGTGAAATGCAATATGTTCTCTACCTACTGTGTTAATTGTACAATCAAAGACATTAAAAATACGCCTGGAAATACTTATCGTAAGACGGAGACTTTTCGCTGACTAGGCCCATGTCTTCCACCTGTATGTCATGCTTTATTAAGCGTCTTGGACAGGCCACGTTACCGAATGGAAGGAGATGGAAATGAAAGGTAACTTGTGACAAATTAAGTTCTAGTTGCACAATCCACATTAGTCTTTTCTGTTGCGCCACATACTGAAGTTTTAGTGCCAAGGTAATTCGCGCATATGGTCACTAAATTCGTATACTGCTTATACAAGGACCTCTGTTCTGATGGAGCGTTAAGCAGGTTGAAGGATGAAGGGGTGGATTGCCTAGTCGGTTTTGCTTGTTCGTACTCCCGTAGTAATCGTGGTAAGACACGAGTCCACGTCAAACGTTCACAGTTCAGTAAAATCACACCGCCAAGCGTATTTTTACTCTCTATGTGTGTACATACTTGCTAGAGAAAACAAAAATATTTTAATGCTATAAATAATTCTTTAGTAATTTTGTTATCTGTGCTGATTCTTCAATATCCGCCTAGAATTCGCATGAAGGGATAAACTGTATAACCCCTGTTATATATGCAGCAATTCTGCACAATAGAACAGCTAACATAACATTAAAGATTATTTAAAACCTCATCCAACAATAACATAACAGATTACGGATTCTTAAGATAACCACTGATGCCCATCACAACATAAAACTAATATTTTAGAAATATCCGACACCGCCGTCCTGCCAAATCCAACTTAATCCAATTTTTTCCAACTGAAAGCCTCAGAGATTCAGCTCAAGCAAGATTCCTTAAAATTATAACAACTTAATATGAGATTTGTATGAAATCGTCTACAGCAGCCGGTACCGCTATTATTTGATACTGGGCATATTATTTTACGTTCAAGATTCCCAATTTATTGACAAATTCTTCCACCGTTGCTGTTCATATGGGCTGAATTGGTAGCTAGGATAAAAATATGTGTGTAGTTGTAAAAATCCTATCTTTGTACTTGCCATTGACTCCAATATTTATAATAATACATTTTAATTGATATTGGTATAATAATTTTAAAATTGTTCAGTAAAATTCGTGACGTAAACAACTTGAATGAATGAATGAATAAGTGTATTTATTAATATAGCAATATCATACATAGAAATTCAACAGTCGCACGGGTCCACAGACCGTACGTGCTTTTGTAATACACATTACTAGCAATATTAAAACCACAGCCACAACAAAGAATTAAAAGAGTAAACACGAAAATAAAAAAAGACAAAGGAAATACACAGTCAAAAGCAATATTAAACAACAATAAAAATTAAGAGTGAATCCGAAAATAAAGATACAAAGATATTCAAATATATCAATTTAAATTTACAGCACAGAGTACACCTTCATAAATGCACCCTCTTATAATAGATAATTACACTTAAAAGACATATATACACATAATATATACAACCCTAGCACAACAGTGACCTAAGTATGATATAATATACAAGTATGTGGAACATTGTAGTCACTTTTGTTTAGTTGGTCTTATCCCCCCCCTTCTCTATTGGCAGCCTCCTCAGATCTCAGCTGTCTTGCCTTAAGTATAAATTTACCTAGCCCGTCCATGTTTTCCGTGCCTGCCAGTAGCGTCCAACATGCTTCTATCCCTACATTCGCAGTGGTAAAAAATCGCGGCAAATATTTTTTCCGCCATTCCTCCGTACCCCTACATCTTACCAAGATGTGAATCCACGACTCTTCCTCCTCGCAAATGGGACAGATTCTTATACCATTCTAGTCAGAAATTTTCGTGCTCCTCCATGCTCCTAGTCTAATCCACGCGAGCCCCTCACTAATGAGTTTGGTACCTGTTTTGATGTATTGCTCCATACCCCACTCCGATTTCAGCCCAGACTGTACTTCTAATGACACCTTCTCTGTGCATTGCGCAATTATTTGCTGTCTGTCAATATCACAGAGACGTATCTTAATTTTTCTCCAAATACTTCGCCTGTTTTCCTGCCCCGCCATCCAAATGTCTCCCATCCCAATGGTTTCCAACCCTTTCTTTAATTTTGATGCCCACGTCAAATTACCTTCCATTCGCAACTGTTCACGGTAGCAGACTGCCCTAATTAGAGATTGGTTTCCGTGAACGATTCTCATCCAATATTTAACTGCTCTGATTTTGCACTCTATCGTTTCACTATGTACCCCGAATTCCCTCATTATTCCGCAGTTTGCCGTACCCCTTCCTACACCCAGAATTCCTTTCAAAAATTGGGTCCTCACTTGATCCAGATTCCCTGTTTGTTCCCACCCCCATATTTCTCCTCCGTATGTCATCGTGGATCTAACTGTCGCTCCGTATACAGTTTCCATTAAGGTTATGGAGATATTCGGAATTCTGTAGCGTATCCGGAGAGCTTCCGCCGCTTTCACCCTTGCCTTGTGTTTCGTAATGTCAATGTGTTTTGTCCATTTTCCGTTCATTGTAAATGTGAGTCCTAAGTACACAAAGGATTTAACATTGTCCAGTATCTGTCCTGCATATGTCCAAGTCTCCTCCCTGCTATAAACACAACCCTTTTTGAAAGTCATTGCCTTAGTCTTATTCACATTAACTGTAAGTAGCCATTCATCGCAATAGTTCTTAAGTTTGTCCAGTCCTCCTTGCAATCCATTTACTGTCGTAGAACACAATACTAAATCGTCTGCGTATAAAAGTGTTGGGATCTGCAAATCCGCTACTACTGGTGCTTGACTATTCTCTGCTATCATTGTATCAGTAATATCATCCACAAAGAGATTAAATAGCAAGGGAGATAAAATACAACCCTGCCTCACTCCCCTATAGCTTCGGCAGCTCTCAGACACTCTGTTTCTGTCGTACTTCACACAGAATTGGACATTTTGATAAATTGCCTGCAATGCTCTAACCATTTTACTTGATAACCCCTTTCTGCCTAGTTTGTACCATAATGCATTTCGATTGATAGAGTCAAATGCCTTCTTAAAGTCCACAAAAGCACAATGAAGCTTTCCTCGCTTAACTAACAGTTGCTTAGTCCTTAATATGTCTAATATAAAAGCGGCATCTATGGTACTGTGTCCTTCTCTGAAACCCATTTGAAATTTTGAAAGTTTGCCAAATTTAGATTCCCAGTCCTTTATCCGGTTATATAACACTCTACAATAAATTTTCTCCATAATTGGCAACAGAGTAACCCCCCTATAGTTATGCGGGTTTCCAATAGTTCTCTTCCCTTTATAAATGGGATGAATAATGCCCTTTCCCCAACAGGTAGGGTAATTCCCCTCAATAAACAATCTGTTACATATCTGGAGCATACTCCTACCAAACTCATTAACATTGGCTGCGGCTTTAAAAACTTCCGGGGGCAGCCCATCCAACCCTGGAGCTTTGCCTCCCTTCAGACTCCTTAGCGCCTGTGCTATTTCTCGTGCTGATATTTCCTCGTCCAGTATTGGGATCTCAAGATTTCCCAAAATTTGAACTTCCTTTATAAAAATTCCTTCCCTTTCACCTTTCCCGAATATTCCCATAAAATGCATTGCCCATTTTCTGGGAGAAATTTCGTTGGGCGCCTGACGGTTGCCTCTTAAATGTTTTACTACTTGCCACATCTCAGCGTTATCCCCCCGCGTTAAAATATTACTAATTTTCTGAGTAATTTTGTCTTGCCACATAGTTCTCTTTTCCCGTAAGAGCTGTTTATACTCCCTTCGCTTTTTTGTAAACATTTTCCTAATGTCATCTCCTTCTGAATTTTTACAGAGCCTCCTCTGCTTGTTTCTTTACAGTTCTGCATTGCTGGTCATACCAACCATTGAATCGTTTTACCTTACCATGCATTTGGACTTTCATTGTCCCCGCAGCCGTTGCTATTATATGCGTTAGTTCCTCCGCTGTGTCTGCGTTCCTTTCCCCTAATCTTCTTTCTAATTTATCAACAAATACTTCTTTTTCTATCGGTTTCCATATAAATTTACTAATGAATCTCCCTTCGTCCCCCTGCCCCTCTTCAGGTGCATGCGCCACCATGGCCGTCTCTATATTCAGTTCCAGGACAACCGGACAGTGATGTGACTCGATACGATCCCCCACCCAAAAATTTCTAATTCTGCCAATTAAGCCCTGACTTACTAAAATAAAATCTATTACACTACCCCCATTTTCATTTATGAAAGTGAGTTCTCCCTCTCGATCCTCACCGTACTTGCCATTCATTATTTCTAAAGAGAAGGCATCACAGAAAGCAAGTAATTGTCTGCCCTCCCCATTAATAAAACTATCCTTGCTCTTTCGTTGACCTTCGCGGAATTCCTCCCCCCATTGATGACCCCCCGTTAGAGAAATATTCTCCCCTACTTGCTTAGTGTGGTTTGATAGGGAAGACACTATACATGCACTATACAAGTTGCAAGTTTCTTATCAGCGTTTGGTAAAATATTAGGCTGCTGATCAATAGGCGGAAGAAAGATCTAAAGTCAGCCGTTAAAGCTTTTTTAATATTTCCCCAGAATTGGGATCCTATGGGAGATAAAGCCAAACCAGAGTATTTTATTTATCGATGTATTTTCGCTATAAAATTGCACCTCTATCTGCGACCTCGGTGCGACAATGGTCCATTGTGAATAGGTCCGCATGATGTCAGTTGGAATCTCGTAAACTGACTCTCAAAAAGAATAGGAAGTGTTGGATACTCCCACAACTGTTGGCCTACTGCCTAGTGTGGCTATTGGCAACACTGCTTCTTTAATGAATACCTGACAAATTGGGTTAAATTTCTTTTGGGGGACGAATATAAAGATTCCATCATAAATACATAAAGTCCAATAAGTTGCCCTATAGATAGCTAGAAGGAAAATGGCTTGGACTATGCTTTTCAAATGAAAAGATTTCTACACTGCAGCGAACGAGATGCGTAATCGTGCTCTGCGTAACCAGGTCGCTACCCCACTCTTTTCTATTTTCCTCTCAGTCGCACACTGAGCATACAAATCTAGCTGAGGACATAATGTTTATTAATGTGTATTATGAAAACTATTTGAACTAAAAATCGGTAATTTTTACGGTTCTGCTACGAGCATTACTCCCTATCTTCCTCATGAATTATTTTTTGTAAAATTGTAATATTTTGTCTTAGCGTAAGTAGTATTTATGAGAGAATCACTTAGCGCGTTACTTCCCAGTTAAACGGAAATGCAATATGTCAACATAGCAACACTCCGATTGGCTGCCGGCTTGGCGGCGCTCAAGAACAAACCTCATCGCATTTGAAAGTCACTGTAGGCATTCTACCAATACACATCGACGAATGTGGTGAGCGAGTCAAATAGCTTAGAGAAACCTAATACAAGGCAGCAACACAAAGGATTCATTTGAAATACTTCCCAGGCTGAGCACGGTAAGGTACTTTGAAGCATTTGTTTTATTTATGGAAGAGCTGCATATGAAATGTTCCCGGTGGTGACAGTTTGCATACTAGTGAAGCAATTCCTGCCCACTATGTCGCTTCGTTACGATGATTGATGAGGGAACTGTTGAGAAGATGCAGCTGGCACTTTGGCCACTAATGTCAGTCATCTGATCACCCGACCGAGGCAATTCGCGGCTGACCACGCAGTTGGTGTATTCTCTAACACCGGCAGAACTACAACAGGTGAAGCAATAAGGGATCAAGGCTTATCCAATTGATGCACAAGTGAAGAATGTACTAATTGTCAAACGCTCTAGGTACTATACGAGGGCTACTGAGTCATACCAATCTTATTCTTTTTACTTTCCCTACTACGTACGGTAAGTAGAGGAATTATGTTTCCCATCCAAACATCTTATAAAATGGTAATTCTACACAACGGCTCTATTAATTCTACCGTCTGATAAACGGAGGCTATTTCGGGGTATCTATAACAGTATTGAAAGTGAAATATGAGGATTGTGGTGAAAATAGTGAATGTAATTTAAAATCGGTTAATAAATAGAAGGTCGGCGAATCGGATTCATCAACGACCGTGAATTAGATTCCGGCCATAAACATATATCAGCATGAGCTTTCTGTCATCTGCTATACGCACACTACGTTGGGGTATCTGCAGTTGGAAATAAAATTGAAATGTATAGATTGTGGTAATTTAAAATCGGTTAATAAATAGAAAGTTTGCAATTCAGATCCAGCAAACATCTGCCAAATTACACATAAATCAGGATAATTCTGCTCCTTCTATTCATTAACCGATTTTAAATTCTTGTGTTTTCTCCACAATCCGCACTTTCACTTTTATTTCCTACTATAGATATCCCAACGTGCCGGTCACCATGGCCACACTCGCTAAGGCGTCTCGCTTTGGTGCTTCGTGGGCAGGCGATCGTGGGTTCGAGTTCCGCCTTGAACATGCGTGTTATATGTGTGTGTAAAGGAACAGTAAAACCAGTAATCATACAGTAAATTTAGGGGGGACAATGTAAACGGGATACAGCACCAGACTCCGGTACTGCTTTTTAAAAAAAGAAAAAAGAACGTAGTTTCATACATATTTCGAGGACCCTGAATCCAAAAAGGAAACTTTTTGAAAAAGGTCCATTTATGTGTCATTGAATTACATAGCTCAGAAACTAGAAGTCGGATAAAGAATAAACTTGTATTCAAGTTCAGTATTTTCCAAAGAAGCGACACGAAAATGTTCAAGAAAATCTACTCGTCCCAATTCACCTTTACTTAGAATATTTTGTGATAATTTTGATGTTCTCAAAAAATCTAACATTTACATTAATATATGATATAATATTTTAGTTAGAAATAAAATGCACATTTTTACTTTCTCTATACATACCATTTACATAGTATATAGAGAAGGTATTGCACTGCACCCAAAAATTCGATACCGAGATTTAACTGGAAATACTTGTTTTGTTACCCCTAAATGAAATTTTTTTTTAGAATAATGTCTATGTGTGTGTCTGTGAATATTTAAAAAAAAAATCCCCCCAACCATCCTTAACATGGAACAAATTTCGAAAATCTTACTTTTCTCAAACAATTTTGATTAAAATCTCTTGCATTTAAGATATTTGCATGACAAAAATAATATGTATATCTTGAATTTTCTGGGAATAGCCTCTGAAGATCTCTTATTCTGGAAGAATTCCTCTGAATTTTCCATAACTGGTAAACTGTAATAGATAGACAAAAACTTGTCCAAATATTGCAGATCTCCTTAAAACGCACACTTTGTCATACACAGTTTTTTCCTATAGTTTACCGTTTTCGAGATATTCCTTGTTATTGATTTCAGCTTTAAAATACTTAATCTTTTCTGATATGGGAATGTGTCATTTCCTGGCCATGCAACAAAATCAAAGCGGCACTGGGGCAGGTTTTCTGCGGTTTCCCCCGCCATCGCATTCCATTGGTGTTCTTCGTTCCATGTATCACCAGTGTCAACGCCTGCGGTGCCACAAGTAGTAAAAGCGGGAGTTAAACATTACAAAAATAATGCAAAAAGCTAAAGCAGAGACTTGACTATCGCTTTAGCTTAAGTACTCGCCTATTTCCTTTCTACGTGCAAAGACTGTTTCTGCTGATGTTTATCTCGATTAACATGAAGTAGACAGAAAAATAAGCTTTATAACAATGTGCTACAGAGATGTAGAAAACGTCATGTGAATGGAACACGTTAGATTTTTACACATTATCTCAAAAGGAAGACATTAGAAGAGGCTTTCCAAATTCTAGTCGACTCGAAGCAGAGATTATACGAATAAAAACAAAATTGAGGTGTTCAATTCACATGACCTTTTCTACAATTCAGTAACAAATTATTGTTAAAAACCCGTGCTTCCATCTACCTCATACTAATGAAGATAAACATAAGCAAGAATGCCTTTGTTGATAGTAGAAGGGTAACAAAGGAATACCTAGGCTAAAACGGTAGTCAAGTATTTTAAAAACCGGATGCCATGTGGGTGAATTCCGATTCTTTGCATAGCCAGGATTTGACAAGTTCCCATATGTGAAAAGTCTTAAGCTTTTAAAGCTGAAACCAATAACAAAGAATATCTAAACAGTGGGTCAGCTCCACGTAAAAAAAGCTATATGGCATGAATTGTGTGTTTCAACGAGATCTACATTTTTTGTGTTGTAATTTTTTGTCAATCGCTTACGATTTACTAGCTATGCAAAATCCAAAAACATTCATCCAAAATAAAGAGGCCTTAATGGGTTATTCCCATAAAATTCCATTTTATTTGCCTTGCAAATACTTTAATATGTGGTGTTTGAATAAAAATTGGTAAAGAGTAGTTTGGGGTGGGGCGATTTTCCTCCAAATCTTCGTGTTGCATCCTTGGAAGATACTAAACATATATACCGACTTTTCGTTTTTAAGTTATCATATTCACAGACATACGGACACACACACAAATACATTTATTGGATTCAGGGGACCCTAAAACGTCTATTTCTGGTGAAATCCCGTTATCGAATTTAAAGGTAGAATGCAATACCTTCTCTATACACCATGTATATGGTAGTTTAAAGAAAATAATAAATGAACGTAGGAGAAAAAACTACTACTTTTTGAGCATCATTTTCTAAAACAAACATATTCAATATAATTGGCGAAATAAGTATCATTGAAATATCGAATTTGCTGAAGGCTACTAGCGTGTAATTTATATTAGATGTCTGTGGCCAAATCGTATAAGACCTACTATTATTTTAAGAAGAAACTACGCGTTCACACCTCATCTGCATACTGTGGCGTCGTTTTATTACTTTTTGGATCATTAATATTTCCTTAGTGCTCGTTACTTTGAAGGAAGCCTTGCAATTAAGCCTTATCCGTACCTAAGTGTCCCAGCGTTGAAGTGCCCGGAAGTTCAGATAAATGAAAGAAGTTTTACGGTGTAATGTCAGCCCATTTGTTAGATTTCTTATGACGTTCTGTTAGTTTTCCTCTTAAAGGTAGTAACGCTATCATGCCCTTAAGAACAGGGTTGCTAATGTTGAATGATTATGGTGATTTCTTACGAACATTTCCTGGAGCTCTCGGATTAAAGTCTAACTACTGCACATTATGCTTTTATAGACTCTAGCTTTTCTCTTCCCCTCTTCCTCTTCATGCTTTAACTTCTACCCAAAGTGATTTTTTGTTTCAGAGAAAATCCAAAATAGATAGCTCTCGTTATATAAGGGAGACTATAACAATTCAGCGTATGAACTGTTATACAATTTTAATAATATTAAAATATGAAATATTTTAAATGTATTAGAATATTATCTACCATTAATTGTCAATTATATTAAATCACTTACTACTTTCATATAAAAAGCACATCATTATTTACATTCCACCTATAAAAATCTGATGTATTACACTCATATGACTTTCTCTAGCCGTCCTACAAACTTCTTACGTAAGATTATTTTTCTTTCTGCACCTTGCTAATCAAGCATTCAATACAATGTTCTTATTACTTACTTCGTTATAAGTAGGAAGAAAATAAGGGAATACACTACGCTAAATCGATAGTCAAATGTTTTAAAAGTCGTCGTTATGCGATTGTCTTGGTCAAGAGTAGAACAAAAGAAAAACGGACACTCCCGTCTGAGAAAAGTATAAGCACTTCACAACTGAAACTAATAACAATGAATACCTCGAAAACGGTAGGCTCCACGAAAAAAATGTATATGACGTAAGTTCTGTGTTTTAATACGGCCTAAATATTTGTACAGTAAGTTTTTGTCTATGTCTTACGGTTTACTAGTTATGCCAAATTAAGCAAAATTCATCCAGATTAAACTGATCTTTAGAAGCTATTCCCAGAAAATTCAAGATATACATTATATTTGCAGGTAAATATCTTTAATATACGATATTTTAATCAAAGTTGTTAGAGCCATTTTTAAGAAAATCAAAATGTTCGAAAAAAGTTCCATGTCAATTGTAGTTTGGGGTGGTGGGATTTTTCTCAAAATCTTCGTGTCGCATCCCTGGAAGATACTGAACCTAAGTACCAAGTTTGGTATTTTAGCTACTTTTCGTTTTCGGGTTATCGTGTTCATAGACACACGGACCTTTTTCTGGAAATGCTTTTTTTGGATTCAGGGGGTCCTAAAACATGTATTTCCTGTGAAATCTTGACATCGAATTTTTGGGTGGAATGCAATACTTCTCTATCCCTATGTACATTGTACATACGGGGCTAGAGAAAGTAAAAATCTGATGTGTTCCATTCATATGGCTTTCTCTACATATCTGCAACAAATTGCTAAAAAGCTCTTATTTCTATTTATTTCATGCAAATCGGGAAAAAATTAACAGAAATAGTCTTATTACTTGTTTCCTTGTAAGCAGAAGCGAAATAAGGGAGTACCATTGGTTAAAGTGATAGTCAAAAGCTGGCTGCTTTTTGATGAAGCTCCTTTTCATAGCTGAAAAAAAAAAAAACAAGGGATATCTTAAAAACGATCAAATCCACAAAAAACATATATATAACATAACTTGTGCGTTTTAATGTGCTCTACATTTTCTATGTGGTAAGCTTTTGTCCATCTCTTACGGTTTAGAAGTTATGCAAAAATCCGTAAAATTCATCCAGAATAAGGTAGTCTTCAGAGGCTATTCCCAGAAAATGCAAGATATACATTTTATTTGTCAAGTAAATACCTTAAATTTACGAGATTTTAATCAAAAGCGTTAGGGCCATTTTTTATAAAATCAAAATTTACGATTTTTTTCCCATGTAAAGGGTAGTTTGGGGCGGGGAATTTTCTTGAAAATCTTCGTGTCGCATCCTTGGAAGATACCAAACCTAAATACCAAGTTTGGTATTTAACGGTCTTGTCATTTTTTAGCTATGCTGCCCACAGACACACACACGCACAGACACACACACGCACACATACACAAAGACACACACACACAAACACACACACAAACACACAGACAGACAGACAGACAGACACACACGGACATTTTACTAAAAATGCTCTCTTTGGGTTCAGGGGGTCTCAAAACATACATTTCTGGTGAAATCTCCGTATCGAATTTTTGGGTGCAATGCAATACCTTCTCTATACACTATGTATACAGTACGTATAGAGAAAGTAAAAATCTGATGTGTTCCATTCACAGAAAAATAAGGAAATTCGATAGCCTGAAACCAACGTAAAATCTCTTAAAAGCTGTTTACCATTTCGTTGAAATCCGTTTCTATGCAGGTTCAGGAGTTTACACTTTTCCGAGTGAGACAAGTTCAAGTATTGTAAATCTGAAAGAAATAACAAGGAATATCTTAAGAATGTTCAATTTCCCGAAAAAAATATATATATCATAAATTGTGCGTTTTAAGTGGTCTACTTTTTTGTGTAGTAAGTTTCTATATCTTACAGTTTACCAGTTACGCAAAGTTTAGCAAGATTCATTCGGAATAAAGAGATCTTTAGAGGCTAATCCTAGAAAATTCAAGACATACATTTTATTTGCCATATAAATATATTTAATATACGGTATTTTAATCAAAATCAATAGAACCATTTTTGAGAAGATCAAAATTTCCAAATGTTTTTCCATGTAAAGGGTAGTTTGTAGTGGTTTTTTTTTCTCAAAAAGTTCGCGTCGCATCCCTGGAAGATATTAGACTTAAATACCAAGTTGAGTATTATATCGTATTTTCGTACTGAAGATACCCTACTCTCCCCCAAATTAGTTCCCTACTTCATAGTAAGCAGAGAAAATATTGCATTCTAGCCGAAGGTTTGATACTAAGATTTTACCAGAAATACACGTTTGGGACTCCCTGGATCCGGATAAAGCATTTAAAAAAATCATTGTATCTGTATGCGAGTGTGTTCACGTTCTCGTGAGTCTGTGAATAGTATAACTCAAAATTAATTGAATAGCAAATTACAATGTTTGTTCTACAACTTCCAAGTAGTCCTCCAAACTCAAACTATGCTTTATATGGTAGCATTTTCAAAAGTTTTTTTTTTATTGTTTCATTTGTATAACCCCCTTTAGCTTCAGTGGTAATATCGGTAGCTTTGACATGAGAAAAATTCATATCATGGTAAGTTTAGAACATTAGATTAATTATTTTATATCATTAAAGATATACTCATTCACATACACATTCATACTTAAGACTCTGTGGGGGATAGGGAATAATTCCGTTAAAAAAAAATCCCCGCCCCAGCCGGTAACTATTTTGGTTAAAATACCGTATGTTTAAACATTTGCATGATAAAATATATACCTTCAATATTATGGGAATGACCTCTAATATTTCGCTAATGACTATGATTACTGACCATAACTTTAACGTGAAATACATGCTTCGAATTTTCTACGGATAGTCTTGAAACCTCTTTATTCTGAATGACTTCTCCAAAACTGGCAAACTGTAGGACATATACAAAATCTTACTGTGCAGAAAATGTAGATCTCGTTAAAGCATATACGTTATACACTATTAAGAATTTTGTGACGCTATGTATTTTCAAGATAAGCTTTGTTATCGGCACGGATGTTCAGCGAAATCTTTTGTTGTCGACAGTCCATGTTAAACCATATGTTCCAATATAACTAAAAAGTTATAACTTAGTTTATATAAACTAAACAAAAACCTAAAAAAATTAAACTATTTAATATTTCCATATACTTATACACCTTTCAACGCATAGATTGCTATCACGTTATTTTTACCTTGTTTTTCATCTGTCTATAGACGTTAATGGAAGGTATTGCATTGCACCCAAAAGCTCGATATCGAGATTTCAACGCACTATGGCGATGTCTAGGTTAGGGAAGGAATACTAATACCTCGAACCCCAATAGAGCCTTGGTGCATGCACCAGAAACGGATGAGGTGAAGGACCGCAGGAGACGTAGGCCGGCGCAGACGACAGAGAAGTTCGTTTACTAACAGTTAAGACTTGACAACCCGGCCACATAAGGATCGTTAGAGGCCTCCTTCGAGGCTTCTCCAAGACTTCCCTCTAGCAGGACCGGGAAAACACTACCGCAACAGTAGAGCCTAGAAGTACTGCCATCTGGCCCAGCCGAGAAGTTGCAACGTTTATGACTGATTGTTATTGAGCTGAAAAATTAATCAGGAAAGCGAAATGAGAGGAAACCCGAGGCAGAATACACCACCCCAGATTCGCCTTGTCAAGCAAGTAAATCCACGAAAAACCCAGGACAATAGAGGGGTTACACCGGGAATCGAACCCGGGATATCTTGAATGCGAGCGTCATACGTTCCGCTCGGTGAGATTTAAATTTATATGCTTTCAAGCCCCTTAGTAAAGAAAGAGAAATTTTAGGGGGGGGGTGAGTCTATATATTAGTGTGTGTGTTTGTCAATGGACAGCAAAACTATAAAATGAAATATTCAATAAAAATGATGGCATTCAAGAAAATCTCTGAACTCCAAACATCGCCTTTATATGGAGAAGTGTCCTTTATTTATGATATATCCAAAACCGATTTGATGGATTCACAGTAAAATATCAAATGTTTAAGATAATTGCACAAAAACATAGAATGCATATCTTGAGTTGTTTGTGAATAGGCCAATAGACCTAAACTTTGATGCTATAGAAGAATAATTTGTTCAATTTCGTGAAGAGTAATACTTTTCTCAAACTCTCCTTGCCATTTTCATTCATGCTAGTCGATGTATTATCCTTTAAGGATAGATAATCGTGTTAAGTGAGAGCTAAAATGGAGTAGGAAGGAACATATTTAAAATCCCATTGGGTATTGGAATGTGTTAGTAATGAACGCCCTGGGAAACTACAAAATAAAGCGAAAGGGAAAATGCAGCCAGGGACGAGGGAGAGAGCGGTATGTAGTGGTATCCGTTATGCAGCCGGACGCCGGATCGATGTCCGGTGGTACTGAAGAGGACAGATCTGCACGTACAAGTATAGGTAGCAGCATTCCGCTTCGTTTAGTGCACATGTTCCACTTTGAGACAAACAAACTCTATTTACCTTGGAGTTTGTGTCTGTTTGTCGCATGACTTTCTCTACTCTCTATCGTTTATTAGTGGATGTTTAAACGACCCGTATGATTGCTTATTACTCTCTTAACCACATATGTTAAATTTGCATAGTAGGTATCTAGGTATCAAATTTTAGTGTGCAATGTAATACTTGCACCAATTTAGATAAATGTATCCTTTTGAGAGCAGCGTATTTTGTTTATTTTTACTTTCTCTATACGCATTATGTACATAGTGTATAGAGAAGGTATTGCACTCCACCGAAAAATTCGATACCGAGATTTCACGGGAAATATATGTTTTAGGGTTCCCAATATCCAAAAAAAGCATTTTCACAAAAAGGTCCGAGTGTGTGTGTGTGTGTGTGTGTGTGTGTGTGTGTGTCCGTGTGCCTGTGAACACGATAACTCAAAAACGAAAAGTCGATAAAATACCAAACTTGGTATTTTAGTTTAGTATATCCCAGGGATGCGACAGGAAGATTTTGAGAAAAATCTCCCCACCCCAAACTACCCTTTACATGGATTTTTTTTTGAAAATTTTGATTCTCTCAAAAATGGCTCTAAGAATTTTGATTAAAATTTCGTATATTAAAGATATTTAACTGACAAATAAAATGTATATCTTGAATTTTTTGGGAATCGCCTATGAAGAGTAGTTTATACTGCATGAATTTTACTGAATTTTGAATAACTGATAAACCGAAAGAGATGGACAAAACCTTACTCCACAAAAAATGTAGAGCACCTTAAAACACACAATTTATGTTATATACATTTCTTCCTGTAGTTCGTCGTTTTTGAGCCATTCCTTATTTTTGGTTTCTGCTATGAGAAACGTAGTCTTTTCTCATACAGGAACTTGTCAACTCCTATCCATACAAACAAAGGAACTTCATTGAGATAGCAACCAGTCTTTGACTATCACTTTAACCTATGGTGCTCCCTTATTTCGCTTCTACTTACAAGAAAGCAAGTAATAAGACTATTTCTGCTAATTTTTTCTGATGAGCATAAAGTAAATAGAAATATAAGCTTTTTAGAATAACTTGTTCCAGGGGTATAGAGAAAGTCATGTGAATGGTACACATCAGATTTTTATTTAGGTCACCTCTCAATATACATAATAGAGAAAGTATTAGCATTTATACATGAGGTATAGCACTTTTATGAACTGTCTGATTTCCCGAGTTAATTTCATGTGATCATTTAATTGTCCTGTACAATTTTATAGTGTAGAGCAGGCTTGGAGAACATGTGCCACCATACTGATAGCTTTACTCCAACAACTGTCTCCAACAAGATCTTCAACTGTCTCCTTCACCTGTGCTTCGGATCTTCTCATCAGTTACGGGTATGACTTGTACTCCGGACACCAGTTTCATGATAGGTAGCAGAGAGAATATGTTGTGGCTTTCAAAAGTAGGAAAGTCGGTTGTCTAATATGCGGTTTGATTTGCAAACAAAGCAAAAATTATAAAACTGAAATGTTTCAGTATCTTCAACTCGAAGACCCTCTTGCTAAAAAGCCAGTGGGCACTGCTCCACTTGGAAAAGTGTACCTTGGTTTTTACTTTGGAGCAGGTCAAGATTGCTGTGAAGATAGTGTATACGGTTTATGTGGATGTTGAATAAAAATCTGAGGTGTTCCATTCACATGACTTTCTCTAAATTTCTGTAACAAAGTATTGTTAAAACCCTTATACATCTATTTACTAATGTTAGTTGAGAAACATTAGCAGAAATAGTCTTATTACTTGCTTCCTTGTAAGTAGAAGCGAAATAAGAGAGTACCAGACTAAAATGATGGTCAAAAGCTGGTCGGTGCGTCACTGAAGTTCCTTTGTTTGTATGGACAGCAGTTGACAAATTCCTGTGTGAGAAAAGTATAAGTTTTTCAAAGCAGAAACCAAAAACAGGGAATGTCTCAAAAACGACGAACTCCACGAAAAAAGGTATATAATATAAATTGTGTGTTTTAACGTACTCTACATTATTCGTGCAGTAAGTTTTTGTCCATGTCTTACGGTTTAGCAGTTATTCAAAATTCAGTAAAATTCATCCAGAATAAAGTAGTCTTCAGAGGCTATTTCCAGAAAATTCAAGATATACATTTTATTTGTCAGGTAAATATCTTTAATATACGAAATTGTAATCAAAACCGTTAGAGCCATTTTTGAGAAAATCAAAATTTTCGAAAAACGTTTCATGTAAAGGGTAGTTGGGGTGGGGGGATTTTTTCTCAAAATCTTCTGAAAATACTGAACTTAAATACCAAGTTTGGTATTTTACCGACTTTTCGTTTTTGAGTTATCGTGTTCACGGACACAGTCACACACACGGACGTTTTTCTGAAAATTCTTTTTTTTTTGGATACAGGGGACCCTAAAACATATTTCCGGTGAAATCTCGGTATCGAATTTTTTGGTGGAGTGCAATACCTTCTCTATACACTATGTACATAGTACGTGTAGAGTAAGTAAAAAGTTACACAGGAAGAACTTTGCGTTTTTAAATACTTTCCTTTCAAATTGTACTACTTTCCATCTTCTCCTTAACAGTTCTTACACTAGTTTTAATTTCTGCATTCCTTGGTAAAAAGATATACACAACCTGGGTAGTTTACATCTAAATTGCATAGCTCAATGCAAAATGATTGGTAAAAGTCTTATATGTGGAAAATAAATATATTGCTTCCTTTTTCGTTATTTTTTCTTCTTGTCCTTTCCCACTATTTAAGTTATTAATGGAATGAACACGATATTTTGCAATTATAATATTAAACTTTACTGTGAAAGTCAGTTTTCCAAAATTTTTAAATAAAAATCTGAGGTGTTTCATTCACATAGCTTCCTATAGCTTTTCTATACACAAAGTATTCTTACAAAACATATTCTTTTGACTATAGCATGCTTATCGAGATAAACGTTAGCAGAATTGATAGCATTACGTGATTCCTTGTATTTACAAGAGAAATAATGGAATACATTAGGTTAAAGCGATATCCTTTTAAATCTTTTAAAATCTGAAAAGTGAAACTATACAATAAATGTCTCGAAAACGGTGATATAAATTATGTTTTTTCGAAATATACATTTTTTGCGCAGTAAGACTTGATCTACCTCTTATGGCTGTGCAAAATTCTGTGAAACTGATCCAGAATAAAGAGGTCTTCAGAGGCTCTACCACAAAATTCAAAATATACATTTTATTTATGATATAAAAATTGTAATCTATGTTATTTTAATAGTATCATTAGGACCAATTTTTGAGAAAATCAAGAATTTAAAAAATAATCGTTGTAAAGGGTAGTTGTGGGAGATTTTCTTGAAAATCTCTGTTTTGCATCCTTGGAAGATCTAAACATAAACTCCAGCTTTGGTATTTAACGGTCTTTTAGTTTTTGAGCTATACTGCCCACAGACACACATCGACACACACACACACACACACACAGTAACACATAAGGCTCTTTGTCTAAAACTGCTTTTTCGGACTCAAGGGTCCTCAAAATATATTTCCAGTGGAATCTCGACACCGAATAATACCTTCTCTAGCTATTATGTACATTGTATGCACTTAAGGCTAGAGAAAGTAAAAATCTGATCGTGTTCCATTTACTTGAATTTTCTACCTGTTCTGCAAACAAACTGTCTTATGAAAGATAAATGTTTTATCAACATCATGCTACACGTCTGGGTAGTGCGGCGTAGCGCGTCTGCCTTACATTAACAAATCGTGAGTTCGAATCTCACGTAGGGCGAGTTACCGGATAAGGTTTTTTTCTTCGTTTTCCTTATTCTGAGAAGACAAATGTCGAGTTACTTTAAGCTTCTAGAATCTCGAAATCATTTGAGCATCATTTCACTAATTTCATTCATCGTCCAATATGACCAAGCAAGTTAAAGGACGTTAAGCTAAAAACAATAACAGCAATAAAACACCATGCTAATCGAGATTAAAATCCATAGAAATGGTCTTATTAAATGTTTCCTTGCAATCGGAACAGAAATAACGGAATACGTAGGTTGATAGAGGAAACGAAACGTAACCCCGTTTGAGAAACGTTAAGTACTTTAACATTTCTCCAATAACAAGGAATATCTCGGAAATGCCAACTCTACAACAAAACTGTATATGGCATAAATTGTGTTTTAACGCGATCTGCATTTTCAATAAACCTTTGTTTATTTCTTACGGTTTACTAGCCATGAAAAATTCAGCAAAATTCATCCAGAATCCAGAGGTATTCAGAATCTTTGCCCTTAAAATTCAAGGTATTTTATTTATAATGTAAATATCTTTAATATACGGTATTTCAATTATAATCGTTAGAACCTTTTTTGAGAAAAATAACATTTTCGAAAATATTTTCATATAAAATAAAGTTTGAGATAGAGGGATTTTCTTAAAAATCTTCGTATTGCATCCTTGGAAAATACTAAACTTATATACCATAAAGGTTTTTCGTATTTGTGCTATGGTTCCAAAGTTACACATGCACACACAGACGCGGGCGGACTTTTCTTCTTTGGACTCGGTGAAATATCAACATTGAACTTATGGGTTGAATACAGCACCTACTATATGCATATGACTTGTTAGTTTCATAAACAGCGCAGTTGCTATATGTTAAAAGTAGATATTCTTATTAAAAACTATACTTATAACAAAATGTGTAATTTAACAGTTTCTATAAAATGTATCTTGACTGGCGCAAAGTTGATAGAATGGTGCAAATTTTGCAACGTTAGCTTGAAGAAAAAACAAACAACTTTGGATGGAGATAATCATGTGAATGTAACATTTTATTTAAAGGATTCGATTTTTTATTTAATTAACATGTATAGGTCACTGTATTTAGTGTACTTTAAGGAAATTTTTACACGAATTAAATGGCTTCTTTCAACAATGCTTCCTGCAAATTTTTCTTGGCTTTGCGCGTACATTGCGTTGCATAAAAGCAGGTAGTTAAATGAAACATTTCCTGAGCTATGTGCATTCCATAGCTGCTAGAAGAATTTAAAGCGCAGATTGAGGCCGTTAATATAAAATATGGAACTATAATTTAGCGACCAGACATTCCACTTTGTAAGATATTGTTATGGCATCGCACCATCAAGAGATGTTTCCCCATTCACAACATTCCTCTCAGAGGAATTCCATAATAATTAAGTCAGCTTCTTGGGCAAGAACAGACCTCCTCAAGCGTGCCTGATGGAGGCTTAATTAAAAGCACCCCATGACAAAAACATGACTACCTTGCGGAGTAATTACAAGGGACAGCAAAATAAATTCCAAATGGGGTTTTCCCCAGATTGTTTTGTTTGCTTCGAGCCCCTCCTTTTGTAATACTTCATAAAAAATATAAACCGTAAAGTGGGAAAATTAGTTTGGTTGATTTCTTTTAATGTTTGAGTGTGAATCTGGAAAAATAAATTCTACTCTCAAAAAACTGTTACAAAAATGTTAATAAGTCGGACAGCACTACACAAGAATCATTATTTATTTATTTGTTTATATATATTCACTTATTTAATTATGTAAATTATGTAAATGATCCGGTCTCCTTTGTCGCGATCCTTAAAGGGCATAGCTTTGGTGCTTCGTGGCGCTGGAGATCGTTGGTTGCAGTACCGCCTAGGGCATGGGTGTTTGTGTGTGTGTAAATGTGTATATGTCTGTGTATGTGTACGTAAAAAGAAAACGATAAACAAATAGGTCAACAAAGGAAATGTATTTAACTGGACAAAAGGGAACAAAGAGGAAAAATAACTGACAAGACTCGGAACTTATCTTTAAAAATAAAAATGAAGTGCGTAAAATGATGCTCAATGTGCACGGTACCAATAAAGCTTAAAGTTACTGAACATTCATCTTTTTCACACTATGGGAAAAATATTACCGAGGTAACTCACCATTTATGTCATTTACGTTTTTTTCGTGGAATTGAGCATTTCTGAGATATTCATTGTTATTTTTGTTATAATTTTTCTCATACGGAAAGATGGAAACTCCTGCATGGAAACGGATTTTAACCACATGACAACCATCTTTAAAAGGATATGACTATAATTTTAACCCTGCATTTCCTTATTTTCCTTCTACTTCCTAGGAACAATTAATTAAGAACATTTCTCCTAATGTTTATCTCGACTGTCATGAAATAGATAAAAGAATATGCTTTTTAATAAAAGTTTGTCACAGCGATATAGAGAAATTCATGTAACACATCAGATTTTTGTACCCCCAATTCTTCAGTAACTTAATTTAGTGTTCTTTTTACTTTCTCTACACGTACTATGTACATAGTGTATAGAGAAAAATTCGATACCGAGATTTCAGCGGGAATACATGTTTCGGGTCCCCCTGAATAAAAAAAAAAAAAAAAAAAAAAAATCAGAAAAATCAGAAAAAGGTCCGTGTGTTTGTGTGTGTGTGTGTCTATGGACAGCATAGCTCAAAACCGTAAAGGCCGTTGAATACCAAATTTGGTATTTAAGTTTGGTATCTTCTAAGGATGCGACACGAAGATTTTCAAGAAAATCCCCCACCCCCAACTATTATTTACATGGAATTTTTTTCGAAAATTTTGATTTTCTTAAAATGGCTCTAATGATTTTGATTAAAATATCGCATATTAAAGATATTTACCTGACAAATAAAATGTATATCTTGAATCTTCTGGGAATAGCCTCCGAAGACTACTTTATTCAGGATCAATTTTACGGAATTTTGTAGAACTCCTATATCCTAAGATGGACAAAAACTTACCACACAAGAAATTCAAAGCACGTTAAAACACACAATTTATACAATACACATTTTTTTCGTGGAGTTCATCGTTTTTCAGAAAAAGCTATGAAAAACTTGTACTTTTATCATACAGGAATTTGTTAACTCCTGTCCATAAAAACGAGGAACTTCAGTCACATAATAACCAGCTTTTGACTATCACTTTAACCTATGGTACTCCCTTATTTTGCGTCTACTTACAGAGACGTAAGTAATAAGACTATTTCTGCTAAGTTTATCTCACTTAGCATGGATTAAATAGAAGCATAAGCTTTTTAACAATAATTTGTTACAGAGATGTAGAGAAAGTTATGTGAATGGAACTCATCAGATTTTTATGTATACAAATTGAACAGTATTGGTGTTATGCACATCCTGACACCTTTCCTTATATGCGTTATTTCTTGATTGTTTTCACAGTTTATAATCTCAGTTTATGTTCATATGAATTCTAAATGCTTACCAACTATTTTAATATGTTGAACATTTTCCTTCATTTCACAGAAGCAAACTTTTTTCTATGTCTAAAATGCTATATGTGCACAGTTATCTTTCCCTGTTCTTGTTTCTTGTATTAATCTCATTTCTAATATTGCTTCTGTTATACTTGTCTTCTTCCTGAATTCAATTGATTTTCTTTTATCCATCATAAATAACACCCTAAATTCAAAAATAGTTCTTTAATGTTTTTTCTGAAAATGATAACCGATTTAGAGTGAATTATTCTTTATTTAATAAATGTGTATGACAAGCTGTATGCCTTAAAGATTCATCAAACAAACTTGATCATCTTTTTTGCTTTTGAAATTGACATAAGTAGGAAAGTATGAGATCTGATGTAGTTCATACACATGACTTTATCTATAGGCATCTCTGTAGAAAATTATTGTTAAAAGGCTTATTTTTCAACCTACATCATATTAATGCAGATAAACATCAACCCTAATGTTCTTATTAATTGCTTCCTTGTAAGGAAGGATACACTAGGCTAAAGCGATAGTCAAAATTTTAAATGCTGGTTGTCATTTAGCTAAAATCCGTTTCTTTGTAAGGCTAGGAGCTTACAAATGCCCGTATCTAAAAAGCTTAAATATTTTACAATTGAAACCCATGACGAGGAATATCTCGGAAATGGTCAAATCCACAAAAAAAGTACATGCCATAAATTAGTTTGTTTTAATGAGATCTACATTTTTCTGTGTAGTAAGTTTTTGTATTTCTCTTACGGTTTACCATTTATGTAAAATTCACCCAGAATAAGGAGATATTCAGAGGCTATCTCCAGAAAACCTAGATATACATTTCATTTGGGATGTAAATGTCTTTAATATACGTTACTTTAATACATTCTTTAGAGCCATTTATGAGTAAATAAAAATGTTTCCCTGTAGAGGGCTGTCTTGGGGTGGGGATATTTTTCTCAAAATCTTCGTGTCGCATTCATGGAAGATAATAAACTTAAGTACCAAAATTTATATTTTTCCGACTTTTCGTTTTTGAGTTATCGTGTTCACACATGGACACATTCAATCATACGGAGCTTTAAAACGTGTATTTCCGGTGAAATCTCGGTATCAAAATTTTGGTTAGAGTGAAATACCTTCTCTACCTATGTAACAAGTCTGTTTTTTGCTGTGGAAATTTTCTCGGACGTTGGCGAATGTGTTTCAAAAAGTTCATGTTTCGTGAACTGCATATGTAGTGAGGGAATACTTAAAAGTTGACCTTAAGAAATGTTATAAAGATAGGCTTCCATCCCTAAAGTGTGATTATGTCTTACATGTGACGAAAAAGGTGTAACGTAGTAATCTACAAAACTCTTCAACCATATAAACAAATAAACTTTGCTTATTCATTTACAGTTTTTATTCGTAAGCTACTATTCATCGCTCCTATTTCGAGCCAACATAAATCCAAAAAGGATTTGCCTGCCTTCTTTTCTATTTATGATATTTTAATTGCAGAATAATATAAGAACACAAGTGACCAAAATGATAAGTTTGCGTAATAATTGCATTCAAAGATAATATTTTTAAGTGAAAAAGGGCCATTTGTGTGTATTCCCCACGGACATTGTCTTGTGTTAAATTTAGTGGAGCCTCAGGAAAACGTTCCACGATAAAGCCAGACATGCATTCACTGCTTATACCGTCGTCAGCTGATCGAGATCTTGGTTTCTTGTGTGACGTCATGCGCTCTATCTATATACGGTTTCGGTATGAAGGTTTTCGTACTTCTGCTGTAAGATGATTGCTTCCTTTAATTTCCAGTGCTTGGCTTCTAGATGGAAGTTTCTAAGTTAAATGCATGTTCAACTTTATCGAACCATGAGCAAGAGTCTGACTTTCATGAGGACGCTAATTTGTGGTAAGGTATAGAATGCTTGCACCGTAAGCTCTTAATAGTGACGGAAGAGTTAACCAGGTGGATGATTCTCTTGACTTGCCGCACAGGCGGTCAGTTCGACAGTACGATATCTGCGAGTATGTAGAGAGCTTTTGAAGGGTTTAATCGACCTAGTTATCTCGACACTCATATGAAGGGGATCTGCCGCTCATTACACTCATTACACTTATGAAATACACTCCAATAAATTACAGCCAATGAAGCTAGCTTATAAAATAATACACTTGATTGTTGCATCAGAAACAGAGTACCAATTGTTGCGTATGCAATCGTGATTGACTGGCTTTGGGTTTTTCTGATCAGCTTGATTAAATCTTGAGCTGGAAGATAATGGTACTATAGTTGTCAGCCAATTTATTAACAGTCGCTAAAATTACAAAACAAAAAACAATATAACATTAATTTTGACAAGGTTCCCCGTATGTACAAAGTGTATAGTGGATAGAGAAAGTATTATATTCTACCCAAAAATTCGATGTCGAGGTTTCACAGGAAATTAATGTTTTGGGGTCCCCTGAGTCAAAAAAAAACATTTTTAGAAAAAAGGTCCGTGTGTGTGTGTGTGTGGACAGAACAGCTCAAAAATGAAAAGACCATTAAATATTAAACTTGGTATTTAGGTTTAGTATCTTCCAAGGATGTGACACAAAGATTTTCAAGAAACTACCCTTTTCATGGAAAATTTTTCGAACATTTTGATTTTATCAAAAATAGCTCTTAACGATTTTGATTAAAATGCCGTACATTAAAATGTATATCTTGAATTTTCTGAGAATAGCCTCAGAAGGCCTTTTTATTCTGGAAAAACAATAAATTCTAAATTCATATAATCCTAAACATAATAAATCCTATTATAATTTCATTTTTTAAAAAGCTATTAATTTTGCCGATTATTACTTAAATGCTAAACTGCAACAGATACACAAACGCTTACTGCCCAAAAAATGTAGATCTCGTCAAAACACATTTATGTCCTTACAGTTTTGCTGTGGAAATAACCGTTTCCAAGTTATTCTTTGTTATTGGTTTCACTTGTAAAGTACTTATACTTGTGAGACAGTAGGTATCAGTTTTGTTTTTGTTCTCCTGGCCAAGCAAAGAGGCGATCTGCAAACAATTACATAACGGCGGCTTTTAAAACATTTGACTGTTGGCTTAACCTAATGCATTCCCTTGGTTCGCTTCTACTTATAAGGAACTAAGCCATAAGAACATTCTGCTAATGATTAGCATTGTATAGAAAGAAGAATAATCTTATGTAAGAAGTTTGTAGAGAAAGTTATGTGTGTGTAGCACATCAGATCTTTAACATAATTAATCATAGATTCAGTTAGAAAATAGTAATTTTCCACCTTTGTTCTATTACGAACATTACAGTATTTTATAATCGGCTTCAGAAGTCAGAATCTGATCGTAGGAGTTTTCGTTACAGTAATACAGTTACGAGAATGTAGAGTTACACCAAATTAAAAAAAGTTTAGCTTTAGAATTGATGGAGAGAAATTTGGAAATATTAATAAGCAGAAATAACAAACGGTAGTGCATTTAATTTAGTTTTGCATTAATTTAATAATTTTTAAATTTAAATTATTTGTTTTTTCTACCGCTTACCTACAGTAAGTAGAGGCATTTTTACATTTCACTCAAAACTTTCAAACTGAGATTACAAATAAAAGATATGATAGAGAAAAAACTAGGTGTGTGTGTTGAGTGCATAATTCAAAATCTAAAAGTCACTTAAATACCAAACTTGGTATTTAGTTTCAGTATCTTCAAAGAATGCCACACAAAAATGAATATATATATATATATTAGCCGATCCTAAACTATCTATTATATGTAAAAAATCATTGCTTTTGGTTTTCTCATGAAGGTCTCAAAAAAAAAATTTTTTTAAAATATTACATGTTTAAGATATTTTCAAAACAAGTAAAATGCATACGTTACTCTGAAAATAACCTTTAAAGGCCTGTTAATTCAGAATGACTTTTGTAGAAACTGGTTAATCCTAAGAGATAAATAAAATAGTACTAAAAACGCAGACCTATATGTCAAAATGTTGTGTAGCGTTAATCATTTCTACGGTATTCAGTTATTGATGTCGGTATTCTCTGTCTCTTATTTTGAGTTGGGAGCCTAACCATTCATGAGCACGGCACCTCCCTTTTCTGCCACCCTCTGGAGCAACAAGTCTTTGCTGTCTACCTCAAGACGCGAGAGGGCATCGAGTGAAAACAGCCGAACATCTGGCGAGTCGTAACCTAGGATGGAGTTGCGGGCTGATGAAGCTGGTAGGCGGATTTACCCAATGTGCGGGTATCAGGAAGACTGGACGCACATTTTGGCAGATTGCATGCAGATGGAGGATATTAGCAAAAAATTGCTGCCGGAAGCATATTTAACTTCAAACAGACGAAGGACAGCATTCTGGGATTTGATTCTAAACTGCCAAGCCTGGGCACATACTTAATAGAAGTTCGTGCACTAAGAGATAAAATACTTTTGTAAATATTGTATAGACTTATTTGGTGTTTGAATAATCTATATGTATGAATACGTGGTGTAGTTCTGAGTTCAGGTGTGTATGTGTTTGTGTGTGTGTATGTACGTGTGTGTGATATAGTGTTCTTTCTTGTATTGTTCTATAGTCCAAGTTGTAGCGCGCGTTCATGTGTATGTGAGTGTATTTCTAATGTTGTTAAGATATATAAAATAGATATGTAGTTAATATTCTAAATGCATGCGACTGTGTGACGCAAATATTGTATTGTTGTAACCTTAATAATAAAATACTACTTCATCCAACTTCAAGAGAGTTTGGTGAAAACAGTTAACACTTTTATGTAGCGTAACTCCAAGTTTCTGTGATGTATCCGTATTTCTTAAATTATTTCACTCTGGGAGATTTTTAGCTATATCCGAGTGAGATATTTCTAAATTTAAAATTGTTTTAGACGCAATGATTTCAAAGTTATTCATGTGCACTTCACAGTATCAGCTTTTTTATCTTTATTATCTCTAGCCCACATGTACAATGTACATAGTGGATAGAGAAGGTATTGTATTCCACTCAAAAATTCGATATCGATATTTCACCGGAAATACATGTTTTGGGATACTCTGAGTCCGAAAAAAGCATTTTTAGAAAAAGGTCTGTGTACATCTGTGTGTGCGCGCGTGTGTCAGCATAACTCAAAAACGAAAATTCCTTTAAATACCAAACTTGGTATTCGACGAAGATTTTCAAGAGAATCCGCCACCATAAACTACACTTTACATGGAAAAATTTTCGGAAATTTTAATTTTCTAAAAAAATGGCTCTAACGATTTTGATTAAAATACTGTATATTAAAGATACTTAAATGGCAAATAAAATGTATATCTTGAATTTTCTGGGAATAGCCTCTAAAGACCTCTTTATTCTGAACTAATGGTAAGCTGTAAGAGACAAAAACTAAAAGTGCAGACTAAGTTAAAACTCAATTTATATCATATACATTTTTTGGTGGAAATGACGATTTCTGAGATAATTCTTATTTGTTTCAGAATTGAAATACTCGTACTTAAAATTTTCTCACACGGAAATTTATACGTTTCTGGCCCTGCATAAAAACTGATTTAAACACATGGCAACCAGCTTTTAAAGCATTTGACCATCGTTTTAACCTACTGTATTCCCTAATTTTCCTTCTATTTACAAGGAAGCAAATAAATAAGACAATTTCTGCTAAAGTTTATGTCGATTATAATAAAGTAGATAGAAGAATAAGTTTTTGAACAATAATTTTTACAGAGATGTAGAGAAAGTCATGCGAATGAAATACATCGGATATTTTCTTTCTCTAGCCCGCAAGTACAATGAGATTGTGGATAGAGAAGGTATCGTATTCCATTCAAAAATTCGATGCTGAGAATTCACCGGAAATACAGGTGCACCCAAAATTTAATACATCTAATATTATATTCGCATGACTTTCTCTAGCTGCCTTACAAACTTCTTAGAAAAGATTATTCTTCTTTATACACAATGCTAATCGATATAAACATTAGATGAATGTCATTATTAAGTTCCTTATAAGTAGAAGGGAACTAAGGGAATGCAGTAAGCTAAACTGATAGTCAAATGTTTTAAAAGCTGTCGTTATGTGATTTCTATTGCAAATCGCTTCTTTGCTTGGCCAGGAGTAGAACAAAAGAAAAATCGACACTTTCTGTCTGAGAAAAGTATAAGTACCTCACAATGAAACCAATAACAAGGAATATCTCGGAAACGGATATCTCCACAAAAAAAACAACAAAACAAAAACCTAAAGGTCATAAATTGTGTATTTTGACGAGATCTAAAATTGTTTATATAGTAAGTATTTGACTACCTCTTACGGTTTAGCAGCTAAGCAAAATTCAGCCGGAATAAAGAGGTCTTCGGAGGTTATTCCCAAAAAATGCAAGATATACATTTTATTCGGGATGTAAATATGTTTAATATACGTGATTTTAAGCAAAATCATCAAGGGCATTTTTAAGAAAATCAAACATTTTGAAAATGTTTCCATGTAAAGGGTAGTTTATGTGGAGGGGATTTTCATGAAAATCTTCGAGTCGCATCTTTGGAAGATACTTAACCTAAATACCAAGTTTGGTATTTAACGGTGTTTTCGTTTTTAAGCTATGCTGTCTGCAGACACACACACACACACACACACACACACACACATGCGGACCTTTCTCCAAAAATGTTTTTTTCGGACTCTTGGGACCCCAAAACATATATTTCCGGTGAAATCTTGATATCGAATTTTTGGGTGGAATATAATACCTTCTGTACCTTTTCCCTTTGGCTTAAAGCAGAAAAGTGTGACGATTTTCATTACTGGGCCTCAATGTTAGTTATGCGTCTGCATTTATATGGGGCAGACTATCAGTACATCGATTTCTCCCCCTTCCTCTCTCATATCCTTCCTGTACTACAAACTCTGGTTGAAGTGTATTCTAAAATCTGAAATGCCGCCGTTGGTAACGAAGTGCCCAACAATGTGCTTCACGTTAGCTTACGATCCATTTGATTCAGTGCTCTGCTAATACCAGTCTCACATGAATAGGAACGTGCACATTTTGTATCCCGAGCGAGCTCTTCGTCCGATCATAAAAGAGCCGAGCGAGTTGTTTTAGAGCCGTTGTGAATACGGTAGAGTGTTTTAAACTACGAAGGGGGAAATATCCCTTCCTAACGGGTGGTTTAAATACCTTTTCACATTCCAGTTCATTTTTGTTGACCGTCTGTGTTTTCTAGCAGCTAAATTACAAATCGGGTATTTACTCCGTAATCACCAGTGGCAGCATCCTGCTATTCACTGCATTCCTAAGCTTTATTCTAATCCGTCCATGCTTGTTAGTCAGCGTTTTACAGAACAAGGTACTCTGCAATGGTAAAAAATAACATTTTTACTTTCTCTAGCTCCATATGTACAATGTACATAGGGATAGAGAAGTATTGCATTCCACCCAAAAATTCGAAACCACGATTTCACCGGAAGCACATGTTTAAGGATCCCCTGTATCCAAGAAAAGCATTTTGAGAAAAAGGTCCGTGTGTGTGTGTCCGTGTGTCTGTGAACACGATAACTCAAAAACGAATAGTAGCTAAAATACCAACCTTGGTATTTAAGTTTAGTATCTTTCAGGGATGCGACACGAAGATTTTGAGAAAAATCCCCCCACCCCAAACTACCCTTTACATGGAACTTTTTTTCGAAAATTTTGATTTTCTTAAAAATGACTAACGATGTTGATTAAAATATCATATATTAAAGATATTTACGTAACAAATAAATTGTATATCTTGAATTTTCTGGTAATAGCTTCTGAAGACCTGTTTATTCTGGATGAATTTTGCTTAATTTGGCATAATTAGTAAACCGTAAGAGATAGACAAAAACTTGCTATACAAAAACTGTATGTTCTTTTAAAATACACAAGTTATGTACTATACATTTTTCCCTGGAGCTTACCGTTTTCGAGGTACTCATTGTTGTTAGTTTCAGTTGTGAAGTACTTATACTTTTCTCAGACGGGAGTGTCCGTTTTTTTTTTTGTTCAACTCCTGGCCAAGAAAAGAAGCTACTTGTAATGACAATCGCGTAAGAATAGTTTTTAAAACATTTGACTATCGGTTTAGCCTAGTGTATTCCCTTATTTTCTTCCTACTTATAAGGAACTAAGTACTAAGAACATTGTGCTAATGAGTATCTCGATTAGCAAGGTGCAGAAAGAAGAATTATCTTATATAAGAAGTTTGAAGAACAGCTAGAGAAAGTCATGTGAGTGTAACACATCAGATTTTTAGAACATTTGTATCTTTAAATTCAGATTTCTCAAAACAGTAGTTTTTGATACTTTATACCTTTTTCTCAGAAAGTATGAGAGCTGGAAAGCTGTTATTTTCAGCACATATACCTACAGGGTGTTAATGAATTATACCAAAATATGCTCACAGAATATGTAGATTACTTAAATAAGTAATTTGAGATAGGAGACTTATGGCCTGTTTCTTGAAATTTCGAGGCTATACGTTTCTGAAGTGCCAGTACATCACGTATCGCGCCACTTCGTCTGGAATGAAAAAAATAATATTAAAAACATTTACTCTATTACAGGAATCGGTCTCATGACCTTTGGGATAGCAGCTTCCCGCGTTACGCACTAAACCACCAGAGCAGTTGAAAAACTGAGTAGGCTACATAACTCAAAAATATTGTTAATGATCAGTGTCGCACTGTCAAGTGATTAGTTCGAGATTTTACAGATTTTTGCGGCATTAAATCTTGTGAACGCTAGTAACGAGCTGCTAAAAAATCGATATTTCTATACTCGGGCTGCAGTTTTAAAGACGTTCGAAGCCATTTTTTTGACCTGCTTTGCTTTAACCCCGACTTATCAGCACCTGACACCCACGTTTAACGCTATATAGTTGCGTTATGTTTATCCGGGAACCATGCTCGCCGATCTCAAATTACTTATATCAATCACGTGCACAATCTCACAAATTATTTCGGTGTAGTTCATTATACAGCATATAGTTGAACTTTCTGAACCACAATGGTGATGTTATAGTACACATTGATTATATTATGAGAGCAACAACATTGCAAATTTCCACATTTTTATTTTTTTGAATTGGCAGATATATTTCTTTTTTTAATTTCCAGTCAAATTGTATGACCTTTGCATTAGTGGTAAACCATCAGAGATAGAAACTTGCTACACAAGAATGTAGACCCTGTTAAAGGACACAATTTATTCACTATATACTTTTGTGAAGTTACCCATTCTAAATATATCTTTAATTATTAGTTTAAAATTTAAAGTATCATAGCGAAATAATTAAGGTTCAGAAGATAGCTGATGATACTAAGAACAAGCATGCAAAAGTGTGATTATGTATTGCAAATAGTATCAGAGAAAAAGTAACATGAATTCACATATTTTAAAGACCAAGTTTTGTTACTTTTCTGCAGAATGAAATACTGCTTATAGAATCTACATAAGCTATTAATGCAAACAAACCCTTGAAATAATTGTCATTATTTGTAGAATAGCTCATACAAATTTCTGGAAAAACAATTGAATACTTTAAGAGCAGTGGTAATTCAACTCACTTAAGGTGTAAGTTCCGTATGTTTAGACTATCTTGTCCGCTTAAATAAAAACTGTGAATTATTAGATAGTCATTATTCAGTTTAATCCAAAATACATACTGTACATGAATGCATTGTAGAATGGCCGCTAAACACTCTCATATTTTCGTAATATATTAGCTAGTTGCAATCCTGAAGAGCATTCAGGTAATCACGACTCACACGAATCAGCCTGCAATATGCAGTTCAGCTCAGCTTTGAGGGTAAGCTATCATTGTGGCTGAGTGAAGTGCCAGGAAGCACACAGTATGCTAGGACCTTCACCCAGTGACATATAGCCTATCATGCTTCTCTCCAGCCAGCTCCGCGGTTTGCGTGCACGCAATTACTCTGTCACAGTCGAAAGGGGCTTGCAATAGGGGAAAGCAATTTAAGGGAGAGGAGATACTTTCATTTTATAAAGTTGAGATGTTGAAAAGGAGTAGGTATAATGGGTCCAAACAATGGAACTCATCTTTCAACTAAATGTGAAGATAATTATAAACATGATGTTTTTATTTTCTGTAGCCCCGTATGTATAATGCACATAGGGATAGAGAAGTATTGTATTCCACCCAAAACTTCGATGTGGAGATTTCACCGGATATACATGTTTTAGGACCCCCTGCGTCCAAAAAAAGCATTTTCAGAAACAGGTCCGTGTGAGTGTGTGTGTGTGTGTGTCTGTCTGTCTGTCTGTCTGTCTGTCTGTATGTATGTCTGTGGACAGCAGAGCTCAAAAACGAAAAGACGGGTAAATACTAAACTTGGTATTTAAGTTTGGTATCTTCCAAGTATGCGACATCCCTAATTACCCTTTACATGGAAAAATTTTCTAAAATGTTGTTTTCCTTAAAAATGGCTCTAACGAGTTTGATTAAAATATCACATATTAAAGCCAATTCTATCACAAACAAAATGCATATCTTGAATTTTCTGAGAATAGCTTCTAAAGACCTGTTTATTCTGGATGATTTTTTTTTTTTAATTTAGAGTAAATAGTAAACTGTAAGAGATAGAAAAAAAAAGTTACTGTACAAAAAATTTAGATCTCGTTAAAATACACAAGTTATATCATATGCATTATTTTCGTGGAACTTGCCGTTTTAGAGATATTCCTTGCTATTAGTTTCAGTTGTAAGTACTTATACTTTTCACAGACGGGAAGGTTCGTTTTTCTTTTGTTATACACCTGGCCAAGCAAAGAGGCGATTTGCAATGACAATCGCATAACGACAGCTTTTAAAACATTTGAATATCACTTAAGCCTAGTGCATTCTCTTAGTTCCAGTCTACTTATAAGGAACTAAGTAACAAAATTCTGCTAATGTTTATCTCGATTAGCGTGGTGTTGAAAGAAGAGTTATCTTTTGTAAGACGTTTGTTTGTAGAGTAGCTAGAGAAAGTCATGTGAGTGTAACATCAGATTTTTTATATTATGTTTAATCTGTAGTTAACACGAATTCTATCATTTGTGTATGTAAACTGAAGTGTGCTTTTATCAGATATTTATAGTTTAGTCGGCTAACTGTGCCCATATGAAGAACTTGCAACCCTTAGGACTTACACGAGGATCTGATTTTAGTATCAGAAGACTATCGAGGAGTCAACGACATTCTATCATAGAACGAGGGATCGGCGCGTCACCAGACAGAAGTGATGTTCCTGAATAGTTCATAATTTTATCATGTATTAAGTATATTAATATACTAGTTTATAGTTGCAAATTAATATTTAAACAAATTGTATAAAATAATTTAATCCGTAATATGAAAATAGCCATCTCGATTTGAATAGTAAACTTGAAAATTCAAGCAAAGCTCGTGATAAAATTATTGGACATGATACGCGAACTTCAACATGTACTTTATATAATCATGAATGCAACAAATATATTGGTATTTTAACTAAAAAAAAAGCTAAAGCCATTGTAATATATAAATACAAATTTATAAAAAAAGAGCGCAGGGATATAAAATTGAAAATTATAAGTGTATTAGAAACAATTCTGAGTTTCGTAATCTGTTCCTAAATAGTTAAATACGATTAACTTCATAACTGTGCTAAAATTCCTTAAAATGTGTCATTTTTTTTTTAAACTTAGCTCCTTTAACCTGGTAGGGCACATCAAAGCATGAATGGCATAGGCGAAAAGATACTGAAATGAGCCCGGGGTCTAGAAAGCCTAGAGTTACTCGACATTCGTCTTGTCAGGACAAGGAAAAGTCCGCAAAAAACCTTACCCCGGTAACTCGGAACCTCAGACATGCTACCTCCACACTTCAACAGAGGTGAGCTAAAATGGGCTTATTATTCATGATAAGTGCTGTATGTTTGTAGGCTGTAGGCAAGTAAACAAGAATCAATATTTTCTGTATAATCTCGTATTATTATTTATCACATTTTACTAGGCCAGCTATGGGCAATCCTGAATACTTAACACACAAATCTTAAATCCGGTTAACACCACGTAGTTTGAAACACATTTTAGATGGAAAACAGATAGACAATGAATGCAGTGATATACCGATTTCTTTTGTATACAGTAAAGACTTTAGTAAGCCAAACATTGCATTTAATTGCATTATTTCATTAAAATATAGGTTTCCTATAGCTGCTCGTTGAAGTCTCCTTAGAACGGTGATAGCGCGGCTGCTTGTCGATTTCCGGTACAGGCGTGGGGAATTTTACCTCCCTGGAAGACCTGTTCCGGGATGCACTCAGCTTTGAGGGGTTCCATAGGGGGCCAATTGAGCAGCTACTTGATTGAGAAATAGCGGCTCCAGATCAAGATGACCGCATCAACCAGTTGGGAGGATCCAGAGGCGCGGATCACGTCTTCCCATTCATGACGCCTTCTGGGATGCAGCGGCCGGGCGGTAGGCCAAGGGACCTTGTGGACTGTCGTGCCATGGAGTTTATAGGTATTCGTCAGGCAAAAGAGATCTGATATTTATTTTGACTTGACATAATTCATTGTTGTGCAAACGGCGCAAGTGCGGGTTTTCTCCGGGTTCTGCGGTTTCCGCAGCATTCCACATGTACTCCAACTTAATTCCAATTATCATCAGTGTCATCGCCTGCGGTGCCATATCTAGTAAAGCGGTCGTTAAACACTATTAAAATGCCCAAGGAAAAGGAGAGGGATGGGAGTCAGAGAGGCAAAACTGGAATCCTGTGTATAGACGAATATTTGTTTGACATAAAATGAGGAATGATGTTAAATAACGCGGAATTATTCACAAGTTAAGAAAGATGTCAACTGAAACAGCTTTTATTTCCAAATGTAGGAATTAGCCGATGAAAAGAAAAAGTTATTTGTTTCTTAGAAAAAGTTATTTGTTTCTTAGGTGTACTTTTACTTTCTCTGCACGTACTATGTACATAGTGTATAGAGAAGGTATTGCACTCCTCCCAAAATTTCGATGCCGAGATTTCATCGGAAATAAAAGTTTTGAGACCCCTTGAATGCAAAAAAAGTTAGAAAAAATATCCGTATATATATATATATATATATATATATATATATATATATGTGTGTGTGTGTGTGTGTGTCTGTGGTCGGCATAGCTCAAAAACGGTTAGACCGTTAAATACCAAACTTTGTATTTGAGTTCGGTATCTTTCAAGCATGCGACACAAAAATTTCCAAGAAAGTACCCCCACGACAAACTACCCTTTATATGGAAAAATATTTGAAAATTTTGATTTTCTCAAAAATGGCTCTAACGGTTTTGATTAAAATCTCTTATATTAAGATATTTACATCATAAATATAATGTATATCTTCAATTTTCTGGGAATATCCTCTGAAGACATGTTTATTCTGGATGAATTTAGCGGAATTTTGCTTAACTGGTAAACCGTAATAAATAGACAGAAACTTACCATACATAAAATTTAGAGTTCATTAAAACACAATTTATGTCATATACATTTTTTCGTGGAGTTGGCCGTTTTTGAGATATTCCTTGTTATTTGTTTGAGCTTTAAGGTAGGTACTTATAACTTTTCTCTTATGGGAATTTGTCAACTGCTCACCGCACAAAGAAATGGATTTCAGTCCCATAGCGACCACATTTTAAGACTGTCGGTTTAGCCTAGTATTCCCTTCCACTTATAAGGAACTAAGTAATAAGATTGTTTTTGCTAATATTTATCTCGATTAGCATGAAGTAGATAGAACAATAAGCTTATGAACAATAATTTGTTACCGAGATGTAGAGAAAGGTTTTTTATTATTGCTCTTGTTAAACTCTACGCACTATAGTTAGACGAACACTAAATAATACTAAAAACGCTACTAAAATGTGTGGAGGTTATTGCAAATTGGTTTCTTATTCGTAAAGAGACATTTGAATAACACTGTATTTCCAGAAGGTGCTCATTCCATTAGACTATAAGAGAGGATACGAAATGAAATGAAAGCTGTGAGAGATGTTGAATAGATTTAATACAAATTACTGTCATCTGCCACACAATAGCCTTAAAGCTCTACAGTGCCGATGAAAGGAAATCCAGCAGCCCCTCTCTGCCCTCTATCCTTCTGAAGAGAGATCCTCTTCTATTCTTGGCACGCGATGTTGTAATCTTGAAGTGTCATTAATAGCGTACGGGTACAAATCCAAAACCCACGACCTTAACTAGCAAGAACACTCTTACACTGCCCTACTTGGAATTCAGCCACATGCGAATACAAAATTGGCATTCTTCTACCAGTTCTACTTTCTCTACACGTGTTATGTACATAGTGTATAGAGAAGGCATTTAGACCCAAAAATTGAATACCAAGATTTAACCGGAAATATATGTTTTAAGACCCCCTGAATAAAAATAAAAAACATTTTTAAAAAATGTCCGCGTGTGTCTGTGAACAGCAGAGCTCAGAAACGAAAAGACCGTTAAATACCAAACTAGCTATTAACTTTGGTATTTTTCACGGATGCGACACAAAGATTTTCAAGAAAATTCCCCCACCTCTATCCTTTAAATGGAAATGTTTTCTAATATTTTGATTTTCTCAAAAACGTCTGAAATGATTTTGATTAAAATCTCTTATATTTCAGACATTTACATACCAAATATGTATGTATATCTTGAATTTTATGGGAACATTTCTGGGTGATTTTTATTGAATTTTGCATAACTGCTAAACCGTAAGAGATGGACCATACCTTATCACACCAATAATGTAGAGTATGTTAAACACAATATTTATGTTATATGCTTTTTTGTGGGGTTTATCGTTTTTGAGATATTCCTTGTTTTTTGTTTCAGTTTTAAAAAAAAAGCTTATACTTTTCTCATATAATATGTCAACCCTTATCCATACAAACAAAGGAACTTCAGTCACATAGCAACCAGCTTTTGACTGTCACTTTAGCCTATGGTACTCCATTATTTCGCCCTCAAGGAAGCAAGTAATAAGACTATTTCTGCTCTTGTATTTTCTCTATTAGCATGAAGTAAACAGAAGCATAAGCTTTTTAACAATTTTCTGTAGAGATGTAGAGAAATTCATGTGAATAGAACAACACACATTTTCCGATAGTATTCTCTAGGCTATGATTTTAAGATTTGAAAACATTGCTGGACAAAGAGTCGCAGTTAAAACTCTGCATTAGTCGTGAAAGAAAGTCGCATATTTTTTATTTAAAAAATCCGTGTGAATTCCAATCACATGACCTTTTTTACACCTCTCGTTGAATCTCGTTGTCATATACATTTTTTGTGTAGTTGACCTTTTTTGAGATATTCCATGTTATTGGTTTCAGTTTGAAAATACTGAAAACTTTTCACACATAAGAATCTGTCAACTCCTGGCATTGCAAAGTAGCGGATTTCATCCACATGACGACCCGTTTTTAAAAGATTTGACTATCATTTTAACCTAGTGTATTCCATTATTTCCTTTCTACTTAAAAGAAAGTATCTCTGCTAATGTGCATCTCGATTAGCATCAGTCTAATAATCTTTGTAACAATAATTTGTTACAGAGGTGTGGAGAAAGTCATGTGAATGGAATACATCAGGTTTTTCTGATATCTGCATGACTGTGGGTTTAGAATTTTAAACATTGCTGGATAAAAAGTCACACTTAAAATTCTGAATTCTGTTGGAAGAAAGGTGCATATTTTGCATTTAAAATTAACACAAGCTGATGCAACAAACCCTTCAAAAGCCCAAATGAATTCTATTCTTACTTTGGATTGTTTATTAATGCATTGCTCTACTTGGAAATGTATGAATTAAAACGTTTATAAAGGAAGTTTTGGATTAATAGAAAGGTGTGGCAATAGATTATTTTATTGACATTAAATTAGTTTAGATTAAGAATGCTAAGAGGTTTTTCACATGGCCAACTTTACCCATGTTTCTGCAAACTATATACTAGATATTTTACTCAAACTCGTTAGATCCATTTAAAACACTTTTTTTTTTAAATATATTCCATATAAAAAATAGCTTCTGAGTTAAATTTTCTTTAAATTTTCGTGTTGCATCCTTGATAGATGTCAAACTTAAATATCAGGTTTGGTATTTACAGATGTTTCCTAATTTGACTTGTGCTCATCCAAAGATACACAGTCATACACACATGGCTCTGAAACTTTTTTTTTCGGATTCAGGGTTTTTAAAAACGTGTTTCCGAAGAACTTTCAGTATCAAAGTTTTAAGTGGCTCTAGTACAAACTACTTATAAATGCTAAAGCTTCAATCTACTTTATCCTAGTCGACATAAACATTTGCAGAAATTGCGTTGTTACATGTTTCTTGTAGTTAAAAGGAGATTAGGTGAATTCAGTAGGCTTTGTGAAATATTCAAATATTTTTAGAGCAGATTACTATGTGATTACGTTTAAATTTCGTTCTCTTTGTATGTTAGGAATAAAATATAGGTATGTGCTAATTTAATACAAAAAATATTTGGAAAATAATTAACGCCATAAACATTTTTATTTGACATAATTTGTGTGCTTTAACCAGATCTGCATTCAGAACGATGAGGACTATCGACTTTTTCCCTCTATAAAATGCAAGGTACATATTTCACCTTCTTCGCCTGCTTATTCTCATCACAAATGTTTATAGCAAACGAAACGTATATCTTGAACTTTTTTGGAATAGCCTCTAAACATCTCTTCATTCCGGATGACTTTTCTGCAACTTCTAAACCGAAAGAGATATTACAATTTTTATCAGTAATTTCTGTTTTAACGATGTTTATATCACGATTAGGGACTAATTTTGAGTATGACTTAAGACAATTATTCCTTTATCTATACAAATAAGAATGTTATCTATAGGAACAAAAACTACACAAAATTGTAGATTAAAACTCGCAACTTATATCATATACATTTTTGTAGAGTTAACAATTTACGAGATATTCCTTGCTATTGGGTTTAGTTTAAAACTACCTGAACTTTCTAAGGCGGGAATTCAGCTTTCGCTTCGTCTCTTTTGTTTTACTTCCGTGAATGCAAAAAGGTTCCAATTGCTTCACATACCAATAGCATTTAAAATATCTGACTATCGTTTTAACCTTGTGTATTCACTTATTTCCCTTCTACTTATAAGCAAGCAAGTAATAAGATAATTTCTGCTAATGCTTATCGCAGTTAGTATGACTTGAATAAAGGAATAATATTTTGTAAGACAAAGTCATGTCATTGAAACACTTCAGCTTTTTTATGTCCATTGTACTTTCTCTAAAATGTCCAGCTCGATGAGTAATATCGATAGCAAGTAGCTGAAACCCAAGAGGAAAGAAATAAGAAATCCGAATATGCCAACATTCATAAATTGTCTTTGAAATCGTTGGTGGAAGACAAAAAGAAGTTTTAAATGCCAGTGGAAAAATGTACTACAGAAATAGCTGAAGCAGCAATATGAAAGCTACGGAATGCGTAGAATTGCAGGAATCTTATATGAAGTTCCAGAGAATGGGAAGTATGAATAAGGCAACCCAGAGCTAACGCGGTAGAGATGGAAAGTGGTAGCGATTTATGATTTGTTTGTTTAAGTCTTAAAACTAAATAACTACAGTAGTGCTGCAAACACGTGCGCTTTAATTATCAAAAGTGGAATGCAGAAGACAATCAGTTTATCTCTTAAATAATTTATACAATATACCAGACATTACTTGTAGCCTGTGCAAGAATTCTGTATATATTATAAGCAAAAAGAAAGCTAAATTTCTCTCTTTACTTGCTTACCGATCGAACATCTTTTTTTATAAATACAAAACGAATTAAATATCAGAACGACCGGTTTACTACCTTGTTAGTCTTGAAGAGCACGACTGGTATGACCGA
The DNA here is from genome assembly GCA_030762935.1 of Hymenopus coronatus. NCBI lineage: Eukaryota > Metazoa > Arthropoda > Insecta > Mantodea > Hymenopodidae > Hymenopus > Hymenopus coronatus. The sequence continues at coordinate 47,560,919 of CM060885.1, read as the reverse complement.
TTTTCTATTTCTACACCTATGTTATGTAGCATTACTACCATCAATAAGAAAGGATGCTCCTGCTTTCACAGTAAGCATATTCAAGAGGAAAAATACATCAGCTATACGAAAATATTCGAAAAGGTATGACTATTCGGAAGCTGGGTTAAAGCTATTCAATACCGATTAATAATATGGATAGTTAAACACTGAGTGGATCATTGATATGCTAGAGTTTTAGTCATGGTGTCGCATGTTTATTTTCTCGACTACGTATGCATTATGTACCCAAAAATGTGATACCTACTCAAATTTCAGCAGAAGTGCGTGTATTGAGACCACCAAAATCCAAAAAAAGCATTTGTGTGTGTGTGTGTGTGTGTGTGTGTGTTTGCAACAAAAACGATAAGTCCATTAAATACCAAACTTGGTACATGTCTTCCAAAGGTGCGAAAGGAAGATTTACGGTGAAATAAATCCCCGATCCAAAATTATCTTTTATATGAACATTTTAATTCTCTCAAAAACGTCCTAGCGATGTTGATAAAAGTACTGTATAATAAATATATTTACACAACAAACAAAATGTATGTCTTGAATTTCAAACTTACCACACCAAAAATTTAGGTGTCGTTAAATTCACACAATAAATACATTCTTATAGAGTTTCCCATTTCTGAGATATTGCCTGTTATTGGGTTTAATTATAAAATAATTGCACTTTTCTCAAACAGTAAATTATTTGTGTTTCTTTTGTTTTACTTTTGGCTATGCAAAGAAGCAATTTCAATGACAATAGTGACAGTTTTTAAAAGACTATACTATCGATTTAGCTTAGTGTATTCCCTTATATCCTTTCTAATTATAAGGAACTAAGAATAAGACTATTTCTGGTAATATTTCTCGACTAACCTAAAGTAGAAAGAAAAACAATGATATGTAAGAAATTTGATTCCAGAAAAGGTAGAGAACCACATGTGAATGGAACACGTCAGATATTTCCTGTCTCTACTATGTACGAAGTGCATAAAGAAGATATTTCATTCCGCCAAAACATTTGATATAATGATTTCTCTGGAAAGATATATTTTGAGGTAACCTGAATCTAAAATGGTTTACTTTCACTACACGTACTATTTACATAGTGTATACAGAAGGTATTGCATTCCAACAAAAAATTAGATACCAAGATTTCACCAGAAATACAAGTTTTGGGGTCCCTGTTGCCAAAAAAAAACCTTTTCAGAAAAAAGGTTCGTTTGTTCTTGGTATTTAAGATTTTGAGAGAATTCTACCTCCGCAAAAAAGTCTTTAAATGGAAAAAAAATGCTGATTTTCTCAAAATTAGCATTTGCATTGCGTAAAAACAAGAATAATCTTTTGTAAGAAGTTTGTTTGTAGAACAGCTACAGAAAGTCATATGAGTGTAACACATCAGATTTTTTGTGATAAATAACATACGTTGCGTGGTGCTGCATTGCGAAATCACAGTCGAAACGAAAGAATTTTCTGCTTTAGGGATTTGGATCAACAGATTGCTTTACGCGATCCATTTCATGAGGTAATGGTGGGCGTAAACGGAATCGTTAATGAACCTCCATTGCACGGTGGTTAGGTCCTGTGATCTTGGGGGTCATGCGATCGATCTGTTGCGGTCAGTCCGGCGACACACAGATGGTGACGTAATGATATGGTACATCTGTGGGAGTGTATGAGCGAAATAACACAGGTACACTTCTCCTCCTGCAGGTTCCCATAACATTTCTGTCCCAACTCGACTTTTTGTAAGCATTTAGAAAGAGTGGTCGCGGATGTGTAGCTAGTGTTGTACCCACTATCTTTGATTGATGAACCGCCACAAGCCTCTGGAGTCAAACCGATGTCCTTTGTCAATAAACTGGTTACGTGTTTTGCTAAAATCAGTAGTTGGCAATTGATTTTTATCGCCAAAATATTCATTTAGCGAGATCGCTGTGCTGACTGCCTGTATTGGTATATATCATAGTATTGTTGGTTGACTGCTCCCGGATTTCTTGCGCAATTAGTTATTATTGTGGAATATATTTCCAGAGAATCTCCCACAACAAAGGGTGAGTAGTATGAGATGTATGATCTAGTTCTCGCATTTTTTTAGCTTAACGTCCTTGAACCTGGTTGGTCATATCGGACGATGAATAAAATTGATGAAATGATGCTCAAATGATATCGGGGTCCACGCAGCTTAAAGTTACTCGACGTTCGTCTACTCAGGATAAGGAAAAACCCCCCAAAAAACATTATCCGGGTAACTCGCCCTAAGCGATATTCGAATGTGAGGCAGACACGCTACCACCACACTACCCAGGCGGGCACAGAGGTATTACTATGAGTAATTAAGTATTTATTTCCAACGAATGTTCTTTACTTTCTTTGTAACGAATTAACTATAGGGACATCTTGAAAATACGAATGTCCTGCTTTGACTATTTTCTGAATTCTCATTATAAACTGCTATTATTGTATACTACTGTTATTTTGACAATAATATATAAAACTTAGCCTTCCTTTACGACCATGCCTTTCCAGAATCCCACCACGTCTTTATAGCATTATCTTTATAATGCAGTCCAGCCTCGGAAGTCTGGAATTTTTTTATCCAAATACAAAAAAGTAAAGGACATAAATTGTGATTTGACGAGATCTAAAGTATAAGTTTTGTCTTGCGGTTTACCAGTGATGTAAAAAGTCATTCAGAATGAAGAGAACTGCAGATTATTCAGTTTGTCACGTAGATATATTTAATGTACGGTATTTTAATCAAAATGCTTAGTGTTTTTGAGAAAATCAAAAATACTAAACTTAAATATAAGTTTTGTATTTAACGGACTTTCGTTTTCAAGTGGTGTTGTCCACACACAAACCTTCCTATAAAAATGCTGATTTTTATTTTCTCTACACGTATTAAGTACATGGTAGGACCCAGAGAAAGTATATTGCATTCCACTTAAAATTTTTATACAGAGATTTCACCGGAAAAACACGATTTAAGGTCCCCTACATTTAAAAAAAACATTTTTAGAAAAAGAAGCATGCGCGCAAGTGTGTGTGTGTCCATATGTCTGTGAACACGATAATTCAAAAAAGAAAAGTTGGTAAAATACCAACCTTGATAGTATTAAGTTTAGTATCTTCCAAGGTTGGGATACGAAGATTTTGAGGAAAATCCCTCCACTCCAAACTACTTATATGGAAAAACTTTCTAATGTTGGATTTTCTTAAAAATGGCTAAAACGATTTTGATTAAAATACCGTATCTTAAAAACAGACACATGAAAAATAAAATGTATGTCCTAAAGTTCTGGAATAATCTCTGAACACTGCTTTATTCTGGATGAATTTTACTAAATTTTTCATAACTGGTACACCTTAAGAAATAGACAAAAGTACTACAGAAAAATGTAAATCTCGTACAGCACACAATTTATGCCCTTTACGTTTTTGTTGAACAGGTAACTGTTTCTCTATTGGGATTTCACCAGAAATACATTTTAGAATCTCTGGGTCCACAAAGTATTTTTATAAAAAGCGTAGTTGTATGTGTATGGATAATGTGTGTAACTGAATAAATGTGAAGTTTGGTGTTCAAGTTCAGCATTTTTCAAAACAGTGACACAAACTACTTTTTACATATAAAAATTTCCGAAATATTTTATTTTTTCGAAAATGTAACAATTTGATTAAAATTCCGTATATTAAGGATATGTACACGACAATTAAAATGTATATTTTTTAACTTTCCATTCTGAAGAAGTGTGTAATCTTGTGTAACTGACATGCGTTAGGCGAAGGAAGAACTTAGTTACACAATATATTTAGAGCTCACCTCGATAGTTTTGAGATAGCGTGCCTACCTCGTATATTTTTTTCTCAAAAAATACAGTTCCGGAGGCTTGTCAGGACTCCGGCGCTGAATTCCTTTTTTCTCCATTTTTTCTAGTTTCCTACACTTAGACACATTTGCAAACACAGAATCACCCATGCCCAATGCGGGACTCGAACCCACGATCCTGTGCACCACGAAGCGCCAAAGCGAGTCACTTTAACGAGCGCGGCCACCGGGATCGACATATGTAGGGTCAGACTGAAAAATTCAATGCCATAGCCGGGATTTGAACTACGGATCTCACGGTGCCTAGCCGGTTGCTCTACCACTGAGCTTCCATGGCAATATTTATTCAACAGGTCGATACTTGAAATCTCGCTTAGGTTGAGTTACCGGGATAATGTATATTTTCGGGTTTTTCCTCACCATGAGAATATAAATGTCGAGCAACTTTAAGCTCCATTGACCTTAAGATCATTTGAGCACTATTAACCGATTTCTTTCATCATCCGATGTGACTAACCATTTGTGAGAAACTCTTTAGAATATACAATTTATTCTAAAGAACTTTTTGTGGGTAGCTTTTCCGAAATATCCGTTATTAATAATTTGTTCAGTGCTTTGTTTCTTTTAAGTTTTGTCGATTTGTGGTCGTTTCTCAAATTGCATGGAAAGGTCCGTTATTAGCTATTCTTTTTGTACTTATCAGAGTCTATGAAAAGGTAATGGATATCATTTTGTTTTCTGTGTGAATACGTAAGCGCGCCCCTAGGTGCACCAATCATGGTAGCGACTACTCGTTGCCCCAGTGTTTCCAACCGTAGTATAATTTTGTTGCGTGCACCATAATTTCCCCCTTGATAGCATCATTTTTCTATAATACTATGCAAAAAAGCATGCCTTGTAATTTTTTTTTCAAGTTCTCAGTTGCCAATAATTAGAAACGGTCAATGATCGAATTGGCCGAAGCTCTTAGTTGCAAGCAGCAATGTTTTTTGTCTGTCCCTCTCCCTTTAAAGAAAGGAAAAATAACTAACTTGGTTTTATGTAGCTTAACGTCTTTTAACCTGGTTGGTCATATCGGACGATGAATGAAATCGTTGAAATGAAATTGTCTTCTCAGATGAAGGAAAACTCCGAAAAATGCCTTATCCGGATGTTTTCCACACAGCCATATTCGAACCCACGACTTCTTGAATACTTGAATATGAGGCAGACACGTTAACCTCTAACTGACCAGGAGGGCAGCTATTCTTTTCCGAATTTTCCTAAAATGTTCCCTATTGTTTGTGTAGAAACTCCTGTAACTGCTAAGTGAAGCATAGGGCACTATTACGATGTTTCCTTGATCGATTTTGAATTTCTAGTTCGTCACTTCACCACTATGTGCCGTGGCACATTCACTCTCACATTCAAACTTCCAACTCTGTGGGAGAGCGAATAATTCTGGTTAAAGAAAAATTCCCCGCCCCAGCCGGGAATCGATCCCGGAACCTCTGGCTGGGAAGTCCGCTCGCTGACCACTTGACCACCTTACAATTATTGATCCCCCATCATAAATAATATTCGATTAGTTAAATACCTCATGTAGTTTAATTTTGGTGAAATGCTTATTTTGAATAAATTTGAAAAAACAGGATTTGAATACAGATAATATTGTAATTTTACGCTAAGAACGAGTCTTTAAATCTGCTACAAGTAGAGGCTACTTCAGCAGTACTGGAGAGAGGTTGTAATAAAACTAAATATATGGGAAATGGATATGTAGAGTCAGATTTTAAAAGATTTTGCGCCATAGCCGGGATTTGAAACACGGATCTCTCGGTCTCTAGCCGGTTGCTCTACCACTGAGCTACAATGGCAATATGCCAGAATAACATTAACTCGCATGTTTCCCTGTAAACCACAAGGTGATCTCAAATTATTTTGAGATGACAATCCCAATGGTGACTTACAATGTTCAAGGATTCATAGTATAGTCAACTATTACAGTCAATTGGCATTTGGGATCACCTTGTGATTTACGGGGAAACATGCGAGTCAGTTGAAACGTTTAATGCTATACCGGCATGTTGTCATGGTAGCTCAGTGATAGAGCAACCGGCAAGGGACCGGTAAATCTGTGGTTCAAATCCCGGCAATTCAAATTGAAGTTTTCAGTCTCACTCTACTTATCCAACTCCTGCCCTACACACGGCTCCTGCTAAAAGAACAATTAAACCAATACTTGGGAAATGTAAGCAATAGAAACATGAAGGATGAATAAGGAAAATAATGAATTAAGTGAAACTAGAGAGAGAATAGTAAAACGCAACTGTCTCCATCACCTCCATATTTAATGAAAGCCAGATATGTGGGAAAAAAGATTAAAATAATACTGTATATGGTGACAATTAAACCTATTGTAACATGTGGAAATGAAACTTGTTAACAGATCAAGCAAACTGCTGTTGGCAACAGCAGAAAGGAGTATATTAAGAAACATTTACGGATCAATATGTAATGGCGGAACCTGACGTATTAGAACAAACAATTAAATAGCAGAACAATATAAGATATGGATATAATTAAGAATATAACAATCGGAAGGATACAATGACTGGGCCATTTGATAAGAATGGCAGACATAAGTATACCTAAAGACACATTACATGCAAGGTTGGATAATTAATAAGAGAATTGGACGCCCAAAACGAAGATGGATTGATGATGTGGAACACGATCTGAGAGCAATACGATTGAGAACATGAAGAAGGGAGGCCAAGGTCAAACTTTAAGGATTTTAGCGCCATAGAATGACGAAGTAGAACTTTTAAATAAACGTGGAGTAGTATCTACATTTTAACATTCTAAAAATATCTCTCAACGCTTTAAATGGCGATCCTGAATAATGTCTGAAATAAACAATATACGATAAGCAGGTAGTGATTTTATAAGAATGGATTAAACCGCGATTTATTGAACATAGCATAATTTTTGGAGCATGATTCCGTCGAATGTAGTTGGGAACGCTGTATTGCCCGTGAGTTGTTTAGTGCATCAGGCGGGCTCCCTTGTGGACGCTTGCGTTTCAGTGACTCTACACGAATTTCAAGTTAAAGTTTGTTTTCTGAGAAAATCAGGAATGTAATGCTGCAAATGTAACAGGAACCATATGGAGACCAAGCTTTAGAATAATCACACGATATTGAATGGTAAAAAAAATAAGAATACAAACTATTGATGCCATGTTGCGGATGATCGGCGGTTAGCAATATAAAAGAGCGCAGTCATTATGTACATTTCGTATTAATCAGTTGAAGAGAAAATTCGTAATGATTTGGGCTACAGGAAAGTCGCAGCAAAATGGATGCCACGAATGATGTATGAGGAACAGATGTCTCATCCAGTCAAGGCCTACCCACCTAATTCCATGAATCATGCACCTGCTTCTTTCTATTCCTACGAGAGGGGAAAAAAAAAAAGTGTTGAGCGCCATTTTCAAATAGATCCTAAACTAAATAGTGTTATTGCGGATATATTGAACACTATGTCAAACAAGGACATATCTGAGTATTTTGAAGAAGTAGATATAATGTTGGAACTAGTGTGTAACCTCAAAGCCACGCAATGGCCTAGAAGGTCCGGGTTCATCCCAAGCGACCGCATGACAGTTTTGTGCTGAGTAATGCATTGCTAAAAATAAGCCTGTTATGATTTGAACTACTAAGCATAATCCTAAAAGAGAACCGAAGTTTTATCATTATGAAATATTTGAAGCCAATATTCATACAATATGAATTCTCTTAACATGTACTACCTATGACTATTTATCATATTCAGGAGAAAGCAATGCAGTGGTGGGTTTTCTCCGGCTTCTCCTGTTTACCCACCATCACATTCCACCGGTGCTCCATCTTCATTCATGAATCAGCAGTGTCACCGCCTGCGGTGCCATAGCAGTAAACGCGGGCGTTAAACAGTATAAAAAATGTAACCTCAGGAGGAGAGTATTTTGAAAGTTTGTGATTGAAATGTATACTATCCAAAAATGTATTTTATCCAAACAATAAAAGTTTTCGCAATTTTCTTATACACACGGTGTAATGAAATGTAGCTATTTCTGCAACGGTTGATCTCAATTAAAATGAAGTAGTTAAAATATGTTTTCATAACAGAGGTTTGTATACTCGCTAATAAACAAATAGAGGGCAGAGGACAGTCATGTGAACCTAAATCATCAGATCTTTTATTCTTGTCTATCAACCTCTGTATTTTAAGTATCGACGATAGAATTTTTGTTCCGTTTGAACGTGATGCTGAGAAAGATTGGTGCTCACAAAAATCTGCTCCGCACACAGAGCGAACAAGCGCGTTGATCGATCGCTTGTTAAAAAGGCGAGCTTTAGGCGCCCACCCCCAAATAATCCGTTGCAGCAGCTTTAAGCCTGTCGGGATCTGATTAGGAGGAAACTAGCTGCTACACTGCTCTCGAGGGGGCATCAGCATCCATGTTGTGGTGCTAATTAGACCCCGTGACATTCTTCAAAATACAAAATAGTTGATGTACTGAAATTGCCTTGATGACATCTGGTGTTTAAGCTTGTCCCTAATCCGTAATAACCAGAAGAATGTCAAGCCACAAAAATATTATATTCCAATTCTAGGTTGGGACTGCAGTTTCTTAAAAACCACCATTCACGTGAAATGGTACGTGAAATTTATGAAAATTAGGATAGAAAATTTTGTAAAGCAACTTATTTGTTTTAAACTTAGAGTACTTGCGAGACATTTCCATTTTGTGAGAAATTATAGAAACGTTTCACATTCACTTGAACTTCTCTACCTATTCTGCAAACATAATTCTGCTATCTACTTCGAGATCAACATTAGCAGAGACCGCGCCTGGCCGAGTGGTCAGACCACTCGCCTCTCACCCGATTTCGATCCCAAGCGACCGCATGTGAGATTTGTGGTGGATAAAGCGGCGCAGGGGCGAGTTTTCTCCGGGTTCTCCGGGTTCTCCCACCATCGCATTCCACCGGTGCTCCATCTTCATTCCATGTGTCACCAGTGTCATCGCCTGCGGTGCCACAAGTAGTAAATGCGGGCGTTAAACACTACAAAGAAAAACATTAGCGGAAATTGTGATGCTACCTAGTCCCTTGTAAGTAGAAGAGATTTAGAACATTGCGCTAAAGCGATAGTCAATGTTCTAAAAGTGTTGCTATAAAGGATATTGAGATTCGTTTCTCTTTGTATGCTAGAAGTAGAACAAAAGATAAACGAATACCGAGTTACGTTTGAGAAGAGTATAATTATTTTAATATTTGCCGCTGGGAGACCTGACCCGGGGTGCACTCAGCCTCGTAAGGTCCCTGGAGGGCCAATTGAGGAGTTACTTGATGGAAAAGTAGGGGCTCCAGATCATGAGGACCGCATTAACCGTCCGGGGGGCTCGAGGCGCTGACCGCGTCTCCCCCTCTAATATTGCACCCCATCCACGTCTTTAGTAAACCGAGATGGGGGACACAGCAGCCGGGCGGTAGGCCAAGGTTCCCCGTGAGCTGTCGTGCCATGGAGTTAATATGTTGGTCAATAAAGAATATCTCGGAAATGGTTAGCTCCACAACAATGTATCTGATACAAATTCTGTGATTTTAGGAGATCTACATGTTTGGTTGAGTAAGATTTTGCTATCTAGATATGCTTACCGGTTATGTAAAGTCCTCCAGAATGAAGAGAACTTCAAAAGTTTATTCCTTAAAAAAAATTCAAGATATACATTTTATTTCCCATGTAAATATCTTTGATGTATGACATTTATTAAAAATCGTTGGAGCCATTCTTGAGGAAATAAAAAATTTCGAAAAAAATGTTCCATGTAAAGCATAATTTCAGATGGGAATACTTTCTTAAAACTCCTCATGTCGCATCCTTGGAAATTATTATACTTAAATACCAAGTTTTATTTAACCTTCTATTCATTTATGTGTTTTTCTGTCCACACACCTTTTACTAAAGTGCTTATTATCATTATTGTTATTGTCTATTTATTCATTCAACAATTCTTAAAATGTATTTGCGGTAAAAACTGTATATCGAATTTTTGGGTGAAATGCAATACGTTCTTAGTAAATCGCGATCCAACGGGACTCGAATAATGGACCTGCCGTTCACTCGTCCATTTCTTAAAATCTTTCAAGTTTCTCAATTGTATAAAGACCTCTGTGATTCTGATTCTGCATATTTTTTCTGGAATTTGTTTAGTTCTTTGTTACACAGTGTATTCATTTTCATGAATTCATTCTATAATAAACAAAAAGATCCTATATTTTCATTTGAATGCGTTTCTATAATCTCTATCGTTTATTATTGAATAACAAACTATTTATAGGAAGTTTGTTATGTATGTACTTCTAATGAAGTTAAACCGTTTCTGAAATATCAACGTGTATTATATATTTCACTATATACATATATACAAGGGAAAAATATGGCAATAGTAAATGTTTTAACAACTGATCGTTATATTTTGGCCTAAAAACACCCTACTTTTTCTATGAAATCACGAGAAAGAACTGAATGTCGACAAATTTGAAAATAAAGACAAACAACTGAACAACTCTAACCGTTAACTAGAGATATCTTAGAAATTGCTTAGTGGTCAAAAATGTTATTAGAAATAAACTATAAGTTTTAACGAGATTTACCTTTTTGTTGTATACGTTTACGGCTTTCCTTACCGTTTACATGCTATACAATATTTCTTTTTAATGAAAAGGACTTTAAGTTACTCTCAGGAAAAACAAGATGCGCAATTTATTTATCGGGTGAATGTCTCAAATAGAATAGTATTTCAACGAAAACCTTAGAAGTCATTTTTGAGAAAATAAAACAATTCGAAACATTTTCCAATCAAAGGGTAGTTTGGGTTTAAGAAATTTTCTAGAAAATATCTGTGATTTTTTGTCTTACCTCTTTGGAGAATACTGAACTAAGCACCAAATTTGGTGTATATCCGACTTTTCGGTTTCGAGTAACGATGTTCAGAGGCTCACATATAAACAATCACGGAACACACAAATGGTATATTTTTATAAACATCTCTTTTTGTATTCAGGGAACCTGAAACATATACTTCTGTTGAAAACCCGACATCAAAATTTTGGTGAAATGCACCACCTTCTGTATCTACTATGTATACTGTACGTGGTAGAGGAAGTAAAAGTAATCATAAGTGGGTAAGTTTAATCTAAATTATCTGCATGTAATATGTTTTAAACCATTAAATATATAAGATGTAAATTTGTTAACCCTCGCCATCTATCTTTCAGTGTTATAACTGCAGCCTAAATATTGCACGACGTGCCTTTTCTATATATAGCTCAGCGTAAAGGAATAGGTATGGATCCTTGTACAGTTTGATACGATACATTTTTACCTAGTCTACAGTACTACTATGTAAGTACATAGTCTGTATTGAAGGTGTTATATTCTACCCCAAATTTCGATTTCGAGGTTTAACCGGAAATCTGCGTTTTGATGTGCTCTGAGTAAAAGAAAAAGGATTTTTAGAAAAATTAATGAAAAGTCAATTAAATACCAAACTTTATGTTTAGCATCTTCCCCCTCCCCCATTACAACCTGCACTTTTTATCGAAGATTTTAAGAAATGTTCAATTTTTTGAAAAATAGTTTTAACGATTTGGTTAAAATGCCGTAGGTTAAAAATATTTACAAGGCAAATAGAAGGTTTACCTTGAATTTTATGAAATACCTCTGACGTTCTCTTAATACCAAATGATTTTGTATAACTGATTAACCGTAAGAGAAAGATAAAAAAATGACCACAAAAACGTAGATCTCGTCAAAACACACAATTTATGTCATAAATTCTTGTTGTGGAGCTACCCGTTTCCGAGATATTCCTTTATTGGTTTCAATTTTTATTGCTTTACGTATTTTTCTCAAACAGAAATCATACGTGTGTATTTTGTTTTACTTCTGGTCACGCAAAGAGAACAGAATTTCAATGACAATCACATAGCGACAGTTTTCTGACTCCTGCTTTACTCCATGGCACAGCCCACTCCATACCTCCCGACCGCTGCATCCCCCATCGGCTCGAAGGCGTCATGAATGAGTGCAGTGCTGGAGGGTGAGACGTAATCACGCCTCGAGTCCCTCCCGGCTGGTTGTTGCAGACTTCTCGATCTGGAGCCACTACTTCTCAACCAAATAGCTCCTCAATTGACCCTCAAGTACCTCACGAGCCTGAGTGCACCCCGGAGCAGGTGTCCCGCGTTAGAAAATTCCCCACGCCGATACCGGCAATCGAACCCAGGTCTCCCGCTTTGTAAGAAGCGGCTCTTACTTTAATGTATTCCCTTTTACTCATAAGGTACTAAGTAATAGGGCATTATGCTAATGTTTATGTCGATTAACATGAAGTAGATAGAATAATCTTTTGTAAGGGGTTTGTTTTTAGTATAGGTAGAGAAAGTCTTGTGAATGGAACACATCAAATTTTTGTTTTGAGTGTACTGTTCGCAGAAGTAGTAGCATACCTACTCTGTTCACATATGGATTTGAAATGCATTTTTGGGCAAGTATTTCTGGCAATATCCGATTTTGCTTCCTAAGTGGTAGGGAATGTAAATTCAGCGCCGTTTATATTTCAGTTTAATAGGGGTAAGTACTACGCCCATAAATTTTGAGAGCTCTCCGATAGCGCAGTTGCCGGAGACGGGAACAGGGCTTTTCATGTCTTTTACGCAGCCGTACCTTAAACATCACCGCAAAATGCTAACAGTAGGAATTTCTGCCTACATTAATAACGATTGATGAGGGAGCGATCGGTTTCAAAGGTTATTGTTGCATATATAACAAATTGATCATTAGGGTTATTTCTCCTACCACCAATTAGATAGCCTTTTAAGGGTATTATAATTAAACGAAGGTGGCGCTGTGGTTTATTGGTTAGACCGCTCGCCTCCCATCTAGGCGGCCGGGGTTCGAACGCCCGCATGTGGGATTCACTGTCGACAAAGCGGCGTCTGTGAGGGCTTTCTCCTGATCTCCGGTTTCACCCATGAATTTCGCCTACATTTCATATCATTCATATCATTCAAGTTTGAAAGTTATGATACGAAGGTTTTCCACAAAATTCGCACACCTTAATTGCCCTATGTATGGATGTTTTTTTCGGGATTATTAATTTTCTGAAAAATTGCTCTATTTTGATTAAAATTACACATAGTTATATCAATGCTTACATTAAAATATATATTGTTTTAATTTTCTGAGAATGGCTTGTGAAATCATATTTATTCAAAAATACTAACTGATTACTTTTAATGGATAGAGGAAAACATACGACACAAAAATTGTAGTTCTCTCAGAACCACATTATATTCTAAATAATCTTTCTTGTGGCGTAATCCATTTCAGATACATTGCTATTATCTAGGTTATTATCCAGTTGAAATGATTCAATACTCTCTAATTATTTTTAAAGTCCCGTCGATTTTAATTTTTTTCATTGTTCCAGTTACATCCCGCTTTAACGGCAAATATCATATTGTCTAGTTTTACCGTTGGAACATATTGCCTGCCGGCAATGTTCACTCATATATAGTAAGTTATCGTTGAATTTCTGGTTTCCTTTGGGTTTTTTATACCTTAGACGGTATACGCAATCACAATCATTCATTTTTCTAGACTCATGGATATAATATTGGATAGAGAAAAGTTTCCACCGCCAGATAGAATCGAATCCGGGATCCCTCGACCAGCGATTTTCAATTGTTTCTCAGTATTGCACGGAAACAAAATGGAGTGAGTCAGCATACAGCGTCCAGTTGTCTAACATTCTTAATTGCCTCCAAGATAATATGTATGGTTTCTACTTCTGCAAAGGTACTAAATTATTTTAATTGAAAAATAGACAGAAAAATAAGCTTTAGTTAAAATAAACTAATAAACCATAGAATGTAGAGAAAGTCGTGTGAATGTGAAATATCAGATCTGTACAGATCAGACATACAAGTTACGGTTCCGCATAATACTTAATTATTTCATTGGCGTGACATCTTCCCATAGAGCTTCCCTATTCTCAAGTATCTTAATGGTGCGTGTGATTCCTTCTTTATTAACTTCAATTAACACTTTTAGAAGATTCTTTAAAACTTATATACATGATTATTTTCCTTACAATAAAGATAATGAAATATCAAATCCATATAATTATAAAATATTTCACTTGCATTCTTTGATTTCTTATTGCTCTTCATATCTGTTTTTGCATACTGTAAAAGTGACTCTGTAGGTTAGATATACCTTAAAATATATGGATTTTCAGTTGGGCAATAAAGCCTCTTAACGTCCGAACTGGGAAAGGAAAGAGAGGCCGTCCTAAATGTAGATGGGTAGATATATTCCAGACAGCAGACGAGACGGATTGGATGAGGATTGCTAAGGACAGAGCGAAATGGAGAAGACTAGGGAGGGAGATTGAAAAGTGCAACATACAACAGTAAACTGAATGAGATAAAAAATGAGATAAAAACCGATGTTGCAGATAAAACTTCTTATAAGAGTAGGATATAATATAGTCATAAGATTAGTATCACAGTATTACATATTATAGGGCTAAAAGTGAACAAGCTGAAGGTGTGATTAGCAAAGTTAAAATATTGGAAAAACACCCAAACTCTCCCCATGTTAAAGTAAAAATTCCCAGCTATCCTACACAAGTAGAGGCCCGTGTCCTAATGTTTTGTCATGGACTTATTTTATATTGTTTTTGATACCTCTTATTTTTGCGTTCTCAAAATTCAGATAGGAATGTACGTTTAGCAAGAGATAAATTTGCCATCGGATGGAAGAAGATTACCTGGGAGATCAAGAAACAAATGGAGGGTCTCTTAATTCTGGGTGGATCAGAACAGAGACTAATGAAACATTTTTTTAGCCAAATAAAACAGTTATATTTCACAGTCATTCATTATGAAAACAATACAGTGACAAATGTTGAATTTACCAATGTGTACATAATATTGATATGGTACTTAATTATTTGGTCCAATACAACAGAAAACAAAATCACCTGAGCTTGTAAGTTATACCTCAAGCACACATGTTGCTGTAAATTCATAGCCACACATGACATTAAGTTTATCTACTTTCTTAAAATAAAATATATTTTATGAAATAGGAAGTTTTAACAAAAGAGTTTTAGTCAAACAATATCAACAGATTTACTCAGGTCTATTGCTCTCCTTGCTCATTTTGTTGACAAATGCAATTTTCTAATCCGTGGCAACTTTAAAAACTACTTGGTATGTTCACTCTCTTCACCATTGGTACGGAACCTTGCAATGCTGTCCCCTCCTCTATTGTTCACCACACCGCTCTGGTTTCTACAGTCTATAAGTAGTGCAAGTGCAAACATCATCACTATCACAGGAAAGATACCGCACCAACACCAGTATGCCATCTGAGGTTTGGGTAGCTTCTAGAAATGGTGACTGACTGCCCCAGTGGACTGAGTTTTAATAATGTTAGTTGTATCGAATAACTGCTAATGAAACATTGCTTATTTCCATTGTTTCATTTTCTCTTGTATAGCTTCTTCACAAATAGTATTTTTAGTTTCTCTACCTGTACTATATACATAGTGTATTTTCATGCACTCAAACATTCGATACATAGATTTGACCGGAAATATATGTTTTGGGTACCTCTGAATCAAAAAAAAATAAACATTTCTGGAAATAAGCTCCGTGTGTGTGTGTATGTGTGTGTATGTGTGGACAGCATAGCTCAAAAACGAAAATACCGTTAAATACCAAACTTGGTATTGAAGCTGGGCATCTTGCAAGGATGCGACACGAAGTTTTTCAAGAAAACCCCCACCCCCAACTATCCTTTACATGGAATTCTTTTCTAAAATTTTGATTTTCTCAAAAATGGCTGTAACGATTTTGATTATAATATCATAAATTAAATATATTTACCTGACAAATAAAATGTATATCTTGAATTTTCTGGGAATAGCCTCTGAAGAGTATTCTGAATGATGTTTACGGAATTTTGCATCACTGCTAAGCCGTGTAAGAGATGGACAAAAGCTTGCGACAAAAAAAAAAAAAAAAAAAAAAAAATGTGGAGCATATTAAAACACACAATCTATTTTATGTACATTTTTTTCGTGGAGTTGATTGTTTTTGAGATATTCTTTGCTTTTGGTTTCAGCTTTAAAAAACATACATCTTTCTCATATAGGAATTTGTCAACTCGTGTCCATACAAACAAGGAAGCAAGTAATAAGACTATTTCTGCTTTTTTTTTTCGATTAGCATGAAGTAGATAGAAATATAAGCTTTTTAACAATAATTTGCTGCAGAAATGTAGAGAAAGTCATGTGAATGGAACACGTTACATTTTTTTTTTTTCAAATGATTATACCTGTCAGCCTTTCTTGTTATATTACAATGAGAAATTAGACTGAAGGGTAATCTCTAAGGCGGAATTTAAACATCGTTTACGCTCCTTATTGCGAAACGTGAAGTTTACGTAACAGCTGCTAGATAGGATTCTGAGTTTTTACGTACTGAACAGGGATTATATATGTCTCATTTTATTGGCCCTCACGTTGCTTTGAATGTCCAAATTCATGTAAAACTGTAGGAGTGAGCTGCGATTTTTCGCTCAATATTCTCCCCATACTTATCTCACAAGAGTTGTACTATTTGTGTGGCAGTATTGTAGTGCGCCTGCTCCCCTTCTGTGAGTAAATAAACACTTGAATGTTGACAAGCCTCAGCTACAGCTAGAGGAATTCATTAGTAGTGCCCATAAAAGCTGCACTGCAATATCTCCATCTGGCTATTTGCAGAGCCAGGATTTCCTCAAGTGCCTTTATTGTGCAGCTTCTGCAGCAGTCACATATAAAATTACTCTTAACACAACAAACATTCTCACTCGTCTTCAATTTATAAAACAATCATATAATGCAAAAACCCGCTGTGGGGTATTTTAATTCTCTGGATAGATAGCAATTAAAATATGTGGTTATCTTAGTATAACATTTAATTTTATAAACATTTATCATTTTCACATGTATTATTTTGCTACATTGTTTGCGTTTCAAGCTTTCACTATCACAAATATTGTATACATATTTATGATTTTACAATGTATGTATATTTTCCCAAACCAATGAATACAGCTTTTCAGCTTCTTGTATCTAACCTCCATTTTGTTTATTTTTTCACTGGCTTGTTTAAGAAATTCTTTAGAATCTTGTGTGAGCTGATTTGGCATTCTTCTTTCTTTCTGGTGATGTACATTTCGTTACTTTTACACATATATATAGTTCCGGAGTCTGGTCGAGACTCCGGCTCTGTGTTTCTTTTTCTTGTTCCTCTACGTTTCCCTTTTTCCATAAAATTCCTTTGTTTATAGTTTTCTGTTTACTGACAAATAGATATACATATATACATTTACAAACGCACAAACACCCATGTCCAAGGCGGGGCTCGAATTCACAATCCCCTGTGCCACGAATCACCATAGGCATTTTAGCAAGCGCGGTTTTTTTGTTGTTTTTTTTAACCCTTTTTCCAATTTCCTAACCTTTTTACTGTATTTGCCGCTTTTTTTTTTGTTTACTTCCAACACACACACACATATATACATATTTCACAAACATATAAAAACCCATGCCCAAAGCGGGACTCGAACCCACTATCCCCTGAGCGAGGCAATATTGATCCGCCATTCTGTTAGTGTGATCATATTATATTAATCATTTTGTTGAATAAAATCTATATTGGATTAGGTATATTCATTTTTTCTCTTATATTCATGTTCATAATTTTGTCTCTCCTAGATATTCTAGCAGAGGTATCCAATATTGGTGATATTAGTTTTATTTTCAATTGACAATTCAGAGTCAAAATATTGGAGCCATAGGCTGAGGAATATATTTAATTTTAGAATTGGTTTAATGCATGAAAAACATTATAAAAGATAATTGTTGTATGTCTATTGTCTTAGAATAACTAACTACACAGTTTAACTTTTTAGAATCTAGCTGAAAGATTTGAAAGAAAGAGTGATTTTGAAAGCGATGGTACGTTCAAAACATTCTTCTCAAGTGAAAAATATATTTAACCTTCAGCTTAAAATGAGTTTTGAAATTACATAGCTTTGAATATATTTAGGCAAGGATGTCCAGTTTTCAACGATATGTTGAACATTTCATTGCTGTGTTCCCGTCACTGGGAATCGCGAAGATTCTTATTCTGAGTGGTTTTTATTTAAATATATCTAATGTGTTACGTTCAATTAGCTTTCTCTAACCTTTGTATATCCAGCATTCTTAACAAAATGTCTACTTCCATCTACTTCACTCTAATTGAGTACACATTTCATAATGGATACAAAGAGAATACGGATAGCAAAATGTTCAACAACTGGACACTATTTATAATGACCTTAAAATTCCATACTCTTTCCCTGCAACCGCGAGAAAGATTGGACATCGATAGGACTTCGAAAGCATTAATAACCATTCATAGTGACTTCCCAATATGGCTTACGGCACAAAAAGTCACTTATAATAATAAATTATATGTTTTGAAGAAATTCTTTGTGTGATATACTTTCGTCTAAGGTTTAACATTTTCTATTTAAACAAGAGTATGTAAAATTCCTTCCCATTGAACAGAAGATTCAGGGTAGATATATATTATTTGTAAATATGTAAATATATTTAATATTTCACATTTTAATCAAAATCGTAGGGTCCTCTTTGATAAAATTGAAAATGTGGATAATCTTCCATGTAAGGGGTAGTATGGGTGGGGATTCTGTTGACTATCATCATCGTTTGGTATTTAACTCTAGTGTCTTCCAATAATGCGACATCATCGTAAGATATTAGACTTAAATACCAAACTCTTGAGTTATGCTGTTAACAGACATACCCGGAGATTTTCCTAAGATGTTTTTTTTTTTTTCTCATTCCAAGGAATCGTAAAACATGTACTTATAGTGAACTCTCGGTATAGTATTTGGGTGGAATGTAACATTTCTTTTTCTTAACGTTCTTTAATTTGGTTGCTCATATCGGATGATGAATTAAATTGGTGAAATGATGCGCAAATGTTCTCAGGGTTCATGGAGTTTAAAGTTACTCGACATTCGTCTTCTCAAGATAAGGGAAAACCCCGAAAAGAAAACCTTTTCTGGGTAACTCACCCTAAGCGAGATTCAAACTCACGACCTGTTGAATGTGAGGCGGACACGCTACTACCACACTACTCCGGCAGACGTAATATTCTTATCTACCTATTATGTCCACTATGTACGTGGAACTTCCCCAAGCAAGTTTCTTTTTTCCCAGGGAATCTCAAAACATATACTTCTGGTGAAATCTCGGTATAGAATATTGGGGTAGAATGCAATATTATTATCTACCTAATATGCCCACTATTTATGTGATAGAGAAAGCAGAAATACGTATTGACAATTTCCAAAATCGAACCGAGCAAAATGTCTCCTCAACATACGGGGCTCACATTTGGGAAGTCCTGGGTTGGATTCCTGGAATCTGTCTGACCATGGGGTTCACGTGTTTTTCCCTGGTTGAAAAGACATCGTTGCGGTGGTTTCTCTTCTGACACGATTTTTTTCTCTCACTTCATAACAATCCTCTTTCATTATTCAGATAGGAGTAGGGGACTCTCTCAGTGACAGTGAGTGCCGGACAGATGGCACAGAT
Source organism: Hymenopus coronatus (assembly GCA_030762935.1). NCBI lineage: Eukaryota > Metazoa > Arthropoda > Insecta > Mantodea > Hymenopodidae > Hymenopus > Hymenopus coronatus. The sequence continues at coordinate 47,541,306 of CM060885.1, read as the reverse complement.
GCTTGGCCGTTGGATAGTTACTCCTGGCCTGTCGGATGATAGGCTTCTCTAAGTAGTCTGTCATTGTGATTGGGTCTTTAAGCTCGGGATTGTAAAGTACTTCTGCGCGTCTCTGTCTTGGATTAGTCTTTTGTGGTTCCCTACCTCATTGTTCCTCCAAGGGATGGTGGACACACAAAATCCGCTTTGTATTGAAGTGCGAGGTGTCCCCTTCTTTTCCTGGTCATAGCAGAGTCAACCAAAATGGTGTTGCTATTGGTTTGAATTATAAAATAAATCGCCGTTGTTTCTTCGCTGCCACACAGAGTATCGCATTTAAATCCAACTCAAACCGATCCGCCTTTTAAATATTTGACTTTAACTCAATTGTTGTGGTATCTCTTGGACCTATAAAACTGACTAGAGCAAGCAATGTGAATCAAACATTTTTTAAATTAATTTAGTTTATTTTTAACTGTAAGGGTATTTTGAAAATTTTATAATCTAATAACCTAACACTTTTCGTTTTCTGTCTTTTCAGGTACGTAGAGATTTCAGAAGTTTTGGAACATGAATATGGATTTTGATGTCAATACAATAATCTGTAAGTTCTGCAGTTAGATAATTTAACAACAATTTTATGTGTTTTAGAATAATTACTTCAATATATTTCCAATTATGATTTTAAACATCAATATAGGGAAATGTAAGGACATAATAGATACATTTGTGTTAGTCACACGCGGATTGAATACGTTTTTCATAAACAAGGAATAGTGAAAACAAAGCTAAAACTGACTCACTTTTACATTCTCTACTTAGTACATAGTACATCAGTAGTACTCACAAATTTCATTCCGAGATTCTACTGGGAATGCACGTTTTAGGGCTCCCCGAATCCAAAAAAAGGAATTTTTAGAAAATGCTCCATATGTTCTTGAACACAACTCAAAAACGAAAGGTCGGTTAATACCAGACTTGATATATAAGTTCAGCACGTCCAAGAAATTCCTCAACCCCAGGCTAACCCTTCCTTTCATGAGAAGATTTTTGAAAACTTTAATTTTTGCAAACATGGCTCTAACGATTTTGATTTAAATTCCATGTAGGTATTAAAGATATTTATATGACAAATAAAATACGTATCTGGTCTTTTCTGGGAATAACCTCTCAAATACCCTTCGTTTTGAATGACCTTTTCATAGCTGTAAACGTAAATGATAGAGAAAAAGTTACTAAACAAATAGGTAGAGCTCGTGAAAACAGACATTTAAGCTATAAACATATTTTTGTAGAGTTAACAATTTCCCAGATATTCCTTATTATTGGCTTCAATTTTAAAATACATAAAACCTTTTTCATGCAGAAATGTGTTAGCTTATGGCATGGTAACCAGCTTTCAAAACATTAGACCATTGTTGTAATCTAGTATCTTCCCAAATTTCCCTCTCGCTTATAAGGAACTAATTAGTAACACCATTTCTGCTAACTTTCATCTCGATTAGCATGAAGTAGATAGAAGAATAAGACTTTAAGAATAGTTTGTGTCCCATATATAGAGAAAGCTATGTGAACGGGATACATCTCAGAGTTTTTGAAAGGCCAGAACGCTCAAATGTAATATTTTGAAATTAAGATTTTGGAAAACGGAAACACAATTTTCAGCCAAACTTTGGTAGGTGTGACATCACTGACAAGCATTTTAAATGGCAATAAATTACCTTTTCATTTTTTACCTTCTCTAGCACGTATGTACAATCTATATGGATAGAGAAGGTATTCTATTCCACCCAAAAATTAGCAATAGAGATTTCTCCAGAAGCACATGTTTTGAGATACCCTGAATCCAAAACAAAAGACTTTTTGAAAGTTTGTGTGTGCTTTTTTGTGGACAGCATATCAAAAACGAAAAGTTGGTTAAGTACCAAACTAGGTACCAAACTTAAGTTCAGTCATTTCCGAGGTTGCAACACGAAGATTTTAAAGAAAATCCCTCCACCGTTAACTACCCTTTACATGCAAAAGGTTTCGAAAAGTTTAATTTTCTCAAAACTGGCTCTAACAATTTTGATTAGCATCTCTTATAATTAAGATATTTTCACGAAAAATAACATTATCTCCTGAATTTTCTATTGAGAGCCTCCAAAGGCCTCTTTATTTATAGATGAATTTTTCTGAATTTTGAGTAACTGGTAAACTGCAAGAGGAAACAAAAATTTGTTACAAAAAATGCCTTAAAACACACAATTTGTTATATACAATGTTTCCTTGAGGTTGACTGTTTTCGAGATATTTCTTGTTATTGGTTTCACTTTTAAAATGCTTACAGTTATCTCACACAGGAACTTAACTCACGACCACGCAAAGAACCGGATTTCAATCCCATAGCAACCCCATTTTAAAAGATTTGACTGTCGCTTAAGTCTAGTGTATTGCATATTTCCCTTCAGCTTAAAAGTAGATAGTTATTTTTTTTAAATGCGTGAACAATATTTTCATATAAAGGTTTGATTGCTATAGGAGCACATCTCTTTCCACTTGATAAGATATTTGAAATGTGAACCTGCTATGTAATGTGGAAGAGTTAAAAATGAGAATTATTGGTATATCACCAACAAACTATTCAAATAAATCTTTGACTTAGCCACTCCCAGATTACGAATGAGAACGTCTTATCAATAACAAGAATTCTGCTTATTACTGTCAATCTGTAAATTGAGGAAAACTGTTCTAAATAAACAAAATTAAGCTGTTTCCATGAGAATCAAACCTTCGGTGTGAAACAAATAAAATATATATGCAATTAACTACAGTTTGAAAATATTTAATCCATTACCTTCATATGGCTTTCTCTACCATTCATTAAGGAACTATTCTCACAAAAGATTATTTTTATATCTACTTCAGGCTAAACAAGATAAACACTTGAAAACCAGTTTTATTACACATTTTCTTATAGGTTAAAGGGAAGTAAAGGAATACACAATGCTAAATCGATAGTCAAGCCTTTAAAGAGATGGTCACTTATGTGATGGCGTAGAAATTTCCTTCTATTATTATGACCGCGTCGAGGAAAAAATGACTACTCGTTTGAGTAAAGTTAGCATAAAAAAAATCAATTTCTCGGTAGTAGAAAACCGCACAAGAAAAATGTGACATAAATTATGTGATATAAGGAATTGTACATGCTTGTGTAATAAGAATGTTGTCTATCTCTTACTGTTTGCCAGTTATTCAAAATAGGTTCAGATTGAAGAATGCTTCAAAGGATAATCCTAGAAAGTAGAAAATATCTATGAATGTTATTTTTGTTGTTATTTATTAACACAGTAAATATTTTATTCACTACAAATATCTGTAATTTATCACATTATTATTGAAGTTGTTAAAACCTTTTAAGAAAATCAAACATTTCGAAAAACCGCCATGTAATGTGGACTTTGGGGTGGGGAAATTTTCTTGAAAATCATTGTGCCGCATATTTGGATGTTGCTGAGATTAAATACTAATTTTAGAATTTTACCGACACTCGTTTGTGTGTCATGCTATTCACAGACACACGGACACACACACAAGCTTACACACAAACACATTTAACTTCTTTTTGGATTTAGGGTGCTCAAACTATGTATATCCGGTGAAATCTCTGTCGAAAATTTGGCTGTAATGCCATAACTTCCCTATATACAAAGCACGTGGTAGTGAAGGCAAAAGAGCTTGAAAATATGCCCAAAATAATATATATATATATATATATATATAAATATTAATATTGTTTTTCCACGCTAGCCATGTGTAGAACAGGAGTTAGGTTAAGTCAGACTGAACAATTCAGCAGGGAACGAGTGACCCAATGCAATTGCCAAACACGTAATAACATTATTAAGAAGTATTGGGATAATAACAATATTATACATTGTTGCTAAAATAATCCGGTTAAAATTTTGTACTTCAAAGATATTTATATCCTTATCTATAACTATTTTTTGTTGGGTTTGAAGATTTTTTGAAAGTATTAGTTCAGTAATACACAAGTTAATTGTTGCATTTATTGTTTCTGCATACTACCAAGGTCAGAGCAAACGGCCAGAGGCTAGGAGTTCAATGACTTAAATCACGGTTATGACATTGCAATTTTCTGTCTGCCTTTTTCCTATCCATATACTAATATCGTTGTTTGCCTCCTAAAGAATAGAAACATTGTTTTCTTGAAAACGTATTGCTTTGAATATAACCAGCTGGGATGTTTTAAAAGACAGCAATTAGAGCCATAGATCTATAACAATAACTTAAATAAACTTAAGCGGCCGCAGGATGCATAAGTATCATTTGAAAATATTTATGGTTTAATATACGAATTTGATTATAGTACCTCAGGAGGTAAGAAAACACGCCTGGAAGTCGAAGTCGCAGTCGCGAAGTTGGAATCCAAGCCGTGATGTTAATTTTTTAAAAGCTCATTTATTTGCTTTTCCACACAAGCCGTGTGTAGGTTAGGATTAGGATAGGTAGAGTCAGCCGGGATTTGATCCACAGATCTCCCGGTCTCTAGCCGGTGGTTCTACCGCTGAGCTACCATGGCAACATGCCGGCATAGTGTTAAATTTCCCAACTGACTGGCATGCTTTCCGGTAAACCACAAGATGGTCCCAAGAGTATTTTGAAATGACAACCTCAATGGCAACTTGCAATCTGGTAAGTACTTTAAGTCCTAGGATTCATTGTGTAGCCCACTATTACGGTCAATTGATGTAATTATTCATTTAATTGTTTTTTCACTCAAGCCGTCTCTAGGACAGGAGTTGGATAGGTAGTCAGACTGAAAAATTCACGGATCTCACGGTCTCTAGATGGTTGCTCTACCACTGAGCTACCAAGGCAACCTTCCGGCATAGCATTGAATTTCTCAACTGACTCGTATGCTTCCCGGTAAACCACAAGGTAATCTCAAAGCATTTTGAGATGGCATACCCCAGTGGCGACTTACAATGCCGTAAGTATTTTAAGTCCCAGGATTCATAGTATAGCCAAATATTATTGTCAATTAGTATTAACTTAAATGTTTTTTTCACACAAGCCGTGTGTAGGACAGGAGTTGGGTTGGTAGTCATTCTGTTTCTTATTTGAAATATTTGTCATTACATATCGTAAGCTACGGTAGAATGCTTTCCCATAATCATATTGCATAGTAAGTTAATCGTACCACGGTTATTTCTTTCTCAATCGCTCTATGCTTCTAAATTACAATCTATGTCCATTCCGTCACGGGGATATCGAAAATACCCCTGTCGGAACTTTAAAATGATTTCCGTGCCATTTCTCTTCGTATTTCATCGTGTTAATGACTGCCGCATAAAATATCGCATTTCCCCTGAAAAGCTGACCTAGTTATAAATCAGTTGGCGATGCTCGCGTTGTGTAATGAATGGCTACCATTCCTTATAGCGGTAGTTTGCTGAATGCTATGGATTGACGTTATTTTACTGGTAAAATAATAACTACTTTACACTCCGAGAGGAGCAATTAGAAAAGAGTGAAAATTATAAATAAACGGTACCGCATTCTAGAATAACTCTATGAAACAGCAGTAGTTCTCGTTATAAAGCACCTGCTTATATTTGCTGATGTACGCTGAAGAAAGTTGTAACAAAACTCACATGTGCTTAATGATGCTCGTAAAATAACTTACAGAAGAAAGAAACAATCTAATGTGTTCCATTCATAAGAATGTCTCCACATCTCTGTAACAAATTATTGTTAAAAAGAACGTTCTTCTGCTTTATGATAATCGAGATAATCATTTGCAGAACTAGTCTTAATTACTTGTTTCCTTGTAGGTAGAAGGAAAATAATGGAACACACTAGGTTAAAACGATAGTCAAATATTTTAAAAGCTGGTTGCCATGCGGTAAAAAGCAGTTTCTATGCAGGGGCATGAGTTTACAACTTCCCGTGTGAGGAAAGTTTAAGTATTTTGAATCTAAAGCAAATAACAAAGAATATCTCAGAAATGGTCAATTTCACACAAAAAAGTATGACATAAATTTGATGTTTTAACGTGATCTGGTACATTATTTGTATAATAAATGTTTGTCTATCTCTTACGTTTACCAGTTACGCAAAATTCAGCAAAATTCACTCAGAATAAACTGGCCTTCAGCGGCTATTTCCAGAAAATTCAAGATATATATTTTATTTGTCATATAAATATATTTAATATATGTATGTTAATCAAAACCGTTAGCCATTTTTGAGAAAATAAAACATCTTGAATTTTTTCTATGCAAAGGGTAGTTTGAGGTAGTGAGATTTTTCTCAAAATCTTCATGTCTTTCCCTGGACAGTACTAAGCTTAAATACCAAGCTTGGTATTTTATTGAATTTTCGTTTTTGAGTTATCGTGCTCATAGACACACGGATACACAGACGGATCTTTCTTCTAAAAATGCTTTTTTGGATACAGGAGACCCCAAAACGTATATTTCCGGTCAGATATCGGTATCGAATTTTTTGGTGGAATGCAGTACCTTCTCTATACACTATGTACATAGTATGTGTAAAAAAAGTAAAAATGGGCACACACATACCTTCTGGGAATAATATTTTAAGGGTACTTGAATTCTACCAGTAAAACATTTGTTATATTATATTTTTGCAGTCTAGAATTAACTTTTACAACGTTTGCGTATCATTATAAAATGTGAGAAAAACGTTCTATTCTCGTTTTAAAATATATGGAAATTGTTAATGCAATAGTGGTTGTGTTCTAGCGTCCACAGAAACCATTCAATTTGAAAGGAATTAATTTTATTGGTATTCAAAAAAATCTGTTCTACAGATGAACTTCTAACAAAAGATTATTCTTCTTTCTACACATGCTAATCGAGATAAACACAGCAGAAGTCATATTTAAAGGTATGCACTATGCTAAAGTGATAGTCGAGCTATCGTTAGGCGACTGTCATTGCAAATCGCTTCTTTGCTTGGCCAGGAGTAGAACGAAAGAAAAACGAACACTTCCTGTTTGAGAAAAATATAAGTACTTTACAATTGAAACCAATAACAAGGAATATCTTGGAAACGGTTACCTCCACAACAAAAACGTAAAAGACATAAACTGTGTGTTTTGACGAGATCTACGTTTCTGTGCAGTAAATGTTTGTCCATCTCTTATGGTTTATCAGCTAAGCAAAATTAGGCAAATTTTATTCAGAATAAAGAGGTCTTCAGAGGCTATTCCCAAAAAATTCAAAATATAAATTTTATTTAGGATCTAAATAGTTTCATTACACGGGATTTTAATCAAAATCGTTGGAGCAAATTTTAAGAAAATCAAAATTTTGAGAACTTTCCATATGGAGGGTAAATTATGGTGGGGGAATTTGTCGTATATTTGGAAGGCACTAAATCTAAATGCCAAGTTTGATATTTAATGGCATTTGCGTTTCTGATATATTCTGTCCCCCCCCCCACACACACACAGGAGGACCGACACGGACTCTTATTTAAAATGATTTTTTCGGACTCAGGGGACTCCAAAAGATGTACTTCCGGTGAAATCTCGACATCGAATTTTTGGGTGGAATACAGTACTTCTCTACAGTAATACTATGTACATAGTATATGCGGACTAGAGAAAGTAAAAATTTGGCCATTTTTCCATGGACAAATTGTCGAAGAACACAAAGCAACTTATGCTAATATGGTTTTAATATTTCGGAATGTTAAAAATCTATTATGTCTATTTTACTAACTTTCATACATAATTTTTTTTCTTATAAAAGTATATTACCTATTCTATTTAGTTGTTATTAACCGCTTGAAGAATTAATTTCTCTCGCTACAAATGCACAAGCTAATGATTATGGCACTAGTGAACAAACAGTTTTAGCATAAACCATAGTGAGTGCGAGAGTATCATATTAAGATTATCCACGATATGGAAACAAAGTTCTATCATGTTAGTACTTAAATTTTAGGAACTAAATCGTGAAGTATTACTTTCTCTATACGAACTATGCACATAGTGCATAGAAAAGGTATTGCATTGTACCCAAAAATTCGATACCGAGATTTCACCGGAAATACATGCTTTTGAGACCACCTGAATACAAAAAAAGCATTTTTAGAAAAATGTCCGTGTATGTGTGTCTGTCTGTGTGTATGTGTGTGTCTGTGGGCAGCATAGCTCAAAAAGACCGTTAAATACCAAACTTTGTATTTAAGTTCAGTATCTTCCAAGGATGCGGCACTAAGATTTTCAAGAAAATCACCCACCCCAACTGGAAACATTTTCTAAAATTTTGATTTTATAAAAAATGGCTGTAATGATTTTGATAAAAGTATAATATGTTAAAGATATATACTTGACAAATAATATGTATATCTTGAATTTTTTGGGAATAGCTTCTGAAGACTACTTTATTCTGGATGAATTTTAGGGAATTTTGTGTAACTGGTAAACCATCAGAGATAGACAAACCCTTACTACACTCAAAATGCAGAGCACATTAAAACACACACTTTATCTAATATACATTTTTTCCTGGAGCTGATTGTTTTTGAGATATTCCTTGTTTTTGGTTTCAGTTATAAAAACAATTTTCTCATACAGAACTTTGTGAAATCGTGTCCATACAAACAAAGGAACTTCAGTCGCATAGCAACCAGCTTTTGATAATCACTTCAGCCTATGTTACTCCCTTATTTCACTTGTACTTACAGGAAAGCAAGTAATAAGGGTATTTGTGCTAATTTTTTCTAACTTAGCATGAAGTAAATAGAAACAAACTTTTTAACAACATTTTGTTGCAGAGATATTCAGAAAGTTATGTGAATGGATTACATCAGATGTTTTATAGTGTTTAATATTATTCGTTTTTACTGCAAATGGCAGTAAATGGCAGTGATGAAACTGATGATACATGGAATGAAGATAGAGCACCGGTGGAATGTAATGGCGGGGGAAACCAGAGAACCCGGAGAAACCCTGCCTCTGCGCCGTTTTGTCCACCACAAATCCCACATGCAGTCTCTTGGAATTGAACCCACATCGCCTAGATGAGAGTCGAGTGGCGCGGCCATCGTGAAGTAACTTTTATAAGCGAAAATGTATTATTGAACTCTCGCTGAATATCATTTGGTATTAGCTTGTGGTGTTGAACTGACAAAAACTAGTGACCCAAATTCGTATTCTGTTTCTGGGGGAGAAGTGGAAACATGTTACGGTCTGTGATGTAGCCTATTTTCAGTACAGCTTGGTAAGTAAATATAAATTCAGATCTGTACCTTGAAATATACTTTTTCTCTATGGCACTTAAAGGAAAATATTTTAGGATAAATAAACTAAACGGCAAACTTTTAGATAAGTTGCTATTTTTAAGGAAACCTATTAAGAGCTTTAACAATCCAATTTAATCTGCCATGAAAGTATATATATTTGCTATGTTTCTTTCCATGTTGAATTTCATTTGTACGAAGCCTGAATATAGACCTTCCCTATTTAATACTTTCGAAAAAGATGATTTACATAACAAATGATAAATTCAATTCGTTTTATTTGCACTTCACATGCGGAGAAATGAAACAAGCGCTCAGTGAGAACCGTAAAACTTGAAATTATTTAGCTACACATGATGAATAAATATTAACAATGCCGTAACCAGAAATATCCTATGAGTCAGAGAAGGTGTTCATTGGAAATTGAACGCTCAACGTCCGGAATGTGATTCCCACACCTGGTATCACCTCATAAGAATTATTAAATTAACTGGGACGATTTTTTTTTTTTTTTTTTTTTTTTTTTTTTAAGAAAATTGCAGCACAATTATTTCGTGGGACATAGATAATTTGCAAGCCTTTAGGAAATTTGTGCCTCTTCTGAGATGATTTTGAAGTATTTCTACACGTACATATACATACATTAAGACAGACATAAATATATACACTTATATTCTGACTGTCCAGATTTCACTACACCCTAAGTGCTCACGAGAGTGTGACGTAATGAAATGTGCACGACATAGCATCTTCTTCCGTACGCTAACTCTATCAAATCGAACCCAAAAATCACTGGGAGAACATATCTTACTGTCGCTCCAAAAAATACTCGCTCTATAACTTCTGAACACTTGTCTTAAAAAGTCACTGGAATTTTCCACAGTGCTCTAGATTGTTCTGGAGGATGAGAGAAATAAAACAGAACAGCCGTTTATGCTGGATAAGAGCGCTATCACATAAGCGTACTTCTTCTCCGGCCAGTCAATTGATCCCTTCTACTGATAACGGAAACCTATTGTTGCGTCAACACAAATATCCGTAGGCTTTTGTTGAAATTTATCATTTTGCTAATATTCTATTTGATCATGAAAACCGGGTGTATCATAAATGCTATTCACACAGAAAATATTAACATTACATAAGATTCGCCTTGCCATTCACAGTGCCAACAAAAAGTTTGGGTTAAAATCAGATAATCGAAGTGTGAATGTGATTAAAAATGGAGACTGCTGTGATTATCGATGATGCAGCAGTACATTTTATATTGCTACAATTACATGTGTTTTACTATATATACCCTATGTTAGTTTTTTCTATTATAATCTATTAGGTTTTACACAACGTCAGAGGACACCATAATAATAATATTAATATTAATATTACTGATACTTAAAACCTTCTTTCATATATTAGTTCATTCCTAATGTGTTTACAAATATTTCGTTAGAGCAAACTGTGTAAGATTTATAATTTTTGTAATAAACTCAACAATGTGTTTCAAGTAAAATATTGAAATTCTCGTCAAATAACAGGATATTTTTCTCAAGACCTTGAAGAATGGAAGTTGGACTGGGTAGCTCAATTGTGTAGGTGTAGGAACCAAGGTCGCGAGTTCAAAACCGGTACGATGGTTTTTAAGTGCATTTAAAATTGAGAGTCCCATGACAATAAATGTACTGTAGTTTAAAATAACTGCAGATGAAATTCCGGCACATTGGTAGCGCCGATATGACCCTGGCAAATGTCAGTGACATTAACAACAAATATTTTATTTCTTAGAGATTGCAAGATTTTATGTTTGTGACTATGAATGGTTGTATTTATGACAGTACCACAATACTTTATTTCGAGTTACATTTGCGTTAAAGATTCTAATCGAGGTACCTTAGCTTCATTCTATATGCAATCCTACAGACATCTAAAAGTCAACCTAGAGCATAAAGGTTAGGTTAGGTTAGTTTAGATTAGAAGTTAGGTTACAGTTGCGCTAATTGCCAGAGCCGCCAATTTTTCATAAAGAACAATGACAGAATATGCATTTTTGTATGCTTTCATGGATCGCCAAGTTTTCATCATATGTGAAATCACTTAATAAATGCGCCGATATCGAACTAATTCTTCAGCAGGGTGTCGAGTTGCTAAACGTGAGGCCGATGCTATTTTGCAATTGCTAAGATACTTACTCGAATATATGTAGAGATTATTCATTTTTAATCTTTAAGGACTCTTTAATTGTAATCTTCGTTTCTTATATACGTCTAAGATAATACGTTTTCTCTATCGTTCATTCTGCAAAAGTTTACCGAAGTGTCGAGCGGATTTTGTTGTTAGTTTGCTCGGAAATCCAGTTTATTAAAGAAGGAAAGTTTTGGAGAAATTATCGAAGAAAATTCAAGACAGTTTGGAGCCAAATGCAGCTTTACTAGGAACTATTGAATTTAAATTACTTGAATGATTCAAGATAGATGCAAAATGTATTCATACAAGAAACTGGCGGAAGACGGAAAGTATGTTAATGGAAAATGCAGACCAAAATAAGCCATGAATGTCTAGCATCTTTCTCTGTTTCTCTCATCCGGCTCTTTTAAGAGCAAGGGTTTAACTTAAAAAGTTTATTTGTGTAGAGCTTCGTTCTCTCTTCGTCTATGAAGTAACTTCTGGTAACCAGAAAACAATTCTAAAAACTTTTCTTTATTTCTCCCTTGTGTGTATCACGTTAAAGAGAATGCAGTCCTTAGCCGTTTCTAAAGGCAAGATTATATATTCTTTGCATAGTGATTACGTTTATTGCACCAACTAGTGGAAATTGCATCTCTGTCTTATATTATGAGTAAATTTCTTTTATTTCTCTCTGAACAATGCGTCTGTTATTTGTAATGTGTTCACTACCAATATTAACCCTACGTAATACGCGCGTATAAGAGTGCGTATTGGGTAAAAGTGGCGTGTTTAAATGTCCACCAGAGTTTTAAAAAGCTTTTAACACAATAACTGGCATGTTTACTTCAGAATGTATGGAAGATGATATTACATATACAGGGTGTTAATAAAATACACCGGTGCCTTAAATACGCATTTTATCATCAGAATCCTATGACCTGTCAGTTCAAATTTCTAAGTTGGGAGTATATGTTTCTAAAGGACCAGAGAAAAGGTAGATTAGCTCTAAGATGGGGCAGGAACCCTGTGGTGATTCTTGACCTTTTTACTTTCTCTATACGTACTATGTACATAGTGTATAGAGGAGGTATTGCACTCCACCCAAAAATTCATTACCGAGATTTCACAGGAAATATATGTTTTAGGGTCCCCTATATAAAAAAACATTTTCAGAAAAACGTCCGTGTATGTGTCCATGTATCTGTGAACACGATAACTCAAAAACGAAAAGGCGGTAAAAACCAAACATGATATTTAGATTTAGCATCTTCCAGGGTTGCGACACGAAGATTTTGATAGAAAGCCTCCCACCCCAAACTACCCTTTAAATGGAACAATTTTCAAAAATGTTGATTTTTTTTAAAAATGGCTCTAACGATTTTGATTAAAATGTCGTATATTACAGATATTTACCTGACAAATTTTGGGAATAGCCCCTGAAGACTACTTTATACTGGATGAATTTTACGGAATTTTGTATATCTGCTAAACCGTAAGAGATGGACAAAAACTTACCACACAAAAGATATAGAGCATTTTAAAACACGCAATTTATATCATATACATTTTTCTCGTGGTGTTGATCGTTTTTGAGTTATTCCTTGTTTTAGATTTCAACTTAAAAAAAAATACTCATACTGGAATTTGTCAAATCCTGTCCATACAAACAAAGACTCTTCAGTCACGTAGCAACCAGCTTTGGACTATCACTTTAACCTACGGTACTCCCTAATTTTGCTTCTACTTACTATTGCTTGTAATTTTTTTCTCGATGAGCATAAAGTAAATAGAAGCATAATCGTTTTAACAACTTGTTGCAGAGTTGTAGTGAAAGTCATGTGAATGAAGCACTTGAGATTTTCAATTACTGGTACCAGAGTTTCACGACAAATCCCTATTAAGGTATAAGGGAAGCCTCTCTTATTACATACGAGGGTCATTTCAGAAGTCATGCCAGCTATTATTCCGAATAACTGAATTTGCGGTTATTGCAATATATTAATTTTAAAACATGTTGTACAGAGAAATGATATGTCATCACCAGATATGTCATCGCACGTGCAAAAGGTTGTATCCTAGAGGCTAGTTTCAAGATAATGTCACTCAACTTGAACAGCACACATAAAAATAGCATTTCTGCATTGCAGAAGCCTTGGGGGATTATTTTGAAGCTAGTTAACTACGCGTGCGTAATATTCTTACTCCTTTTTGTATATGTATGAATAAAACAATGGTTATTATTTGTGCATCTTTCAGTCCCATACCCATAATCCTTTGTACCCGGGTTACAATTTAGTATCAGCATTGAGAAGAACATTTCAGCGAATTTCAATCGTATATCCTGAGTTTTATTTCTTGCAGCTTTATTGACTGATAAAACATAGTTGCCATGACTTCTGAAATTACCCTCCTGTATAAAAGTATGATTCAATTTCTGAGTGACATTTAACAGAACATGTACAAGAGCGCTACAGCTTAATAATTTAATGACAATTTACTTGGTCTAGAGAATAATGAAACCCACCTGCTAGAATAAATACGAAAGCATGTATTGCGGATTAATCTACATACAGGGGAACCCTTAAGCGGACGACTTAGCTGAACAGATTTGGCGCAGGGAAAAGTGAAGTTTCCACAATAAAAAATAACATATTTAAACTATATACACTTCAAAAACTGCATCAACGCTTAATAAATCAACAATTTAACAAATATAAATTTTGAAACAAATAACACAAGCCTAGCCCCTAGACATGACCCATTAACATACAACCTTATTAGTGTACACCATAATCTTATTAAAATATTAGTACTTAATGTATTAAGGACTTTGCATCAACTTTTATCCTAATACTGCTACTCGCTAATGATACTATTCGAGAGCACAACACATGAAAAGGAGGGGGGGGGGAGGTTGCAGAGCTAACCTCACTGGTACAGTGGTTATGATATTAGGTGTCGAGTATTATGTAATCTCTGTTTTGGAGCTAATGTCGTCCACCAAGGTGCTTTTTTCCTTCCTTTTTTGAGAATACCATAATATAGTATTGGTCTATGTTTTTAATTTCAACAGTTCAACCAACATGCAATCGTTGTCAACTAAAGCTTAAATCATACTTAGTACATTGATATGCTGTATTTCAAAATGGGAAGTGGTTTAAAGACTGAAATGTGCACCATTCACACGACTTTCTCTACATCTTTGTAACAAATTATTATTAATAATCCTATAAGGGGAATAAGGGAATGCACTAGGCTAAACCGACAGTCAAATATTTTAAAATGTGGTTGCTATGTGATTGAAATCCGTTTCTTTACGTGGCCAAGTGTTGATAAGTTTCCATATATTTAGGTTTAAGTATTATTAAACTGAAATCAATAATAAGGAATATTTCGAAAATGGCCAACTACAAGAAAAAAGTCTATGTGACATAAAGTGTGTGTTTTATCGAGATCTACATTTCTTTGTGTGGCAAGTTTTTATCCAACACTTACGGTTTACCATTTATGCAAAACTCAATAAAAATGATCCAGAATAAAGAGGTTATCACTAGAAAATGCAAGATATACATTTTATTTGTAATGAAAACATCTTAATATAAGAGATTTTAATTAAAATCGCTAGAGCTATCAAACCTTTCTAAATTTGTTCTATGTAAAGGGTAGATTGGGATGTGAGAATTTTCTTGAAAATCTACGTGTCGCATCCTTAGGTGACACTTAAATATCAAGTTTAATATTTAATGGACTTTTCTTGAAAATCTTCGTGTTGCATCCTTGGATGATACTTAAATATCAAGTTTAGTATTTAATGAATTTTTCGTTTTTGAGCTATGCTGCCTACACACACATACACACACACACACACACACGGGCCGCGCCGTGGCCGAGTAGTCAGACCACTCGCCTCTCACCTAGACGGCCTGGGTTCCATCCCAAGCGACCGCATGTGAGATATGTGGTGGACAAAGCGGCGCAGGGACGGGTTTTCTCCGGGTTCTCCGGTTTCCCCCGCCATTACATTTCATCGGGGCTCCATCTTCATGTATCATCAGTGTCATGGCCTGCGGTGCCAGAGCAGTAAAAGCGGGCGTTAAACACTACAAAAAAAAAAAAAAAAAAGACGAGGATATTTTTGAAAAAAATGTTTTTTTTTTTTGTATTCAGGGGTTCCAAAAATGCATTACCTGTGAAATTTCGATATCGAATTTTTGGGTGCACTATTCTCTTTACACTGTAGTAGTGTAGAGAAAGTAAAACCAATTCAAAGCATTACGTCAGCTTTATAGGAGCTGATGGAAATAGTGAATTGATTTTTAGTGCAAAATTGACAGTGGGGAACGAAACGAATATTGTATTCTAGAAAACATTTTTGGTGTGTTCGAATAACCAGTATTTCTTGATTCGTGTAAATAAGGTGCAAACTCGGAGATATCTGCAAATTCAGAGAAGGTGTGCATAAAATGTATAGGAGCCATAATGCATACCTCGTCCAATTTATAAGTAAATACAAATGAAAAGTATTGAGCCCCATTTGTACGAAATGCCCGTAAAAGTCAACCATAATTTACATCTTGACAAATGTGAGTTACTGTGGTCTCTATATTGATACATAGAGACTTCAATGGTATATTCTAGGAAATTATAGTAGTGTTATTGAACTGGCCAATCAAAATCTTAGAATTGCGTCCTGAGTATACGTATGAGTACTTCTTCATATAGAATTTTTATATTTGTATATAATAATAAACATACACGAGTACAGAAATATATATTTTCAGTAATTCGTTATTCGCATGCTCAAGATTTGTTGTACTCATACAGGCATTCTAAGACAATTTTTTATTCGGCTTTGGTTTAACACCAACCTAACTGTATATGATACCAATATGTTTAACAGAATATACAAGTAATTGCGTTATATTTAGCCTGAACGATGCAATACCTATCTCAAATGGCTTATATCAGAAATGCCTGAAATTATTTCGTAGTAGTAAAAACATCCTGTATATCTGTATATACACCGGATGGAGAAGTCATTACACATTAATTCAAAGTTAATATTTCATTATTTCGAACACATTTATATATTAAAAGCTTTTTTTCTAAGACCATTTTCTGCGGAGATATTTTAGGTTTTTTGACAAAAGACCAGCAATGTTGCATCAGCAACCAACAAGTAATTATCAGCGGGTGTGGAGCTCTCCTCTTTTCTTCTCCTTCTACTTCTGCAAGGTTAGGTTATAAGACCTGTTCCGCCACAAATATATCGTCCGATCTTGCCCTTGGTCGTCACCGACCTCCTGATTTGTACTGGAATGCTTGTTTGGCAATCCCATTCTTTCTATATGTTGGAACCATTGCCATTTCATGTTGTTAATCTTATAATTTATTTTTGTTAGTTCTTCTATTAATTGGGATGTAATCTTTGCATGCATATCCTGATACACTGCTGAGAAATTGTTTCTCTGATGTTTTTATTCTTATTTTAAGAGTTCTAACGAGAAACCAATTTTCAGTACCATGTAACAATACAGGGATTGACTGCCTTTCAAATCCAGAAGTTGTTCAGCGCGTAAATGGGTTTCACTTTCGCTGTTGATTAAGGGTAGTGAGGAAGACATAAAACCACTAGATTCCCCCGTCCACATCTTGAAGCTCAGCTCTGCTGCTTTGTTTACATTCTGGAACTGGTTCTCACACTGCACTCACTTGATCTAGCTAAGTTGCTTATGCACATTACGTTTGTAAAACTCTATTCGAAAGTGATTAAAAATTTATAAACTCTTTATTCTGTGTCATGTATCCATCGCACAACTATTTTCTATACATATATAGAATATTTGTTTGTAATACCTATATCGTATACATATTAGAAATTAAAACAAATTAATGTGTTTATATAATTTTCTCTCTAAATCTACAAATTTCACTCACTACAATTGTCTGGTTCTCTTGTTTTCTTTTCCCGCTGCAAATGGTTTGCCCTGCATTATGCTATATTCTTATCATCTGTGGAACCTAATTATTAGATGAAAACCATCAATAAAACTGAATTAGATCAATAGTTCTAAAGTAACACAAATCTTCGATTGTGGCCAATTCTCCGAACTTTGGAAGTAAATACTGCCTATATAAGAGTACATGCTATAGGTATATGAACTACACCAATAAAAAATTGGTTGATCTGACCTGTAAATAATACAACTATCAGAAAAAATTCTTTTAAGCACTTATGTTATGCGGTTTGTTTCAGCTGAATGATAAGCAAAGATTCTTTATTTGTTGATTTCGTCACCCTTTTTA
Source organism: Hymenopus coronatus (assembly GCA_030762935.1). NCBI lineage: Eukaryota > Metazoa > Arthropoda > Insecta > Mantodea > Hymenopodidae > Hymenopus > Hymenopus coronatus. Next base: position 47,523,582 of record CM060885.1, on the reverse strand, counting down.
CTTTCTTCTGCTTACCTGTAATAAGAATTGGAGGTATTGCATTCCATAAAAATAAATATCGAGAATTTGACGGAAACAGCTGTAATGAGGCCACTGAATAAAAACAGGCGCTTTTGTAGAAGGCTTTGAGGGCAATAATAATAATAATAATAATAATAATAATAATAATAATAATAATAATAACTCAATGACACGATAGCTCACAAGGAACCTTGGCCTACCGCCCGGCCGGTGCGTCCCCCCTCTCGGTCATGGATGTGGCGCAGTATTGGAGGGTGAAACATGGTCAGCGCCTCGAATTGCCTCGGCCGGTTAATGCGGTACTCACGACCTGTAGCTGGTGCTTGCGTTTGAGGGCAGCAAGAATAGAAATGAAAAGTCGGTTAAATACCAAACATGGTTTAAGTTCAGTGTTTTACAGGGGTGTCACAAAAAATTTTCAAGAAAAACTTTCAATCTAAGTTACCTTTATATTAAAACATTTCTGTTATACTCTATTTCCTAAGAAATGGATCTTACCCACTGTTTTTTATTAGAATAGCACAAAAGTACATGTTGAAGTTTTTGAAATCGTCTTTCTGAATAATTATAACAGATAACCAATAAGAAATAACAGTATCTTACTACACAAAATATATACTTCTCGTTGAAACACAGCATTTACGTCAGATAGTGTTTCAGGCATTAAAGATTTGAGACATTCTTTACATAACATGTTATTACACATCTTTTAATGATAGTTATATTTGTTTGTTTTATCCTTTGCCGTACAATTAACCGGGAGTGTCAATCCGCCCCTTTTAAAAGATTGGACTGATTTAAGCAATTGCTTTTATTTCGATTAACGTAAAGTAGAGACTATAGAACAGTGGTTATGTGAATGTAAGGCATACATTTTAGATATACGGTATATTCTCGATTTTCCGGGGGGAGAGTAGGTGAGAGAAGAAGCACGAATAATGAAAAAACACAAATATTCAAGAAACCCGTAATTTAATGATTTTAGGGTACAACATGCACATGTAAATAGGAAATTATTTTAAAAGCTTTTTTAAACATATATTCTTTGTTCAAAGGTTCATTCTACTTCAGTGCATAGGAATTGATTTTCTTTAGGAAACACGAAATAAAAACATAAATAACCGCCGAGTGACAATAAGTGCCATTTCCACTGTTTAAATGAATACCGCGTGACAACAGAGTAACGTTTCCAACGTTGTTGCCCTGCCTGTTCCGTGTAAATTAAAAACAAATGCAGTTTTTCAGATGTTAATCAGCGACTAAGAGTCAACGAAGTAAGTTAAAAGAAATTTCTAAAATAGAAACGTATAAAGCAAAATGTTTAGGGGGGAAGAGATGCACGGAAAATCAGTAGTGTAGTTTATATTAAGATGTCATATAAAATATTCCTATGGCCGGTACCCAGTTCAAAATAAAGAGATAAAACACAGCGAGCGTTCATACGAACAAAGTAGCTCGTATTCACCCCAAATCTAAACTTACTAGTTACGTTCATAATATAACGGCGAAATATAACCTTGAATACTTCACTAACATATTAATATGATCCGGTGTTTCTCTTAAAATAAAATATAGTATTAAGGAGTGATCGGCAATGGAGTATCAACATACTATTTATTTTTACTTTCTCTATACGTACTATGTATATAGTGTATAGAGAAGGTATTGCACTCCACAAAAAAATTTGATACCGAGATTTCACCGGAAATACATGTTTTAGGGTCCCCTGTATCCAAAAAAAAGTATTTTCAGAAAAAGGTCCGTGTGTGTGTCCGCGTGTCTCTGAACACGATAACTCAAAAACGAAAGGCCGGTAAAATACCAAACTTGGTATTTAAGTTTAGTATCTTCCGGGGATGCGACACGAAGATTTTGAGAAAAATCCCCGCACCCCAAACTAACCTTTACATGGAACTTATTCGAAAATTTTGATCTTCTAAAAAATGGCTCTGACAATTTTTATTAAAATATCGTATATTAAAGATTTTTACCTGACAAATAAAATGTATATTTTGAATTGTCTGGGAATAGTCTTTGAAGACTACTTTATTCTGGGTCAATTTTACGGAACTTTGCATAACTGCTAAACCGTAAGAGATGGACAAAAACTTATCACACAACAAATGTAGAGCACCTTAAAACACACAATATATGTAATATATATTTTTATCGTTAAGCTGATTTTTTTAGATATTCCTTGTTTTTGGTTTCAGCTATAAAAAACGTATACTTTTCTCATACAGGACTTTGTGAACTCGTGTCCATACAAACAAATGAACGTCAGCTACATAGCAACCAGCTTTTGACTACCACTTTAACCTATGGTACCCCCTTATTTTGCTTCTACTAACAAGGAGGCAAATAATAAGCCTATTTCTGCTTTATTTTTCTCGATTAGATGAAGTAAATAGAATAACTTGTTGCAGAGATGTAGAGAAAGTAATGTGAATGGAACACATAAGATTTTTGAAAACACAACTGCAATTATACCTAAACTCTAAATGAACTATATGATTGGGATATTACTTATGCCCTTCAGTGGATATTTAATAGGGTAGTGCGCACTTAAATGTCATCCATGCATCCAATTTAAATTGTTTTTCCTTAAACTACATTTTCTTTACTTTATTTTTTTATTTCAAAGTAGCAGGCCAATCATAGTGTAGATTTATAGGATCATTTAAACGCAATACCTACTTATTTTGATCTATAATTGACTGCTAATCTTGAATAAATAGACATTATAGAGTCATATTGTTAATTAGAGTGCATCTTTATTCAAGCATATCCTTTTATGAATTATACCTTTTTGGAAAACTGTAACTTAGCTATCGGATTCATTTTATTTAAACTAAATAAAATATAGACTAAACAAAAGGTTGGTTCATCAATAGTTCCAAAAAAATCTAATGTGTCCATTCACATAATTTCTCTACATCTTTGTAAAAAGTTTTCATTCAAAAGCTTATTCTTCTATCTACTTCATGATAATCGAGATAAACATTAGCAGAAATTGTCTTACTTCTTGCTTCCTTGTAAGTAGAAGGGAAATAAGGGAGCACACTAGGCTAAAGGGAAGGCAAAATCTTTTTAAAAGCCGATTGCTATGTGATTGAAATCCATTTCTTTGCATGACAGGAGTTTAAAAATTCCCATGTTAGAACAGTTTTAAGTACTTTAAAACTAAACCCAATAACAAGAAATATATAACTTGTTGTCAATTCTATGAAAAAGAAAATGTATATGGCATAGACTAAATTGTTTGTTTTAACAAGATCTAAATGTTTTGTGTAGTAAGTTTTTGTCTATCTGTTACGGTTTAATAATTGTGCAAAATTCGTCCAAAATAAAATGATCTTCAGAGGCTATTCCCAGAAAATTCAAAATGTACATTTTATTTGCCATATAAATATCTTTAATATTCGGTATTTTAATACAAATCCTTAGAGCCATTTTTGGTCAAATAGCATTTTTCGAGCATTTTTCGTTGTAAAGGGTAGTTGGGGTGGGTTGATTTTCCTTAAAACTTTTGTTAAATATCAAGTTTAGTATTTTACCGGTTTTTGATTTTTGAGTTATGTTCAGAGATAAACGGATACACTAGCACACCGACATTTTTCTAAAAAAGCTTTGTTTGAATACAGGGGACGCTAAAACGTGTATTTTAGGTGTACTCTCGGTGTAGAATATTTGAGTGGAATACAATACCTTCTCTATACACAATGTAAACAGTACGTGCGGGAAAGTAAAAAGGAACAAAAGTAAACATATAGTCTCAGTTAAAAAGAGCTGATTCATAAAGATGCTTATCAGATGTATATAAAATTTACATTGTGCGTGTATCAGACACCAATAGAGTTGCATAATATTGATGACCTCATCAGCAATAGCTTAAGAGAAATAGGTTTTTATTAGCAAGATGCATTTTAACTTTCTCTATACGTACTATGCATATAGTGTATAGAGAGGGTATTGCATTTTACCCCAAAAATTCAATGTCGGGATTTCGCCGGAGATATACGTTACAGGGTAAAGCAAAGAAAAAGATCCGCGCGTGTGTATATTCGTGAGTCTGCGAACACGATAACCCTAAAATGAAAACTCCGTACTCGAGTATTTAAATTTATAGCTTCCAAGGATGTGACACGAAGATTTTAAGAAAAATACCCCCAATGCAAACCCTCCTTTACATGGAAAAATTTTCGAAAATATTTATTTTCTCAAAAATGGCTCTAACGTTTTTGATTAAAATACCGTATATTAATAATATTTATATGTCAAGTAAAATGTATATCTTGATTTTCTGGGAATGGCCTCTAAAAACCTGTTTATTCTGAATGAATTCTGCGTAACTGATAAAGCGTAAGGGATAGATAGGAACTTACTAAACAAAAAATGTAGAGCAAATCAAAACGCACAATTCGTTAAATTGACAATTTATGATCGATTCTTTGTTACTTATTTCAGATTTAAAATACTAATACATTTCTCACACGAAAAGATGTAAACTTCTGGCTCTGCATAGAAACGGATTTCAACCATATGGCAACCAGTTTTTAAAACATTTGACTATCGTTTTAGGTTAGTGTATTCCCTTATTTTCCTTCTACTTACAACGAACAAGTAATTAAGAACATTTCTGCTAATGTTTATATCGATTATCGTAAAGTAAATAAAAGAATATGCTTTTTAGCAATAATTTGTTACAACGCTGTAGAGAAAGTCATGTGAATGGAACACGTCAGAGTTTTGCTTATTCCAGTCTCCAGTTACTTCTCGTTAAACATGATTGCTGGATCAATTTTTCAAATCACTTTTGGGACAGCAGTAAACACAGGTGTATCAGTCCTGAACGTATTAGGGAAATTTCTCACCTCTTGACCTTTGGCCTATATATGCATCCAGGTTTCTATGGCAACCCACAGGATCCAGGAGCTCTGATCGACTGAGCCAGCCGACAGAGTTTGTTGTTTGTTACACATTATGAAAGGCGGTGAAAAATAGCCCTTGCTTCCGAATGAATGCATCCTTCTAAAGAGCTTTACTCAGCGAACTATATTCCTATCTTGTAACATCGAAGTTAACTAGTCTGCAAATAATTGTCATTTTCAAGCAAAGCACGTTGCGCAGAATTATGCTACCACTCAAAAAATAGATACCAAGATTTCACTGGAAATACATGTTTTAGGGCCCCCTGAATCCAAAAAAGCACTTTCAGAAGAAGGTCCGTGTATGTGTGTCTGTGGGCAGCATAGCTTAAAAACCTAGAAGTTCCTTAAATACTAAGTATTTAAGTTCAGAAACTTCCAAAGATGCGACACGAAGATTTTTAAGAAAATCCCTCCACCCACAACTACTCTTTACATTGGAAGAATTTTCAAAAATGTTGTTTTCCCTAAAATGACTCTAAATATTTAGACTAAAATACCACATACTAAAGCCATTCCCATCCCCAAATAAAATGTATATCTTGAATTTTCTGGGAATATTTTCTGAAGATCTGTTTATTCTGGATTAATTTTGGTGAATTTTGCATAACCAGTAAACCTTAACAGGTGGACGAAAAGTTATTACACAAAAATGTAGATCTCATTAAAATACACAATTTATGTCATGCATATTTTTATCCTCGAATTTACTGTTTTCGAGATATTCTTTGTTATTTGTTTCAGTTGTGAAGTACTTATACTTTTCTCAGACAGGAAGTGTCCATTTTTCTTTTGTTCTATTCCTGGTCAAACAAAGAAACGATTTGTAATGACAATCGCATAACGACAACTTTTAAAAATTTTGACTATCACTTTAGCATAGAGCATTTCTTTAGTTCCCTTCTACTTATAAGGAACTAAGTAATAAGAACATTCTGTTAATGTTTATCTCGATTAGTATTGTGTAGAAAGAAGAATGATCTTCTATAGGAATTTTGTAGAGCAGCTAGAGAAAGTCGTATGAGTGCAACACATCAGTTGTTTTTTTTACTTTACATTTAATCAAACTAAGCCTTCGCTGAAATAGCTGAATTATACTCTTCGTTATATCAGATACAAAGAGAGTAATGATAGTCAAATGTTTAAGAACTGAACATTGTATACTGGTCTTATATTCTTTACATTGGATAGCGATAAACACTAATATCGATTTTAAAAGAATGACCAAGTATTGATCAGCTATGAACATTCATAGCGCGTATTTTGGAAATGAACTTGTCACAAAAATTATTTAAAAGTTTACATATCTACTTTTTGTCTATCGCTACTAATTATTACGAGAAAATGAAGAGAATTTCGCACGTTTTTCTCAGGAATTTAAAGATAATGTCATTTGTTATAAAAAGATCTTAACATATGCATTTTAATCAAAATCGTAGAGCCAATTTTGAGAAAATAATAATAATAATAATGTGATGATAATGAACTTAATGTTTTAGTTTATTTATTCGACTATTCATTATGAGCTATGTTGTTCACACACCCACAACACTAACTTGTTTTGGATTTAGGGGAAGTTATGTATTTCTAGTGAAATCTCAATATCAATTTTTTGAGTAGAATGAAATGTCTTCAAATATGTACACTCGCCGCCACAAAAATGAGTCCTCCCTGTATTTCAAGTGTCCATCAAATAGCTTTGGGTATTTTCGTAAAGGCTGTGTTCACAACGCACACAAAATAACTGTTCAGTGGTCTGTGACTTAGAGTGCAATGGTTAGCTTCTGATGTGACCCAATCACATGAGTTTTTCTACACATGTAACACATTATTGTTAAAATACTTATTCTTCTGTTTACTTCGTGCTAATAGAGATGAACATTAGCAGAAATGGTTCTATTGCATGGTTTTTTGTAAGTAGAAGTAAATAAAGGAATATATTAAACTAATGAAATAAAAAGTACTTTAAAAGCCAGTTGCCAGGTGTTGAAATTTGTTTCTTTGCATTGACATATGAGAATAGTTTTAAGTATTTTAAAACTGAAACCAAAACAAAAAATATCTCAGAAATGGTCAACCTCACGAAAAAAATGTATGTGACTTAAATTGTGAGCTTTAATCAGATCTCCTTTTCTGTTTAGTAAGTTCTTGTCTATCTCTTACGGTTTACCAGTTATTCGAAATTCAGCAAAATTCATCCAGAGTAAACAGCTCTGCCGAGGCTAGTTCCAAAATATAAAAAAATATACATTTTATTTGTAATGTAAATATCTTAATATATGCTGTTTAAATCAAAATCGTTAGGGCCTTTTTTGAGAAAATCAAAATTTCCGAAAAGTTGCCAATAAAGGGTAAGTTGGGGTGGGGGGAATTTCCTCACATCTTCGTGTCTTCAAGGCGTGGCTTCCAGGAAACTGTATAGAGACCGGAGTCCCACGAATAGACGATGTACGTGAGTAATAATAATAGTGTATGCAACAAGTGGATGACCTTGAGTTTATGGCACAAGTGAATTTACGTGACACTTACTTAATATCTGCATTATAAGTTGTAGGAAATAAATTATGAAAAAATTTACATCCATATATGACATAAGTGAGAAGATCTTCTGATTTTTATTTGTCATTATTTGGCGTGTAGAACCGATAAGCAAGACAACCACTTGCATACATTCCCTTCCTGGAAGTGAACTGAAAAAGTATTATCGCTGTGATGTAGCCTCTTATCAGCACAATATAGTAAATAATTATAGCATTACTTCTTAATTATTCTATATTTAATAAAATGCAGAAGTTTTTGGATCTTCGTTGCTCAGAGAACAAGAATATCACAAACGGTTATTCACTCTTTATTAACCATATCAAATTTAAGTACTAATTTAATGTCATTGCCATAGAAATTTGAGCGTCATTGTTGTTATTGGCATTCGTGACATAATGAGCCAATTATGCAAGATATTGATTGTAGAAATATCCTGTTATAATTAGGGGTTGCACAAAGGTATTTATGCAATCCTTGAACTGTTGGTGGGTAGTTACCACATTCAAAATCCTGCATAATTGGCTTCCATGCCGCCATAGTAATGGAGCATTAAATGTAATTGGAGATTCTATTAAATTCCAAATTTTGTAAATTATGACATATCTGATGCAGGTTGCCTTAATGTGGCTTCCTGAAATGGGTTTTCAACGTATAAGAGAAATGTTAATATAATGCTGTAGTTAATTTGTAATGATGCTGCGTTTAACTTTTTCTATTACATATAGTAAGTTAGGGAAGTATGGTATTCAATCCAAAAGTTCGACGCAGAGATTACTAAATGTTTTATATTTTGCCATAAAATATATGTTCTGAACTGAAATATGTGTGTATTAAGGATAAAACTAGAATAAAAAAGTTAATAAATCCTACAACTTAGCGAGAAATCACCAACAAGTATTTATTAAAAAAAACTTCAAAAAGAAATAAAATGAAAGTATGTATTTTAGAAAAATTAAATATATAATATTTATGTATTGGAAATGATGTTAGGTCCACAGCAAAAACGTATTTAATGTAAATTGTTTGTCTTGACAATATCTACATTTTTTGTGCAGTATTTTTTTCTTCTTCCTTTATCGTTTGCCAGTTACACAACATTCATTCGGAATGAACAGGACGTCATAGTTTATTTCCAGGAAAATTAAGATACACGTTTATTTTTCATATAATTATCTTTAATGTACGATATTTTAATCAAAATCAGCCATTTTGAGAAAATCAACGTACTCGAAAATATTTCCATGTGGTTTGGAATATCCTTGTGTCACATTCTTTGAGGAATTCAAACTTAAATATCAAGTTTGTTATTTAACCGACTTTTTGTTGAGTTATGCTATTCACAGACACATACAAGAACCATTTTATAAAAAAATATTCCATTCACATGACTCTCGTTATTCTTTTATTTAACCATGTAGAATGAACATTAGCAGAATTGGTCTTATTGCTTACTTCCTTGTAAGTAGAAGGGGAATAACAGAATGCACTAGGCTAAAGCGATAGTAAAATCTTTTAAAAGTTCACCATCCGAAACAATTGAATTCCCGTACTCTTTTACATTCCCGGGAGTAAAACAAAAAAGAAGGAAGAAATTTGATTTCCGGCTTGAGAAAAGTTTGAGTAGTTTTAAATTGAAACCAATAACAAAGAATATCTCTGAAACGGTGAACTCCACAAAAAAGTAAAGCGAGGTATATGTGTTTTAACGAGATCTATAATTTTGTGTAGTAAGTTTTGTCTATCTCTTACGACTTATATTTCATATACCCAAGGTCGCGGGTTCAAACCCTGCGGAGGACGATAGATTTTTTCGAGCGTAAAATCCTTAGCATGGAGCTATTGTGCCCATGTCATAGATTTACCGCACGTAAAAGTACCTCAAGACTGATAAAAAGATACCTCTAAGCAAAATTAAGTGGTCTTTCATGCCCAGTATAGAATGGGACGCTTATAACCACAGCAGCTGAAGAGCGTCCATAAATAAAACTGCATTTTTTTTTTAATTTACGACTTATAGAAAAGGCATCAAGAATAAGAGGTATTCAGAGGCTATTCCCAGAAAACTCAAGATATACATTTCATTTGTTATGAAAATATCTTAAACATATGTTTATCTATATTAACATATACATATTAACTTTACGTAGATAAAATAATAATATTTTATAAGAAAAATGTATTTGTGGAACAGCTGGAGATTAGATTTGTTTACACTTGTTCTCCTCTGAAGTAAAATTAGTATCCATACTTAAAGCTAAATTTTGAATTAGATTTGTTGTTTAATGCTATTCGTAATGGAGTTCTAATGTAGTTCTGTAGTAGAGGTACTATTGCAAATTCCTTTATAGTGTGTGCATTATTTTTTCTCAACTAACCACCCAATGCCCTGCTTAGTTTGATGGCTAGTAATTAACGCAATGTGAAGTGTTCTCGATACAGATGTGATCAATTTTGTCATAGTTTTTCAACAGAATATAATTCACTAACAAAACTTTTTTTCAGAACTATGCGTAGAGTTTCTTAGCTTTTTTGTGATTAAATATAATTGAGCTTTAGTGAGCCACTGTGGATGTATTACCTAAATGAGTTTCGCTGCCAGTAACATAAGTAGGGGTTATCTTTCACTTCAGAATTAGTCAGAACACCTCAAACAATTCTCACGAAAACACAAATGTTTCCTCACAGCTTCTTCACTGTCGGTCCCCTAACAGTTCCTTGATTAATTGCCCATGAGTAAACAAGTTGCACCACTCCCTTCCTTGTCCCTTCCATCCACGTCCTTCTGCACAGCGAACATACTGGCGCGTTTACTTCATCTTTCTCAGATTATCCTGGAGAACTCCATCCACTTTTCAGGCTTACCGCCCTCATTCCTCCCTTTACTCGACTCGCTAGAGCCGGAGACATCTGTTTTATTCACCACTACCTGACGTGTTTATTCATGCCTTTATTTCTCTTGTGAAACTATAGGATGTTACATGCATTTTGTTTACTATAGACGCGAGTTTTCTTTTGTAGTCTGGCTCCTTAGTCATCCTATGGAACGTTTGGACAAACTTCCATGTTACAAAGCAACATTGAAATTTGGAATACCTCGCTTAGAGAGGTGAAACTATGAAAAAAGCATTTCATCCCCTCGATGGAGCTATCAGCGTTCCCCGTATGGTCCAGATTTATACCGATGTTACTTATATGGCCAATGAACTTTCATTTGTGTTTCTGCATATTTTTAATTTCTGTACACGTACTATCTACATAATGTATAGCGAAGGTATTGTATTGCATCCAAAAATTCAATTTCGAGATTTTACCAGAAATAGACGTTTTAGAGTTCCTATATCCAAGAAAAAAATTTTTAGAAAAAGGTCTGTGATAACTCAAAAACGAAAATTCGGTAAAATACCAAACTTGGTGTTTAAGTTTAGTATCTTCTAGGGATACGACACGAAGATTTTGAGAAAAATTCCCCAACCCAAACTACCCTTTACATGGAACAATTTCAAAAATTTTGTTTTTTCTCAAAAATGACCAACGATTTTGATTAAAATACTGTATATTAAAGATATTTGTATGAAAAATTAAATTTATATTTTAAATTTCTGTGAATAACCTCTAAAAACCTCTTTATACTGAATGAATTTTGCTGAATTTTGCGGAGCAGGTAAACCGTAAGAGATAGACAAAAGCTTACTACCAAAAAAAAAAAAAAGATATATATATATATATATATATATATACACATCGCGTTAAAGCACACAACTTATGTCATATGCAGCTTTTTTCGTGGAATTGACCATTTCTGATATATTACTTATTTGTTTCAGGCTTAAAATACTTTTTTACTTTCTCTATACGTACTTTGTACAAATGGTATAAAGAAGATATTGTAATGCACCCAATAATTCAGTATACCGAGATTTCACCGGAAATATGGGTTTTCAGACCCCCTGAATAATAAAAGAAGCATTTTTAGAAAAATGTCTGTTTGTGTCTGTGGGCAACATATCTCAAAAATGAAAAGAACGTTAAAAACCAAACTTGGTACTTAAGTTTGGTAACTTTCAAGGATGCAACACGAAGATTTTCAAGAAAATACCCCCAAACCACCATTTACATGGAAAAAATTTCGAAAATTTTGTTTTTCTTAAAAATGGCTCTAAAAATTTTGATTAAAATCTCGTATATTTAAGATACTTACGTGACAAATAAAATGTCTATCTTGAATTTTCTGGGAATAGCTTCCGAAGACTGCTTTATTTTGGATGAATTTGACGGATTTTTGCATAATTGCTAAAACGTAAGACATGGACGAAAACTTGCCACACAGAAAATGTAGAGCACATTAAAACACAATTTATGATATATACATTTTTTCGTGGAGATAGTTGTTTTTAAGATATTCGTTGCTTTTAATTTTACCTTTAAAAACCATACTTTTTTCATACAGCAATTTGTGAACTTCTGTCCATACAAACAAAGGAACTTCAGTCTCATAGCAACCAGCCTTTGACTGTCAGTTTAGCGTATGGTACTTTCTTATTTTACTTTTACTTACAAGGAAGCAACTAACAAGACTATTTCTGATAATTTTTTCTCGATTATCATTAAGTAGATAGAAGAATAAGCTTTTTATAGTCCTTTGTTCAGAGATGAAGATAATGTCATGTGAATGGAACACGTCAGATTTTTTTCTCACATGGAAAGTTGTAAACTCCTGGCTCTGTATTGAAACGGATTTCATCCACATGGCAACCAGCTTTTAAAAGATTTGACTATTGTTTTAACCTAGTGTATTCCGTATTTTGTTTCTGCTTACAGGGAAGCAAATAATTAAGATAATATATGTTAATGCTTATCTCGATTATCATGAAGTACATAGAACATACTTTTTAGCTATAATTTGTTAACAGCAATGTAGATAGTAATGTGAATGAAACACATCAGAGTTTTAATATCTAGTAAGAAGTTCAGAATCCCGATTATTGAATTTCATTTTTGGAATAGAGTAATTTAGTATTATGTTAGCAAAATCTTAATATGAAACCTCGAAGTTGAGAAATGCCATATTCTTCTGAGACATGACCGAAATAGGAGGATGTCATATACATTCGTTGCTCCTCAAGATAAGCAAATGCGACCTACGTGTATAATATTTTGCATTTATTTTCAGCATTTTATTGTCTACTGGTCATATTTTAGAAACTGTTCAAGCTCTTGTACATTTTTTCTCTTTCGCCGTCAGAATACACTTTACCATTGTTGCAGACAAAACGATTTCTTAATTCCTGGACAATAAGCTGACGTAGTATAAAGGTAATAGCTTAAGTGATGTTTCCTCTAGCTGCATTCTTTTTACTTTGGTTATTGACCAAATCAACGATTCCCATTTTTGACTGGAAAAATTCTGCAGCAATAGCATTTTGTCTGGACTTACTACTTGCTTCTAAGCTGAAAAGTTCTGCATGAATTATTAAATTTTATATTATGACAATACCAATAACGAGGCTAGAAAAAGTGGACTAGAGGATGTTTGTGCATAAATATTCTTTGACACGGATATTCATTATATTGTTTATAGGAGCCACGCCATAGCCGAGTAGACCACTCACCTTACACAAAAGCGGACTGGGTTCAATCCCAAAAGACAGAATGTGGGATTTATGGTGGACAAAGCGGTGCAGTGGTGGGTTTTCTCCGGATTCTCGAGTTTCTCCCGCCATCGCATTCTATTGGCGCTCCATCGTCCCATGTATCATTAGTGTCATCGCCTGCGGGTGTTAAAATCTAAAAGAAGAACTATACTTAAAAGTTTGCTTTAAATTTGTAGTAAAATTGTAGATTTTTATATCAAGAATGTATAATATATTCAATTATCTCTAAATAGTAGGCTAAGTTACCCTCAGTTGTCCTCAAATAGAAAACCATACAAGAGTGATAAAAAGTTTACCACAGGAAAATATTCTCTTTAAAATATGTCATTAATCATTGCCAAATTCAATCTATAGGTCTGTTTACATTTTACTATACTTAGTGTGCTGCTCATGAAGCCTTTTAGGTCTAGAAACATCTTACGATAATCCGGTAGCTCTTAGCTTTTAATAATACAATCATATATAAGTAATAACATAAGTAATATAACGAGAGCTCCAACTTTTATCGATAAATTCGCGAGTTAACTTGATACTAGTGAATTTATCTAGAGAAAAGTTGTGGCTCGAGTTATAGAAGAATACTATTCCTAAAGTCCCATTTGTCTCGTATATTTGTATCAAAATCGCTGCAACTTGATGGCATATCATAAATTTTTGGTTGAACTGGTTCCACATACTCTTTCTGTTGTTTTTAGTATTCTGCGGCTTTGAGTTTTCAATTAATGTGTCTATTTCAGCGATAGACATTTCCCCAAAACGTCTTGGAACTTACGCCAATATGTACGGTTATGTCACTGCACACTGATACTATATTATGAGACGAGCATTATTTCCGAGAGAAAACAAATGCACGTGGTTGTGATAAAAGAAACGATTAAAATGTACAGATAATGAGTTCCAGTTGGTTGGAAATTTACGCGCCAATATACTGGATCGGCCACTTCCTACGATCATGTGACATGAACGAAGTAGTCGCCTTAATCCCATTTACATTCCTGAAAGTTGCTGTAGTTTTGTCAAAATATGTTGTAATACGCATTGTAAACATAAATGTTAGTGGAAACGTTTGCGTCGGCTTAGAAACGTAAAGTATGTGTATACTTATACGGGCGCTAACAGCAAATAGGAGTGGAAAGAAACGACAGAACACAGCAACAGAACAAGGTAATTCAACGTTAGATGGGTGTAAGCCTTTAATACAAAAAGCAAATAAACAGAGATATGCAAGCAAAGTTTGATTTCAAAAGAAGGAATGAAAAAGAAATCAAGGAAATGAAAAAGGATTAAGGCACTAGGAACGACAAAGAGCAAATATTAGCAAAGGGGGAAACATACAGACATCAAAGAAATAACGACGGTTGAAAGAAAATCAAAGGAATGGATAAATACGTCTATGAGAATGTAAACAAGAAGAGATAAAAATAAGTGAATGAAAAAATGAATTTACAAAACAAACAAATTCAACATACAAATTCCAACACCTCTATAAAATATAACTGCAAAGAAGTACTCGTATAATTTCTTAAACAAAAATATTGTAGGTTGTAATTACCTGTAATAATTTGTACAGCTCTAAAAGAAAGATGTCAGAATTCATACTGTTAGCAAACTGCTCGTACATCCCAAGTTTTATTAAAACTTATACCATAGTGATTCATGAGTCTTTAAACTTTTTTTCTAACTGATAAACCCATTCTTACCAGCCTTTACTTTTCTCCACACGTACTATGTAGTAGTGTATAGAGAAGGTATTGCATTCCACCCAAAATTCGTTACCAATATTTCACCAAAATACATGTTTTGAGACCCCTGAATCGAAAAAAAGTATTTTTAGAAACCTGTATGTGTGTGTGTGGGGGGGCAGCATAATCCAAAAACCCAAAGTCTGTTAAATACAAACCTGGTATTTATATTCAGTATCTTGCAAGGACTCGACACGGTGATTTTCAAGAAAATTAGCCAACCCCAGCTACCCTTTAGGGGGAATATTTTTTGAAAATGTTGATTTTCTCAAAAATAGCTCTAAAAATGTTGATTAAAATATACCATATACTTAATATATTTTCATGAACAACGAAATGTATATCTTGAATTCTCTAGGAGTAGCCTCTGAAGAAATCTTCATTCTGGATGACTTCCGTATAACTGGTAAACCGTAAAATACAGACCAAAACTTAAGTTATTACACAAAAAATGTAGATCCGTCAAAACACAATTTATGTTATACCTGTAGAGTTCTTTTTTCGTTTGAGATACTCCGAGTTATTTGTTTCAATCTTAACGCACTTTTCTCGAGCGGGAATAATATTTCTTTTTGTCGATCTTTTGTTTACTCTTAAAGAGCTAAGAGAGTTGGATTTCAATTGTTTCACATAGAGACAGGCTTTTAAAAGAGCTCACTATTACTATAGCCTGTGCATTCCTTTGATTGCTTTTTACTTGCCAAAAACGCAAGCAATAAGACAATTCTGTTGTTTATGATGTAGATAAAAAATAATCTTTTGCAATATAAGTTGGTTTGCGGAAAGCTAGAGAAAGTCATGGAAATGAAACACATCAGATTGTTGTTAATATATTGCTAACCTTGGTACACCATTAATATTTCACGATCTAAGCAAATCAGCTATTGTTGACAACATGCGTATGGAAGCTTCTATACCGACATTCCTTTTCTATTGTCAGCCTTGCATTTTTTCGCATAATAAAATATTGGTTACTTAAAACAGTAAAAAGTGTGGTAAATGGCCAACTACAAAAACTATTGGTTTTACGATTGGGATTTCCATTTTCTTATCGCTTTAGCTTTATTCATAAGTATAATTCCATTATTCTTTTCTGCTTCCCACGTGGCTAAACGCAGTAAAAATTAGGCCAACAGATTCAATAACCACAAACTAGCGCGAAAATGTAAAACGCATTCGACGAAGAAATTACTTAAAACCAAATAAGAATATAGTTATTACATTTTGTATTTTCTGGCTTGTCAAAATGTATTTTCAAGGTGGTGAATGACGAAACGATTGCTTAACACTATGTAGACAAAAATAATAATCGGAGCTACAAAATTAAATAAGAATTAGGTGGAATAAAGAAACATATTTTAAAACTGGGTGCTGGAACAGTATGGTTTAGGTTGGGAGGTTGGAAAGCTCTTAAAAGTTCTTGACGATGCTGGACGGAGGATTTTCCCACTGTGTGGGGAACAGGAATTTTTGGCGCAGATGTTGGCAGCTTACGTGCATACGGAAAATGATTGAAAAGAGTTATTATCTGGGGTATATTTGGCTTCAAACATATTAATGATTTGATTTTAAACAGCCAAAACTAGCCAAGGTTGGAAATATACTAATGGAACTAAGTCTTTTAAGAGATAAGGTGTTTAAGTAAATGCTGTGTAGAGATATTTGGTATTTGAACATCTATATATGTGTAAATCCGTGAGTGTGGATGTGAGTGTGTGTGTGTGTGTGTGTGTGTGTGTTGGTGTGACTCAGTGTATTCATTTGTGTATGTTCACAGTGTTGTGAACATAAAATACATGTAGTTAAGATTTTCAAATAAAGTATTTTTCCAGAGAGCATATAATGTCTTCTGACAGTGCGACGCAATTAATGTAATATTCAACATACAATAAATACTGCTGTGTGAAATACAGTTTACATGATGTACTGGTTATTTGCATACTAATTTTAAGTTTCAGTGCCTTCATTCCAATCTCTTAATGTTATCAATGTTGCAGTGGTTTTTGTTTATTCTGCTCCATTATATTGTGATAATTCTCGAAATTTCACTATGTAAAAAGTGGTTCTAAGAAAATTTAAAGTTAAAGAAAAAGAGAAAATGTGGCTTAAAATGTAATATAGTAACTGTGCTAAAAATATACAAAATGTGACACACCAGATATTTATGACTGAAGTCATTAAGGTTTTATCTACTATATCATATCACCCCTTATTTAACCTGAACTGGGTTGAGCGAGATGAGTACCCTGGCTAGAACCATAAACATACTTTCGGCCGTGATGTAAAGGTTAACTTACGGTATAGAGTATTTCGGCTGGCACCAAAAGATTCACTCATCTCCGGTGGA
The DNA here is from genome assembly GCA_030762935.1 of Hymenopus coronatus. Lineage (NCBI taxonomy): Eukaryota > Metazoa > Arthropoda > Insecta > Mantodea > Hymenopodidae > Hymenopus > Hymenopus coronatus. The sequence continues at coordinate 47,506,352 of CM060885.1, read as the reverse complement.
TGTTAAAATGTATCTATTCGTAATTTTAGGACGTGACAGAATGTATATAACAGAAACCAAATGTTTTGATAAAATTATTTTTCTCATTTTCCTCATTTCGCATTTTCCGTTAAAATTCGAGACAATCTCTTTCAGTCAGTCTCTGATACTCCTATCGATTCCCACATATTTTCATTTCTGCCCATTTTCCTTCTGCCCAATTCTTTCTATTATATATTTTCATGTAAAGGGAAGTCTTTCCCGTTCAGCTCCTCCTTTCATTGCATTTAAAAATATGCTTTGCTTTCTTTTCTTCTCGCATTTTTCTACCATTTCAATTGCGGTTCCACATAAGCACACTCTGGCATTCTTCTGTCCAGCCTCTTGTTGAATTCTTGAAATCTATTCCTCTTGGTCTTCTTCACTGTTGTCCTTATTTCCCTTGCAGTCATCATGCTCAAATATTTATCATGAAGTGCTACACTCTCTATACAGTATGGTGAAATCGGATTTTTAATCCTATTATAAATTTGAATATTTGTTTTAGTAGTTACTTCCTTCCTATCATTTTGTAACAAGTTCAAACAGCTTTTTACTTTCTCTAGCACCATATGTACAATGTACATAGGATTAGAGAGGGTATTGTAATGCACCCTAAAATTCGATACCGATATTTCAAATGAAATATATGTTTTGGGGTCCCCTTAGTCCAAAAAAAGCTTTTTAAAAAAAAGTCTGTGTCTGTGTGTGTGTGTGTGTGTGTGTGTGTGTGACTGTGGACAGCATAGCCCCAAAACAAAAAGACCGTTAAATACCAAACTTGGTATTTAGGCTTAGTATCTTCCAAGGATGCCACACGAAGATTTTCATAAAAAATCCCCACATCACAAACTACTCTTTACATGGAAACAATTTCGAAAATTTTGATTTTCTTAAAAATGGCTCTAAGGATTTTGATTAAAATCCCGTATATTAAAGCTATTTATGTCCGAAATAAAATGTATATCTCGAATTTTTGGGAATAGCCTCTGAAGAATTCTTCACTCTCGATGAATTTTGCTGAATGTTTCTTAACTGCTAAACCGTAAGAGATGGAAAAAAGTATTCTAAAAAAAATGTACCTCATGACAAAACACACAATTTTTGTCCTTTACGTTTTTGTTGTGGAGGTAACCATTTTTGAGATATTCCTTGTTATTGGTTTCAGTTGTGAAGTACTTAAATTTTTCTCACACAGGAAGTGTCTGTTTTTCTTTTGTTTCTACTCCTGGCCAAGCAAAGAAGTGATTTGCAATGACAGTCGCATAACGATAGCTTTTAAAACATTTGACAATCACTTTAGCATAGTGCATTCCCTTATTTCCTTCTACTTATAAGGAACTAAGTAATAGCATTATGCTAATATTTATCTTGATTAGCATTGTGTACAAAGAAGAATAATCTTTTGTAGAAGTTTTGTAAAGTTTTTTGTGACACATCAGAGTTTTTTAGTTGTATTTAGTATCTCATATTCTATTTTTTCTTCACTACTTAATATTGTACCAAAATATTCTGTAGCCTATATATTCTCAAGATACTGCCCATTATAAATACACTGTTTCTCTTGATGGCTATCATATCTTGAGCCCTAGATTACTTTATTACTTTCTCTAGCCCCATATGTACAATGTACATAGGGATAGAGAAGTATTGTATTCCACTAAAAAATTCGATACCGAGATTTCACCGGAAATACATGTTTTAGGACCCCCTGTATCCAAAAAAAGCATTTTGAGAAAAAGGTCCGTGTGTGTGTCCATGTGTCCGTGAACACGATAACTCAAAAACGAAAAGTAGTTAAAATACCAAACTTGGTATTTATGTTTAGTATCTTCCAGGGATACGACACGAAGATTTTGAGATAAATCCCCCCCCCACTCCAAACTACCCTTTACATGGAACTTTTATCGAAAATGTTGATTCTCTTAAAAATGGCTCTAACGATTTTGATTCAAATATAAAAAATTAAAGATATTTATCGAACAAATAAAATGTATATCTTGAATTTTCTGGGAATAGCTTCTGAAGACCTGTTTATTCTGAATGAATTTTGCTTAGTTTGGTATAACTAGTAAACCGTAAGAGATAGACAAAAACTTACTATACATCAAATTTAGGTTCTTGTTAAAATACACAAGTTATGTTATATACATTGTTCTCGTGGAGCTTACCGTTTTCGAGGTATTCATTGTTATTAGTTTCAGTTGTGAGGTACTTTAAGTTTTCTCAGACGGGAGTGTCCGGTTTTCTTTTGTTCTGCTCTTGGCCAAGAAAAGAAGTGATTTGTAATGTCAATCGCAAAACGACAGCTTTTAAAACATTTGACTATTGGTTTAGCCTAGTCTATTCGCTTATTTTCTTCCTACTTATACGTAACTAAATAATAAGAACATTGTGCTAATGAGTACCACGATTAGCAAGGTGCAGTAAGAAAAATAATCTTATGCATGAGTTTTGTAGAATAGCTAGAGAAGGTCATGTGAGTGTAACACATCAGATTTGTTTTTTTGTAGTCACTTTCATAACTTTCCTTCTTAGTTTTTTACACCATTCCACCACTGCCATTTTCCGTTCTTGCTGAAGTGCTAAACATTGGTCCTAAAAACATATTTTCCGAAGAAATCTGAACATTTGTTCATAGAGGTTGATGAATGCGGTGTCATTGATGTCAATGCTCTCCTCAACTCAGTTCTCAGAGCTAATTTGGAGGTGGCGTTGCGTAACATGTGCTTTTTGCATCCAGGTAATCCGGGTTTCATCCCCTGCGAGCGCCCATTCTGACCCAAGAATGTGTCTAGTTTATCTCTGGGCATAGGCATAAATCTTTCCCTTTACATAATTTTCCTTCATTCCGTTTCATCCTCAACGTTCATGGATGCTTCTGGCGGTACCGAACAGGAGGGGTAGATGCATGCATGCTTGGTGTCGTTTTGAAACACCCTGTAAATGTGTGTGTGTGTGTGTGTGTGTGTGTGTGTGTGTGTGTGTGTGTGTGTATATATATATATATATATATATATATATATATATATATATATAGATCATCCTGCTTATAAGTTTACAGCCACTAGAGTTTACTGTCTTAAAAAACATTTTTATAGTGTTTAACGACTGATTTTACTACTTAAGGCACCGCAGGTGATGACATGGATGATGTATGGAATGAAGATGGAGCACCGCTAGAATGCGATAGCGGGGAAAACCGGAGAACCCGGAGAAAACCCGCTCTTGCGCCCCCTTGTTCACCACAAATCTCATATGTGGTTGCTTGGGATAAAACCAAGGCCGTCTAGGCGAGAGGCGAGTGGTCTAACCACTCGGCCTGGCGCGGCCTAAAACGCATCTTAAACCAGAATTCAAGCTTTGGGAAGCATTGTTGTGTCCTCAATATTTTTACACGAATTCACAGAACACATTATGGCATTCGCAGCTCAAATTTACATTTTCGTTATCCTCATACAGTACGAAAGTGGGTCTATACAAATAGGATTTGAAAGGGTAGAAAATTATATTTACGATAGATACTTTAAATGTATTTCCAGTTAATGGCAGCCATGAAAACGAAATCTATGTTAATAAGGGAGCTGTTTTCCGTTCTCCGCCACCACAATAGAGCAAAAACGTTTTAGCCCGAAAATGCTCTCTTTTTGCGCTGCACTTGAAATGGGTACAATTAAATCCAATTTCAGCAGTAACATTAACAAGTAAAATAATAATACGGAGAATATAAATCCACACAGAGCAAAATACGAAAGGAAACAAATATGCCTAGAGAAAAATGAACCCATTATGCATAACGCAATCATTTAGTGTCTGATTAATTAATGGTCATTAGAGCTAGAAAACTATTGCCAGGGTGGTTCACAGTTCCTGAGTGAAAGTACAGGATTGGATCTTATATATTATACTTCTGATGAATATCTATCAAGTGGACTTAATGCATACCCATCCAAGTAACCTCGAATGCACCAAAACTTACTAATGAATCATGTTTCCTATTGCTATTGGCTGAACTTTGTCACCACTCTCATTGGTTTGAAGTAAGTACTGACATACTAGCTTTGCTCTACGAACAATTGAGAAGTGTGAGGAGAAGAGTAGGAAATAACGTTTTTAAAGTCTATAAAAATGTTAGCAAACAAAAACTGTTTATACTTTCTGCAAATATTATAGTCTTTAACGGATGTCAGCAGTATTTATTGGCCAATAGTTTAAACTCCTTCCATTTTCATTTAATAACTTGTAATATCTTTCATAGGAAATATTTAGCACAAAGTGAGATCAGATTTACACCACCCTGAATAAGTTTTGACAAAAGGAAGAAGAGTCTAAAATTGTCCGGTGGTGGTAAACCTGTGTTGTGATTCAAATATTTTAAAATTCCTTATGTATATTTATTCAAATCTTTATTTTAAATTCAAAACAGTCCAGAGAGCACAATAGTTCCTATCTACTTCACGAAAGAAATTCTTATAGCAGAATGTTTTTGTATTCAAGAATGTTGTTTTGGACACCTTAATTTGTCAACTGACTTCTTTTTGTAATTTTGGCTACTACTTAAAGTTTTATAAGACAATAAAAATTATTCTAAATGCGTTTTCTCTGTTTAATTATATAGTAAAGTACAGAGAAGGGTCATTTCGTATTACATAGTAATATAGCATTCATTCATTCTTATTTTTGAAAAATGATTGAATCTTCTCAATAGGTCAGGATTACTATCGTAACAGTGGTTGACTGGTTTGTGTTGCCATCTGTAAATGCATCTTTAAAACATATCCAACCATCGTCATTCCCTTAGCAGCGTTGTGAGCAGTAGTGAGAAAAATCTGATGTGTTCCATTCACCTGACTTTCTCTATATCTCTGCAATAAATTATTTTTAAAAAGCATATGCGTCTACTTACTTCCTGCTAATCGAGGAAAAATCAGCAGAAATAGTCTTATTTCTTGCTTCCTTGTATGTAGAAGCGAAATAAGGGAGTACCATAGGTTAAAGTGATAGTCAAAAGCTGGTTGCTATATGATTGAAGTTCAAAAAGGCCTGTATGAAAAAAATATAGGTTTTTATAGCTTAAACCAAAAACAAGGAACATCTCAAAAACAATCAAATCGACGAAAAAAATGTATACAACATAAATTGTGTGTTTTAATATGCTCTACATTTTTGTGTGGTAATTTTCTCTCTCTCTCTCTCTCTCTCTCTCTCTCTTCCGGTTTAGCCCTTATGCAAAATTCCGTAAAATTCACTCAGAATAAAGTAGTCTTCAGAGGCTATTCCCAAAACATTCAAAATATACATTTTATTTGTCGGGTAAATATCTTGAATATACGATATTTTAATCAAAATCGTTAGCCATTTTTTAGAGAATCAAAATTTTCGAAAAAAGTTCCATGTAAAGAGTAGTCTGGGGTGGGGGGATTTTTCTCAAAATCTTCGTGTCACATCCCTGGAAGATACTAAACTTAAATACAAAGTTTGGTATTTTACCGATTTTTCATTTTTGAGTTATCGTGTTCACAGACACACGGACACACGCACACGGACCTTTTTCTGAAAATACTTTTTTTGGATACAGGGGACCCTAGAAAACATATTTCCGGTGAAACCTCGGTATCGAATTTTTTGGTGGAGTGGAATACTATGTCTATACACTATGTACATTGTGCGTATAGAGAAAATAATAAAATGTGTTTAACTCATTTTTGAGATTATTTTTGCTTGAATAACAACACAGGGGAAAATTTGCCGTGTTACATTTATTATATATATTTTCCCGTAAGATGATTTTAATAATGTAGCTTATATGAGAACTAGTTTTAAATAAAATGTTCGGTACTGACGCATTATTAAAACAAAATGTGTGTGTGTGTGTTGGGGTGATTCCGGTCAACTGACTATCATCACTCTAAACTGAATGGGAATATAAATGAAACTAGCATACGTATAGTGTATCTGTAGGAACTTGTGAAGATCTTAGCTCCAAAGGGACAGAAAGTGGTAGTTTATGTGGTTAGTTTGAAGCGAGGTAAGAACATAACAATGGTATACGGAATAAATGATTCAGAGAATATTCCACCCATGTACATATTCCCACAGCAGAGGATGAACTCCGCTTTGGAGAAAAGAGGAACTCCAGATGCAATAACCGGTGTTCAAAATTGGATGGTTCAAAATATATTATTTATGATTTGGTTGAAACATTTTATCAGACAAGTAAAGCGTGACAAATAGAATCCAGTATTGCGGTTATTGGATAAACATGACAGCCATGTTACTATGAAAGATTTGGACGTCTTCAAAAGCAACGGAATTATTTTGTTTGTATTCCTTCACACATATGCACAGGCTTCAGCACTACTTTATTGTTAAGTTGAAATTATAAAATAACATTTGTTCTTTTATGTGCATTTTAATATCTTTACCTAAATAAAGGGTTTGAATATACTGACCGGCATTATCCGCTTGTTGGGTAATCCCGGTCAGTGACATTACTTATAATTTTGCATCATTAAGGTAAGAAGTAATTGCTTAAATAAAGTTATTTACGGCGTACATTTAGGTAAAGAATCAAGTAACACTTTTAAACTCGTACTCTAAGTCGTTCATAGCGAATTTACTTAAGTGACCACCATTACCCTATTTTCCGCTAAGGCCCAGAGGAGGTAATTCGATGCATAAATAAACACCACCGAGGTCTTGGATTAATGTTGCACTTCTGCTACTTAATACACCAATCCGTGATACACATATCAATTCTGTGCACTCCATTTCAAAGCATTAATAGGCTGCCAAATTTATGTGAATGTGTGAAGTTATAAATTATGTCTTGTGAGGATCCTTGAATGCAAAATGTGTATGTTGTGCGCAAAGGGAGGAGTGTTAAGGGTATTCGGCATTAGCAAAACCACATTAAACGTGCTCTGGCGGCCGGTTCGAATTCATGGTTACAAATGAAGTTCAAGAGGACTTGGAATGCTAATGTGCGGTAAGGTCCAACGAAGAGAAGCCGAGAGGCTACTCAAGTGAGATAAGCCCAGATGGAGAGATGCGGATACAAGTCGATAATAACATTTGCAGCGAATAAGTTTGTTTTGCTTCCTCTGCACGTACTATGCACATAGTGTATAGAGAAGGTATTGTATTGCACCCAAATATTCGATTCCAAGAATTCGCCGGTATAATATATGTTCTAGGACCACTTGAATCCAAAAAACGCATTTTTTAGAAAAAGGTCCGTGTGTGTCGGTCTGTGTATGTGTGTATGCATAGCTCAAAAACGAAAAGTCTGTTAAATATCGTACTTGATATTTAAGTTCAATATCTACGAAGATTTTTAAGTAAAACTCCTCACCCACATAAACCTTTATATGGCAAAAATTTCGAAAATGTTAATTTTCTCAAAAATAGTTGTAACGAATTTGATTAAAATCCCTTAAATTTAAGACATTTCTATGAAAAATATAATGTACATCTTGAATTTTCTGGAAATAGCCTCTAAAGACCTCTTTATTCACCATGATTTTTTTTAAGTTTGCACAACTAGTAAACCGTAGAAGATGGACAAAAGCTTACTACATAAAAATTTAGAGCTTCTTAAAACACAGAATTTATGTCACATACGTTTTTTCGTGAATTTGACCGTTTTTGTGACATTCCCTGTTATTTTTGCAGTATTCAAATACTTTCTCATACAGAAACTTGTCAACTACTGGCCACGCAAAGAAACGGATTTCAATCTCGTAGCAACCACATTTTAAAACATTTGACGGTAAGCTTAGCCTAGTATATTCCCGTATTTTTCTTCCACTTAATAAGGAACTTAGCAACAAGATCGTTTCCGCTAATTTTTATCTCGATTAGTATGAAGAATAATAGACTTATTAACAATAATTTGTTACAGAGATATAGAGAGAATCATGTGAATGGAATAATAGAATAGCTTGTTTGCAGAACAGATAGAGAAAACCATTTGAATTTAGCACGTTTTCACATACTTAATGAATTTTCACAAGATTATTTACATATTTGCAATGTTCCTCTAGGTTATTGCATTCCAGGTGCCTCCAAATGAAGAATAACAACAAATTTGTAAATATTTTAAAACTGACGTGTCACTAAGATTTCCAAGAAAACACCCCTACCTCAAATAACTTTATGTATGGGAAAATGTTAGTTTTTAGTCTTTCAAAAACAGCATTAACATATTAGATACATAGGTTTATTAGTTGAACTACATTATATGAGAAATAAAATGTGTATATTGAATTTTCTGCCCACAATATTCATTCTGAAATAATATTTCTACTTGGGTAATAAATAAATTGTTAAATCTTACTACACGCTCTCATTATAGCACGGTCTTTGTGCCAAATATGTTACCCAAGTGTGCGAATTCAAATCCGGTGGAGTGCTATAGATTTTTTCGTGAGTAAAGGTTCTTACTATGAAATTGAAAACAAAGAAGTAGAGAATATATGATGTAACAATCAGATTTTTAAGGACGCATTGGAGCTATAGGGATTCGTTCAGCTTCACACCACGATGATGCATATGTGTGCAGAGAGAGCGAAAATATCTAAAAAGTCTAGGTCTACTTTGGGTGTGTTTGCTTTCTTAATTTTGCTCTGTTTTATGAGCAAGCTGAAGTTAGAGGCATAATAAAGCATGGAAGTTAATGAAGATCGTGAGGGCATACACCGCGAGCTCACTGAATGGCCAAATGGGAACAAAAGAGTGCAGCTGCATGACACTGTCAGAAGTCGTGGGAAGGCTTCACGATCTTTTCATTAAGGTTGAGAGTCGTTGGTGCATTTATAAACTTTATATTCATACCCGCTTTATAACGTTAGGTTGCAGCTTCCATAAAACTCGAGGAACGGAATGTTAATGGAAAGCTCTCTAAAAGTCACGTGAGATGTTGACCTCCATCAACATGTGTTCTCTGAGATACACACTCTTTCTCCGTCGCTCTGTCCTTTTTCCTCCTTCACTTTCTACATATTTGTACATTTCTCACATATCGGTATTTCAAATATATCTGCGTAAATCACTTTAATTTACCTGGTCTGTAACTCAGATGTGGAACACTAACCTTAATTTTTTTTTCGTTTCCCCCCCCCCCCCAAGGGTACATTACAGTTGTGATAAAGAATTGGAAAACCACAAATGAAACGTGTACCTGGATGACTACCCATCGGTAGTCCTAAATAAATACCTTCAGGAGAATTCACAGATAACAACTTAACATAATCGTAAATGGGAGTGCCATTTCCGTTTGTCTCCTGAAGGCGGAACAGGTGGGATGTACAGATCGCGGATAAGAGAGTTGCGATGATAAGGGTTGCAGAAACGGAGTAACCGTTTATAGGTGGCGCGGAGGACAGTAACACCTATCAGAATACCAAGGTCAGCATACAGGTTAGTATTGCGCAAAAACCAAGGAGCCCCTGTCACTAACTATAAATATGGTTCTGTAGTTGTTGCATCCTGAAGGTTTGAGTTCAGAATGCAGATCCCCAAATGAAGCAGGCAAACTGTCATATTGGGTGGATAAGAGAGGTATAGATGAGCTGTTTATAGTGTGATCCCAAAGGCGATTTCCCAGACATAAGATATTTCACCTGTATGATTCTATGTGAGACAGGTATGCTTATACTAGGTAAGTTTGGAATCCAGGAAAAGACCAAGGTATCGTGTGGAATCCGAAGTGGGAATCGGCAGGTCGCTCAGGGTAACGGGAGGGTCAAGAAGACGCCACTTGTAGCTGAATTTTACAAGTTGAGACTTGTGAGGATTCATAACCACACGCCACTTTATCACCAGCGGTATAGACTGTCGCAGAAGACCTTTGTGGTATTGGTTAAAATTACGAAGGTCGCTCAGTCCGTTCCCCACTTTAATTTGAAAAATCTCCGTTAAGTTTTGTAACTCTTTTAATGCACATAGGGCACCTGTACAGGGCAGAAGGACTTAATGTTAGTCAACCTAAGCTAGGAATGCCATATAAAATATTGAATCAAGTAAGATAGATAAGCAATAGCTATTTTAAATTATGTGTTGTACGATAAGGCAATAAATTAGAAAGAAAACTACAAATATTTAAATCTATTGAAAGAAGCACGGCAACAAAATGAATTGTTTTAGGGGCTTCTAAATTCTAAATTGGCAAAACATTCGAAATAGAATAATTAAGCAAAAGCTGTAGGTCCATGATATAAATGGTACCATATTATATACAAAGCCAGAAACAAGCCTACTTCAGCAATTTTTACACTGGAATTCACAGGGAGAAGAAAGAGGGGCAGACCAAAGACGACCTGAATGGACGGTGAAGTCTTGCAAGAATTATATTAGGAAACAAAGGAACAATATAAAAGATGTGATTTTAGTTTACTTGTTACAGGTTTTCCACTTTACAGCATTTCGCCCCTAATTCCTGTTTTCCATATACTCCTACCCTCCCTGTGACCCAGTGGTCAGACCGTTTGCCTCCCGCCTAGGTTCGATCCCATGCGTCCGCATGTGGTGGACGAAGTGACCTTCTTGCTTCTCCTTGGCTTATATATTCCCATTCCTGGGCATGCCTTATTCCAATGTTCTAATATATCTTCTGAAAATATCTTGAACACTGTTGGAGACATTCCACATCGTTGCCTTAATCCATTAGTTATTGAGAATTCTGTTGACACCCATTTTTACACATGCTTTACAGTCGTACATTCTTTTTGTAAAATGGGTAAGAGCTTTAGGAATACCAATTTTATCATTGACATCCATAATCTTCTTATAGGTACAGAATCATATTCCAATTTTAAGTACATGTTAAATAAAATAAAATAGTAATAATGACAATAACAATAATAGTAGTAATAATAATAATGATAATAATAATGACAATAATAATAATGATGACAGTAATAATAATAATAATGATGATAATAATAATAATAATGATGACAATAATAATAATAATAATAATGATGACAATAATAATAATAATGATGACAATAATAATAATAATGATGATGACAATAATAATAATAATAATAATGATGATGACAATGATGACAATAATAATAATGATGATGACAATAATAATAATAATAATGACAATAATAATAATAATAATAATAATAATAATCATGATGATGACTATAATAATAATGACAATAATAATAATAATAATAATAATAATAATAATGATAATAATAATAATGACAATAATAATAATAATGATAATAATAATAATGACAATAATAATAATAATAATAATGACAATAATAATAATAATAATAATAATAATAATGACAATAATAATAATAATAATAATAATGACAATAATAATAATAATAATAATAATAATAATAATAATGACAATAATAATAATAATGACAATAATGATAATAATAATAATGACAATAATGATAATAATAATGATGACAATAATGATAATAATGATGATGACAATAATAATAATAATAATAATGATGATGACAATAATAATAATAATGATGATGACAATAATAATAATAATGATGATGACAATAATAATAATAATAATGATGATGACAATAATAATAATAATAATGATGATGACAATAATAATAATAATGATGATGACAATAATAATAATAATAATGATGACAATAATAATAATAATAATGATGACAATAATAATAATAATAATAATAATAATAATAATAATAATAATAATAATAATGATGACAATAATAATAATAATGATGACAATAATAATAATAATAATAATAATGATGACAATAATAATAATAATAATAATAATAATGATGACAATAATAATAATAATGATGATGACAATAATAATAATAATGATGATGACAATAATAATAATAATGAAGACAATAATAATAATAATAATAATAATAATAATAATGATGATGATGACAATAATAATAATGATGATGACAATAATAATAATGATGATGACAATAATAATGATGATGACAATAATAATGATGATGACAATAATAATAATAATGATGATGACAATAATAATAATAATAATGATGATGACAATAATAATAATAATGATGATGACAATAATAATAATAATGATGATGACAATAATAATAATGATGATGACAATAATAATAATAATGAAGACGATAATAATAATAATGAAGACGATAATAATAATAATGAAGACAATAATAATAATAATAATAATAATAATAATAATAATAATAATAATAATAATAATAATAATAATAATAATGATGATGACAATAATAATAATGATGATGACAATAATAATAATGATGATGACAATAATAATAATGATGATGACAATAATAATAATAATAATAATGATGATGACAATAATAATAATAATGATGACAATAATAATAATGATGAAGACAATAATACTAATAATAATAATGATGATGACAATAATAATAATAATGATGATGACAATAATAATAATAATGATGATGACAATAATAATAATAATGATGATGACAATAATAATAATAATGATGATGACAATAATAATAATAATGATGATGACAATAATAATAATAATGATGATGACAATAATAATAATAATAATGATGATGACAATAATAATAATAATGATGATGACAATAATAATAATAATGATGATGACAATAATAATAATAATGAAGACAATAATAATAATAATGAAGACAATAATAATAATAATAATAATAATAATAATGATGATGACAATAATAATGATGATGACAATAATAATAATAATGATGACAATAATAATAATAATGATGATGACAATAATAATAATAATGATGATGACAATAATAATAATAATAATAATGATGATGACAATAATAATAATGATGATGATGACAATAATAATAATAATGACAATAATAATAATAATAATAATAATAATAATAATGACAATAATAATAATAATGACAATAATAATAATAATAATGATGATGACAATAATAATAATAATAATGATGATGACAATAATAATAATAATGATGATGACAATAATAATAATAATGATGATGATGACAATAATAATAATAATGATGATGATGACAATAATAATAATAATGATGATGATGACAATAATAATAATAATAATAATGATGATGATGACAATAATAATAATAATAATAATAATGATGACAATAATAATAATAATAATAATAATGATGATGACAATAATAAATAATAATAATAAATAATAGCTGAATTTCTTCATTGCATTGCCGGGATGATTAAATTGTATTTACCTTAGTTATTTTTATTTTTGGGTGAAATATTTTCAACTTTTTTTTTCAGTGAACTCGTCACAATCTCAATAGAGTTCCTATCTGGCCTGTTTTAGTACGTGAGAATGTACCACCTATTTTTATTTTCTCTAAATTTAAATTAATGTCCAGTTTTATTTTTGGACGTCCTGCCACTGCTGCGTCTCATTCTAATTGCACGTAAAGCCGCTTAATTTTGCTGAAATTTTAACCAAAACTCGCAGTTTTAGACTTAAAAATAGATTAAAAATAAAACAAATTAATAATAAAACTAAAAACGTTATATACCAAATTTGACATTTCAGTTCAGCATCTGGCAAAGACAAAAGACGATTTTCAGGGAGGTACCTATCTCACCACAACTCTTTACGATGAAAATATTTTGAAAATCTTTATTTCCTAAAAAAAAATGGCTCCGATTTTGATAAATCGTTTGAAGTAAAACTCATTTGAGTAAGCCTAAATAAGGATCCTTTGACCTAGTTATTGAAGCATTTATAATAAAACACAAGCTTATGCCAGCATCGCGTTAGGAGGGCAGAGCTATATCAGCATTTCGACATCTTGCCACTAACATTGATCGCTGAAACCAACACTTATTTCAATGTAAACAATGAAGGAGTATGTGTTAGAGCTGAGATTATACCCTTCATTTGCTACGACAAATACTGGATCATAATAATAATAACAATAATAATAATAATATTTTCACCATCATTTTATTTACCTTAAAAATGTTAGTGAAACACTGTTGCTCAGCTAAAGATTTTCTTGTTAGTTTCACAGACTTGGATCAAATCAGTATTTGCCTCACTGAAGACAATAATTAATGCTTATGGCTGTACCATCATCTCCGGTAACATGGATTAAGTTTGTCAAGCTTCTTTCCGCCCATAGGGTGAGGCAGTAACGAGGTTGCTCAAAGCAATATCCTGGCGCTCTGCACGTTTAATGGAAGCTGCTCCTTATCGTGCTACGCGGGAAGCCATTACCAACTTGTAAAAAAGAGAAGAAAAATGCAGACAAATCTGGCTTCTTTCGCCACGAACAGCTGTACAATAAGGAAAACCTTAGAAGCACGAACATATTGTAAAAAGATTTACAACACGTGCAGAGCAGTACGTTTTTTCCATGCGTTTTATGACGCAATTCAATGGTAGAGGGATGTGCTCAAAGCTTTAATGTTCCTTAGCAACGTATTGCGAATATTATCCGCTTGTGCCTTTAAATATTCCTTAGCGTTCTTTTTAATGTTTCTACATATACTATGCACATGAATGAATGAATGAATGAATAAGTGTATTTATTAATATAGCAATATCATACCTAGAATTTGAACAGTCGCACGGGTCCACAGACCGTACGTGCTTTTGTAATACACATTACAAGCAATATTAAAACAACAACCACAACAAAGAATTAAGAGTAAACACGAAAATAAAAAGACAAAGGAAATACACCGTCAAAAGCAATATTAAACAACAATAAAAATTAAGAGTGAATCCGAAAATAAAGATACAAAGATATTCAAATATAGCACTTTAAATTTACAGCACAGAGTACACCTTCATAAATGCATCCTCTTATAATAGATAATTACATTTAAAAGACATATATACATAATATATACAACCCTAGCACAACAGTGACCTAAGTATGACATAATATATATGTATGTAGAACATTGTAGTCACTTTTGTTTAGTTGATCTTATTCCCCCCCCCCCCGTTCTCTATTGGCAGAGCCTCCTCAGATCTCAGCTGTCTTGCCTTAAGTATAAATTTACCTAGCTCGTCCATGTTTTCCGTGCCTGCCAGTAGCGTCCAACATGCTTCTATCCCTACATTCTCAGGTAAAACGTCGCGGCAAATATTTTTCCCGCCATTCCTCCGTACCCCTACATCTTGCCAAGATGTGAGTCCACGACTCTTCCTCCTCGCAAATGGGACAGATTCTTATATCATTCTCGTCTGAAATGTTCGTGCTCCTCCATGCTCCTAGTCTAATCCACGCGAGCCCCTCTCTAATGAGTTTGGTACCTGTTTTGATGTATTGCTCCATACCCCACTCCGATTTCAGCCCAGACTGTACTTCTAGTGACACCTTCTCTGTGCATTGCGCATTTATTTGCTGTCTGTCAATATCACCGAGACGTTTCTTAATTTTTCTCCAAATACTTCGCCTGTTTTCCTGCCCCGCCATCCAAATGTCTCCCATCCCAATGGTTTGCAACCCTTTCTTTAATTTTGATGCCCACGTCAAATTACCTTCCATTCGCAACTGTTCACGGTAGCAGACTGCCCTAATTAGAGATTGGTTTCCGTGAACGATTCTCATCCAATATTTAACTGCTCTGATTTTGCACTCTATCATTTCACTATGTACCCCGAATTCCCTCATTATTCCGCAGTTTGCCGTACCCCTCCCTACACCCAGAATTCCTTTTAAAAATTGGGGCCTCACTTGATCCAGATTCCCTGTTTGTTCCCACCCCCATATTTCTCCTCCGTATGTCATCGTGGATCTAACTGTCGCTCCGTATACAGTTTCCATAGTGTACAGAGAAGGTCTTGCATTTCACCCAAAAATTCGATACCGAGATTTCACCGGAAATACATGTTTTGGGTCCCCCTGAATTGTATCCTCGTGACAACCGGCTTTTAAAAGATTTGACTATCGTTTTGGCATATTGTATTCCCTTATTTTCCTTCTACTTGCAAGGACGCAAGTAATTAAGACAATTTCTGCTAATGTTTATCTCGATTATCATAAAGTATATACAATAATTTGTTATAGTTATGTAGAGAACTTTTTTTTACCTATTACTATTGATAACTAGTAATTTTTCTGCAACTCCTTCAGTGAAGCTACCTCTTATTAATGAAAATAAATGACAGGTTTGTATTCATATATGTGTCTAACTGTGGCGCTTTATCGTATAAAAAGGACTGCTTCACGGAGTTACATTTTGCCGCTTTTGTGAAAAGGGGCAATAAATGGACTGATTCATAATTTTAATGAATTAAGGCAGCATGACACTTCTGAAAGCTTTTACCTGATAACATAAAATAATGTTTCTCTCCTATAGCGAAAACGCTTGCTCATTCAAATTGGGGGAAAAATAGATAACCGGCCTTAACAAATCTGATATTGGAAAAAGGAAAGCGCAATCTAGTTCATAAAACATAGTGATATTTTTACTTTCTCTAGCAGGCATTTACAATGTACATGGCAGGCAGAGAAGTTATTGCATTCCACCAATAAACTCAATACCGAAATTTGACTGGAAATGCAGTAGGGCGTTTTTAGAAAAAGGGGCATGTGGCTGTGAACGCAATAACACAAATATGAAAAGTCAGTAAAATACCAAACTTGGTATTTAAGTTTAGGATCTTCCAAGAATGCGATATGATGGTTTTAAAGAAAATCCTCCTGTTCTAAACCACTCCCTACAGTGAAAAAATTCCAAAATTTTGATTTTCTTAAGAAGACTAACGATTTTGATTAAAATATTATATTTAAAGGTATTTATGTGGCAAATAACATGTACAGCTTGAATTTTCTATGAATAGCCTCAGTAAACCTCTTCATTCTGGAGGAATTGTGCATAGCTGGTAAACCGTAAGAGACAGACAAAAGCTTTCTGCTCAAAAAATGTAGATCTCGTTAAAGCATAATTTATGTCATATACATTTTATTCGTGGAGTTGAACATTTACTTGATATTCCTTGTTATTATTTTCAGTTTTAAAATACTTCAAATTTTCTCATACAGGAAATTGTCAACTCCTGCAAAACGAAACGAATTTAAATCATGTGGCAACAGCTTTTAAAACATTCGACTATCGCTTTTGCCTAGTGTAGGCCCTTAACTCCCTTCTGCTTATAAAGAAATAATTAATACCACCATTTCTGCAATGTTTTCTGTATCTTGATTAGCACTTATTAGTGAGAAGGATGAACTTTTGTAAGAATATTCTGTTACAGAATAGTTCTTTCTCAAGAATAAATGCTAGCGCTAAGCATGCTAATTATAATAGCAATTACATGCCTGGAGCAAATATCTGCTTTTAGCATCTTTCCCTTCGTCCCTTTAAGTAGCCCAGGTAGTTTCTTCAAACTGAAAGATTTCTTAGCCTGAATCAAAGTACGGGGCAGATAATAGACGGCAGCCAGTATTCTGTACAACGTAAATAATAATAATAATAATGACATTTTGTGAAAAAACTGCATCACAGAATATAGAAAGTTATAACATTAATAAATTGACTATTTAGATTTAATAATGCAGCAGCATCCCACGAGACGCATGTGTGATTTGTGGTATACGAAGCGGGGTCTGGGCGTTTTTTTCCGGGTTCTTCGGATTCCTCCGCCATTGATTCTACTAGTTGCTCAATCACCACCCTCGCTATCATCCATTTCGCCTTCATTTCATATAATCTGCTTCCCTAACTCTTATACCCAAGGTCACGGATTCAAACCCGCGGAGGACGGTTAATTTTTTGGCCGTAAAATCCTTAGCATGACTTCCTTCGTAAGAGAAGTAAAGCCTTTGCTCCCGTGTTGTAGATCTACGGTACGTCAGAGAACCTCAAGGCTGAAGAAGAGGCCTCTTGAGCTAAATTAAGCGGTCTTTCATGCCCATTATAGAATGGGACGCTTAGAACCTCAGCAGTTAAAGGGCGACCACAAATAAAACTTCATTCCATTTCATTTCTCTCACTCCCACCCTCGCTCCGAGTTCTTCATTCTCTGATAAAATATTCGTTCTGATCCTAGGCACTTACCACTAGTGAAGGTCTTCCTTATGGGGAGAGTCAGCTGAATTAGTTTTTAGTTCCTGTAGCACGTACGTAACATATTTATAATAGGTAGAGAAAGTATGGTATTTTACCCAAAAATTCTATACCGAGGAATTTACTGCCGTGTTGGATGTAGCTTAGTGGTCAGAGCATATGAACGAAGATATGATGTTCAAATCCAGGCTATGGCATAGAATTTTTTAGTCTGACTCTACCTCTCTTAACTTCTGTCCTACACACGATTCGGTCGGTGCATGCCCACTAATTATAGATATTTTGAATAATTTTCCTCTCTGTCTCGGAACTCATATCTATCACTGATTGGTCTATAGCCTGTAACTGCATTACGTAGTCTGTTTCTAACCATAAAACCAATTTTCCGTACTGCCACTATTAAACAATGTATACTCTCTTAATTTGGCTATTTCCGCTGTTCAACTTATTTCTTGAAGAGCAAGTATATCCACTTTATATTTAATTGTTCTAGTTCTCTACTTACTCCAGGCTAGAGCAAACTCCTTCCATTCCAATTCGCCGTTTACATTCATACTTTATCTCGCCTAAGTCGTCTCCAATTGTCCTTCCAACGTCTAATATTTTGAGGCTTCGCAACATCTTTATTCCGAGATAGGATAGGCAGCCCTAAAGTCAACCCCCAGCCTGGAGGATCAGGTGATGTTTAATTAGGGATTTCTTCCCCTAGCCTTTATAGAACCAACTACTCACTGCAAAGCAGCAGTGCGGATTTTGATCTGCCCCAAGTATTTTATATATCTGGTGAGTTTTCTCCTAACCATCATCTGGGGAGGCACCCAATGGGAGATCAGTAACTCCGGGTAAAAATAATAACAATAATAATAATAATATAAAAAAATAGGCCCGCCTGGGTAGCGTGGTGGTAGCATGTCTGCCTCACGTTCAAAAGGTCGTGAGTTCGAATCTCGCTTAGGGTGAGTTACCCGGGCAAGGTTTTTTCGGGGTTTTTCCTTATCCTGAGAAGACGAATGTCGAGTAACTTTAAGCTCCATGGACCCCGAGATCATTTGAGCATCATATCATCATATCAATTTCATTCATCGTCCGATATGACCAAACTACAAAAAAAAGAAAAAATAATATTATTATAATAATAATAATAATAATAATAACTACATTTATGTCAAGTGCCAATTCAAGTTAACTAACATAACTGGAAAACCAAACAAGCCATTCCAAATGGGTACAAATATGAAGGTCTAAAGTGCTTGTTTCTTTTATATTTTCCTTCTCTGCTCATAATAATCTACTGCTTTTTCATCAAACAAATTAAAATCTGAAATAACACTTAAATGAGAAAATTTTAACGCTGCTGATGGATCTGAAATTTGACCTATTCAGCCATGCGATTTGGAAATACTTCCATACAAGGAATTTCACCATTGATACCTTCTCCGTCTAAATATTTACAATCAGCTTGCTAAGATAGAAGAAGGAGAGATGAAACATTCACCTGGGCATACCAAGTGAACGACGATGAAACTTTCCGAATGGAAAGAGAATATACAGCCATAAATATTAATATTTCTTATCATTCTATGGGTTTTCTTCCGCACTCCTAAAAAGGTTGCTTAGGGTTGATTAGATTTGAAAATTCGCAGATTGGCAATGTTATAAAATGATTTTGTAATTATTGGTTGCTGGTGCATTATTACGAAACTATGTGTAACTCAGCAGTTTCTACTCTGGAGGGACTAAAGCAATTTTCGGGATATGCTAAGGTAAAGAAGTATTGCTAAGTGCTTGGATGAGTTTTGCATACGCTGTTGTAGCCAGATTTTAGCCAGAATCTGCTACAAATGAACACAAATTGGGAATACATGAAACTTTATTCCGTGACTTCCAAAAGGTGAAAGACACTGTTATTTGACCACGCCAAGCGAAAAAACACCAAGGTAACGTGTGAGGCTCGCTTTTGGGATTGATTCCCGTGGCCGGCCTCTTAGACCATGGATTTTGGTGGTTTCTCCTAGTCGGTTGGTGAATGCTGGGGTACTTCCCTTTCTACCATGAATTTCCTGTAACTGATATATATTCTTTCATCTGTTTGAGGTTCTGCAGCTGGTGGGTTGCGGCAGAAGGGTGAAATCTGCGCTGTGGAAAGATACTTCCCTTACATTTGACAAGACTTCTAGGACCTTTCTCGGAGTGTCTCATCTATACCCGAGATCCCCAAGTGGTGGATGCCTAAGACAGGACTACCAACGTTAGCAATGGTTGGCGAACCTAGCCTTTGTCATCCCTTGCACAATGCTGATAGCACAAGGGACTCGCATACATACTGTGTTGCAGTCACTGGAGGCTCCTTTTTCTGACTACTCTTTGCAAAGTACTCTTGCGTTTTTCTCATGTGCTTCTTCAAAGCAAAATAAATTATTTGACTTAATTAAGAAGAAAAATTTAATTCTCAGCACATGTTGTTACACTATAGCGCAGCATTCCCTTTTAAATAAGATAAGAGAAAAACAATAACATTCTACGACAGAGTTCTCAGTTTTCATATGAAAAAGTTGGTGATAATAGAAGCAGCAGAATCCTCCTCCCCGTAGGTTAGTTATGGCTCCCTTGATAACACAACGCATCTCGCCGAGGTTATCTGCCTCTCCTCTCCCACTGGGAACATTTCCTAGCTTATAATCTCTCTCTCTCTCTCTCAAAAAGATGTGTACCCCGCCATTTGGAAAGACATTTATTTTCACTTCTGAGCAGTTGCGAAAAGGGATATCTTTGTGCATTTCAGCAGACAATTCATTATACATATATTGCAGAAGTTAGAAAACCTACAACTTGTTGAAGTCATCATTTTTAGCACTTATACTATAAAACCAATTCCGACTGCAACATTTGCGCTTGTTTTGTCTTTTAAATCTCTCATAAAATCGGTTAAGAGTAAGACCCCTCAGTTGGGTAGCAAACCTCAAAATTAAAAAGTTACTTTTCAAGAAGTAAATACTGAACATTTCCTAAACAAAAGCCTGCAAATATTATGTAGTAGGGTCGGCTGATATGTCCCGGGACTCACACAGATATATGGCAAAATTAGGTCAGTTAGATGATAGCATCGTATAAGTTAACCCTAGACTAGCTTGTATCCATAGTTACAGGTCAATAGCTTGTTTACATTTCGAATAACAGCGTTTTAAACAGGACAACTTTAGAGGTTTCACAAAAATGGATGGTTTGGGAAAACGAGCTGTGATTAAATACTTCCATTTGAAACCTTAATGCCTAAAGAAATCAAGGAGGAAATGAAGAGTTCATTGTAACACTCTACCCCTTATATTCAAGGATTAAAAGTTGGGTTGCAGAGTTTAAAATGGGACGTACGAGCACTGGTGATGAGCCTCGCTCTGGACGCCCTGTAGAAGTGACAACTCCAGAGATCATTGAAAAAACTCATTGTTCAAATCCCAATGTAGACAACTTAGACATTTTCATTTCTCTACTGTTTGTGATAAACAGAAGAGTACTGTGTATGAGTATGTATACAGGAATGTCTTGTGCTGCAGTCAATTGTCTTTCTCTGTCCACTCTTCCTCAAACCATCATAATAACTATGCATTTACACATTTCGTTGTAGAGTTAGACCGATATTTTTAACGCCGTTTGCAGTGTGGTTTAGAAATGATGTTGCTTGCTTGATCACGAGAAAACATAATAAAAACTTCCCACTAACAAAAAGTAGAAGTGTGTAAACATTTCCCACCTTGGTTACGTGCTGCCTCCCACATCGACCTCGGGATGTTGGCATTTGGGAAGTCTGTGATGCCCATCATTAGTATCCGTACTTGTTTTTTAGAATTTTTATCCCGTTACAGTGACCGAATTTGTATTTATACCGATGGCAGTAAATCTATCGACGGTGTTGGGTGTGCCTTTGTAATTGGCACCGAATCACATACTTTCGGTTTGCCTCTTCACACATCCGTTTATACTGCGGAGTTGTATGCTATTTATTGAGCCATCCAGTACGTTTGCCGTCGAAACTTGGGTAACTGCCTTATTCTGAGTGATTCGCTTAGCGCACTTCAGAACGTTTGTGAGCTGTACAACCACTATCCTCTAGTGCAGCTCATTCAGGATGCCCTCCACGTTTTGCACGCCCTTGGCGTGAATGTGGATCTCGCATGGCTTCCAGGACACGTTGGGTTGTCAGGCAACGAATTGGCGGATGAGGCGGCAAAGTCAGCAGCCACGGAGCCCAGTGTTACCATTAGTTGTTCAACAGCCGAAGATTTTGGACTTGTATTGCGGAGGGCGGTTATTTCGCGCTGGCACGCGGAGTGGCTTGCTCTCCGCAACAATAAGCTAAGGGCGTGAAAGATCTTCCGGTACACTGGTCTACTTCGTCACGCACTTCCGGTCGTGAGGAAGTGGTTTTGGCTCGTCTCCGTATCGGTCACTGTTTTTTTACACACAGCTACCTGTTCAAAAGGGATCCTGCTCCTGTCTGTCCACAGTGTGGGCAAGCACTGACTTTTTGCCATGTACGGGAAGAGTGTGCTCCTCTAGCCAATTCATGAATAGGAGCATGAATAGGTCTAGAAATTAATTTACTCTCCTTCGAGCTTCTCTACACCTGCCGGCCAGTGCTAAAGAGATCTTGTTGGACGATACCGGAGCAGTAGATCGGATTTTTAAGTTCCTATCATCATTGCCTTTTAACCAGAATATCTAGTTCTATTTTACTTTGCAGTCTGATATGTTCCTGAACTGGTAGCTGCTGATTTTACCTATTTTAGCCTCTCAGTGCTAGGGCCTGTTTTATTTATGACATTTAGATTCTGTTTTGCCAGTTTTTAGCTGTATGAATTATGTAGTGGGCAGTTTTTTCTATCATTTTATTTATTTTTATTGACTGATTTTAACTTTTTATTGCGCTTTTATCTTGTCTTAGCACGACTTGTTTTTATTGGGCGCTCATGACCATGTAGTTGTGCGCCCTTAAACTTTAATCATTATCATCATGTAAACATTACAACTAATAACAAAGAATATCTTGGAAATCATTAATGAGACAACAAATTGTTGTTGGATATAAATTCTGCGCGTTGACGAAATATAAATGTTTTGTATTCAGAACTCCCAAAACGTGTATTTATACTAAAATTCCGACATTGAAGTTCGCATACAATAGTTTCCCCCTCTTATATGTAGTAAATGTTATTCAGAATTTTCATTTACTGCTTATATTATTACCAGAAATGTTTGTGAAACATAAATACCGGCTAATGCAAATTTATTTATTCTGTTTGCTACGAGATGCTGTTTTTATATCATTCCTTAAGTGCAAGTTTCGCATTTTTGCTTTGTTTTTTCATTTGTCACAAGTAGAAATTCTTCTTATACATCTTTTGTGAAATTTTCTGCTCCCAAAGAGTAGCTTCTGCATTATCTTCTGGCTTTTGCAACTTTTATTATATTCCTTAGTCCCTTGGGCTACTCTCAAAGACTCAAAGTGAATACAAAGATACGTTTTGCAACATTCGTTTCTTCGCATATCATCTTATCAGCTTCTCTTTCGCCTGAATGCATTAAACAAGGATTTATATAAATGTTTGCAGTTGAAAATTTGACATAGCCAGGGAAGAGAGTATTTGCTGGAAAGAACAGATATTTGTACCCTCGGTATTCGAGTAATTTTCATATTGATGTTTCACGCACCATTAGTGCGCTCCCCAAAAGTTTAGTGAAAGCGAAAATAAAAAAATGGGTCACTAAAGAAAGCAAGAGAGTGCGAAGCAGACGGAGACATAATAGAATCAGTAGAGACAAAGGAGATCCAAAGAAATGATAGCACTTCTTCCTTGCTACATTTGCGGTTGAACCTTGCTTTCCAGATAACCTAATTCAATCTCTTGAAGTGCACTAAAGCAGCAGCCATTTTATGGTAGACGTTCGTGAGGATTTTTCTGGTACATAGTGGATCGCTCCTGAATTCATCGACAGAAATGCTGCGTTTGTTAAAACAAACGATACGACAGCAATGACTATAATAATGATTACATTCATTCTTCATTATGATTATAATAACTAGGACCTCGTCAAAGATTACGACAAGAGATTACTAGGTAATTCAGATGTCCTTCCTAATTATTCTCAAAATAAAACTCTCGTTTTTATCACGATTCCTTTGTTTGAATGGACAAGAGTTGACAAATTCCCGAATGAGAAAAGTATAAGTATTTTATAGCTGAAACCACTAACAAGGAGTATCTAAAAAAACAATCAATTCTACGAAAAAAGGTATAACATAAATGATGTGTTTTAACGAGATCTTCATTTCTATTAACTAAATTTTTGTCTATCTCTTAGGATAACAACTATGTAAAAGTCTGCAAAATTCATCCAGAATAAAGATGTCTTCAGAGGCTAGTCCCAGAAAATTCAAGATATACATTTTATTTGTCATATAAATATTTTAATATACGACATTTTAATCAAAACCGTTAGAGCCTTTTTGAGTAAATCAAAATTTATGAAACTTTTTCCATGTATAGGGTAGTAGAGAATGGGGAAATTGTCTTCAAAATCGCCGTGTCGCATCCTTGGAAAATACCGAACTTAAATACCAAGTTTGGTATTTAACGGAATTTTCGAGTTTGAGCTATGCTGCCAAAGACAGAAAGACACACACACACACACACACACACTGACCGACAGACGGACAGAGAGACACACACACCGACAATCACACAAAAAATACCTTTTTTGGATTCAGGATCTCTCAAAACATACATTTCTGGTAAAATTTCGGTATCGAAATTTTGGGTGCAATACAGTACCTTATCTATATACCATATACATAGTACGTGTAGAGAAAGTAAAAAAAAATAATTGGTTTCTGTTTAAAAATTTTATCGATTACGTCACAGTCTTAAAATTGATTACTGAGATAGTTGTTTCCTTAATATAAAATTTCCTTAAAAATATTGAATTTGAAGTGCAAGAGCGAGTTTTAAAAACAGAGTAATTTCTATTCCTTGCCTTGGTTGTGAGTTGCAAAAATGATTATTCAGTTATTCGCAGACATTTTATTTGCAAAATTAAACAAGAATAAACACAGAAGTTAGTAATAGTTTTTAATCATTTGTCATCTTTATGCCTGTGGCGAATACAAAACAATAACTATACCTCTTTATTATTCTTTCTCATTGATATTCTAAAGAATATCGTAAATCAATATGAACTATATCTATCTAATTATTTAAAAGGCTTACTTAATTCCAGATTTTATTCTTATTTATCAGAAGCAAATGTGTGTTTTCTCGGAATATACAGATATTTTAATTGGACGACGAGAAAAGGAATGTTTGCAGATGAGGCATAAAATTATCTCCATGACGTATGACAGAAGAACGTAGTAAACGATGTCTGGACGGAGAATGTCAATTTGTTTTTCTATCATGTATTCAAATGTAAGAATGACGTATGAAGCAAGTAAAATCAACAAACAAGTAAAATCAACAAATTTGAGAGATAGCCTTGCCTCTTAGTTAAATACATTTCTTTGATGATGAGTTTTCTCTTGACAATACTTCTTTACAACATCGTTTCGTTTTCACGACACTATACTTGACGTTATGACAATCACACATCTGAAAATGTGCTTCTTCCTTCAGGGAATGAATATGATTGTTTAACACACACACGCACAAGTGCCAGTATTGAATATTCCAATACAACTGGAGCTTATTTGGTACTTATTGGGCTAACTTGGCGCAACTATTGAAAATATATTTATTGTTTTATAAATATATACATATTATTTTATTTTATATTATATACAATGTGAATATTGGAATTAGTGCTGTTTTATAATAAAAGGACTCGAAATATATAGAAATATATTATCTTTGAGATAGCCCCATTCAGTGAGTAGCGACTCTGTCCACGTGAGCTCCAGGTTCATTTCCCACGGATACAGGTGAAGTCCATAACGGCGGAGAAGACGAAATTTCGGCTAAAATGGCGGAAGTGGCATCCCTCCTTTTGGGGTTAATTTAAATGGGAAGTAGGAGGAGCTCCAGAGCCAGGGTAAAGGCAGTCCTCCTAAGGGAAGAAACCCCTACAGAAAATCTACTGTGTAAGGGGCTGGTAACTCCTTAACGGAAATTTAAATTACTGGATTTGTAGGACAACGATTGGCGAAGAAAAAAATAATAAACGATTTGGAATCTGCCCATACCGTGAGGAAGAATAAGATATTAATTACTTTCTCTATAGGCACCATGTACATAGTGTATGGAGAATGTATTGCACTCCACCAAAAAATTCGATACCGGGATTTCACCGGAAATATATGTTTTAGGGTCCCCTTTATCTAAAAAAAAGCATTTTCGGAAAAAGGTCCGTGTGTGGTGTGTGTGTGTGTGTGTGTGTGTCCGTGTGTCTGTGAACACGATAACTCAAAAACGACAAGTCGGCAAAATACTAAACTTGGTATTTAAGTTTAGTATCTTCCAGGGATGCGACACGAAGATTTTGAGAAAAATCCCCCCACCCCGAACTACCCTTTACATAGAACTTTTTTCGAAAATTTTGAATTTCTCAAAAATGGCTCTAACGATTTTGATTAACATTTCGCATATTAAAGATATTTACCTGACAAATAAAATGTATATCTTGAATTTTCTGGGATTAGCCTCTGAAGAGTAGTTTATTCTGGATGAATTTTACTAAATTTTGAATAACTGCTAAACCGTAAGAGATGGACAAAAACTTACAACACAAAAAATGTAGAGCACGTTAAAACACACAATTGATGTTATATAACTTTTTTTCGTGGAGTTCGTCGTTTTTATGACATTCCTTATTTTTGGTTTCTGCTATGAAAAACTTATACATTTCTCATTCAGGAATTTGTCAACTGCTGTCCATACAAACAAAGGAACTTCAGTGACATGGCAACCAGATTTTGATTATCACTTTAACCTATGGTACTCCCTTATTTCACCTCTACTTACAAGGAAGCAAGAAATATGGCTATTTCTGCTTATGTTTTACTGATTAGCATGAATTAATAGAAGTATAAGTTTTTTAAAAATAATTTGTTGCAGGGATATAGAGAAAGTCATGTGAATGGTACACATCATATTTTTTTTTTTTGTATTATGACAGTGTGAGTATGAACGACATACTCTTAAATATACAAGATTTCCCCAATTTTTAACCGTATTATAAGAGAGAATTAATTTTTTATATTTCATATTGGATGCAGTATAAACTAAACACACATTTTCCAAGTATACTTTTATTGTATTATGCATCCACTATCATATAGAAAAAGCTGTTACACTCATATAATAAGGCGCTCAAAATTGGGGAAATCTCGTTTCTGATTACTGTTCATCCTAGTGCTCATGCTCTTGAGGTGTCATAATCTTAAAATTACTAGTTTCCCTAAATTTTGAGCTGCTTTTTGAAATGTGATACCACTAATTCCCATTTTCACATTAGTTAGGATATAAAATAAAATATATGCATATATATTTATAAAATAATATATTTTCAAAAGCTGGGCCAAATTAGCCCCAGTTTGTGGTAAAAGGTTTAATAGTTTATTATACTAATACTTTGTGAGTATAATTTATCAGATAAGAACAATCCTGAATAAGGCTTTAATGAAATATTGTAACTAGAAAGCTAATTTACCAAAAAGTGTCTAAATTGATTTCACTACTATATATATATAATTAAAATAAAACTATGTGCTATGTAAGACATCAACGGTAAAGTTTTCAGGGGTTACTGAGGGAAAATTTGACATGCACTTTGATATATGGCCGTGATTATGGTGTTTTTCTGTCTAAAATAGATCAAAACCAATAGTGAGCTGGTACGCCACTGATAAAATATCCCCCGAGTTGCGGCCACTTGCAGCTAATCGTGGCCATTTTATGTTCAAGCTTTTAAGGTGAATATTTGCGTAGTATGTATTTAGCCTTTGAAAAAAAATGTGAGCAAATAAACTTCGATTCAATTCAAACATTAGGAAAACAAAAATGCTAAATCGTTTGTACGCATTTTAAACCCTGTGCCACCGGATTAACATCCAAAGTAACGATTGCCCTATCACTCCAACTAAATGCTTAAAAGTAAAAATACCCAAAGATGACTATTTTCGTGCTTATGGAAGAGAAATTATCAGTGCAAAATTGGTATTTAATAATTATTTGCCTTTGCCAATGTGAATATTTAAATGAAAAATCATTATGTAACTCCTAATCAGCCGCGCCGTGGCCGAGTGGTCCATGTGTCACCAGTGTCATGGCCTGCGGTGCCACGGTAGTAAAAGTGGATGTTAACCACTATCAATAAAAAAAATTCTGAGTTTTTCATCACACATAGATATTTTATACCACTCCTGAAAGTTTGTCGGTTATGCTCAATTGAAGCCTAAGCCGCATGTGAGTGATATATAAAATTTATAACAAATTAAATATTTTAATTTCATTTACGATTTACGTGTTCAATTTTCTTCTTTAAAACTCTATGCGGAGACTGAGCAGGTCGCGCTCATTCAGAGGGGTAAAACGAGGGTCCTCATGTCAATTCTCTACTGGCGGGTTTTAATTGAAATAGCCCTGTTGAGTTCTGCAACTCTTTTAAAGCATGAAGGAATAGTTCCACACGTCAAATGCGGTATACCACCTGTTACACTAACTGTAGTTTTATAAGCAGTGTCATGTATACTTATTCCTCTCTAGTTTACGTAACTTTTATATCATCCACCGATAGTATTTGTGCATTTCACCAAGCACATGTAGCGGTTTCATTCAGTGCCGTGTTTGGCTTTCTTGGATTTGGTGATCCTTTCAAAAAAGTATAGGGAAATGATAACCGTGATGCTCCCTCCCCCTTTGAACCTCAAACTGAATTCTAAGGAGCGGCATTTGAATTGGAAATTCAGGTTTTTCCAAACTGTTATTTCCGCTTTATTAAGGATACTCCAACATTATCAATGAGAACAGTATATATCAGCACTATAAGTACTTGTTATTTTATGCGCCTGAGTCTAATTAATTTAAATTAACACTTTAGGTACCTGAAGTCTTGAATCTTGCCGAATACCGAGACCGCACTCGCTAAAGTGCATCGTGGCGCTGGGGATCGTAGGTTCGAGTCCCGACTTGAGCATGGGTATTGCTAATGAATATGTGTGTGTATTAGAAGAAAACAGAAATCCAGTATTCAAATAGAAAAACACAGGAAATGTTGAGAAAATGGGTAAAATCTGATGTTTCATTCACATGACCTTCTCTATATCGCAGTAACAAATTACTGTTAAAAAGCATATTCTTCTATCTTATGATAATCGAGATAAAAGTTAGCACAATTTGTTTTAATGATCTGCTTTCTTATAAGTATATGGAAAATAAGGGAATGCAGTAGGTTAAAACGATAGTCAAATCTTTTAATATCTGGTTGCCATGAGGATGAAATCGGTTTCTATGCAGGGCCAGGAGTTGGCAACTTTCCCTGTGAAAAAGTTTAAGTATTTTACATCTGAAATAAATAACAAGGAATATCACAGTGACGGTCAATTCAACAAAAAAAAAGAAACGTATATGACATAAATTGTGTGCTCTAAAGTGATCTACATTTTTTGTATAGCAACTTTTTGTCTATCTCTTACGGTTTACCAGTTACGCAAAATTCAGCAAAATTCATTCAGAATAAAGAGGTCTTTAGAGGCTATTCCCAGAAAATTCAAGATATGCAGTTTATTTGGCATATAAATATTTTTAATATACCCAGAGTATTTTAATAAAAATCGTTAGAGCAATTTTTAATCAAAACTTTCGAATTTTTTTCCATGTAGTTTGGGGTTGGGAGATTTTTCTTAAAATCTTCGTGTCGCATCCCCGGCAGATACTTAATTACCAAGTTTGGTATTTTACCGGCTTTTCATTTTTGAGTTATCGTGTTCGAAGAAGTAGGGACACACGGACACACACAAGAACCTTTTTCTGAAAGTACTTTTTTTGGATACAGGTGATCCTTAAACGTGTATTTCAGGTAAAATCTTGGTATAGAATTTTTGGGTGGAATGCCATACCTTCTCCGTCTGCCATATATAGTACGTGTAGAGAAAGTAAAAAAGGGAGAACAGGAAAAATAAGAAGAAGAAGAAAAAAGGAATACAGCGCCGGAGCTCCGAAAATGCTCCGGGACTGTATTTTTGTAAATAAAGAAAAAACTCAACTGAACGCCGAGTTCTTAGGCAGCATGTAAAACGTAATACTGACGCAGACTGCATACTTTACCTGTTAAGGGATGTCTACTGTTTTTTTTTTTTTTTTTTTTTTTTTTTTTTTTTTTTTTTTTTTTTTTTTACAGTACCGGAGTCTGGTCAGGACTGTATGATTACTGGTTTTACTGTTCCTTTACACAAACATATACACATTACATAAACATATAACACCCATGCCCAAGGCAGGACTCGAACCCACGATCCCCTGTCTACGAAGCACCAAAGCGAAACGCCTAAGCGAGTGTGGCCGTGGGGACTGGCTTCTTTGTAACCTAAATCGTAAGGCACAAGATATCCTGAAGGTCGATTATGCTGTGACCAATCGCATTTATATTAATTAGTTATTTTTGCGATTGTATGACCAACCTTGTTTAATAATAAAAGCGGTCTAAAAAGAGGAGTAATTATTAAAGAGTGTATTATTAATACACTTTTGTGAGTTTATTAATTCTGATTCATTTCCAAAGAAAAAACACTAGCACCGAACAACTGAAACACAACAAATACTTTGGCAACATTTGGTCAGTTTGGTTGTGCTAGTTCGTGTAGCTTGTAGTACACTCAGTGCTGATTTAGAGCACGTTGCTTTGCAACAATGCTACTTCTGGCTGCACTCTGACAATGTGCTTCAATTGAGCAGAGAAAGAGGTTCTATTATTTGCTCTAACAAAGAAAGTCTATGTTCTCTAAGCTCCTTCTTTCGCGCCATAGCAGTAAACCTCCTTGTAAGAAGGGCAATAAAACGGTTCTGCGCGTTTAAGGCCCATCGCTTTCCCTCGAGTTGTTTAGATTTTCACGATGTATTTATCGTTTCGCTATAAAAACCCATCAGTCAATGTCAGCTGTAAGTGCAGAGAAAGTTATCAGAAATTAACTGTTACTGCTTTATTTATAAACTCTTGATACAAATGATTTATTTCCCATGTAAGGTTTAATGGCATATGCAAGGGGGTTTCTTAGTTTGTTTACAGTAATTCTGTGAATTCTACAATCCAGAATTATACTTAAAGATGATAAGTTTCTCTTCGTTTGGGAAACTGAGGTTTGTTTTGGTGGTAGCCCATTAAGAGTGAACCTCTATACCTGAAGCTGACTAATATTATCCAATAATAATAAAACTGTCTTATAATGAAATTAATTATTGTTTCCGAATTAAAATATTCTTAGTTACACAGTAGTGGCATTTTTTGTGGATACTTTTTAGTTAAATTAGCTTTCAAATTTCAATATTGCATTAAGCTCTTATGTAGGATTATTTTTAACTAATGCATTATAGTCAGGAAGTGTTAGCATAATAAAGTGTTAAACCATTTACCACAAACTGGTACTAATTTGGCTCTCAGGGGCCTAAATTTGGTCCAGCTTTTGAAAATATATTCTTTTATACATATATATATTAAGATATATATATATATATATCTTAATTTATATAATATCTAATGGGAAAATTAGAATTAATGGTACCACATTAGAAAAATGAGTTCAAATTTTTGGGAATCTAGTAAGTTTAAGATTATGGCATTACCATACCATGAGCACTAATCTTAAACGGGATTTTCGCAATTTTGATTCCCTAATTATATTAGAGTTACAGACTCTTACATATAATATTGGGTGCAAAATACAATAAAAGTATACTTGGAAAATACCTATTTAGTTTATGTTGCATGCAATATGAAATATAATAAACTATTACTCCCTTATAACAGGGGCTCAAAATTGGGGAAATCTTGTGTATTTAAGAGTAGTATGTTTGGTGTAGTAGTGGTATTTTAGCATATATATTTAGTATATAGTAGCATATTTAATAGTAGTGGTATCATTATACAAAAAATTTATAAATTTCTACATATTTCGAGTTTTTTTACTATAAAATGCAGCAATAATTTCAATATTCAGATTATATATGACATACTTTGCGTATATTTATAAAACAATATATTTTCAAAAGTGGGCCAAATTGGCCCAATAAGGGCCAAATAAGCTCAAGTATGTATTAAAAGATTCAATAATTTATTATACTAGCAGATAAGAATAGTCCTGAGTAAGAGTTTAATGTGATATTGTAATTTGAAAGTTAGTTTAACCAAAATGAGTCCAGAATTAATGCCACTCTATATACCTATATATGGAATACCAGCTGACTACCTGACTTTACACGTATAGGCCTCTAACTCGAATGGTGAATTAATTTCATTTAAAGATAAATCATAGATAATGGATGAGACACTTCGCGTGCAGACGTATTGTGCCTAACACTATCAGGAGCATGGAATAAGTGAAGGAAGAATTGAACGCTGCAGACAAACAGGTCACAAGAGACACGCGGAAGTGCTTAACGTTTGTAAACCTGAATTCCTGTACTTCGCGTACTACTACTGCCAGAGAGGATGTGCGAACGATCCATCGACTTGACAGTAATCTTTCCACTGAGTATGTATCCGCGCCATCTGCCAGCATTGCCATACTCCACGAACCTAGAAGCACACCTGAAAGGCGAGAAGGAAAGGGAATGAAGGTAAACAATGGAAAGGAAATGGTTATCATGGCGCTAACTCGCTCGATTTAATTTCACTTACATCTCCCCGTTCTTTATGCCACTGTACAATGATCAATAACAACTCTTGAGCAAATTTTTCTCTTTCACTCTCATAATTAATTTTCTACACAGTCGACTTTTCTTTTTAATAGATGAAAAATCCCATAACACTTGCGCCCGTGACTAACTTTTAAAAGTCCCGGAAATTCTTAATACCTTATATCCTTTGGCTGTTTAACAATAACCGATTGGAATCGTCGCGCAACTTGTTGGATAATGGTTACAATACAGTGTCAAGTTGTTTCAAAATATAAAAAAATATTTAGTGTTCACTTAATACAGAAATCTTCAGCACATTCAGCGAAATAGAGCAGAGCGTGAAGAATGCGTAAAATTCGCACTCCCAGGCCACAAATTTAACATCTTTGGAAAATGCATAGATGCATTAATAAAAGCAATATTCTAGGTTTTTAATTAAAACATGTATCAATTTTCTGCCTTTGTGTAATTAATTACTATGCCGTATTAATGGAATTGTTTTCATCATAATTACGTAAGTATGATAGGAAATTTTCTTCCGTAGGGTTAATGAAATATTTTTGTAATAACATCGCATGGGTATAAAGTGCTATGAACAGACTTGATCCACTTTTTCTTACTATATCTTATTGCTACGTCATCTATATAAATATTTTGAAGTATCTGCAGTGTTTGAT
Organism: Hymenopus coronatus; assembly: GCA_030762935.1. Classification (NCBI taxonomy): domain Eukaryota; kingdom Metazoa; phylum Arthropoda; class Insecta; order Mantodea; family Hymenopodidae; genus Hymenopus; species Hymenopus coronatus. The sequence goes on along the minus strand of CM060885.1, from coordinate 47,472,694 downwards.
TTATTTTACAAACATGTTCTGTGGATTAAGAAGAACTGCTTCCTATTTCATACCATTCTTGACTAAAAGCCAAGGCTTTCTTTCCAATCGTATCCTTTTATAACTCCAATGTGTTTGAATTCAAATACAGGAGATATGTAAATTATTTAACTCTATAGAAAGTTGTGCAATAAAATTATGGATGTTTTATATCCCCATGACCGTGAGAAGGGCTCTTATTTTACAATTTTGAAAGAACCATAAAAATGAACTTCACACACACTCGCACACACACGCACAAAAACGGCCACAGGCACAATACTAATTTCTATTTCGGGACTGGTTTCTTTACAAGCAGAGTAGAAACGAAAATTGGCCCATCATGCCTAGGAATAAACTCTTCATATCTCATTAAATATAGCTTTCAATATAGTGAGCTAAATATTGAAAAATCTTATGTGTTATATTCACATGACTTTCTCTATATCTCTGCAATAAATTATTTTTAAAAAGCTTATGCTTCTATTTACTTCCTGCTAATTGAGAAAAAATTAGCAGAAATAGTCTTACTTTTTGCTTCCTTGTAAGTAGAAGTGAAATAAGGGAGTACCATAGGTTAAAGTGGTAGTCAAAAGCTGGTTGCTATGTGTACCGAAGTTCCTTTGTTTGTATGGACACGAGTTCACAAAGTCCTGTATGAGAAAAGTATGTGTTTTATAGCTGAAACAAAAAACAAAGAATGTCTCAAAAACAATCGACTCCACGAAAAATATGTATAAAACATAAATTGTGTGTTTTAAAGTGCTCTACATTTGTTGTAGTTTTTGGCCATCTCTTACGGTTTAGCAGTTATGCAAAATTCCGTAAAGTTGACCAAGAATAAAGTAGTCTTCAGAGGCTATTTCCAGAAAATTCAAAATAAACATTTTATTTGTCAGGTAAATATCTTTAATCAAAATCGTTAGAGCCATTTTTTAGAAAATCAAAAGTTTCGAAAAAATGTCCATGTAAAGGGTAGTTTGCGGTGGGGGGATTTTTCTCAAAATCTTCATGTCGCATCCGTGGAAGATATTAAACTTAAATACCAAGTTTGGTATTTTACCGACTTTTCTTTTTTGAGTTATCGTGTTCAAAGACACACGGACACACGGACACACACACACATGGACCTTTTTCTGAAAATACTATTTTTGGACACAGGGGACTCTAAAACATATATTTCCGGTGAAATCTGGTATGGAATTTTTTGGTGGAGCGCAATACCTTCTCTATACACTATGTACATAGTGCGTATAGAGAAAGTAAAAACAAAAGCAACACGAATGGTGAACTACGAGGTTTTGCATCATTTAAGTCTAAAATAAGTCGATATGGAAATAAATGAAATGATATATTTGTCGTTCTTATAGGATACCAAAAATTTGCCAAATATTTTCAAATTTGAAGACCCTGTGGCTCATTATGGTGGTGTGTTTTCACAGAGTATAGGAGTGTAGTTAGAAAACGGCCACTAGAGTATTTTTAACTGGTAGCCATAGCACGTTTTGTTCCTCATAACTAAGTATATGGTGACACTTTTTATTTCGTACTTTAAATGAGCCGTTGATTAATGATCCCACTTGCTGGTTGACCCATGTAACACACTTTCGCTTTGCTTTCACTGGAATTGGCGTTTTACTGATCCGTTATTAAATACCAAGTTTAATTTAATATCTTCTAAAACGGTTAAATTTAATAAAACACACACACAAAAGGATAAGCGCTTTCTGTTTTGCTACACTGGTGTAAATCATTATGAAAAGTGTTTTTCTTAATCGATAGTATATTGACAGTGCCGTCTTCTTCATCAGTGATTCACACGTTCACCTTGGTAAGCGAGTCATTAGAGTTGGATTCGTAAACAAGAGGAAGAGCGGCGCGACGTTACAGGAATCTTCGGAACATGAGGCGTCATGGTTCTTCTCGATTTCGAGAAGTTACTCTAAGCTTCGGCGTTCAGAAGTTTCCAAGGAGTTCTGTGATGTTATTCTATAGTATAAAACAAGGATGTATCTCCCAAGGATTCAACATGACTGGCTTTTAAAGGACGAGACTATCGCTGTTGCCTGTGCACTTTCCTATTTCCCTTCTACTTACCAGGAGCTAATCATAAGGCTAATTCTGCTTATGTTTATCTTGATTACCATGATGTAGACAACAGATTAATATCTTGAATAAAAGCTTTGTTTACCAAACAGCTAGAGGACATCATGTGAATCGAACATATTCAATTTTTACTTTCTCTACACCTACTACGTATGTACATAGTGTATAGAGAAGGTATTGTAATGCACCCAAAAATTCCATACCGAGAATTTACCGGAAATACATGTTTTGGGTCCCCCTGAATCCAAAAAAAGCATTTTTAGAAACAGGTCCGTGTGTGTGTGTGTGTGTGTGTGTGTGTGTGTGCGCGCGTGTGTGTGTCTCTGTGTGCCTGTGGACAGCATAGCTCAGAAACAAAGAGACTGTTGAATACCAAACTTGGTAATTAAATTTGGTATCTTCCAAGGATGCAACACGAAGATTTTAAAGAAAATCCCCCCACCCCCAATTACCCTTTACATGGAACATTTTTCGAAAATGTTTATTTCTTTTAAAATGGCTCTAATGATTTTGATTAAAATATCGTATATTAAAGATATTTACCTGACAAATAAAATGTATATCTTGAATTTTCTGGGAATAGCCTGTTAAGACTACTTTATTCTTGATGAGTTTTGAGGAATGTTCCATATTTGCTAAACCGTAAGAGATAGACAAAAACTTATCACACAAAAACTGTAAAGCACATTAAAACACACAGTTTATGTCATATACATTTTTTTCGTGCAGTTGCTCCTTTTTGAGATATTCCTTGTTTTTGGTTTCAGCCTTGAAAGACATGCTTTTCTCATACGGGAATTTGTCAACTTCTGTCCATACAAGCAAAGGAACTTCAGTCACATAGCACCCAGCTTTTGACTATCACTTTAACCTATAGTACTCCCTTATTTTGCTTCTACTTACAAGGAAGCAAGTAATAAGACTATTTCTGCTAATTGTTTCTCGATTGGATGAAGTAAATATTAGATAAGAGTTGTAACAATAATTTGTTACAGAGATTTGTAGAGAAAGTAATGTAAATGGGACACATCAGATGTTTATATAAGAACTATTAAAGAAACAGTAGTCATAAGAGGTCGACATACTTTGTTTACTGGTGCAGCAATCTCACTATTTGTACTTTTTCTTTTTAAGCCTTATTGAATAGATGTGCAAGTTTGTGAGACACTCAGACGGCTGCAGTTTATGCAGATGAGAAACGTATCTTCCTGGTACACACGAAAAAGAATAAGGAAACGTAGGTAACGAGAAAAATACGAAACGACGAAGACAGCAACCAGTGTATAATAGAAAATCAGAGGAAAGGTGCCGGCAATGTCTGGAGGAGACGTCACGAGCGGAAGGAAGTAAGAAGACGAACAGCAAGTAAAGGAAAAGAAAAGGTAGAATAATGGGAAGAAAAAGAAGGCTAACTGCGACGGTACATGTGCGTCCTGCAGGTTTTATTTTGCTCTTCTGTGTACTAGGGCCACAGATTTTATTTCTTTTATCCCAGGTTGCCTTTGTTCAATGAATCCCACGCGGCAGAGCCTGGAGCATGTCTCTTACTGAATTTACCCTGCTTCATGTACCAAGTAGCTCGTAACTTATCCTGCATGCTGATAAGCCGTCTCCAGACAGCCGCGAGGGAGAGCTGATTTAAATTCCAGCAGACGGGAAAACTAACATGGCTGAATCTACAATAATTTATTGTCTGCATTGTTCCCTTACCGACGGTGTTCTTAAAAGTCTGTAACAATACTCATGGAGATGATTATGACGGTAATGATTACGGTGATGCGGTTCAGCTGGTTAGAAAAAAGCCTTCATTGTCCGGCGACAATGAAAGAGAATACCTGATGTGTTCCATTCACATGACTTTCTCTACATCTCTGCAAAAAAATATTGTTAAAAAGCTTAGGCTTCTATTTACTTCATGCTGATTGAGAAAACATTAACAGAAATAGTCTTATTACTTACTTCCTTGTAAGTAGAAGGGAAATAACGGAGTACAATAGGTTAAAGTAATAACCAAAAGCTGGTTGCCATGAGACTGAAGTTCTTTGTTTGTATGAACAGTAGTTGACAAATTTCTGTATGAGAAAAGTATAAGTTTTTCAAATCTGAAACCAACAACATGGGATATCTTAAAAAGGATCAACTCCACGAAAAAATGTATATAACATATATTGTGTATTTTAACGTGTTCTACATTTTCTCTGTGGTAAGTTTTTGTCCATCTCTTACGTTTCAGCGGTTATGCAAAATTCCGTAAAAATCATCCAGAATAAAGAAGTCTTCAGAAGCTATCCCGAGAAAATTCAAGATGTACATTTTATTTGTCTCTTAAATATCTTTAATATACAACATTTTAATCAAAATCGTTACCAAGTTTGGTATTTTACCGACTTTTCGTTTTTGAGTTATCGTGTTCACAGACACACGGACACACACACGGACCTTTTTCTGAAAATACTTTTTTTTTTGGATACAGGGGACCATAAAATATACATTTCCGGTGAAACTTCGGTATCGGTTGGAGTGCAATACCTTCTCTATACACTATGTACATAGTACGTATAGAAAAAGTAAAAAAGTATGACAGGAGGCTACTTCTGTGCTTATTACTCTGTGGTGAGTTTTATTTAGCGCTATTAAATCAAGCATTATACATAGAATGTTCTAGATTATATTTGTTATACCTGTTAGCGCTCAATAGTTTCATTTTATGAATCTCGAAGAGCAATTACAAATATGTTTGTAAAATAGAGGGCAAAGTATAAAATTAACAGAATTGTGGAACAAGCAATCACAGAAGATATCAAATATTCTATAGCCTTTTTTCGAAATCATTTGTATGGTTTAAACAGAACGTTAAATTGTATTATGGTTTATAAATTGCTTTATTTTTGCGTCTAGTACGATTTTTGTCTATCTTTACGTTTGTCTGTTGTGCAAAAGTATGCAAAATTCATTAAGACTAAAGAGGTCTCCAGAAACTATTCCCAGAAAATTAAGACATATTTTATTTACCATGTAGATATCTTTGGTATATGATATTTTAATCAAAACATTTTTTGTGTAGCAACTTTTTTTCTATCTCTTACAGTTTAGCAGATATGCAACATTCCGTAAAATTCACTCAGAATAGAGTAGTCTTCAGAGGCTATTCCCAGAAAATTCAAAATATTCATTTTATTTGTCAGGTAAATATCTTTAATATACGATATTTTAATTAAAATCGTTGGAGCCATTTTTGAGAAAATCAGAATTTTCGAAAAAAGTTCCATGTAAAGTGTAGTTTGGGGTGGGGGTATTTTTCTCAAAATCTTCGTGTCGCATCCCTGGAAGATACTAAACTTAAATACCAAGTTTGGCATTTTAACGACTTTTGGTTTTTGAGTTATCGTGTTCACAGACACACACACACACACACACACACACACAGGTACTACCTTTTTCTGAAAATACTTGTTTTGGATATATGTGACCCTGAAACATACATTTCCGGTAAAATCTTGGTATCGAATTTTTTGGTGGAGTGCAATACCTTCTCTATACACTATGTACATAGTACGTAGAGAGCAAGTATTTAGTTATATCATTACACGTTGTTCAACATTCTCATTGGCAGTTTCTTTCTTTCTTCTTTTTTTCTTTCTATACACTACTACGTTCATAGTGTATAAAGAATGTATTTTAATGCACCAAAAACTAGAAACCGAGGTTTTCCCGGAAATATATATTTTGAGACTCTCTGAATGAAAAAAAAAGCATTTTTAAAAAAAATGTGCGTGTGTATCTGTGAGACGCATAGTTCAAAAACGAAAAGTCCCTTAAGTACCAAACTTTGTATTCAGGTTCAGCACATTTCAAGCATGCAACACGCAAATGTTCGGGAAAATCTTGCCACCACCAACTATCCTTTATATGGAAAAATTTCGAAAATTTTGATTTTTTCAAAAATGGTTCTAACGATTTAGATTAAAATATCTTACATTAAAGATATTTATATGACAAAAAACGTATACCTTGAATTATCTGCGAATAGCTTCTGAAGACATATTTATTCTGGATACATTTTGCGAAATTTTGCACAACTGGTAAACGGTAAGAGATAGATAAAACTTACTTAGCAAAACATGTAGAGCTCGTTAAAACACACAATTTATGTTACATACATTTTTTCGTTGAATTGACCGTTTTTGAGATATTCCTTGTTAGTTTTAGTTTTAAAATACTTGTGAACTCCTGTCCATACATACAAGCAAAGGAACTTCAGTCACATAGCAGCCACTTTTTAAAATATTTTACTATCGCTCTAGGCTATGGTACTCCTTAGTTTCTCTTCTATTTACAAGGAAGCAACTAATACGAAATTGTTACTGATTTTTTTTCTCGATTAGCATGAATTAAATAGCACAATAAAATTTTAGACAATAATTTATTACAGAGATATAGAGGAAGTTATGTGAGTTGAGCACATCAGACTTTTTTTTGTTCATATGTAACTACTTTGTTAAATCTAAGACAGGATGTGAGGGAAGTATGTTAACTAATAAGAGTTGATCAAAATGGTAAGCCTGAGAATTGAGATAACCTAACTGGAAGTACGTGCCTTCGTGACCATATGCAGCCTCAGCTTATTTACATGTAATTCCGAAACTTCAGCTGAGCACGAAGTCAGTCTGCACGGCGTTTCTTAGATATAAGAGATCCCTTTGTTGTTCGGAAAGTTGAAAGTTTCTTTTAAGTTACAGTTATAAAGGCATTTGGAAGTATTATTAGCATATGTATGTTACATGAATGACTACCGAGCGAAATGGCTTAATGGTAACCTATGAGGCTCGCATTTGGGAGGTTCCGCGTTCAATTCCTGACAACCGCTCACTTTCGTGGTTTTTCATGGAACTTGACAAATGTTATGTAGCTTATCATCCACCTCATTTTCCGTTCCCTCATTCCTATCGTTCCTTTTCCTTCTCATGTTTCAGGAATACTTCTAGGTTTCATAGTTTGTGATGTCGCCGCTGAAAAAGAAATACGTAAGGAAAAAGGTAATCGTGAAGATCTAATTGAATCAAACCAACATTCAAAATTAGATTTTTTTCACGATCTTCAATAATTTTCTTTGATAGGAAGTTAGTTAATATTATGACAATAAAAGAAATTGTTAATACATTAATTAACAATTGATTTTTCCGAAGAAATAGTGTTCCTCGTGGATACTGGAATGCTGCCTGGTCTGAGGGATCTTTTATATATCTCTCTCTCCACCTTCTCTCTCTATCTCTCTCTGCTGAGCTCCAGAGTTGGGGAGTCTGCGACAGGAAGTGTTAGGAAATTTTGCGCGCGGATTTGTAGACTGTCGGCCTAAGACCTGTAGCTCCTATGGTTCTCTCATATCATCCTTTCCTCTGGTAATAGTAGCCGCAATAGATCTCACCTTGGTCGTAATGCACAAGTTGATGGGAATGGATTTGCCCGTTAATCCGGAAAAAACCTATAGTATGGCCATAGGAGGTGGAGGAGGAGGGGTCTACTTAGTTTGATGCTCCTTCTATTGGGAAGGAAATTGAAGCAATCCGATACGGTAAAGTACCTAGTTGCAATCCTGGATATTAGGTAGACTGAAAAAAAAAAAAAAGCTAAAATACAAAGTAAAAAATGTATATGTTCATTTCACATAACTTTCTGTTCAATATACAAATTATTCTTACAAAAGATTAATATTTTCTGTACATCATGCTAACCAAAATAAACACTAGCAGAATTGGTCTTATAACTTGCTCCCTTGTAAGTTGATGGGAAATAAGGGGATATTCCCATACATCAGGCTAAAACGATAATCAAATTTCTTAAAAGGTGGTCGCCATGTGAAACAATTGAGGTTAGGTTCGGTTTGCATACCTATAATGAATTAACTATTATTACTAAGTAATTCTAATATGGTATATTAGTGCAGTGGATTTAAGCTCCACAAATAAGGTTTACACTTTTTTAGCACATGGTTACACAAGCAAATTTAGGTTTACAAGATTGTGCTTCACATGATCGTTCAATATCTATTATTACCATAATTGTAACCTCAGTAGGTTACATATGGTCCCGTTTGAGTCAAATTAGGTAGTTTAAAATTGAAACCAACAATAAGGAATATCTCGAAAACGACAACTCCACAAGAAAAACTCGCATGATCTAAATTATGTGCTTAAACAATATATACATTTTTTTCTGTAGTAGGTTTGTGTATGTATCTTACAGTTTAACTGTTAAACAAAATTCTCTAACATTCATCGAGAGTAAAGAGCTCATAATTAGATATTCCCAGAAAATTCAAGGACATGAATTTTATTTGTGATGTAAATAGCTTTAATGTACGGTATTTTAATCCAAACCGTTAGGACCAGTTCAGAGAAACACAAAGTTTTCAAAACGTTGTCCATGTAAAGAGTAATTTGGAGTGAGGGAATTTTCTTGAAAATCGTCATGTCATATCCTTGAAAGATACCAAACTTAAATACCAAGTTTAATACTAAACGGTATTTTTGTCCACTGATAGACATCACACAGAAACCTTTTTGTAAAAATGCTTTTTTGGCTTCAGGATACCTCAAAGCTTATATTTACGGTGAAATCTCGGTACCGAATTTTTTGGGTGTAACACAATACTTTTTCTAGGCACTACGTACATAGTACGTGTAGAAAAAATAAAAAGGTCCACAGTGCAGATAGACTAAGATGGGGCCTACGAGTGAAAATTATCAAATGGTTATACACCTTAGTCATATGGCCTTCGGTATTCTATACAACAATGGTTTAGTGACCTGCCTTAGTAAGCAGTAGTTGCCAAGCTAGACTACCTGCATAGATTATTAGTTTGATAACTAGGGAGGTGCGGGCTAAGTCACAATCCGCCCTGGATACCTTGGTAGAGCTTTCTCCTTTGTACTTATTTGTGGATGAAGTTCCAAGGGTGACTGCCCACCGTCTTTGGACAATAGGGAATGAAGTGAAATAAGTAAAATTCACTAATTCTGAGTATGCTTCAAGAGAGGTGTCCTGTCAGCCTAGTAGTAGGGGATAAGAGTAGACACTTAAGTCCAGCATATTATAGTGGCTGCACTTAAGGCTCTTAGTAGTCATAAGGTTACATCAGGACTGGTTCAAAATTGCCTAAATGTGCTTAATGACCTGACAGAACAGAATAAGATCAACACATGTACCCGCCATAAGGGCATAGAGGTAAATGAAAAAGCTGATGAAGACAAGGAGCAGCTTCACAATTTATTGGACCAGAGCCGGTTCTAGGAACAATTAGATGTTTAATTAGAGAAGGTACTAAAATCATGTCCAAAAAATAGCATTACAAAACCTGGCGTAAGACTCCATGTGAAACTTTTATCAAAGGGCCATGTAAGGAAAGAGCTGAGAGCCTGCTAAAATGTAGCAGACTTCAGCTCAGAACAATTACTGCTTTCCTCACAGGGCATGCCCGTTCTGAATGAGCATCTCAACATAATCGGTGTGTCTTAGGGCAACTTAGACTGCAGATTATGTAGGAAGGAGACTTAAACAGCCCAGCACATTTTATGCTTCTGCAAAGCTTTGGCTCGCAAGAGATACTTTTTTGAGAAAGTGTTCATAGAACCAGAAGAAGCATCATCCATACCCATTGCAAGACTGCACCCCTTTTTAATTCTAAAACGATACAGATAGCACAATAAGTCCTAGGCTGAAGTGCGCCCGGAGAAATGACGGGAATCTGAATCGTAAATGAAGTAGATATAGTGGTGATTGATGATTCCTTCTAGAGAAGTGTGGGACCCAGAGACAGATTTTGCTCTGAAGGACGTGAGCCAGGCATGGTGCTCCAACCTTGGATCCCGGGATCAGGCAAGCCTTTTCCTTTGGAAATTTTGCAAATGTTTTTGCTGAGATAAATGCAATCTTAGCTTCCTTTTTGCATATTTTTAATATGTCAGGATGAGTGGAGCTGTATATCTGCGCAGATAACCTCGCGGTTTTAAGCCCTTATAGCGGCCAAAACAATATCTACACTGATGTGACAATGCCTAAAAGTGGTAAATATTTTCCTAGGTATGCAGGTATTAGAGGTAATGAGATGGCGGACAAACTTGCAAACAGGGGTGAAAATGTAGGTTTTGTGGAAAGCGAGCCCTTCTGAAGTGTTCTTCCAGAAGTATCAAGTGTGAGATAATCATTGATTGTAAAGATTCATCTTATTATTTGTAGAAAACAAACTGCTACCAACTAGTCGCAATACTCTGAGAGGTCATTTAATGCTTAATAGACTCAAGACTCTTGATGTAGGAAGTGCAGGAAAACTTTTTACCTTTTTGTGAATGGGAAGATTTCCCTATCCCCATCTGGGCTCCGTTTTTAACGCACCATCAACTTTAAGTAAAACCTCAAAATAAGCGGCACAAAGGGATCTAGAAGCCTTACTGCATGGTTTCTTTGTTGTGACCACTGAAGTTCCCTCATCATCGTCGTCATCCCCCAATATGAAAGACTTCTCCGATCTTTGATGAAAATTGGAGCTTTGCAGCTTTTCTATGCGTTTAGAAAAACAGATAAAGTAATGAATTGCATTCAAAACTTGGATCTCAAAAGTTTGCAGAATATACGCCTTTGGAAGTTCCTTCATTGCAAAAGAAAGACATTTTTTGAATTTATTAAATACTAAGACTCAAAAAAAATTGTACTTATAATTTTGAATAGTTTTAATATATTAAAAGGCTAATATACCAATAAAGTTAAAATACAAATTAATATTCGAAAAGTAAAATATATACTAAAAATATAGTTGCCTTTAGAGAAGGGCGCCGAACACGAGTGAATTTGATCAAACTTGACAGTATTCTATAAGCTTGCATTTGTTATGTTTGCATTTCTTCATTACTGAACTGATAAGCACAATTTCTGATCAATACATTAATAAATAACTATATAATAAATAAATGAACAAAAGGTGCGAGCTTGGAAACAGGAACGATACCATTGCTTAGGTAGGTACATAAAGCTCTAAAGAAGGAGATCATTTTTCTTTTCAGACGTGAATATTCTTTTTATTTCTTTTTCTACACGTACTATGTACATAGTGTATAGAGAAGGTATTGTATACCACCCAAAAATTCGATACCGAGATTTCACCGGAAATACACGCTTTAGGTCCCCCTGAATCCAAAAAAAGCATTTTTGGAAAAAGGTCCGTTTGTGTAGGTGCGTGTGTATGTGTGTGTGTGTCTGTGGACAGCATAGCTCAAAAACGAAAAGATCGTTAAATACCAAACTTGATTTGTAAGAAAATCCCCCCACCCCCAACTACCCTTTACATGGAACTTTTTTCGAAAAGTTTTATTTTCTCAAAAATGGCTCTAATGATTTTGATTAAAGTATTGTATACTAAATATATTTACCTGACAAATAATATGTATATCTTGAATTTTCTGGGAATAGTCTCTGAAGAATACTTTATTCTAGAGGAATTTTGCAAAATTGCTAAACCGTAAGAAATGGACAAAAACTTACCGCACCAAAAATGCAGAGCACATTAAAACATACAATTTATGTTATAGATATTTTTTCGAGGAGTTGATCGTTTTTTAGATATCCCTTGTTTTTTGGTTTCAGCTTTTAAAAACTTATACTTTTCTCATACAGGACTTTGTCAATTCGTGTCCATACAAACAAAGGAACTTCAGTCACCTAGTAACTAACTTTTGACTTCACATTAATCTATGATACTCCCTTATTTCGCTTCTACTTACAAGGAAGCAAGTAATAAGACTATTTCTGCTAATTTTTTCTCGATTAGTTTGAAATAAATAGAAGAATAAGCTTAGTAACAATAATTTGTTACACAAAAGTAGAGAAAGTCATGTTAATGGAACATATCAGATTTTTGGCATTAAATGACTATAGGGTCTGAGTTAGGTTTGAAATACCCTATATTTGTAACTGTTCTAGTTGCAAAACGAATAGATATACCTGCTGCTTGTTATGGGAGAAAATTTGGAACAGAGTATGCGTTAACAGGTGCTCCCTGGATGTCTCTTTAATACCGACATGTAGGAAGCAAAAATATTTGGGAACATTTTATATTTTTCAGGTAATATCATCTGGGTGTATATGCAGAGTATTTACGCAAACTATATACTACCTATAGTAAACAGTGGTATTATTGTATTCCACTAAAAAGACGATGTTAAAATTTAATCGGAAATATTGTTTTGAAACCCCCTGAATCCAGATAAATCATTTTAAAAAAAACATGTGCGTATTTAAGTAAATTAAATTTAGTATGGACACTCTAAACTGCTGTGATTATAAGCGATTAATTCTTTATTAGACGTGAAAGACTACTGAATTTTGCCTAGAGCTCTCTTTATAAAGCTGGAGATTCTTTTACGTGCGTAAATCTACGAGACGGGACTTTACTTCCCCTCCGAAAGACTAGCACAGGGTAAAGTGACAGTCTCGTCCTTTAAAAGCAGATCGCTATGTAAAACAATTTAAATTCCAATATCTTTGCTTTCCCGGAGTAAACAAACGAGAAATGAGAAGGATGCTTTTCCGTTTGAGAAAAGTTCAAGTGGCTAAAATTGAAACTAATAATCGGGAATATCTAGAAAACGGTTAACTCTATAAATAATGTATATAACTTAAGTTTTGTGTGTTAAAGAGATCTGCATTTTTAGTGTTGTAAGCTTTTATATATCTCATACGGTTTATCAGTTATATAGTAATCCAAAGTGATGAGGTCTACAGGCTCTATTCCCAGAAACAACAAATTATACATTTTGTCTATCATACAAATATCTTAAACATGCGGTATTTTAATCAAAATTGTTAGAGACGTTTTTAAAGAAATCAAAAATGTTTCATGTAAAGGGCAGGGGTCGGGGATTTTCTTGAAAATCTCCATGTCGCATCCTTAGAAGATACCAAACTTGAATATTAAATGTAATATTTAACGGTCTTTTCGTTTATCAGCTATGCTGCCCATAGTCACAGACAGACAGATAGACAGACAGACACTCGCGAACATTTGTATAAAAATGATTTTTATGGATTCAGAGGGTCTCAGAACACGTATTTACGGTGAAATTTCGACATCAAGTTTTTGGGTGTAATTAATACCTTCTCTATACACTCTACACATGTGTAGAGAAAGTAAAAATGAGAGGATACATGTGCTATATAAACAAAGAAAAAACGAACTGAGGAAATATTTGCCTGCAGTTACAGGGTTCACATATGTACGTATAAGAGCACTTTTTCTACATACTAATGAAATACTTAATTTTTCATTTTCACCGAACTTTTATAGGCTTTGCATCTCACCATCAGTTTAATTGATTTAAAAACACCTAGCATTGATTGTCAACAATTTTCAATATCTGCTACACGTAAAACATACAAAAATACAATACAAGGTAGAAAAGTAAAAAATACAATTCCAATGTTGTCTCAAGAGCTTTGTTGTTTTAATTATTTATTATTAAAACAACAAAATACTTTTCACAGAACTATGTAAATGTTATCAACAGGATCATTCAAATAACCTTTTATAGTACGAAGCGACTTCAAGAAAATGCATGGTACTCTTTAACATAATTTTTGAAGTACTGAAATTGTCAGCTTTCTCTATGAAATTGTAAATAAGAACGTTAATGATATAATTATTCATAATACCTTTGTGAGGGAAAACAGTTCTGCACTGAGAGGCTGATTTTCCTTCTCTCGAATTTTAAAGAATGAGGTAAGTGCACTACAGCCTCTGGTCATTCAGTGACACACTGAATAAATTAACCAAGCAACAATGCACATTAAGAAGAACTTCTTTAAATCAATACAAAGCTGTTTTTTCAGAGACAACTCTCAGACTAACACAGTACTAGGTAACCTCAGGCGCACCAACTGTCACTAACAAAGAAGCTTAAAATAAATACCATTGTAGCCCATGCCTTGTGTTGGTTTAATTATAACAGCCTTTCCCTAAACACAACATCGCAGAAAATTAAATTTCCACTTTCTTGAATTATGTCCTGCGGCTGCTCTTTTAACATAGGGTTCATACGAAACCGCACTATTTCATGTTGTGCTTTCCAAATTCTTAATATTTATTAACTTTATACTCCTTCCAAATCTTCTTGATCTATAGATCCTTTCCATGGATGTTTTAGACTCTCTCCTTTCTCTTTGGCGCTTCAATCTTGCGCCGCTGGCGCTGTATTCTAAACCTCTATTACCTCTATATCTCTCTAAATGAGAGAATGCATAAAATGTTTCATTATCTGTATTTCTACAGTTCTATTAATAGGAATTTCCTCTTTAATTTGATCTATAATTTATTATTGCAGGAACAATGCTTATATCATGCTTTTTCTGGCATTTTTCTCATAAATAGCAAATCAATAGTTCATTTTCACTGCAATGTTACTTTTCTGTAGAACACTAACTTTGAAGTACTGGCTCAAGACTAGGTTTATCAACAGTGCTATACTGTGTCTTCAGTTAGTTTTTTCACTGTGTAACTTAAAAGATAAAGTTTATTCAATATCGTTTTTTTTTTGTGTGTGTGAATTGCATTAAATTATTCTTATTTGCCTCTGAAATGTCTGCCTAAGGATTCAGTTGAAAAACATGTTTTATGTGCGATGAATGTGAAAATATAAAATAATATATACATGTATTAAGGCAATTTCAAGAAAAGTTGAGTAGGATTGAAAAAATTCAATGTCATAATCATAGCAACATGCTGGCATGACTATATTATCCAATGAACTCTCGTTTTTCCAGATAGTAAAAATAAGAGGATACATGTGCTATATGCACAAAGAAAAATATTTGTCTGCAGTTTCAGAGTTTGCATATGTGGATATAAAAACACTTTTTCTACATACTAATGAAATACTTAGCTTTATTTTACATTTGCACTGAACTTTTATGGACTTTTCATCTCAACACTATTTTAATTGATTTGCAAATATCTAACTGATTGTTAACAATAACATTTTTCGGTATCTGGTAGAGGTAAAATATATAAAACTACAATTTCAAAGTGGCATCATAGAGAAATTATTTATTATTAAAACAACAAAATACCTTTCACAGAACTATGTAAATGTAACCACAAAAAGGTCTCAAGTTATTTTTAGATGTCATTTCTCCATGGGGAATTACAGTACTTAAGTCCGGGAATTCTAGGTCAATCAACATTTTGCCATGGTAGCATTTTTGTCATCATATATGTTGCTATGGACGGAAACCAGGGGATCCGTGGTTCAAATCCTGGCTATGGTGTTGACTCCAGCTTCTCTTCTTCACATCCATACAACTGGTGTGGAAGAAAGAACTAATTCACAACCTCAGGGAAAATCTCCTGGTACTCAGTTACACGTAGTGAAACTGTTAGAATGTCTGTCTATTAAGTCTAGAACATCGGGTTCTCTAAACACTGAATTTGAGAAGAAAATGAGAGAGAGAGAGAGAGAGAGAGAGAGAGAAATATTCTAATTCAAACGAAGCCTCTACGAAGAAGTACTGAAAAATTCAATGCCATAGCCGGAGTTTGAAGCACGGCTCTTCCGGTCTCTAGCCGGTTGTTCTACCACTGAGCTATCATGGCAACATGCCGGCACGACATTAAATTTCTCTGCTGACTCGCATGTTTCACGGTAAACCAAAAGGTGATCTCAAATTATTTTGAATGAATACCACAATGGCGACTTAAAATGTCGTAAGTATGACCCAGGATTCATAGTATAGCCAACTGAAAAATGCAATGCCATAGCCGGGATTTCAACCACGGATTTCCCGATCTGGTGACCTACAATGTCGTAATTACTTCAAGAGCCAGGATTCTGGCTATATTATGAAACAGTTTACCGAGAAACATGCGAGTCAGTTGTAAAATTTAGTGCCGATGTGACATGTTGCCATGTTAGCTCAGTGGTAGATCAACCGGCTAGAGACTAGGAAATCCTTTGTTCAAATCCCGGCTATGGCATTACATTTTTCACTCTGCATCTACCTATCCAAGTGTCAAAGATGTTGCAGAACAAGCATATGTTCCAAAAGATTCTGTTAAGTAGAGCTAACATATCTACTAAACACTTAATAATGAAATCCTTTGGAGTGAATTACAACCTCTTGAGACGAGGAATGACAGGAATTTCTCAATGTAGATGATCACTACTTTCAACATAAAAACAAGGTTATTACTCATTAAGGTGCACGTGACTGGCAGTAATTAGCAAGTTTAGTAACGCAGGAAGTTCAGAACAGAAAGTCTTGCAGTGCAATAGCCAGTACTTGGAATACACAAACGCGGGTTGAGAAGCGCACCTACATAAAGAACGCACTACTATATTATGCATACATTTTTGTTTTCTCTACACCTAATCTCAATATAGTGTATAGAGAAGATATTGTATTGCAACCAAAACTACGATAAAGAGATTTCACCGGAAATGTATGTTTTGAGAAAAATATGATGTTTTCCATTCACATGACTTTCTCTACATTTCTGCAGAAAAATATTATTAAAAAGCTTATGCTTCTATTTACTTCAAACTAATCGAGAAAAAAATTGCAGAAATAGCCTTATTAATTGCTCCCTTATAAGTAGAAGCACAATAAAGGAGTACCATAGTTTAAAGATATAGTCAAAATTTGCTATGTGGCTTGTTTGTGTGGACAGGAGTTGACAAATGCCTGTATGAGAAAAGTATAAGTTTTTCAAAGCTGAAAGCAATAACAAGGATATAACATAAATTGTGTGTTTTAATACCCTATACATTTTTTGTGTGGTAAGGTTTTGTCCATCTCTTACGATTTAGCAGTTTCGATAAAATTCATCCAGAAAAGTAGTCTTCAGAGGCTATTCCCAGAAAATTCAAGATATACATTTTATTTGTCAGGTAAAGCTCTTTAATATAGAATATTTTAATCAAAATCGTTAAGAGTGATTTATGAGAAAATCGAAATTATCGAAGAAAAATCCTTGTAAAGGGTAGCTGAGGGTGGGAGGATTTTCTTGAAAACCTTCTTATAATTTTTCTTCTTTATAATTAAGAAAACAATCCTATGTTTCTTAATTAACTTGTTGCACAAAAGTAAACTACTAAATTAAGAAAACATGCATCCACATACTATATATATTTCAGTCTAATATTTGAAATAACCCTCTGAATTAAGAGGCCATGAATATAGCGGATATAATATTGGTGGAAGTAGGCTGTACTTTTCTGCTTGATGAAAGCCAGTTTCTCCAATTGGGATTCATTTCTGATGAGCGTTTTATTTCAAAAGATATTTAACTTAAGTCTTCTTACTCCCCCTCCCCACATTGAATAACTGCGCCCCCCCCCTAAAACTTTCAGTGGCTGGCTGTCTAAGGCCAACATCATGTAGAGGAGACAATTTCGTAGAATGAAGGTTTCGGAACAATGGATCTGCCCGTAGCCAGTAATGAGATTGAGGAAGCAGATATGAAATGAAGGCGAACTGAATGAATTGGAAGGAATGGCAATGGAACAATTTGGTGGAATGAATGGTGGGGTCATGGAGATCCTGGAGAAAACTCGCCCAGGCGTCGCTTTGTTCAAACACAAATCCCACGTGTGGTTCACTGGTATCGAACTCGGGCCAGCTTGGAGAGAGACGAGCGGTCTAATTACTCTGCCAAGACGCCGCCTGCAGTCATTACTGTACCAGACACTAATTTATTTCTTAGGTAGTATGTATCCTAATTGATATTGTAATCTTAAGTCGTGTTATGGGTTTACAACCTGTCATTTCCATATTCATTGGCTCTCTGTTCCTAGCTCTTCAGTAATCTGATTACCGAATTGTATTGTCCAACAAGGGGCTTGTACAGAGGTGCCCATGCATGAATTTTCCTGTCACTTAACTGCATGTGGTCAGCTAATATAATAAGCACTGCTAGCGAACATGGACATCTGGAGTCCACGTGTGTTAACTGAACCGTAATTAAATCCTCTTCTGTATACACAATTGAATACATTAATTTGAAACTCATTTGTGTCAATTTTGCTTCAGTTTATCGAATTACAGAATGATGTATCCACAGAGTAGCAGTGGTAATGATCATGATGGATGATAAAAATAAAAATAATGATAATAATGAAAAGTAATAATAATCTGGTCTTCATTGACTTCTGAAAAGCATTCTTCATGGTAGAACAAGAGCAACTACTAACAGCTCTAAGGAATGAAGGAGCAGAGGCAACATACATCAGAATCCTAGCAAAGATGTACCTGCAAACTACAGCCAGAATCCAGATGGACAGATTAGGAAGAGAATTAAAATTACATTTGCTTATTCGAAGAGATCTTCAGAAATATCAAGAGACTACGGAGTAAATATAGACTGTATTAAATTATCTAACCTTTGATTCGCCTATCACATAGTCCTAATGGCCAATACAGCAGAAAAACTATAAACATTAATGGCAGAAGTAAATGACCTCAGTATCAAAGTAGGCCTGCAAAGTAATACAAAAAAAGAACAAAACTGATGATATATGAAAGAGAACAAGACATCTCATTAATATCAAATGAGTCCCTGGAATATGTACAAAAATAATTTACCAGGGAAATACAATAACCTTCAAGCAAAGCATGCGCAAGGAAATCACGAGAAGAATATCCGCCGCATGGTCAAAGTTCTGGGCAATAAAGTTCATATTGCTAGGAAAGTTCTTTAATCTGAGCATCAAGCGACACATCCTCAATACTACCTTAATATACGGCTCACAAACTTGGATCACAACAAAAAAGGCAGAAAAGCAATACAAACATGCCAAAGGAAAATGGAACGGAAAATGTTGGGAATCACATGGAGAGACAGAATTATAAACGACATAACTAGAGGACGAATACAAATAACAGGCGCAGCACACATCAGCAAGTACTATAAACGAAAATTTAGAAATGGACGGGGCACATCATGAGTCAAGACCCCAACCAATGGATCCACAGGCAAACGATATGAGAACTGTGGACAGGATGAAGAACAGCAGGTCGTCAACGAACACGATGACGATTCAAGAGAACATTCGGCAACAAATGGACCACCACAGCGAAAGACAGAAAGAGATGACTGCATTAGATCAAGACGGCTGGCTACACGGAACACAAGCAAATAAGTGAATTAGCCAAGATAACCAGTGTTAATCAGCGGAAAATACATCAAGACTAAAGACCCAAGTATTACAGTGCATACAACGCATCAAGAAATGTGCTAATTAACACTTAAAACAATGATCTTGTTATTTAAAATAAGTTATCTGGGCTGTTAAGATCTAAAGAAGGATCCTTCCTGGAATGACTATCCAGGACTGCCAAACCACGGCCGTTCCCCAGGGGACGTTAAGGGGTAATACTAATCTATGGAGCACTTCTCAAAATCATATTTGAACAATACTTGAACACTACAAAGTTGAAACAACTTTTTGCGTGAAATATGAGTAAACATCTTGTTTTTCACTTAAATTTACATTTGATTCTACACATATAGTCCTGGTTTTCTGTGCATTTTGTTTTCCGTTGCGAAAAGGTGTGTTAAGGGGCTGCGGAATGCCTCAGATGCAGTGAAGGAAACTGTGTACGCGTAGGTTGTTGCTGATAAGGAAGCAGTATTGCTGAGTGTATTAGGAAGTTTTCGGAACACTGGACCAGGTCTGTTGAAAACATCTATTATGTTCCATTCATTTGACTTTCCCTACCTGTTCTGCAAACGAAGTATTTTTATACAAGATTATTCTTTTATCTACACAATCTTAGTCGAGATATCCATTACCGGAAATAGCTACTTGTTTTCTTGTGCAGCAGTACTCTCCTGCTGAGTGCACAATCTAACCCCTCAAGATAAGGGAATAACAGGATTTCAGGATTAATTAACTGTAACCATTTGTACCCTGATGTAGACAGTTTTATTAATGTAATAAATAATAGAGGTTAATATCCCCAAAATAATGCCACATTAAAATCTCATTTCTCAGGTTGAGTGGTCGCCGGGAATGGTGCCCGCGACTTGTCGAATGCGAACCGTACGCGCTATCGCAAGGCCTTCTCGTTTGCCTTTGCTTCTTGCTCTATATCTAGCAAGTAAACAATACTGAAAATAAAGCTTCTCATTTATCAACACGTTACATTTAAGCATGTGTGGATCATTTGTTAATATACGTGCGCTGATGACTCAGATTGTTTTGCGCCACTCATTTATTACAAAGAAAAATCTGATGTGTTACCCTCACATGACTTTCTCTATTTGCTCCACGAACAAACTTCTTACAAAAGATTATCCTTCATCTTACACAATGCTAATCGAGATAAACGTCAGCAGAATGTTCTTAGTACTTAGTTTCTTATAAGTAGAAGGTAAATAAGGGAATGCACTAGGCTAAAGTGATAGTCAAATGTTTTAAAAACTATCGTTATGCGATTGGCATTACAAATCGCTTCTTTTCTTGGCCAGGATAGAACAAAAGAAAAACCGATACTTCTGGCTGAAAAAAGTATCAGTACTTGACAATTGAAACCAATATCAGGAAATATCTCCGATAGGGTTACCCCCACAACAAAAACGTTAAGGACATAAATTGTATGTTTTGACGAGATCTACATTTTTTGGGCAGTAAGTCTATTTCTTACGGTTTAACAGTTAAGCAAAATTCAGCAAAACTCATCCAGATTAAAGAGGTCTTTAGAGGCTATTCCCAGAAAATTTAAGATAAACATTTGATTTGGGATGTAAATATTTTTAATATACAGGATTTTAATCAAACTCGAAAATGTTTCCATGTAAAGGGTAGTTTGTAGTGCGGGGATTTTAATAAAATCTTTGTATGGCATCTTTGGAAGATACTAAACCTAAATACCTAGTTTGGTATTTAACGATCTCTTTTTGCTATGCTGTCCACAGACACACAAAAGGCAGATTGACAGACACAGAGGGACCTTTTTCTAAAAATGTTTTTTTCGGACTCAGGGGATACGAAAACATATATTTCCGGTGAAATCTCGACATCGAATTTTTGAGTAGAATACAATACCTTCTCAAATGTGCATTGCTTTATGCAGGCTAGAGAAAATGAAAAAAACTAGTCCACGTAACGAAGAGTATTTTAAATATTTGTTACGCACGAGAGAGTGTGTAGGTATGTTCTCGGAACACAAAGAACAGAAATAACACCAACAGGTTCTTACGCAAACTAATCTCCTCCTGTATCAACACCAAATTACACACGAAGCGCACGTTTTCTTTACTCCAATATTGTCATTAATGATACATGTACTGAGTTTGAGTTACTATTGTGGTTCTTATTACACATCTGACAGTGAATGGGCAATAAAATGTTTAGTTTTAAACCTGAAATGGCGAACAAATTTAGTCTCTTCCGCGTTAATGTCTTTGAAACCACAATAGGAGAGGAAACTCCTCAATCAAGCACTACACGTACTGCAAACATTGCCTATTCAATTCAAACCACGTTAGCGCTCAATGTTTCTGAAGCACTTCATGGTCTTTCTATTGATTTAACTGAGAGCTGCTCCTAAAATCAACACTTAGAACCCCGAGGTAGAAATAAAGAAGGGAAGAGACGAACAGGGTATAATAAATTCTGTTCGTTCAAAAATGGTGCGCTATTGTAACGATAACGTTTCTGTTTTCTGTACGAAAAACTTTATAAAACATGAAACACTGATATAAATAAACGAAGCACTTTATTCCATTCTAGTATCAGTATTTGAAATGCTTAGCAAATCGAGTTCTTCCATATCTTGTTAGCATTTCCTGTTTACACATTCTGTGTAGAAAAGCCATCTCTATGCCTTGTTTTTACTTTCTCTACTATATACCTATGATATGTAGAGGAAGTATTGTATTTCGCCCAAAAGCTCTGTATAGATTTCAGCAGAATATATATATATATATATATATATATATATATATATATACTTTGTGGATATCTGAATACAAAAAAAGGGCATTGAGCAATTTCCGTGCATGTGTGTGAGCAGTATAAATTAAAAAACGAGAAATCTGCTAAATAACAAACTTTATATTTCAGTTCTGAAACTTCCAAGGATGCGACGCGAAGCTTTTCAAGAAAATTCTCCATCCCAAATTACTCTATACGTGGAATTTTCTTTTAGACGATTTTTTTTTTAAATCCTCAAATGATTTTGATTAATTGCCATGTGCTTTCGGTTTTTCATACTAAATGAATTGAATTTCATAGGCTAAACCCTTAAAGTGCTCTTCATTGTGGATGGGTTTTGCATAAACGGTACGAGATATAGTTCTACAAAGAAATTTACATGTCGTCCAACCACATAATTATATCAAATTATTATTATTTTCTTCTTTTTTTCCGAGATATTTCTTATTATTGGTTTGAATACTTATACATCTTTACATAAGATGCTGTTTTCTTTATTTATCAATTTTATTTATTTCTCGGGCTTATACTTTCTCTACCTACATATCATATACTGTATAGGGAAACTAAAACTGTTTTTTTGTTTTAGGGGAGTCAAAACATAAATTTCTGGAAAACTTTAGTCATCGAAATGATTAGTGGAAAACAATATTTTCCTTATTTAATCGAGAAAGCAGTTTGCTTTTTCGTATACAACAATTTTGTTCTTCAGCAACTGAAGGTAGATATTCATAATTGTGCTACGTCATCTCAGTCTGATCTATTTCACCATGATGTTTAGTTAATATTCCATCCTATACACTCTGACGAGTGTGTGAGTGGTGTGCTAGCAGGTGATATTTATACATATATGGGATATTGAATAAATATTTAGTTAACCCATCAGTTTTAAAATGGCAATGGCATCCAGAAACAAAATGACTAGCGCTCAAAAGCGCAAGCATCTGAAACTTGAAATTATTCCGTCGCTTAACACTACGGTTTATTTTCTTAGATTTTAGAGAATTATACTTTCTCTGCTACAATAGTAAGTAGAGGAGCTATTGTATTCCACCTAAAAATTCAATCGTAAGGTTTTATCAGAAATATTTTTATTAGATCCTGACTCCGATAAAAGCATTTTTAGAAAATTACTCTTGTTTTGTGGTGTTTCTATTATGCGAAGACATAATTAAAAAACTTTGACGAGTTCAATTCACATGACTTTCTCTACCTCTCTGCAACAAATTATTGTTAAAATGCTTATGCTTCTATTTACTTAATGCTAATCGAGAAAAAAATTAGCACAAATATTCTTATTACTTGCTTCCTTGTAAGCAGAAGGGAAATAAGGGAGTACTATGGGCTAAACTAATATTCAAAAGCTGGTTACTACGTGACTAAAGTTCCTTTGTTTGTATGGACAGCAGTTGACAAATTCCTGTATGAGAAAAGTATGTTTTTCATAGCTGAAACAAAAAACAAGGAATATGTCAAAAACGATTAATTCCACGAAAAAAATGTATATAACATAAGTTGTACTTTGATGAGCTCTACATGTTTCTGTGTTAAGTTTTTGCCCATCTCTAACGGTTTAGCAGCTATGTAAAATTCTCTGAAATTCATCCAAAATAAAATAATCTTCAGAGGCTATCCCAGAAAATTCAAGCTATACATTTTGTCAGGTAAATATCTTTTATATACCTTATTTTAATCAAAATCGTTAGAGCCATTTTTAAGAAAATAAAAACTTTCGAAAAAAGTTCCATTTAAAGGGTAGTTGTGGGTGGGGAGATTTTCTTGAAAACCTTTGTGTCGCATCCTTGGAAGATACCAAACTTAAATACTAGTAAGTTTGGTATTCAACTGTATTTTCGTTTTTGAGCTATGCTGTCCACAGACACACAGACACACACATACACGGACATTTTTCCAAAAATGTTGTTTTTTGGACTCAGGGGACCAAAAAACATGTATTTCCGGTGAAATCTCGGTATCGAATTTTTGGGTGCATTACAATGCCTTCTCTATAAACTGTACATAGTACGTGTAGAGAAAGTTAAAAACTAAACGTGTGCTCTACATCTTTCAAGAATTCCTTACTATAATTTTTAAGAAAATTTTCCCCACCCAAAATTGTCTTGATTTTAACTTTTGTTTTACAAGTACCTGGCACTTGGGTAGAGAAGGTATCACTGGAAACACACGTTTTAGGTGTCCTATATCTTGAAAAAGTATTTTTAAAAAGCCTTCCGCGTGCGCGCGCTCGTGTGTGTGTGTGTGTGTGTGTGTGTGTCTGTCTGTCTGTCAATGAGTACGTGTTTCCATGTCTTTTTGAACACTACTCAAAAACGAAAAGTCGGTAAAATACAAAACTTGATATTAAACTTTAATATCTTCCAAGATACGACGCAAAGATTTCGAAAAAAAAATCCTCCACCCCAAACTTCACTTTACACGAGTTTGTTTAATCTATTTATTGTTTATATCTATAGTTTTGTTGATTTATCTTGTAGGAAGAGGTGGCAGAAAAGAACTCTTAGGTAAAGATTCCGCGGTCTTGCAGAGCAACCACGTTTTTCGAACGAATGATACTTGCTGCTATTCATTGGACGGGAGAGGCGAAGGTTAAAATTCTAGGCTACAGCCATGACAAGATATCCTGATTTTAGAAACAGGGTTGCCAAATTCACGAATTTTCAAGTTCTAATACGGGAAAAATTTAGTTTTGACGGATTTTTTACCGGATATTATTAGAAATTATTAATGCTATTTTAGTGTTCTTAAAAATACTCATGGATGTGTTTGTGTACCTGCAAGGCAGTATCATGAATATGATGTCATGCAACGAACGTGCTTTACTTTATGAATCAATGAATTCTGAATGCAGAATAGTGCACACAGTGCTAATTCGGTGTTCTATTGTGGTTGTATCTTAAACAATTAGGTACTTTATAGTATTTTTCTTCATTTTAATTGCCTGGTTGAACCGTAAGATAAGCGTTATGCATGGCAGTTTAGAAAAGAATGCTTAAATAATGAATAATTGAAGGATTGGTTGATAAAGTTGGAACCTAATACTGAGCGGTGCAAATATTATCAACGCAACGTGTATGTGCGCTTATCAAATTTGCTTTTTCATGGGAAAATAAGAACAATTTTAAAGTAGCTGAACCCTTTTCAACTTCACAATCAAAATTGATCATTTCAGCTTATCAAACACACGTATGAACTGTAGCTCTTACATTGTTTGTAGTTAATCACTGTGCACTTGATCATCTGTCAGATCTAATCAAAGATGTTATTAAAGAAACTAAAAAATTGAATTTTAATTTAATTCTTATTTTGAAAGAAGATAAGGAAATTTTTAATTTTGACGGATTTTAACGGAATTTTATGTGTTGATCTGACGAAAAAAATATGTTGGCAACATTGTGCAGAAGATAGGGAGTTACTACAGGATAAGGAAGGGCAAAGTATCCTCAGTTTATACATCTCTGCGTAGTCCTTGGCTAATAGTTGAGATGTGGATTTACTGATGATTCTGTCGATGTGTTTCTGATGCGATAAGTGTTATATAAGATCCTTAACCCGGCGTCTATAGTTTCTAGCTATTACTTGCATGATGTTGAGAAGTGGTGAAGCTGCTGAAGGTATGTCATAGGTGACTTCGGGTATTGGTAGTTGGTGATCATGAGGGGATAACACTTATGGTCATTCTTGAAGTTAGTCCTCCAGGTTTGAAACCGCACCGCGATGTTAACATCTCCATGTGTAGGTCCTGAAAGGTAGTTCGGATACTATAATGCTCCGTGAGGTGAAGACCATAGGAACAGAGTTCCAAGGTCTTTACCAGAGGATGTGGAGCAGGGTTGCCAACTTGACTGATGTAACTCCATGTTTACTTGAAAGACAATGTCGTGATTATGCATATATATATATATATATATATGCCTGTATTTCTATGGATTATAAATATTATACTGTAATAAACCTGGCAAAGCAGTTTGCATTACTTTATGAATGAATCAGTGTAAATTCTGAATGCAAAATAGTAAACGCAGCGCTAATTCGGTTCCATTGTGGTGCCTCGTTGCATCTTTAACATAGTGATTTTCTTTTCTTTAATTGCCTGATTGAACAGAAGGCTAAGCGGTAAGTACGGAATTTAAAACAGTATCGTTAAATCTGAACAATTAGAGAAATGGTTGTTAATGGTACCCTTGGAACTGAGTAATACGCGGTTCAAATATTACCAATGCAATGTGACTGTGCCCTTATCAGTTTTACGTCTTCATGGAAAAAAAAGAAAAATTTAAAAGTAACTGAACCCTATTCAACTTCAAAAACAAAATTGTCATTTCACTATCACGCGAATGAACGTGCAGCTGCAAACCAAAAATGTTTTCCAAAATGCTGCCCTTGAGTTTTAGTTTAATTTCAATACAAACATTTCCAATTTTGACGGATTTTTGGCCTGGTCTGAATAACCATGTGTTGGCAGCACTGCTGTGGAGTTTACAGTGAAAATGTGTAGTGACACCGGAGCGGTGAAGTCGGTCTCGCTGTGACTATGGAGACATGGAGCGTGGTGGCTGCCGTCGAAATGGAGCAGGCACCCTGACCAAGGAAGACCGGACGTCAATGTGGCATCCAGGCTTCCTCGGCTGGCGAGCTGCAGCCGTAAAAGGGACGAAAAAACTACCATGCTCAGGTGGCCGTGGTGTTTCAATGTAGCAGAGTTTCTCCTGCAGCAGATATAGTGATGTGTCGGTGACTGCGGTGACAATTGCGACAAATTGGCAGTGGATGTCGGCGAAGCTGCGGCCGAGGCGTAAGTAGTGCTGGATGACGTAAGTGAAAAGATGGGTCACACGGTGAATTACTGGGATCGGCCGCGGTTGCCACGGTTCCAAGCAATGGAAAATTATACACTATTTACAAAAATAAAGAGTTGAAGTAAGTATTGCGTATCTCATTTTTTACTTTCTCTACACGCATTATGTACATAGTGTATAGAGAAAGTATTGCACTCCACCAAAAAATTCGATACCGAGGTTTCACCGGAAATATATGTTTTAGGGTCCCCTGTATCTAAAAAAAAAATCATTTTCAGAAAATGGTGTGTGTGCGTGTGTCTGTGAACACGATAACCCAAAAATGAAAAGCCGGTAAAATACCAAACTTGGTACTTAAGTTTAGTATCTTCCAGGGATGCGACACGAAGATTTTGAGAAAAATTCCACCACCCCAAACTACCCTTTACGTGGAACAATTTTTGAAAATTTTGAGTTTCTAAAAAGGGCTCTAACGATTTTGATTAAAATATCGTATATTAAAGATATTTTCCTCACAAATAAAATGTATATTTTGAATTTTCTGGGAATAGCCTCTGAAGATTACTTTATTCTGTGTCAATTTTACGGAATTTTACATTACTGCTAAACCGTAAGAGAGGGACAAAAACTTACCACACAACAAATTTAGAGCACTTTAAAATACACAATTTATGTTATATACATTTTCTTCGTGTAGTTGATTGGTTTTGATATATTCCTTGTTTTTGGTTTCAGCTATGAAAAACTTATACTTTTCTCATACAGGAATTTGTCAACACTTGTCCATACAAACAAAGGAACTTTTGTCACATAGCAATCAGCAACTAGCAACTTTAACCTATGGTACTCCCTTATTTCGCTTCAACTTCCAAGGAAGCAGGAAATAAGACTATGTGTGCTATTTTTTTTCTCGATTGGCATGAAGTAAATAGATGCATAAGCTTTTTAACAATAATTTTTTGCAGAGATGTAGAGAAGATTTGTTTTAAACAAGTCGTAGTTCCATCCATCTTCTCATACACATGCTCGTGTAAGACATGTATGAAACTCTGTTGCAATTACATGAATTTCTTTACCCATACTTCAACAAACTACTCTAACTCAAGTGAATTGAAAAAAAGAATTTGTATTTTATTGTAGGTACAATGAGAATACAGTATTACAATATGCGTAAGACCTGGTTGCTAATATTTGGTGGATTTGAAATTCTATTTTGTTTGCTTGATCAGAAGAGAAACATGAATAATGTCTTCTCATTTGAGAAACTATATTACAAAACTCAAACCAATAACAAGTAATGTCTCAGAAATGTTAACTTCACCAAAAAGAAAATTATTCGACATAAACGGTGTTTTTCACGCGATCACAGATTCAGCCTAACATATGCAAGCATACACTCACATATTTACTAAAATCACACGAGTTACACACAAATACTAATTTCTTTAACCATGCTTCTCCAACTATTCTTACGAAAGCTTAGTCTTCTATCTAGTTCATGTTATCCCGGATAGTCACTTTTAGAACATTAAACTTTGAATTTTAGAATACATTTCGTTGCAGGTGCAAGGGGAATATAGTGAGTTTGACCAATAGTCTTCCAACAACTTTCACGCTTTTCTCGTTGGCATGCCTTTCTCAGCATGCAATTAGATCGTTGTTGCAGTTTGCCATTTGAGCATATCAATGATAGGGGAGCAGATGTCTTTGGGTTGCGGGTCATAGCACTTAAACAGGATAAGCTGCAGTTACAGAATTGGCTGGAGTGGTTAAACTCAGATCGCAGTAAGATTGAGGAGACTTCCAGAAAAGATCTGTAGATACCGGTATGTAACAAATGAGTGTCATTTTACCTAACTGGGGGTCTTTGGGTCATCGGACCCACTCAAATTACCTCGAATAGAGGAAAGAGGGTTTTCGGTGCTTGCACACGTAGAGTGAGTCTGATGAGTTTCTTCACTAAGCGAAGCTTGATGTCCTGAGATTGAGCTCTGCTTGTTTTATTCGCTGATGAAACGCCTGATGCTTGCAATCTTTCCCTTCCTGAAGTTTTATTTGGCATAAAGAACTTTTATATCAACTTTTTAGAGCCCCAGTAAAGTAAGGGACAATGGTTGTCCAAAAAAATTAGGAATTCTAAAGCTTGAAACAGGTGGGTTGTGTCTGTATTTCGGAACTATTGGATCGTTACAGCTATTTGACATACAAATTCGATAAGGGCTCATAAGCTCTCTCTTTTTTTCCGATCATACGTGTTAATTGGCACTAGACACTATTGTAATGAACGTACGATCACTGCACCAGATCAGTTCTTTGAGCAAGATGCATTCTCAATGAGCTTGATTAAAGACGATGTGATAGCAAAAGGAATGTGACAACACGTGATATCGGAAACAAGAACAAACTATAAGAAGTATTTGTTATCAAACAAAATTTGTATTTCAATAAAATATGAAAGGAATTAAAATCTAGACATTCTAATATACGACAATGGCTCTAAGCTGTAAGATTCATGGAGGTATAAGGCGGAATTAACCTGAATTGAAGCACATATAAAAACATTATTATGTGCTCCATTCACATAACTTTCTCTACATCTCTATAACAAATTATTATTAATAAGCTTATTCTTCTATGTAATGTTAAAACATCAGCAGAAACTGTGTTTACTTAGTTCCTCTATAAGTAGAAGGGAAAGGAAGAAATGTACTAGGTTAGACGGACAGTAAATGCTTTAAAATGTGGTAGCTGTGGGAATGAAGTCCGTTTCTCTGCGTGGCCAAGCATTGACAAGTTCCCGTATGAGAAAAGTTTTAAGTATTTTTAAACTGAAATCAATAACAAGGAATATCTCGATAACGGACAACTTTACGAAAAAAATGTGCATGACCTAAGTTCTGTGTTTTATCGTGATCTACATATTTGTGCAGTAAGCTTTGGTATATCTCTTACGGTTTACTAGTTATGCAAAATTGCAATACAAATCATCCAGAATAAAGTTGGTTAGAACTATTTTTGAGAAAATCAAAAGTTCCTAAATTTTTTCCAAGTAAAGGGTAGCTTGGGGGGTGATTTTTCTTGAAAATCTTCGTGGCCATCCTTGAAAGATAGCAAATTTAAATACTGAGTTAGCTTTTTTGGATTCAGTGGGACCCAAAACATGTATTTCCGGTGAAAATTCAGTGTCAAATTTTTGGGTGAAATACAGTATCTTCTTTATACACTATGTACATTGTATATGTAAAGAAAGTATTTTGCAAATCTGTGATTTTAATGATATGGTTTTAACTAGAAGAACCAACCGCTGTATAGTGGAGGTACCTAGGAAGATAATCTGGCTTTGAACGACAAGACTGTGAAACGGATCAATGAGCAAGACGCCATTTTCTATCATCCGGTAATGGAGAACCTATTGTGCTTTGTGACACATGCCTGAAAACATTTTGTGATATGTTGCAAAATAAAGAAATGATACAGCAAATATTTCTTGATATATGGCACCTGTTCACCTACAAAAATTCTGTTAACCCTCAACTCTTCTTCATCGCTGTATCCAAGGCAAAATTTGGTGAAACAAAACCTTAACCAAATAATGTTGACTAAAGCATCTTGGCAACAGCGGAGCAGTGCTTGTTTATATTAAACGCTGCCGTTGGCATTTTAAACGTGCTTACAAAAGCGCCATTTGATACCAATGTTGAAACAGAGTGTTCTTCAATATCCATATCCGTTGCAGCTTGCGTCTGTTGAAGTTTACAGTTAGCGGCAAACAAACATGAGTCAACAGGTTGCCATGATGGATTGGTTTGGCATCCCGCACATCAGAATATACAAACCCTGTCCACCACCGAAGGTAAGTAATATATCACAGAGGCTAGGGATTAAATCCCCTCACAATCTTTGTGCATGCAATGGAACTGATATCTGCAAGAAGGGACAGCTGATAGCCTTATATCAACTCTTTATTAAAATAAAACTAATAAACATTAAATTTATATCTACAATGTATCACTTTATGTACTTTAATAATAATAGTTCAACAATTGTGACTTAAGATGAATAATAAAACAATTCGTTTATTTATGGCTAAATATTTTTGATTAAATTTACAAATCGGTAACTGCCTATTGCATGAGGAGTCCCGGGTTCGATTCCCAGACGGGGTGTAGGGACTTTTTCCTAAGCAAGATTATGTGCTATCCTTCGCAACCTTTTTACTTTCTGTAGCCGCATGGACTTTGTATTTACAAAGGAGCTGGAGAAGGTTAATGTCATGATTTCATCGGAAATATACACTTTGAGGTCCCCTGGATCCAAAAAAAGTATTTTAGAAAAAGGTCCATGTGTGTGTCTGTTTGTAGACAGCATAGCTCAAAAACGAAAAGACCGCACACTTGGTATTTTGTTTATCTTCCAGGGATGCGACACGAAGATTTTCAAAATGTTTGAAAATGTTATTTTTCTCTAACGATTTTGATTAAAATTACTTATGTTGCAGGTATTTGTATTACAAATAAAATGCAGGTATATTTTGAATATTTTGGAAATAGCTTCTAAAGACCACTTTATTCTGGACGAGTTTTGCAGAATATTGCATAACGGTGAAACCGTAAGGTGGACGAAAGCTTACTTACAAAAATTCTGGATCTCGATAAAGCACATAATTTATATCATTTGTTTTTATTGTACAGTTGAGCGTTTTTGAGATATTAGTTGTTTTAGGTTTCAGTTTAAGCCTCCTAATTTACCTATACGGGACCATGCTAAGCAAACAGAATCTCAGTTGTTTTCAAATTGATCAGCTTTTAAAAAATCTGATGTCTTGCATTCACATGACCTTCTCTACAACTCTCCAACAAATTATTGTTAAAAAGCTTATGCTTCTATTTACTTCATGCTAATTGAGAAAAACTTACAAGGAAGCAAGCAATAAAGCTTTTTCTGTTAAATGGAGGCGAAATAAGGGAGTACCAGAGGGTAAAGTGACAGACAAAAGCTGGTTGCTATGGGACTGAAGTTCTTTTGTTTTTAAGGACAGGACTTGGCAAACTCCTGTGTTAAAAATCATAAGGAATATCTAAAAAACGATCAACTCTACGAAAAATATGTATATAACATTGTGTGTTTTAACGTGCTCTACATTTTTTGTAAGTTAAGTTTTTGTCCATCTCTTATGGTTTAGGCAGTTATGCAAAATTCCGTGAAATTCATCCAAAACAAAGTAGTATTCAGAGTCTTTTCTCAGAAAATTCAAGATATACATTTTATTTGTCAGGTAAATATCTGTAATATAAAATCGTTAGAGCTATTTTATAGAAAATCAAAATGTTCGAAAAAAGTTATACGTAAACGGTAGTTTGCGGTGAGAGAATTTTTCTCAAAATCTTCGTGTCGCATCTCTGGAAGATGCTAAACTTAAATACCAAGTTTGGGATTTTACCGACTTTTCGTTTTTGAGTTATCGTGTTCACAGACATACGGATCTTTTTCTGAAAATACCTTTTTTGGACTCACGGGACCCTAAAACATATATTTCCGGTGAAATCTCGGTATCATATTTTTTGGTGGAGTGCAATACTTCTCTATACACTATGTACATATTACGTGTAAAGAAAGTAAAAATATGACTGTCGGTTTAACCTAAGGTATTCCCTTATTTCCCTTCCATTTACACGAAAACAAGCAGTAAGACAACTTCAGGTTATGTTTATCTCGATTATGTTTAAATCAAAGAAATCTTGTGAAGAATAGTTTGTATATGAAAGAGCTAGAGAAAGTTATGTAAATGCAACACATCTTATCTTTACTTTCTCTAGCCTGCATGTTCATTGTACGTACATAGTGAATAGAGAAGGTATTGTATTCTACTCAAAAAATCGATGTCGAGATTTCACTGTAAATATATATTTTGGGTACCCTGAATCAGAAATCAACATTTTCACTTTCTCTGCACGTACTATGTACATGGTGTATAGGGAGGGTAAGTATTGTATTCCACCCAAAAATTTGATACCAAGAAATTACCCGAAATGCATGTTTTGGGTCCCCCAGAATAAAACAAAAAAATATCTAGGAAAAAGGTCCGTGTGTGTGTGTGTGTGTGTGTGTGTGTGTGTATAGTCACCGTCCGTGGTGTAATGGTTATCATGCTAACTTCATATGCCCAAGGTCGCGGGTTCAAATCCGGCGGAGGACGATGGATTTTTTCGGGGATAAAATCCTTAGCATGCTTCCTTCGGAACGGAAATAAAGCCGCTGGTCCCGTTTCGTAGATTTACGGCACGTAAAAGAACCTCAAGCCTGATAGAGTGGTCTCTGAGCAAAATTAAGCGGTCTTTCACGCCCAGTATAGAATGGGACGCTGAGAACCACAGCAGTTAAAGAGCGTCCATAAATAACACGCCATTTATATTATATTTGTGTGTGTATGTGTGTGTGGGCAGCATAGCTCAAGAACAAACCTTTCACCTTTTTTAAAATGCCTTTTTGGATTCAGGGTGTCTCAAAACATTTAATATTCAATGATATATCGTATCGAATCGTTGCATAGAATACAATACTTCTCCTACTTGCTTTATGCAGTTGAGAAAGTAAAAAGTTCAATTTTATGTACGTAGATTTTATGGATAAATCCATCCCGCATCCTTGGAAGTTACTAAACTTATATACATTTCTTCTTTGAGTTATCGTCTTTACAAACACACGGACACAGGAACCTTTTTCTAAAAATGTTTCTATACATACATTACATACATACATACATTACATTACATTACATTACATTACATTACATTACATACATACATACATACATACATACATACATACATACACACACACATACATACATACATACATACATACATACATACATACAAGGCTCCATAAAACGCCTATTACCTGTGAAATCTCGGTATCGAATATTTGGTTAAATGCACTTTGTACATGGTACGTGTAGAGAAAGTAAAAATAGAAGTGTTGAAATGAATGTATTCGTGGCTGGTAAGGAAAAGATTAATGTTTTACATGCTAATGTGTTTAACTGAGCTTATACAGTGCCATAGGCAACCTGGGTACCAAAAGTTTCTAATTTTGTTAGTACTCACACCCTGCAACGGCCAAGTAAAAATTATGACCAGTCACCCTATGTTGTCGTTAGGGTTCTAATTTTCCAGAACATGCCGATATTAAATAGGTTAATATACACTTTTGATGCATTCTGTAGAAGAAAAACCTGATGCGTTCCATCCACGTGTTTTTCTTTCTTATTCTAGAACGAACTATTCTTACAATAGTTTATTCAACATGCTAATCGAGTTAAAATTAGGCTTTGTTACTTACTCCCTTGTAGTACAAATGGAATAAGAGAATAACTAGGCTAATGCAATAGTCAAATGCTGTAAGGGTTATTCGCTAGAGGATGAGTTGAAATTCGGTTTTCTTTGCATGGCTAGAAGCAGGTAGAGAAATGAATGACGACTTCCCATTTCATAAAAAGCATAATTGTATTAAAATTAAAACCAATAATAAGGAATATCTCTGAAATGTTTAATTCCACTTTAAAATTCAGAGATCATCTGAACATTGGCATTAAAAAGATCTAATCTATTCCATTTGCAAGACTTTCTCTACATCTCTAAAACTGATTATTGTTAAAAAGTTTATGCTTCTATTTACTCCATGCTAATTGAGAAAAATTAGCAAAAATATTGTTACTACTTGCTTCCATGTACATAGAAGTGAAAAATACGGATTACCATAGGTTAAGTGATAGTCAAAAGCTGGTTGTTATATGACTGAAGTTTTTTGTTTGTTTGTATGGACAGGAGTTGACAAATTCCTATATGAGAAAATCATACTTTTTTAAGCTGAAACCAATAACAAGGAAAATCTCAAAAACGACCAACTCCAAGAAAAAATGTATGACATAAATTGTGTGATTTATTGAGATCTACATTTTTTGTGTAGTAAGTTTTTGTCTATTTCTTAAGGTTTACCAATTAATTATACAATATTCAATAAAATCATCCAGCATAAATAGATCTTTAGAGGATATTCCTAGTAAATTCAAGTTATAGATTTTGTTTGGCATGTAAATATCTTAAATATAAGAGATTTTAATCAAAAACTTTAGTTATTTTTGAGAAAAGTATAATTTTCGTTTTTTTGCCATGTAAAGCGTAGTTTGATGTGGGAGGATTTTTTTTTAAAATCTTTTTGTCACATTTTTAGAAGATACCAAACTTAAATACCAAGTTTGGTATTTAACGGTCTTTTTGTTTTTGAGCTATGCTGTCCGCAGACACAAGCATACGCACACACGGACCTTTTTTCAGAAATGCTTTTTGGATTCAGGGAGACCCAAAATTTGTATTTCCAATGAAATCTCGGTATCGAATTATTGGGTGGAATACCGTATCTTCCCTATACACTATGTACATAGAACGTATAAAGAAAGTAAACATCTCAATTTTATTTTAGTCAAAGGCCGTCAAAACTAATATGTATCAGATACTTGGACTGTTGATCAAACATTACTATCCTACACGAGAATATATGTATTCAGTGATACATGAATTGGTGGCAATATTTGACGTCGCCAATCTATTTCTGTATTTGTAATGTCTTGTACCTTTATAAATTGCTATTTTTAAACACCGTAATTTCTAACTCCTCTACAATAAAGATATTAGCTATGCTATAAAAACTATCAAGTCAACTCTATGGATGTATTTATTTACGTTAGTGTAAAGAGGGCATAATAGACATTTAAACGCATTTGTTTATGAATATTATTTGTGGTAAATGCCCGACTGCACTAATGGATATGAAATAGTAACTGTCAAAGTTTGCCAGAGGTAAATTGCACTCTGTGGGAATGAAGTGTTATTTTGTATGAACATGGAAACCTCTTTAACATCCAGGATGGGTCATGTTGGATCTAAATCAACATAGAGTAATGAATTACAGTTCGTCATATATATATTTGGAGTGCTGTATTCGCTTGAATAAACTTCAATATTAGCTTGATATTTAAGTACTTAAAATATACCTTCTCTATACACTACGTACATAGTACGTGCAGAGAAAGTAAAAAGCACAACTTAAGAGTATTATGATTAAATGAATTTCCATACAAAAATATTATTAGTAATGTTGGTTTATTGTTTATTTCTCGTATGGCACACTATAATTTGCAGCAGGAATGGTAAAAGCTCTGCCGGCTAGGTTTCAACATCAAAATGGTTTCAATTTAAACGATAGCCTTCTTTAAGCAAACAAAATCTTATATAATTATTAACGATTGTATTTCCGACGAAATTTATCTAGTATCGTCAAAATAGTTAATTTATTTCGTATATTTCTCTTTCACGTAATTCACTTTTTTTCTCACTTTGATTAGGATCTTCCGAATAATAACTTCAATAATTTCCTGGAAATTCAATTATCTTATCTAATATTGTAACTGCTCTATTCTCCGATATATAGTTGATGTCCTTACCCGACGAGGTATTTATAAGAAGTATTAACTCTCAGGCTTAATCTCTCTCCCTTACACAATCAGCAGGAGGAGAAATAACGCAGGACCTCTTTTCCTGACAAGGTCAGAAGAAGAGGTGCAAAAGATTTAAAATTTTACTTGGTTACTGCAAACATTTTCCGTTGCTAAAAGAGGTATATTATTATAATTAACATAACCAAAAAAATATTAAATAAGACTTTAAATTATTAACTTGAAATCAACTATTATCTTTGAATATATTTATAAAAATAAATATTTTATTTTTACAATGAAAATGTCAGCACTTTAATTTTATTGATATATTAAAGATTTTAAGTTAAAAAAACTACAAAATTAAACAACTCGCCACCGTATGAAAAATTGACTGACGAGAATACGAAACCGCATCAAAATTCTATATTTTCAAAAAGAAACAAAAGGATAATAAAATACAAACACAAAATGACGGAAAAAGACGTATTCTGAGAAAGAAGGTATCAAAGACACAAACAAAACATGAACAAACATTTGCTTCAACTTTCTTCTCTGTTATAGTTGAATGCTAACTATAAAGAATTTGTGCAATAAAAGGCAGCTTTTAAAAGATGCATATGCAGCTGTTGGTTATCAAATTTAAGTTAACTGGTTCGCTAGGCTTAATGGCTTAAAAATGTATTTGGGATTATGTAAGGGTGGTAGTTTTTTTTCCCTTTATCGCCCTCCGTGGTATAATGGTTACCATGCTAACTTCATATACCCAAGGTCGCGGGTTCAAACCCGGTGGAGCACGATGGACTTTTTCGGGCATAAACATCCTTAGCATGGCTTCCTTCGGAAGGGAAGTGAAGCCGTGGGTCCCTTGTCGTAGATTTACGGCACGTAAAAGAACCTCAAGCCTGATAGAGAGGCCCCTGAGCTAAATTAAGCGGTCTTTCACGCCCACTATAGAATGGGACGCTGAGAACCAAAGCAGTTAAAGAGTGTCCATAAATAAAAGGCCATTTCATTTTTTGTAGCTTTTCTTAGCCCGCCTGGGTAGTGTGGTGGTAGCGTGTCTGCTTCACATTGAACAGGTCGTGAGTTCGAATCTCACTTGGGGTGAGTTACCCGGATAAGGGTTTTTTCGGGGTTTTCCCTTATCCTGAGAATACGAATGTCGAGAATATTTAAGCTCCATGTCCCCCGAGATTAATTGAGCATCATTTCACAAATTTCATTCATTGTCCGATATGACCAACCAGGTTAAAGGACGTTAAACTACAAATTAATAAATAAAATATATTTTCTTACTGGATTGAAATTTTAGTGATAAGTTGCAGTGGTGAAAAGAGTCTCTATTTTCACATAATGCTTTAATTTAGCACAAATGCACACAATGAATATTTAATATTTTCAACAATTGTGCGCAGCTCGTCTAGAACTTATTAATTTTAAAGTCAGTTAAAAGAGTTTATATCAGTATAGTTAAATATAAGCATATTTCGTGTACATAAAATAGGACTAGATTACGAGCTATATTCCTTCTTTGTATTAAGTGCAATGGTAGGTAAATAAATGCTCTATAAGGTCAGAGATTACATATCTCTGGCTCTCGACACAAAGACAGGAAATAAAGGTCAGGTTAATGTAAAATGCACAGACTTTTTGCATATGTGATTATAACCTTAGCCCATTTCCCTTCTCTCAGCATCAATTATATAAGATTCCCAAAAGCAGCTGCTACACGACAGGGTCTGCTGCATCACATAATTGATTCAACGGATCCAGAGATCTATATTTAAGAGGAGAAGAGCAGAAATCCAATATAAAAGTATAATTCCTTGCTCTCCGAGCCCCGTACTTAGTGTTAAATATCGACATTCTTCTATTGATACCTTGTTAGAGAGTATACTTAGTTTGTATTAACTTATAGCGTTTCACTCTACACTTTTAAGTATTGACTATCATGTTTGTCTCTAAAACCCAAGATTGTAGTTGAAACCTGGTGAAAAGTAATTTACTTTTTTGGACGCATATATCCTTAGCATGGCTTCCTTTGGAAGGGAAGTAATGTGGTCCGTGTAATATTTATTTGCACGTAAAATAACCCCATGCCATTAAAAGAAGAAGGTGACCGGGAAAATTTTCGCCATTTCGCGTCCGCAAGTCGTGATTTCGACCTACAGTGCCATCTGTAGGTGACGGGTCGACCCCTCGTTACCATAGCGCATAGCAGCAAACTCACGAACTTGAAATTCAAATCCCATCACGAAGCCCAATACGCCAGGTAGCTACATGAAACTAATTAAATGTTTATAGTGTTTAACGCCCGCCTTTACAGTTGTGGCATCGCAGGCGATGACATTGTTGATATATGAATGAAGATAGAGCGCCGGTGGAATGTGATGACGGGGGAAACCAGAGAACACAGAGAAAACCCGCCCCTGCACCGCTTTGTGCATCACTAATCTCATATGCGGCCGCTTGGGATCTAGGTGAACTAATTAATTATCATTTTATAAGTATATAGAACTTTTTGTATAATCCTCGTGACCTCTAGGGTAGTTGTGGGCTGTTATTTCCAAGGGAAAGTCACATGTTTAGGACTTGATTTACTGCTTGGCTTAAATCTTATTTTAAACCAGAATAAGAAGGAAAATCTTGGGCAGCAGATTGAACTTACAAACCATTATGCCTCCTCTTACCGGCAGTAGGCATTTGTTATAAGCATTTCTCAGAGAAATGTTAAGACAGAATTCTGATGAGCAACATTAATCTTCAACCCTTATAATGAGTGCAATGTCGAGTAGTATTATCCTAGGATGCTCTGGCACTTCTCGTGGAATATGATCTTCCTGAGGATGCAAAATCTGCAGTTCAAATAATAAGGCGCGGCTCCTATTCTGAAACTACTGTTATTGATTTTTATAAATTTTAATTTATCTCTTATTTATCTCATATGTCACAAAAATCTGTCCAGTTCCGCAGTCAGAAATATCTGAAATAATCCCCAGTTAAAGTAGCAGAACATATTATACTACAGGAAATCTAATGAGGAAAGGCCTACAAGGAAGATGGTCCTTATCAACTCCTTATTCAATATTCACTTGGGTTTTGGGATATGGGAGTACCAGTATTAAGAAGACGAATATAATGAGGAGGACATGAAAAGAGAACGATATTTCTAAATGAGGAGCAAAGAATTATCAGGGACATGCTAAAGGAACTAAATGACAAATATTAGAAAGCAGAATGAAGATAAACGTTTAGAGACAGCGGAAGAAATACAATGAAGTTATGCTTGGTTGTTCAAAATGAGAAAGCGCAGCTAGAGGAAGACAAGGTCTGGGTGATACCGTTATTACTGGTGGCATAAGTGGTTGTAAAGAAGTCAAACAGAGGATATTAAAGGTAATGGAGGTAAAGAATTAAAATACTTTGTAACATTAAAGAACTAGAAAATCGTTAGTGAAGTCCTTTGGGTGAAATTAAGCATGATATAAGTTGAAACTTGAGCAATGGTACAATGTGAGGGAAGAGTAGTAATGCGGCTGCTTTGGAAACATTTAACAGAGGAAGAACGCTGCTGAAATTCCCCAAAAGGAGGAAACGAAATTAGCTGGAACATTTTGTGAGATAAACCCTTACTAGGAGAAGCAATTACGAGCAATAAAAGATCCGAGCACAAAAAGATAACGCATTAAAATAAATGTTCCATGTGGGCAGATAAAGATACAAACAGAAAATAGGATAAAATAGTGAGAATGAGTCTGCAGTGAAGACCTTGTTCTTAAACACAACACCTACGATTAGTTGTATAATAACGATATTATGTACTGTACACGTGCTGCTGTGATTAAAGCTAAGCGTCTGATAGGTTTTACGGTAGAGGGGATACTTGAGCACGACGACCATTATAGATCTATTATGGCTATCATCCCCAGGAAAACTGGATGAAAAGAAGAAACCACAGGTGGCTATAGGTCCCAGGCAGACATACCATAAATATTGCTGACTACTTAACATTTCCTGGCTCGAAGAATCAACCCAAGGGGAGGGTAGTGAATGACACAACCCGGCAGTCATTTGGTGTCTTGGAGAACACTATTCTTGGAGCAGGCAACCACTCCAGTCTCACACCACCTGGAAGCACTGGGACATGAGAACGAAAAAAAAAAAAAAAAAAAAGGATTGAAAAAGAAATGAGGGAAAGAAAATGATGAGGATTGAGAAACCATCTAATATTCACATATCGGACAGGAAAAACCAAGAAAATCCCAAAATTAGTGTAGACAGTCAACAGGAATTGGACTCAGAAATGCTCTTTCTCGTCGTCATTATCCTGCTCCTCGTCCAAATCATCATTCCACTCTTCCATTCTACTAAAGTGATTCTGCAATCTTCTTGTTGGTCTGCCAACTGATATTTTATTTTGGGTTGTAGTTCACTGCCGCTTTTCTCAATCTTCCAATTCTATTAATGTTATTTCATTATTTTCAGTTATACTAATATCTTTTTTCGTTTCTATTTTCATAGCTATCGTGAGTTGGAATCCATGGAAACTTCTTGAGGTTGAGAGTAATTAAAGTGGCTTCTGGAGAAGTTTCCAAAATATCAGTGACGATGATATTGTCTTTAAGCTTATGATTCATCTTCCCCAGCAAATACCTACCCCATGAGGCAAGATGCATCTCCAACCGCATTTAATTGCACGGTTAAGAACTTCGTCCCTGTTACTTCGGTCATGAGATCTAATGCGCATTATCCCGTTATCCAGGACTTTGCATGTATTCCTATGGATGGGACCGGCAATCAGCCTGCGGGTAGCACAGTGAGGGACACTTGTATGATTATGAGTAGATGGCGGATCCGAGTAATCATTTTCTACGAGTTTGACTTATCTTGTACTGCAGTCTGAAAGCAGGAGGGTGAGTCCTGATGTCAATAACAGGCGCAGGTACAGGGTGTATCAAAAGAATGCGTAAACAATGCTGTACTTGACGACTGTTAAGGTGTTAATTCCATTATTGCAGTAAACATAATGGAAGAAGTATATGGAGAAATTAAGGAAGTCAAAGAGCGAGACGTTAGAAAAAAGTGAAAACTCCAGAATGTGTTTTAGAAAAAAAAAGCATATGTTCCGTGCGAGATATCTTGCTACAAAAGAAACCGAGCTTTTCAGAAAGTGTACGAAATATATCAGACATTGACATAATGTATTATTCGTAAGCACCTATTACGTCTTGCGATGTCGAAAGGAGTTTCACACGATGTACTTTTTGT
Source organism: Hymenopus coronatus (assembly GCA_030762935.1). Classification (NCBI taxonomy): domain Eukaryota; kingdom Metazoa; phylum Arthropoda; class Insecta; order Mantodea; family Hymenopodidae; genus Hymenopus; species Hymenopus coronatus. The sequence goes on along the minus strand of CM060885.1, from coordinate 47,431,010 downwards.
TTAAGTGAGAGACGTAGAACTTTCACTCTCGACAATTGCAGCATGTACCTTATTGTTCACTGCAATGCATGGACTACTCACTTTACATATGTGTAAAATGTAGTGCACAATAATGAAATAAACACATAACAATGGTCAAGTACAGCATAGCGAGTGCATTATTTTGATACATGTACGAGCTCTACAGACAGGCAGATACTTGTTGACATTCGTGATTCACCCTCTCCCCTTCAACACACACAGACTACAGTACAAGGCAATTCAACGTCATAGAAAACGGTCACACGGATCCGCGCTCTAGCTAAGAATTGCCAATTGTGGCCTTGAAAATATATCTTAAAAGAGCAGTTTTTCTCCTGCATGTCTATTTGAGAAGTTTGTTATGTGACAGCGCCGGTAACCTCCCTTCTAGGCGGTCCGGGTTCGATCCTAAGCGCCAGCATGTGGGATTTGTGGTGGACAAAGCGGCGCCTGGGCAGATTTTCACCGGGTCCTCCGGTTTCCCCTACCAATCATTCCATCACCTTTCCTATAATCCATTTCGCTTGCATTTCATATCATTCACATCCTCACGCTCACGCCTGGCTTCGGGCCCACTGTTCGTTCCAATTTCTCCATCTTGTGGTTTCGTGCCGTTAGTTCCCCGACGGGCTTCTGACTTCTAGGCTTGTAAGTCCTAGGGGGTGTCAGTCCTAAATACGGGGAGGGTAAACCGAGTACGAAAGAAAAAAATGATTACTATTTGTTATTCTTTTATGTGGTAAACTACCTTCAAACTTCATCCATTTGCCAAAGGACACGCAAGCTGCATCGTGATTGTCAGTGGTGCCATATAGTTGAGACAGAGAGAAGCTGCGGAATTCCTCTACGCGCAAAGAGGTTATGATTCTGGCTTAATTGTAGGTTCTTCATAATGAAACACGACATTTTATTACAGACCCTAGAAAGCATATTGGTTTTCATTGGAAAAATTGAATATATACATAAAGTTTTGGAAAAGAATACTAATACGTTCACATGTTTCTCTCAATTCACTCTGTACAAAGTATCGCTACAAAAGCATATTCGTCTATCTACTTCATGTTAACAAACGTTGGTAAGTGCAAGCGGATTACTGGAATGCAATAGCTTTAATGGATATAGAGGTGACGTACTCAATGAACGAACAGTATGAGGAAAAAAAATCTAATGTGTTATATTCAGGTGACTTTATCCACTTATTTTTCAACAAACTATTCTTAATTCTTAAACAAGTTTATTTTAGGCCTGCTTCGGTAGTGTGTGTGCTTTACAGAATAAGGATTTTTTTCAAGGTTTTCCCTTATCCTGAGTAGACGAATGTCGAGTAACTTTAAGTTCTATGGACACCAAAATAATTTGAGCATCATTTCACCAATTGCAATCTTATATGCATAAAAAGATTTGCAGAAATAATGTTAATACATACTTCCTTGTAGATACGCGAGAATAAGGGAACACAGTAGGCTAAAGTGATAGTTGAACACATCAAGAGCAAGGAAGTACATTAAATAATAATAACTTAAGTAAAAAACTAATCCGAACGGCTAAATCCGGCCATTTAAAACATGTCACTCAAAAGTGGCGCGCATAAGTATGTATGTTCTGATTTTTATTATTTAGCGAAAATTAAACACACTTAGATGCTCAAACTTTTCATGATAATAGGTTAAGAGAACCACCAAAGTTAAATTTGCTAAATTTATGATCCATTAACTAAGAAACTGCTAAATACATAATTCTGAAACTATTGCAAAATGTAGGTTCACAAATGTTTTTCACCAGTAAGCTGTATTTTATTATTATTGTTTATTTTTATGGAAGATAGAGGTGTTTTCTCCGTTTTATCATTATTTGATTACAATTTGTAAGAAATTAGTTTTATAAACTTATGAAAACATGTTAACATTAAAGTATTAACATTAAAGTATAACTGCTATAAAAATTTACCATCATCATCAGTATTATCATATGCATATTGGTTTAGTTGTCCTTAATATTTTCTAAAAAATGAAGGAAGACTGCTGTAATTATAACAGAAAATACCATTCACAGAAAACGCTGTTTATAGTCGTATGAATATAAGAAATCTCATTACCTAGCATTTTAATGCTTCTATGTATTCTTCATATTTTATACCTCTAGGAATTTGTGAACCAAATCTCTCCCTAAATTATGGGCTAAAGCTTATTTCTCTATTCCGAAATATATGAGAGTCATGGTTTTGAGCCAGGTGAAACAAAATTCAAGAGTATAAAATGGCCTATCATTTATTTGTCGAGTTAACCGTTTTCGAAATATTCCGAATTATTGGTTTCTGTTTTAATGTACTTGAACTTTTCTCAAAGGGAGACATTTTTGTTTTGTCTCTTTTGATTACACCTAGCAAGCAAAGTGAACCGAATTTTAAATGTTTCACTCAGCAACCAGCTTTTAAAATATTTTTCTATCACTTTAGCCTGTTTGTGGAACAGCTAGAGAAATTAATGAGAAATAGAGCGCATCAGATTTTTATTTTCTATATTACACTCATAAAGTAAAATAGAAGTATCATATTTCCCCTAAAATTCGATATCGATATTTCACTCGGGTTTGGAAACGAGACCTATGGTATGTGTACCCAGACGCTGCTGTGTACTAATATTTTTTTTTTTTTTTTTGTAGTGTTTAACGCCCGCTTTAACTACTAATGGCACCGCAGGCGGTTGTGTACTAATATTTACGTAGTAATAAATTGTATAACGTATTTTACAAGGATCGATTTATAAGTGTTTAAATAACCTGTGAACTAAACATCTCGTTAATACTATACGAATATTAAGGGGAGTCGATATGCCCTATCTTGCCGATGTTAAAGTTGGTCTCATTATTTCAGCAGCAATTTAATTCAATGAGCTAAAGTTTTTAAGGTATATTCAACAATACCTTTATTGTTGATAGGTCAAAAATTGAATACTTCTGTTCATTAAAAGTAAGGCTGTGATTTAAAAAAATCTCCAAATTTTATTGAGAAATAGCGATTTTTAAATTTTAAAAATATAACTAATCCATATACTCTAAATTTTTTCGTTATAATAAAGCATATTTAGGTGAAAATGTATGATAACGGTTTCTTAGTGCCAATTAGTTTCTGAGATAATGGTGCATTTGTATAGACAAGTTTAATTCTTCAGAAATTGCTTTCAAACAAAATATTTAAAACAAAGTGTAACCTAACTTTCCAAACAGAACTCTCGCATGTAGGGAATATGAACAGGATGCCAATCTTCCTAATAACTAAAGCAAAACTTTGTAATCAAAATAAAAGAAAAGTCTTCTCTAATACTAATATTTACTAAGTTATTGAGATTTTTCAAAATGAGGGCACCAAAATGTTCTAAGAAAATTCTATGCGTCCCTCTATGAAAGTTATGTCAAAATGAGCGGGAGATTCGAAATGTTTACGTGCAATTAGAGTATTAAAATGGAAAAGCTTTATGAAAATCCCGTTTCGATTCCGCTTTAGATGGGTGTATTTGTTTCATTTCTGCTTTGAGGTATGCACTTTATGGACACCGAAACTACGGCTTGTGTATTGTCCCCAACGAGTTTAGACCCAATGAGTCCCTCACAACTACTTTGTTACTGCTGAGAATAGGACTAATTAAACCTGAACAAAGGCTGCCTTTGTCCATTGCGGCACACGATGCAATAAAATAAAGCGTGTTGCTAATGGTCACATGTCGTTTTTGTGTGGAGAGTATCCTGCGGGTGTCGATAGCGAGGATAATGGAGAATGTCTCTGTTTCAAAACATATTAACGTAAATTGAAGCAGAAGCAGTTTACGCCATTGAAACCGTCACTAACTACATACATCAAAGTTACCTTTATAGAATTCGCGCAATTGCATTATCAGTTTATTGATAACGTTGTTATAGTTATAGCTAACAAAGAATACCCTTGTAGTTGTATTAATCCATAGACATAAACGTAATGTACTCCAGCACATAAATATGTGCGGAGCGTACGAGGTTGATATATAATTCAAAACTTGCTATTTTTTGACTTTATTGTTTTTGATAAATGTTGACTATTAAATGTTTTAATATATAAGTTAAACATAAATTAAAAATTAAAAAAACAAGAATTATTTTTTAACATCCTTAAATTAATAAAAAATTCTAAATTTACATACTCCCACAGGTGCGCACCGCACGCACACACACACACACACATTGTCTGGAAAAAGCGGCGCAGGGACGAGTTTTCTCCGGTCCCCCCCCCATCGCATTTCACCGGTGCTCCATTTTCATTTCGTGTATCACCAGTGATGTAGTAGTAAAAGCGGGCGTTTAACATTATCAAAAAAAATCAATTGTATAAGGGATTTTTTTCTAGATGATCAGTAGAGTCCGAATTCTGATGGCCTAAACATATTCAAAAGTGACCTATAAGATCGCTCTTAGAGTTTTAAAAGGTGACAGGTTGCTAAACCAAGAGTTAATCAATTTATTGGAATTGGTGCATAGAAACTATAAATTAATTTATACATTGATATAACTGATATACAGGCAGAAAAAGTACGTGGTTGGTCAAATTGGACGATGAATGAAATCGTTGAAAAGATGCTCAAATGATCTCGAGTCTGTGGAGTTTAAAGTTATTGGATATTTGTCTTCGCAGGTAAATAAAATAAAAAACAATAAATCCCTTAGTGATTAGCTCACTCTAATCGAGATTCGAACTTGCAACCTCTTGAATGTGAGGGACACTATTCACACATTACCTAGGCAAGCTCCATATTTTTGTTTCAATAATTTGAAAAGAAATTAGATCGGGGTTTTAAAATATATCTTACAAAACTGTGTCGTTAACTCTTCGAGTTGCTAGATTATGCGAATGAAGAGGACTTCAACGCCTATAACACAGCATCAGGATAAGAACAATATTGTGATGCGCGCCTACGTGTAGTCGCCTATATGTGAATGTTGACTCCATTATATAGCCCGACTCACTGTCGTAGGAGTGCTTAAATTCACAACGTGAACGAAAGGGAACATGACATCAAATACCTGCCGACCCCACACAATGACTTGGAAGGGTCATTCAGTGAGTTCAGAGCGAATTAGAGAATTTGCCGGAGCAGCTGAACAGGCGACATTTCACCGAGGGATAAAAATATTATGTGTTCCATTCACATGACTTTCTCTAAATTTCTATAAAAATAATTGTTATAAAGCTTATTATTCTCTCTACTTTATGATAATCGAAGTCAACATTAGCAGAAATAGTCTTATTTGCTTCCTTGTAGGTAGAAGGAAAATAAGGAAATCACTAAATTAAAACGATAGTAAAATATTTTAAAAACTGGTTGCCATGAATGAGGTTGAAATCGGTTTCTATGCAGGGCTAAGAATTTACAATTTTTCGTGTGAGAAAAGTTCAAGTACTTTACATCTGAAACAAAGAATAAGGGATATCTCAAATAGGGCCAATTCCACGAAAAAAATTAATATGACAAATTGTGTGTTTTAACAGGATCTAAATGTTTTGTGTAGTACAGTTTTGTCTATCCCTTACTGTTTACCAATTACTCAAAATACAGCAAAATTCATTCAGAATAAAGTGGTCCTTAGAGACTGTTTCCTGAAAAATCAATATATACATGTTATTTGCCATATTCATATATTTAATATACTGTATTTTAATCAAAATTGTTAGAGCTGTTCTTGAGAAATTAAGAATTTTCGAAACAAATTTCCATGTAAAGAGTAGTTTGGGGTGGAGGGAGTTTTCTCAAAGCTTCGTGTCGCATCCCTTGAAGATACTAAACTTAAATACCAAGTTTGATAGTTCACCAACTTTTCGTTTTGGAATTATCATGTTCACAGACATACGCACAAACGGACACACACACACGGGCCTTTTTCTAAAAACTATTTTCTTTTTGGATACATTGGACCCTAAAATGTCTATTTCCGGTGAAATCTCGTGTCGATTTTTAGATGGAATGCAATACCTTCTCTATACACTATTTACATAGTACTTGTAGAGAAAGTAAAATTTTGATGTCTATCATTCACATGACTTTCTCTACATCTCTACAACAAATTATTGTTGAAAAGCTTATGCCTCTATTTACTTTGTGCTAATCGAGAAAACTTAGCAAAAATAGCCTTCTTACGCTTCCTTGTACGTAGAAGGAAATAAGGGAGTACCATAGGTTAAAGTGATAGTCAAAAGTTGGTTGCTATGTGACTGAAGTTCCTTTCTTTGTATGGACAGGAGATGACAAATTCCTGTATGAGAAAAGTGCAAGTTTTTTAAAGGTGAAATCCAAAATAAAGAATATCTCAAAAACGATCAACTCCACGAAAAAATGTATGTAACATAAATTGTGTGTTTTAATGTGCTCTACATTTTTGTGTAGTAAGCTTTTTTCCAAATCTTACGGTTTAGCAGTTATGCAAAATTCCGTAAAATTGATCCAGAATAAAGTAGTTTTCAGAGGCTATTCCTAGAAAATTCAAAATATACATTTTGTCAGGTAAATGTATTTAACATACGATATTTTAATCAAAATCACTAGAACCTATTTTTAGAAAATCAAAATTTTCGAAAAAGTTCCATGTAAAGGGTAGTTGGGGGGGATTTTTCTCAAAACCTTCGTGTCGCATCCCTGGAAGATACTAACCTTCAATACCAAGTTTGGTATTTTATCTACTTTTCGTTTTTGAGTTATCGTGTTCTCACACACACACGTGTATCTCTTACCGAAAATGTTTGTTTTTAATATAGAGGCTTCTAAAACACCTATTTCCGGTGAAAACTCGGTATCGAATTTTTGGGTGGAGTGCAATACCTCCTCAATACACTATATACATAGTACGTGTAGAGAAAGTAAATATGTGTTATAGCATTGAATTAAAGAAATTTATTGTAATTAGAATTTGAATTAATGAATAGATTTTGTTAGAATATGAAAGTGAGTTTTTACGCATTGACACAAATAGGGAAACTGACCTGTCTCATCCTAAATTTGAAACATGAATTCGTGTTCATAATAGTCACCCTCTTTATGAACAACTCTTTCCATGCTAACCAGTAAATAGGATTTTGATTTTTACTTTCTCTAACAGTATGTACAACGTACATAATAGGTAGAAAAGATATTATATTTCACCAAAAATTGATACGGAGATTTCACCCGAAATACAGTTTTTTTACTCCTTAATTAAACAAAATTATAAAATTTACCATGTATATGTGTGTCGATGTCAACACGATAGCTCGAAAACGTCGGTAAAATACCAAACTTGGTATTTAAGGCTAGTATCTTCCAAGAATGCCACACGAAAATTTTGAGGAAAATCTCTCCACACCAAACTATCCTTTAAAGGGAAAGAAATTCTAGTTTTTCATATTTTAAAAAATGGAATTTAACTATGTTTATTAGAACACTGTATATTAAAGATATATACATGATAAATAAATGCGTAGCTTGGATGTAAGGGCCTCTTGTGATCTGTCAGAATCTTCATAGTTAAAAGTATGCTTATACCAGCATAATGCTTATGAGGTCAGGCTATATCATTATTTATGACATCTTGTCGATTGCTCAAACTGATGCAATATTGCCTCTTGCCAAATGAAATAATTAACTTACCGAAAATGACTTTGGGTTCTCTATAATATTGTCACGACTAATGTGTGGCACGATGGGATCACAAATATTAATATTTGAGTCGGGGATTTCTGCGCCTCCACTTCTATTTTGACGAAAGGGTCCGTTGGAAGTGGAAACATCGCTTAGTGGTCACATTTAAATAAAGCTTACTCACTTGGAGTGCATTTCAGATACTAAGTTTATTAATGACATGTACTGGGGTCGGCTGATAAGTCCCGGGCCTCACACAGATATGACGTCACTAGGCCAGTTAGACGGTAACATTGTATAGTTTAACTCTAGACCAGCTTGTATCCATAGTTACAGGTCAATTAGCTCGTTTAGTTTTCACGAAAATGGAGGATTTGGAAAAAGAGCCATGATTAAATACTTCCATTTAAAAGATTTAACGCCTAAAGAAATCAAGGAGTTAATGGACAGTACATTGGAAGACTCTGCCCCTTCATACTCAATGATTAAAAGGTGGGTAGCAGAGTTTAAAATGGGACGTACGAGCACTAGTGATGAGCCTCGCTCTGGACGCCATGTAGAAGTGACAGCTCCAGAGATCATTGAAAAAAGTAATCGTTTAGTACTGGAAGACCGCAGATTAAAGTTGTTTAAGATAGCGGAGGCTGTAAACATATCAAAAGAACGTGCAGGTGATGTTTTAAATAATGTTTTGGGCTTTTACAAGGTCTATGCAAGATGGGTGCCGCGTTTGTTGACACCTGATCAAGTGATCAACTGTTAGGAATGTGGAGCTCTACTGTAAAAATCCCAGTGAATTTTTGAGACGGCTTATTACCATGGATAAAACTTGGATACATTACTTCACCCCAGAAAGTAAATCACAGTGGATTGCTCCAGGTGAACCAACTCCAAAAAAGGCAAGTTAATTTTGACATCTAACAGGGTTAAGGCGAATGTTTTCTGGGATACACAGGGAATTATTTTTACTGATTACTTAGAAAAGGGTAAAAGTATCACTAGTGGCTACTATGCAAGCTTATTGCAACGTTCGTGTGATGAGGTGAAAAGAAAAACACCTGAAAAAAAATGTTTCATTACGAAATACTCCGGCTCATCGTTCAGTCAATGCAGTGGGGAAAAATGTGCGAATTAAAGTTGGAATTGCTTGAACATCTACCCTATTCACCACATCTAGCACCCAGTGAGTACCACCTGTTCCCAAACCTCAAAACATTTCTTGGGCGACGAATATTTCACATTAACGAGGAGAACATTGATGCGGTAAACAGCTATATTGAGGACCTTGATAAATCGCACTACAGAGAGAGTTTAATTAAATTATGATAAATATATTAGCCTTTCTGGAGAGTATGTTGAGAAGTAGAGCATAAAAAATGTAAATGCTGTTTTTATTGAGAATACCGGGACTTATCAGCCGACCCTCATATTTGCCTCAGGCAGCTTGGCAATAAATGTATGAAGTATTGCATCATTCACCGCTCTGGAAGGAATAGCTTAATCAATAATGACGATCTTCGATTATTGTCACTAACACTTAGGCTCCTACAGTTATTCAAGTTAACGGCTCAATCCAAATACTACCCTCCCCATGTGGGAAAATGCTCATTTATAATATGGTCGATTTCCGGTCAAGGTGGAAACTGGGAAATCATGTCAACTTAGAAATGTTATTATTATACAAGTTTAAATTTTTGTCATTTGAAATATCCGTCGCTACCGGTTGCGCCACATTTGCCGGTGTAATCTCAATCCGGGAAAACTACCTAGTATTACTCAAGACTTCTTAAGAGAATAGAAGAGATTAGAAATGATAAATAATATAATTCAACATTAAGACTAAATTACAACAAATACTCTAACTTCATAGTGTATACATTCCTAAATGACTACTCTCAAAGAGATGCTAGAGTCACCAGCTGATGTGCAATTACATATTCAACTAAGAATCATAACCACTTACAATTTTAAAATCCTTCTATCGGATATATCTCCCATAGTTTATATTATAGGAATAAATATTATACTTTTAAGTCCTTTAACTCTGATTGAGAAGGAAAATGCAGTAACTTACAAACAATAACATTTTTCCAATTTCTAAAACATTCGTCATAAACGCAGAAAATGTATTTGATATTGTTTGCCTGTCTACTTAAACGTGCACCATGGAAAAATTATGAGGGTTTATCGTCCATCAGAGAAAGTTTAATGGCCTTAACTCCTACCACATATATAGATAAATAAATACAATATATGAACCTACCATCACAAAATATACTTTTATTTTGTCTGCTTTACCTTGTCAAAACTGATAATCTTTAAATTGAAGGACTTTTTTGAATAAAGAATGGACATTTGTCTAAATAGAAACATTTGCTGTTATTGATTAACTATAAGGAAAATCCAATAAGCTTTAAACCTTGTTTTAGTTTTTTGTTAACTGCTTAAACTCTCAATATATCTCTCCCTCTTCCCTCAATTTCTCACCCAGTAATTGTGCCTCTCCCACTATGGCAGTCTCTGTTTCCTATCTTAGGACACTCTCTCATCTGTGTCCGGATATACACGCATGCGTGTGTGTTTGCATATTATCTGATCTGAACTGCACTTTATGGAATGTTATTAGGAAATAGAAATGGAGTTTTATGGGCGCTCTATAACTGCTGTGATTCTGAGCGTCCCATTCAATTTTGGGAGTGCTCAGTGGCCTCTTTATCCGGATTTAGGTTCTTTTATGTGCCGTAAATCTACGAAACGGCTTTACTTCCCTTCCGAAAGAAGCCATACTAAGGATTTTTGCGCCGAAAAACTCCAGCGTCCTCCGCCGGGTTTGCACTCATGACCTCGAGTATATAAGGCTAGCATGGTAATCACTACACCACAGAGGCCGTCGGAATGTTAATAAGAAAGAAGAATGAAGTTCTGGTGGAGTTTCAGCCCTTTATTCTTTACTGATTGTCATGGTTATCAGAACATGAAAAAAACAATCTGATAGGTTCCACTCACATGACTTTTCTTAGCTGTGTCACAGAATACCTTTTCTTACAAAATATTATTATTTTATTTACACCATGCTAATTAAGATAAATATTACCCTGTTATTTGCTTCTTTGTAAGGAGAACAGAAATAAGGGCATATACTAGACTAAAGCGATAGTTCAGTCACTAAATGAAACAATTGTAATTTGGTTCTCTTTTATTGCTAGGAACAACCAAAAGAGAGACAAGAAAATTGTTTTCCTGTTTGGGAAAGGTTTAAGAAGCTTAGAGCGTAACCATTAACTTGGAATATCCCTTTAAAAATTGTATGTGACATAAATGTGCGTTTTTATTAATATACATTTTTGTGTTGTACACTTTGTCTATGTCTTACGGTTTACCAGTTACACAAAATTCATTTATAATGAAATCGTCTTTAGAAGCTGTTCCCAGAAAATTCAAGATATGCATTTCGTTTTCCATGAAAATATCTTAAACAGATGGTACTTTAATCAAAATCGTTAGAGCCATTGTTGCAAAAATCAAAATTTTCGAAAATGTCCCATGTTGAGGGTAGGGGATTTTTTGAAAACCTTTGTGTCGCACTCTTGGATGATATAAATTTAAATACTAAGTTGGGTGTTTAACTACCTTTTTATTTTTTACATTTTTTCCCCACAGACAGACAGAAGGACAGACATTCACACACGAACATATTTCTAAAATGATTTTCTGATTCAGGGTGTCTCAAAACATATGATTCCGGTGAATTGTGGTATAGAATTTTTGGGTAAAATACAGTGTATTCTCTTACCACTGTGAATATTGTACATATGAGCTAGAGAAACAATAACATATGTAGGAATGTAAAGTAGATGGCTGGTTTATGAATGAGTAATATTAATACAAAAGTTAATAACTTCCTAAAATAACACCAAAAAGTTCACATAAGAAAACTTTGTAAGCAAAATAATTACCAAATTTGTTAGTATCGTTATTTTTCTGAATCCTTCAATCTTGTCCAATTAGAATTCCTTTTTTTATGGAACTTAAGAACTCGTAGAATGTTTTCTTTATGTTTGTATTTATGTTTATGTTAAGTATCAACTTTCATAAAATGGATTTGTTCTTTTTGGGAGAGGCAAGTAACATATAATATATAAGAATATAGGTAAAATGCTATTAAAATGTAATTGTTTCATTCTGCACATCGAAATAAGCTAATTTCAATTATTGGATAAATATTTATCTAAAGGATGTCAGTTACAACTTTATTATATTTATTACTTACACTAATCACCGCCACAGAGCTATATCCATCTGTTGCGAGCTGTTAAGAGAGATATGAGCTTGTTCTACATTTGTACTACAAAGCTTAGATAGTAGACTACGGCATTCTTGCTTGCAGATTTGTTAAAAAGAGCTGCAACCCTGATTACCGTCATGTTTTGCGCGTAGTAGATACCTCAGGCGAGCTCTTTGCAGGAAGCTTGAAACAGAAACATTGTTTGTTAGAGGCAGATTCCATCAGAGTGTCTGAACCATAAGGACTGTTGCAAAGCTGCATCAGGACTTGTATATCTAAAGCAGCATTTACCTTTAGAGTATATTACATTAAATTAATTTCCCTTGTGATTCTATCAACGGAGACCACCTCTCTGTTTCAATACCGTGGCAAGAGACTCTTATTTTCTCAAATACATTTATCCAAGCAAGATAACATCTTATATAGTGTATATTTTTAGGCTAAGACGGAGCTTATAATATGGTGTGAAAACACAAGATTTATACTCTGTAGCGTGCATACTAACTTGGAGCTGAATACTTCGCGTTTTATAAGCTAAGAGAGAAAATATTTAAAGAACAAAATTAGTGTATTTAATAAAAATACTTTTGTAAGAGCCATTGTATTTTGCACTAAACAATCCTTATAATTCAGGAACAAATTACGTCATACGTATAACATTTAACAACTATCTATTTTTAAATTAAATTAAATATTCACTATTGGGTAATCCAGTAACAAAATTGCTCATGCTTTTGCTTTTTATGCCACAATTTATTCCACCCAACATTTTTATTCACAGATCTCATTGGAAGTGCCCTTCTGAGAATCATGGAATTTAAAAACAGGTTTCACTGAAAATGCATGTTTTAATTAATTAAAAACGAGTTTCAAATAAATGTCGTGTTAATGGTTGAATAAGGCTTATTTAATTGGGGTGAAAGATAAAATAAACTCTTTTTAAAATGTATACTATAATTAGTTTTATAATCCACAAATAAATGGAAAATTCAGATTCCTCTAAACTAAAAGAATTTGACGGTATTATATTCTATTTAAAGATGTCAAATGAAATATTCTTCTATTCAATAAAACTTTATTATTGTGTTTGTTTCTGTGACTGTGAAAAGCATAATTCAGAATGGAAAAAACGGATTACCACATTTAGTGTTTGGGTTAAATACCTTTTCAAAATGTTACTCGAACATTTTTAAGAAAAACTTTTACTACTAATACCCTTATATGGAACATTTTTCGAAATTGTTTTCTTCAATAATGCCTTTAACGATTTTGATTAAAATGTCCGCTATAAAAACTATACATATGAAAAATAAAATCTGTTTCTTGAATTTTCTGGGGATGATCTGTGAAGCTCAGATCATTCTGAGAGAATTTTGTATGATTTGTATAACTAATATACATTAAACGATAGGTGAAAAAATACTGTACAAAGAGCAGTAACAATTTATTAGCAAATTTGTGTCATTTTTTTAGCAAAGGCTATTTCCACGAATCCGTTATAAATCTCAAAATTTTCAATATATTACCACTATTGTCAAGTCTTTTTCTTAAAATTTAAACTGTCGCTATCCCCTTTTTATCCGTAACGAATATATAATGCAACTATTTCTGAATCGATTTATCCTAAAACTCAGATGAGTTCCATTCACATTACTTTATATCCCTGTAACAAATTGTTAAAAATTATCGTTCTATCTACTTCATGGTAATCGAGGTAAATATTATCATAAATGGTCTTATTACTTGCTTTCTCGTAAGTAGAAGGTATATAAGGAAATGCGCTAGGCTAAAGCGGTAGTTAAATTTTTTAAAAACCGGTAGCCATGTGGTTGAAATCCGTTTCTTTCAATTGCCAGGAGTTGACAAATTCTGCAAGAGAAAAGTTTAAATATTTTAAAACTGAATTAGAATAACAAGGAATATCTAAAACATTGTCAACTTCACAAACAATGTATATGACACAATTGCGTGTTTTAAGGACATCTTCACTTGTAAGTAATAAGTTTTTGTCCATCACTTACGGTTTAGCACTTAAGGAAACATTCAGAAAAATTCATCCTTAATAAAGAGATTTTAGATGATATTCATAGAAAAATCAAGATATACATTTTATTTGTCATATAAATATCTTTAATATACAGAATTTTAATCAAAATCGTTAAGGCGATTTTTTGCGAAAATCAAAAATGACGAAACTTTTTCTATGTAAAGGGTAGTTTGGGGTGAGAGTATCTTCCTCAAAATCTGGGAAGACACTAAACTTAAATACCTGGTTTGGTATTTTACCGACTTTTCGTTTTTGAGATATACACAAGGACACGCCGACATTTTTCTAAAAAAAAAAAACTTTTCTTTGGGTAGAGCGGACCCTGAAACGTGTAATTCCGGTGAAATCGCATCAAATTTGTGGGTGCAATACATTTTCCTCTATACACTATGTATGTAGTACGTGTAGAGAAATTATAAAGGAAGTAGACAGAAAATACTTTCACTGCAACAATTTGTATAGCAACAAATAAGATGGCGTTTTCATTATGGACGCTCTTTAACTGCTGTGGTTCTCAGCGTCCCAGTCTATGTTGGGCGTGAAAGACCGATTAATTTTGCTCAGAGGTCTCTATCAGGCTTGAGGTTCTTTTATGTGTCATAAATCTACGACACGGGACCAACGGCTTTATTTGCCTTCCGAAGGAAGCCATGCTAAGTATTTTTACGCCCGAAAAAAATGCATCGTTCCCCGCCGGGTTTGAACCCGCGACCTTGGGTATATGAAGTATGGTAAGTATTACAACACGGTATGCAATTAATTTGCATAGCAAGTAATAAACATTAGGGGGAGGTAGTTAGAGAATGACGTAGTAATCTAAGCATCCAATTCGTTTGTTTTAAAACTGAGGTATGTCATCATGTATTGGAGCTATTCTGTAACTGCATACTTAATGCGTTAGAAGATTGGAGGCAGTGTCTAACAGGTCTCCTACAAAGAATGTGTTTAAATTTCTATTTGTTACAGAACTGATCACATGAGCAGCAGTTTAAGTTTATAAAACGTATCATTTACTCATACAACGTTCTATATGATTCCCTCCAGAATAGTCATGGAGCATGTAATAGATAGATTGTTGAACTTTAAAATATCAGAAATCACCATCGGATGCATCCCAGGGCAGGTCTTAGCACAGACCTTTTATGGCAACAAGAGTATAACGACTGGGATATTGTCCCTGGAAGTTACTGACCTAGCACCACTCTTGTGACGTTTAACGCTTTCGGCATGCTCCGCGTCGCTTTATGAAGTTATCACGCCCAGACTGGCCGTCATGACCTCTTTCACACAGGTAACCGCATCTGTCCAACCTAACTCAATGTAAATATTTCGATCCAATACAACCTTCACAAACTGAAATGAGTTTAATTATTGCTTTTGATTGTTCATTAAAGCATGGATTTGAGTTATTCATTTTAAATTAATAGATTTTTTGATTTGAAATCAAGTGTACTTACTATATTAAATATATAATTCATTTTCCGCGTCGATCGGTTTGTGAGAGTTCTCTTGACGAGAAGATTCTATATAGTTTAGTAAGTGTGGTAATTAATTGAGCTAAAAGTTAATTTTGACTTGATGTAAGGTGTATAAATATTATTCGATATTATAACTGAGGAAATTAAAGAATAGACAATTAGAATAGTAATCAGTACAGCTCATTGTCGCACCTCCTGGCCCCCTTAACCCTGTATTCTCCATCCTTACTTCAATAATGTAAACAAAAGCAACAGTTTGCAACGGTTCTGATTGGTTGCTGAACGTTTGACCGCTTTTCTTCAACACAAAATAGCTTTCGTTAAATTGCTGTGAGAAGTACACAATTATATTAAACTATGTAAGATTTTCTAAATAGTATAGCGTGAATATTTAAGGAAAGAAATCTACTTTATTTTACGCAACAATGTGTGTTTGTTGTACAGTTCATAGTAATGACTGCTTCCAGCCAGCAAGCAATGGTGGATGCGTGTAGTCGATGTAGTGAAACATAAGTAAGGGTACCTCTAAAAAGTGGCGGAAAAATAATTATTCTTCGTGTATATAACTTTTGTTAAGTGCCCTACTTTTGTATTACATAATATTCTCAGCTGAACGGCAAAATTTGCTGGTGTTTCCGACGGGAGTTTACAAAACTTTTAAATTCGCAGAGGTGCGAAATCTTTGCAAGCAGCTTTCCAACAAATCCCAGCTGAAAAGGAGTCAATGTGTGGCACACTTTGTTTGGGAAGAAAAACAAAGTGTGATTTGGAGGTATAGGTGGAAATTATCAATCCCAGTTATGATGAAGATAATTCGAGTGGAACTACAGCAGATGACTCGTATCCTGAAATAGAACCACTTCCATCTTCAGATTGGCTTTTCTGGGTAATCGGCTTTTCTGGGTAATCCATTATATGGGGTTTTCCACGTAGGAATGTTAATGTTCGTAAAAAAAAAAAAATAAATAAATGGAGTGATGTACATATGGACAAGACAACATGAAGGCGCGCATACGAAATGCTTGTGCTAGTATTGGAAGAGACATGCTTTTACGGATACACCAATCGTTTATTCACAGGTTTGGAAAATGCATTGAGGTAGAAGGGCGTTATTTTAAACATTTATTACACTACGTTTCGATGCTTATGAAGAATTACTGTACAAGCAATACCCATGCAGTGCTGTTACTCTGTGCATCTGCCTTTCATAAACGTTTAATTGTCTACACCAGCAAAAGTATCCTGTATAAGAAAAGGTTTAAACAAATGTTGTTTATTTTTTATTGGAATAAGGAAAGAAAATAAAAAAATGTTGGCTCCCTTTTAAAAAACTTATCTTGACCCTCAAATTACCATCGAAACCTTCTGCAATTAAAACACAGCAAATGGCATTTACTTCCCTCCATTATGTTAAACAACTTTTATTCAAGACGTTTCTTTTAAAACGCCTAGTTTTCGATGTATTCCATAATCTTCATTAAATGGTTCACCCTGTATATAGTGTTTTTTTTACATCGTCGATGAAATAGGGATGGATAGACAATCGCTACACCGTTAATAAGCATCTTTAGTCCATTAAACCTCACCTGAAATGTCTGTCCACTTTTATTACATCATAGCTACCCTCTTCTTGGGGCGAAATGCACCTCACAATACCACTGGCAAACTGATGCTCTCTTGTTCTACAAAATATTCTTGACGAAGCAGTAAATCATTCTTTGGCAAGACATAAAGGAGTGGACGAGGAATTTCACCCAATGCATGAAGCTGATTTTAATTCTTAAGTTGTTATAGGGCATGAAAATAAATTGTGACCTTAGCTGCTGCAGATTTTATTTTATTCCTATCATAAGGAATGTGAATAATCACTCATAAACCTGTTTGTTAATGAAAACTATTTAAAATCCAATTCTGTATAATAAATTGTAGTGATGTAGCTTCAAAACTTGTAACATTCATATGTAATTATAATACTAATCATCTACATATTTCTGAATCAAATATTATCTAATCCTATAATTAATTAAATTTTGTAGCATTTTAAAATTCTTAGATAATTAGTTTTGATCCTGGCTACTATTTTCAGATGTCTATTAATGCGTAAAATCAAAGAATATGCAAATTAAGTGAAAAGTGTTTGTTACATTTATTACCTTTGAAAAATAAGTATAAAAGCAGCACATTTTTTAAACCGGCCTGAATACTGAAAGTAGTTACCACATAACTAGTCCTTCAGATGGTAAAAACCAGATTTCGTTGATATGATGGCAATCATATAACAGTTATTTGTATAATGGAAACGTGAGTAGTAACAATAACGTTATAAATACAGGTGGTACAATTGCCCTATATTTGACGTGTTAAGATATACCTTCCTGCGTTAATAGAGTTGCTGAACTCAACGGGGATGTTTCAAGTTCAAACCGGCTAGTGGAGAACTGACAAGAGTGACCTTCGCTTTTTCCGTTTTGCTTATCAACGGAGCAGATGAGAGGAATGCGGTCAATTGTGAGCGGTAATAGGAAGTTGGTCTCGCCAATTCTCTGCTACCGAATTTGAACAGTATTGGTTACGAACTACACCGCATGGAAGGGTTTTAGCGTGAAAAGTGTAAGAAAAAGCAAAACCAACTAAAGGGCATTGTAAATACTGGTCATAAACCGTGCGCTCTCAGGGTATTTTAATGGGCACGTGTTGAACTTTTAAAAGGTTCTTGAGAGCATTAGGCGTTACAGGTAATTGAGGCTAAAGGATGAATGTGTTTTTTGGACATACTGTAATCTTGTAATTTTTTTTAAAATATTGACTAAATTTCAGCTATGCGTATTCACCTTAAATAAAACAAAAATATGCGTTACATTTATATGGTTTTCTGTGCTTTCTCTACCCATTCTTCAACTAACTATCCTTACCAAAAGTCATTCTGCTAAATACTTTAATAGCATAAAGATAAATATTTCTAAATACTATTTATTATATATTATCTTGTTACAATAGGACTACTGTGAACAGTAGCCATAGTGGTAGTCATATCTTTTAAAAGCTGGCCTGAATAGCGGCTGTCATGTTCCGTTCTCTTTGTACTAACAAGGAAAACCCAACAAACAAACAAGCAAATACCACTAATTAATAAAAGAATAATCGTTTGTTATTACAAACCAACAATAAAGAATATCCCGAAATGTTTAACCACGCAAAAGTAGTTATGCATGCTTTAAAACATATGTATTTTGAGTGTAGTTAAGGTTTGTTTATCTCTACGTTTACAAGTTATGCAAAAGTATTCAGACAAAATTGTTACAGCCATTTTTTAGGTAATCAACATTTTCGAAAATGTTTCCTAAAAAAGTGTAGTATGCAGTTGTTTGATTTTTCTCAAGATCTTCGTGTCACATCCTTGGAAGATACTAAAATAAAAAACCAAGTTTTGTATTTAACCAACTTTTCGTTTTTGGGTTACCGTGTTCACAGACTCATAGTCACGCTAACACACGGAAACACACACGGAGCTTTTTCTAAAAGTACTTTTTTGGATATAGAAACCCTAATACGTGTATTTCCTGTCAACTCTCTGTATCGAATTTTTGAGTGGAGTGCAATACCTTCTCTACATACGTGGCGTGTACTAGAAAGTAATAAAACAAAAGGTTTAAAATAATATCAAACGTTCCAAAAATAATTATGAAACCTGAAGATCTTTACACCGCAGAATAATTCAGACAATAAAATAAAAAAATCAGTTATATTCCATTCGCATGGCATCGCTACATTTCTACAATAAATTATTGTTACAAAATTATTCTTCTATTTACTTAAAGCTAATCAAGAAAACATTAGCACAAAGGGTCTACTTACTAAGTAGAAGGGAAATAACGTAGTATCATAGACTAAACCGATAGTCAAATACTTTAAAAGCTGTTTGCTATGTGACTGAAGTACTTTTGTTTTTATGGGCAGTGTTGACAAATTCCCGTATAAAAATAGTGTATGTATTTTAAAAGGAAGTCAATGAAAAATAATATATCAGAAAGAATCATCTTGACAAAAAAAAATGCATACAACATAAATTGTGTGTTGAACGAGCTCTATAATTTTTAGGTAAATTTTTTTCTTTCTCTCCCAGGTTACCAGTTATGCAAAATTCCGCAAAATTCATCTAAAATAAAGATGTTTTCAGAGGATATTCCCATAAAATTAAAGATATACATTTTATTTGTCATGTAAATATCTTTAGTATAGAATGTTTTGATCAAAATCGTTACAGCCATTTTTGAGAAAATCAAAATGTTCGAACATTTTTCCATTTAAAGGGTATTTGGGGGTGGGAAATTTTCTTGAAAATCCCCCTACCCCCAACTACCATTTACATGGAACTTTTTTTCGAATATTTGATTTTCTCAAAAATAGCTGTAACGATTTTGATTATAATACCGTATATTAAAGATATTAACTGAGAAGTAAACTGTATATCCTGAATTTTCTGGTAATAGCCTCTGAAGTCTATTTTATTCTGGAAGAATTTTACGGAATCTGCAAAAGTGCTAAACCGTAAGAGATGGACAAAAGCTTACCCACAAAAATTAAGAGCACGTTAAAACACACAATTTATGTTATATACGTTTTTTTCGTGGAGTTGATCGTTTTTGAGGTATTCCTTGTTTTTTTTTTGGTTTCAGATTTGAAAAAAGTATACTTTTCTCATACAGGAATTTTTCAACTCCTGTTCATACAAACAAAGGAACTATAGTCGCATAACAACCAGCTTTTGTCTATCAATTTGGCCTATGGTAGTTCCCTTCTATTTACAAGAAAGCAGGCATTTAATTATTTCTGCCATTTTTTCTCGATTAGTATGAAATAAATAGAAGCAAAAGATTTTTAACAATAATTCGTTGCAGAGATGTAGAGAAATTCATATGAATGGTACACATCAGATTTTTCTCATTCACTTTTCTTTTGCCTTTCCCAAATATTTGACTATTTCTTTAATTCTCCTCTTTCACTTTAAAATAAAAAGCACGAGTGTAAAGGAAGTTACTGTACACCTCACTACTTGTATTGCTGCACACGTTTAGGATGCAGGATGAACTTTGGGTTCACAAATTACTACTCTAGTTTGTTCCTTAAAGAACGAGTTTCTTATCTCCTCGAGAAGGTAATGTTCTGAAACTAACAGCTAAAATGGAGAGGTGCTGTTTTTTAAAAAAAGGAGACACCCCGTAAAAGCAAACAAAGGAAGCTTCCTAACATCTGACTGAATGCTGCCAAGAGTTGGCTTCAATCCCAGAGCGTGATTTAAGCACCTTCTGGCTAAAGCTTCCTCAATTATATCTCGAAATTACAGCTGCTATTTTCACTGCGCCAGATTTTCCAAAATGATGGCGTTGTACTCCAGCTTGCCGCTAGAAAGGAAACGGTTTGCGATTTAAATGAGTACTTTAGCTTTATATCTGTATTATAAAAGCCTCATGTATTCCATTTTCATGAATTTCTATACATCTTTGCAGCAAGTTGTTGTTAAAAAGCTTATTTTTTCATTTATTTCATGTTAATCGATCAAAATTAGCAGAAATGGTTTTTTTACTTGTTTCTTTTTAATTAGAAGGGAAATAAGGTAATATACTAAGCTAAAGCGATAGTCAGATCTTTTAAAAACTGTACCATGTGATTGAAGTGCCTTTGTTTCTATACTTAGGAGTTGTCAAAGTCCCGCATGAAAAAAGTATAAGTAATTTAAAACTGAAATTATTAACAAGGAATACCTCAAAAACGGTCAACTCCACGTAAAAATGTATAACACACATTTTGTGTTTAACGAGCTCTACAAGTATAAGACATGATTTTGATAAACGAAATATATGAATTTTTTGGGAATTCTGGGAATAGCTTCTGAAGTAATCTTTATTTTAGAAGAATTTTGCGAAATTTTGATAACTGGTACACCGTAAGAGATAGACAAGAACTTAGTATACAAAACTTGTAGAGCTCGACAGTACCGTTAACCTATTATCTAGTAAGTTTGAATATCATTGTCTTTCAAACTGCGACTGGACGATTTAAACAATCTCTGCCAGATGTTACTACTTGCCTGCACTTAGAAACATTTCCTTGCTTCGGCTATTTTGTTAAAATACAAAAGAAATACACCCTTATACATTTGACTTCTAGACATTTTCGTAATTTCTCTGGTACCAACATTATTTTTATACCTATTATTATTGAAAATTTTATTAATTATGTTATTAATTTGTGATTATTTTAAATTAATTATCTGAAAAAAATAAGTGTCAAATGTCGGAATCAAAATTGTTAATGGAATGAAGCACTTTCTGTACCTTCCAGGTATGTGGTAAAGAGATTAAAAAAATTGATTTATTTCATTCACATGACTTTCTCTACAACTCTGCAATAAATTATTGTTAAAAAGCTTTCGCTTCTATTTACTTCCTGCTAATCGAGAAAAAATTAGCAGAAATAGTCTTATTACTTGCTTCCTTGTAAGTAGAAGTGAAATAAGGCAGTACTATAGGTTAAAGTGTTAGTCAAAAGTTGGTCGCTATGTGGCTGAAGTTCATTTGTTTATATGGACACGACTTCACAAGGTCCTATATGAGAAAAGTAAGTTTTTATAGCTGAAAACCAAAAACAAGGAATATCTCAAAAAACAATCAACTCCACGAAAAAATGTATATAACATAAACTGTGTGTTTTAAAGTGCTCTACATGTGTTGTGTGGTAAGTTTTTGTCCATCTCTTACGGTTTAGTAGTTATGCAAAATTCCGTAAAATTGACATAGAATAAAGTAGTCTTCAGAGGCTACTCCCAGAAAATTCAAAATATACATTTTATTTGTCAGGTAAATATCTTTAATATAAGATATTTTAATCAAAATCATTAGAGCTATTGCTTAGAAAATCAAAATTTTATAATAAAGTTCCACATAAAGGGTAGTTTGTGGTGGGGGATGTTTCTCAAAATCTTCTTGTCGCATCCCTGAAAGATACTAAACTTAAAAATACGAAGTTTGGTATTTTACCGACTTTTCGTTTTTGAGTTATCGTGTTCACAGGCACACGGACACAAACATACACGGACCTTTTTTTGAAAATACATTTTTTGGATACAGGGGACCCTAAAACATATTTCCGGTGAAATCTCGGTATAGAATTTTTGGTGGAGTGCAATACCTTCCCTATACACTATGTACACAATGCGTATAGAGAAAATAATAAACCGAATGGTATTTTCTGTTCCATTTGAAGTTAGGATAGTGGTATAAATATGAGCTAGAATGTATTCTGGAGAACAAAGGACTCAGTAGAGAAGCAGATGATACAATCAGAAGTCATTGAGTTGAAGATGCGATCGACGAGTAATGAGACTGTGTCAAGTACATTTCAATAGAAGACCCAGTTTGTAAAAGTTAGTTTCGCGGGAAGCAAATTGGTTTTAAGTTTGGCCAGCAGTTGGTGAAAGTAGAGCAGTAGAGCTGCATCAATCGATAAGGCCGCACCCTTGCAGCCAGGACCGACTCCCGGGCGCCTCAAATCTCAACGCAACCCCATTTTTATTATTCCCTCTCCCTCTACTGTAATTGTGTTTAGTGCTCCACATTCATCTCTTTTCTCTTTCTTTCTTCCAACCTGTTCTTATTTATACTTTTCTCCACCTTCTCTTTAAACATGAATGCAACTTCGTACCGACCCTTTCACTATTTACACAATTCATTGCTTTTTCTTACAATCTTTTGATGTACCCAAAGCCTTTGTTTCCATTTGTGTTTGTTCTTTCTCTTAAATATCCAAGTAACTATACATTTTGAAACCACTAATTTGCGTTATATTATCAGCATAGCTTTCATACCACAAGATAGCATTAGCATTCGTTTATGTTACAAACGTGTTACAATCTTATAACATTTTCTAACATTCCTCAACCAACTGTTATTACGAAAGCTTATTCTTCTAACTACTTTATGTTAATCACGATAAATATTTGCATAACTGGTTTTATTATATATTTCCTTGAAGTGTAAAGAATAAGGAAAATAGAGTAAACATAATTGATACTGAAATCTTTTAACAACTGGTCGTGGTTTTGGAATTTCGTTGTCATTGTATCACCACGAGAAACAAATGAATAGTGATTTGGAAATTCCAGACAATACAAAAGTACTTGCCGGATAATTTTAAATTTAGACGTTATATGAGTTCCTATTACGAAATTTGCATTTTTTTTTACAGAAACATTTGGTCTACTTCTTACGGTTTATCAGCTACCAATATAAAGTCTTCAAAATGAGGAGCACCTCATAGGCTGTTCCCAGAAAATTCAAGATAAACATTTTATATGAAACTATTTAAAACGTATGACACATTATATAAATGGGTCATATTAGTGAAATCGAAATTCATAAACTTGTTCCATGTAAATGTAATTTGGTGTGAGGTGTGCTTTTTTTAAATAGTCGCTCATATTTTTGGTATTTATAGGGCTTTTAGCTTTTGAGATGTAATTTTCTTAAATAGACTAACAAAAACCACACACCACGCACGTTTTTCTAAACAGCTTCAGGGGTATCAAAAAGCATTTTAATTAAATTTAACTTCAAAGTTTTCGTTGAAATATAATACTTCTTTTTACAATTACGTAGAAGAGAAAGTAAAAGTATTAACCTAGTACTGTTAAAGCGTCTGCCGACAAGTGTTTCGGGGTCTATTCCCGTCCGGCAGGTGGAGATTTCTCTATAGCATGAATTTTTCACCTTTCTCCCCAGAGTCTGGAAGTATGAACGAGAGTGTGAATGTGTGTGTGTTAAAAATAATTCTCCAAAGACTAAGAGTAACACCAATATTAAACAAATAATCATTATTGCCGTGAGCGTTAATTATTCCAAAGGATATCCCGCAGTTATGACCTAGATCGGTAGATAAAAAATCTGATGTGTTCAATTCACATGAGTTTCTCTGTATCTTTGCAACAAATCATTGTTAGAAAGCTTATGCTTCTATTGAATGCAAGCTAATCGAGAAAGAAAATAGCAAAAATAGTCTTATTACTTGCTTCCTTGCAAGTAGAAGCGAAATAAGAGAGTACCATAGGTTAAAGCTGGTTGCTATGTGACTGAAGTTGACAAATTCCTGTATGAGAAAAGATGTTTCTCAAAGCAGAAACCAAAAGCAAGGAATGTCTCAAAAACAATGAACTCCACGATAAAAATGCATATAACATAAATTGTGTCATTTAACGTGCTCTACATTTTTTGTGTATTAAGTTTTTGTCCATCTCTTACGGTTTAGCAGTTATTCAAAATTCGTTAAATTCATCCAGAATAAAGTAGTCTTCCGAGGCTATTCCCAGAAAATTCAAAATATACATTTTATTTGTCAGGTAAATATCTATAATATACGAAATTTTAATCAAAATCGTTAGTCACTTTTCAGAAAATAAAAATTTTCGAAAAAAGTTCCATGTAACGTGTAGTTGGGGGTGGGGGATTTTTCTCAAAATCTTCTTGTCGCATCCCTGGAAGATACCAAACTTGGTATTTAAGTTTAGTATTTTACCGACTTTTCGTTTTTGAGTTATCGTGTTCACAGACACTCGGACCTTTTCCGAAAATGCTTTCTTCTTTTAGATAAAGGGGACCCTAAAACATATATTTCCGGTGAAATCTCGGTATCGAATGTTTTGGTGGAGTGGAAAACCTCCTCTATACACTATGTGCATAGTGCGTATAGAGAAAGTAAAAAGAGAAAGTACTAAATGCAGATAAGGAGGACTTTGTGTTCATAAACATTCAGTACGTTGCGCAGCGGCAGGCCCCAATGCTTCACACAAAGAGGAATGGGTTACTATAACTTTTCCTCTGCCTTATAATTTGGACATGTCTTAGCTAGATGTTAAAGGAGGCAAATACAGGGAACAAACGTTGAGAAAAACAACTGCTGAAATTATATCATCTGTTTATTTTGCTTCCTATTCGCATATATGTGTGCAGCAAACTCTCTTGAATTATATCCACACTTATGTTTATTCCATGCGTTTGTGCTTATAGCGATCTGTGACATGATTTTCTTATGATAGGCTGATCTTATCATCTATGTTTTTATACGCGAGCAAAAGTTCTCGATGTCTCAATCATGTTTTTGTGTTTACGAATTTTCTGTGCTCGTTGCTACGGAAATGAAAAGTAAACGGGGTGAATCCAGTGTATCTGTGTCAAACTCCACAATTTTATTTTCGTTTGGTATAGGATTTCAAAAGATTATGTGCCTGTCTTCGCATGGTTAATGTCGAAAAAACTGTTACATTCCATTTATATGATTTTATTTACATCTCTGTAATAAATTATTGTTAAAGTCTTATTCTTCTATTTGCTTCATCCTGATCGACATAAAATTAGTAGAAATGGTCTTATTTCTTGCTTCCTTGTAAGTAGAAGGGAAATGAGAGAATACACTATGCTAAAATTATAGTAAAATCTTTTAAAATCTGGTTGCTATTTGGTTGAAAACCGTTCTTTGCATGGCCAGGAGTGTATTAATTTCTGTATGAGAAAAGTTTTAATATTTGAAAACTGAAACTAATAATATGGAATATCTCTCAACCTCTAGCCGGTTGATCTACCACTGAGCTTCCATGGCAACGTGCCGGCATAGCATTGAGTTCCTCAACTAACTCGCATATTTCCTGACAAACCACAAGGTGATCTCAAATTATTTTGAAATGACAACCCCAATGGTGTCTAATAATGTTGCAAGTGCTTTATGTCCCGGCGTTCATAGTGTAGCCAACTATTATTGTCAATTGGTACCAATAATTTGAGATTACCTTGTGGTTTACCGGGAAACATGCAAGTCAGTTGAGAAATGCAATACTATGCCGGCATGTTGCCATGGTAGCTCAGTGGTAGAGCAACCTATGCTATGGCATGAAGTTTTCCGTCTGACTCTACCTATTCAACTCCTGTCCTATGTGAAACAACAATTAAACCACAATCTGTTAATTTTCTCCATTAGCATTGTGCAGAAAGAACAAGTTTTTTATAAGGAGTTTGGCTGTAGAGCAGCCAGAGAAAGTCATGTGACAGTAACTGATCTGATTTTTTTCCAAGCAGGTACTTACAGGTATTTCCAGTGAAATCTCGACATGATGGAATAAAGTATTTCTTGTACTTAAAATGAATATTGTTAGAGAAAGCAAGCAACTATATAAATGTGATATCTTATATAGAACCATAGCTGTAGTGTAATGTCTTATCCCAAGATTTGTGCTAACTGTTGTGAATAATGTGTTTTCTGCGGAGAAAGCACGTTAATGGAGTGAGAATTTGCACACCTGCCACTGGCAATGTGAGCAATATCTGCACACTTACTTTGTTTGCTTTATGGTGTTTCTCTCCCAAACTTGATTACTGTTGTTCCTAAGGGAGGAATGCAAATCCCGTGCGACTTCCTCCCCGTACGTGAAACTGCTTCACGCATTACCATGAGGAATAACACGAGAGCAAGTGTTTCAGCTGCACTGGTTTATGCTTCATTCAGTTTGTTTGCTTCTAACAGCAAAATAAATTCCAATGTGTTATATTCACATGATATTATCTATCTATTCTTAGAAAAGCTTATTCTTTTATGAACTTCACGTTAATTGAGATAAATATTTGGAAAAATGCGGGTATAGTTCCTTGTAGATACACTCCACATAGAGAAATACAGTAAAATCATAGTCAAATTTGTTACGAGCTGATCATTATATGATGCTATGAATTATTTTATCCTTGCTTGAACATTATAATCTTTATTTCAGAGTGGTAGACCGCTTGTCTCACATCTAGGTGGCCTGGGTTTGATCCCAAGAGCCCACATGTGGGATTCCTGGTGGACGAGTCGGCACGGTTTACTCCGGGTCCTCCCGTTTTTCCCTCCTCTCATTCCACTAATTGCTCCATCATTACCTTTCCAATAATCAATTTAGCCTACAGTTCATAACATCCACTTCCTCATGCTCATGTCTGGCTACGGTCCGACCCCTTGTAACAGTTCTCCATTCTGTATTTCATGCCGTTGGCTCTCCGACAAGCTTCTGATCCCCTTGCGTTGTTTTGTAGGTCCTAGGTGTTGGCACCCAAACAAATATGGAGAGAGTAAGCCGATTATGATACTACGATTTCAGAACTAAGGTTTTCACAGAGCTTCTCCAATTTCAATAGATGTTGCTGCTTTGAAGTTTATCATCGTTGAGCTCTTAAAACATTTCGACGTGCAACATTTAAGTTGTAGATTATAGGGAATATATTGCAAAGTTTCAGCTGCATTGGTTTATGGTTCATTTACGAGTATTTTGTTTGCTTCTAAGAATAAAATAAATTCCGATGTGTTATATTCCCATGATATTCTCTACCTATTTGTCAATAAACTATATATTAGAAAAGCTTACTCATTTATCTATTTAATATTGATCGAGAGAACCATTTGGAAAAAGGCGGGTATAGTTCCTTGTATATACAATGTAAACTGAGAAATACACTGAAGTCATGGTCAAATTTGTTGCGGCAGTTCGCTATGTGATGTTTTGAACTCCTTTCTCTTTGCTTTTATATGATACATTCAAACGAATAAGCACTTACCTATTAGGAAAAGCACAAGTACTGGATAATTGTCACTAATGACGAGAGTTACTTGGAAATGGTTAACTCCTCAAAAAATCGCTTGAAGTATAGCCAATTATAATGGTCAATTGAATCCTGGGACTTAAAATACAGCACTGTAAGTCATTGTTATTTCAAAATAATTTGAGAACATTTTGTGGTTTACAGGGAATCATGCGAGTCAGTTGATAAAGCCAATGCTATACCAGCATGTTGCCATGGTAGCTCAGTGATAGAGCAACCGGCTAGAGACCGGGAGATCCGTGGTTCAAATCCTGGCTATGGCATTGAATTTTTCAGCCTGACTTTACCTATCCATCTCCTTTCCTACTCACGGCTTATGTGAAAAAGCAATTAAATGAGTATTCTTGCTATTTTGTGCAACACTACACTCACGTACAAAAAACGGCTGTCGCTAAATTTTCTTATTTTTATGTATTGTCGTTTGGTTTGTGGTGGAGTTTCCTGAAAGCTGGTTCTGCCTGGATTTCGTCTGAAAGGTTATGTTTATTAGGAACTACTGAATGGGCTCGAAGGAGGAGCCCAGTAGACCACGGCCCACAAGCCCGGATTATACTCCAGCCAGTATTGACACCGGCCGTGAAAGCCTAAGAATTATTAGGAACTGTTATCTCTTGGTGTTTACGTGTAGAAAGTACTTGTTTGTTTCTGTGCGGGGCAGTAGCAGCTTGTATTGTAGAGATACAGGTCGGTTAGCGTGGGTTTTGTGTACACTTTGTGTCCTAGATGGCCATTTTCCTTTTTTGTAGATGAGTAAATCCAGATACAGTAAGCAGTTTATGTTGTATATCTATTGTGAACTTGATGCTGGGATGGATACTGTCTAAGTAGTTCAAGATGGCAAGTGATCAAACTACAAATGTGTCATCTACTTATCAGAAGGTTTTAAGTGCCAAACTCTTTCATTGCTGGTGACAAGGAGGACCTCATGATCATCATATTGTCGCGAACATAATTCTACGATAACTATTTGAGGGTGGTAAAAGGAAGGCAGATGGTGGAGCAATGATAACAACGCAAAGGGAATCCTGATAATATAAATATATTATTAAATAGCGAAAGGCAAATATACTTTACAATAAAATAGTAAGATAAATTACAATAAACAAGACAACCGTGCCAGGCGTTTCGTGTCGAGCGAGAACTAATTCCAAATACGAAAGGCAAGAATTGGTAAAATAGTTAATATACAACAAAAGGTTCTTACCTTTTAGGTTGATTAGCTCGACGAGAAGAAATATGTGTGTCGGTATGTCGATTCTGTCTCTGTCAAGTACTGAGAATCAAAAGCGCCCGGAATTCAAGATTCCAGACAACTTTTTACTAGGCAATTGTCTCTAGGGGATTCTTCAGAATCTACGCTCAAAGATTCCGGGAAGTGGTTGAAAGCCCACGCAAGCTCATAAGTTGCAAAATGTGGTAAAATGTTCCATATATCAGAGGAAGACACATCCGGTTATAATAACAAAGAAAACCATAAAGCTTCCTCTTATTCAACCCAAGAATCCGGTCGTTTAGAAATACAGAAATGTATAAGAAAATGGAATTCTAAAACATTTACAATAATGTGACTTAAAACAAACAATAAGCTAATATAAAAATACTCGTCAATCACATACGTGACAATATCTGTTTGTCCGTAGAATGAAAGTCGGTTGAGGATAGTGTGTGATGAAATAAGTAGATGAAGTTCTCCTCAAAATGTGCCCTAAATGATTCTAAGGTTACCTTGAGAGACACTCTGTTGAAAAGTGACTACACAGCAAAGCTGACTAAAGCATTTGATGAACATACTTTGATTTCTAGTTGAAGTTTTGTGAGTTTAGATGAGTTTTTGACATGATGAGTTCAGCTTGTTTGGAATTTGTTAAAAGTAAACTTCTTGGAACATTCGAGTTCAATTTGCAGCTATCGATACAAGCTAATTTAATGTTGCATTCTTGTTTTACACGCAGCTTCCATGCATTCTGTTACTAATTTGAATAACAGAAGAGCAACCTTGGGATAGACATACGTTTATTGTTGAAATGTTATTTGAAATGAACACGTACCTTAATATTGAAATAACTTATACTAGATAATTTCTAGGTATTTAAAACAATTATTGGTAACTCTGAGCAGTAATCTTATGTGAAGCTTACACAAATGTTGTATATGATAATGTAAAAATTAAAATGCTTAGTCTTACTCCTAAATATACTGCCTGGTACTCGCTGTACCTTCCGATTTAGTATTGTGCTTCACTCCTTTCACACTACATAGATACATAGACAGGAAGGCAGAAAAACAGACAGAGAAATAGATACTTTATTGCGATGCTTAGGGCATGGCCCGGTGGCAGCGCTGTCAATGTAATAATACAATGTAGAATATAATTAAAATAAGTAAACACTATGGGTAATATAATACCCTATCATAATGACAATACATCATACTATAATACAAAATAATAATACTAATGATAACAACAGTAATTATACAATTATTAAAAGTTTTATAATGCTTGTGATAGTGCAACATATGTTTACTACCCGACTATAAATCACTCTTCTTTAGTCTTTTTTAAAAATATTTACACTTAGTGACAAAGTATCCAGTAACTCTGCAGGTATGTTGCTCCATTCATTAATTGTTCTATTTGCGAAGGAAAATTTACCTATGTCAGCTTTCTGTTTCCCATTTCTTATTTTTTCAAGTAATCGTTTCTTTAATAATCACTTAGATATATTTTTCTAAGCAGATTCTCCCTTATAGGCTTTAAAAATTGCACATAGCCTTGCTCGTCTCCTACGTTTTTTTAGTTTGCCAGGAACTAGTAGTTCTAGTAAGATTTTCAAATCAATTTCTTCTTCCTATAAATTTAACTGGCCTTTTTTGAACTTTGAGTGCCAGTTTTTGCCCAACCCGATACGGATCCCAGCATGCATCTATTATATGCCGAACTAAATATGTGTGTGCTAAATTTCGCGACTATTTACACATATGCTGTTACAATTGGCTTTAGGTGGCTTATTTACATCTTCTAAAACCTCCAATAGTCGAAGTATTACAACTAAACATATATATGGCACTTGTCTGTATCCGTAATAATTTCTTTACAGGTTCTTATCCTAAAAAAGTCCCGATTTATCTCAGATTTGAGATTGTGTTTGTTTTATATCCCATATTTCCCGCGTATTTGTCCCTAAAATTACTGAAACACTACCCACTTCCGATATTATACGCTGTTTGCTTTCCACAAGCGTAGTTCTGCTCCACTTCTCTTATTAACATTCGTGTTAAAGGCACAGATGAGTCTATTTCCAAAACAGTTGTAAGCAGTGAACAGAAGGTTGAACTGCACAAGCGCATATTCCGGAACATCGTTAAGTTATCGCTCACTAGTGGGATCAAGCAACCTGTTCAGAACATGTATACCAAGAACAAGAAACAAGTGTGGAACAAGTCTAGACTAGTGAGGAGCATGATTGCTAGACCTGCCTCAAACTGAGAGCAACATGTACAGAACACATGCTCCATACAAACTCACCAGTGGAAGAGCTACTATAAGTATCTTTAATCTATCGTGTTTTAGTAAATCTTGTTGAAAATAGTTTTAGGAAATAACAACGCCAAAGTATCTGCCATATTTGTTGAAAATGTTTTCGCACCTTTAAAAGATCCTTAACTTGAATACAAAGAATGTAACCGGGTTTATGTATTTTCTCAAGTACACACACACACAGCCGCGCAGTGGCCGAGTGGTTAGACCACTCGCCTCTCACCTTGACGGCCCGGGTTCGATCCCAAGCTACCGCATGTGAGATTTGTGGTGGACAAAGCTCCGCTGGGGCGGGTTTCCCCCGCAATCGCATTCCACCGGTGCTCCGTTTTCATTCATGTATCATCAGTGTCATCACCTGCGCTGACATAAGTAGTTAAAGCGGGCGTTAAACACTAACAAAACACACATACACACGAGACAGCACAAGCACAAGCAAAATAATAAAATTATGTATTTTATTCATGGAATCTCAAAAGGTATATTTACGGTGAAATATTAATATCAAAATGTTGTGTGGAATGACATACTTCCTCTGCTTACTCTAAGTAATAGCGAAATTAAAAGCCTGCTCTGTTGCATCGCATCACTGCCTGTATTCATTCTTTACAAGCTATACCTACAAACGCTTATCATTCCAAATACTTCTTATTTTCATTAAAATACATATATCTCGTACTCATTCCGTTGAAGATCATCAAATTGTTAACAAGCATCTAATATTCAAACAAGTTCACATGCCATCTTAAACAAATTATTTTCATAAAAACTTACATATCTGTCTTATTTACACTAACCAATATAAACATTTGAGAAGCGGTTTTATAAAAGAACAAGGGAAGTACGTAAACTCTGAAGGCCTAGAAGTATGTCAAATCCTTTAAGAGCGGTCAATATTTGATGGCTTTGAAATGCCGTTCTTTTTACATGACTAGGAGAGCGAATAAGTAGCTACTTCCTACTTAAATAGAATTATTTTTTAAAGATTCAGAGCAATAACAGGCAATATCTCAGAAATGTTAACTTTTCAAATACATAAAAAGTATTTATTTTACATAAATATACAAAAGCTATTCAGTACGTAGAAGACTTAAAAAGTATTGCAATTTCAAGATATGCATGTAATTGCGTTTATTATATATATTAAATTTAAGACATAATTTAATTTGGTATTAAAATATTTTAAATATAGGATGTTTTGTTCAAAACTGGTTAGAAAATAAAAATGTGTGCCAAATATGGCATATGAAGTATAGGTTATTATAGGGTATTTACTAAAAGAAATCTTACCCTATTATTGGAAGAAGCTTAACTAAAATGCGAAATTTGGTAACGTACTTTTCGGTTTAGTTATGCACACACAAACGAGCTTTTTTTCTAAACTTGAGTATTTGCCTTAGGGGGCTCAAAACATATTTCAAGCCAAATTTGACTTTGAATACATTACTCCTACTTGATATAGATAATAGAGAAGTTAAAAATATACAGCATGCTATTAAACATGCACCTTAAATAGTTAAACAAGCACAACGTAAGAGCTGCTACTTAATTCAGTATTGAAACTATGATACAGCTACGTAAAGCAAAATGAAGGAGAAGCAATACCTTAAATACATTCTCACTATAAACCATTTCAAAAGCAAAATCCAATGAAACTCATTACCGGTATAGAAACGAGTCTCAGCAGGAACGCCGTAAATTCAGGCTACCTGCAATACCAATTTGAGGAATCGCCGTGTGAGCGGGCAACCCGTACAGCTTTTAGTGCAGAAACTCCGATTCCGCTCTGAATAGAGGGACTGAACGTGATTTTGCATGTATTAGGCAACTTTTGATCAGGAGGGTTATAATGCAAAGTAAGTGGGTTTCATTTGTAAAACTGAACTTCCACCGATAAAAAATATTGTTGATGCTAACTTCATCTTTTGGTATAAATCTATTTAATTGAAATGCAGTTGAAATACCTATAAAAGTATTGGCAACTGCCCCGTAGCTCAATCGGTAGAGCACCTGTCTACTGTGCAAGAGATCCTGACTTGATTCTCGGCTGGGATGGGAAATTATCTAGTTAAAATGTTCCTCCTCAAAGTGTGGACTATGAATGTGTTTGAGTATTGGTCAAGTCAAGTTCACCAAAGATAAACATCTACAACAATTGCTCCAAAGGAGAAGACGCCGAAATTACCTAGATGGTAAATGAAAAGATCCGATGTGCCATACTCACATGGCTTTCTCCTGCTGCTCTACAAAAAACTTCTTACAAAGGATTATTCTTCTTTCTACACAAAGCTAATCGAGATAAACATTAGCAGAATGTTCTTATTACTTAGTTCCTTATAATTAGAAGGGAACTAAAGGAATGCTATATGCTAAAGTGATAATCAAATGTTTTAAAAGCTGTCCTTGCTTGGCCAGAAGTAGAACAAAAGAAAATCGGATATTTCCTGTCTGAAAAAAGTATAAACACTTCACAATTAAAACCAATAATAAGGAATATATCGCAAGCGGTTACCTCCACGAAAAAAAAGGTATACGACATAAACTGTATATTTTAACGAGATCTACATTTTTTGTAATAATCTTTCGTCTTACCTCTTACAGTGTACTGGCTATGCAAAATTTAGCAACATTCATCGAGAATAAACAGGTCTTCAGAAGCTGTTCCCAGAAAATTCGAGATATACATTTTATTTGCTATGGAAATGGCTTTAGTATGTGGCATTTAATCAAAATATTTAGAACCATTTTTAAGAAAAACAAAATGTTCAAAAAATTTTACATGTAAAAAGTAGTTAGGGGTGGGAGGATTTTTTTGGAAATCTTCGTGTTGCATCCTTGGAAGATACCAAACTTAAATATCAAGTTTGGCATTTAACCGTCGTTTCGTTTTTGAGCTTTGCTGTCCAAGGCCACACAGAGAGACTGACGTCTATATTGACAGACACACACACAGGGACCTTTTTCTGAAAACGATTATTTTTATTCAGGGGGCCCTAAAACATATATTTCGAGTGAAATCTGGTAAATATTTTCGGAAAATACAATACCTTCTCTATCCACTATGTGCATTATACATACAGGGCTAGAGAAAGTAAAAAAGTAATACGTGGAATTATCAGTAATCCTAAATTGTCTCCGATATGTAGATTTGAAACCTTTTGATTATCTTTTGTTACGGTTATGTGAAGATTTTAAGTGGGTATGATAGCCCACTTAAAATCTCAACCGGCTCCTCAATTTCATACTCCAGAAAATGTCGGTCAGTATCTCCTCAGGTTTTATTCAAGAGAGTAAAAAATATTCTGATAACGTTACAGTGGTCGTCCTCCGTGGTCTGGTGGCAATATGCTAGCTTCTAGTTTCCAAGGTTGCAAGTTCAAATCCGGCAAAGAGCAATGGACTTTTTTTTTTTTTTGACGTAAAAATTCTTAGCATGGCTTCCTTCGAAAGAGAAGTACAGCCGCTGGTCCCGTAAGGTACATAGAAAGGACCTCGAGTCTGATAAAGAGGCCTCTGAGTAATATTAAGCAACCTCTCACACCCAATATTAGAATGGTACACTAAGAATCACAGCATCCATAAATAAAACTCAATTTCAAAGAAATGATGTACACGTTGAATTATTAGTTGAAGGTTTCCTGTATTAATTCTTGGAAAATGTTTCTGAATATTAGATTATTTTTATGCTTCGAATAAAAAAATTAATATACTACCTAAATAAAGAATGTAAAGTAATTTGTTTTCTTCCCTGCCTGTCTCTCTGCAATTAAAGGTTATTAATGTATCCGAAAACTGGTATGTATTAAGACTAAATGTTCTACATATAATGTATCTCTGTAGCATTGCTTTCTTATTATTTACGGATTCATTAACACCTAAAGATTAAAAGGATCGTCATAATATTCGAGTTTATTGTGACCATATTTGATTTGTGAGGATTTTTCTATGAATTTTCTGATTTAAATAGACTCTTCTCAGAAGCTAATGAAATATCTAAATTAAACTTTAGTAGAATGAACACAACAAAACAGCACGTCTTTTAAGAAAATAACTTTAACTAATAAACTTATTTGATAAATGTAAGCTAGTGAACTTAGAAAGCATGCACCTTTCTCCCGTAAATATTTCATGTGCTATCTTCAGCAATTTTTGAAACAAGAAGTAATTTAATATTATTGGAGGCGGCGCCGTGTTAGACCACACGTCTCTCACCTAGACGGCCCAGGTTCGATCCCAAGCGCCTGCATGTGGGATTCGTGGTGGACGAAACGGCTTCTGGGTGGGTTTTCTCCGGATCCTTCGGTTTCCCCCGCCACTCATGCCACAAATTACTCCATTATCAGCTTTCCAATCATCAATTTCGCTTATATTTCATATCATCCACTTCATGTTCATGTCGGGCTACGGGCCGACCCCTCGTAACAGGTTCTCCATTCTGTGCTTTCCTGCCGTAGGCTCCCCAGCAGGCTCTTCGATATATCATAGAAATTAAATGAATTAATGAGTTAAATCATTTCGTCATAAAGTATTGTCAAAATAAATTGAAGTAAGACACAAACTGACAGGCCCTATGCTAATAAAAGTACCACACATTCACTAAAATATCTTACTCAAGAAGAGAAAATGGTTGACTAAGAGAGGAATTGTTAGTCAAAAGATAACGAAGAGTGGCAAGCTGATTAATACGATCAGTTATTCCTCCTCTTTGAAACCTAACTGTCTGCATGAATGAATAAATAATTGAATGAACTCTCCTGTCTTCACGTTATTAAGGCTTGGATGTTATTATTAAATATTGATAAAACTGTCAACATTCCCGTACCTCCTTTCGCCCTCGAGAATTTCTCAGAACGACTGGTTTTCTTTTCTTCAAGATACTCCTAGTAAAGACACGTCATAGAGCTTATTAAAACGCGCTCCATAGTGCTTTCCTTAACTCCCAACCCCTTCCCACTTTCGCTACAAAATCAATTGCTTATTTTATTCCTTTAGAACACAGAACTGTACTAATAGTTTTGTTTAAAGGAGAAACAATCATTAAAAATTCTGATGTGTTACACTCGCATGACTTTCTCTAGCTACTTCTTTCTACACATGCTAATCGAGATAAACATTAGCAGAATGTTCTTATTACATAATTCCTTATAAGTAGAGGGAAACTAAAGTAATGCGCTTTGCTAAAGTGATAGTTAAAATGTTTTAAAGGTAATCGTTATGCGATTGTCGTTGCAAATCACTTCTTTGCTTGGACAGGAGTAGAACAAAAGAAAAACGGACACTTCATGTCTGAGAAAATTGTAAGTACTTTACAATTGAAATCAATAACAAGGAATATCTCGGAAACAATTACCTCCAAAACAAAAACGTAAAGGATATAGATTATGTGTTTTGACAAGCCCTACATTTCTTGTGCAGTAAGTTTTTGTCTGTTTCCTACGGTTTAGCAATAAGGCAAAATTCGGCACAATCATGCAGAATAAAGAAGTCTTTATGGGCTATTCTCATAAAGTTCAAGATATACATTTTTTGGGATGCAAATATCTTTAATATACGGGATGTTAATCAAAATCGTTAGTCATTTTTAAAAAATAAAACTTTTCGAACTTTTCCAAGTAAAGGGTAGTTTGTGGTGCAGTATTTTCTTAAAAATCCTTATGTCGTATTATTGGAAGGTACCAACCCTTAATACCAAGTTTAGTATTTAACGTTATTTCTGTTTTTGAGCTATGCTGTCCACACACATTCTTCTAAAAAAATTTTGTTTTTGATTCAAGGAGACCCAAAACATGTATTTTCCGTGAAATCTCGGTATTGAACTTTTAGGTGCAGTACAATACTTTCTCTATATACTATGTACACAGTATCTGTAGAGAAAGCAAAGACCTAGTGAAATCAGATATGAATGGGGGCTTTAAATGTTTAAATTATTGAAACATACATACATACATATTTCAGGAATATTGAATAATAGCTCTGTCGACTGGAACATTTTGATTCAAACCCTACTTGCTGAGTAATATTTTCTAAAAATTAGTGTTGATTTTTGTATTTTAATATAAGGCATTCAATATCTAAGGTAAAAGTTTGTAATCTCAAACCCTATACATCATTCTTTACACCGGATCAAGTTTGAGAGGTACATCTTTTAACAATACTATTTAAA
The DNA here is from genome assembly GCA_030762935.1 of Hymenopus coronatus. Classification (NCBI taxonomy): domain Eukaryota; kingdom Metazoa; phylum Arthropoda; class Insecta; order Mantodea; family Hymenopodidae; genus Hymenopus; species Hymenopus coronatus. Next base: position 47,393,170 of record CM060885.1, on the reverse strand, counting down.
ATGCTATATACTAATAAATGTCAGGCTGGTTGTGCGTGTCAATATTTCAAGTTAACACATTAATTGATCTTTACTTTAACTGTAGTTATTCACAGCGAAATGTTCTCCAAAGCTAGGCTAAGCTGATGATTTACTGTTGAATGGACGTTTAAAGCCGCATATTCGGCTTCGAACTATTCTATTTAAAGTAAGTTTAGGTGCAAAATTTTGGTTAATATATAATACTTTGCAAATCTGTATGGATAACTTACTTCACTAATTCTTTTGTTTTGTTCTATTTTGCAGGTGAGTCCAGTTGAGCAGGAAGCCAAATTTAGCAACGGCTCTATCATGTTAGCTTCTTAGAAGTCGGTATAGAAGAAAGAATGTATCTGTTTTCTTTAGTTTTGTCTCTTGTTTTCGAAGGTAAGACTAGTAATGTACTTTATTTTAGTTTATTTAAGATCTTTTAGCTATATCCGCTTTTGTGTATCTTGCAATAACTGGTTAGGTGTGGAATACAAAATGACAGAGGGATTCTGTTAAACATTAAATACAAAATCTCATGTGTACCGTTCTCATGACTTTTTCTACATCTCTGCAAAAAATTATTGTTAAAAAGCTTATTTTTCTCTTTACTTAATACTAATCGAGAAAACAAATAGTATAAATGGTATTATTACTCAAGGGAAACAAGACACTACACCAAGCTAAATCGGTACTCAAATCTTTTAAAAGCTGATTACTACGTATATGATTGAAGTGCCATTGTTTGTATGGCCAGGAGTTGACAAATTCCCGTATGAAAAATTTATTTTAAGGTTGAAACCATTAACAATGAATATCTCAAAAACAGTCAACTCCAGTAAAATGTTTATAACATAAATTTTATGTTTTAATGAACTCTACAATTTTGTATAGTAAGTTTTTGTCTAATTCATACGGTTTATCAGTTATGCAAAATTCCGCAAAATTCATCTAGAATGAATATGTATTTTGAATCTATTCCCAGAAAACTCGAGACACATTTTGTTTGTCATGTAAATATCTTTAACATACGATATTTAATCAAAATTGTTGGAGCCATTTTTGAGAAAATGAAAATTTTCGAAAAGTTTTCCATGTAAAATGTAGTTGGGGGTGGGGGATTTTCTTCAAAATCGTCTTATCGCATCCTTGGTACGATCCTTAACGGTATTTTCGTTCTTGAGCTATGTTGACGAAAGACACACACACACACACGCACACACACACATACACAAAATGCTTTTTTTAGATTCAGGGGGACCCAAAATTTGTACATAAATCCAGTGAAATCTCGGTATCGAATTTTGGATGCAATACAATACCTTTACAGTAGGTTCGGCTGATAATTCCTGGGCCTCTCAATGAAAACAGCACTTAAACATCCTTTGTTTTGCTTTATTTGTCAACATAAACTCCATGAAGGCTAAGATATGTGTCATATCGGTGTTCTAATTTAATTAAACCATTTCTGTATTGCAATTTATCAAGTTCCTCAAAATACCTGTTTACCGCATCAATGACCTCCTCTTTGCTGTAAAATCTTCGTCCCAAAGAAATTGTTTGAGGTTTGGGAACAGACGGCAGTCACTTGGTGCTATAACTGGCGAATAGGATGGATGTTCAAGCAATTCCAGCTTTAATTCGCACATCTGCCTCATTTTAATGACTGAAAGATGGGCCGGAGCATTGTCGTGATGAAGCAAGATTTTATTAATTTATTTTTCTTTTAACCTCATCACTCAACCTTTTCAGGAAGCTTGCGTAATACCCAGTGATACTTTTCTAATATCAATCAATTAAAATAGTTCCCTGTGCATCCCAGAAAACACTCGCCATAACCTTGGTAGCTGACAAAATTGAATTTGCCTTTTTTGGTGTTGGTTCACCTGGCACAATCTACTGTTTTGACTATGATTTACTTTTTTGGAGTGTAGTGATGTTTCCAGTTTCATCGAAGGTAATAAGCTGTCTCAAAAAATTACTGGGATTTTTACGGTAGAACGCCACATTCTTTACAGAAACAGTTTTTCTTTGCAACTTTTGATCAGGTGTCAACAAACGCGTCACCAATTTTGCACAGACTTGTGAAAGCCCAAAACATTAGTAAAATATTACCTGCACATTCTTTTGATATGTTTACAGCTTCTGCTATCTCAAACAACTTTAATCTGCGCTCTTCCACTGCTAAACGATAAATTTGGTCAATGATCTCTTGAGTTGTCACTTCTATAGGGCGTCCAGAGCGAGACTCATCACTAGTGCTCGTACGTCCCAATTTTAAACTCTGCAACCCACCTTTTAATCATTGAATATGAAGGGGAAGAGTCTTTCAATATACTGTCCATTTCTTCTTTGGTTTCTTTAGGCATTAAGCCTTTCAAATGGAAGTATTATTAATCACTGATATTTTTTACAAATCCTCCATTTTGGTGAAAACTCCAAAGTTTCCTGTTTAAAATGCTGTCATTCAAAAATTAAACAAGCTATTGACCTGTAGCTATGGATACCAGCTGGTCTTGAGTTAAATTGTACGATGCTATCGTATAACTGGCCTAGTGGCGCCATATCTGTGTGAGGCCCGGGATTTATCAGCCCACCCTCGTACACTATGTACGTGGTACGTGTAGAGCAAGTAAAACGCGCCATAAGAAACCAAAGAATTGTTACAGTTCCTTCTACTCGACTGTACATAAAACTAAATGTCTAATGTCTTTGATAGCTTGGATAATATATTTACCGTGGTTCTGATTGTTACGTTTATTGAAAATAGAAGTCATTTGAGCACTGTTTACCGAGACAAATTTCGTGTTTGCTGTTGAGCATCCTCTAAAAATGTATTTTGACTGAAAATGGTAGGGCCTTCTTGATTAAATCTAAGTCTACCTTTGAAGGACACGTTGATGAAACAAACCTATTACATCGATGGTAAAATATTCTCCAACGCGACAATACTCCTGCATCCGCGAAACAACTTCCAAAGTCACTTATTGTTGGTCCAAAGTTGACTTCAGCTCCTCGAGCCATGGTTGAATGATCAAGTAGATGCAACAGTTCCCGGGGAAAATAGCTATCAACATTGCGGTCCCCATGGCCACGCCCGCTAAAATGCTCCGCTATGGTGCCACGTGGCGCAGGGGATCCAGGGTTCGAGTCCCGCCTTTGGTATGGGTGTTTGTGTGTTATAAATGTGTGGGTATTAGAAGAAAAAACGCATAAACGCTAATCAAATATAAAGACAAAAGAAATACGAGAGAAAAAAAAGAGAAAGAAACATTTAATTCAATTTTACTTTCTCTAGCTGGTGAGTGTGTACAATGTACACAGTGGATAGAGAAGGTATTGCGTTTCATCCAAAAATGTAATGACGAGATTTCACCGGCAATATATGTTTTTGGATCCCCTGAGTCCGAAAAAAATCATTTTTAGAAAAAGCTCCCTGTTTGTGTCTGTTCGCAGTATGGCTGAAAAACGAAAATTCCGTTAAATACCAAACTTAATATTTAAGTTCATTATCGTCCAAGAATGCGATATGAAGATTTTCAAGAAAATACAAAATTTACAAAAAGTTTACTGTCTCAAAAATGGCTCTAACTATTATATATCTCGTATATTTAAGATATTTACGTGACAAATAAAATTTACGTCCTGAATTTTCTGAGAATAGCTTCTGAAGACCTCTTTATACTGGTTGATTTTTATTGAATTTTGCATAACTGGTAAACCGTAAGAGATAGAAAAAAACTTACCTCATAAAAATATAGATCACGTTAAACACATAATTTATGTCATATGTCTTTTTCGTTAAATTGGCCATTTCTGAGAAATTCCATTTTATTTAAGACTTGATATACTTAAACTTTTCTCACACGGAAAGTTGTAAACTTCTGGCGTTGCATAGAAACGGATTGTAACATAGTAACCAACTTTTTAAGATTATCGTTTAGCCTAATGTATTCCCTTACTTTGCTTCTACTTACAAGGAAGAAAATAATTAAAGGAATATATGCTAATGTTTATTTCAGTTATCATAAAGTTAATAGAAGAATATGCGCAATTTGGTACAGCGATGTAGAGAAAGTCATTTGAATGGAACACATAAGATTTTTAATATACGTAATGGAGAAAATAAAAGTTGAATTAAGAATTTAACTTAGGCTCTAGGAGACAGTCCTAGATAATGTAAAGGCACGAAGTTAACCGAAAGTTGTTTGATGAACATTATATAGCAATTGTGATAGAAAAGCAGATTTGACGTGCAGGTACTGGTGAAATCAATAGATACATGATGCTCCTTAATGACGTAGGTCGTCTCTAAACTGGATATAGAGTGCTGTCGCCAGCTATGAAATGGCAGCTGTTTACCTCTCATTTCGTCCAAACAACCGTCCATCAACGAGCCAACCAGCTTGCTACATTATCTCGTCCACACAGTTACCAGATACCATATTTTGTACTTTCTCTCTCTCTCTCTCTCTCTCTCTCTCTCTCTCTCTCTCTCTCTCTGTCAGCACTATACCGCGGATAACAATCATCCTATCTCTTTGATAGAAACAAAGGAAATGTAAGGTTTGCATATATGGCTCACTATTTATTTCCTCTACTGCTTAGGAAAGGTGTAGTAAGCAGCTAAATTGGGCATCATGAATTCTTGTCAGTTTGAGATACGTGCTCTTTTTTTCTTTCTCTACACGTACTATGTATATAGTGTATAGAGAGGGTATTGTATTCCACTCAAAAATGCGATAACTAAATTTCATCGGAAATACATGTTTTGGGTCCCCCTGAATCCAAAAAAGACGTTTTTGGAAAAATGTCCGTGTGAGTGTGTGCGCGCATGCGCGCGCGTTTGTCTCTGAACAGCACAACTCGAAAGCGAAAACACCGTTAGTTAATAAATTTGGTATTTAAGTTTAGAATCTTTCAAGGATGCGACACGAAGATTTTCAAGAAAATCTCTCCACCCCCAACTACCCTTTACATGCAGCTTTTTTTCGAAAATTTTGATTTTCTCAAAAATGGCTTTAATGATTTTGATTAAAAACTCTTATATTTTAGACACTTACCTGCCAAATGAAATGTGTATCTTGAATTTTCTGGGAATAGCCTCTAAAGACTGCATTATTCTGGATGAGCTTCACGGAGTTTTGCATAACTTCTAAACCGTAAAAGATGAACAAAAGCTTACCACACAAAAAAAATGTAGAGCACCTTAGATACCTACAATTAATGATGTATAATTTTTTTCGTGGAAGTGATTGTTTTTGAGATATTCCTTAACTTTTTGTTTCAGCTCTGAAAAACTTATACTTTTCTCATACGGGAATTTGTCAAACAAAGGAACCTGTCCATACAAATAAAGAAACTTTAGTCACATAGCAACCAGCTTCTGACTATCTTTAACTTACGGTACTCTCTTATTTCGCTTCTAGTTACAAGGAAGCAAGTAAAGAGACTGTTTCTGTTAATTTTTTTCTCGATTAGCATGAAGTAAATAGATGTGTAAGCTTTCTAACAATAATTTGTTGCAGTGATGTAGAGAAAGTCATATAAATGGAAAAGATTTTTTTAATATAGAAAGGTATAAAATCTTTTGAAGAATATCAAGAAATTATAGTTGGTAATGGTTAGCTCTATGAACAGTTTGAGCCATTAGCAACTAAAGGAATGCTGATCTAGGGGGAGCCTAGTAAGGCAGCTGTAGTGTTTCAACATGTCACAAAATTGGTCATCTTCATCGTGATTGCTTTAAGAGGAAATCACATGATGCCAATAAGCGTAAGAAGTCTTGTAATGCCTTTAATTTATGATAATTAGCAGCTACGGTTGGTTTTGACCCTAAACCTATGCATTCGAATTTAGTGGCAAATAAAACGTCGTCATTGCTGTGAGTTTTAGTGGAAATAGCTAAAGTTCCTAATTTTGCCTTGTGTGATACGGCCAAGTTAGTGAATTCTTAACGAGTAAATATTCTCCCTTCTACGTCAAATGTACGGGTATAACAGCAGAACGATAACGACAATAGAGGTAAATGTTGGTTGCATTATTTTTTTTTCTTTCAGTTGAATCCAATCTAAATTTCTTCCACAATTTATACCAGTTGGATTTGCTGGCAGTAAAGGATGAATTTGCTACCATAATGCAGTTATGTATTTTTAGAAATAAGTGATTTTAAGTTCCTAAAAGTCGAGAATAGGCTTTAAAAAAGTTTCGTCTTAGTGCGTGTTGGTATCTGTGTCTTGTCCGTGTATGTGAGTCGGTATGTCCATGTATCTGTGTCAGTAATGTATACCAAACTTGGTATTTAAGTTTACTATCTTCCAGGGATGCGACACAAAGATTTTGAGAAAAATCCCCCCACCCTAAGCTACTCTTTACGTGAAAAAAATTTAGAAAGTTTTGATTTTCTCAAAAATGGCTCTAACGATTTTGATTAAAATACAGTATATTAAAGATACTAATATAGAAAATAAAATGTATATCTTGAATTTTCTGGGAATAGTCTCTGAAGAGCTCTTTATTTTGGATGAGCTTTGCCTGATTTTGCATAACTAGGAAGCCGTAAGAAATGGACAAAATCTTTTTTCGCAGAGCTGACCATTTTAAGATATTCCGTGTTATTTGTTTCTATTGCAAAATACATGAACATTTTCACATACGGGGATTTGTGAACTCCTGGCAATGCTTAGACCAGCTTTTAATGTTTTAGCCTAGTGTATTCCCTTATATTCTTTCTGCTTACAAGAAAGAATTTCTGCTAATATTTATCTCGATTACATGCAACAATAATTTGTTACAGACTGCCTCCATGGTCGAGTGGTCAGCGAGCTGACTTCTCACCCGGGGTTCGAATCCCTGCTGGGGCGGAGAACTTTTCTTTAGCCAGAATTATTCCCTACAGAGTCTGAAAGTTTGTATGTGAGTTTGAATGTGTGCGTGATTGAGTAAAACAAAATGATTTAAACCAACGTAAAAGTACCTACAGACAACGAGTTGTTGTGATATGAGCTTGGATGTTAAAAAGGGCCATATCAATGAAACAATTAAAACAAATTGTTACAGAGATGTAGAGACAGATTTTATAGCGTTTCACGCTCTCTATTGCTACATATGGAACCACAGGCGATGACACTGAATAATACACGGAATGAAGATGGAGCCCCGGTGGAACGTAATGGCGAAGAAACATTAGAATCCGGAGAAAGCTCTCCCCTGCGCCGCTTTAACTGTCACAAATACCACAAGCGGTGTCTGGGATCAAACCCGGCCCGGCGAGCGGCGAGGGGTCTAATCATCGGCCAGGGCGCGGCCTGTAAAAGGGGATGCGACTGACTCATCCGGTAAATTAGAGCGTACATCCCCAGCTGACTGGTTTTTCGCAATTACATTAAATTAAGAAGTAGGAGGTAGAGGCAAATAGGGATTTAAAAATTCTCTTTCACAAAGTGCACTATGGAATTATGTGATACTACATTGTCGGAGCATTGCTCATGAAAATTGGATTAACACAACCCTCTTCTAAAAGTTGACATTGTGCGCATGGCTTTATTCCTTTCGCTGAAGTTATTAGAACCGTTAATAAATAAGAATCATGCCTACATCAAATAATGACCGATAGATGATAACAGCAAAAGCACAACTTTACGATGATTTGCATGTAATTGGTGACATTTTCTGGAAATGGTTGACAGACTTTCTGTTTTGGCACAAATAGCAAAGGTTATTAATGAATAATTAGTTGCGTATTATGCAAGTATTGTTTTTAATTATCATATTTATACAATAGAAATATAAGAATATAAATCGTTACATCGTTTGAATGTTCATTGTTTGACACTAACGGCTGTTTATTTTTCGAATGAAGGAAAAATAGACCAACTCTTTAAAGAGGTGACTAACGCTTAAGCTTACTGTATTCCCCTAACTCCGTTGTGTCTGCACGAAATATGTAATACAAGTGTTTCTGTAATGTTTATTTCGATTAACACGAAGTAGATAGAAGAATAAACCTTTTTAAGAAAATTTTGCTGAAGAATCGGTAGAAAAATTCCTGTGAATACACAACGTCTGAATTTTTGTTTTTGAGAATGAGATTTTTCTAAAAATGCTTCTTTGGGATCAGTAGTCTTTAACAGAGAGTCGGTTAAATCCCGTTAGCGTATTTTTGAGTGATGTACAATACTCCTCATACTCCTCATGCTCATAATAGAGAAAGTATAAACACTTTCGTTGTTTTACCTCGTACTTAGTGTTTTAGGTAGAGACTCCTGTATCAAAAAAAACCTATCTTAAAATAATCTGATGTGTTCCATTCACATGACTTTCTCTATATCTCTGTAACATATTATTATTACTAAACTTATTCTTTTAATTATTTCATGATAATCGAGAAAAATTAGCAGAAATAATCTTATTTCTTGCTGTATTGTAAGTAGAAGCGAAATAAGGTAGTACCGTAGGATAAACTGAAAGCCTAAAGCAGGTTGCTATGTGATTGTAGTTCGTTTGTTTGTATGGACAGGAGTAGGCAAATTTCTGTATGAGTTTTTAAAAGCTGAAACCAAAAACAAGTAAAACGATCAACTCCACGAAAAAATCTATATAAGATAACTTGTGTGTTTTAACGTGTTCTACATTTTCTGTGTGTTAAGTTCTTGTCCATCCCTTACGGTTTAGTAGTCATGCAAAATTCATCCAGAATAAAGTAGTCTTCAGAGGCTATTCCCAGAAAATTCAAGATATACATTTTATTTGTCAGGTATTTAATATCTCTAAAATGTATATTTTAACCAAAGTCGTTTGAGCCATTTTTGAGAAAATCAAAATTTTCGATTATTTTTCCATGTAAAGAGTAGTTGGGATGGGAGATTTTCTTGAAAATCTTCGTTTCGCATCCTTGAAAGATACCAGACTTAAATACCAAATACACACAGACAGACAGACAAGACACACACACTGACATTTTTCTAAAAATACTTTTTTTTTTGGATTCAGGAGGTCTCAAAACATGTATTTCCGGTGAAATCCCGATATCGAAATTTTGGTTGCATTACAATACTTTCTCTATTCACTATGTACATAGCTCGTATAGAGAAAGTAAAATTAGTGCCTTGTGTGTATGGGTGTTTGTGTGCGTGTGTTTTTAACTATGGATGGGATAACCGAGAAACGAAAAGTCAGTTGAATAGAAAATTTCATGTTTTAAATTCAGCAATTTCCAAGGATAGGACACGAAGATTTCAAGGCACATCCCCCATCCCAAACTACCCCTTAAGTTGAAAATTGTTTTAAAACAATTATTTTCTCAAAATGGTTCTAACGATTTTGATTAAAAGAAACAAATATTTAAGAAATTTTATGAGGAATGAAATGCACACATTTAATTTTCTGGGATTACCGTCTAAATCCCTTTTTATTTTGGTTGTATTTTTTTAAACTGATAAAGTGTAAGAGATAGAAAGAACCTACTACATGGAATCGTTCTCTAATTATTTTTAGTGGACTTAACCGATTTCAAGGTATTCCGTGTTATTGGTTTCAGTTGTTTCTTACTTATATTTTTCCCGAATGGAAAGTCGTTATTTCTTTCTTCAGGTCAAGCAGAGAACGGAATTCCAAAGCCCTCAGTATAGGGTCCAATTCTTTAAATATGCAGATTAAGGCTAACGCATTTCTTTAATCCTGTTAAGTATGACCGTTGAATTCGTTATAAAAGTAATTCTGCGTATTATTGTCTGTTCAGCGGTGTTAGAGCAAGTGAGCTCATCCTCAAGTAACACTTTAATCTGTGGGAGGGGAACACGTATGCTGAACTCATTCCCGGCTTGACAAAACCGTGTTACAATACTTTAATCAAAGTCTGATTAGGAGTCTTCAAAATCTACTGGAATTAGACAGTACTCAGTGAACACTTGGAAGTGCGCCCCATCCCACTAGCTAAAACACCACCGATCAGACACTGGATGAATATATATATATAAATTAAATACGTCTCCTTTTTTGTTGTAGAGCTCACAGAGTTGACTATCACCTGAGCCTAGTGTATTCTCTTATTTCCCTTCTGCTTAGAAGGAAGCAAGTCATACAATAATTGCTGTTAATGTTTAACTCGAGTAGCTTGATGCATATAAAATAATTCACAACAATTTGTGAAACAGCTAGAGAAATTGACGTGAATGGGATACATAAAATTTTTCTATGAATGCCGGTGACTAACGTGAATTTTAAAATAACAATATTTACGCAGTCCCCTATAATATACGTCTCATTGCCAAAGAGCTTATAATAAGATTTTAGGACAACAAATGTATTACGTAAATCAGGATTTGGTAATAGCCCTAAACTGAATGTAACTTTTCTTTTATAAACCTCCAGGATACCTTGTGAACCTTTTTATAAGTGCAAGGGATTAAATAGTGTAAAATTATTATATTGTTGAGCTCTTGTTGTATGTAGAGGAAAACATTTATGCACAGTTTTAATTAATAAAACAATAAGGTAAGTCAGCAAAAGACTAGAAATGCTGTTAATGTCTAACTTCCCCATCAATTCAAAATCTTCTCGGGCTTCTAGCCAGGTAAAAACTTGGCTTGACACCAACGTTTCGAAGAAGTGCATCTTCCTCGTCTTCAGGGTGAACTGATGGTTTGAGCTTGCGGAGACTGGTATTTATAAGAGCTGGGATGAAGCTAACATCTGATTGGTTCGCGAGATATTATGGCCTGGTATTTAAGATGACTCAGACATGGGCACGGACTTATCTCGCGAACCAATCAGATGTTAGCTTCATCCCAGCTCTTATAAATACCAATCTCCGCAAGCTCAAACCATCAGTTCACCCTGAAGACGAGGAAGATGCACTTCTTCGAAACGTTGGTGTCAAGCCAAGTTTTTACCTGGCTAGAAGCCCGAGAAGATTTTGAATTAACACGTCGCCAGGAAAGCTTCAGTTCTTATTTTAAATTCCCTATCAAGATTATGCAAGGTACAATCCAGTCATCGTATCTTTAGTGACACATGTTACACTAAATTTACAACTCAGAATTAAAGAATTAAAGAATTATGGTTTTAAACCACATTTGAAGATGTAACAATCTTTTTGAAACTTAGTACTAAGGAAAAAGTTCATATTTTACGCTAAATTGAAAATTTCAAGGATGAATAAGCACTTTCAGTGATGCCTGTGAAGTTGCACTAAATACACATGGTATCGTTGAAATGGTTGTTTAATCCATGTTTCATAGCTGTAATTTTTATGCTTTGTACTGTCCGTCACGGTGATCATTTCTAGTAAGTACTTAATTTAAGGGGAACTAAATACTTGCTTTCTAAGCCTGCATCAGCTCCCGAATTGCCATTAGCTGATGAAGCTGTGAAAGTTTCGAAATGTTTTGCTGGCTTCATGCCAGTTAATGGGCAATCGGATTCAATTTATCGAGTTTCATGCGAAGTCAATTTTATATTGCATAAAAAGCATAACAGTATTCAATATTTTGAAACATGGTAAATAATCTCGTGATATTCTGCTTGTAGTATTGATTGCTTTTTGAGATAGATCTGTGAAACGTCAGATAACATTTTAAGTAGTGCGCCTGGACTCTATGGGAAACAGAATCACGGCAATGCTTTGTGAACAAAGTGATGGTTTCCCTACTGCTCCGGCTAATGGATTACTCCGGCTGAAATGTTCTGGCGCTAGATGCTGACGGAACATTGACTGCGAGTGAGTGGCGGATACGTTAAGTGACAAGTGAACATTCCACCTTCAACAGAACTAACACGATAATCAGCTTAATAGCTAAAGCATCTAGGATTAGGTATGGTCTACAATTCTTGATTAAATTCGTAGAACTTCTGGTATAAGTCTACTTGCATTAAACCCAACCCCTCTAATACTGAAATAGTCGTTTGGATTGTGCAGCATATTAATAGTTATTAAACTATAGAGTTTAACCATGAGTAGAACAATTTAAAACGCGACCCGCAGGGGAGAGTTTTAAGTCCTGCGTCTGAATAACAGAGGTCTGTGCACTTGTATAAATACATTATTTTATCCTACAGATACAATAAATTAATATATAACAAATATTTAGTTAATGATTTTACATTAGACAGTAATAAATTAAATAAGGTATAAGGCATTTAATTGCGGCGTTCTTATAGTTATAAAACATTGCCGGCTATGCATGAAAATTAATTTTGTTTTTATTGCTGCTAGTTCCAAATTGATTAAGTTTACGATGGACGTTGAGAACGTTAATATATCGATTCCAAATGATATATTAACTGAAGCAAAAGAAACAGTTCAGAGTTTATTACCGTCGACTTTACTGAAATTCTAAGAAAAGCATTTTCAGTAATTTAAGGATTGCAGATACGAAGAAATTTTCAGGGCATTAATGAAGAGGTGATCACTTTATCCCAGTCGTTACTGGAGCAACGAGTGAATTTTGTTTACGTAATCCCATCCGTTGCGCTAATAACTATCACTTTTATTTGAAGTCCAAGTTTTCTTATGTCGTTTCTGCATAACAACGGTGTCTATTACAAATATCTGACGGTTTAATAAATTAGATTCTCTACTACTCGTAAGTACGCAGTGATGTTGTGGCAGTTTTTCATTTATGTTCAGAAAATGTGAAGAAAAGTAGCGATGTTTTATGTGTAAGACAGGCGTCCCAACATGTGGCCTGTAGCCTCTTGTGGTTCTTTGGTTCATCCATTGCTTTTGAGGCTTGATATACAATAACTTTGACATAAGCCGCAGTGTGCCTCCCACTCCGTTGTATCCCTACACATCAGATTGTTCCAAAGCTGTTCTTCTGGGTCAGAGAATTTGTGAGTATGCAAACAGTACTCAAAAGACGGTTGGAGAGCGTAAGTATTAAAGCTGTGTTGTTTTATATAAAATATGTCTAGCGGTGAGGTTCGTTGACCATATAGGTGGGAAGAAACATTTCTGTTTACCAAAAAGGAAGGATTTTCAGTGGCCTAGATGACAAAAAGTGACAGTTCCGGTAAGAAAATAGAACATATAGGCATATACATGGAAGGGTGTCAAAGAAGATTAAAAAAACATCAACCTGCAGAACATTGATTCGAGTTGTAAAATCAAACCCATTCTAGTTCTAGCAAATGAAATAAAACTGAATTGGGGTAAAGAGGAATATGCTGCAGTTAGGAAGAAAGTAAAAATAAGGAACGGCTTGGTTTAGGTGGGAGCAAGACCATTCCAGTAGGAGAATTTGCCCCCTCCTAGAATAGCTGAGTACTTACGACTCGCAGGAGTCTGTTTGAGGCATGTATTAAAGCTCAGCACTGGGATAAGCTTTTGTCATCACTGAATTATACGAGGGTCGGCTTATGAGTCCCGGGCCTCACTCAGATATGACGCCATTCTGCGAGTTACATGGTAGCATCTTATAGTTTAGCTCTAAACTAGCTTGTATCCATAGTTACAGGTCAATAGCTTGATTAGTTCTTGAATGAAGGCATTTTAATTTAGAGTTTTCACGAAAATGGAGGATTGGGTAAAACGAGCAGTGATTAAATCTTAGATTTGAAAGGCTTAAGCCTAAAGCAATCGAGGAGGAAATGGTCAATACATTGAAAGACTTTATTGATGTCAAGTAATTAAAGCTATTACACAAACTCTAACTATATGGGTCGTGGATCGTGCACGATATTTCAAATACAAGTTAAAGCTGACAAAAAGAATCAAGTGAGAAAAGCATAGAGATAAATATCCATGACTCGGACTAACTGAACAAATTTGATTTGCTTGAACGTACTTCAGCCAGGAAATTGCCCATGTTTTGCCAGTTCCTCTGATCAGCTAATAGATCCCAACATGCCAATCTCCTTCTAGTAGGACTTAAACAGTTTTCTTTTGTTTAATTTTTTGCTGGTTCTTCCACTTTGTACATTCCGATATAATATGTACCCAGTTTTCATCCAATTCATGGAGTGGGCATATTCTCCTACCAGAATAGTGTCATTTTCTGTGTCTTCCAACCTCGCTTTATTTATCCTTTCTTCTTAAGTGAATCAAATATTGCTCTTTACCCCAGTTCAGTTTTATTTCGTTTGCTAGAGCTAGAGAGGGTTTGAGTTTACAAATCGATTCAATATTTTTCCGGTTGATGTTTTTTAATCTTCTTTGACACCTTACCATGTACATGACGCTATATGTTCCATTTTCTTATCGGAACCATCACTTTTTGACATATTTGACACTGTGGAAATCTATCCTTTTCTGTAAACAGAAATTGTTCTTCCCACTTATATGGTCAACGTTCTCACCAGCTTGACATGTGTTAAATAAAACGACACATTCTCAACACCAGCAGATTATGCTGTGACCTTCGCCACTACACGTTCCTCTCCAGCTGAACTCTGCTGCGTATTCGCAAATTTTCTGACTCAGAAGAGCAGATTTGGAACAACCTAGTGTAAGGATATAACGGAGTGGGTCGCACATTGCTGCTTATGTGAAATTTGTTGTGGTATGAAGCCCCTGAAGCAATGGATGAAGCAAACGACCACGGGATGCTGCAGTTTGCAGATGGGCAGGCCACAGAGACGCGCGGAAGTGTGTCATATTTCCTGGCTCGATGACCCGAACATCTTTCTGGAGCTGCTTAAGAGGACGATGAACGTAGGAAGTGGAATGAAAGGACAATTAAATCGTGGTAGATAAAAAACAACCTCAGAATTCGGCAACCGAGTAGAAAAACCACGAATATTCCAAGGTTAGAGTGGACGCTAAACGGGACTGGTATTCCAGACATCCTGAATGTGAGTTCACATGCACTGCAGAGCCACCCCCTTTGGTGCCAATCGGATGCATATAAATAAATATATATATATATTTGTGCTATTTGTTAAAATATTGTGTATACCATCTTTTCATTTCGCTACCTTACAATGAGCATATGACTAAACGTTTAGCACAATCTATCAGCAGTAAAACATATTCATTTTTGATAGTTCTTCTTTCAGACATGCCATGTGTACCAAAGACGAAAAATACAACCATACTGAAAAATGCAATGTCATAGCCGGAATTTAAACATAGATCTGCGGAACTCTGTGCCGCTGTTCCAAGCAAGTTATCACGGCAATATGGGTACGACACTAAATTTATTAATTACTCTTAATTTTTACTTTCTCTATCCCATATGTACAATGTCCGTAGTGGATAGAGAAGGTGTTGCATTGCACCCAGAAATTCGATGTCGAGATTTCACCGGAACTATATGTTTTGGGGTCCCCTGAGTCCGAAAAAAAAACATTTTTAAAAAAAGGTGTGTGTGTCTGTGGACAACATAGCTCAATAATTGAAAATCCATTAAATATTAAATTAAATTCAGTATCTATCAAAGATGTGACACGAAGATTTTCAAGTAAATTCCTGCACCTCCAACTACCCTTTACATGGAATGTTTTTCGAAAATGTTGATATTCTCAAAAATAGCTAACGATTTTGTTTAAAACACCATATATTAAAGATGTTTACGTGACAAATAAAATGTATATCTTCAATTTTCTGAGAATAGCCTCTTAAGACATGTTTGTTCTGGATGAATTTTGAGGAATTTTGCATAACTGGAAAGAGATAGAGATAGGAAAGAATTACTTCACAAACATGTAGAGCTTGCTAAAACACACAAATTATGTTATATACATTTTTTAGACATTTCTTGTTTTTGGTTACAGCTTTAAAAAACTTACTTTTCTCATACAGGAATTTGTCAACTCCTGTCCATACAAACAAAGGAACTTCAGTCACATAGCAACCAACTTTTGACTATCACTTCAACCTATGGTACTCCCTTATTTCGCTTCTACTTACAATGAAGCAGGTAATAAGACTATTTCTGGTATTTTGTTGTCGATTAGCCTGAAGTAAATAGAGGCATAAACTTTTTAATAATAATTTGTCGCAGAGATGTAGAGAAAGTCATGTGAATTGAACACATAAGATGTTTTTCATTAAAGCACAAAGAGTTTTTAATTACTTTTTGAGATAGCAGAATCCCAATGGCAATTTACAATAACCGAAGTCAGAGCTTTATAGCTAATTACTAGTAGGTAAAAATAATCACAATTGAAGGCAACTACCAATGCAGTCTAATACACAAACAGTGAATAATGGATACGAAAAGAGAGAAAGAGAGGAACGATACCGTCTCTTATTCTGTTGTCTTAAAGATAGTACATCAGTAACTGCAGGCGTGCCGCAGTGTTGAGGTTAGGAACTCTTGGAGCACGCAAATTTAAATTTATCAAGGTCTGGTAGAAGCAACACGTGATGGCGTGATGGTGCTATATTGACCCGGGTAACTGACCAATGGTACGCGATCCGACCTGTTCCACATTCATAGTGTCTGTCTGAGAAGGAGTTAACGCCGTCTTCAGCATGGGTAGACAACCAGCAGAACAGCCAGGTGTGTGTGTTGCATCAGCTCTCTGATTACACATCCCGCATGTGCCTTAAGCGTCCCACGTGTTTTACATTATGGCTTCCTGCCTTTCACAATGTGCATGCACTGTCTTTATGCAATAAATCTACTCACTATACATCAAATGGGGTATTGTAGTATTATACTCCAGCTACTCTCTCGTAGCTCCAGTTCACATTCAACTAGAATGGTGTTTTTAATTTTGTATGTAATTTAAAATAATATATATATATATCAATTTGAATGCATTTCAGGAAAAATAAGTATATAATTGTTAACAATTTTATTTATAAAAAGTTTTACTTAAGATAGAATGCATAAGAGCTGCTATAATAATTAATATGAATTGACTTTTTAACGTTAATCATGTTTTCTGTTAAATTGATAGTTTTTAATGGAACTGCAAATTAGCTTTATTTTCAAGGAACATTTTTTACTTTCTCTACACGTACTAGTACATGGTGTACAGAGAAGGTATTGCATTCCACCCAAAAATGCTATACCGAGATTTCACCGGAAATACTATTTTAGAACCCCCTGAACTCAAAAAAAAAAAAAAGAAAAAAAAAAGCATTTTAGAAAACGGTCTGTGTGGCCATGTATCCATGTATCTCTGAACACGTTAACTCAAGAACGAAGATTAGGTTAGCTTTGTATCTTCCAGGGATGCGACACGAAGATTTTGAGAAAAATGCTCCCACCCCAAACCCACTTTTACATGGAAAACATTTAGAAAATTTTGATTTTCTCAAAAATGGCTGTAACGATTTTGATTAAAATGCCGTATATTAAAAATATTTACGTTGCAAATAAAATGTATATCTTAAATTTTCAAGGAATGGCCTCTAAGGACATCTTTATTCTGGTTGAATTTTGCGGAATTTTGGATAACTGGTAAACCCTAAGAGATAGACAGAAATTTTGCACACAAAAATGTGTAGCTTGTTAATACACAATTTATGTTATATACATTTTTTTCGTAGAGTTGACGTTTTTAAGATATTTTTTGTTATTAGTTTTAGTTTTAAAATACTTATATTTTTCTCATTTGGGTTCTTTGTCAACTCCTGTCCATAGAAACAAAGTTAATACAGTTACATAGCAACCATCTTTCAAAATACTTGACTATTGATATAGCGTATAGTTTTGGCCTATTTCACTTCTGCTTGCAAGGAAGCAAGTAATAAGATCCTTTCTGCCAATTTTTCTCGATTAGCTTTAAGTAAATAGAAGAATAAGCTTTCTAACAATAATTTATTGCCCACCTATGTAGTGTGGTGGTAGCGTGTCTGCTCCACATTCATAAGGTCATGAGTTCGAATCTCGCTTAGGGTAAGTTACCCGGATAATGTTTTTTTCGGGGTTTTCCCTTATCCTGAGAAGACGAATGTCGAGTAACTTTAAGCTCCATGGACCTCGAGATCATTTGAACATCATTTCACCAATTTCATTCATGGTCTGATATGACCAACCAGGTTTAAGGACGTTAAACCCAAAAGAAAAAAAGAAGAAAAAAAAAGAAAAAAATTATTGCAGAGATGTAAAGAAAGTCTTGTGAATGGAACACATCAGATGTTTTAAATTATATTTGCTAAATGCTACTTTTAGTAAGTGTTGTTAAAATACATTCCTTTCACTTATGCTTACTGTTATGCTGTACGCTTATATCATGCAAGCTCTTTATAGATTTAAGTTTTTACTTTTTCTCCCACTTAAATATTGTAAGTAGGCGAAGCATTGTATTCCACACCAAAATTTGATCACAATTATAAGGCTGGCTGGAAAAAAATTGTCGTGTCTGTCTATGAACTTTGGCATTTAAGTTAAGGATCGACACAAAGCTTTCCAAGTAAATCAACCCCCTCATTAATTACCCTTTTCATAGAGGTACTGTTATTTATTTTAAATGGCTGTTACGATTTTAATTAAAATACCACACATATTTGCACGCCAAATGAAATGCACATCTCCAATTTTCTGAATAGTCTGTTAAACTTTCTTTATTCTGAGTGAGCTTTGTATAACTAAATTGGAAGATATATACAAAACCGTATCACAAAATGTAGATATCTTAAAGCACACGATTTCTGAGATACTCGTTTATATATTTTGAATTACCAAATCCTTAATACTTTTTCAATTTCGTCACCATTTTGGTTTTTTTTTTATCGTAATCCTACAAATCTATATTAAATTATGTACATAATAGAAATATTTATGTAGTTTAAATAACAGATTTTTTTTTATTTTAAAAGATTATTTTTCTTAAAACTAGCTAAATCATAAAAACTATGTATCCACTGCACACACGTGTTCATAAAATGTGGCCCTTAATGTTTATGTTGGTAGTGATAAAAGCTCGGCCTACCATCCATAAAAACGTAACTAATTCTGTTTCCTAAGCATAACTCTAACCACTGGATTGGCAGGGTACCTTATTCTCCTAAAATGTGGCTGAACTGCCGAAAGACAGTCTGCCAGCGGCTGGCGTACCATGAGGTTGTCTGCCGCTGTGTGTGTGTAACCGGTTTGAACTAGCGAGAGTTGTTTTGTTTTGTGTGCTGCTGCATACAGCTACAGTTCTAGTGTCGGCGCGTCCACCGGTTGAATTGGGTAACCTTTTCATACCTGTTTTCTAAGAATACAACGGTAATCATGGCAGTTTATAAACGTGTGAATACTATCAAAATTCAGTTTGATACATCAGCGAGTAAACCCAGTGCATTAGAAATACACCAGTGGCTAGTAAACTTCTTGGGGCTGCAAGCAGATCAAGTGGATACTCTCCAGCTTCATACCAGAGAAAGAGCGATCTATGTGAAACTGATATCAGCGGTATTGTATGATAATCTTCTGGCTCGTTATAAGGATGAGCAGCATTTTATGTATGCCTCCGGAGAAATCACCAACGTGAAAATTACACCTGGTGACCAGCAAACAGTTAATGTTCGAGTGTTTAACTTGCCCTCCGAGGTGCCACTCACAGTGTTATCCCAGGAATTGAGTAAATACGGTACAGTGTATGACATACGCCGAGAAAAATGGGGTTCCCAGTATCTTCTACCGTCCAACAATGGCGTACATGCAGTGAAGATGGGGCTGAAACGTAATATACCGGCTAGTTTGATAATCGATTCGTATTTGGTGGCCATTAGTTACATCGGTCAACCACAAGCTTGTCACCTGTGTCATGACACTACGCATTTGAAAGCAGCTTGTCCGCTTCGTGCAACGCGGCTTCCCATAAATCCCAGGAATCGACCGGTCACTTTCAGCGAGGCGGTGGGTGCTGTCACATCTTCTCCTGCTGGGGATCAGGAACCACCGTCCATTACGACGGGCAACTCTGCCGTGGAACCGACTTCTGTGAATGTCTTACAGCAATCTTCAGTTGCCGACAGTAACATTCTGACAATGGAGGAGACACCGCTGGTTGCTGAGAAGCCCGAACATGTAAACGAGGATAAGCACTCAACACCCATTGATGAGCCACGGGAACTGTTGGAACCCCCTTCAGGAGCTGCTATATCGGCCGACTCTCAGGACGAAGCTATGGAAGTTTTCAGTGATGAAGAGGTGGAGTTGTCGGCGAGTGAGATATCACACTTGCGGCAGAAGGGTTCTTCCCTGTCTAGCCGTGACCCTCGGCTACGAGGTCAGTACCGGCGATTGGAGGGAGAATTTATCTCGGCGCGACAGTTTTCGCAGGACGTATCACAATTGTTCAGTTCCACTCAAACGCGAGGAAAAGTGAAGGACATTGAGTCTGGTAAGCGGCCGGCAGCGGATGATAGAGATAGTTTTGAGGATCTCCAACGCTCGTCTAAACTTACTAAGGATGATGCGTACCTGGAAACTGATAACTGATGTGCTTTGGTTCTGTGGTGATAACCGCTATTCTCATCTGGCGCCGTCTCCAATACAAGTACTCTTCATTTGGATGCCTCTAGGTCTGCAAATGTGGGCTTCGCTTAACGTTAACGGCTTGCGACAGGTGGTTAAACAAACTCTTTTACGGGACTTCTTGATCAGTAATGATATAGATCTGTGCTTCTTACAAGAGGTGAATATTTGTAATCTGGACTTCTTGTATGGCTTCGATTACGAGACAAATCTTGGTCCTGAGGGTACTGGTACAGCGATTGTTTACCGGCAAGGACTACATGTACACAGCTTTGAGTACCATCCTTCCGGTAGGGCTATTTCGGCTATATTTGATAACGTTACCTTCGTGAATATCTACGCCCCTGCTGGTAATAATAAAAGAAAACAACGAGAAGATTTTTTTCGGCAAGACCTCCTGCCGTATATACCATCCGGAGCACCCTTTGTGATTGTGGGTGATTTTAATTGTACGCTGGCGGCTAAAGATCAACGAGGAGCCTTCAATGGGTGTATTACTTTGCAGCAATTGGTGGAACAACTAAGCCTGAAGGACACCTGGGAGCATCTGTATGGCGACGAAGTCCAATTTACCTTCGTGAGAGGACAATCAGCTTCGAGGTTGGACCGTATGTATGTTACGGCTGAGCTGATACCACGCATTCATCGCACGGAAATTGTGCCCATATCCTTTAGTGACCATAATGCACTCATTCATGCTATTCAAGGCCGGGTTACGAGCTGCAGTAGAGGCAGAGGTTACTGGAAGCTTAACTGCTCATTGCTTACGGATGAGGAAGTGTTATCCGATTTCCAGGACTGTTGGTCCCGTCTGCGGGAATCCTTTCTGCTAGCACCGAATAAAGCCTCTTGGTGGGTGTGTAAAGCTAAACCTGCGCTACGATCCTTCTTTCGAGCTGCAGCTTGCCGTCGCGCTATGGTTAGAAGGGAAACCATGGATTTTTATCTCCAAGTCCTTCATGAGCTACACAAACGCCAGCAGCAAGGTGAAGATGTACAACAACTTGTGAAAGGAGTCAAAGAACACATCAAGGCTCGAAAATTACGAGAACTACAGGGGAATCTGGCTAGAGTGCATTCGGCGGAGATAGTGCATGGGGAAAAGGCAAGCTTTTACCACCTGGCAAAGGAGCGTAGACATGGTCGCCAGAAGATTATCACACAACTAGATGTGGGTGGTGCCCGAGTTTCCACCACGCCAGGAATTCTTCAAGCAGTACAAGACTTCTACAGACAACGATTGTCAGGACCCACAGATTACTCCCACACCGCAGAGAGGTATATGTCCGACTTTGTTCCCGTTGTCCCGGAGGAGTTGCAGCTGGATTCAATGCCAATTGCGGCGTCGGAGTTGTTGGAAGTGATTCAGGCATCCAAAATGCATGCATCCCCTGGACCTGATGGCCTGCCATATGAATTTTACAAGCACTGCTGGCCATATATTCGGAAGGAATTGCTTCAAGTGTTCCAAGAAATGTGGGATGCAGAGAGCGCACCACCTACTTTTGCGGACGGTATAATCGTGCAGATTCCGAAGAGTGCTCGGCCGCAGACACCACAGGATTTTCGACCAATCACGTTATTGAATTGTGATTACAAGTTATTTATGAAAATCATTGGTGCTCGTATGCAAAACATACTCCCACATATGATTAGTGAGTTCCAGGTTGCATTACATAAAGGAGCGACCATTCACCATACGTTGGCTGCTGTGAGAGATTGTATATTGCATTGTACACAGGACGAGAAGTCTGCTGCTATCATAAACTTAGATCTCGAAAAAGCCTTCGACAGTGTTGTTCACGAGGGGCTATGGAAACGATTGGAGGTTTTGAACATGCCTCAAAAGCTTGTAAACCTAGTTAGAGCCCTGTATGGTGTTGCGTCCTCCAAAGTACTCTGCAATGGATTTTTAACGGCAGCTATTCCCGTTAAACGCTCCGTGCGCCAAGGTTGTCCCATGTCGATGATATTGTTCGCCCTGTATGTTGATCCGTTGATTCGACGGCTGCAATCTACTCTTACTGGAATTGATGTGTATGGCCAGAGACTTGCGGTGCGAGCATATGCAGATGATGTTACTGTGATGGTAACCACACACCAAGATGTTCTTCGATTGAGGGATTGTTTACAGCACTATAAGAATAGTACTGGCATGAGCTTTAATTTGCGGAAGTCTGAAATATTAAAGGTTGGAATACGGCCTCCCGATACCTCAGCTTTAGGTATTCCTGTTGTGCAGCGAACAAAGATTTTGGGGATCTACTTCAGTGACAACGTGGCAGACATGAGGGAGTACAATTGGACCTCTCGCATTAATGTCTTACGTGCTGTCATGTATAATCAGAAAACTCGGTTGTTGAATTTGGTACAGCGGATATGGTTCTGTAACTGCTTTGCGTTGAGCAGAATTTGGTTCCTTGCTCATGTTTTACCTCCGACGAAACGTCATTGCCAAAGAATTGAACAGGTAATGGGTTATTTTATTTGGACTGGGAAGCTCTACCGCATTGCGCGTACCCAACTGCGTCTCCCTAAGGGCCAGGGCGGCTGGGGATTACTGGATGTGGCTCTACAGTCCCAGGCATTGATCCTTAAACTACTTCTGTTTGCCCTGGATGATAAAGGTGACCCTGTGGATGTCGTATTACAACAACAGTATGCATCATTTTGGACTCAGGGAGAACGTGACAAGATTCCCCAGCTGTTTCATGCAACGTACCATGCATTCAGTGCGTTACCACCGGAGAAGGTCGCTCGTGGTGATTTTAGTTCTGTGAAAAATGTTTATGCTTCTCTTCGGCGACCTGTAGCTGTTACCCCACATGTCCAAGAGAAATATCCTCATTTGCCTTGGAAACGTATTTGGAGCTGTTTTAACATTCCGCACATTAATGTGGAATGGATAGCGGTAACATATGAAGTGGTCAATGAAGTTCTTCCTACGGCAGACAAATTATATCGTCACCGGATGACCATTTCCAGCAATTGCCCAATTTGCCAAGCAGCGGATTCCCTTCCACATCGCTTGCTCGAATGTTCCGGTAAAGCAGCCATATGGACTTGGGTTTTGGGAAAATGTCGCAATTGGATACCTGGCGGTTGGAACCCTTCACCAATCGACATGTTACATCTGAATCTGCCGAAGCTGCATCCCACATTGTACAATTCCCTTATTTGGCTGTTAATGGGCACCTTTACATGGTTACAGATGATGGACAACCCCGCTGATTGTACCCTGACCAAACTCAGGCAATTTTTCTACACTGAGAGATGGAAACTGATCCAGAAACGCCAGACCGCGCCTTTCCAACCATGGCTCCTAAAAATAATAACCACTTGAAATATTCCTGCATCAAATCTTTCCTTACCGATTAAATAAACACTTAAAAAAAAAAAAAAACCTTAGATGCATTATTGTTATTTACATTAGGAAGTATGCTTAATTGACTAATTGCAAAATAATAAGTAAAAGAAGACCTTAGCTTAATATAATTGGTCCCTAAGGACAAAAAAAAAAAAAAAAAAAAAAAAAAAAAAAAAAAAGATAATATTACAACTTTTTGTTTTAATTGTACATTTAAGACATTACACTTATGCACTACATGGCAATAACATAACTTGAAACATGGTAAGGACCCTGTCCAATGATAGGATTTATAATTAATTTACATTGTCAGGTCTAAATGATACTTTTTTAAATCTTCTGTCTCTTCGAGCTGCAGGTGTTGAATCGTTTTCAGTAATGGATTGGAGTGGTTGGCGAACTTGTTGTAGAGCTTCGTATAGCAGTCTTGCAGGGCAGTGGTATCTGGAGATCCTAGTGGATGGTTGTGTTGCGGTCATACCATGGTGCATTTGCTAGGTCGACTGATAAGTCCCGGGTCTCATACAGATATGGCGCCACTAGGCCAGTTAGACAGTAGCATCGTATAGTTTTACTCTAAGACTACCTTGTATCCATAGTTTCAGGTCATAGCGTGTTTAGTTTTTGAATGACAGCATTTTAAACAAGACAACTTTAGAGTTTTCAGGAAAATGGAGGATTTAGAAAAACAAGCAGTGATTAAATATTTCCATTTGAAAGGCTTAACACATAAAGAAAGCAAGGAGGAAATGGACAGTATATTGAAAGACTCTGCCCCTTCATATTCAATGATTAAAAGGTGGGTTGCAGAGTTTAAAATGGGACGTACGAGTACTAGTGCTGAGCCTCGCTCTGGACACCCTGTAGAAGTGACAACTCCTGAGTTCATTGAAAAAAAATCATCGTTTAGTACTGGAAGACTGCAGATTAAAGTTGTTTCAGAACGTGCAGATAATATGTAAGTAGCGTTTTGGGCTTTCACATGGTCTGTGCAAGATGAATGCCGCGTTTGTTGACACCTGATCAAAAGTTGCAACGAAAAACTAATTCTGTTAAGAATGTGGAGCTCTATCGTAAAAACCCCATTGAATTTTTGAGACGGTTTATTACCATGGATGAAACTTGGATACACCACTACACTCTAAAAAGTAACTCACAGTCAAAACAGTGGATTGCGTCAGGTGAATCAAGTTCAAAAAAGCAGTCATTTTTGTCAGCTAACAAGTTTATGGCGAGTGTTTTCTAAGATGCACAGGGAATTATTTTATTGATTACTTGGAAAAGGAAGGATAAAAGTATCACTGGTGACTACCACGCAAGCTTACTGCAACGTTTGAGTGATGAGGTAAAAAGGTATAGACCTCATTTGGCAAAAATAAAAATCTTGTTTCATCACGACAATGCTCCGTCCCATCGTTCAGTCATTGCAATGGAAAAATGTACGAATTAAAGTTCGAATTGCTTGAACAACCACCCTTTCCGCCAGGTCTAGCACCTGTACCCAAACCTCAAAAAATATCTTGGAGTACGAAAATTTCACAGCAATGAGGAGGTCATTGATGTAGTAATCAACTATTTTGAGGACCTTGATAAATTGCACTACAGAGATGGTTTAATTAAATTAGAACACCAATATGTCAAATGCCTTTTTGTAGATTATATTGAGAAATAAAGCAAAAAAGAATTTAAATGTTGTTTTCATTGACAGATCCGGGAATTATCAGTCAACCCTTGTATTATGGGCCGAAGGAAACGGTTTTGAACAGTCTGTACTCTTTTTGTCTGTGAATCAAATGCAGAACCCCAAATTCCATACCCATATGTCCATAAAGGCCGAACCAAGGAGAGATAGGTCATTCTTTTGTATTGTAGTTGGAGAGGTGATATTACAACTTAAAACTGGTCTTCTATGCTCCACTTTCGTTTTGTTAATGTCCGTTTGGTTATTCTAGTTCCACAACGGAAATATCTTGATCCTTCGTCTGCATTATCATCTTCCTTTGATGTAAGCTCTCATAAATGTAAGTGTCCCAGCTGTTGTCCAGTTTAACGACACATGCATATTCTTCACCCCTCCTCTTAAATGAGCACAATCCACTTTGGCTTGGCCTTTCCTAGTGTGTCAATTGTAGTGAAACTCTTTCTTAGAGACTGTATGTGATCAATCCTACATAGACCGCAAATATCATTCATTGGTTAGCTCTTATGTCTCTGTTTTTCAGACCAGACACATAGAGAACTGATATTGACAGCGAGGAGACAAAGTTGCATTATCTAAAGATATAAACCTTGCAGAGAGAAAATCACTATTAAAGTTTAAGTGTGCAGCGTTTAAGTGAATGGCCGTGGTATGCACCATGTTCGGGGCGCCAAATATGAAGCGTTTATGTTGCACCACGTTACAGAGCCAAGTATGTGGGTGTATTATTGGCCCTGTGCTCAGATGCACGATGACTTTGGCGGCGCTACAAGGCTCACTCCGCTACCAGACGAGTAGATCAACATACCTTGTGTTGTGCAGATTCACTACCGTTGAGGTACCTCAGGTAAACTCAGCCTGCGTGATAGTTTCACTCACTTGGGGGGGGGGGGACAATGAGGGTAGTTTAGGGAGTGATCTTATGAAATTACTTAAGACACACTTACTTTTCCTTCAATTTATTGTCACTAGAAGACACGAGACAAGCACTTTGCTGTACAATCTGCTAAGTCAGTTATTTATTAGGAGCTTTCTTTATCGACGATTCACACGTATTTTACTTATAACCCCCCTTTCTTTAAGTCAGCTTTATATAATTAGGTATAGATGCGCCTCACTGACTTTATCTATTCACTACCGAGGGCGCTGATAACTAAGTATCAATGAGAGTTGCGTTGTTTAATGTACCTATGTGACAGCAGCATAACTATGAGACATCCGCTTAACTAAGCGGTAATCTTCTCCTTATATAGCAAAATTGCTGTCATGGCGGCAACAACGTCAATGCTTATTTGAAATCATAGACGGCAACATTTTTTGTAGCGGGTATTGCAAAGCTTGTGCACAGATACGATAAATGTCTCAATCTTTTCGGTGATTATGTTGGAAAGTAACCATAAGTGTACAAAACTTTTAGTACTAAAATAATTATTTTATATAACTTGTCTTTTATTTATAGCCTATCGGAAGTTGAAAAAAGACCCTCGTATATACATATAGATATCAATATATATAGTTATGTTGAATTTTATGAAGTCATCCTTATTCTGAATGACTTTTGTGTAGGTAGTAAACCGTAAGAGTTAGACATGTTACTCTTCAGAAAAAAAATAATTTAATTTTGGTTATGAATGCTTTTTAACTGATGTGTTTTTCAGCGTCACGTCCTATATTGAGCATGAAAGACCATTTATTTTACTCAGAGGCTTCCGCATCAGGCTTGAGTACTTTTATGTGCCGTAAATCTAAGATACGAGACCACTGGCTGTACTTCCATTCCGAAAAATTTTTACGCCCGAAAAAATTCCAACGCTCTCTTCCGGTTTCTGGGAACCAGAGACTGGCATGTTACCCCTAGACTACGGAAGATGTCAAAAGATAGATTTTCTTAAACACAAAATTTGTGTAACATATTTTGGTGGTGGCTTTTTGCGAGATGCTCCTAGTTATTGATTGTTAATTATTTATGAGATGTTACCATAGTTTTTGATACTTTATAAAGCTGTTAAGGCATTAGATTGTTCACTGATTTATATTTTTGTTAGTAGCTTTCTGGTATAAACTAATGTGACCAAAATAAGAACTGAAGCTTTCCTGGCGACGTATTAATTCAAAATCTTCTCGGGCTTCTAGCCAGGTAAAAACTTGGCTTGACACCAACGTTTCGACGAAGTGCATTTTCTTCGTCTTCAGGATGAACTGATGGTTTGAGTTAGTTCATCCCAGCTCTTATAAATACCAGTCTCCGCAAGCTCAAACCATCAGTTCACCCTGAAGACGAAGAATATGCACTTCTTCGAAACGTTGGTGTCAAGCCAAGTTTTTACCTGGCTAGAAGCCCGAGAAGATTTTGAATTAATGTAACCAATTTTATATTTAATACAAATTCCGAAAATTTCAGTTTGATGTTCTCCATTTGGAAACATTTTTTTATTTTGCTTATATATATGTAATCCTTATTGTTAGTCAAGGCTGATGGTGGTGGTGATGTTTTGGTGCCGAAAACATTCTTTCTTTCCTTCCTTTTAAAGGATTATTTATATATTGAAAACTTAATACTTTACAACAAAACTTTCCTTTTTTCTTTAATATTAAACGTATAATTTATATATTTTACTTAAAATAATGTGAATGTTATACCACCCTACCACTAATCACAATTTCCAACACTTTAATAAGCATATATTTACTCGAAATATTAGACATGCTTCGATATCAGCGAATATCGAGGTATCGACGTTATCTTGTTGACTGTGAAATGCTTAAATTTTTACCAAGCTTAGAATTTTATCACTGTTTGTTTTGTTCATTATCATTATAGATTATGGCTTTTAAAAGCCATTACATAATGCTACGCTTTTTACGTAGTCTAATCATCCCGTTAGCCTACTTTTTCCCACGACGAAATGAAAAATGTGTTAAGGAAGTTTATCTCAATTAAAAACTAGCCAATTTTTACTTTCTCTACACGTACTTTTTGTACTGTTTAGCGAACTCTTTTACTACTTTTGGCACAGGCGATGGATCAGATTATACATGGAATGAAGATGGAGCATCAGTGGATTGCGATAGCGGGGAAAACCGGATAACCCGGAGAAAATCCGTCCCTGCTCCGTTTTGTGCACCACAAATCTCACATGCGGTCACTTGGGATCGAACCCGGGCCTCTAGGTAAGAGCCGAATGGTCCTACACGTACTATGTACTTAGTGTATAGAGAAGGTATTGCACTGCACACAAAGATCCGATACTGAGATTCACCGGAAATATCTAAATCCAAAAAGATCATTATTATTAGAAAAAGGTCCGTGTTTGTGTGCGTCTGTCTCTGTCAGTGTGTGTGTATGTTAGGCAGCATAGCTAAAAAAAAATGTCCTTGATGCGACACGAAAATTTTCTCAAAAATGGCTCTAACGATTTTGATTAAAATGTCGTTTATTAAAGATATTTACATGACAAATGAAATGAAGACAAAAAACGTCCTTAACAAAAAATGTAAAGCTTGTTATATATTTTTTTTTTCGTGTAGTTGGCCGTTTTGTGATATTCATTGTTATTGTTTCAGGTTTAAAATACTTTACTTTTCTCATATGGGAATTTGTCAACTCCTGTCCATAAAAAAAAAAAAGCACTTCAATCACATAGCAACCATCTTTCAGAATATTTTACTATTGGATTAGCCCAGTGTGTTTCCTTACTGCCATTCCACTTACAAGGAAGCAACGTATAAGACCATTTCGGATAATTTTTTTCTCGATTGGCTTGAAGGAAATAGAAGGTTAAACTTACTATTATTTGTTGGATAGATGTAAAGAAAGCCATGTGAATGGACTACATCAGTATTTTATTATTATGTCATCATATATCTAGTATTGTGGTTTGATATCAATTTAATTTAGGTGTTTTGCATAAAGGAACACGCATATAAAATTATATGAAATCCATTAGTGCAAAGTATTAAATACTAAAATATCGGAACAATAAGTTAGCAAACGCATTCGCGTCCCAGTTTCTGGATGTTTAGAATCTGTGATATGCAGCCCTTTTCATAAAGCAGGCCTCTGATTTATCGACCTCCTACAGTATCGTTATTAATGGCGTGGCTTTCATTCATTCCATTCCCACTCTTTTTGTCCCCATTCTCCAACGCAGTGATTTAGATGTAATACAAGGACTTTCTGTTCTACTTCTTTTCTTGCTCTCTTGTTACCGCGATATTGTCATTATTCTGTATGTTGGCACGCACTTTTATTTCTATTCCAGATATCGTACACCGCCTTCTTGCACGGTCCAGATTCTCGTAATCAAAGAAATATGATTTACAGTTCTACTCAGAGCGTTATTGCGTTAATTTTTGTAGTTTCCTTCAGTGTAAAGTGATTACATTTTCCACTTTACTGTTTCTCCATTTCTGAACTAGACCACATATAGTTATACTAAACATGTTGCGAATGGATTGCATTGGTAATATCTACGAGGCAGTATATTATGCGCACTCTCGTTGCGCAGATCACTTACCGGCTTCTATTCAATGTCAAATAAATTTCTAGATGTTTTATTAATGCCGAATGAGCTCATTTGAAATAAATGACTATTGTGCATTCTGTGATTGTTCAAATTCTATGGTGCAAAGTCCCGTTGACTATGAGGTTAGAAGTTTAAAATTACAATTAAATTCACCCGAAAACTATATTACAATAACAATATATGAATACACAAAATTAAGTTGATATCTATACAGATTTACTGAACTGTTTGTTGATATAGGTAAAGAATGAAAGACATGCGAGAGCAAGTCCGCAAGATGGAAGTGGACCCGAACATGTAAATCATCACAGATGGTTTGAGGAAGCAAGTGTCCAAAAAATCGTACAAGACAAACGAGTAACCGTACACAACTTAGATTTCTTTACCAAACAGTTCTTCTTTTGCATGGTGAAACTGTGCTCGAACATCTTGGCCAACTGGACTGGGGCAGCTGACCACAGGGGGATTCTGAAGTTTGTGAACAGATTCGACAAATGCTAAAACAACAGACGTATCATTTAATGAATAAACTAAACTTCAATTTTGTAATTTACATTGCTTTTACTTTCTCTACTTCGTCCATAGTACACAGATAGAAATTTCACTCAAACATTCGATACCGAGATTTCACTAGAAATATTTGTATTAGGATCGCATTAATTCAAAAAGGAATTTTTAGACAAAAGTGCATATACGAGTAGGTGTGCATGTGTCAACAGGATAACTCAAATATGGAAGTCGTTTAAACACCAAACTAGGTATTTACATTCAAAATTTTGTAAGATAGCTACACATAATTTTCAAGAAAATTCCCCACCCAAACTACATTTTAAACGGACCTTTTTTAAAGTTTATAGTTTTTCAAAATGGGTTTTACGATTTTGATGAAAATACTCTATGTTTAAGATGTTTTCATGAAATATTAAATGTATGTTCTGAGTTTACTGGGAATAGTCTCCAAGTTTTTTGTTTATACTGTATGACTTTTGAATAACTGTAAACCGCAATAAATACAGAAAACTTTATTACTCAAAACATATAGAATCTCATTAAGCCAAAACTATATATCAAATATATTTCAAATATTTCTTTTTTTTTAACCGTTTCCGAGATGTTCCTAGTTATTGATTTCAATTTTAAAATGCTTATACCTCTCCCAAGTGGAAAATCTTATTTATTTTTCGTTCTCCTGGTCAAGCAAAGAAAACGGAATGTCAGTGCATCATATATCTACCAGCTTTATGCTAGTGTATTCCCTTATTCCGGCTTAACTACAAGAGTATGTTTAATTCAAGTATTTATACAAATTTTATATCAATATAGATGAAGATAAACAATAGGATTTGTAACAAAGTTCGTCACAATTCGTAGAGAAAGGCAACTGAATGTAACACTCCGATTTTTTAAAATTACAAAACGAAATAATGCTATAAATGCTAATGGTGGATGAAAAATGATTTAATAAAATTTCTTCAATCCTTACTGATATAAGTTTTATATTTATTTCTCAAAATGTAAAATTTAAGATAAAGTGGGATACAAAAGTAAATCTTCGTAGGAGTGCTTTAACTAAATGATAGCGAAAAGAGAAAGGCATGCGAATGTAACAGTTTTATCATAGAAGTCATTTTGTGAGTCAGTTATTAATATTTTTTCTCTAAATTCTTCTAATTAGTCCTTCTTAGTAATGCTTGCTGTTTCTAAATACGGTTTGGATGAAGCTGAGGAGTAATGAAATCTGGCTGTTTGCTTTCTCAGCAACTTCCCTGCACAGTTTAATCTCTTGTTAATGTTTGTTCATTAAGAGAAGTATTTAGCCATAAGGCAAATAGAAATTGGATCCAGCATTGTGTACACATTCCCTTCCCTCAGTGATTCTTTTCACCTTGTTATTTGTAAACTCATTTATTTACACTGCATTCGGACTACGAAATGAAATTACCAGCTATCTGCGGAACTAGATGCTGCTTCTCATTCTTCTCCGCATTTTAATTTGCCTTGTATTGTAAATGACGTAATTAAATCTGGCACCCTTCACCATCGTTAATTTTGTTATGAAGTCCTGCATTTCCTTTTTTTGCGTCATTGCGTTTCCTGTAATTTTCCCCATGGTCTTACGTCTTGTTTATGCAGTTTCTGGAATATGTATGTCACCTCGCACTGACTGTTCTGAAAGCCACTATATACAGGGTTACTACAAAAGAAATAGACAGCTTCAACTACCTGGAAAACAAAAACTATTAGAGATAGCAATCTAATTATTTTGGAGGTATGTTGGGAAACTCTCAAAGTTTTGTTTGCTACTATTAGTAATGCTGTAGTGTTTTGTTTCTTGTTGCAGAAGCTGAAATGGCGGAAAATCCTGTGGAAAAGGCATATTGCGTGTTGGAATTTGCTAGAACGCAATCGGAAACGGTTGTCCAACTACATTTTAGAACACGTTACCACAAAAATGAAATGATGCGCTCACAAAAACCAGCATCGTCTTCATCATGTCGCAAAATGTCGATGCAAAAGTCACGCCGTATGACCTTATCTTCTTCACTCAGAAACTGCAACATCTGTAATCTGTAAAGCATCATGTGCAGTCGCTTCCGCAAGATTTTCCATACAGTTTGTTGTGGAATTTGTAATTGCATGCTTGCCCTAGATGTCGATTTCTGTGGGCTTCTTATGTAGGCAGAACGAACACGTTCAACGTTTTCTTCCGAAACTCTTGGTCTTCCCGAGCTCTTCCCTTTGCACAAACATCCCTGTGTCTCGAATTTTCTATACCAGTCGTAGATTGACTGTCTAGTCGGTGGCGTTTTGTGGTAACTTGTTCTAAAATGTCGTTGGACAACAGTTGCTGATTGCGTTCTAGCAAATTCCAACACGCAATATGCCTTTTCCACAGGATTTTCCGCCATTTCAGCTTCTACAACAACAAACAAAACACTACAGCGTTACCAATAGTAACAAATAAAACTTTGAGAGTTTCTCAACATACCTCCAAAATAATTAGATTGCTATCTCTAATAGTTTTTGTTTTACAGGCAGTTGAAGTTGTCTATTTCTTTTGTAGTAACCCTGTATATTTATTTGGGCCACTATTGCATTCACAACTTGTTCTTCTTCACTTGCTAATCGCTTTTTACTTTCTCTATACGTGCTATGTACATGGTGTATAGAGAAGGTATTGCTCCACCCAAAAATTCGATACCGAGATTTCACCGAAAATATACGTTTTAGGGTCCTCTGAATCCAAAAAAGCATTTTCAGAAAAAGGTCCGTGTCTGTAACACGATAACTCAAAATCGAAAATCGGTAAAATATCAAACTTGGTATTTAAGTGTAGTATCTTCCAAGGATGAGACTCGAAAACTTTGAGAAAAATCTCCCCACCCCAAACTACACAGTACATGGAACTATTTTCGAAAATTTTTATTTTCCTATAAATGACTAATGATTTTGATTAAAATGTCGTATATTAAAAGACATTTACCTGACAAATAAAATGTATATCTTAAACTTTCTGGGAATAGCCTTTGAAGCCCACTTTATTCTAGATACATTTTACGGAATGTTGTGCAACTGCTAAACCGTAAGAGATGGACAAAAACTTACTACATAAAAAAGTAGACCACTTTAGAACACACAATTTATGTTATATATATTTTTTCGTGGAGTTGATCGTTTTTTAGACATTCTTTGTTTTTGGTTTCAGCTTGGAAAAATTTGTACTTTTCTCATACAGGAATCTGTCAACTCCTGTCCATACAAATAGAGGAAGTTCAGTCACATAGCAACCAGCTTTTGTCAATCAGTTTAACCTATGGTACTCCCTTATTTCGCTTCTACTTACAAGGAAGCAAGTAATACGTCTATTTCTGCTTATTGTTTCTTGATTAGCATGAAGTAAATAGTAGCATAAGGTTCCTAACAATAATTTGTTGCAGAGATGTAGAGAAAGTCATGTGAATGGATCACATCAGATTTTTATAGCTAGGGTACGCCTATCACTCTCTCTCTCTCTCTCTCTCTCTCTCTCTCTCTCTCTCTCTTTAGAGGAATGGGTTTAACCTCTAGATTATTTTGGATTTATTACCAAATCCTGTTTGTTATTTAATATTACTACAGTTCTCTGTATATGTTCGTAGTTTTTTCTTATTATTTTTAAGAATCTAACTCAAACGTTTTTAACATCTGGTTCATTCTTTTACCTCTTTTTCTTAATTTTAATCTTAAACATTTATCTACAATAGCTGTAACTGCTCTTCTTTAACTTCTTCAAAAACTAATCTTGCACACTATATTTTTTTTTTTACTAAGTAAATTGTTTTAAACTGAATTTTGTTAACTATTTTTGTTGTATGTATTTTACAATGACCTTTGATAAATACACACATATAATTAAGCCTTATATCTGTGTTTCTGTGTTTTGCCGACTATGTTTGTAGCCTAAGAAGCATAGTAATTAAATCAATTGATAGTGTCTGTCAGAATTAATGTTATTGTTTTTTTCTATATAACCG
Source organism: Hymenopus coronatus (assembly GCA_030762935.1). Lineage (NCBI taxonomy): Eukaryota > Metazoa > Arthropoda > Insecta > Mantodea > Hymenopodidae > Hymenopus > Hymenopus coronatus. Next base: position 47,358,695 of record CM060885.1, on the reverse strand, counting down.
TTTCTTCTAATTATCGATATAAGAGGATATTTTTAAGTTATGACCTTCATGATTTGCGTTAGATTTTTCAGAGGTTTATACCACACCGCATTTCAGAAACAAGAAACAAAGACAGAATTCGGACAAAATTACAGAACTCTCAGCAATTGTATTTTCCTCAAAACTTCTGGATTCTACTCCATCCTTAGTTAATCATTAAAACGTTTGCCCAGTTACAGAAAAGCCTGAGCTTATAGTCAACCACACAAAAATAGATTAATTAATGATAGCAGTAATATAGGTTGACAACTTTTTGTACCTAAATTGTAGAGGAATTTTAGGAGATTATTTACCTCTATAGGAAATGTTGAAAATGTCCTCCATCCTGCATAAGGCACAACTCAACACGTCGTTCCATGTTACGGGCCACTCGTTGGAGGACTCTGTTGTCAATAGGTTAATCTCCTTTATGATGAGTGCTTCAGGTCGTCCAATGTCTGGGGACGTGTGGCGTAAACCCTGTCTTTTAAATAACCCAATAGAGAGAAGTCCGGCGATGTCAAGTCCGGAGATCTCGGTGGCCACAGATTCCCGAAAATTATCCGGTCGTCAGAGAAACTTGCAATTAGGTTCATGGATTCATTTGATGTATGGCATGTAGCGCCATCTTGCTGAAAATATCCTTGACTCAGCTCTAGGTCGTGCTGCATTTTCACGTTGACTGCAAGAAAAAAATGTCGAAAAACCTGCCAACAATGCAATTAGGAATAAAACTTAAACATCTGCGCATCTAGTGACAAGGAATCGAAACTCCAGAACATTCTGCTTAATCTGGTGCTAAAATTGGGTGATTGAATGCATTTCCAACGGAATAATTAAAGAAAGAAATGTGTCAGTTCTTTATAAATCACTCTGTATAATGTACTCTTTCCGTAAATCCACCGGAAGGAATTAAAACGAAAAAAAAATAATTTCAAAACCTACTGCTTGGAATATTCACTAGCTATTGTTTTAGAAATGGTTGATGCTATGATAAATTTATATAAACTGTATATTTTCATTATCCTTTATAGTTTGTTATGACGTTTTCTAAACCTTACTTCAACAAAACGTACTGTAATAAAATAAAAAACAAAACAAAGAACATTCTTCAACATAAAACTGTATTTAGTGTGGAAAACATTTCTTGAAAATTTTTCTAAGATGGTACTGCGGTAGGGATTTATAATTTTTTTTTTTTTTTTTCGTTACAGCTATGCTGTTCAAACAAAATATTAGTAACGTCTCTCTTTAATTCAACTGACCTGAAAGCGTCTATTGGTATAAGTCATACCATGAGTGTTTTCATCTTGTCGATAATTCACGACCGGAGCGAAGCGACAAGTGTGAATTGTCCTAAGAGATGAAAACGCCAATTGTATTTGATATGATAATTCAGCGAAATAGACTATTAATAATTTATAATATATAGGAAAGGAGCTTTTATCAGGTTATAATTTTAATACTTACATTAGTTCTCAAAATAGTAGATGACACATTCGACCATGTTTGCTTACGATTTTTTTCCTTTCTTCACTGCCTTCTGAATTGCGATATGTGCCTACACCCAATGTACGATAGCAACAATAGAAATAGGGAAACCTTATTTTATTTCACCTTTTGATAACTAATAAATCAAATGAAAACAAACTTTATTTTATGTTACTACACCCATTGCATACATAAGAAATACAAATAATTATTATTTTCACTCCTTTTTTAATAAATACATTATGAACTGGATAAAACTTTAATAAGCACTGTAACTGAATTAGTTGAAAGTAAATTGTAGAACTGAGAGCTAATTAAAGTGAATGTTTGCTCGATGGATTCTCACTTTGTTACCAATAACCAAAAGAGTTTAAACAAACGAACACCAGGTGCGACAGGATTTTAAAAAAATAAAATTAGCTGCAGTAAAATGTTTCGATAATAGCATTCGTGTCAGATGACCGGATTAGTTGAAATTGCTAATCTCGGCCATTGCATTGGCGCTTTAATAGTTGAGCTAAATTGTCAGCGAAATCTCAAAATGATTTTTTGAGAGGTGTAATGGACTATTTACTTTACCTGAGGAAAAGGGAAAATCAATTTCACTTATGAACGAATACGGCGTTCCTTGCCAAATAGTAAATCTAAGATGCACTCTCATATTGAAATGTTCTATTTGCTATGTTTAATGGTGATAAAAGTAGTGGGAACTCACATACTAGTCGCATTTTAGATATCGCATGTACTTCCCAAAACGACGATTGATCCATGAAGTGACACACTTCATTATTGACCATTATACATTGTTGTTCAACGACAATTTTGGGTCGTCGTTTCCATTAGTGCCATCGGTATGTCTAGGTACAAAGGAATGGGATTTTTACTTTCTCTAGACGCACTATGTACACAGTGCATTGAGGAAGTATTGCATTCCACCCAAAAAGTCGATACAGAAATTTCACTGGAAATACATGTTTTGGTCCCTATTAATCCAAAAAAAAAAGAATTTTCAGAAAAAGGTTCGTGTGTGTACATCTGTGGACAGTATAGCTAAAAACGAAAACACCGTCAAATACCAAACTTGTTATTTAGATTTGCTATCTTCCGAGGATGCGATACGAAAATTTTCAAAAAAATCCCCCCATCACCAACTACCCCTTACATGGAAAAATTTTCATTAAAATTCCGTATATTAAGGATATGTACATCCCAAATAAAATGTATATCTTGAATTTTCTGGGAATAACCTCTGAAGACCTCTTTATTCTGGATGAATTTTGCTGAATATTGCTTAACTGCTAAACCGTAAGAGATAGACAAGAACTTACTCCACAGAAAATGTAGACTTCGTCAAAACACAAAATTGATGTCCTTTATATTTTTGTTGTGGTTACTGTTTCCGAAATATTCTTTGTTATTGGTTTCATTTGTTTAGTACTTAAAATTTTCTCAGACACTTTGTGTCCGTTTTTCTTTTGTTCCACTCCTGGGCAAGCAAAGAAGCGATTTGCAATGACAATCGCATAGCGAAGGCTTTTAGAACAGTTGACTATAGTTTTAATTCCCTTAAACATGCTGCTAATGATTATCTCGATTAGCAAGGTGCAGGAAGAAGAATAATCTTATGTAAGAAGTTTTTAGAACAGCTAGAGAAAGTCATGTAAGTGTAATGCATCAGATTTTTCATGCCATGTAATCTTCGCGCCTCAGTCAGCATAGTGAACTCTTTTGAACATTCGCATGAAGTGGAAAACATGACAACTTGCGGAGTGGTGTTTAACAACAAATCTGCACACAACGACTGAGGATTCCGAGTCTGGGGCCTCTTGAAGCAGTGATCTACAACAGTGCTTTTGACAACTCAGTTCACCAGCAACACTGTGTTCTGCACCATAATCTAGGGCGTTTCTCGACAGCCTTTACCAAGGCTTCCATAATTTCTTAGTTTTTTTTTCTTCTTCTTTTCCGAATATTACCCATTTGAGTTTTGCGTTTTGGATTGCCATAATTCTTGGTTCGTCTATTCTTCTTCATGAAGTCCTTTTTACTTTCTCTATACATACTACGTACATAGTGTATAGAGAAGGTATTGCACTCCATCCAATTTCAAGAGTCCCATTTATCCCAAAAAAGCATTTTCAGAAAAAGGTACGTGTTCGTGTCCGTGTGTCTTTGAACACGATAGCTCAAAAATGAAAAGTCGATAAAATTACCAAAATTGGTTCTTTTAAGTTTAATATCTTGCAGAGATAGTACACAAATATTTTGAGAAAAATCACTCCACCACAGACTACGCTTTACATGGAACTTATTTCGAAATGTTTGATTTTCTCAAAAATGGCGCTAACGGTTTTGATTAAAATATCGTATACTAAAGATATTCACTTGACAAATAAAATGTATATCTTGAATTTTCTGGGAATAACCTCTGAAGACTACTTTGTTTTGGATGAATTTCCCGGAATTTTGCATAACTGCTAAACCATAAGAGATAGACAAAAACTTACCACACAAAAATGTAGAGCACGTTAAAACACACAATTTATGTTATATACACTTTTTCATGGAGTTTTCCTTGTTTTTGGTTTCGCTTTTAAAATACCTACACATTTCACATACAGGAATTTCTCAACTCTTGTCGATACAAACAAAGGAACTTTAGTCACATAACAACCAGATTTTAACTATCACTTTAACCTATGGTACTGCCTTATTTCGTTTCTACTAACAAGGAAGCAAGTAGTAAGACTATTTCTGCTAGTTCTTTCTCGATTATCATGCTGTAAATAGAAGCATTAGCTTTGTAATAATAATTGGTTGCAGAGATGCAGAGAAAATCATGTGAATGGGACACGTCGTATTTTGCTTTCATAGTTACTTCAATATGTTTCCCATGCCACACTTGTCATCTTTTAGGTTATGTTTTTGGGCACCATTCCATCATCTTCTTTGACTAGCTCGTTTCCTCCATTCGTTTTATATGTCCATATCAACCAATTACCTTGTTTTATAGTTTCTTTTTTTTTATAGAATTATCTACTTCTGGCCTCTTTCATTCTTGTTTCGCAACTTTTCGAGCCTTATAAGCTGTAAACTTCTCATAAAATCTAACTCCTCAGTTCTTATTTTGTTTCGTCTCATAGTTAATCCCACCATTCCTGCGCATATAATATCTACTATATTTTTCCACCAAATTGTGAAATATTCTTTTCTTTCATATGTATTTATGTTCATAACGGCTTCCTTCCGAGAATATTTGGAAGAAGACTAGATGGCGGTATCGGAAGTAGTAACAACGCCAAACTTTGATAGTGGTTACCCAATTTGGACAGATCTCTACCTTAAAAATGCATCTCTGTACCTTAATATCCCTTGTACAGTTCGTGTTAGTAACATAATAGGTGAATAAGTTCCCCCGCAGTAAAAACAGTCCTATGTCTTGGATAGGTAGAGTCAGATTGAAAAATTCAATACCATAGTCGGGATTTGAACTACGGATCTTCCGATCTCTAGCCGGTTGCTCTGCCCCTGAGCTACCACAGCAACATGGCGGCATAACATTGAATTTATCAACTGACTCTTATTTTTTCCCGGTGAACCACAAGGTGATCTCAAATTAGCTTGAGATGACAACCCCAATGGCGACTTACAATGCTGAACCCTATCCTACACACGCCTTGTGTGAAAAACAGTTAAATCCAATACGAAATGACCATAATGGTTGGCTATACTATGATTTCTGGGTCTTAAAGTACTTATAGCATTGTAAGTCGCCATTGGGGTTGTCATCTCAAAATAATTTGAGATCACCTTGTGGTTTAGCGGGAAAAAATGAGAGTCAGTTGGGAAATTCAATGCTATGCCGGCATGTAGCAATTGTAGCACAGTGGCAGAGCAACCGGCTAGAGATTGGCAGATCAGTGGTTCAAATCCCAGCTATGGCATTGAATTTTTCAGTCTGACTCTACCTATCCAACTCCTGTCCTACACACGGCTTGTGTGAAAAATCCCGTCTTATATCTTATTTTCACACTTGTACTACGAGCAGAGTTTGGTGTTAGAATTAGAAAACAAATTTTAATTAATCTCATCAATGACCCTAAAATATTGTGTATATCAGCTTGTACTACTAAAGCACATATAATAATGGGGAATTTATTAAACACCAGTAGTCAAATAATCCATTTTAATGCATATAGCAATGAATCATGTTTTGGTTCATCATACTGATAGTAAATCCTTATTGAAATGCAAGGAACACATAATTATAAATATGCAAATTATGACATGAAGTATATTGTGACGCAACTCTCCTGCTAAGCTATTAATTGGCTGACGCCAACCGCGGCAGCGCTATTGACCGATAACTAGAATCTTTTGGAAGTTCTTTTATGTCCACACTTAAAACGTTCTGAAACTCTGTTGGATGTATCCGTTGATATGTCCAACAGAGAAAAATACAGAAAAACGAATTATTTTTGGTATATTTTTTTATTCTTCAACATTATTTAGTTCGATGTACCTTTCACAACGTTTCGCCAACTAAGTTATGCCTTCCAAAATCTATGATTTCGGAAGATACTCAAAATAGGTACCTGTATAGGAGAAAACCTCTTCGTTAAACGTGAATCGTTTTTCGCCGAGTCAATTTTTCAAGTTTGGAAATGAAAAAGAAAAATGTTAACCTGAACCAAATCTAGTAAACACGGTGGATGTCGCAATAATTCCAACCTTAGTTCTAGAATTTTCGCCATCGAAACTACGCAGATGTGCACACTTGCGATGTCCTGATCGAAGATAATCTGTTCCTTGCCAGACGAGGTTTTTTTTTTCTTTTGTTTCTTTGGTTTTTCTATTCAACCGGCGCAATACTGGGGCATAATACTCCCCATTTAACGTTCTTCCCTTCTGCAATGTAGATGATTCCACGTGCATCACGTGCATCACCTTGTCTGCAGATTTTAGCACCTTAAGAACCCACTCTTCCCCGACTGAACTTTCGTCTCTGGATTGTAGTATATATATATGTTTCATACACAGTTATGTATCGACGCAGAAGCTCGTCAGGATTGCGACGAAAAAGTGCAAAACCAGCTTCCGAATTGATCACACGATTGCGTTTATTCTCCACTGTGAGAAAATGCGGTACCCATCTTGCCGAAACCTTTGTACAAAATTGAGAACACTTTAACTTGTGATATGCCGGTGGTGTACTATTTTGCGAACATTGACTCGTCAAACGCTCCAAACTTATCCTTAATTTTGTCAATAATTTCGGAGGAAGTACTTTTTCGATGCTATGAGTGTGATTTCTTGGACTTTCCAAAGATCTGTTGAAGGCCCCCTAGTATAAGCTAGCGCTCTTGCAAATAGGCCAGTCAGTTAGCAAATGGCTGTGTTGGTGTTTGCGTTTCTGGTACGATTAAAAGGTGCTATTCTCCAAGCAAGTTTGTGACGTTTATTGTGACGTGCAGTGATTGCTACTACTATTTTAGGAGAACGGTGAGCTCTTGTGTTCAGCTCCCCGCTTTATCGTGCGTATTTCATTGTGCCACTATTCGCGAAGAAGGTGACGCAACAGTGTGAACTAAGAGAAGACAAAAACAAAGATTGCACTTGATCAAAAATAGTGAATTGAGAGTGAGAACTTAGTCAGGCGACAATAAAAACCAAAGTAACAATGTGTTCAACAATTTTGTTTAAATGGCACCTAGAAATTAATAATACCACTACTAAATATTCTATATTCTCTTCTTCCTTTTTAATTGGGTTTATTTGCAGACAAAGTCCCATATATTACCACGATCTTTTTAGACAGTAAATATACTAAAGCAAATGTGAATCCATATCAACTTGCAGTCCTTGAGTCAGATCATAGTAAAGGCAAACATAAAAAAGCATATTGCAAAACGTATAACTAATACGCGTGAAGATTGAACTAGAGACCTTGGAAAGAGCAGTTATCATTTTCAGCGTGCAGGAACATATTGCTATCCGCAACAGAATAACAAAATGTTACGTTTTTACAATGATTCTGCCCAGTGGTCTTTTAGGATGTTGGCTACTGTGCCAGGCCTCCAATGCGCTGCTCGCTACCGATGAACATGCACATAGATTATCACATTATCTTTATGTCTAATGTTTTTGGTTCCAATTTAAAATTAGATGAATAAATTCATTTAATGCTTGCAGGCGTACACAATATGACGAGGAAAATAAAACTCTAATAATCCCTGAATGAAATACATTCAATGCGTTAAATTAATCCTACTAGATACTCCAGATCTACTATTCTGGAGTTGTTTATGCAAATATTCAGTAATAGTATTTGTCCAAATGTATGCAGAAAAAACAGTATTCCTGACAATGTTAAAACAATACTCAAGAAATTTGAATATACTTCTCAAAAGTCAAAAATGAAATTAATTTAAATTCTCCTTAACCAATTGTCTCAAAAATGTGGTTCAAACATGAAAAAATAAATGTTATTTTGAAGGTTGGCGCTTATGATGGAATACTATTATTCATTGCAAAAATCGTAGGGATCATTTTATAAAATGATTCTAGCGCAAATACAAACGAGAAAAGAGAAAAAATATGCGTTGTTCCTTAAATTAAAAATAATAACATTTTATACAACCTTAAAAAAATAGATCACGGAAATGTATGAATGATTAGACCCAACGTGAAAAACATATGTCAAGTAGTAGAATAACCTAAAAATGTGTATGGACGAAATAGGGTAAGTAAGGAAGATATAAAAGCAGATTGAATTGCCCTTCCGTTAATATAGACACTTAAGTAAATATTGCAGAAAATACCAGAAATATGTAAGAGAAAGAGTAATAATTTAATAGATTACTTCAGTCTTCCCATATTAAGGTATAGAATATACACTATTGGGGAACATTCCGTACACTCCCATCTACCTATTGCGGCTAATACCCCCAGGAGAAAGGGATGATGTAATGTGACCCAGGAGGCTACAGGTCGCAGGCAGCCCATAGAGACGCGCGGAAGTCTCTAACATTTCGTGGCTCAAAGATAGGACTTGCTACTGGAGCTCCTGGAGATGACAGTGAACGACCTAGGCAACCAGATAACCTCCTAGTGTCCATGGAAAATACTCTGGAATAGGCATTCGTGCCATTTTTCCGCCACCACCCTCGCCACAAAACCCAGAAGCACATCTAGAACATTAGAAGAAAGAACTTGAAAGGGAAATGATGATAAGAAAATCGTGGTAGCTGATAAATGATACCAGCATTCTCCAACAGACCAGATAAATCCTTCAAAAGAAGAACTTCAGAGTTCGACGGGAATTGAAATCGAAAGCCAACAGTTCAGTCATGTTACTGCGGAGGCAACTCGCTTATGATAACCAACTTTAAAAGTTTCTCTTGAAGTGTTTAAAACAGCGTGTATCAACTTAAGGATTTTTGTTAGATTAGTGCATCGGCTTGCGTATCTAATTCTCAATGTTGGTCTAATCACTGTCCAGTGTCTGCTTATTTCTTTGTCTACTACGCACTTATAGAATTCTTTCCAAAAATTGGATACTGAGTTGTTACTGTAAATACATAATTTGAGGTCCCTGAACACCAAAATTATTTATAAAAAACTGCCTATCTATATATGCATGATTCTGGTTCTGTGTGTAGGTGCATCTCTAAACATCAGAACTAAGAAGCAAAACATCAGGTAAATACGAAACATAGTTTTTAACCGATAGACTTGACTTGATAAGAAACAATCAAATTCACAACTGTAGCATACGAATTATTGAAGACTATCACAAATATAATATTAGCAAATGTGTCAGCGAAAAATATATTAATATTACAAGAGTTAAATTGTGAAATAAACTGCCTAGCTCAATTAAATCTTTGACAGATATTTTAAATCCAAAATTTAAACACAAACTAAAATAATATTTGCTGAGCAAATGTATATATAGCTTGGATGAGTTTTAAATTGTAAATGTATTAAATACTGTATAAATATGTACAATGCATGAATGAGTTTTAGGTCTAAAATTGGGACGTATCCTAAATCAAGTGTAAATTGATAATTTGATCAATAGTAATAATAATAATTATATTACTATTACTATTATTACTATTCTTATTACTATTACTATTATTACTATTACTATTATTATTACTATTATTATTACTATTATTATTATTGCTATTATTATTATTGCTATTATTATTATTGTTACTATTATTATTGTTACTATTATTATTACTATTATTATTACTATTATTATTACTATTATTATTACTATTATTATTACTATTACTATTACTATTATTATTACTATTACTATTATACTATTACTATTATTATTACTATTACTATTATTATTATTACTATTACTATTATTACTATTACTATTATTACTATTACTATTATTATTACTATTATTATTACTATTATTATTATTATTACTATTATTATTATTACTATTATTATTATTACTATTATTATTACTATTATTATTACTATTATTATTACTATTATTACTATTACTATTATTACTATTACTATTACTATTACTATTATTATTACTATTATTATTACTATTATTATTACTATTATTACTATTACTATTATTATTACTATTATTACTATTATTACTATTATTATTACTATTACTATTATTACTATTATTGCTATTATTATTATTACTATTACTATTATTACTATTATTACTATTACTATTATTACTATTATTACTATTACTATTATTACTATTACTATTATTACTATTACTATTATTACTATTACTATTATTACTATTATTACTATTATTACTATTATTATTATTATTATTACTATTATTATTATTATTATTATTATTATTACTATTATTATTATTATTATTATTATTATTATTATTATTATTACTATTATTACTATTACTATTATTATTATTACTATTATTATTACTATTATTACTATTAGTATTACTATTAGTATTACTATTATTATTACTATTATTATTACTATTATTATTACTATTATTATTACTATTATTATTATTACTATTATTATTACTATTATAATTATTACTATTATTATAACAAATTTAGGACCATTCAAGGATGCGACAAAAATATTCTGAAGAAAATCTGTTATCCTAACTATTTTTACATTCAATATTTTGTGAAATTACTATAATGAGCAATGCTTATAACTCATTATATGCCAAATGATATGTAAATTTTGAAATCTCTGAGGATAGCTTCTGAAATTCTGAACCAGTTTTGTGTAATAGGTAAACCATAACGGATTGAAAAGGTACCACACAAATAAATGAGAGCTCATTAAATTACACGGATTCTGAAAAAACTTTTTGTGCCGAAAACCATTTCCGAGATTGTTTTTGTTAGTGATGTGAATTTTTGGATACTTGTGTGCTTTTCTCAAGAGGAAAATCGCTCTTTGTCCCCTCTTTTTTTTTTCCTTTTACAAAATACTGGTAGAAGAATAATATAGATATCTTCTACTTTTACTTATTATTACACAAATTCTTCTTCTAATCTTAGAACCTGTAGTAGCTATTGTTCAATCATTTGTAATTGCAGTCTTAGGAGCATTATATTCTGGAGAAGTCGATTAATAATGTCAATAAAAACAAGGAATTTAACCTAGGGATCTATTTGACTATCGCTCAAATCCAACTGCATTCCTCTAATCCGCTTACATTAACAAGGAAATATGAAATAAGTACAATTTCAGCAAATGCGTATGTCACGTAACACGAAGAGTAAACCTTTCAACGAATATGTTTTTGAAGAATATGTAGAGAAAGTCACGTGAATGTAATGCGAATTTTATTTTCTTTGTTCTTATGCATCCAAAGGTCACAAGACTTCCTCGCAGTTTCATTGCCACTCGTAGTTTTGATAAAGAAAAACAAACCTTCTATGAAAGTGAGAAAATTGGTGGCATATTTGCATTCCGCCAAGCGCGACTACCTAATAGCTTTAATGGTTTCCTTCGCATTTACTTTCTCTTTAAATAATTATTCCCATAAAACCGCTGGAGATAACTTATAGAGGAATTTTATCTTGTGTGTTTTGTAACAGTGAAAATAAACTGAGCAGAGGCTCTCGGCATATAACCCGGTCACCTATACTCCCAGCGGAAGATAAATCTCCTGGATTCACGATAAAGCCCCTTAAAGTTGGAGCTAATGATCCTCGTGGAGGTATAAACGATTAATGAAATGACCGAGCCTTGTGAGGGTAGAAGGAAAGGGCGGAAAAATAAAAGTGAAGAATTTGATAGGTTCTAAGGCAATAGTAAAGAAGAAAATGGATCAAATTTATTTTAAGGCTCTAGGGATGTAATGTAGATGGCTTGTAAGATAGAAGTAAAGCTCGGAATTGAACATAAAAATAATATGGACTCAATAGTTGCTTATGTCGGTGTCCCTTGTCTACTGCTTTATCGAGTCTGGTGGCTCCATACTAACGTGGAGGCTCGAATGTCGGAGTGCCGGGTTCAATCAACGTTTATTCAGCCAATCTGACTCGGGGGTTTTTCGCCGGTTTCCTTGTTTGATGGGCGAATGGTGGGGTGGAATATAGCGAATGACTATGGTCACAACATGGATGGGATCCCTAACGTTGCCAGATCGAACGCATCACCGCCAGGCTCACTTATTGCGCCCCAAATCACGAAGACCCGACGAACTGGTCTTCAATGACACACAGTCGAACGAATAGCACATCTAGCTTCTTCATGCTCAACATTTTTTTTTTTGGTAGTGTTTAACGCCCGCTTTTACTACTTGTGGCACCGCAGGCGATGACACTGGTGATACATGAAATGCAGATGGAGCACCGGTGGAATGCGATGGCGAGGGAAACCGGAGAACCCGGAGAAAACTCTCCCATGCGCCACTTTGTCCACCACAAATCACACATGCGGTCGCTTGGGATTGAACCCGGGCCGCCTACGTGAGAGCGGCCATCATGTTCAACAGATTTATGTGTAAGTTTGCTAGGATGTTACAAATACCATGATGTATTGTAACAAATCCAGAACTCATTTGGGTAACAGAAACTATATATTTTTAGTGTGGAGGTAGACAAAATTATTAACTTCTTTTTTTAGTTAATTCATTTCCACAAATCTTTCTATAAGTAGCATGCTGTAATCATATAAAATTATGAATTCATTTGAATAATACAAATTCAGAAATGCTAAATTCAGAAAAATGATTATTATTTAATATCAAATAGATATTTATATCACTTTATATATGAGTTGTATGGAATCTTATCGTGACGATGGCCCAAGTCCGCCCGCCCGCTGAAGGGGCCTCTGGTTTGCCTGTTCTAATAGCGCGAATGCACACGATAGCCGGGCAAACAAATGCCTTTGTGTGCTTCCCTGCAAAACAACCCAAATATTCTTAATCTCTAGTTCCAGAGGAGCGTATCTCTGAAGGCCTGAAACATAATTTCGAAGATTGGAACATTCGAAGTCCGGCAACTGGGCTATACAGGATGTATGTTTATTGGTGTCATATACTTGAGGACGTGTTCCTGACATCAAGAAAGTAAAAAAAATAAAAAAATCACATGACTTTCTCTAGCTGTTCTACTAATTTCTGACATTAAAACACTCTTCTTTCGGCACCTTGCTAATTGAGATCATAATTAGCAGAATGTTCTTATTACTTAGTTCATTATAAGTAGAACGGAAATAAGCGAACACACTAGGCTAAATACTAAACTGTTTTAAAAGCTGTCGTTATGCGATTGTCATTGCAGATCGCTTCTTTGCTTGGACAGGAGTAGAGCAAAAGAAAAACGGACACTTACGAGTACTGTCTGAAAAAAATATAAGTAGGTACTTCACAACTGTAACCAATAATAAGGAATATCTCGGAAACGGTCACTTCCACAAGAAGAATGTAAAGGACATACATTGTGGATTTTGACGAGATCTACATTTTCTGTGTAGTAAGTTTTTGTTTATATCTTATGGTTTAGCAGTTAAGCAAAATTCGGCCAGATACATCAAATACATCAAGAATAAAGAGATCTTCAGAAAATTCGAGATGTACATTTTATTTGGCATGTAAATATTTTTCATATACGGGATTTTAATCAAAATGGCTACACCCATTTTGTAGAAAATCAAAATCATCCAACACTTTTCCATGTAAAGTGTAGTGGAGGGATTTTCTTAAAAATCTTCGTTGGAAGATACCAAACCTAAATACCAAGTTTGGTATTTAACGGTCTTTTCGTTTTTGAGCTATGTCCACAGACACACGCGGACCTTTTTCTACTTTTTTATTCAGGGGAACTCAAAATATATATTTGCGCTGAAATTTCGGTATTGAATTTTGGGTTGCAATACAATACCTTTTCTATACACTATGCACACAGTACGTGTAGAGAAAGTAAAAATATTGTAATCAATTGCTATAATTATCCACACATGTAAATCACATTTGAAACGTTTTATTTCATATACCATAATACATATTTATTATTTTCTCATGTTATTTATACGTTGTAATAAAAAATGAGTGTTTAATACAGAACTGTGCGCCTCTGTGACTGTATATACACTACAGCACTCACTCTGCAGCGCACGCCTCTCCACCGCACTGGTGTGCTAGAAGTTGACTTAACCATGGCCGCGCTCGCCAAGGCGTCTCCCTTTGGTGCTTCGTAGCGCAGGGGATCGTGGGTTTGAGTCCCGCCTTGGGTATGGGTGTTATATGTTTGTGTGTATGTGTGAGTGTGTGTGTAAAAAGAAGAAAACAGAAATTCAGTAATCATATAGCACACAAAGTAAAACAATTAGGTGAATGAAAGTAGGGTATACAGCGCCGGAGTCCCGACCAGACCGGAGCTGTATTATTATTATTATTATTATTATTATTATTATTATTATTATTATTATAAAAAATAAAAAAAAACCAGAGTCATGCTCCAAGCATTTGCTTGCCTATTGTTACAATTTGATACCAGGCTGAAGAGCATTAGCTTCCTCCGTACCAAGTAATCACTAAGAAAAGAGATTTGAAGGTCTCACTCGATTCAAACTTCGGAGATACTTTTATCTCCTCCCGCGAGGGTTGGAATTGAAACAAACAAAGACTGGTAAACTAGACAAAGTAAATACAAGCTAAAAGTTTTTCAAAACTTAGAATTTTGATTTCTTTCCCCCATATTTGAAATCTGGCTCCATAATGCGACGCCAGAGAATAAAGCTCCATAAAACCTGCCGCAACCTCAACCTACAGAACACCGTCGCCTGGTCCTACAACGCTGAAAAAATTATTGACGAGGGACAGGTAGGTCATGAACCTTCAGCATTCACCTGGACACAAACAAAAACGTTGGTAAGAGCGCGCGGTCGCTGGGGATAGAACCTCTCTATGCGAGTCACATGCGTTGCCGCGGCGGTACGTAGCTCGATCAAGCTAGTTTGAATTAATAGTAACTATAAGCTTCCCTCGTTCAAAAAATGCATAATTTAAAAAAAATTCAATTTTCAGTTTTGCTGTTTTAAGTTCATAAAGAACTCGTTATTTTCAAAATGTATGCATTTCTCTGTGGGATCCATTAGCAGGGCTAAGAAGTTCTTTCGAATCAGTCTCAGTTCATCTGTGAACTAGAATGACGGATATACAAGGTATTTATTCGCGATTTCCTCATTTTTCTGGCTAGTTCAAGCACTGCTTAACGCAGTATCCTTCGTTTAATCCTACAGGAATAAACACAAGTCTCTATATTTGATGAACACAATGGCGAAGAAGTGGGGTCCATTGAGTCCTATCCATCGCCGTGGGAGCTTTCGACTCAAATTTTAACAAGCATCTACATTCCAGTGTGTGGAGCACCATCCTACTGGAATATCGTGTTTGACTACAAGGAGCAAACTGTGGGAAGGTAAACTCCTCAAGCGTATCAAGATAAACACCACCATTTACATTTTTCTTCATGAAGCAAGATTATCTGACAGTTCTATAACTCCTCATTCTATATCACTCATATTCCTGAAGGCCAAGGGTTTTTTGCAACGTCAAGTGCTAATTTTCTGACTATTTATTTTTTCCCCATGCTTACATTCCCCAAGTAAGGGATCTGAGTCCCAATAGCAAACTTTGCCGGTTGTACTCAGATGTGAGCTTCAGCGCCTGAACGTTTTTTCCTTTATACGCCGACAAATGACTACGAGGGCCGGTTGATAAGTCCCAGGCCTCTCAATGAAAACAGAATTTATTTTATTTTTGCTTTATTTCTCAACATACTTTCTTGAAAAGCTATTACATTTGTTATATCTGTGTTCTAATTTTATTAAATCATCTCTGTAGTGCGATTTATCAAGGTCCTCAAAATAGATGTTTATCGCATACAGACCTCGTTGTTGTAAAATCTTCGTCCTCCAAGAAATTGTTTGAGGTTCAGGAACAAGTGAAAGTCGTTGGGTGCTAGATCTGGGGAATAGAGTGGATGTTCAAGTAATTCTAAATTTAATTCGCACATTTTTCCCATTGCAAAGACAGAACGGTGGGCCGGACCATTGTCTCGTGATGAAATAAGATTTTTTTTTTTTTTTTTTGCCAAATGTGATCCTTTTCTTTTCACCTCATCATTCAAATGTTGCAGTAACTATGCGTAGTAGTCACTAATGATTCTTTTACCCTTTTCAAAATAATCAATAAAAACAATTCCCTGTGCATCCCGCAGAACACTCGCTATAACCTTGTTAGCTGACAAAATTGACTTCGCCTTTTTTGGAGTTGGTTCACTTGGCGCAATCCACTGATTTGACTGTGATTTACTTTCTGGAGTGTAATGATGTATCCAAGTTTCATCCATGGTGATAAGTTGTCTCAAAAATTTACAGAGATTTTTACGGTAGAGCTCCACATTCTTAATAGAATCAGTTTTTCTTTGCAATGTTTGATCAGCAGTCAACAAACGCGGCACCCATCTTGCTCAGACCTTGTGAAAACCCAAAACATAACTTAAAATATTATCTGCACGTTCTTTTGATATGTTTACAGCCTCTGCTATCTCAAACAACTTTAATCTGTGGTCTTCCAGTACTAAACGATAAATTTTTTTCAATGATATCAGGAGTTGTCACTTCTACAGGGTGTCCAGAGCGAGGGTCATCACTAGTACTCGTACGTCTCATTTTAAACTCTGCAACCCACCTTTTAATCATTGAATATAAAGGGGCAGAGTCTTTCAATATACCGTCCATTTCCTTGTTGATTTCTTAAGGTGTTAATCCTTTCGAATGGAAGTATTTAATCATTGTTCATTTTTCCAATCCTCCATTTTCGTGAAAACTCTGAAGTTGTCTTCTTTAAAATGCTGTCATTCGAAAATTAAACAAACTATTGACCTGTAACTATAGATACAAGCTAGTCTAGAGTGTACCGTTTAACTGGCCTAGTGGCGCCATATCTGTGTGAGACCCAGGACACATCGGCCCACCCTACATGTTCCGCTCTCGTGACCTTCTGGAACTGAAGTTTCCAGGCTTCCTGATATCGTTCGCCTTCTGGACCGTAATGGGGGGGGGGCTTTGTTTTAACCTATCTCACCGCGCACTCATTGTGCTGTTGTTACCTTTACAATTCTATACCTTCAACAAAATAAAAGAAAATAAATGTGATACATTCGCATTACTTTGTCTACCTTTTGTTCAAAAATATTCTTAAAAATGCATATTCTTCTTAATCCTTCACATTAATCCAGATAAGCATTTGCATAAATGTCTTTATTACATATTTGTTACAAAATATAAAGATATTAGGGACTACTCAAATATTTTTATGGTTGCTATGGGATTCTAAAAAATGCGTTTCCTTGTTTGACCAGCACGAAAACAAAAAGGAATGGCAATCTCCCATTTGAGGAAAATATAAGTATTGTAAAAACTAAAACCAATAATAAAGAATATCTCCTAAATGGCTAACTCCACAAAAATGTATTTTACGGTTTTTTTCTCGATATCTGTGTATTTGATACCGTAAGATTTTGTCTATCTCTAACTATTTACCAGTTTTGCAAAATTCATCCAGAATAAGAGAATTTCTGAGGTTATCCACACAATTTGTCATGAAAATGATAAATCTACATTTTTAAAACTGTTTCATATCCATATTTTTTTAAATATTTTTCCAAATAAAGGGAGTTCGGGGACATTGGATTTTCTTTAAAATTTCTGTGTAGTATAATTGAAATTTGATGAACTTAAACATCCAGTTTTCGTTTTAGTTTCATAAAAATTATGTTTTCTGGTATCACCGAATAATCCGAAATAGTAATGTGATAGTATTCCTAGGTGATTCAGCTGCCCATATTTAATGTGTTAAGATATCCCTTCGTGCGTTAAAAGAGTAGCAGAATGCAACGGGGCTATTCAAGTTAAAACTGGTCAGTGTAGAAATGGAATGAAAGACTTTCGTTTTACTGCATAATGTGTTGTATTTTCCAAGAATAACATGTATAACTGTTAAAAAAGTGCCTTAGCCCCAAAACTGTCCTACAATTTGTTTTTGCTTAGCTATTATTTCAATCTATAGAAACTCATTAATCATAGACACATAAATGCAGACACCCATAATTTAATCTCGGGACAGTATAGAATGCGTTAGACAGGATTAAATACAATTCCATAACATGTACATATAATTCACAAATTACTACAGATAATTATGTTCAATTATGAATAGTGACGTAATTTTTAGATGTGGAAATTTGTTCAAAGAGAAGTGGAGGACTGGCAAAGTTTAGCAGGTCATTTTCTGTTTCTTGAATAAACCATCATAGCTAAACCAGATCAAAGTTAACTTGGCTTTGCCGTACCCAGCGAATAATTCTGCTTTTATCTCTACCTTTGTCTGTTTTACTTACTGTAAGCTACTGTTTGGGTTCCAGTTGGCTAATGCCTTTTGGGTCTTGTGCTACACCTTGCATTCTTCATAAATTCTAACCTATTAAATGGCTTACGTATGCCCTTTGTTCTACGTGTTCCTAATCCTAAAGCTAAATGGATGTGTAACATTAATTTTCTTGTTATTTATTACGTACTAAGTTATGTAAGTACGCAGAGACATTATAGTATAGCTTTAACCTTGCATAACATATTAAGATTTATCTTAGATGTTTAGGCTTTATCGCTATAGTGGGGAGATTGTAAACCTATACTACGTGTAATGTACCGGCGAATTAGAGAAACATGTGGGTATAAATCATTTTTTTTAAACACGAATACATTGTTTCTTGATCACTTACAAGAAAATAAATTAAATACTACGAGTACGGTTATTAAGTAGCGGAGAAGGGAACAGAATGACCCATTAATGTCCCATTTTACTAATATATATTGCTCACAACTTGTTTTAAGTATTATACAGTATTAATGAAACCTTAAAAATGAAATTCACAATGATATTTTATTTTTCCTAGTTACACCTGTGAAATATGTTTTAATATGTCATACATTTAACACAAAGTTAAACAACATAGAAATAAAATCTCTTATACCTAATTATTAAAATAATAATCTGTTAAAACTGCATAAGTATAACAATTTATGCTCCAAGTTTCATTATTCTAGAAACAATAGTTCCAGAGAATATTGAGCATTTGCAGAGAAAAATATATTGATAGTAAATAATACATGCAGTATATTATATTACCAAACATCTAATACACAGAACCATATTTACAAATATTTGCATTGCCGACATGTCTTTTAATACCAAAATATAATGCCATAAATTGCCTTTAACACAAAAAGTAATTATGCTATAGAATATTTTCCAGTAGCTACTGATTTGAGAAAAGCATGAAAATATGAAAGTATATTTTTTATAGTATGTAACGCCCGCTTTTACTACCACTGGTGATACATGGAATGAAGATGGAGCAACGGTGGAATGCGATGGCTGGGGAAATCGGAGAACGCGGAGAAAACCCGCCCCTGCGCCGGTTTGTCCACCACAAATCTTCAATGCTATATATGTTAAAATTATGTAAAATTTAAACTACATACATTTTCATATGTTCATGTTTTTCTCAAACTAATAGCTACAGACTGCTCAATTTTGCATAGAGGCCTCTTTATGAGTATTGAGGTCATTTTTGTGCCATAAATCTACGACACGGGACAAACAGCTTTATTTCCCTTCCCTTGCTCCTGAAAAACTCCATCGTCCTCCGCCGGGTTTTAACCCGCGACCTTGGGTATATGAAGTTAGCTTGGTTCCACCACGGAGGGTGACTAAATTGTAGCCCCTACTATCCATTAGTGTAGGATATCCTCTTAAAACTATATTTTGTAAATAGCTAATTGCATTCTTTTAATTACCAGTTCTCTAAAGTACACTACTGTGCCTATACTAGAAACCTTCATGGAAGGAGTGAAGCGAAATAAATATAGAAGAACTAAATCAGGGGGCAGCAGGCTCGGACACATTAGAGGTTCTTAACGTCTCTAATATTGTATATTGCATTCTGATGCTGTGAGACCCCCAAATGGCTTACCTCTCTTCAGGGAGAAATAAATTTATGATAATGTTTGTACGGAATGTTTGTCCTCTTTTGTTGCATACTACCTCCTCCTGTAAATATTGGAACTTTTAAAATTTAAAATTTCCGGACTGCTTTGCGTGGTCTGTAGATTAAAATAGTTTTGTTTAAAATTTTTCTTCTGAACGTTTCGTCCTTGTCTGTGAGGGACATCTTCAGAGGCAATGTGTTCATGTTGCTATCTCGGTAAAGAATTATAACAGTGCGAGTTGGAGCCGGTATGTATATTCAGTCCTGGTGGGTGGGGTCAAAGGGACGGGTTCTAATGTTTTTTTTTTTTTTTTTTTTTTCATTTGTATAGCCCCCTTTAACTTCAAAGGGCATATCGGGGGCTTTGACTTGTGAAACAACTCGTATTACTGTAGGTATAGTATAGAATGTTAGGTTAATCAATTTTATATTACTAAACACACGCACATTCATACTTTCAGACTGTGTGGGGGGTAGGGAATAATGCTGGTTAAAGAAAAATCCCCGCCCCAGCCGAGGGGTGAGGGGTGAGAAGTGAGCTCACTGACCCTCCAATCGCGGAGGCAGTCTATGGTTCTAGTTTTGTTTGTATTCAGCCTAGGGGTTTCGGATTTTTTTTTTTTAACACAGTTCTGGAGTCTGGTAGGGACTCCAGCGCTTGAGTCCATTTTCATAATCTTTTACTGTGTTTGCTGGTTTTTTATACATGCACACATATACATAATGCACAAACATATAAACACCCATTCCCAAGGCGGGGCACGAACCCACGATCCCCTGTGTCACCAAATCAAGACACTTTAGCGAGCGCGGCCACGGGGACCGGCAGGTTTGGAAAGTGTGGGGAACCAGTTGTCTTTTTAACCTACAGACCATGGCAAAACAGCCCGAAAATTCTAAATTTTAAAACTATGGACACGGCTGTGAAAGCTAACATGTATTGCAAGCTTTTTCTTGGTCGTGCGACATACTGTGTGTGTTTGTGTGAGTGTACGAGTAAAGTTCACAAGTCCTCAGAGTGACGTACCTGGTTGACGTTACTGTCCGCCACTGATACATTTGTTGCCTTCGGCTCCTCAGGAAGTTTGGTTCGGAGTCAATGGTAGAGCATGTTTTTCGACTCACCCAGTGGGGAACTAAATGAGAGTACACATTAAGTCTCCTTTAAATAACACACAACACAAAATTGCTACATACATTCTGTCAAGAAAGTACCGGGAATTGATCATTTAAAAATCCTGTTTAAAAGGGGATTTGAAATTATTGTTGTCGTTAAGTTGGTACAATATTCCTCTATACCCATGCGGAGTTTGATCGTCATCTGTCATCTATTTTGTTTACAGTACGTCATTTTGTTAGTTCATCCCAAAGGTGATTTGCGATTTTACGATGGATACAAATATTGAACAAAAATCTGTCTCAATTTTGCATTGCAAATGGTATTTCATGTGCTGAATCGCTGAAAATGTTACAGAGGGCTTACGGTGAATCGACTTTATCAAAAACACGTGCATATGAGTGGTACAGTGCATTCAAAAGTGGTCGAGATGTGGTGGAAGATTTGCCTCGCTCTGATCGGCCATCAACGGTTTCAACTGAGCTTAACATCGCTAAAGTGAAGAAAATGGTGTCTGAAAATGGTCATTTAGGTCTAAGACAGATTGCCGCTGAATTTTCTGTGTCTCACGAATCGATTCGTACCATTTTAAACAATTGTTTGGGCATGACATGCGTTGCAGCTCGGTTAGTTCCGAAAAATTTGAATTTTCTACAAAAACGACCCCACAGTCATGAAACGCATTGTAACTGATGATTGGACGTGGGTTTACGAGTTTGACACTCAAACCAGTCAATATTTTTCAAATGGCGCCTTACAACTGAACCGAAATCTAAAAGGGCACGTCAAACTCCATCAAAACTGAAGGTCATATTGACAGGTTTTTTCGATTATCACGGTGTCGTGCACTCAAGAGTATTTGCCAGAAGGTCAGATGGTAAATAAAGATTATAATCTGAGCGTTATACGGCGTTTGAGAGAACAAATACGGCGAAAAGGGTCAGATTTGTGGAACAACTCATGGATTCTGCACCATGATAACGCACCAGCTCACAAGACTATTGTTATGAACAAATTTCATCGAACAACCACCATATTCACCTGCTCTGGATCCTGCTGATTTCTTTCTCTTTCCAAAACTCGAGTTACCACTTCGAGGCACCCGTTTTCAGTCGATAGAAGACAAAAATGAAAATTCGCGGCGACAATTGACATCCATTCCTAAAAGTGCCTACAAAAATGTTTTGGTGGTTGGATTATTCGTTTGCATAAATGTATCATTTCAGAAGGGGCCTACTTTGAAAGCGATAAAATAAAATTGGTTGAATAATTCATTTCTTGTCGTCGTGTAGCATATCGGTACAAGCACTGAGTTTACAATATTTCTAAGACGCAGGGCTATTCGGACTTATGTTATTACTGCGCCACACTAGCACATTCGCTCTTTCACGCTTCGCATAACCAGACGGACTCTTAGCACGTCACATCTCGACTCCTTTCTGTCCTCCTGCCTCTATCCAGTTAGCAAACATACACCTCTTTTCTGAATCCTTAAATAAAGAGATTCTGCCTGGCTTCAACCCTCTGTTCATCAAATCCTGCATTCGCATAGACTTCTCAAAACAGAAGTTTGTACATCAGAACAATCCTGTGCAACATCCTTCGACAAACATATAAATAATTAATTTACTAGTAATTTATTATACTTCTGAATTTTACCACTTCAAACGACCTGTATTCTTAATAGTATACTTTTATTTCCTGTATATATCTCAAATGTAGAAAGGAATAAATGCTATATAGTAATCTATTTCATAGTAACTAGCTGAAAGTTTCATTCCATTTTACACACTTGTATAAGAAGATGAAACCAATCTTCGTGTGTAGAGTGCTGCGGTTTTTGAAAGAACGTCGCGGAAGATTTTTCTTCATCGTACGCTCACGTGAGCTAATCCCAAGTTAGCCATGGTACTTGTGCGGAGATTGGCAAGCACAGCTTCCCACTAGCCACTTTCAGGCGAGAAAAGCTTCATATAAAGGCAAGCGGAGTAAGCCATGCTATTCAGCGAGGTTTATACCCTGCTGAGCGCTTTCAGTGTTTGGGAGGCTATTACTTGATAACGTACTCCAGGGTTATATGAAATTCTTTGAGATAATTACAAGAAAATGAGATAAGTTGGCAAGAACATAATATGGAGTCGACGCGTTTTCCCTATGTTCTGCATAGTGGCGGCGGCTTCCAAATCGATAACTTAGGATACAAATCGAATATATTCGAGAAAACTCGCCACCTCGAATCACCCTGCACATAGAAAGTTTTCCGATTTTTCTTATTGCTTCAAAAATAGTTGTAGCAGTTGTGATTAAGATATATTAAGATATATTTTAGATACTACCATGACAAATAAAGAGTATATTTTGAAATTTTCGAGAATACCTGTAAAAATTTGATGTTTAGGGTCAACATTTCCCAAAGATCGATACGAAATTTTCAAGAAAATAGGCGTGTCGCAAAATACTCTTGGTATAGGAAATGTTTTGTTATTTTTTCAAAAATAACTAGACATGTTTTAATTAACAAATTTAGCTTAAGATATTTGTATGACTAATAAAGTGTGCACTTGAGAGCAAACAAAATAGCCGATATAATGAGCCTTGTATAAAAGGATTTAGCTGAGCAGCTTCTCCCACATTCATGGCTCTACCTATTTCTAGCAAGAGAGTTGATTAGATATCCTTTCTTGGCGATAGCATATGTACACAAATGATGTCCGAGAAGTTATAGATTATGAGAAGTCGTAATATATTGTTTTAGTTGTATTAATTAATTGTAATGCAAAGATAGAGTACATAAATCAACAATTTGGTATGTATCTTAGAGAAGTTGAGAAGAGATTTACAATGCTCCTTCGTTTTACACAGTTTCTTTGTGCATACATCAGTTCGTTACCACGATTGGCATTTTTTTTAATATAAAACTTGTCCAGTAATTGAATTGGTTTGTGTATGGTGAATTGGATAGGTTTGTGAAGAGTGAATTCAGTAAAAACCACAAAGACCTTTTCTTTCAAAAATAAAGAATTTTTGCACAAAAATTTGATTCCTAAAACTGCCAGAAAGCATCGCTTCACTTAACCACAAATTCTTTTTTTGAAAGAACCAAACCAAAATGAGTTTTATTTTACTTCTGGTGTACTATTTCTTCTCCTAGTTTGACGCTTCTAAAGACTTATATAATAAAGTGAATAATGTTGACCAGGAACTTTGCTAAACCACTCCATATAATCTTTGTCTTACATCCTTCTTTCCTTCGCACCTAACCGGCAAACCTATCTCTTCATTAGTGGTTGAGTGGTTGACATGAGGCTAATAGGAGTTGAATAATAAAGTTATTATTGTTAATTTAATTGTTTTTTCACAGAAGCCGTGTGTAGGACGAGTTGGATAAGTACAATCAGACTGAAAAATGCAATGCCATAGCAGGGATTTGAACCATGGATATCCCGCTCTCTAGCCGGTTGCTCTACTGCTGAGCTACTGTGGCAATATTCCGGTACAGCATTAAATGTTGGTTGAGGAATTAATGCCCTGATGGCATGTTCCCATGTAAGCTTAGTGATAGAGCAACCAGCTAGAGACCGGGAGATCTGAAATCCCGGCTGTGGCATTAAATCATTTCGTCTGACTCTACTTTTCAAACTCCTGTTCTACACACGTTTTGTGTGAAAAAACAATTAAATAACAGTAATTGACCACAATAGTTGGCTAAACTATGCAGCCCGGTCTTAAAGTACTTATGACATTGTAAGTCGCCACTGGGGGTATGTCATCTAAAAATAATTTGAGATCACCTGGTGGTTTATCGGGAAAAATGCGATTCAGTTGAGGAATTTAATGCTGTGCTGGAATGTTTCCATGCTAGCTCAATGGTAGAACAACCTGCTGGAGACAAAAAAGTCAATGGTTCAAATCCCGGCTATGGCAATGAATTTTTCGGTCTAAATCTACTTATCCAAAGTTATTATTATCATCCATAATATTAATCTATACTTTGATGGCAAATACCACCACCTACAACGCTTTTGGCAGAAGGGCACCACTTTTTAGGTAAATTATACCAAAGTGCAAATTTGAACACTTAGGTATAGAATAATGTCTTAAAGAATCTCTTTTCCTGGGCTGAGCATTCAGCATATTTTGGTCCCGTAAATGTTTACTTTCTCTTCACGTATTATGTATATAGTGTATAGAGAAGGTGTTGTATTGCACCTAATAATTCGATACCGAGAGTTCACCGGAAATATATGTATTGGGTCCCCCTGAATAAAAAAAAAGCATTTTTAGAAAAAGTCCGAGAGTGTGCATGTGTGTGTGTGTGTGTGTGTGTGTGTGTGTGTGTATGCCTGTGGACAACATAGCTCGGAAATGAAGAGACCGTTAAATATCAAACTTGTTATTTAAGTTTGTTATCTTCTAAGGAAGCGACACGAAAATTTTCAAGAAAATCCTCCACCTCAAACTACCCTTTATGTGGAAAAAATTTCGAAAATTTTGATTTTCTCAAAAATGGCTCTAACGAGTTTGATTAAAACCTATTATATTTAAAATATTTACATGTCAAATAAAATGTATATCTTCAATTTTCTGGAAATAGCCTTTAAAGACCTCTTTATTCTGGAAGACTGTTATTGAATTTGGCATAACTAATAAATCGTAAGAGATAGACAAGGACTTACTACACAAAAATGTAGATCATTATAAAACACACAATTTATGTCACATAGGTTTTTTTCATGGAGTTGGCTGTTTTCGAGACATTCCTTGTTATTGATTTCAGCTTCAAAATACTTTCCTTTCTGATACGGAAACTTGTCAACGTTTGACAACGCAAAGAAACGGATTTCAATACCATAGCAATCACATGTTAAAACATTTGACTAAGTAATAAGGTCGTTTCTGCTAGTGCTTTAGCATTAAATAGATAGAAGAAACATTTATAAACAATTTGTTACAGAGATGTAGAGAAAGTCATGTAAATGGAGCACAACAGATTTTTCAAGATGGCCTGTATATTTAACTACCTACCTATTATGGAAGCAAAATTAATTCTGTCTTCCAAGTGAAAGGAACATGTTTTCCGTTTGTTTCCAGAACATATGTGCGATACAAAATCTGGACCACATTATGTGTGTGCGTGTGTGTGTGCGTGTGCGTGTGCGTGTGCGTGTGCGTGATGGCAAACAGCCTTCAAGGGCTTATACACATACCATATTACTTTCGTTTGTGTTAGAGTGCCAACAAGTCTGCTTGCTACTTCATCATTTTACCCGTACCACTTAGCTCTGCGACAAACTTATGGAGTTACAGTGCCTTTAGTCTAGTATCTTTCACCATCCTTGCATGATGCCTGCGCAATTACAATATTTTTTTTGGGTTTACTACTTTTTTAGACTGCAGGTGGATCTTTGGGTCGTGGTATTAAATATCCAATCCAGTATTTATCTTGGAGAGTGAGTGGAGCAAATAAAAAAACCCACGGATTTGAGCCGAGCACATTATCGCATGCTTATGAGCATGGATAACCTTCTTTCTCTTATTTTCCTTCAGTGTGATAGACATTAGCAGTTTGCACGTTTTGTATGTTTTAAATTAGGTTCACTTAACTGTGCGTTCGAGAGTAGTGTAGGTGTCTGGTTGCTGATTGAACAGTTCCACCCTCTTCCAATGCCATAGTTTATCCCTCTACCTCTGGATTAATGAATTACGTTTAAAGCATTTTAGCCAGAGATCTCGCACATGCGTCACTAACTATATCTCAGTATCATTAAATTCGTCTTCTATACACTATTTTCTATTTTATATGCAATCAGTATGCTTTGTTTATTCAAAAGCAAAATTTAATATTTCTACTAATCATCGAACATAAAGAAAACTGATTATTCATTCCTACCTACATTTTGAGGGATAATATAAAAAAAAAATATGATGTGATATGCTCACACGACCATCTCTAGCTGCTCTATAAACTTCTTAAAAAAGTATTCTTCTTTCTACACAATGTTAATCGAGATAAATATTAACAAAATTACTTAGTTCCTTATAAGTAGAAGGAATGCACTAGGCTAAAGTGATAGCCAAATCAAATGTTTTAAAACATTATTGGAAATCGTTTCTATGCTTGGCCAGGAGTAGAACAAGAGAATGACGGACACTTCCTATGAAGAAAAGTATAAATACTTCATAATTGAAACCAATAACAAGGAATATCTCGGACACGGTTACCTCTACAAAAACAACGTAAAGGACAAAAATCGTGTGTTTTGACGAGTTTTTGTACAGTAAGTTTTTGTCTATCTCTTGCGGTTTAACAGCTAAGCAAATTTCGGATAATTCATCTAAGATAAAGAGGTCTTCAGAGACTATTCCCATAAAATTCAAGATATACATTTCATTTGGGATGTGAATAGCTTTAATATACGGAATGTTAATCAAAGTCGTTAGAGCCATTTTTGAGAAAACAAAACATTTCGAAATTTTTCCCATGTAAAGGGTAGTTTGTATTGGGAAAACCTTCGTTTTGCATCCTTGGAAGATATTAAACCTAAATACCAAATTTGGTATTTAACCGTGTTTTCGTTTTTGAGCTATGTTGTCCACAGACACACACACACACACACACACACACACCATCACACACACGGACCTTTTCTTAAAATGCTTTTATCGGACTCAGTGGCTCCCAAAACAGTTATTTCCAGTGAAATTACAAAATTACGACATCGAATTTTTGGATGGATTACAATATCTTATCTATCCACTATGTACATTGTATATGAGGAGTAGGGGAAGTAAAAATTAAGTAAATATATGATGCCTTGCACTCTAATGACTTTCTTCTCATTCTTGTAATACTCATTCTTGCAAACGCTCATTTCTATCTACTTCATGTTAATCCAGATAAACACTTGCAGATGTAGTGTTATTGCATATTCCCTTGTAGGTTAATAGGATTAGTGGAATAAACAAGTGCTTAAACGATAATTAACTCTGTTAATTGAAAGTCACCATTACTGTGCAAAGACAAGGGGAGAATGACAAAGGAAAAGAAGTTGATTAACAACTTCCCATTTGAGGAAAATAAGAATATTTTAAAATACAAATAAATAATAAAAGTTTCTCAGAAGTCATTTACTCCACCAAAAACGTATTTGGCATAATAAAAGGTAAAGGGAGCAGGAATATTGACCTTGACTGTCAAGCCAATACATCCGTTTGATATGTATTTTCTGGAACACAGCTGGATGCTGTTGATGTGAAAAGTTGCACAATTTTTTTTTTTCCATACAAGCCATGTGTAGGACAGGAATTGGATAGTTAGTCAGTCTGAAAAATTAATGTGAGTCAGTTGAGGAATTAATGTCATGGTGGTTCAGAGGTTAGAGCAACCACTAGAAACCAAGAGATAAATGGTTTAAATCCCAGCTATGCCATTAAACTTTTCAGTCTGACTCTACCTATCCAGTTACTTGATTAATTGTACACAACTATTTTAACCAAATTTTTTGAGGTGCAAACACAGAAGATACACGCATTTATTTTTACTTTCTCTACACGTACTATGTACCTTAGTGTATAGAGAAGGTATTCCACACATATATGTTTTGAGACCCCGTGAGTCCAAAAAAGGTGGTGTTAGAAAAAAGTCCATCGTGTGTGTCTGTGTATCTCTGTCTCTCTCCCCCCTCTCTCTCTCCCCTTCTCTCTCCCCCCTCTCTCTCTCTGTATGTGTGTCTGTGGACAGCAGAGCTCAAAAACTAAAAGTCCGATAAATTCCAAACTGGGTATTTAAGTTTATTATTTTCCAAGGATGCGCTACGAATATATTCAAAAATAAATCCCTCACCCCAAACTACCCTTTATATGGACAAATTTTTGAAAGTTTGTTATTCTCAAAAATGGTTCTAAATATTTTGACTAAAATACCCTATATTACATAACAAATAAAATGTATATCTTCAATTGTCTGGGAGTAGCTTATGAAGATCTGTTCTGGAAACATTTATCTGAATTTTGAATAACTGTAAACCGTAAGAGATAGACAAAAACTCACTACACAAAAAAAACGTAGATCTGGCTAAAACACATGAGTTAAGTCATATGCATTTTTGTTGTATAGTTGACCTTTTCCAAGACATTCCTTTATATTGGTGTCCGCTTTCTTTTGTTGTATTCCTGGTCAAGTAAAGAAGCGAATTGCAATGACAATCGCATAGCGACATCTTTTAGAACATTGGCCCAATGCTTTAGTCATTCCCTTAGTTCCCTTCTGCTTAAAAGGAACTAAGTAATAAGTACATTCTATTACTGCAGCTTAGAAAGAAGAATAATCTTTTGTAACACATCAGATCTTTTTTATAAAATGGTTTCAGGAAGAGAGGCTCTAAACACGTACTCAATAATGTCCCTATTTAATATACGCAGTGGAGGGAGTACTAAGTGAATGAACAGAATGCACAAAACCGCTAAATTGTTTATGTTAATAAAATAAAGTATTTAAAACTGTAATGTAACGCGCTGGTGATTAAAAGCGCAATAAATCGTTGAATAACGAGGTTGCAGCCGGAAGCATTATCACTCCACCACTTTTGGTTATTATTAACATAATTATTAATACTAATATTATTGGTATTATTACCATTATTATTAAACAGTTAACAAAAATAAAATATACTACTTGAGAATCAATCATATTTATTACTCCATAACTTTTAAATGTATTGCAGAATGATGGGAGTTCTGTTACATCTGAAAATAAACATAATGCCTTAATATATATATGGGGTTTGATTAATATGTGAGAGATGAGTTTGATCGGTTTGTGAGGGGTTCAAATCTTTATACACGTACGCGGCAGGAGCCGACTGCACGATACCTGCGACGTGTGCATAGCGTGTGAACTGGTCCAATGCTTGCAGTTTTTCACAGCTGTGTAGACCACCACATACAAACGGACTGAATTTTATATACATCTGTGATAAGGTCTAATATAATATTTAACAAAATAAAACACGCTTACTTCAAAGCTATGTATACACACAAACAAGTTTTTTCAGGAGTCATACTTTGTCAATACTACTTAATTAACTTCTGTGTACAACTATTACCTACCATACGTCAATTGTGCCTGATAAGGTCTTCTGATTGCTCCGAAATCCATGTGTTTAAATATAATTACAATAATTACGCCTAGCTCTCTCATTTTTGTTCATGACTTGTAAAATTATTGTAATACTGTAGGTACGTACACAACAGGATCACTTTTTGCTTCACTCGAATATCCGTCTTGTTGCATCACGTGACGAACTCGCCCCACATGTTTTCCTGTGGTCCAAGTTTCGCTAAAATGACTCGCTTTTGTGGTTCTTGGCGCAGGGGATCGTGGGTTCAAGTCCAGCCTTGAATATGGATGTTTATATGTTTGTAAATGTGTATATGTCTGTGTCTATATAAGTAAAACAAGAAAACGCTAAATAAATAGGGTGTAGGAAATTAGAGAAAAGCAAAACAGCAATGGAGTCCTGACTAATCTCTGGAACTTTAAAAAAAAATGAGCGAAATGTTGAAGTATGCCAAAAGTTGGACATGTTTGCAAAAGGAAGATCATATGGAATCCTTCTTCTTTCAGATGGCGTACTACCTCCCTAAGCAAAAGACATCTGTGATCGTCAACAATAACTGGTGCCTTGAGGCGGACCAGTTTTGTGTCCTCCAAACATTCCATTTCTCATATGAACAGATTTTTACTCTAGGGAGACCAATTTATGTGTTCATGACCTCTGATAAAGTACTTTCAAAATCTTTCCTCAGGTTAGTACTATATGGTAGCTCACAAATCGGAGGACTTAGTCTCAGTGTCAGTTAATAAGTGAAGTATATATGCATAACTGTGCTCTACGGAGCTGTTTATGTTGGTACTACAAAATATCATCCCACCCTCTAGCATCTATGCTTCCAAGCATAATATAGCCACTGGATTGGCAGGGTATTTCCCCTCCCCCAAAGTATGACCAAACGGGCGAAAAGTAACATTGTAACTTACACCGCATGCTTTCAAGCTACGCTAAACCTTTTTCCTAATATCGGTTTTCCTATTACCCTGTAGTAGCTGCAATAAGCTTAAATTTCGTTTCCATGAGTCTGGTGATGGATATATGTATAACTGTTGTAGCTGTCCAGTTTAACAACACATTCAAGTAACGCTTCGCCCCTTCCTCTAGAAGGTCGAATTATGTTATAATTGGTTTAACCTTTCTTTTGTATCAACTGTAGTGAAGCTCTTTCATAGAAGGGGCATATCGAGGAACACAACGATTATAACATCCTTGGATGCTTTGTCCAGCCAGTCACCTAAAGAGTACATACCGAACATGGAGTTAAAGTTGGCTATCTGAATTGCCCGTGTACGCAATGGTAGGCAAGTTGTAGAAACTAGTAAGTTTAAAAGTCACGATCCAACAATCCAAGTGATTCCTTGTTACCGTATTTACTTTCTCTACATGTACATAGGGTATAGTAATGCACCCAAAAATTCGATACCGATATTTCTCCGGAAACGCATGTTTTGGGTGCCATTGAATCCAAAAAAGCATTTTTAGAAACATTTTTTGTGCGTGTGTGTGTGTATCTGTCTGTGGACAGCGTTGCTCAAAAATGAAAAGATCATTAAATACCAAACTTCGTATTTAAGTTCGGTATCTTTCAAGGATGCGAAACGAACATTTTCCAGAAAATCTCTCCACCCCAACTACCCCTTTACATGGAAAATTATTCGAAATTTTTGGTTTTCTTAAAAATGGCTCTAACGATTCTGATTAAAATATTGTATATTTAAGATATTGGTAGACGAATAAGATGTACATCTTGAAATTTTCTGGAAATAGCCTCTGAAGACACTCTATTCTGGTTTAATTTTACGGAATTTTGCCTTAAGAGATAGACAAAAGTTAACAGAAAAATGACGGTTCCTTTAAGCACACAGTTTATGTCATCTACATTTTTACTTTCTCTACAATAGTACGTGTAGAGAAAGTGTTCAAATGCACCCAAAAATGCGATACCGAGGTTTCACCGGAAATACATGTTTTGGGTCCCACTGAATACAAGAATAGCATTTTTAGAAACATTTTTGTGTGTGTGTGTGTGTGTGTGTGTGTGTGTGTGTGTCTGCGGCTGTGGCTGTGGCTGTGGACAGCATAGCTCAAAAACGAAAAGGCCGTTAAAATACCAAACTTGGTATTTAAGTTTGGTATTTTGAAAGATGTGAAGATTTTCAAAATCCCCCCACCCCAACTACCCTTTACATGGAACTTTTTTGGAAATTTTTGATTTGTCAAAAATGGCTCTTAACGATTTTGACATTTTAAAATATCGTATATTAAAGATATTTATCTGACAAATAATATGTATATCTTGAATTTTCTGGTAATAGCCACTGAAGAGTACTTTATTCTGGATGAATTTTACGAAATTTTGCATAACTGCTAAACCGTAAGAAATGGACAAAAACTTATCACACAAAAAATATAGAGTACATTAAAACACACAATTTATGTTATATATTTTTCTTCGAGGAGTTGATCGTTTTTTAGATACTCCTTGTTTTTGGTTTCAGGTTTAAAAAAACTTGTACTTTTCTCATACAGGAATTTGTCAATTCGTGTCCAGACAAACAAAGGAGCTGCAGTCACCTAGAAACCAGCTTTTGATTTCACATTATCCTATGATACTCGCTTCTACTTACAAGGAAGCAAGTAATAAGACTATTTCTACTAATTTTTCTCGATTAGTATGAAGTAAATAGAAGAATAAGTTTATTAACAATAATGTTTTACACAAAAGTAGAGAAAGTCGGAACACATCAGATTTTTTTGGTGAAGTTGAATGTTTTTTTAAATAGTCCTTGTAATTGGTTTCAGCTTTAAAATACTTATATCTTTCTCACACGAGAATTTCTCAACTACCGTCCATACAAATAAAGGAACATCAATCACATAGCAACCAGCTTTTGGCTATCACTTTAACCTAAGGTACGCCCTTATTTTCCTTCTACTTACAAGGAAGCAAGTAGTACGATCATTTCTGCTAATTTTTTCTCCATTAGCATGAAGTAAATAGAAGCATAAACTTTTTAGCAATAATTTGTTGCAGAAATGTAGAAAAAGATGTGTGAATGGAACACATCAGATTTCTCTTCTTTTTTTTTTCTTTTTTTTGTCTCCAAACCAATCACACTGTAAATTTGAATTAATTTTGAAGTATTTACTGAGTATAAGTACGTAAATGTTTAGATTTGTTTTTCCTTGTCTGGGCGATTTGTTTGTTCTTAGTGATATTCGTTATGAGAGGTTATGTTAACTGCTGGAATTCTGTTTCCCCTACAACGCTGTGTGGTTTTATTGATAACGGGAACATTCTATTGGATCTTGAAAAAAAATATCGACACTGTAGCAAAGACCAGTTCGGCTTTCTGAGACAAGAACACTGGAACTTGATTTAAGTCCGGATTTATCGGCGATCTGCAG
Source organism: Hymenopus coronatus (assembly GCA_030762935.1). Lineage (NCBI taxonomy): Eukaryota > Metazoa > Arthropoda > Insecta > Mantodea > Hymenopodidae > Hymenopus > Hymenopus coronatus. Next base: position 47,324,982 of record CM060885.1, on the reverse strand, counting down.
TCATTTATCACACGGTTTGAGGTTACCACCTAAAATTGTTGGTCTCTCTGTTGACTATCACCTCAGCACTACGAAGCACTGACAATGGGGTTGGTTTAAGCTTCCTGCTGTTATGAGGACTCGTTCTACAAAATTACAAACACCACCTATGAAAAGAACAAAATTCCCCAAGACGTGAAATAGGACAGACCAAAATGGCGCAGTCAATACATTAAAAAAACATGAAATAAACAAACAAAAATAATAATAATAATAATAATAATAATAATAATACAACTAACTCTCCCTTGTTACCACCTTTTTTTACTGTATCTTCCTCTATCCTTTCACCTTCCCCCACAAAAAAAATTAACCAAAAAAATATGCAGTTAAGCTAAGCTAAGGAAAAAAAAGAAGAAGAAACTGAGGAATATGCTTCTAACAATCGTTTATGTTATTGTTGGTAATCAAAAGAAGGAGTGCTTATTTTACGTTCAGTTATCTGACTGCTGATCCAGACAGCATGTTAATTGTTTGCTTTAAATAACTTTGTTTATAATAGTTTCTCTCACTAGATACGTAATTGATTACGATTGAGTAAAAGAATAATGACGAAGTGGTAAGGAATAAAAACGCTATTCAGACCTTGATAAAACGCGGTAAAAGAAGAAACAAACGCGAAGTGAAGCCGAGACGACTCTGTTTAATAGCACAGGCGACGGAAATGGCTGCCTGGGGATTAAGGTATGAGGTTAGCGTCGTCTGGGACAGCGCAGTGCTCCTAGAGAAAGCCAAAGGAAGAATCGCGTTGACAATAAAAAGTCCGAGTAACACCAGAAGTGGCAATCAATTGATTGACGACGGAACGTTTTGATGGGATGCTGAGACGCTGGACCACTGAGGAGAGCGGGGGAGAGAGCGCCGTGGTGATCTCTAGCGGCGGACGCCGGAATCTCTCTCGCCTCATCTCGCCGTCAGTCTGCCCCGCGCCGTGCTGCAGTGACTTGGTGGTGCAATGTCGAGCGACCAGGGAAGCCGCTTCGTCACGGAAAAGGTGGCCGAGGAAGGCGGTAGTCCGGCGTCCGGGGGCGGCAACAACAAGGGTCCCGTACCCGATGGCAACTGCTCTCCTGGTGCAGGTGGAGGAGTCGTTGGAGGCGGTGGGACAGGCACTGCAACTACAACCGCGGATCCTGAGAAAGGAGGTATGCCCAAGTTTATTCTCAACTTTTGTTACCTGTGTCTTCATTTAAAGAAATCGTTTAGCTGTAGCAGTTACGAGAAATTAGTTATTTGTTAGTGTTTGTTCCTGTCATTTGGTCACAGACTAAAAGACTGACCTACCTCGCAAATATATACAAATGACTTCTGTAGTGAATAATGCCCACATTCATTCTAACTCGTTACCTATTGCAGAAATCTTATAGTAATGGTGATTATTAGACGTTATGTGTTGGTGTTTGATTTTTAATTAATAATCACAAAGAAATTTAAATTGATTAACAACGCTGTTAGTTGCCAGATAATACCAGCGCCGCCAGTGTGCCAGAATTTTGTCTCGCAGGAGTTCTTTTACACGAAAAAAAAATCTTCTGACAGGGAACTGTCACTTTTAAGCTCACTTAAAAACCATCAATTTGAGCCGGATTTAAACCCGCGGGCTTGGAAACAAAGACCAGCGCCTACCACCCAGACTGACTCTTCACAAAGAATTAAGCAAGTATAGACGATTGCCTTTTGCAGGTATAATGCCCACGTTCATTCTCAATACTTGTTAACTATTTCTCACTTGAATAAATCGTGTATCTTAGTGGTTACAAAATTATTTGTTTGAGTTTGTTATTGCCAAGTCTTGTTTTCACAAATAGTAATCTCCCTCGCAAATGTAGACAAGCGCTTTCTTCTGAGTATTAGTTGATTTCCTTATATTTCAAGTGAACATAAGTTACGACTCTCGTAGACAAGAAATTAAACTTGTCTCACTCAAAATACAATGCGGTTCATAACAGATTTTATACGTAGAGCTTAATTTCCTCATATTTAGTCAGTTCCCATATAGTTTTTGGACGATGTAACTTCAATTTCAAATAGGAAAAGCTTTTTTCTTTATTTCCCACGCTAATCTGCAGAGTATGACGTAAATCGTGTACTTAAATTTAATGCATGTATGCAACATTATTGTCAACTGACTTCTTGCTTCTAAAATTATTTTAGAATTGTTAAAATTGGAATTAGATTATAAATTATAGAAAAATCATATTTTAATGTATATCAGTAGTTTAATTAATATAGTTGTAGTAAAATTATTGTTACTAAAATTATTGCTACTCTTAATTCATAGTAATATTTTATTTTTTGATAGCGTTCATAGTATGTTATTAAGTATCACTGGCTTATAATGATCCTACTAGTTACACATTTAATTTTTGTTTTTTCTTCAAGTCAAAATTCATGCCAAATCTCGGATACAAGAGTCCATTTTCATCCCTTAATTACTTATCCCATGTGTCAAGTTAGTGCACCGGTGCCATGAACGTTAACCTCGATTGATTATCCTTATTATACCTGGTCATTTAAGAGGCATTAGTTTGGATTAACTTTCAACCGCGTTTGATGTTTAGGTGTATATTACTATGAACTTCTATACTTCTTTCAAGCTATCAGAATCAAGATGCTGATATAGATGAGACTTTAACTCGGATAGTTTTATTTTTCACCTTTAATGTAGTGTTTAACATTTTTTACCTGTAATGCTCGCACGGGTTTTGTGTACGATCTGCTACAGATGGCCATGCCAACACATGTATTCACCTCTTAATTCTGTAGTTCTATAAACCTATACTTAAAATACAACACTAACTCTTACTCGTTGTAACGGCTGGAAATACTTCATTTTCGCAGATAAAAAAGCATTGTAGCGTGTAAGCATGTTTATGTTAAAACGATTTAGATTGATCACTGTACAGTTTTGTACTTCTTCCTTCAGTTTCTCCAATGCGTGAGTGATTTTAGTGGTATATGTTCAAGATTTTCACCAATTTTGCATAATTTTTCTTCTGTTTATCTCTGTACGCCTTCTCATACTTCTCTTGTTTTGCGCTAAATCATTAGTCCCAAATGTATTCATAAGATCGTGAATGAAGTTCTGAAAGGAGGTAAGTTTGCAAGAAACTGCAGGATTATTTGTTCACGAACGCGACGAGTGATTTGTATTTCAAATAATATTTAAATACAAACACACGTTGTTTTAAGGATAACTCTCCATATTCGCAAATAATGACTACGTGGTAACTGAAAGACAGAAAGCCTGACGAAATGCGGGGATGGGAAACCAGTCAAAATTGCTCTGACGCACAACAATGTGCTTATGATCAAATTTTATATCGAGAACCGGTAGCTATTTTCAAGTAACATTGTCTAAAATATTTTGTGTTTTTCCTACAGAATGATGAACATAGAACAGATAAGTAGCGTTTCAAAACAAAAGCATTATTTGAGAGATAAATGAGTATTAATTTATTAATAATATTAGTATGACTCTAATATTATTTTAACAATATTCTTTCCTCAGAAGTAATTGCTATATTACCATAATCTGCTTTAGATAAAAACATTTAATAATTGGTTTGGATTACATTAAATATATTGAACAGAATGTTTTGGTACCTGAAAGTCTCGCACTATTTCAAATCGTGACGATTATGCGTCACTCGGCTAACTGTTGTGCTCAACAACTGTAAATTTTTACTTTTTCTTCTAGGTGCATATTAAGTCAGGGAAATATTTCACCCAAAAATGTTATTTCAAAATTTCTCCACAATACATGTGTGCCCGAGGTCTTTGAATAGCATAATTCAAAAACGAAAAATCAGTTAAATACAAAACTTGATATTTAAGTTTAGCATCTACCGAGGGTGTGACACGAAGATGTTAAAAAAAATTCCGTCTCCAAAGTAACCTCCCATAGAAAAAATTTTGAAAATGTTTATTTTCTCAAAAATGGCTGTAATAATTTACATTAAAATATCATGTCCTGACATTTTCATTGACAAATAATATGTATATTTTTGTAAAGCTTACATTTCCCGAGATATTTTTGTTATTTATTATAGTTTCAAAATGCTTATACTTATCTCGCATAGAAGTCATTATGTGTTTTTGTTTTTCCTGATCAAGCACAAACGAGTAACTTCAGTGATCACATAACGACCGGGTCTTAAAAGATTTATCTTATTTATCCCTTTGTATTTTCTAGGAAATATACATCAAACGCATTTATTCAATCTTTGTCTTTATATAATTTTGCTCGGAGGCCTCTTTATCAGGCTTGAGGTTCTTTTACGTGCGTAAATCTACGACACGGGGATCAACGGCTTTACTTCCCTTCTAAAGTCATACTAAGGATTTTTACGCCCAAAAAATATCCATCGCTTCCTCCGAGTTTGAACCCACGATCTTGAGAACCAGAGGCAGCAAGTTACCCCTAGACTTCGGAGGACGACACCTAGATTAAGCTGAAATAGATAGGAGAAAAAGTTTTTTAATAATAATTTGATGAAAAACGGGTAGAGAAATCATATGAATGTAAGACATCAGTTATATTTTTAGCCTTGAAGCTCAGTTTATACTTAGGAACTGAACATTTTAGAAGTCCTCTAAGAATAACGAATTACAAAACAGTAGGTAGTTGAAGAATATTAAATAATTCAGCTGAAATTAAGAATTTCCCATAACTGAAATTGTAAACATTGAAAAATCTAATACAAAGTAAACAAAGGAATCTCTTGAAATACCTTATTAAAAACCTATGTGTTCCATTCATTAGACTTTCTCCACATCTCAGAAACAAATTTTTCTTAGAAAGTCTATGCTTATATTTACTTCAAGCTAATTGAGAAAAAATTAATATAAATAGCCTTATTACTTGCTTCCTTGTAAGTAGAAGCAAAATAAGGGATTACCATAGGTCAAAATGATAGTCAAAAGCTGGTTGCAATGTGACTGAAGTTCCTTTCCATGTATGGACAGGAGTTGACAAATTCCTGTATGAGAAAAGTATAAGTACTTTAAAGCTGAAACCAATAACAAGGAATACCTTAAAAACGATCAACTCCGCGAAAAAATGCATATAACACAAATTGTGTGTTTTAACATTTTCTGTTAGGTTAACATTTGTCTATCTTTTACGGTTTAACGGTTATGTAAAATTCTGTAAAATTTATTCACAATAAAGTAGTCTTTGGAGGCTATTCCCAGAAAATTCAAAAAATACATTTTATTTTTCATTTAAATGTCTTTAATATAGGATATTTTAGTCAAAATCGTTACAGCCATTTTTGAAAAAACCGAAATTTTTGAAAAAAGTTCCTTGTAAAGGGTACTTGAAGGTGGGGGATTTTCTTGAAAATCTTCTTGTCCTATCCTTGGATGATATCAAACTTAGATACCAAGTTTGATCTTTGGCGGTATTTTCGTTTTTTAACTATGCTGTCCATAGTCACACGAGGACCTTTTTCTAAAATGTTATTTTTATTAGGAGGACACCAAAACATGTATTTCCGGTGAAATCTCGGTATAACATTTTTGGGTGTATTATAATACCGTCTCTATTCACCGTGTATATAGTATGTGTAGAGAAAGTAAAAAAGGAAATGCACGCACAACAGTTTGTATTTATAAACTAGTTTAAATTTAATATTTTGAAAGGATACGATAAACCTTGGGACCCAAAAAAGGACATTTTAAGCTGTCATAATCAAAACGTGGTTAAATTTAAATAAAACATTTGTATTTTTACAACATAACTTTTTTTTTGAGATATATGCTTTACGTTCCGAGTGTATGGTAAAATTGTCTAAACACTCAGAAGGAAAGTACGGATTTTTGTATTTTCACTTGTGCATTCCCTTAAAGAAATACACGGTGCTTAGTGATACATAAATGTTCGTGGCCGGCTAAGTGTCTGTGGCACCTGGAGCCAAGTCTTCTTCTAATGATAAAGCATTTTCTGTAAACCAAAGGTTTCTCCATACTTTCTTACAGTCATGTGCCAGTTTCCGTTGTGCAGTTCCTTCCACTCTTATCCGGAAGGGTGGTGCATTGCACAAAGTATCCGAGGAGTAACAACAAAGAACGCGGATGAATATCTGCCTTCGTAACTCTTCTAACAATGGCACATGTCCTTGTATCAGATTATAACAATTCTATTCGTGACGCAGAAATAACCCGAGGAATCTGTTTTCCCGCCGATCCATTTTCTCGAATCGATTATATTCTGGAGAAGTCTGATAGATTACTACCCATGACTTTCCCTACTGATTCTACAGCAAATTATTATTAAAAACTTTGAATGTTCTACGTAAATGGCTTTCTCTATCTATTCTTTAAATAAATGTATCTCACACAATTCTACTATTTACATAAAAAGGATAAACATTAACGAAATTCCCTTATTTCTTAGTTCCTTTTAAGTAGAAGGGAAATAAGGAGATACATTAAACTAAACCGATAGTCAAATATTTTAACAACTGGTTGCTATTGGATTGAAATTTGGTTCTGTTTGACAAGCGTAGAAAAATAGAAACAGGGATATCTAATCCCGGTTTATAAAGTATTTTAAACAATAAAAAGGAATATATCGGATATCATAAAAATACATATGAAATTGTGAGTTTTAAAGAGAGCATCTTTGTTTTTTTTTAGTTAAGTTTTGTCTATCTGTTACGGTTTATGGGTGTGCAAAGGTTATTCAAAATAAAGGGGACTTCAAAGGCTATACCAAGAAAATTCAATACATAAATTTTATTTGTCATGTGAGTATCTTTAATATATGATATTTTAATCAAATTGTTCGAGCAACTTTTGAGAGATAAAATTTTCAAAATGTTTCTCTCTAAAGGGTAGTTTGGGGAAAGAGAATTTTCGTGGAAATTTTCCGTCGTATCCCAGGAAGAGCCTGAACTTCAACAAATCAAGTTTGGTATTTAACCGACTTTTCATTTTTGAGTTATTATGTTCACACAAGACCTTTTAAAAAAGTTTTTCTTTCCTAATTACGTGCTAGATAAAGTAAGTTATTATTGTTCTTTATACTACATATGAATTACAAGAAATGCATTATTACATATAGATACAATGAGAATAGTGGGATACAGAGGCTTAAGCGAAGGTAAAATCTTAAGTGTTGGTTTCTATGTGTTTATTTTGAAATTACATTCTCTTTGCATGACTAGAAGAAACAAATAACAACTTCTTATTTTACAAAAGTATAAAGGTTTTTGAAAATTCAAACAAAAACAAGAAATATCTCTAAAATGATTAACTTCAAATAATGTCATAGACACCAGCTCAACTTAATGAGAAAAATTGTAATATTCATTTGGAATTTATAGAAACTTATTAATCTTAGTATAAAATTAAATGTCCAAGGTTAACTGAATGATTGGAAGGAAGATGTATTCGTATGTCTCCTTCTTCTAGTGTTTATTATTATTATTATTATTATTATTATTATTATTGTCATTTATTATTTTAAAAATGTTTCATGTTTAATATTTGGAACAGGGGAGCAAATTTAATATTTCAAACTCAATAACATCAAAGTTAAAATAGATGCATAATAACGTTTGATGTTTCCATAAGATAAACTTGAGGCTAAATTTCCTGTCAAATTTACTAAGAATTTTATAAAAAAAAAAGATTTTTGTGCATTCCTAAAATAAGAACAGCTGCTCTATTAGAATACAGTGCAGTATGCATTTAAGGCTGAAATAATAATACCGGGCCTAAAAAGGTGAATATATGATACCGCAATTAAACCTCAAAACACCATATTGGGTAGTTAATTTAGTACAAACATTACCAGAATACCTACTCTCGCAGCTAGTTTTGTGGTTTGAATGTAATTGCGGTTTAATGGCTTCTTAACCCTGCTGTTCTGTTCGGGTCTATATGACCCCATATCACAGCTGTTCTCATTATATTCGTACTTCTCATTTAATCAGGCACTGTTATGAAATGTAATGACTTTGTCCAATGATATATCATCATTTTCTGGTTAAAAATTCGTTGCAAATTTTTAGTAGGTTTTTTTAAATAGTATTTGTTACATTTGTACTATTCGGGTCATTATGACCCACTACAAAGTTTCTGTAACACCTGACTATTGTTATACATTGTTGTATGTGTTATAATGTATTGTTGAAATAACGTGATATAATTAACGCTGCAAGTATTATTGATGTTACAACCATGCACATGTTCTTGTTGCACAGTTACATTTTGCATTATTTTGAAGGTTGCTTGTCAGTTTGAGGTTAGACAACATGGCAAGAAGAATATTGAGTGAAATAGAGTTAGAAGTACTTGCTAATGCCTCCAATAGTGAGTCCATTTCCGAATTTGAAAATCACACAAGTAACGCATCGTAAAGTGATAGTTTTGACAACGATTCTAACAGTCTTCAAACAGGCAGTGATGAACAAACTATTATTTCTAAAAATAAAACTACTGAATGGAAGTTACAACCACCTCTACAGTGTGCCCGTCACTCTGTTTCAAATGTCGTCAAGAAGACACCAGGAATTAGAAGGTATGCAATGAGTGAAATAATTAGCAAAAAAGGTTACTTTTAAGCTATATTTCATGAGGCACTTCAAAAGGAAATAATAGAAACGACAAATATAGAGGGACACAGAGTTTATGGTGAGCAGTGGGATAATATTGATAGAAATATTTTTCAAGCTTATTTAGGACTTCTGTTTCTTGCTGGGTTATTTGATCTCATGAGAAGTCAACAAAAAGCCTGCGGGAGAAGGAAACTGCCCGGAACATATTTCGGGCAACAACGTCACTTGAAACTGTTTGTAACATAACGTGTATTTTGCGGTTTGATAAGAGGTCTACTAGAGAAGAAGGGTGACTAAGTGATAAATTTGCTCCTATTCACAACATTTGGGGAAAATGGGTAGAAATAGTTCCTAAATTATGTAATCCTGCAGATAATGTAACAGTTGATGAACAATTAGTGGGGTTTAGAGGACGCTGTCCCTTCAAGCAATACATCCCTTCTAAACCCGCAAAATAGGGAAAAAGGTATGGTCTCTTTGTGACAGTAATACATCGTATCTTCTAAAAGCACAAGTATACACAAAAAAAGAACAAAGAGCAGCATAAAAAAAATCAAGGTATGAGAGCAGTGTATGATCTTGCATATGAGATGAGTAGCCAAAATGTAACTTGTGACAATTCATACAAATGATTTTGGATTATAATGCTAGTAGAGGAGCTGTAGATGCACTAGATCAAGCAGTAAGTGCATATACCTGCAAAAGGAAAACATATCGGTGGCAATGATTGTTTTCTATAACATTCTTGATATTTCTGCTTTCAATGCGTGTATCTTATGGACTGGCATAGAAGCTAAATGGAATATGAACAAACTAACAAGAAGACGACTATTTCTAGAAGAACTTGGGAAATCTCTGATAAAGGAACATGTCGCATCCAGAAAATATTTTCCAAGGACAGAAGAAGCAGTAATTGTTGTAATATTATATTTAATATTTTTTCAATAGTTCTATATAATATAAAGTGATGCATGGTTCAAAATAGTTCAAATTGTTTGTAATAACTAACAATAATAATAAAAAGTACAATATGTTGTCTTATTTATGATTTTTGACTCATTTTACTTGATTATACTGAATTATAATACTTCGGGTCATATTGACCCGAACAGTATATCCGTGTAGTGAATTCGAACAGAATAGTAGCATTAAATGTATAAATAAGGTGTTTATTTTAACGAATATCTGTTTTAAGAGACAAATTACGCTTAAATGCAGATAAAACATTTACGTTAAAGGTTTTCAAATACTTTTTATTCGGAGAAAACACTTCATACTTCTTCTTTACATTCTCAATTTTAAAAGGATTTCTAAATATACTTATAATCATGATTCAAACAGTTCGTTTTAAAATGTTTACTTAAGGACGCTTTGACGTCTTATCATGGCCTTCTACATAGCCAATGAATAATATTGTGGTTCAATGTTACTTTGTGTAAACTTGATTAACAACTAAACTGAACTGAACGAATTTGAAGGCATGCTGCCAGTGTGCCCACAAAATCTTTACATAGAGGTACACTTTCTGTCCTACATAAACTTTCTTTCGAGGCACCAATGTGGTGTTTCGTGTGTATTTGTTTTTTAAAGCCTGCGTGGAAAGTAACTTATATTTCCATACAACCTACAAATTGCGGAGCGAATTAAAGAACCAAATAAAGGTACGTAGACATTAAAACGTCTATTTTAAATGGATATATTAATCATGATTATAATTGGTTGGAGGATATACCTTGTTTCTATCATGGAGAACGTTCAGTAGAGATATTATAGATTATAGTACATTTGAAGTATAACTTTCTTTCATTGCAATAAACGTTTTATTTCAGTAAGCAAAAAGGTAGTTCGTCTATGGTTGCAGATTTTATTCCCGTCGATTTGCCACTCTGACTTGGATTATTTCGTGGTTTTCCCTTATCGCCAGGCTAATGGTTCGGCAATTTTTGTAATGTGACAAATTGTCCGATCCCTCATACTCCATAATTTCATTTTACCTTTCGGGATAAGAGGCTTAGCTGGGTAGTTTGGTGGTGTGTGGTGCGCGGTGGATATACATACTGCTTCTTTCTCAAAACCAGAGAGTAATTTATTCCTTAAATCGGAAACCGGAAAGGCACTTCAGGCTTATGACTCCTTATCTCACAAATGGTTTAAGATAATATGATGAAATGTTATAAGATAGATATACAGATCTTATAATTAGCTGAACGATAGTTATATTTTTTTTCTCTTCATTAATAAAAAATGTAACTTTTTTCTTTACGATGGAATGATTGTAAAATTTTGTCAGTCTTCTTCTTATCATCTTATTAACAGCACTATAGTTCCATAAAAGCATCAACGCTTTCCTTTATTGTATCCTAATTGTCAATAGTTCACAATAAAACGGTAATTTATAATAGCGAATGTTAATTCTGTTTAAAGTAGAAACTTAGAATCAAACATACGTGATTTTGAAGAACAAAGAAACCAGATGGCTTCGAAAGCATAATTCTATATGTTCAGCATGGGAAGCAATATGTAAAGCAAAATTTATCCTAAAAAAATGAGCTAAACTTTACCTCTTTACTACAGAGGTTATATGCGTTTATCCGTGCAGTAGTGCAGAATACATAATACAAAATAGATGTAATTCAATTTTAAAATTTAATTTAAAACACAAGTAACACAACACATAGAAAGTAAAGGGTGGTTGTTTATTTAATAATTTCACGAGAATAATAATAATAATAATAATTTAACTAAAATTTTTAAATACTTATTTATTCTCTTGTGAAATCATGTTACGATGATATATATGCAAATATAGAGGTATTTGGAAAACACACATACGATTTTTAATATCTCAGCCCGATGCAAATACGAGCACTATTTCTGCCAAGTTTTTTACTTATAAAAATGCAATAGTTTAGACATTTAAGAAGTTATACAAAGTATTGCTTTTCTACCTCATACCTAATAGGTAGATGAAGTGTTCGAAATGTCGATATTAAGATTTTACAGAAATATGTGTTCCGAGAATTTCTGAACCACAGAAGCACTAATGGTCTAACGTTTGCGGATTTATGTGAATATGTGTAATTACCATAACTGAAAAATGAAGTGAGATGAACATCTAAACGTACTTCCTAAGTCAACAACTTCCAAGTATTTGGCGCGAATATTTTCCAAAATATATGTCCCCAGTCCAAAGTGGCTTTTAGGTTGTTTTTATATTTACTCAAAATGAAACTAGAATTTAGATTGAAGTAACATATATACATTTAAGATAATTGCAAGATTTAATAAAATAGTTATCTTAAATTTTTGGTGAATGGCTTCATCGTCATCGAGTTTTGTGTAATTTTATGCAATTACTAAGCAATAGGAGATAGATATTACAGAAATATAAATTTATTTATGGGAAATAATTTTGTGGTATTATACTCCTCATTATATTTTTCATTTTAATAGTTACTTTATATTGTTTGAAGTACTTGAAGTTAATTTTCTTTTAGACAGAACCTTGTGAAAAACAACTAATTAACAGTAATTTTCCTCTGTTTCTCATATGTTGTGCAAAGAGCATAGAATTTCAATACCGCTTTTTATAGATTTGACGATCGCTTCAGTCTGCTTTCCATTTTATCTAATGTGTAGTGAAATCATTCCTGCAAAGTATATTTGAATTAATCTGAAGTCGTTAGATTTGTGCATACTTTTAAAAATAAGCAAGGGCAGTAGCAGGTAGCGAAAGCTATCTGAATGGAGCATCAAAGTTTGCGTAGCTTTAATATAATGTTACCCAGAAATATAACTTCCTTAAACATTGGCTATCGGCAAAAAATTATAGAAGTGCATTATTCTACCTGCACGTTCTAAGTTAAACCGAAATGCTGTCTTTGGGATTCATATTAGAAGCGATGAAAACGAACAGAAGAAAAATCATGCAAGCTAAATTAATGGTTGGAGTAATATATCAAATGTAAACAGAGGAATTCCCGAAGAAACTTAAATTGCATACTGGCAGGCTGCAAGAAAGCATAAAGAAAAATGAAATGGAGTTTTATTTATGGACGCTGTTTAACTCATGTGGTCCTCAGCGTCCCATTCAATACTGGGCGTGAAATTTTACTCAAAGGCCTCTTTTTCAATTTTGAGGTTCTTTTACGTGCCATAAATCTACGACACGGGACCAACGTCTTTACTTCCCTTCTGAAGGAAGCCATGCTAAGAATTTTTACAATCGAAAAAAAAAGCATCGTCCTCCGCCGGGTTTGATCCCGCGACCTCGGTATATGAAGTTAGGATGGTAACTATTACTCCGCGGAGGTCGACGAAAGCTTAAAGGCCAAATAAAATGTGAATATTTCAAAAATTCTTAAGCTAATATTACCAAAAGCTGCATAATAATAATAATAATAATAATAATAATAATAATAATAATAATAATAATGATTATCATTATTATTATCATTATTATTATCATTATTATTATTATCATCATCATTACTACTATTGTTGTAAACTTAATAATCACTAAATTTAGCTAGAAAGGCATAAAACTTAATTGAGCGTAAGGCAGTTTTAGAACCATATTTTAATAGGAGTGGCGCAGGGGATCGTCACTTCGAGTTCCGCTTTGCGCATGAGTGTTTGTGTGTTTGTAAATGTGAATGTGTATGTTCATTAGAAACAAAAGAAAAAAGAAAAAGCAAACGGTAAGCAAAAAGAAAAACTAAAGAAATGTTGGGAAAATGGAAAAAAAAGGAAAAAAGAAAAAAGGGAATACAGCACCGAAGTCCCGACAAGGCTCCGGAACTGCATTTTTTTAAAGAAAAAAAAAAACAGGACAAAAAACTATACGTTCTAAAGAAGCATGAGATACGGTTGGGATACTAACCCGCCACACAGAAGAACTGAAGAAGCTGCCGCATTATTCAGGCGAATCTTTTACTCCTAGCGAATCTTGCGATAGCATGCTACAGATGCACAATTCGTACCTAATAATTTGTGTCACGTTTACTAAAACACGTTTTAACTTGCTTCCTTTTATTCTACTTAGACTTTCAAATTGTTTTAACCATATTTCATAAGGAATAAATTGTATACAGGTTATTGACGCTAAACAAGACATTTACCTTATTGATTATCAAAATCAGCTCAGTTTCAAGGAGAAACTAGTGGAAAAAATGTAGTTAGTGAAGTTTTGGATATTATAATTTAAGATATGTCATGGCATAAAATATGGCTTGCAACCGTTAATAATCAACGCTAAGGCTGCTTATTAGAAGGTAAAGCCATCCTAACAATGTATAATAAACAATAAAAGTTACAAGTGATAACTCCGCTCGTCTGGAAAAAGCCTAATAAGATTTTTAACACACTAAACTTCATGGTGCAAGAATGATAGAGGAAGGTAGCCACGCAAAAAAGCTATCAGCAACCTACTAAAGCAAGACGGATTTTAATATCGTGCAGTTATCTGGATGCCATTTATTAAATCAGTTTATAACAGAGCTTCCAGTTATATGTCGGGATTAGGCACAAAACATACAGCTTAATTCCCCCTACCGTTTATAACGTTTGATTAGAAGACTATATTTCTGTCTCAAAGAAGTTACATTAGTAAGTCAGTTGAAAACAACCAATATTACTCAGTACCTGCTATGGTAACAAATATGAAATCATGCTGACATACTGCATAATGTGCAGTTGATTGGGAAATAATAGTATTTATTATTATTATTAAGTTTACTATAATACAATATTTCCGTCACACAGTCGCATAGGTCGGGTGACTGTACATGCTGTCTAAAACACTTGAATTTCAAATATTACCTACATATCTATTTTATATATCTCTACAGCATTGGAAATACACACAGACCACAGGGACACATATACACCGTGCTACGACAACAGAACCACAGGTAAATAAAAGAGATAACCCTCTGATGTCACACACACACACACTCAAACTTGCACTCACAACTAAACATTCACACATATAGATTACTCACACCAAAAATACAATATTTACACAAATATGTTATCTCTTAGTGAACCTACTTTCATTAAGTATGTGCCCAGGCTTTTCCAGTTTTAGATGTTTGGAGTAAAATCCCAGAATGCTGCCCTTCGTCTGTTTGAAGCTAAAAATACCAGCATAATTTTTTCCTAACATCCTCCATCTGCACGCAATCTGCCAAAATTTGCGTCCAGTAAACTATCTCTACCATTCCCCGCATACCTTGTTCTAGCATTCCAGTTAATTCCTTTACTGTCCGCATTTACTTCATTCTTCAGACTGGAACCAAAGTGTGTTCATAGCTTAATGCAGGTATGGGACAGCAGAGATCGGCATGGATTCTTTCAGAATTTATTAAACTGCCAGATATGCCTTAAATTAGATCACAAAATGAAGTACTGCATTCATAATTATTCTAGAATAAGGATTTGAGTTCAAAACATTTTATACTTATCATATCGAAGAAATAAATATTCCTTATAAAGTGCGGAAAATATAAACAAGTAACACTCAGTACTTACAGTTATTACAATAAATTATTTGGTTTATAACGTTGGACTAAATAATTGGAACCAGAGGTATTATCTTAATGTTTTTGTTTTATTTCACCCAAATAATAAATCAAATAATTCATTTATTAAAACAGTTGTTCTAAGTTCTATTAACGGCTCACTAGGTATATTGAAAAATAATTAGTGTTGTACGTCAACTAATTCATTATATATGCATATATTGTAAATTATAATGATTTTGAGGAAATGTTTTTTCACAGTCAGTTTGTTAACGATAATTTGCATTGTTTATAATTTCAATGATGTAAGTATATATATATATATATATATATATATATATATATATATATATATATTATTTAATGTGATTTTTCTATGGAAGACTCCGGTTGGGGGAAGCTAAATTTGGTGGTAACTGTCTATATAGCTAATGCAGGTAAACTGCAACACCTTTTTATGATACAACATAAGACAGAGCTCATTCTTCCCTGAATTTCCGATTAACTATTGCATTATAAGAGCAGTATAAATAGGGTCCAGTTATTAAAAATTTGACTATCGCTATTAACATTTATCTAATACGAAATGCGTACTATAGATATTTATGCACAGGTTTATCTCGATTAAAGTGAAGTAAAAAGAAGTATAAACATCGGTAACAGCATTTTGCATTCCCAGTAAAAAATATAGAATATAGTGAAAATCATAGAATGTAACACGTCAGATCTTTTTTAGTGGTTATGAAAAAAATAGAATTTATAAACCATAACATAGCGACCGGTCGTCTCCTTAGCGCGGTGGTAGCGCAGCTGCCTACCAAGCGGGAGACCTGGGTTCGATCCCCAGTACCGGCGTGGGGATTTTTCCCCCACTGGGAGACCTGGACCGGGGTGCACTCAGCCTCGTGAGGTCCCTGGGGGGCCAATTGAGGAGCTACTTGATGGAGAAGTAGCGGCTCCAGGTCGTGAGGACTGCATTAACCGGCCGGGAGGGGCTCGAGGCGCTGACCACGTCTCACCCTCCAATACTGCACCCCATCCATGACGTCTGTAGTGGACCGAGATGGGGGACGCAGCGGCCGGGCGGTAGGCCAAGGCTCCCCGTGAGCTGTCGTGCCATGGAGTTATGTTAACATAGCGACCACTCTTAAAAGCTTTGAGTATTGTTTAAGTATACATTATTCCCCTATTCCCTTGTTACGTTATTCCTATGTAATAAAACCATTTATGTAAATGTTTATCTCTATTAGCATTAAGTAGATAACGAATAAACGTTTTGTAATAAGAGTTTGTTGAAGGATAAATAGAGAAGTTAATGTGTACGTAATACATCGGATATATTTTACTGACTACCTAATAGTTATATTTTTCCTCTTTAATTTGCATGCTTTACATTCCATATCTTGTGTAAACGTTTGGATTCCCAGTATACTGGTATGTAACAATATTTTGTGCACCTTTTTATCGTGTTATTATGAAATATGAAGACAAATTTACAAACACAAAAGAAATGATATTTGTAGTGGTAAATTTGATAGACAGCGTGAACAGAGATGGGGTGTTTGCATTCCTGAAAGGCAGTCGTAAAACGTCCAGGACTTAGTGTTTGCTGAATGTTGTAGTGCAGAATAACTTCTTTGGCCATAGACCCGACACTCGACCGTCGAGGATCGATCGAGGTGCTGGGCCCAGTCCAGACCTGTTCCATGCGTATGTCTGTGTATAGAAGATAAACGCTTAACCTTTTCACTGCTGAATACTCGCGCAACTAGCGGTAGCTTTACCGAGTTTTTGAACGGCGCTTATTGGGTTCCTCTGGTTTTACACTGACAGCTCTGCTGCTGTCGAGTTTGAGGAAAACATATTACTTTCTCTACTCGTACTGTATATATGTGTATAGAGAAGTTCTTGTATTGCACCCAAAAATTCGATTATGAGTTTTCATCGGAAACCCCCTGAATCAAAAAAACAAACTTTTTTTACAAAAATCTCCATGTTTGTGTATGGTTGTCTATCTGTGGGTGTGCGTGTCTATGAGCAGCAGAGTTCAAAAACTAAAAGACCGTTAAATACCAAACTTGGTATTTAAGTTTAGTATCTTCGAAGGATGCAACACAAAGATTTTCAAAGAAAATCCCTCCACCCCCAACTACTCTTTACATGGAAAAAAATCGAAAATTTTGATTTTTTCAAAAATAGCTCTAAAGATTTTGATTAAAATCTCTTATGTTTATGACATTTACTTGGCAAATAAAATGTATACCTTCAATTTTCTGGGAATAGCCTCTGAAGACATGTTTATTATGAAAGAATTTTGCGGAACCAATAAACCACAACAAATAGACAAAACTTACCACACAAAACATGTAGAGCTCGAGAAAACACACAATGTATGTTATATATATTTTTTTCCTAGAGTTGATCGTTTTTGAGATATTCTTTGTTATTTTCAGCTTCAAAGTACTTGAGATTTTCTGATACGGGAATTTGTTAACTACTGTCCATACAAAAAGACTTCAGTCACATAAAAACCAGCTTTTAACTATCACTTTAACTTATGGTACTTCCCTATTTCCCTTCTACTTACAAAGAAGCAAATAATAAGATTGTTTCTGCTACTTTTTCTCCATTAGCATGAAGTAAATAGAGGCATAAGAATTTTAGAGATGTAGAGAAAGTTGTGTGAGTGAAACACATCAGAGTTTTTTAGTTGTACTGCAGACAGAATACTGAAACTAGCTTTGCTTTCATGATTTCACAGAAAATCTGTGGCTAAATTTTATATAGACTATGCTTAATACATGTTATTAGAATTCGATATGACTTTATTGTAATAAAATATTAAATATCTGTGTATCACCATATATCCTATCATGCCATACCAAATATCTACAGTTTCAGTTAACCCAAAACTGTTTGAAACAAAGTGTTTATAAGAAGTCATTGAATGTATCTTAAAATAAATAATATAGAATACGAACTTACCTGCAAAAAATATTCTGACACAGCGCTTATGCCCTACACAATTTGGGGTGGGGAGGTTTCGCGGGGCAATTGGGAGGTAAAGATTCGGTAGCGCTCTCGTCCGGTCAAACAACAGGTGTGCTATGGACAGATAAGCTATCAACAAATAAGCGGAATCTTCTGGAAATGTCCTTTTCCCCGCCACCAGAACATTATTGAATGTTCTGTGGAAACATTTAGCGGCTACAAAAGTTATGGAGTTGGAGAGTTGAATGAATGAATGAATGAATAGTTAGGAAGTGAGTTGGGTGCGCGTTTCTGATCAAATGTGTGTTCTAAAAGTGAGCCTATGTTGTACGATTGAGAGATCTGGGTTCGAGTCCCCAGAGAGTGAAGTTGACCAAAAGTAACGTGCTTTCGCGCGTATTTTATTACGCGGCATCGACGCGAAGATAATTGGAGTGACAGGGAAAATGAAAGTAGATCACATTAGTGAAGTGGCATTGAGGACATGAAGTGAAGTAGGAATACATTTAGCAAAGTGATGGAAAACTAGATAAAGTGAGACTGAAAGCCGGTAGGTTAGGCCTTTGCTCCTTTTACTCCACTTACAACCCAATCCAGCACTTCCCTCACACAACGACGTTTAAAACATGCTATAATCTCTATACATTAGCTTACTTTCTCTACACGTACTATATGCATAATGTATAGAGAAACTATTGTATTCCACACAAAAATTGGATATCGAGATTTCACCGGAAATACGAGAATTGAGGTCCCTTAAGTTATAAAAAAGCATTTATACAAAAAGGTCTGTGTTCTCCTGCACAGCATAGCTCAAAAACGAAAGGAATGTTGAATACTAAAATTGGTATTTAAATTTTGCATCTTCTAAGGATGTGACGCCCTGATTCCCAAGAAAATCCGAACAAATTACTCATTCAATTTTAATTTTGTTTTTCTCAAAAGTGACTAACGATTTTGATTAAAATGCGGTATATTAAAAATGTGTACATGACAAATAAAATGTATATCATGAACTTTCTGGGAATAGTATCTGAAGACCTTTTCATTCTGGATGAATTTTGCATAACTGGCAAACCATAAGAGATAGACAGAACTTACTACTTAAAAATGTAAATCTCGTTAAAGCATTATTTTGTGTCACTTACTTTTTATAGAGTCAACCGTTTCCGAGGTATTTCTTGGAGTAATTTCTTCCAAGGTATTGGTTTCAATTTTAAGTTACCTCAACTTTTCTCATACAGGTCACCTTTCGTTTCATCTCTGTTTAGTTTTGCTCCTGGCTGCAATTTCAATTGTTACTCATTGCAACCATCTTTTGAAAAATGTTGCTATCGTTTTACTCTAGTATCTTATCCCCTGCTACTTAGAAAGAATCAATACAACTATTACTGTTGTGTTTAGCTCAATTACCACGATAAAGGAATAATATTTTGTAACAGTGGTTTGTAGAGAAAGTCGCATGATAGGCATCATATTTTTAAATCAAATTACAAAGATTATAGATTTATATAGTTTGGCTTTCAAAGTATCCATTTCTAGACAGACCGTAAGTTTATAAAAATGTAGTAGCTGGAAAACTAAAATAGTCTTACTACTTGCTTCCTTGTAAGTAGAAATAAGGGAATACCATAGGTTAAAGTGATAGTCAAGAGCTGGTTGCTGTGTGACTGAAATCGCTTTGTTTGTATGAACACATATTGATAAATTCCTGTATTAAAAAGTATAAGTTATTTATTAAGCTGAAAACAAAAACAAGGAATATCTAAAAACGATCAACTCCACAAAAATATGTACATAACATAAATTTCATGGTTTAATGTGTTATATATTTTTGTGTGGTAAGATTTTGTCCATCTCTTACAGTTTAGCAGTTATGCAAACTTTCGTAAAATTCATCCAAAATAAAGTAGTCTTGAGGCTATTACCAGAAAATTCAAAATGTACATATCATCTGACAGATAAATATATTTAATATGCAACATTTTAATCAAAATCGTTAAGAGCCATTTTTGAGGAAATTTGGTATTTAATGTCCTTTCGTTTTTGATCTATGCTGTCCACAGGCACATACACAAACACGCACATACAGAAATGCTTTTTTTGGTTTCAGGGGAAGCCAAAACATGTATTTCCGGTGAAATCTCGGCATCGAATTTTTGGGTACATCACAATATCTTCTCTATAGACTTTGTATATAGTACGTGTAGAGAAAATAATAAAAAACAAGAATATCTTAAGTCAGCTGGAGAATTTAATATTGTGTCGGCGTATTGCCATGGTATCTCAGTGGTTGGAGCAAAGATCCATGGTTCACAGCCCGGCTCTGTCAGTGAATACTAATATGAACACAAGTTTAGGTGTAATTTTAACAGAGAATTACATCTAAATATGAATGGAGAGATTATCCCTTGTGAAGTTAAATACACAAACTTTTTGCGATAAATGAATCACAAAATAAGAATAAAATCATATTAGAAACAAGAATATAACACGGATAAAGCTTTTTAAGTGTTTACAGACGTAAAAATTGACTTTAAAATGTTATATCTTTGTTTAGGAGCATAGGAATAATTTATTTAAATATAGATTACAATATTTCAATTTATTTCAATATTATTGACATTTTATTTAAATAATATTGGAATTGATTATCTATTTCATAAGCTATATTTGGTGTCTTTGAGTTATGTTGCTCTCTCTCTCTCACACACAAACACACACATACGGACATGTTTCTAAATATTTTTCTTTTTTTAAAATTCAGAGGGTCTTTACACATGTGTTTCCATGAAATCTCGAAATGGAATGTTTTGGTGGAATACAATACCTTCTCATTCCACTATATCTATCGTGCATACTGGTTAAAGAAAGTAAAAATTTCACTTTTCTGAAATGGAAGTCTATAGTCTCTCTCTCTCTCTCTCTCTCTCTCTCTCTCTCTCTCTCTCTCTCTCTCTCTCTCTCTTTCTCTCTCAGAATTAAGTTTCAAAACTATGGTATAGTAAATATTTGACAATGCTTACCAGGAATCATTCATATAGTTATCTCTTTCGTTTAATATGAAGCATAAAGAGGAATAGTTTGTTAAAGAATGAATAGAAAAGTTCATGAAGATGTAAATCTTCCTCATTTGTTTCTACTATAGTGGTTCTGGACCAAATGTTGTATTACCGAGCGGTTTTCTCTTTTCATCATTAATATCACTCGACTATCATACGTTACATATACTAAAACGCTGATGTGTTCTATTTACATGACTATCTATACATCTCTGTAACAAATTATTAACAGAATGGTCTTGCATCTATTAGAAGGAAAATAAGAGTATACATTAGGCTAAACCGACAGTAAAATGTTTTAAAATGTGGTTGCTATGGAGTTGAAATTCGTTTCTTAGCGTAGCCAGAGTTACGTTGCCGTATGAGAAGAGTTTAAATATTTTAAAACTCAAAGCAATAACAAGGAAAAACGGCCAGCATAAATTTGTGTACGTTAAGGAGATCTACATTTTTTGTAGTAAATTTTTGTCTATCTCTTACGTTTACCAGTTATTTAAAATTCAGAAAAATTTATCCAGAATAAATAGATCTTTAGAGACCATTTCCAGAAAATGCTAGATATTCATTTTATTTGTCTTGTTGTATGTTAAATATAAGAGATTTTGATAAAAATCGTTAGAGCTTGTTTTTTGCATGGAAAGGGTAATTCGGGGTGGGGATTTTCTTGAAAATATTTGTCTCGCATCTCTTGAAGATGCCGAACTTAAATATCAAGTTTGGTATTTAATGCACTTTTTATTTTTGAGGTATACTGCCCACAGACAGACATATACATGGACAGCTTTCTAAAACTTCTATTTTTGTTTTTAACTCAGGTTGTCCCAAAACATGTATTTCCGGTGATATCTCGGTATCTAATTTTTGGGGGCAATACAATGCCTTCTCTATACACTATGTACATAATATCTTGTACAGAAAGCAGAAATATCTTGTGAATGAGCACGACAGTGAAGGACATGTTATGGCATATGAATATACGTGCAAATGAAAAGTAAAAGTGCGTGATATTGCATTTTCATAAAATTAATTATTTATTCTATTCTATTCTATTTGTATTGCATTTAATGAGATTCGCGGGATGTGATGTAAATGGCATCGTACTGCTATTCGTAGGGGAGTCCGTATGGAGAATTTGGTTTTGCATCCGTATGCATCGCAGGAGCAATCGATCTGTGGAGTGGTAACTGGATACTGTGCTGACCCCATTCACTTCTGCAATATGCCATAGGTCATCTGCATCTGGCATATTGAGAAACTTTCGTTTTACCTGCCCAGTTTCTTCGCCACAAAATTAAGAAAACCGTTTCGCCATGTGGCAATCGCTAAATTGTTTAAACTGTAAAGCCAATATTTTGACAAATGTGTTCTCAAAATCAAAATAACAACCGACCTGGAAAAAGTATACATCTATACTTCACGTATTTTTAATGCAGTTAGTGGTGGGCCAACCACATTCTGTCTTAGTTAAATATATTAAATGAATATCTCACCATCTAAGAAACTAATTAGTATATCGTTGAAATATTGTAGGAAGAACATACATGCTTCTAATTTCACTTATCGGATCTATATAAGAAGTTTGATTATTAAGGGTTCATAAAGGTGAAGTTTCTAAATTCTGGAATATATTGAAATTTACTCTGCAAGAAAAACACTAAAATTTGACATGTATACACATTTTCATTAGAATATATCCATTAATTTTCTTTAATTAATTATTTTAACAATAAACAAGATAATCCGTAAACGAGAGAATAAAAATTATTATATAAATAAATATATTTTATCCGTGAAAACTGGTTTGTTTGTTGATTTATTTGTTATATCTTTAACTAATTAATAGTTCTTCAGTAATAATAATGATAATAATCGATTAACAAAAATAACTCCTAAAATTGTGACTTTCTCTACATATGCTATTCACATGTATAGAAGGTGTTGTATACCACCTAAACATTTTATGTGGAGTTTTCAACGAAAACACATGTTTTGAGCTCCCTACGTTTAAAAAAATTAGAAAACGTTTGCTTTAAGCTTCATGGACTCCGACATTTGAACATGGTTTAATAAATCTTATTCATCGTCCAGTTTAAGGGACATTAAACTACAAAAATTGGTTAAATACCAAAATAGATAATTAATTCAGCATCTATCTTTCAAGCAGGCGAAATGAACCTTTTTGAACGTAATCCTTCCACTCCAAAATAGCTTTTACATTAAAACATTTTCGAAATATTCCCTTTCTTAGAAATGACTCTAAAGAAATTTATTGAAATGTATATCTTGAATTTTCTGGGAATGGCCTCTGAAGTGCTCTTCATTCTATAGCTGCACCTTGACTTGAAATATTGATTAATTTTATATGCAGAAAATTATTTAAAAGTATATTCTTAAACAGTGGTATACAAAAACTTAACACAAGTAAGGTTCAACGTGGATTACGATTACATAACAAATTTCTCTAAACGGACTATAATACGAATGATTTCCATAACTGGTAAACCGTAAAAGATAGACAAAAACTTCTAGCTAAAGATATGCTCCATTCAAATGACTTTATCTATCTGTTCTGCAATAACCTATTCCTCTAAAAGATTGTTCATTTATCTATATCATCCAATCAAAAATAAACATTATCAGAATTGTCTTATTATATTTTGCTTCATTGTAAGTCGAAGTAAAAGAAGGGAATACAGAACTAAATGGATTGTCAAATATTTTAAAAACAATCGCTATGTAAAACAATTGAAATTCGTTTCTCTTTGTGTGGCTAGGAGAAAACAAAAGAAACAATAAACAAAGATTGACTTCCGATTGAGAAAAGTTTAAGTGAAATTTAAAATCTCAATATATAATTCAAATGAAAATCAAGGAATATCTTGGAAAGGGTTAACTCGATAAAAACAATGTATATGGCATGAATTGTGTGCTTTAATGAGATCTATATTTTTGAGTTATCCAGAGTGGAGAGACCTTCAGAGATTACACCCAGAAAATTCAGGTGTGCACTTCTTTTGTCATGGAAATATCTGAAATGTATGGTACTTTAATCAAAATTATTAGAACTGTTTTTGATCAAATCAAATTTTCGAGAAATGTTCCATGAGAGGGCCCCGCCGAGTTTGGACCCGCGACTTTGTGTGCAAGAAGCTGCAAGGCAACCACTATACTACAGGGTAGTTGCAACATGTGGATAGAGAAAGGCATGAGCATGTATCACAGTGAACTGTTTTCAGCCTTACAGGATTTCTCTAAAAGAAAAGAAAACTCGTTTGATTCAAGATAGGACTCAGATTGGGCGGTGTACTCGCTTTCGACTTAACTATTATAAAACCAATCTTTGAGCGTCGTCGCTACAACTCTTAGAATAAGGAAATCAGTCTACAATGAACTCATAACACCCATTGTCACTTCTTCTGACACGTAGTCACTATTTCTAAGTTCAGAAACATAATATTAGTCTCCGATGATAAATTTCGAAGCATCTTGATCTTGAATCCTTCTCATCCACACGCAGTTTTGAATTTTATTTGAAGTGATATATTTTTAATTTGCGCCAGTCCTTATATAATAAACTATTCATTATTTACAATAAAGGCACGGATCAAATGGTAACACGAAAAATATTTCCGAAGAATATATTTTCGTGGATGGGCACACATTTATATAGAATCAAAACCCATTTTATCTTTATTTCTTGATGCTTCTTGTCTTGTCCTCTATAATGTTTTATGGTTTGATACATATTTCATTGTCTCAGTGAATACATTCCGGGAAAAAATGCTCGTAATTTAATTAAACATAATATTTTCAGCAAGTATTATTATTGTTCAAGTTCAGCAAACACAGCATATACTAAGTAAACCATGATGACTTTATGTAAATAATGTTATAATATTGTGATAATCAGGAAGAACATCCGAACAACCTGGCAACTAAAGAAAAACTCGGTCACCCTATCTTCAGAAGCGACAACCTAAACTTTCCAAAGTGATTTCAGCGCCACCCCAAACCGATAATAAACAAAGGAAAGCGAAAGCGCCAACGCCCCCAGAATGCGAACGAAACTATTTGTAACCGGTCACATTACTCAATTGTAGTAAATAGGAAAATCCAGCACAAAGTCCATATACAAATAAGTGCGGAAAAACAACGTGCAGAAAGGCAATACCAAATAAGCATTGAGGGCAACAACCAACGATGGAACGAGAGAGGACAGAGAGAGAGCGCGCACAGACACACACACACACATACACATACACAATGGCGGTTCGATTAGCCGACAGCATGTGGCATTTATGGTGGATAAAGCGGTGCAGGGGTGGGGTTTCTCCGGGCTCTCCGTGTTACATCGCATTCCACCGGTGCTCATGTATCACCATGATTCATTCCATGTATCAACAGTATCATCGCCTGTGGTGCCGTCTGTAGTAAAAGCGGCCGTTGGACATTATTTTAAATTGGTCCTACTGTAGCCATCTTGTTTAATTAAGTCATTGATTTGATGCCAGGTTCACTTCCAAAAATATAAAAACGGGTAGGTTTGTGTCGAAGCTGCCTTAGTTCTCGTGGCGTAACAGTCATATTACAACCTTTCTGTCAATCAAACGACCGACTTAGGTCGTCTCAGCGTGGTAGTACCAAGCGGGAAACCTGGGTTTGATTCCCGGTACCGGCTGGGAAGTTCCTCGGGTGCCAGTTGACGAGCTTCTTGATGGAGAAGTAGTGGCTCCAGGTCATGAGAACCGCATTAACCGGCCGGGGGGAGGCTCGAGGCGCTGACCAGGTCTCACCCTCCAATACTGCACCCCATCCATGACGTCTGTCATAGAGCGAGATGGGGGATGCAGTGCCCGAGCGGTAGGCCAAGGTTCCTTGTGAGCTGTGGTGCCACTGACTTCAATCCCCACTAAGATAGTGACAACATCATTATATATATTCGAAGCAGTCTCCTTGCACCTTGTTTCCTATTAATCTTCTCTTTAATGGTACGAGAATAGATTCATTGTGTACAGATTTTTCTAAGCTTAAAGTCTTCTTAAACCAAATTCTCTTTGAATAGAAAGCGGGACCTATTTCCGTATCACTTCTGTGATATTACGACTTTCCTTCACAAGCTGCCTCAATCTTTGGAACGTTGTGTTTACAGCTTTTCGAGATCGACCAGAGTGAGGGCGATTTTTATAGCCACTCATCTCCCTTAGAATGATCGACTGCCTTTACAATCACGTGACGGGTCACACGAAGTGCAGGAAAACTTGCCAACGCTAAACCAGCATTGACGCAAGAAGACTTTCTATACCCGTTGACAAAAAAATCTCCTAGCCAATCAGATGTATTTACTCATTTAACCTCACGTCTCCATCTTACGCATTTTGTAATGATTTTTACTTTATCCATTACTATTATAAGTAGGGCAGAACGCAAAGTAGTATTTTAGCCCACGGATGTAGATGAGAATATAAATGAAAATTTTGATTGGTAATCCATCTGTGTAGCGCAGAGGATTGGACCGGTGAAGAAGAAACAACTGATATTTTCAACTAGACAGGTATAATTCACTTTTCACGCATAGCACAAATGTTCTCTAAAATGAGGTTATGCAATTATTTGTTTAGATTTTTGTGTTCCATAAAACTTCAATTTTAATTATGTAAATAATTTAAAATTCGTTGGTCAACTATACTTTGGACACACACACAGATGAACTAAAATTTCTTACTGTTTCTTGAGGAACTAAATTACCATGTCCTTCAGCTAAGGCGACTTAATTTGCTTCAGATGTCTTACTTTGCTTCCAGGCGGTTGTATGTTTTTATTTTTATTCCGATGCATATTAATTACAACGATTGGTAGGTTATTTCCAAATGAATTTTGAGATGGTACAATTATAGATATAACGGATAGGAACATTTCGCAAATCGCAATGTACACGGATCTTTTGAGCATACTACATCCAAGAATAGAGAAACCACCAACAAGGGAAAACTATGTAGTTTTCAACCAAAGTCGCAGAGGGCTAAATCCGGAAGCTGCATACTGCGAGTATCACGTGTTGCTGTAGAGTAATAGTAAAAGAAACTGTTATCTTTAAGATTCTCTTAATTAACGCAGAAAATGTGATCAGATCTAAACGATGAGCGCCACCGATACCACTCGTTCCAATTCACCTTTAAGTGTAGCCATCAATCCTCCTGGGATCTCCGAAGGGGCTCTAGTCTGAGACCACTCGAAGGTAGGTCCTGATAGAACGTTCCCGCGACTATGACAGGAATAAACCTTCACGGTACGCAAGTCAAAACCCAGCCGCAACGCGCCGAACACCTAGTCCTTCAACCCTGAAAAAGACATCGAATCGATAACAGAAAATAATGTAAAGAAAAATTTGAGGGATATAATGAACTTTCCCAGCATTCGCCTGATGACCCAGGGAAGACTACTAAACAAACCATGGCTCAGGAAGACCGACTACTGGAAACCAACTCTTGCAGATGGTGAAATTTTTAGCGAGTGTTAACCATCTTTTGTTTGTAATGAACCTCTTAAAATAATGACCTGTTGAAAAATCATCTTAATTATGAGAGTTTATTTCTAATTTTTTGTTTATTGTCACTTTGGCTGTTTAACTCCACATTTATTAGATGAAGAATATAATTAAACTACGAGGATAGAAAGTAAATTCACAGGATCGTGGAACCGTTAAAGAAACAGGTGTTATATAGTTTCTCTACAAATTATTATTTATTCTATATAACAACTCAAACTTTTCATACAGGTAGCTAAAGTAAACAGTTGTAAATGTTTCCAAAAATGGTTTCAATCATAGTTAACTGCAAGGGCAATATTAGAGGGTAAGGCGACGGCCAAAATGTTTAAAAGTGTGTTAGTAAATGCTGGTTTTAAATGTCCATACTTTTTCCACAGGAATAAGCAAATGTTGAAAAATTTAAACCAAAAATCACAAATATTTTTATAATATTTGACTACAATATTTATTTCATTTAACCATTTGTCTGCAGTAGCGAAATCTTCCTGAAGTAAGATTTATATAATCCCATATATATAAATTTATACAATTTTCTTCTACAACAAATCTAAGAATATTCATATAATTTAAAATATGCATTCTGTTAGTCAGGCAAATATCTTAAACTTATGCTGTATTATCAAAATCGTTCCAATCCCATAACTTTCTCTACATCTCTATAATAAATGATTGTTAAAAAGCTTATTTTTCTATCTAATTCATGCTAATTGAGATAAACATTAGCAGAAATTATCTTTGTTACTTGTCTCCTTATAAATAGAAGGAAAATAAGGCAATACAATATACTAAAGCAATAGTCCAATCTTATAAAAGCTGGTTGCCATGTGGTTAAAATTCGTTTCTTTGCATGGAAAAGAGTTCACACACTTTCGTATGAAACAATTTTAATTATTTTAAAATCAATAACAAGGAATATCTCAGATTTGGTCAACTCCACGGAAAATATGTATATCATATAAACTGTTTCAACAAGATCTACACTTGTAGGAAGTTTTTGTCTATCCCTTACAGTTTACCAGTTGGGCAAAATTTTGCCAAATTCATCCAGAATAAAGACGTCTTCAGAAGCTATTCCCAGAAAGGTAAAAATATACATTTCATATATCATGTAAACATCTCTAATATTAGGTACTTTTAATTAAATTCTTTGGTTCCCTTTTTGAGAAAATCAAAACTTTCGATATATAAGGGGATAAATAGTTTGGGGTGGATGGATTTTCTCAATCTTCGTGTTGCATCCTAGGAAGATACTAAACTTAAATACCAAGTTTGGTATTTTAACGACTTTACGTTTTTCAGTTATCGTGTTCACAGTAAAACAGCAGATACCGGACTTTTTTTTCTAAAACTGCCTTAAACTACACCCTAAAATGTGTATTTCCGGTGAAATCTCGGTATTGAATTATTGGACGGAGCGCAATGGCTTCTCTACCTATGTATCATGTACTATGTAGAGAAAGTAAAAAAATTTAATTCCCTTGCATTAGGTACCTACTACTATGCTAATAGCTTTGAATGTTTTATTTTAAAATATTAAAGTGCCAATGTTAATCATATTTCATTTTATATATTTTGTGGTTTATGGCTATTATTCTAAATCTAAACATTTATTAATAATGTGTTTAAGCTTAGGATTTACTATGTTAATATTCGTTTTATTATTACTTTTTCTAGCCCCGTATGTACAATGTACATAGGGATGGAGAAGTATTGTATTCCACCCAAAAATTCGATGTCGAGATTTCACCAGAAATACATGTTTAAGAACCCCCTGAATCCAGAAAAAGTTCCGTGTGTGTATGTGTATGTGTGTGTGTGTGTCCGTGTGTCTACGAACACGATAACTCAAAAACGAAAAGTAGCTGAAATACCAAACTTGGAATTTAAGTTCAGTATATTCCAGCAATGCGACATGAAGATTTTGGGGAAAATCCCCCCACCCCAAACTACCCTTTGATTTTCTTAAAAATGAGTAACGATTTTGATCAAAATATCGTATATTAAAGATATTTACCTGGCAAATAAAATGTATATCTTGAAATTTCTGGGAATAGCTGCTAAAGACCTGTTTATCCTGGATGAATTTTGCTTAATTTGGCATAACTAGTAAACCGTAAGAGATAGACAAAGACTTACTATACAAAAAATGTAGGCCTTGTTAAAATACACACCTTAACGTCATATACATTTTTTTCGTGGAGCTTACCGTTTTCGAGATATTCATTGTTATTAGTTTCAGTTGTGAAGTACTTACACTTTTCTCAGATGGGAGTGTCCGTTTTTCTTTTGTGCTATTCCCGGCCAAGAAAAGAAGCGATTTGTAATGACAATCGCATAACGACAGCTTTTAAAACATTCGACTATCGATTTAGCCTAGTGTATTCCCTTATTTTCTTCCTACTTATAAGGAACTAAGTAATAAGAACATTGTGCTGAATTCTTCGATCAACAAGGTGAAGAAAGAAGAGTAATCTTATGTAAGAAGTTTGTAGAATGGATAGAGAAAGTCATGTGAATGTAACGCATCAGATATTTTTTTTTATTATACAATAATAATTTGTTTGTCGAATGCTTGTTGTCATTCAACCCCAAGGAATTGTTTGCTTCTGACTCGAAATAATATATTTCCAAAGGCACATGCATACATTTGAAAACAAAACTGCCAGAGGAAAATTATAAGCAAATAGTAAGATACTTTCATTCAAGAATATATACTGTAAGAATATATTTAAACAGTCACAAGAGTGGCGCCATGGCGGGATAAATAGATCGCTAGCCTCTCATCAAGGCGGAATACATAAGGGATAAGTGGTGGAAAAATTGGCGTCTTAGCACTTTCTTTGGGTTCCCCAGTTTCCCCCGTCTTTCATTCCACCAACGGCTCCATAGTCAGCTTTACTTTTATCTATTTCACCATAATTTCATATGATCTCATTCTCATACCAGGCATTGGGTTGATCACCCATCCTGGCTGCTCCCATCTACTCCTGATCAGGCATCTGATTCCAGTCACTCGCTTACGAGCAGAGCAAATAGTGAAAGAAAAATAAGAAAAATGTTGTCCCTGTTTTACAATATTACGCACGCATATTTCAATCCCCAATGTATTTCCAACGAAATAACGAAATACTTTCCTTATATTGCTTGTATCTTATCCGTTTCCTTACGCTATATTTCACCTTCGGGCTCTCACTTTATTGCCCTTGCGGTTCAGATGTAACCTAGTCTTAAAATGTCCAGACCTTTTCCTTTTCTAGCAGAAAAGAAAAATATCTGATGTATTCCATTCACAAGACTTCTCTACATCTATGCAACAAATTATTGTTAAAAAGCTTATGTCTCATTTACATCATACTAATTGGGAAAAAATTAGCAGAAATAGTCTTATTACTTGCTTCCTTGAACGTGGAAGCGAAATAAGGGAGTACATAGATGTCAAAAGCTGTTTGCTGTGACCAAAGTTCCCTTGTTTGTATGGACAGGAGTTGAATTCCTGTATAAGTTTTTTTAAAGCTGAAACCAGAAACAAGGAATATCTCAAAAACCATCAACTCCACGAAAAATATGTGTATAACGAAATTGTGTGTTTTAATGTGCTCAACATTTTTTTTGTGATGCGTTTTTGTTCATATCTCACAGTTTAGCAGTTATTTAAAATTCCGTAAAATTCATTCAGAATAAAGTGGTTTTGAGAGGATACTCCCAGAAAATTCAAGATATACATTTTATTTGTCAGGTAAATATCTTTAACATACGACATTTAATCAAAATAGAGCCATTTTTGAGAAAATCAAAATGTTCGAAAATGTTACCTTGAAAAATGTTGTTGGAGGGTGAGTAGATTTTCATGAAAATCTTCGTGTAGCATCCTTGGAAGATACTGAACTTAAATATCCAGTTTGGAGTTAATGGAGTTTTCGTTTTTGAGCTATGCTGCCCACACACACACACACACACACACACACATATACATACACACAGTTTTCTAAAGCTGCTTTTATGGATTCAGGTGTCCCAAAACATGTATTTCCGGTGAAATATGGGTATCGAATTTTGGGTGGATTACAACATCTTCTCTACACACTATGTATATAGTACGTGTACAGAAAGTAAAAAATTGCCCCTGTTTTACTATATTGCCCACGCACATTTCAATCTACAATATATTTCTAACGAAATACTTTGCCTACATTTTTATGTATCTTATCCGTTTCCTTACGCAATATTTCACTTCTACCTCTCGCTCTATTACTCTTAATTAAGGTCCAGATATAACGTAGTCTTAAAATGTCCAGACCTTTCCTTTGTTTAGCAAAAAAGAAAAATAAATGAAATGGTAACACGAGGGTCATTTCAGAAGTCATGGCAACTATCTTATATACTCCGAAAAACCGAATATGCGATTATTGAAATATTTACATTTTAAAACATGTACACAATACAGGATGTTACACCAGATGACGTCTGAGTGCATTAGCAGGTGCTAGTAGACACATTCAAACGTTAGTATGTGTGGCAGAAGTGCTCGTGAGCGTCAAAGATGTGTGGAAACCTTGGGGAATTATTTTGAAGGTTAGCATCCTTCAATTTCTCCTACCCATAGATCCCATTTTAGTACAAGCATTGCTGAGAACATTCCAATGACGTTCAATAGTATATATCCTGCAGCTTTATTGTTTGATGCAAAATAGTTGCCATGACTTCTGAAATGACCCTCGTATAAGTGTGTGTAACGGAATATTATGGCCCGTTGGTTCTTCATTAAAGGAAAATGAATAAAAATACACAATGGATATCACGTAAATATTGCTACCTTAAGCGTATGACTGGCAATGAAATCAGTTGGATAAAGAAAATTCATAATATGTATTTCCTGCGTCATAAGAAGATGACATCGCAGTACAAATTGAACCTTTCCCAGGTGTTACTGCCATAAATGACGCAGTGCTGACGTCATGCAAGCCCTCCACCTCTATTCATAATCGCCGATCTGCAAAAGCATGATGAACGATAAACATTGCAGACAGTTATCGGCTTTGTCGAATCGTTATCGGTCCCCGGTGTTCTATTGCAACTGGGGATCCTGTGTCTGCATCACAGCTCACAAAAACGGAAAAGGGCGGGAAGCGTCAAGAACGCACAGTAAAAGCACAGTAGCTGAATAAGCTATCCCTTGTTACTTTTAGCAATGTCCTAAGCAGCAGAAATGTATTAATTCGCACTAGCTACAAGTCAGTAATATAGTTAATTAAGATACAGTGCATCCTCGTCAGAAGAACGTTCCAGAGGTATGCTAGCTGCCGTTATGAGCATATAGGTTCTAAGGTTCAAAATTCTGATGTGTTCCATTCACATATCTTTCTCTACATCTCTGCAACATATTATTGTTAAAAAGCTTATTCGTCTATTTACTTCATGCTAATCGAGAACTGGTTCCTTGTAAGTAGAAGCGAAATAAGGAAGTACCATAGGTAAAACTGATATTCAAAAGCTATTTGTTATGTGACTGAAGTTTCTTTGTTTGTATGGACAGGATTTGACAAATTCCCCGTATGAGAAAAGTTGTTCAAAGCTGAAGCCAAAAACAACGAATACCTTAAAAATGATCAACTCCACGAAAAAAATGTCTATAACATAAATGATGTGTTTTAATGTACTCCACATTTTAGTGGGGTACGTTTTGTCTATCTATTACGGTTTAGCAGTTATGCAAAATTCCGAAAAATTCATCCAGAATAAAGTAGTCTTCAGAGGATATTAACAGATATATTTTATTTATCAGGTAAATATCTTTAATATAGATATTTTAATTAAAATCGTTAGAGCCATTTTTGAGAAAATCCAAATTTTTGAAAAAAGTTCCATGTAAAGGGTATTTGGGGCTGGGGGGATTTTCTTGAAAATCTTCGTGTCGCATCCTTGGAAGATACCAAAATTAAATACCGAGTTTGGTATTCAACGGTCACAGACAGACACACACACGGACCTTTTTTTTTTTTTTTCAAAAATGTTTTTTTTTGGATTCAGGGTGATCCAAAACGTCTATTTCCGGTGAAATCTCGGTATCGAATTTTTGGTGAATTACAATACCTTTTCTGTACACAACGTACATAGTACGTGTAGAGAAAGTAAAAATTAAAAAATGACTGTGTGGCTTGAACAGTGTAATCTATTGAAATTTTCTAGTTACTTTCTCTAAGCGTACTATCACATAGTACCCAAAAATTCTATACAGAGATTTTCCCGGAAATATATGTTTTAGGGTCCCCTGTATCCAAAAAAAAAAGTAAATGTGTGTATGTGTGAGTGAGTGCGTGAATCTGTGGGTCTGTGAACCCAATAACTCAAAAACAAAAAGTCGGTAAAATACTCAACTTTGTATTTAAGTTTAATATCTTCCAGGAATGTAACACTCCAAAGTACCCTTTACTTGGAAAAAATTTCCAAAATTTAGAGTTTCTCAAAAATGACTAACGATTGTGCTTAAAATGCCGTATAATAAAGATATTTACATCCCAAATAAAATGTATATTTTGAATTTTCTGGGAATAGCCTCTAAAGTTCTCTTTATTGTGAATGAATTTTCCTGAATTTTGCGTAACAGGTTAACCGCAAGAGATAGTAAAAAAGCTACAAAAAATGCCGATGTCATTAAATCATACTTTATGCTGTACGTAGAGCTGACCATGTTTTAAATATTACTTGTTATTTGTTTAAGTTTTAAATACTTAAAACTTTTCACATACAGGGATTTGTGAGCTCCTGTCAGTGCATTAAAGCGGATTTCATCCACATGGCAACCAGCTCTTTATGTCGTTCTTTCTATTTACAAGAAAGCATCGGCTAATATCTATCTTGATTAGTATGAAGTAGAAGAAGCTTAATACAATAATTTATTACAGAGATTTAGAGAAAGTCATATGAATTGAACACATCAGGTTTTTTGGGCTGTTTTTTGAAGCAACATCTCTTGCTATTTTTATTGGTCGTAAACATATTCAAAAATGTTTCATATAACTTTGCATTAAAGCTGGAGTATCATAGTTTACTTGGACTTCAGCACGTATCCTGTTCGTCATATCCTAGATGGATTGTACTTTGAGATTTCCATACAAAAATGCTTCAAGGTTTAGTTTGAGTAATCGGACCGGCCTCAAACAGAAATTACTTTTTGTGGGAAGAAATTTATTAAAACTTCTATCTGTGTGTTTCACAGCATAAGCCTAAATCCGTTTTGTTGAATTACATAGCAATTTCTGTTTTGTGTGTTCCACAATGCCTGCTATATTTGTCAATGTGTTTTACTATTCACCTTAATACCTCTCTCATTTTAGTTTTCGAAAAATAAAGATCAAGTATACAGATTCAAAATCTTAATATTACTAACCCATATGATAAATAATCATTACCAAAAATATAACTTAAACGTCTTCAACAAAAAAGTAAACATTTATTAAAAATAGTAAACTCTAAAAACAATAAATTTTGAATTAAATATCTAACTCCATTTATAAAGCATAAAGGAAATTATAAAAACTATATATAGTAAATATATTAACATTGCAATAAACCAAAAGAAGTAAAATAGCCATTTCCATGAGTACGAATTATCGAACCCCGGCAGAAAAGCATAACATACTGTCGTGTTTCACAATACGGTATCCGTTATTTCACTCCCATAGGATACGGGAAATATGCTTGTAATTTAAACAATTTAAACTAAAATGTGCATCATGCTAAATAAACAAATTATCTTCATTTTCTTGAATGCTTTCAAAACTCTCTTGAAAGTTGAAGTAAAGGGATCCGATGTTTGGTTTCAACTCATGGTCCTCTTGAACATTGTGGGGGTAAAATTGTAGATGCTCGTGCAATACCCAACAAACGCCGCATTTCAGCATCCTTTAGATAAATCCTTAGTACGAACAATAGCATTTACTAAAGTTTAAATTAGCGGTAGCATTCAACATGTTAAACCAACTTATATGTTCCTCGCAAGAATCCTATTGTGTCTCTGAAATTTAACTCAAGGTGAATAGAATTTTGTGTTATGGACTTGCTTTTAATATTTGATGATTGCAAGATATGCATACCTTAACTAATCAAGCATCCATAATTAATAAGAGACATATTTGGAGTTTCATGTTGATTTGACGTCCCATTATCGCTATTCTCATTCAATTTTTTTTTTGCCTTAACTCCCTTTAACCTGGTTGGTCATATCAGACGATGAATTAAATTGGGGAAATGATGTTCAAATGATATCGGGGTCCATGGAGCTTAAAGTTACTCGACGTTCGTCTTCTCAGGATAAGGGAAAACCCCGAAAAAAACCTTATCCGGGTAGCTCACCCTAAGCGAGATTCGAACTCACGACCTTTTTAATGTAAGGCAGACACGCTAGCACCACACTACCCAGGCGGGCTCAATTAATTCTACACCTCTGCCAAATTAGCTTAAAGCAACTGGTGGACTATGTAGTTACTACAATTCATGATATTCTACGTCATACATTTGTATAATACCGAAACCTCCTAATGAAGTAATTTCCTTTCAAATTGATGTAATGAAAAGAATCAGACGAAAAGAAAATGCAAGATTAAGCGATTAGAAAGGTATTACGAGTGGTATAATATAAATGTATTTATACTTCTAGCATAAATGTAGTAAAACCTCCTAGAAATGTATTATTCTACCGTGTTACTGGTATCTAAATTTTACAAAGTATGTTATAAAATGTAACTGATAACATCAAAATGTCCAACAGCTGAAAAACTAAAATATGTAATCATTTCCAAGGTGATTGATTATCCCTGTACTTAAGTAAACTTAAAACCAAATGAATAAAAATATATTTTTTTAAATTAATAAATTTAAAGTCATTCATTGCATAATTAATAGTAAAAATTCACAACAATAACATCTTAGTCTTCTATAACGCCCAGAATAAAAAATTAAGTTATTTAGTTGAATTTTATTTGAAAGATCTAGAACGGCAAATGCTATATAACTAAGGTCATTCAGGCTATGTTATACACCAATGGGTTTGATTGTATCAATATTCTAAGATTTTTGCTTCTCTAGGATTAAGATGTAAGATTTCTTAATACAACTCCCTTATGTAATTATAATTAATTCGTCTCAACGGAAAAGTAAGTACTTTTCGCGGCAATCTGTTAGACATATTTTGGAAAGAATTGTAATACATTAAATAAGCAGGACCTTACAACACCAGACGTTGTATTGTACTGTTCAGTGCATTACGTAAAATGATACTTATATGTTCAGTTATATGGAAACATTCATTTTACGGAGGAAACGTTCAATGAATTTCACAACTTTTGATATCAGATATAAATAATTAAAACCTTTAAAAGATTTACGTATTAGATCATAAACGTCTTGAAGAAGTCAGGACACACACACACACACACAGGGGCTGTTAATTAAAATGCCTCTTTTTTACTTCAGGGTGCACAAAACATACATTTCTGGTGAAATCTCAGCATCAAATTTTTGGGTGGAATTCCATGCCTTCTCTACCTACTATGTACATAGTTGTAAACAAAGTAAAACTGTATCTTCTCAGAAACTGTTCAACAGTATAACCGAAAATATATTTATCCTAAATAGATAGTTAATTTATTTCACTGCTTAGGGCGTGGCCCGGTGGCAGCGCTGTCAATGTAATAATACAATGTACAATACAATTGAGTTAAATAAACAATATAGTGAGTAATACCCTGTTAAAATGCCAATGACATCATAGTGTACTAATATATATTGATAATTGCAACAACAGTAATAATAACGCAATATTTTTTTTGTACTATTCTGACTATAAATCACTCTTCTTTAGTCTCTTTTTAAAACTATTTACACTTTGAGGCAAAGTCTGCAGTAAATCTGCAGGTATTTTGTTCCATTCGTTTATTGTTCTATTTGAGAAGGAAAATTTACCTATGTCTGTTTTCTGTTCCCTATTTCTTAATTTTTTCCGAGTGATCATTCCTCCCACAGTATAATGGCTTTAATAATCGTTTGGATATGTCTTTCCATGCAGGTTCCCCCTTATAGGCTCTAAAAATTGCACATAGTCTTGCTCGTCTCCTACGATTTTCTAGTGTTTCCCAGGAAGTAGCACTGCTGGTATGATTTTCGAATCGTTTACTTCTGTCTACAAATTTAGCTGCTCTTTTTTTAACTCTCTCTAGTGCCAGTTTTTGCCCCACACGATACGGATCCCAGCATGCAGCACCAAAACTTATATGTGATGCTGGCAACTTTCAAGGTTATTACAAATAAAGGAGTTCTACATATCCACTAACTTGACACTATTACTTTGAATGTTTCTGAATGTCTTTGTCCAAACTTCTCAGAACTTTATTTTAAGTAACTATTATGCCAAAGAAGCACTTTAAAGTAGCAATTTATACTCCTACTAAATGCAGGTTGGACTCTGGGATTAAGAAACTCTTACAGCTTATGTGTGTGACATTTTCCAAAATGTGGAAGATTTTCGGGGAAGAGAAGACCTATGGAGACTACAAATACAATATCTTCCATTTTTACCCGTTATTGCTGTTGATTTTAGGGAATGTATGATGCTTTATTCAAAATATAATGTAAAGCTTAATGAGTAGAGTTCTACAAGATAAATGAAACGACTAAGAAATTTTTCACAGAGTTTGCTTCTAATCAGTAGTATAAGTTTTTAATGAAATCATTAATTAACCTTGCAAATTTTCACTAGTCAACATTTTTATTAAAATTTACTCGTACTTTGTCTACTACGTACATATTAGGTGTAAAATTTATAAAATGTATTAAAGTTAATGTTAACCGAGATTTTACTGGAAGTATACCTTTTGGGGAACCTAAAACGAGGCGACGCTGAACAGTACAATTGAACAATGAAAACACTGTTAAATACCGAACTTGGTATTTAAATTCAGAAGCCTTCAAGGATGCTAAACGACTCCCACTTCAAACTACTATCACCCTGGAAATATTTGCAAAAATGTTGATGTAATTTTTGTAAAAAAACATGATTGAGATACTTTCAAGATAAAGAAAATGGGTATCTGAATTTTCTAGTAATAATCTTTGAAGTTCTCTTTAGTTCTGAATGAATTTTTCATAGCCCATTAACTCTAAGGAGTAGACAATGTTTTACTACGCAAAAGTGTAGATCTCAGTAAAGCACACAAACTATGTCACACACACACACACACACACACACACACATATGTATATATGTATTTTTAGTAGCATTAACGACTTCCAATATATACCTTGTTATTTTTTCAATTTTAAAACACATACACTATTCTAAAAAGCGAATTTGATATTTTTTTTCATTTCTCTTTTTAAAAACGATTACTAGATACCTCCTCATAAAACATTATGGTATAAGCTGTACACCCCTATTCCAATTTTATCTACAAGAAATGATGTAGTAATATGACATTATAAAATGTCATTATCATTGACGTGAGTACCAGAATGAGCCTTCTTTAAAGAACAGGTTGTTGAAAACTTGTATAGAAAATAATATGTATGTAACATCAGTTTTGTGTTGTTTCTTTTTCGTGTAGGTGTGTCCGTGCGCCTGTGGACAGCATAGGTCAAAAACAAAAAGTCGTAAAATAACAAACTTTGTTATTTAAGTTCAACGTCCTCCAAATATGCGACAGGAACTTTCTCATCTAAAACTAGCCTTTACAAAGAAACATTATTTAAATTTTGATTTTGTAAAAATGACTAACAATTTGAGATTTTCATGACAAACATAAATGTATATATTAGATTTTCTGTTCATTTTAATTGTTTTTGCATAACTGGTAAACTGTAAAAGTTAGATAAAATATTGCTACCAAAATATTATATCTCGTTAAACAGTACCATTTACGTCAATCTTTTCTTGTAAATTT
This sequence comes from Hymenopus coronatus, assembly GCA_030762935.1. Taxonomy (NCBI): domain Eukaryota; kingdom Metazoa; phylum Arthropoda; class Insecta; order Mantodea; family Hymenopodidae; genus Hymenopus; species Hymenopus coronatus. The sequence goes on along the minus strand of CM060885.1, from coordinate 47,285,322 downwards.
ATATATTTACGAAAAATTCCCTGTTATTGGTTTGGATTTACAAAACTTGTTAATTATCCCAAATGAGAAGTCGTCGTTTTTTGGATTGGGTGTTTATGCAAAGAGAACATAATTTCAAATATATCATATAGTGATCAGCTCTTAAAATATTTGATTATCGCTTAAGCCTATTGCATTCCGTGCCCTCCTTGTAGCTACAATATAATATGTAATAAAACCATTGCTAAAAACGTTTATCTCGGTTAATACGAACTTGATAGAAAAATAAGCTTTTGTAAGAACAGTTTGCTTAGAGTTTTTAGAGATGTGTAATAAATACAACACATCAGATTCGTTACAAAGAATTCAATAAATTGGATCGTTTCACCAGGGTTTAAACATTTATTTCAGAATCTTGGCATTAGACGAATACATTCAAATTAAGCAGGAAAGTGCTGTGATCTCAAAAATCTGTTAATACGTTTAAAGTAAAATACAGGAGGAGAATACGCAACATTTCTGACAGTTTCTTTGAAGGAAAGCTTCGTTATTAGTTTTCTATTTAAGCCTATTTGTATTCCATTCCTTGAATATTCATTAACCAAGCTGTTGCGATGGTTTTACTGCTCTGTCTTCCTCTGTCAGCTATTGGAAGTTATCGTAATTCCACCATTAGCAACGTTGGCTTATTGGTTTTTGTCCATTAGGGCTCCGGATCCGCAGACCCATTTAATTTCATTTACAGTTGCATTATTCATCGCCCAGAATCGTCTGTATTTTGTCTTTCAGTGAAATCACTTCGGTAAAAGCTGCTTTATTGATCCAGACCATTCCGTTTCACTAGCTGACCTAATTGGTTGTCAAATAGGTCGAAAATACTACGCAATATATTTATAGCATCTACAGAATTGCTTCTGATATGATTTTTTACTTTCTCTATACGCACTATGTACATAGTGTATAGAGAAGGTATTGCACTCCACCAAAAAATTCGCTACCCAGATTTCACCGGAAATATATGTTTTAGCATCCACAATATTCACAAAAAGGTCCGTGTGTGTGTGTGTGTGTGTGTCCGTGTGTCTGTGAACACGATAACTCAAAAAGGAAAAATCGGTAAAATACCAAACTTGGTATTTAAGTTTAGTATCTTCCAGATATGCGACACGAAGATTTTGAGAAAAATCCCCCCAACCCCAACTACGCTTTACATGGAACTTTTTTCGAAAATTTTGATTTTCTCAAAAATGGCTCTAACGATTTTGATTAAAATTTCGTATATTAAAGGACAAATAAAATGTATATCTTGAATTTTCTGGAAATAGCATCTGAAGAGTAATTTATTCTTGATGAATTTTACTGAATTTTGAATAATTGCTAAACCGTAAGAGATGGACAAAAACTTAAAAAAAATGTAGAGCACGTTAAAACATGAGAGCACGTGTTATATACATTTTTCTCGTGGAGTTCGTCGTTTTTGAGACATTCCTTATTTTTGGTTTCAGCTATGAAAAACTTACACTTTTCTCTTACAGGAACTGGTAAACTCCTTTCCATATAAACAAAGGAACTTCATTGACATAGCAACCAGCTTTTGACTATCACTTTAACCTATGGTAGTCCCTTATTTCGCTTCTACTTACAAGGAAGCAAGTAATAAAACTATTTCTGCTATTTTTTTCTGATTAGCATAAACTAAATAGAAGTATAAGTTTTTATGAATAATTTGTTGCAGGGATATAGAGAAAGACATGTGAATGGTACACATAAGATTTTTATCAGTTAGAATTGTTGTCTTAAAAGGAATTAACAACGAAGGAGTACAAAATAAACACTTCTATGGCCTACTACACCAGAAATAAGAAAAATCTGATATGTTCTATTTACAGATTTCTCTATCTGTTCCAGAAACAAACTTTTCTTACAAAACGTTATTCTTTAATCTTAGTCATGCTAATCGAGAAAGACATTAGCAGAATTGGTCTTATTACTTGTTTCCTTGAAAATAGAAGGAAATAAGGATATACCAAAGCCTAAAGCAATAGTCAAATATTTTATAGAGCTGTCGCTGTATGAAACAGTTGAAATTCGGGTTCTCTTTTGCAGTTATTGGGAGCAAAATAAAGAGATGAGACGAAAGTTGAATTCTCGCTTGAGAAAAGTTTAAGTGGTTAAAAACTGAAGCAAATAAAAGCGAATATCTCCATATCAGATAACTTTTCATAAATGTATATCGTGTGTTTTAATGAGCTGTACTTTTTTGTGTAGTAAGATTTTGTCTATCTCTTACGGTTTACGAATTATACAAAAGTACTGTTGGATTTAGGTATCAAAACATGTATTCCCGGTACAATTTCGGAATCGAATTTTTGGGTGGAATACAATATATTCTCTATCTACTATGTACATTGTATATACGTGCTAGAGGAAGTATAAGAAGTCGTCCTAGAATTACTTGGAGATAAGATAACGAAAAATGTGTATTATTAGATAATAGAATCGTTTCCTACGCACTCTATTCTTTAAAAATACAAAATATGTTAGTACTTTATTGCTAGAAAACGAATCTAACCTAAAGCAAATCATTTTCTAGATAACCTTCCTGAAAATACATTGTTTTCTGTGCATCAATCTATGTAAAATATGCTGTACAGTCGAGTGATTAGCGTTCGGGTTTCTCCCTCCTGAGGTACCAGTTTCGATTCTCAGCTGAAGAAGAGTTTTGTTCTTTCACCAGAATTCTCTAATCCCCACAGATTCTGGAAGTGTAATTTGATAGTGCGTGTGGGTTTACTATAGTGAAACACTGAATAAAAACCAAAGTTACGAACACTCTACAGTACAGCGAACAAATAACAACCTGAGATGGTTTTCAAAGGGATCATATAAATGAAACAGGTTATTTAGCGTAAATATTAACAAACCAGTTGCTTATTACTGCCTTAAAAAGCTCACAAACATCAAAACTATTCATATGAGCAGAAACTTCTACATTTTAGAAAAGATTTAACATTCTTTGTCTCTGGAACAACGTATTGTCCTTATTATAGAAATGATATCTGAGCAATAATGTTTAGACTATATTGTCAAAATAAGAAGAGTTTATTCTTTAAGATTACCTGAATATCGCTTATAATTAAAATGCCATTTTATGGCACGTTCCAGCAGTTTGTAATAACAGTGCGTGTATATAGTATATTATTTTAAAGTATTCCTATATACCGGAACGTTTCTAGCTTAGACCTCTAGGAATTTGTCACTACATAGTGCTAGAGTAAACATGAGATGTGTTGCATTAAGATGGATTTCTGGACACATTCTACTAAAAACTATTCTTATAATGCTTATTCTTTTATCCAGTATTTTTAATCGAGAGAAACTGTCATTTCACATGTAAATACTTCACTTTAGTTGACATAAGAAGAATAAAATAGATTACTATACTTTTATGCGTACAATGAAATTGTAAACATGTATTAAAAGTGTATCTCGATTAACAAAGAATAGGCACAAGCAGAAATTTGAAATGAATAAGACTGAGTAGACAAACTAAGGTGAATACAAAACATTTATAAAGTCATACAAAGCGGGTCCCTATAGGAAGACTTTGAAATTCCATGTTCTTTACACGACCGAGGTAAAAAAATCTTATGCATTCCATTCACTTTCTCTAGTTCAAATTGTTCTTACAAAGGATTATTCTTTTATCTTCATCCTGTTAAGTGAGATAAATATTAACAGAAATGGTCGTATTACTTGATTCCTATTAAAAATAAGGGAAATGAGGGAATACTTTAGGCTAAAGCGTTAATCAAGTCCTTTCAAGTTGATCTCCAGTGAAATAACTGAAATTTGACTCTCTTTACGAAGCCAAGAGTAAAACAAAATCTGTACAAAACGAATACGAAATTCCGTTTGAGGAAAGTACAAATTTTGCAAAATTAAAAGCAATTAATGGAATATCTCGGAAATGCTTAACTCAATAAGAAATCGTATGTGATATAAATTATGTGTTTTAACGAGATGTACATTCTTTGTGTAGTAAACTTTTATCTCTCTCTTTCGGTTTACCAGTAGGTAATTGTAAAGTCATGGAGATACTTCAGAGGCTATTCCCAAGAAATGCAGTATGTACATGTACTTTGTTATATAAATATATTTAATATACGGTATTTTAATCAAAATTATTGACATTAAAGAAAATAACATTTTCGAAAAGTCTTCCATGTAAAGGGTAGTTTAGGATGGGGGTATTTTCTCAAAAATGTTCGTGTCATATCCCTGGAGAATACGAAATGTAAATACAAAATTCCGTATTTAACACAATTTTCGTTTTTGAGCTATGCTGTTCGCACACAGAGTGCGTTTTATAAAAGGCTTCTTTGGATTCAGGGGTCCAACACATATATTTCCGGTAACATTTCCGTATCGAATTTTCTGGTGGAATACAATACTTCTCTACTTAGCACATAGTATGGATGAGAAAGCAAATAGGAAAACGAATGGGCACTGAAACCGCTATAAGCATTTAAAGAAGTTATAATCCACATTCTAGTTGACATACATTGTGTGCTTTAACACTATCGGCATTTTTGTACAGTAAGATTTTGTGTATCTCTTACGGTTAGTCAGTTATACAAAATCATTCAGAAAGAAAAGAATTTCATAGGATTTTTGCTGCAAATTCAAGATATTCATTTTTTTGCCATGGAAATGTCTTTAATCAGTCTTATTTTTGAGAAAGTAAATATTAACCAAATATTTCCTTGCAAAGGTGACTTTGCAATAGGGTGGTTTTCTTTAAAATCTTTGCATCACATTTAAGAAGGAGGTTAAATTTAAATACCGAGGTATTGAGCCAAAGTTTCATTTTTGGGTTATCAGATGATGTAGAGAGGTTTTATACAAAGGACAAAATACACTGGCATTGTAAAATGTTTTATCATTAAATTTTGAAAGGAAGCTTGCAGCCCATTCTAAGGTCAATGATATAAACGGTGATTTATTTTATTCTCTCAGTATACTGTTCCATAAGCCTGAAAGACCATAAAGTCCTGTGTATTTATATATATTTTTCTATCGCATTCTTAGGCGTGGAAAAAATTTAAGGTTGAATAACCTTATTTCAAAATGATTAAGTAAGCTCATTGTAAATGAATTAGAGAACAAGGTAATAACTATAAAATATTTATTTTTATTTTTGAAACATTTTCATTTTAATGTCTCTACTATGTACATAGTAGATAGATAAATATCACATTCCACGCACAAATTTGATACCAAAATTTCATTTGAAACATACGTTTTGAGGTATTTTGTATACAGAAATAGCATTTTTAGAAAAATATTTTATGTGCGCGAGCGTTTGCGTTCGTTTGTCTGAACAATGTCTCATGGCGTAGGGGATCGTGGGTTGGAGTCCCGTATTGGGCATGCGTGTTTCTATGTTTGTGAAATGTGTGTGAGTGTCTCGGAACAGCAAAAATGCCAATCAACCAGCAAACACAGTAACTGTTAAAAAAACTAAGAAAACAGCATAACTCAAAATCAAAATCCTCTTGAACACAAAACTTACTGCGTCTTCTGAGAATGTGGCCCAAAGATTTTTAAAAACTCATCTATCCTTTTACCCGAAACAGTTTTAGAAAAGTTTGATTTTATCAAAAATGGCTGTGTGTTTAATATGTGTTGATAACAAGTGAAGTATATATTTTGAATTTTCTGACAAGAGCCGCTGAAGTCCGCTTCGTTGTGGGTGACCTTTGCATAACTAGTAATGCGTAATAGATAAACAAAATGTTGCTACACACAAATGTTTAGATTTCACAATTGGAGCTAATTATTTACAAGATAAACCTTGTTATTGTTTTTAATTTTCCAAATTGAATTCACTTTCCTCAAATAGGAAGTTACTATTAACTTTTTTCATACTGGAGATGCAAAGGGAATGGGATTTCAAGACCATAACACTGTGACCAGTTCTCAAAAGATTTACTTTTACATTTACCTAGGCTTTAACCCAGTGTATTCTCTCATTCCTCTTGTACCTACAAAGATTATGAAATAAAACCGTTTCTGTTAAATCTGGATTACCGTGAATTATAAAGAAGAACAGGCGGCGCCGTGGTTGAGTGGTTACACCGCTCGCCTCCCACAAGCGCCCGCATGTGGACGAAGCGGCGTCTGGGCGGGTTTTCTCCGGTTTTCTTCGCCACTCATTCCACCAATTGCTCCATCTTCTTTCCAATCATCAATTTCGCTTACATTTCATATCATCTTGATCATGTTCTTGCCTGGCTACGGACCGACTCCTCATAACAGATTCTCCATTCTGTAGTTTCGTGCCGTTGGCACCCCAACAGACTTCTGGTCTCTAGGCATTGTGAGCCCTAGAGGGGTGTCAGTCCAACATATACGGGAAGGGTAAGCCGATTACGAAACGAATAAAGAGTATAGGCTTTTGCAAGAATATTTTGCAGAACAGGTAGAGAATGGCATTTTTGCATATACCAAAAACGAAACGCTGTATTTTTACAAATATATCTCAGTTTCTAATAGAAAATACGATTTATGTAAATGTGTAATGTCATATTTAATCTGAGGTACAACATAATTCTTCGCAGCTATTCGCGGAGGCGTTTTAGAGAATTCGAAACCATCCAGTAAGTGCTGGGGAGATCTCTCGTGGCTTAAAAGGAGCACCTTTAACTTGAGCTGTTTCTTGAATTCTGTTTAAACTAGGTCACATAATTTAAGTTGCCGTTGTAATTACGCATACAAAGTCCCGCACAAGAGACGAGCACTTGGCTTCCTTGAGTGCGCTTCGGCTGTCATGAGGGTAGCCTACTCTAACTTAATAAGTTGCGCGCTGCCTATTACCGGAAGTGATGTGCGCATGGTCGTACGGGAAATAATACCTCGAGACCTGATCAATGTCAGGCCTACTCTCGATATTCAAAACTCCTCCAGAAAACCCGTGTAACCACCACCACTCTATGGTTCGGCTGAGGACCAGAAAATGACATGCCCAGAACGTTTATATAGATGTTCTTTAATTTGGTAGAAACATTTCTGATATAATAGTTACTTACGCAGCAGGGGATTTAAAAAGCAGCAGTTGTGTCCTGTTCAATGGCTTTGCTACCCGCTCCAGATCAATCGCTAGAGCACTTCTTAAGAACTCATACTTAGGGTGCGTACATGGTGCAGAGATTTACTTGTTGAAAGGAACAACATTTTCTTTTCTTTGATACAAAGTTCTACTTTATTCAGAACTTTTCAACACAGTTTCAAATTTGAAAGACAGCCTTCTTTCTTTTGAAACTAAAAATTGGCTATAATTTAGTGATTAAATTCCCGACAAAATGTCTCTATTCCCGATGAAAATATTCACTTTATTACGTATCTTTCCCTTGCATGCAATGTGCTTTCTTTCTAGCTTGAACTAAGATGTTGCGGACATGACTTCATCAATTTCCCGGCAAAATCAACTATATCGTCGAAAATTACAGCTGATCTATTCTCCGACGTAATATTACTTCGAAGCACAAAGTATTTTATAGCATTAATCTCCCTGCCTGGCGAGGAAATGCTATCTTATAAACTTAATCTATATCCTTTGCACTATTAGCAGGTGAATCGTTGATCTCCTTCCCCGACGAAGTAAGAAGGAGAAGTATAAAAGCTGTAAAATTTTCCTTGGTTATTGCAAAAATTTTCCGTTGCTAAAACAGGTTATTGACACAAAATTAAACTCTCGTCACCATATGAAAAATCGAATGTCTGAAACAAAACCGCGACGAAATTATTTCTTCTCAAAAAAGTAACTAAGGAGTAATAACATAAAAACACAAAATGACGGAAAAGACGTATTCTTACAAAGAAGGCTATCAAAAATACAAATAAACAAACAAAAAACTTGAAATAAACATGCCTCTTGGTCCCCAATGCTAGACCTTGCTTCACAATGACAAAAGTGTTATATCTAAAGCTTTGTTTTACGAGTAGGTAAGTTTGTGGAACAAGGTTGAAACCCGAGGTAGCAATTCGGAATACTCCGTATCTATGTCTTATTTCGACGCGCGCACGCACATACAAGCACAGCGAGTGGCGCTCACATCATGCTAACATATGAATAACCTTTGTGGTGCTACCAACATAGCGAACCCTAATTCGCAAGGCGTTTACGAAGGAAGTTGTTTAGCAGAGGAGTCGAGCAGTTGGAGCGTAGCCGGGGGATCTGTTAAGCTAAAACCCCAATGAACCAGGCATAACAGAGGGATTTGTCAACCGGCCAATCTTCCGGATTACCACCACCTATTTATGTTGCAAATGCTTGAGCATCACCAGCAACATGGCATATTCTTGCTATGTGCCCTCGGTTTTCCTTTAAAATAGAACGACCCACTAAGGCCGAGTGATTGGGTTAAACGATTTCAAGTTGTCAATATGACTCCTTGGTTTAATTGACTATACCAGTTGGCTATACTATGAATCCTGGGATTTAAAGTACTTACAACGTTGTAAATCACCATTGGGGTTGTCATCTCTAAATAATTTGAAATTAGTAGAGAAATTCAATGCTATTCCGGCATGTTGCCATGGTAGCTCAATGGTAGAGCAAAAGGCTAGAGACCGGAAGATAGTGGTTCAAATTCCGGTTATGACACTGAACTTTTCAGTCCGACTCTACCTATCCAATATGACTCCTTAATCCTTCATAAGTTCAATTCTAATAATATTGCAGATCAGCCACAAGTACAGAATCTTTTCCATCTCTTTTAACACTGTGGCCATATACTAATTTTTAAGAAAACCTAAAAATTAAAATATAAGGTCTCCAGCTGCAATGTTGAAATGGTATACATTTGGATGTGAGCAATACTGTTCACACTGTTGTTGTTTGGTCTTCGTTTTTTGACCTTTATAGCATCAGTGCTGACAATACCATTACTTAACACAATCATTATGTATTTAAGTTCTCTACTACATATAGTAAGTAGGGTGGTGATGTGTTCCCCCTGTATTTAAGCTCTGTTTCTTAAAAACTTCGATACGAAGATTTCAAGAAAACCCCACAATCTCAAATCCCTTTACATGGAATATTATTGGAAACTTTTGCTTTTATCAAAAATGTCTTAACAATTTTGATCACATTAAAGATACCTGATAAAATTGATCTCACTCCGCTAGAGAATTTATCTTAAGTTGAGACTGTTGAATGGTTATTTATCTGGATTATTTCATAAATAAAATATGAATTTAAATATTATAAATCAAAGAGCTGATCAGAAAATGTTAAACTCTGCAAAAAAATAATCTGGCGACACTGTCAACAAAATAATGACTAAATGATAAATGGTAAAAAACAAAAGAATAACCAGGTATTAAAGCGCGTAAAATAAGTTAACGCCTCTAGGTATGAAATATACAAAATAACGTAATATGTTTACGATTTTTATGGCAAATGAGATGTATGAGGGAATAGCCTCTCCATTCTGTATGACTTTTGCATAACTGGTAAATATAATAAATAGGACAAAATGATACTATACAAAAATTTTAGATCTCCTGAAAGCACACAATTTATGCCAACAACTTTTTGTGGAGTTAACATTTCTGAGTCATTTCCTCCTATAAATTTGAATCTTTGGTCAGACAAAAATCACGGAATTTCAAATTATTATATAGTGGCAACCTCTTAAAAGTTTGATATCGCTTGAGCTTAGCTATTCTCATATTTCCATTTATCTAATAAATAGGTTAATGTATAATGATTTGTGCCTACTAAAACCAAAAACCAGTTCTGTAACCCTTTATCTCATCATAACTAAAACGTACATAGAAAAATAAGAAGCTTTGTAACTATATTTTATTGAAGAATTGATAGAGGGAGTCATGTGATAGTGATATATCATGTATATCTACACTTTCTTACTTTCTCTACACGTACTATGTGTATAATATATAGAAAAGGTATTGTATTGCACCCAAAAATTTAATACCGAGATTTCACCGGAAATATATGTTTTTGGGACCCTCTGAATCCAAAAAAGCATTTCTAGAATAAGGTCTGTGTGTACGTGTGTGTGTTAGTGTGTGTGGACAGCATAGCTCAAAAATTAAAAGTCCGTATAATGTCAAACTTGGTATTTAAGCTCAGCATCTTCCAAGGATGCGACACGAAGATTTTCAAGAAAATCCCCCCCACTACCATGGAAAGGTTTTCGAAAAATTTGATTTTCTCAAAAATGTCACTTGACAATTTTGATTAAAATTTACATGATAAATAAAATTTGTATCTTGAACTTTTTGGGAATAGCCTCTGAAGACATCTTTAGTCTGAATGAGTTTTGCGGAATTTTGCATAACTGGTAAACCATAAGAGATAGCCAAAAACTTACCACACAAAAAATGTAGAGCTAGTTAAAACTCTCAATTTATGTTATATGCATTTTTTCCTGGAGTTGCCCGTATTTAGGGTATTCCTTGTTATTGATTTCAGTTTTAAAATACTTAAAACTTTTCTCATACGGAAACTTGTGAACACCTGGCCACGCAAAGAATCGAATTTCTATACCATAGCAACCACATTTTAAAGCATTTGACTTTCGTTTTAGTCTTGTGTATTCCCTTATTTCCCTTCTACCTATAAGGAACTAAGTAATAAAACCATTTCTGCTAATGTATATCTCAATTAGATGAAGTAGATAGACGAATAAGCTTATTAATAATAATTTGTTACAGAGATGTAGAGAAAGTCATGTGAATGGAGCACATCAGATTTTTATCACTTTAAACCATACAACTATCTGTTCTATGGAATGCCATACTGTTTCCTTGACTTCCTAGCTAAAAATTCCAATATTATCCTCTCCGTCGTTAACCAAATGAATTCAATATAATAAATATTTTATTCTACAGATAACCATATTCCATAGACTTCAGTAAGCTTTAATGATTCACTAATATATTTGCTTGTTCATTAAATGATTTTATAGTTCACCAAGCTTCTGTAACCCTAATGACCTAGTAAAATAATCATTAAATTATTGATAGAAATTTCATTCTGTACGGCTTACTCATTAGTCCGTAGCACAAAATGGCGGCAAGTTTCTATGCACAATTTTTACACTTAGAACTGCTTGAAAACGAAAATCAGAAAAAGGCAAAATTATTCATTTAATAAATAATAATTTTGATATGTTAAGTAATGCCTAATTTCATGAAAAATATCGCATTAGTAAATGTGTTACAATTTCAGAGCAAAGTGGTCATAGATTAGAACACCTTACAAATAGAAGCCACTCCAACATCAATGCAGAAATTCCTATTAACTCTGCGTTTTCATGGCACTAGAAGTTACCAGATTTTTGATAGAGACCAAAATAATGTTTCTAGCCCTACCGTTTATTCATATGTACATAATTATATGTAATATTTCTCTTCTATATACCTTCATTGAAATCTTCTAGTAAGAAAACCGAGCGAAGTGGCTCAGCGGTAACGTAATTGAATTGCATTCGGGAAGTTCCCCAATCTGACCCATTGGATGTCGTGATTTCTCAGGTTGGCAGGCGAATGCTGCTTCTACCACAGCTTTCCTGAGACTTATTTTCTATTTCTATATTAAGCATAGTGATTGATGCTCTCATATAAGGTTCTGCATAGTTACTCGTGAATTTTAAAGAGCACAAAATGTTATTCATTTATCTGAAAGAAACACAAAACATGTTTCTCAGATTTCTTTAGAATGCGCTTATGAATTTTAGAAGTAAGTTGGCTCTTCACTTGTCAGAGGAGGTGGTTTACAACATTCCTTAGAATAACCTAAGAAGCAGCACTACAAGTCCTTTAAATCAGACGTTTTTATTTCATTTATGATTATTCATACTACAGAAGTAATAACAGGATCACAATGAGGAATAATCCTTCTTATTGTTTCACAAGTATTTTTCTATGTTTCATTCTTCTGGAATATTTTGGAAGAGATAATGCCTAATAATAAAATTGCAGCAATTCAAACTAATAAAACGAATAAAGGTGTTTGATGTGTATATCCTTTGATGCGTTAAAGGAGCTGCCGAACTCAAGCCGGCCCCCATGGCTACGCTCGCTAAGACTTTGGTGCTTCGTGGGCAGGGGATCGTGGGTTCGAGTATCGCCTTGGGCGTAGTTATATGTATGTGTATACGTGTGTATTGGAACAGCAAAAAACGGTAGTCGTACAGCAAACACAGTAAATTTAGAGGGAAAAATGTAAACAGGGCTATACAGCGCTGGAGTCCTGACCAGACTCCGGAACTGTATTTAAAAGTAAATGGAATACTGGCGAGTGTAACATTCGTTTTACACGTCTTGTTATCAGCGAGGGGTAAAATGAAAGTCGCCCAGCAGTTCTGTAGCTACCGGTTTTAACTTGAAATTGCCCCATTGAGTTCTGCAACCCTTTTAATGCACGAAGGATTATCTGCACACGCAACTACGGGACATTTCTTTTGGTAATGTTTAACGCCCGGTTTAACGACTTGTGGCACCGCAAGCGATGACACTGGAAGCATGGAATAATGATTGAGCACCGGTGGAATGCAATAGCGGGTAAACCGGAAGAATCCGGAGAAAACCCGCTCCTGCGCCGCTTTGTCCACCACAAATAATACATGCGGTCACCTGAGAGTGAACCCGGGCCATCTAACCACTCGGCCACGGTGCGGCCCAACTACGGGGCATTTAGGATACCCGATGTAGATGCACTATATTTAAATTTTATTTTTCGAATGTAAGATTTATTTATAATAATGCAGTAACAATGGAATAAAGATTTAATTAGTAACTAGTTTATTTATTCGCTGTTTCATTCTGTTTATCTGGGTACAAGAAACAAGTTAGAATGTGTGACAGAAAGAAGCAGTAATTCAGGTCATCAAGGATTCGTAAAATATGGGATCTCTATTTATTTTACAAGTCTTTTTGTAACTTTATTGCGGTAAAAGTCTAAATTTCATTGCAACAAAAAACTAATACGTGATGCGAGGGAAAATTTTACGGGTTTCGATTCTAAGCAGTTTTATATATATATACGTTTGAATTAACCTGCTAAAGGACTGAGACTTGCCGCCACTGAAGTAAATTCTCCTCTTTTACTAATGATGAAACTAGGACTAAGGAAGGTTTGTATTGTGAGCTAATTTCATACATTGATTGCCGACTCCTGCATGCGCTTCATAGTCAAAATAATCAAATGAATTCATTAGACTATTCAATGTTACTTTCTACGCTTTGACTACATGTAGTTCACAGCGATGCGCTTTCCTTTGTTCAACCCGTAGTTGACATCAAAACGAACTGTTTTATTAAAGAAGTATTGAGGTTTAACACCAAACTTCGATAACAAGCCTTGACATCAACAAATATTACATAATATTAATTGGTTTACACAAGGAAACAAGTTGTATATGTAGAGTCAGACTGAATAATTCAGTACCACAGCTGGAACTTGAACCATGGATCTCCTGATCTTTATTCGGTTGCTCTATCCACTGAGCTATTATGGCAACGTGTCAGCATAGCATTAAATTCTCAAATCATCAAGTACATAACCTCAAAATAAACCGATATCATCTTGAACATTGTCGGGAACATGTGAATCAGTTAGGAAATTTAAAGCTGTGCTGGCATGTTGTCATAGTAGCTTAGTGGTTAGCACAACCGACTAGTGACCGAGAGATCTGAGGTTCAAATCTAGGCTATGTTATTGAATTTTTCAGTCTGATTCTACCTATCCAAAAATGACACACTTAATGCTCTACTGTTTCTCTAATACTGTATAGGAGACGGAGGATATTTTAGCGGACGCATATTGATAGAATATTACATAGAGCCAAATGAGAATAATATTTAAGTAGCGTCTAGAAAAATCTGATAGGCCTTACTGCTCCCTAAATTTTATTAGTTGTTCTACAAACTCTCCTTTGTGTTAATCATGGTAAACCAGAAACATACATTACACATTATCTTTTAGATACAAAGGGAATAGCGATAGCCCAATGTTTAACATCTCGACGCTAAATATGGCCTTGAAATTCCATAATCTTTATATGTATTCGAAGCAGCTGAAAAGTTTTAGGAGTGAAAAGAGTAACAAAGTAATAAAAAATTGAAACCCTTAATAATGAATATTTTTGGAATGGCTATATCACTATAAAGGTTGTTTGCAACACATTATTGCTTTAGGATGATATACGTTTTTTGTAGTGCAATTGTCTCGCATTCTCATTCCATTTACATGACTTTCTCTACATCTGCTTAACAAGTTACTGGAAAAAAGTATATTCTTCTATATACTTTATGATAAAATACATAACATTAGCAGAAATTGTTTTAATTACTTGTTTCCTAGTAAGTAGAAGGGAAACAAGGGAATGCAGTAGGCTAAAACGATAGTCAAATATTTTAAAAGCTGGTTGCCATGTGGTTGAAATCCGTTTCTATGTAGGGCCAGGAGTTAACAAGTTAACGCATGAAAAGTTAAAGATTTTAAATCTGAAACATATGACAAGGAATGTCTCAGAAATGGTCAATTCCACGTATATGATATAAATTGTGTGTTTTAACGTGATGTACATTTTTTGTTTCATAAGTTTTGTCAATCTTTTGCGGTTATCTCTTTGCAAAATTTAGCAAAGTTCATTCAGAATAAAGAGGTATTTAGAGGTTATTCCCAGAACGTTCAATAAATACATTTTATTTGCCATATAAATATCTTTAATATATGATATCTTAATCAAAATCGTTAGAGCCATTTTTAGAAAATCTAAATTTTCGACCAGGTGGAGTCAGACTGAAAATGTCAATTCCATAGCCGGGATGTGAACCACGGATCTCCCGATCTCTAGCCGGTTGCTCTTCCACTGAGTTGCCATGGTAGCTCAGTGGTAGAGCAATCGGCTAGAGACCGGTAGATCCGTGGTTCAGATCCCGGCTACCATGGCTATGCCCGCATGATGCTATGCTATCTCAGTGGTAGAGCAACCGGCTATAGACCGGGAGATCCGAGGTTCAAATCGTGGCTATAGCATTGAATTTTTAATTCTGACTCTACCCATACTTAAACCTTACTTATACAGAAAATCAACTCATTTGATCTCTTTACACACGATTTCTGTGAGAAAAGAATTAAAATTATCTAAATTTTCGAGATTTTTTCCAAGTAAAGGGTAGTTTGGTGGGGGGATTTATCTCAAAATCTTCATGTCGCATCCGTGGAAGATACTAAGCTTAAATACCAATTTTGGTATTTTACCGACTTTTCGTTTTTGAGTTACCGTGTTCAAGACACACATATGACCCTTTTTCTAAAAATGCGTTTTTTGAATGCAGGGGACCCTAAAACTTTTATTTCCGGTGAAATCTCGGTATCGAATTTTTGGGTAGAGTGCAATACCTTCTCTATACATTATGTACATAGTACGTGTAGAGAAAGTAAAAAGTGAAGAAGCTAGAGTAAAAAACGAGAAACATTGGATTCCAATTTGTTCTTTATTTTTAAATAACAACTAGTATAGTCATTTCATTTGTTCCCGGTTTCTTTGAATGTCTACCAGTGTTCTCTGTGGTTGGTTTAGATGGGAGAGTCCCCTAGGTCTTAAGGATTTTAAAACAATTGTTGCTTGAATCTCTTCTTTTGTACGTACTGCAGTGTTATAACTATGTGTACTATCAGCACGATTTTTGCTGATAACGGTTTGCTGAATGTCTTCAATTTGCTACTCCGAAGCTCATGGTGAAGCGATGCGAGAGACAGTACCAGAAATAATTGCCCTTTGCTGTTCGCTGGTGAACATGACAATTTTAGGGTGCAGGTCACGCACTCTGGTTTGTTTTTCCTGTTCAGTGCGTCAGCTAAACCTCTCAACTTCCCTCTGTACACAGATAGCAGATGTAATGAATTACTTCGGCGGAAAGAAGACAAAAAATCTGGACCGTTCCACAGAGGTAAAACATGAGTTTCAGATGAAAGCAGAATTTGAGAATAAATTGAAAATGAAACAGTGATTTACAGACATTAAAATACCCTAGAATGTTATATAATTTAAAGCTGTGCATTGTATTTTCTGTGGCAATTACCAGAGCTAGGAAGTTCGTACCGATTTCCTTACGCAGAGTAAGAGCGGCTAGGTTTGGCAATACAAAGGTCAACGTAGAGTGCAACCCATTACTGCATAACACAGATTAAATTGCATAACACAGAACCACGTCGGTAAGTAGGCGTGCGAATAACATCTTGTTCTGCTCAAATACGAGCAACATTAATTTGTTTTACTACCATAGTAAGTTTTCTAGCAGTGTGCTTATTCATGTACTTATTTAGAAACTGATGGCAGTTCTAGTAAACAAACTGTCAAACGTCTAGTAGCAGATAGCATCACAGAAACATGTTATTGATTGAAAACTTGTTCAGAAAGTTACTCACAACTATAGCGCTATTACAGTCCAGAGGTATAAAGTTGGACTGAATCTGTGGGGCATGTAGAACTTTCAAGGCCGGTTTATCTGAAATAAAGATGAAAATGAAAAGTATAATTGAAAAGAATGCAGGGTTCAGTGTGATGTATCGCGTACAATCTGCTCTTTTAAATCCCAACAAATGTTATTTGCTTGGCGATACTGAACCAGAACTGATAAATATTTCAAATAACTCCCGATCACATCATGCGAAATAAAATTATAAATTGTTTGTCGGAAACTGAGGTTTACATTTGAAAGGCTTCAGAACTATACATAGTTTTCAGTGATACAGCTGCAGATGAGTAAAGATTTAGCTTAATTCCTGTTTTCGTTTTTACCAAGCAAGAATCTGAAAATAAGAAATTAATTTTATTATTTGGATATTATTTAACATTCGATCAGTAAATATTTTAATCCGTGTTAATTGTTGGGGCGTTTCCATAACGTGCGTATATAGAAATCAGTTAGTCTCCCTTATATATATATGTAATAATCTGTATGTTGTACATAATTATGTAAATAGGTGTGCTTATATGAATGTCTTGTAAGTCATTTTTTTCTGTAGAAAAGTACTGTTTACTTGAAAACGGGTTTGTGCGTTCTTATCAATGACTCTTGTTGATGCGGCAAGATGGTTCGTTGCAAACTATATAAGGAATGGCGAACGATACGAACTTATTAGCGCTGGTAAGTATATATAAGGAAGAGAAATGTTGCATTTACTCACTTTTTTGCATTTCAAAATTGATACTACCCTGCAAATACACATACTTTCTGATCTAACAAAGAAATAAAAATTAAACACTTTGATGTGTTACATTTTCAAGACCTTCTATACCTGTTCTGCAAACAAACTGTCTTACAAATTCTATCCTTTTATCTACATCATGCTATTCGAGATAAACATTAGCTAAAGCGGTATTATTAGTGAATTTTCCCTACGTAGCAGAGGTTTGAGGGAATACACAAGGATAAAATATCGTCCTACGTGGTCTAGGGGTAAAATGCTAGTCTGTGGTCCCCAAGGTCACGGGTTTGAACCCCCTGAAGGGCGACAGATTTTTTGGTCGTAAAAATCCTTAGCATGGTCTTCGGAAGAAAAGCAAAGCTGTTGGTCCCTTTCGTAGATTTATGGCATATAAAAGAACCTCAAGACAGATAAAGAGGTCTCTTAGCGAAATTAGGCGATCTGTCACACCCAATAATACATTTGAAAGCTGAGAACCACAGCAGTTAAAGAGCATACATAAATAAAACTCCATTTCACTGGATTAAAACGAATGTCAAATATTATAAAAGCTGTTGCTAAGGGATTGATTATCTTTGCTTGCCTAGTAGTAAAACAAAAGTAACAGGAATACCGAATTTAGTTTCAGGAAAAGTTCAAAAATTAAAATTACAACCAGTAACGAGGAACATCACGGAAATGGTTAACTCTACCAAAAAAATGTATATGATACAAATTGTGTGTTTTACGAGATAACATTTTTTTTTTCTATTTTAATCTTAGGTTCACCCGCTATGCTAAAACCATCCAAAATGTAGAGGCTATTCCCAGAAAATTCAATAATACAATTTTTTGTTACATAAATGCATTTAATATACTATATTTTAATCTAAAAACATTTAATTCCATTTTTGAGTAATTCAAAATCTTCGGAATTTTACCATAGAAAGGGTAGTTTGGGGTGGGGGCATATTCGGCGTGTAACCGACTTTTCGTTTTAGAGCTATCGTATTCACAAACACACAGACACACGCACGCACATGCGCGAAATCTTTTCTAAAAATGTTTTATACAGGGGACCCTAAAACGTGTATTACTATGAAACCTCGGTATAAAATTTTTGGGTGGAACCTTCTCTAAGTAACATTTACGAAGTGGAAGAAAGTAAAAATGTTACTCTTTCGAACACTCTTACTCTCATAGCCTAGTCAATGGGCATACACAATGGCTCTGTGATCCGCTGGTTAGCATGCTAGCCCAAATTAAGAGATTACGGGTTCAACTCCCAGCTGAAGTATGGGAATGTCTATTTAGCCAGGATGTTTTCCATTCCCCATAGAGTCTATAAGTAACGTGAGATAGTAAGTATATAGTGTGCATGCTAATTTTGCTTAAATATGACATTATGATGGTAAATGGTTCTTGGCGACCAAGAAAAGGCTCAGGTAGACTATGTAAATGAAAAAAATAGTGGTGCAGTACTAAGAGGGCCGTTCTTTTTTCAACCTCCCATAGGCTATAAATAAAAGACAAGTTCATTGAAAACAATTATTTTATTACTAAAAGTTTTGTACACTTATGGTTACTTTTCAACATAATCACCGAAAAGATTGAGACATTTGTCATACCTGTGCACAAGCTTTGCAATACTTCAAATAAGTTTTGACGTTGTTTTGAAGATCTTGGTTGGTTTGAAAGAGTTGCTCTCCTAACCACGTCTTCAGCTCAGGGAAAAGGTGAAAGTCGCTGGGTGCCATGTCAGGACTGTTCGGCGGATGATCGAAAATGTCCCATTGAAATTGTTCAAGGAGCCGATGGGTGGACGAGCGTTGTCATGAATTAACACAATTCCTGAAGTCAGCACTCCTCTTCGTTTGTTTTGAATGGCTCTCCGCAAACGTCGTAAAGTACATTTACAAACAAGAATATGTATTGATTCAACAACGCGTTTTTTTAAATCACGTTTAAACAAGTATAAACATGAGGCAATCCAAGTTCCTTTAGCTTGTATATTAATGCATCCAGCCTCGCAAATCTTTCCTAATTATGTTATCTGATTTTTGCATACTTATTATGAATTTAATCAATATTGTCTACCCCGAGGGGTTAGTCGCTAATCCATTAACTTTCCAACATTTTCTTCCCTTCTACCGTGACATTAATTAGTAGTTGATAGATTATTGACACGGTAAACCTGCTGATTAAATCTAAATAGCTTTTACCGCAAAATACGTAATGTTCGGCAGCGGATGTGGGAAAGTTACAATAGTTCATTGAGTAAACATCTGACGTCACTTCAACTACATTGGCCTGAATGAATTCGTCTTACTTTCGGATTTTTTCGCTGTTATTCAGCGGTGAAGTCTATAGCGATTTCCATCCTAACTGTAATAGTTGCTTATTTCAAATAAATATTTTGATTTAAAGTTTTTCTGCATAGACCTCAAAGCTTTTATCATTGCTTGCAGAGAAAAAAACTGATATGTTCCTTTCACATGACTTGAGCTACATCTCTGTAACAAATTATTGTTAATTAGCTTATTTTTCCATTTCATACTGAAACATTAGCAGAAACCGTCTTATTACTTAGTTTCTTGTAAGTAGAAGGGAAATAAGGAAATACATTAGGCTAAAACGAAAGTCAAATGTTTTAAAATGTCGTTGCTATGGGAATGAAATCCGTTTCTTTGTGTGGCCTGAAGTTAAATGATTTCAAAACTGAAATCAATATCGGGGAATATCTCGAAAACGACCAACTCCACAAAAAAAGTATATGACATAAATTGTTTTTTATCGAGATCGACGTTTTTTGTGTAATACCATATATACAAAATTCAATATAAAGCATCCAAAATAAAGAGGATTTTAGAGGTTGTTCCCAGAAAATTCAAGAAATACATTTTACTTGTTATGTAAATATCTTAAATATAAAAGATTTTAATCAGAATCTTTACAGCCATTTTTGAGAAAATCAGAAATTTCTAAATTTGTCCATGTAAAGGGTAGTTGGGAGTGGGGGGATTTTCTTAAAAAATACCCGTGTCGCATCCTTGGAAAATAGCTAACTTAAATACCAAGTTTGGTATTTAACGGTCGTTTCGTTACGGTCGTGATGTACATAAAAGGATTCTCGAAAAAACTTTCTCTAGCAATTTTTTCTGAGAGAACTTAATCTTGTGCAGCTGGTAGTGTGAATATTTGCACTGGAATGTCCAATGCTGAATGCCAGTCCACTCTGCAACTTGCAAAGCTTGTCTTCAAACACCCTCAGATAGGCTTTTGTCATTTACTGAGGAAGGAAGTCCAAATACATATCAGAGACCGCTTTCATCGTGTTTACAGTGAGCCATTTCTACCTCTAACGTTTGTATGAAAGTTAATTACTTTTTTTAACTGAAACTCTCACGACTTCTGGCAAATACGTTCCTGAACTCATTCCCTTGGTCTTTGTGATAGTTGTCATACGCAGCTGCTTCTATCTCTCTCGTATATTTCAGAATATATTTGTGATCTCAAAGCTAGTCACTGCAAATCAAAAAGCTCTAATAACATAATTTTTCAATGTTTGATAGTGTTTTAAATGTCGAGGAAAATGTTTGAGAAAATAGAAATTTTAATGGAAATCTTCTGAGTACTTTTAAGAGATGTACACTGACAGGCATAAAAAATGACCCATTCTCTTAGATCACAATAGTTATTTTTTTCAATGACTCAGGGACTCTGATATGGTCTCTATGATAAGAGTTTTGCTTAAACTGGTACACTATTCCAATAAATCATAATTGAACCTTCTGCAGGAAACGGTGTAGAATTATTTCATGTTAAACGGAATATCTATGTGAGAGATTCTACCAGCGACATATAGATGAAACCTCAAGTTATTGACGATCGTGCGTGTATAAAAATTTGGCATTAAGAAAACAGTGACTTAGTATAAAAATACAAGGTTTAGCTGTATTAAAAGATCAGACAAATAAATTAAAAAAATAAAACTTATGAACCTTGGTCCTTATTTGTACGATTTTATCATTCGATATTTTATTTTGCTCTGTGCTAGTGAGAACATGGCCAGTTAGCTTGTAATGTTATCCTTGGGCCATATTTTGGAGGAGGTAGAGCTGGTGGCTAGAATTATGCACGAGGTGCGGAGGAGTTTGAGCTTAAGGAGGGTGGGTCTAGGTTTGTCAGTTCTAAAATAAACAGCTGCGTTCTACTATGGTACACTTTTTGCGCACGTCAGTAACCATATTTAATGCAATAAATTAAAAAATATAAGTTTTTCGTATTTAAAAAGACTATGTAAACGAGAAGAATTAAACATATAAAACTAGGGTGATAACATTAAAGAATACTAAGTACACTTTTACAAAAAGGTCCATGCGTGAGTTTGTGTGAATGAATGAATAAGTGTATTTATTGATATAACAATATCATACATAGAATTTCAACAATCGCACGGGTCCACAAACCGTACGTGCTTTTGAAATACGCATTAAAAACAATATTAAGACAACAACAATAGCAACGAATTAAAAGAGTAAACAAGAAAATAAAAAGTCAAAGGTAATACACAATCAAAAGGAACATTAAAACAACAATAAAGAATTAAGAGTGAACCCCAAAATAAAAATACAAAAATATTCAAATATAGCAATTTAAATTTACAGCATAGAGTACACCTTCATAAATGCACCCTCTTATAATAGATAATTATACTTAAAATATTTATATACACATAATATATACAAAATATATAAAGCCATAGCACAACAGTGACCTAAGTATGACATAAAATATATGTATATAGGACATTGTAGTCACTTTTGTTCAGTTGATCTTATTTCTCCCCTCCCCCCTTCTCTATTGGCAGCCTCAACAGATCTCGGCTGTGTTGCCTTAAGTATAAATTTACCTAGCCCGTCCATGTTTTCCGTGCCTGCCAGTAGCGTCCGACTTGCTTCTAGCCTACATCTTGCCAAGATGTGAGTCCACGACTCTTCCTCCTCGCAAATGAGACAGATTCTCTTACCATTCTCGTCAGAATGTTTCGTGCTCCTCCATGCTCCTAGTCTAATCCACGCGAGCCCCTCTCTAATAAGTTTGGTCCCTGTTTTGATGTATTGCTCCATATCCCACTCCGATTTTAGCCCAGACCATACTTCTAATGAAACCTTCTCTGTGCTTTGCGCAATTATTTGTTGTCTGTCAATATCACAAAAGCGGTTCTTAATTTTTCTCCAAATACTCCGCCTGTTTGCCTGCCCCGCCATCCAAATGTATCCCATCCCAATGGTTTCCAACCCTTTCTTTAATGTTGATGCCCGCGTCGAATTACCTTCCATTCGCAACTGTTCACAGTAGCAGACTATCCTAATTAGAGATTTTGTTTCCGTGAACGATTCTCATCCAATATTTAACTGCTCTGATTTTGCACTCTATCGTTTCACTATGCGCCCCGAATTCCCTCATTATTCCACAGTTTGCCATAGTGTGTGCGTATGTGTGTCCTGTGGATAACATAGTTCAAATGCGAAAAGCCTGTTAAATACCAAACTAGTATTTAAGTACAAAGATGCGACAGAAATATTTTAAAGAAAATCCCCCGTGCCAAACTACCCTTTTACATGGACAATTTTTAAGGCAAAAATTTCTCGTAAATGGCTCAAATTATTTTGATCAAAAGCATATATTAAAGACATTTACATTACGAATAAAATATATTTCTTGAATTTTCTAGGAAAAACCTGCGAAGACTTCTTCATCCTGGATGACTTTTGTATAACTGGTAAACCGCAAAAGATACACAAAAATGTAGATCCCGTTAAAACACACAATTTGTGTCATATACTTCTTTTTGTGGTCTATAGATATATTCTGTAGAGTTGACCGATTCCGAGATACTCCTTCAACTTTAAACTAGGTAACTTTTCTCAAACGGGAAATTACCTTTCGTTTCATTTCTCTTTGGTTTTAAAGCGAACCGTACTTCCGTTGTTAATATAGCGAACAGCTTAATTTTTAATATCGCTTTAGCCTAGTGCATTTGCTTATTACCCTTATACTTAAAAGGAAGCAAGTACTAACATAATTTCTGCTAATGTTTATCTCGATTAGCATGATGTAGATAACAGAATAATCTTGTAAGAGAATATTTTGTCTGCAGGTACGGAAAGTCATGTGAATGACACACATCATATATTTACTTTCTATACATAGTATGGTACGTAGATATTGCGCTCCAGCCAATAAGGCTACACCCATATTTCACCTGAAATACACGTTTTAGGGTCCCCTGTATAAAAAAACTGGAAGAAGATCCGTGTATGTATGTGCTTCTGTTAACACGATAACAAAAACAAAAAGTCGGTGAAATACCAAACTTGGTATTTAAGTTTATTAGCTTCAAAGGATGCAACACGAAGATTTTGAGAAAAATTCTTCAATCCCTAACCACCCTTTGCATGGAAATTTTTTTGAAAATGTTGTATTTCTCGAAAATGGCACTAATTTTTTGGAAGAAAATATCGTATATTAAATATATTTACATCGCAAATAAAGTATATATTTTGAACTTTCTGAAGAACTCTTCATTCTAGATGAATTTTACATAACTGGTAAACCGTAAGAGATACACAAAAACTTACTGCACAAAAATATAGATCTCGTTAAAACACACAATTTATGTTCTATACTTATATTTTTTAGTGTTCACCCTCCCGAGATGGGTTGTTGTTCATATAGCAACCAGCTTTTAAAAGATTTGACTATCGCTTTAGCCTAGTGATATCTTCCTTAGAAGGAAGCAAGTAGTAAGACAATTTCTGCTAATTTTATTTCGATTAGCATTATGTAAATAAGAGAATAATATTTTTCAAGGCAGAACATGCAGAGAAAGTTATGTGCATGGAGAACATAAGATTTTTATATAGTAGTTCTCATTTATTAAAAAATTGTAGTGAACTATTGCGCACAATAATAAACCAGAATTAAGGATGTAAAGGATTAATAAAAATGTTTCTATCTTATTTTCTAAAAAATAACAACAGTTAATGATACTGCTCTTTCGGATGCTATTTAATTTTAATGCTATTCAAACATTATGATAGTTTCGTAATCGGCTTACCTTCCTCGTATTTGTTGGACTGACACCCCCCCTAGGACTTGCAGGCAAATGCTTAGGAATCAGAAGCCTATTATGATATATTTTATTTTATTTTGATAGTGTTCAACGCCTGCTTTTACTACAAATGGCACGCTGGCGATGGCACTGGTGATACATGGAATTAAGATAGAGCCCTGGTGGAATGCGATGCGAGAGTAACAGTAGAACCCGCCCTAGCGCCACTTTGTCCACCATAAATCCCACATGTGGTCGCTTGGGCTAATATGATGTCTCCTAACTCAACCAGTACAGGTTTCTGAGAAATTTTGAGTTCTCATGTTAAATAGCTTGGTACTGTGATTTTATTTGTATTCAGTGACTTTGTATATTCTTAGTGCAGGGAAATAAGCAGAGTATAGAAATATACATGCTCATTAAACAGAGTCTCAACTTTATTAAACATTGCTCATGGAAGTGTATACCCCTGAGTATGCATATGAGCACCTGTATCACATAATTCTCTTGCTGACTTCCAGCTGGACGCGATCCGCTATTTTCCTTAATGTAAATTTAACCTAGCGTACCATATGTTTCAGCGAGAAGGTGGGGTCATCTCGCATTGTCATAAATTTAACTCAAAGGACAATAATAATTATCTAACCTTAAGATCTGAAGAACAAAATATTTTTGGCAAGCTTACAGTAAACTTGCTGCACATTCCAACAGTTACGTCACAAGATGTGGGCAGACTTTCAGTCTCCAACCAGCAGCATCAAACTCCGTAGAGGAAACTCCGTTAACGTATTAACGGAATGCTATTTAAGTTAGTAAAATTGACCTTATATATTAATAATTTTTATTATATGTTTGTTTGCAGAAGTTATTCAAATGTATTAATTTAAAGGGATCAATTTGATTTAAGGTTTTGCTTTGAGGAGGTCTCATTCTACAAAATTACAAATACCACAAACGAAAAGTACATCCACGCCCTACACTGCCTCCGTGGTCGAGTGGTCAGCGAGCTGACTTCTCATCCGGAGGTCCCGAGTTCGATTCCCGGCTGGGGCGGGGAATTTTTCTTTAGCCAGAATTATTCACTATTACCCACAGAGTCTAGAAGCATGTATGTGAGAGTGAATGAACGTAAAGGACCCTACAGACGAATTATTTTTAAGTGCAAAGCCCCCGATATGGCATTAGATGTTAAAGGGGGCTATATATATATAAAATTCCCCAAGACGTGAAATAGGTCTGAACACAATGGCGCAGCCCACCCAATAAAATGACATGAAATAAACATAAACAAAACTAATAATACAAATAACTTTCCCTTGGTCCCACCTTTTCCACTTTCCTCTCTCATTTCCCCTCCCCTCACCCCCAAAAAAAAAGTTAAACAAAAAAACCGAGAGGGGAAAAAAGGAAAGGAAATATGTTCTTTTTTGTTTGATCTCTAACAACTAACCTAAATGGTTTTGATATAAACATGTTGACAACTTGTAATTAATATATAATAAAAAATAGGATAAAAAGAACGTAATATCGCAATGATAAACCTTATATATAAAAAGATCAGTGTTGTCAGGAAGTATTTTTGGCCAAAACATGGAACAGCGATTCCATCTCAAACCTGCTGACAAATAGAACGTTATGTCAGATGTTATTTCCAAGAACTGCTAAATAAATTAAAACACCAACCTCATTCAAATTCCGGTAGTGCAATGATTGAATTAATCATTTAAGTAAATGGTCAGAAGTAACAGATTTGTAAACATGCATTTATTGGTGGTGAATTTTACCCCTTTTCTTAATTTCTGTATAATTTTCTTCTTATAAGTAGTACCACCATTAATTGTGAGCAGTACAAGTATAGGAGCATAGCATATGAGCATATACAACGGAGTGGGACAGAGTGATCTACTAAAAGTATTGCGGCTACTTCAACCCAGATGTAAGGGATGAAGTGAAGCAATACGAGAGACTAGAGTTCGGACGGGCCGCAGAGACGCGTAGAAGTCTGTAAGAATTCTAGCTCGAAGATCCATCCCACTGCTGGAACTGTCTAGAGGGTACTGAACGATCAGACAAGTAGCTTCTGATGTATACGGGCAATACCCTATCTTTTGAGGAGGCATCCATGCCATCTGTCCGGTACCGCACATCAAAAAAGAAAGTAGATAAGGCGCAGCATACCGACATTGCAAAACCGTATAACTACAATTAGCGCATAAATTGAAACCTGACGACCCAGGAAAATGATGTCTTGCAAACACCATTATTCTCTTGGAAATTTTATAAATATTTTAAATGTTTAACCATTGGCAATAATTAAGTTTTTCTTTTAAAGTTTCGTTTGATTTTAGACAGCGTTGACAGTGAAATAGCTAAGGTCTTTAAGGAAAATAATTAACCCTAAATATGATTAAATGTGAATTGTTTTAAGTTAATGATATTATATACAGATAAATTATCTGTCTATTCTGGAAACTGTTCAGAAATGTGTTTTCATACATTGCCCTTTTTCCTGTTGTCGTGGTAAGCTGGATCAGATGTATCATAGAGGAAAGGCTGTTCTCTCACAGTTTCTATAAAATAAAAGTCTCTTCTCTGTGTATGTTCTCGTACTGAATGCACAACGTATGGCAAAAACGATACCAAGGTGCACGAGCGACTGTTTATTTGGCTGTTGGGGTCGAGGCATTCTTCTTTTTCCGTTCCTGTGCCGAACCGAGCCGGGCGCTCGAAATAGGTTATCCTGCATTGTTTTCCTAGAGATGAAATTGGACCTTGCCGCGCCATGCTGTGTTTCCTCCTTTACAAAGAATGAAATTGAGATTTATTTATGGACGCTCTCTTAATTACTATGGTTCTCAGCGTCCCATTCTATACTGGACGAGAAAGACCTCGGAGGCCTCTTTATCAGGCTTGAGGTTCTTTTATGTGTCATAAATCTAGGACACGGGATTAACGCCTTTACTTCCCTTCCGAAAAAATCCATCGGCCTCCGCCGGGTTTGAACCCGCGACCTTGGGTATATAAAGCTAGCATGGTAACCATTACATCACGGAGGGCGACTCCTCCATTACAATGTAGTAAGTACTTTAAATCTGGGCTTCATGGTTTAACCAACTATTAGTTTAATTAGTGCTAAATAATTGTTCCTTCATACAAATCATGTGTACGACAGGAATTGGATAGGTAGAGTCAGACAGAAAAACTGGTTTACCGGGAAAGTTGTGAGTTGAGGAATTTAATATCGTGCCAGAAGGTTGCCATGGTAACTATATTGTCAGAGCAACCCGGTAGAGACCAGGAGATCAGTGGTTCAAATCCCGGTTAAGGCATTGAATTTTCAGTCTGACTCAACCTACTCAAAATTGTAACTTGCTTTACTATCCCGGTACTTCTCTGAGAACAATATCCAAATCCTTGTCTCATCCAAGTTTGCATTAAGGTAATACCGTTTTTTTCCTTCTCAGAAGTATAATAGCTCTCTCTCTCCCTTACTGCATCATGAACAGACGAGGGAAGACTATAACTCCCCTAACTCCCTACTTGACTGGGATTTTTCCCAGAGAGCTTAAGCTGCTTTATTCTTCAAAATCATTTCTCACTAATATCAAAACCTGAGAGCAAAGCTTGCACGCAAACTCTTCAAGAGATATACCGGCCAGCACAAGTTACAAAAACGACAGAACGTAGAAACAGACTGAAGCAAGACATTGCAATAGTAAGGGTGTGAGACGCGGATCTTCCGGTCTCTCATCCAATATCGACAGGTTATCTGCTTTATGACGTCATTTTGCCAAGCACAATTTGCTACCAAGAGCACGCAGAGTGACGGATACAAACCTCGCACTGAAAGGTGGCAACCTTTGCATTTATCTTTGGTTTGATAAACCAGTAGCGCAGCCAGAAATTGTTACCTTTGTTGGGAAACTTAAACTTGCTTAATTTATATATTTATGCAATCGAATCTACTATTCTGCTATCAGAAAATGTAAACCATAGTATAACACTACAATAATACACCTGCGATAAGATAAAAGCTCTCAATCATAATACACTAGCTTCTCTCTAGGCCTCATTAGAGATTTAACCCCCCCCACCCCACCCGCTGCGAAAATGGATGAAACCTAACTTAATGTGCTATTAGACTAGGAGCATGGAGGAGCACGAACATTTCTGACGAGAATGGTACGAGAATCTGTCCCATTTGCGAGGAGGAAGAGTCGTGGACTCACATCTTGGCAAGATGTAGGGTACGGAGGAATGGCGGGAAAAATATTTGCCGCGATTTTTTACCACTGCGAATGTAGGGATAGAAGCATGTTGGACGCTACTGGCAGGCACGGAAAACATGGACGGGCTAGGTAAATTTATACTTAAGGCAAGACAGCTGAGATCTGAGGAGGTTGCCAATAGAGAAGGGGGGGGATAAGATCAACTAAACAAAAGTGACTACAATGTTCTACATACATATATATTATGTCATACTTAGGTCACTGTTGTGCTAGGGTTGTATATATTATGTGCATATATTTAAGTGTAATTATCTATTATAAGAGGGTGCATTTATGAAGGTGTACTCTGTGCTGTAAATTTAAATTGCTATATTTTAATATCTTTGTATCTTTATTTTCGGATTCACTCTTAATTTTATTGTTGTTTAATATTTCTTTTGACTGTGTATTTCCTTTGTCTTTTTATTTTCGTGTTTACTCTTCTAATTCTTTGTTGCTGTTGTTTTAATATTGCTTGTAATGTGTATTGCAAAAGCACGTACGGTCTGTGGACCCGTGCGACTGTTGAAATTCTATGTATGATATTGCTATGTTAATAAATACGCTTATTCATTCATTCATTAATGTGCTTCCGTGTATTATTATAAAAGTAATGTAAACTCTGATTCATCTGAAACTAATATTTCATATTTGAATGTGAATCTCCTAGAATTATATTAATTTTAGTAACAAATAAGTGGCTGAATTTCATAATTATGAATTAATTCATACCTAATATGTAGTAATATAAGAAAACATTTCAGCCACAATTTTGATATTATTTCTGCCTTGAGTTGTAAATGACAACTTAAGTGCTATGAATGCAACATAACAACAAATAGGTTTTACATAACAACAGTGATGTGCAGATTAATTGGGACAAGCAGGAAAATTACAAACGTAAGTCTATTATGAATATTTATTTGTTTGTCTTTCATTTTAATACAAAATGTGGCCTCATTTCATTCTGATTACATTTCACCTTGAATATACGAGTTTGTTGCACATCTCCTTCACTTCTGGGTCCCTAAACCAAGTTTAAATAACACTCATGGACCATTGTGAGCTTTTAGCTATGGCAGAGAGCCAAATATTGTTGAAATATCCCATCACCATCAGGAAACCTGCTACGCATAGTTGGAATTAATTTAGTCCTAAGTACTTCGATGTACTTCACACTATCCATCATTCCTTCAATGGAGTGAAAGGTCCCTGGTCCGAAAACTGTGAAACAGCCCCAAAACATGACCTTTGGTGGATGTTTGGGGGCTTGCTGGATGTGACCGGGACGAAGAGGTTCCCCTGATGAGTGCCGAACGAAACTCAATTTGTACCCATGAACTTCAAAATGGGTCTTGTCAGAAAACATCACTGCTTCACAATCCACTCTTTATATCCCCCCCCCCAACAGGCTGCCTTTTCTTGTTCATTAGGGGTATCAAAAGTTGTTTATTGATAGGTTGCCGGGCAGTGCGGCCACATTCCAGAAGGTGGCGACCTACAGTGGAAGTGTCTACATCAATCACATGAGATGTAACATGTCTTTTTATGTCATTGCTGGTCGTCTTTGGGTTGATGATGCTGATTCTTCAGATTAGGGCATCATCCCTGGGCGTAGATTTCCTTTTTGCCCCACAGTATCAATTTCTTGGTGTTTTCACGTCCCCCGTGTCTTTGAGCAGCTTCACAATCCCTGACACGCTACACCTACCAACACAAACTGAATCTGCTATCTTACACTCATCTCCGTGTTGTCACTAAGAGCAATGATTTTTGCCCTTTAACGGTTGTGAAACTCATAGTTAACGAAAAGCACAAAAAACCAGTTCTTTAAACCTTAATACGTATCAACGCCACTAAATATCAATTCAGACTGAATAGAGGAAAGAATTATGGGTTAAATTAACTGTTCTTATTTGTACATTGTTGTAATATTTTAAACAAAACATATTCAGCAACAATTTAATGTTTTATTTAAATTCAGTACTGTCCCAATTAATTTGCACAGTACTGTATAGTTCATAAATAAAGCTTTCAGCCAAGAAGCCAACACGTTGGCACCATTAACTACAACCTGAGCCATCACGGGATCATACCTCCGTACCGCTGCTTGATATGTACTACTCTGCACACAGTGCTGCGTTGGCGTTCGCTTGCTCCGACGTCACAAGTCCAGCACTTGTGGATCGCAGTTAACTGGAAAGTCAATTCAGCTATCACGGCAACATGCCAGCGGGTCATTATATACCTCAACTATCACGTTGTCGGTAAAAAAGGAGTTGCTGTCATCAGTTGGTTAGATCAACCGCGTAAAACTGGAGGATCCGTGGTTCAATCCGGCTAAGCATTGCATTTCTCTCCAAATTTGCGCCACATACATGTTGAGATGTCCTTGTGGCTTACTGAGATAAATACGATTCACTTAGGGGAGTTTAATGTTATGTCGGCATTTTACGATGATACATGAGGTGGTTAGAGCTACCAGACGGAAATCTGGGAATTGGTGTTAAATGTTTAAGCTGATTTCGCCTTTCCAAACTTTTCCTAGAGCCTATTGTTAAATTTCATGGGATTGTTGCAATTAAATATAAGTCCAATAAACACGCTGTGTGAAAGAATAGACAAATACAGTGTTATAATTGTTAACAAAGATAACATTTTTATCAACACCAACGCCTACTAAAGTTCCACAGAGTGCTTCATCAACCTACAGAATTTTAGGAACCAGCATCCTACTTCTCTGATACACTATTAATCATTATATCTGCATTCCTCACAGCTTTTGTAGAAATTCACGGCGACCCAAAACTTAGCAACCCGTTTCGATTATAATTTCTTGTCATTCTTTTTACTTTCTCTAAGCCCGTATGTATAATGAACATAGGGATAGAGAAGGTAAGGTATTCCACTCAAAAATACGATGTCGAGATTTCACCATAAATATTTATTTTAGAGTGCTCTGAATCCAGAGAAAAAGCATTTTTAGAAAAATGTCCGTGTGTTTTGGACAGTATAGCTTAAAAACAAAAAGACCGTTAAGTACCAAACTTAGTATTTAGGTTTGGTATCTTCCAAGGGTGCGATACGGAGATTGTTAAGAAAATTCCCCCGCTCTAACAATTTTGATTAAAATCTCTAATATTTAAGATATTTGCATGCCAAATAAAATGTTTATCTTAAATTTTCTGGGAATAGACTCTAAAAGACCTCTTTATTCTGGATGAATTTTGCCACATTTGCTTCACCGCTAAACCGTAAGAGATAGACAAAACCGCACTACACAAATGTAGATATCGCTTCCGAGATATTCTTGTTATTGGTTTCAATTGTAAAGTACTTATACTTTTCTCAAACAGTATGTATCCATTTTTATTTTGTTCTACTCCTGGCCAAGCAAAGAAGCGATTCAATGACAATCGCATAACGATAGCTTAAAACATTTGACTATCACTTTAGCATAGCGTATTCCTTTAGTTCCCTTCCACTTATAAGGAACTAAGTAATAAGAATGTTCTGCTAATGTTTATCTCGATTAGCATTGAGTAGGAAGAAGAATAATCTTCTGTAAGAAGAAATTAGATGCCTTATATCATCAATCTGTTGTCGCTCAGGAGGCTTTGCGAATTTTACCTTCAATATCTGGGATCTGAGAGTAAAAATCTCGTTTCCCCCGAAACTCTCGTTTTTAGGTATATCTATAACAGATAAAAATCTGCTACACGTCGATACAGTTTTTATCATTACAGTTGCTGATAAATTCATAAGCGCTACCGGAAACCATTATGGATTTTAATCTTGTGGGAGCTTAATGGAGGGATCTCAGCTGTGGCTCTGTGCTGAAAGGGGAGGATGGAAGGGAGTAAACCCCGTTTCCACTACAGAGAGACTAATCTCAAAAGCAATAGCGACTGTTAGCATTTATTTACAGAAAAATTTACATCGGAATTCTTGTTTTGATAATTAGAACCCAACAAAGTATTACATGTAATGTTTTAAACTATTGTGTTTGGAGTGTGGGACACGTATTTTCAAAATTCATAGTAAGAACATGCAATTAGCTTGGAATTCGTATATTTTCCTGTATTTTAATTAAAATGTAATACAAAACACTTTTTGCTGTTCCTTTTTACTTTCTCCACTTAATATATAGTACATGGTAGAGAAGGTATTGCACTTCACCCTAAAATTTGATACCTTCTTCATAAAAATGGAATCTATGACTATAAAAATATAATAAAGATATTGTTAATGAAAACAATGTTTTGATTTGTTTTTAAAAGTTTGAATTTTTGGGCAAAAATTATTTTTGGGGGGGAGGAAGGGCCTTTGTTTAATGTTGCTTTATTCACCCATCACCAACAAATGCAATTCAACTATTCCTGAAATAATTAAAATGTACACTTCAGGATGACCAAAAAATCAAAATAAGCTCTTAAAAGAAAATGTTTAAGCCCAAATAAACAAATAAAAAATTTAAAGATAAAAGTAAAAATCTCCTTCATGCTAAATAGATTAATTCGCCAGAAATATACACGTTTTAGAGTCCGGTGTATACAAATAAAGCAGTTCATAAAAAGGTCCGTGTGTATCTGTGTGTGCATGTGTGTGTATGTTTTTTGATAGTGTTGAACGCCCATTTTTACTACAATGGCACCGCAGGCGATGACACTGGTGATACATGGAATGAATATGGAGCACCGGTGGAATGCGATGGCAGGGGAAACCGCAATACCCAGAGAAAATACACCCCTGCACTGCTTTGTTCACCACAAATCTTATATGTGGTCGCTTGGTATCGAACCCAGTCCGTCTAGGTGAGAGGCGTGTGTGTATGTGTGAAATGCTTACTTAAAGACGAAAAACCTATAAAATACCAAACTTGCTATGTAACTTTATCTTCCAAGGATGTGACATGAATATTTTGAGGAAAACCCCCCTACCCTCAACCACACTTTACATGGAAAAATCTAAAATTAGTTTTCCTAAAAAAAATGGCTATATAGATTTTGATTAAAATGCCGTATATTAAAGGTATGTACATCACAAATAAAATCTAGATCTCGTTAAAACACGATTTGTATCACATACACTTTTACGAGTTATGCCTTTTAATTGGTCTTAATTTTGACCTCATACTTGTTGTTTTCTCAAACGGAAGTCATTTTTCGTTTCATCTTCATTTGTTTTGCTGCAGGTCTTGTAGAGAGAGTCAAATATCAATTGTTTCACATAGTGATAGCCTTTAAAGCATGTGAGTATGGCTTTAGCATAATGTATTCCCTTATTTGCCTTCTACTTATAAGAAAACAAGCAATAAACTTATTTCTACTATTGTTTATCTTTTTCAGCATGATTTACAAACATTTTAATTTAAAATGTTCATACATTCGCTGCGTTTGTTCTTTTTGCTCTTCATTAACATATTATAACAATTACAGATATATTTTCAATTGAAATCTCACAGTCCGTGAAGCATAAATGATGTTTCGATCAGCATTTCAGACGCATTAGGCCCACAACAAGACAAAAAATGTGATATTTTGTAAGTCGCTTCCATTAAGCGCAGGCCAACTGCAGCCACTACCAGGCTAATGATTTATGAACTCACCGAGGCTGCTGTGTGTGTTTTACTAACGCTAAAATTAAAACTTCAGTGAAGTTAATCTTATTTATCCTATCACGATAACCGTTTTAAATTAGACAGTTTACTTTTTTGTAACCATTCAATCATTTTCGTTCAAAGAAATTTTAGTTTTGTTTTACAGATTTATTTTAATTTAAACAAATTAGTTTAAGTAAAACTCTTAACCTGGAGGAAGTTGCAGATATTGCCATTTCTTGCCTTAGACTCTCAGACTTCTTTGACCTGTTAAAACAATGCAAAGCTCATATGTAAATAAGCTGTCATCAAATCGTGAAAACTGCTTATGTTTTTATTGTATTTATCGCACTGATGATCATGGAATGATTATGGAGCACCGGTGGAATGTGATGACGGGGGAAACCGCAAAACTCTAAGAAAACCCGCTCCTGCAACACTTTGCCCGCCACAAATCTTACATACGGTCACCTGTGATCGAACACGGGCCGCCTTGGTGAGAGGCTAGTAGTCAAACCACACGGCCACGGTGCGGTCAAGTACTGCTTAAGGAGGTACTGAAGTGTTTTAAGCAGCCAATATTACACATTTCTTCTAAAAGCTTCAGCTTCAGTAAGGTCACATGATTCTGACTTCCTATTACCAGGTGATCCAATTGTCTCATACTTGTTTACCAACGAAGACAAACGGGTCGCGCTCATTGAGAGGGGCAATTCATAGTTACCGCATAGGCGGTTAAACGAAGGGGAAGAAAAAGGTATACTTCGTAGCTAAAGACGGGATTGCATGTCACCTAAAGATTTGATGTTAAGATTTCACCGAAAATATATTTTGAGGTCCACTGAGTCCAAAAAAAAAATTTGAAAAAGATCCGTGTGTCTCTGCATGGCCAGCATAGCTCAAAAACTAAAAGACAATACCAAACTTGGTATTTATGCTTAATATCTTCCAAGGATGTTACACAAATATTTTCAAGAAAATCCCTCCACACCAAACTACCGTTTACATGCAAATATTTTAAAAATTTTGTTTTTTTTTTCAAAATGGCTCCAATGATTTTGATTAAAATATCGTATATTAAAAATATTTACATGAGATAAAAACCTTTATCTTAAATTTCATGGGATTGGCCTCTGAAGGCCTCTTTAATCTGGATGAATTTTGCTGAATTTCGCAAAACGGTAAACCGTAAGGAATAGACAAAAGCTTGTCTTGTTATGATACATGTCATATACGCTTTTTATGTAGAGTTGACCGCTTCTGAGATATTCGCTGTTATTGGCTTAAACTTTAAACTACATTAACTTTTTTTAAATAGGAAAACGATTCGAACTTTGTTTCACATAGAACGAGTTTTAAAAGAGTTTTAGTCTAGTGTATTCCCTTATTTCCCTCCTACTTATAAGGAACTAAACAGTGAGACCATTTCTGCTAATGTTTTATCTCGTTAAGTATGACAAAAGAATATGTTTTGTAAGAATAGTTTGTCAGCTAGAGAAAGTTATGTGAATGGAACACATCCCATATTTGCTAATGCACTACATAATATTTTCTTGGCGCATTTTTCGTCTCTGCAATGCATTCTCCTTCAGTCAGAATGCCGAAGATTTCCGTACAATGGACTCGATATTCATCTCGAAATAATCAAATTTCACTGCTAAACAGAAATGTGGACCAAAGACATTCTGAAACAGTTAAATCACAGATTAGCTAGGAAGGACGTGACTATTACGCCACTAAAAAGTTCCTAGATTATGGTAATGCGCATTAGCCTTTGTTCTTGGCGGGTACTCGATTATTGGATTTCGAACTATTACTGGAGTGATATCATAAAAGTAATATTAACTTCTCTAGCACGTATGTACAACGTACTTAGTAGCTAAAGAAGGTATTATACTCCATCCAATTGTTCTATACAGATCTTTCACTGGAAATATATGTTATGATGCCCTGAATTCAAAAGGAACATTTTTAGAAAAAGGTCAGTTGTGTGCGAGTGTCTGTGGATAGAATAACTCAAAAAAAGTTCGTTAAATACCACAATTGGTATTTAAGCTAAGTATCTCCCAAGGATACTACACGAAGATTTTCAAGAAAATCCCTCATTTCTTTACAAGGAAACCTTTCTGAAAATGTTGATTAAAATACGTAAATTAAAGATATTTGCGTAACAAATAAAGCTTATATATTTTTTTTCTTTAAATATCCTCTGAAGCACTCTTAATTGTGAATGAATTTGCATAACTAGTGAATCGTAAGAGATAGACAAAAACTTACTAGACAAAAATGTAGCTCTCTTCAAACTACATAATTTATGTCCCTTACGGTTTTTGTTGTGAAGGTAATCGTTTCCTATAAATTCCTTGCTATCGGTTTCAAATTTAAAATACTTATACTTTTCTCAAATGGGAAATCGTCTTGGCCTCTTTTAGTCCCGGTCATGCAAAAAAGCGCATTTCACTGACAACAGCAAAGCAAAAGTTTTGAAAACATTTGACTATCGCTTTAGCATAGTGCATTTCCTTGGATTCCTTTTAATATAATTCTGCTAATGTTTCTCTCAATTAGCATGGAGTAGAAATAAGAATTATTTTTGAAGAAGTTTGTTTGTAGAAAGACATATGAATGTAACATCAGATTTCTGATGTAGAAAGCTTTACTTATTAAAGCTGATATGAAGCACATTTATAACCAATATATTCAAAGTAAAAGTGTAATAGACTTTGCACTGAACTACAACGACCAAAATGTATCCACTGTTTCAAGGCATCGAATAGGGATAGTTTAATAAAGTGTGCTTGCGTGGGGGGAAAGAAATGTTGTGATTACATTGAGTATCCACCTCTAATGCAAATGTCCTGTGAAATTCAAACTCAGCTTAGTGCCATTCCCTTCTTGCTATCCCTGCTCATCATAAAATCTTCAATTTATCATCACTAACAATAGATTTAGCTCTTCTTTGGATTTCTCTACCTGAAGATATAAGAGACTGCCGGAACGTTATACTATTCAAGAAGAAAATTAGAACATACATTTAAAGTCAAACCTAATCTGCTGCTGTATTTTTTTTTTTTTTTTTTTTATGTAGCTTAACGTTCTTTAACCTGGTTGGTTATATCGGACGATGACGGAAATTGCTGAAATGATGCTCAAATGATTTCGGGTATCCATGGAGCTTAAAGTTACTCGACATTCGTCGATAAGGTAAAACCCCGAAATAAACCTTATCCGGGTAACTCACCCTAAGCGAGGTTCGAACGTTTTGAAGCAATGCTACCCTCCGCTACCCAGACGGGCGCTGCTGTATTAATATAATAAATACATAACTTTAATTTATTGTTACTAATATTCTATGAGCTGGTAAGTTATAAGTATTTCAATTGTAAATATGACAAATATGTGTTTCAACCTAGATGAATACTTTACTTAAATAATTTTGTTCACAATCTTTTTTATTTTCGTTTCGGTATACATGTTGTACCTTTTATATTTGTTTCTATTAAGTTGTATAGAACTGTATTTTTGTTATTTATTCATTGTATCACGGTTATATTGAAACTAATGTATTGCCTGATAGAGTGGAAGAAAAGGCCTATGGCCTTAACTCCAAATACGATAAATAAATAAATAAATTCTAGACACCTCGGCAACTATCGAACGATTATAAAATGACTACATCATGTGAGTGTTATGAGGAGTTATAGCCCATAAAATTGCTGAAAAACGATTCTTCGCGAAAGCAGAAAGTTTTGCTGTTGAGATTCTGATCTTCTTTGCGGTTCTCTCAAGGCATTAGGAAGACAAGCTGCTGTGACGTATGGTGGCAGAGCGGATTTTAACTTTCTGAAGTGTAATCATCGTCTTGGTGTGGTCACCAGAAATAAAGTGGCGATTTTTTACGGTCTTTCTTTTACACTTTCTCATTTCACAGCAGAGTAGCCAGCTGGGATTTTCCAAATACCCGATCGCCTTTTTGGTTCAGTTCAACTCTTTCACCCCTTTCGATGATGTAGATAACCTTTGAGATTGCTGTTGTCACTCACAGTTGTTCCTCCTTGACACCGATCGTAACAAAGTTCTCACAGAAAGGATTTCGGAAAAGTTCAAGGAAACAAGGATAGAAATCTTTACTTTCTCTATCATACAAATATTAGGTGGAGAAGATTACATTACAAACACACGATATGGGGTCACCTGCATTGTCACACATAATACACACAGGGACATTTTTCTAAAAATACTTTTTTTATCCAAGGGTCTCAAAACATGCATTTCCGGTGAAATCTCGGTATCGAATTTTTTGGTGCAATACAATACCTTCTCTATACGAGTGCATATCAACATGAAAATGTTCTACATTTATTTGTTATGTAAGTTTCTTGTCTAATCTTTGGAAGATACTGAACTTAAACTTTTCATGAAAATGCCTTTTTCTTTATTCAAGTGCACTTAAAACACATTTCCTCTGAAATCTCGAAATCCAATTTATGGGTGCAATTCAACACCTATATACACTGTACGTGTAAAGAGAGTAAAAACTGTAAAAGCTACAGAGCTGGAAGTTAAAAGAGCTATTCATAGGTTATACAGTATATATGTACAATAACTTAAGTTCGTAGATTTAAAACTCTAGAAGTTGGATATCAACCTCCTTAAGTAAACAATTATCAAATTGAGATCTCTTGTATCATATTGAAAGTATTTCAATACTTTGTTTTATTCCCAAATTTTACTTGAATCATAAAAAGTTCCAAGTTTGTGAACAATATTGCACTGCATACAAAATACCTGCCACTAGCTTATCCAAAACAAATTTCTCGTTGTGGAATATAAGGCTTCTACAGCGCCACTGTGCTACAATTATTTTGCTATATTTCCCAGAGGTGGTAATGTTCCTACAGTAGAAGACAGTGCCGAATGTTTCGATTGAATGAAATACCTTGTCTAGACATTATGTAAATGGTATGTGTAGAGAAATTAAAAACTGTAAATGCTGCAGAGATGAAATTTATAAGGGTTTATACATAGGTTATGCAGCATATGTGTACAATAACTTAAGTTAGATGTCAAACCCTTTGAGGTAATGCATATGTGTACTTAGATCAAAAGTTGTGGAAAAGTTGAAAAATTGTTTTGTTTGACAGTAAAATAATATGAATTCTAAACTTTAATAAAATATATAATTTTCTCCACTTGGTGCACTTATTAATAGGTACCCCAAACATTAGACCTTATTTTCTCATAAACTTTTTTTCAACACTTTTCCATACACAAAATGTGCCACACAATGGAATTTTTCTCTAATATGTTTCAAACTTTATATACTGCCTCGTAAAAGCACATTAAAGAAAATAGCCATATTACTTTTTATAAATAATTTTCCAATTTTTATAAATAAAATGCTAAATTTTAAAAAGATCATGAGTTTTGAAAAGTACAAAAAATAATAATTTTTTTTTACTAATTAGATTTAATGTAAAAGATATAATATCACAGATCTATTTTCATATACTCATTTTCTGTAAAATTGTATCTTTGTGTGTGAATATCTTTAAAAATGCATCACGTGGCTCATTTTTATTAGAAACATGAGTTTAGATTATTATTATTATTATTACTATTATTATTATTATTTAAATAACCATATAAGCTATAATTTTGATACATGGTAAAAATATCACTATTACTGCGTGTAATAATTGGTATAAATTTCAATAAGTTATCTTATATAATGTGGATTTTCCAAATTTCACAGTTGCATAACTTTAAGTAAACAAGTAAACAATTATCTCTTCGAGTGTATTGATATTATTTCAATGCTTAGTGATGTGCCCCGTTTTTGTCAGTAGCTTATCCCAAAAAAGTTCTCATTGTGGAATATAAGACTTGTACCGCGCCACTGTGCTACATTTATTTTGCTATATTTCCCAGAGGTGGTAATGTTCTTATAGTAGAAGACAGGGGCACCGTGAAAGCTCCACTTTGAATTATCAAAAGCGTATAGCTAAAGAAGGAATGAGATTGGACGTGAAGTGGGTCCCAAGGGATCAGATGAAGGCGAGCTGGATTGTTAAAGGTTAAAGGTTGCAGCACGAAACTTCGCTCACACAAAAACTGTAGAGAAAGTTAATCTAAAATGCGGCACTACAGAATTTTACTCTGAATGAAAAATAATCCAATCTCTGATTTATCTCCCTACGGATTTACTCTATTCGTGTTTATCAGCTATTAGTAGTGTTTATATAATGTAAGAATGGTGTAATGTGAACCAGATATTTCGTTGAATATGTACCACAGAAAGCATGCTTTTTCCAAATTTTTGGATTATTTGGCTGAAATTTTTAATACGAAGATTGTCTTTCTTAAGGAAGGTGGTGGGTGATGTTTTAGCCATTTGCAGTTAAAGTATATAACTTGTTTTTTTTTATGAAAAAATATATATTAGCGTACATATATGTACAAAGTTTTAAAGTCCTATAACTTCTCTAGTTGCCTTATCTATATAATATCTCTTGTTAGATGCATTTACAATTATGTTTTTCACACTTTAATAACATCACATATGTAGTTACATTCCAAAGATAATCTAATCGAAAAAATCTTATGCTTTCCATTCATGACTTTCTGTACATCTTTGTAATAAATAATTGTTGAAAAGCTTATTCTTCTATCTACTCCATCTAATCGAGATAAACATTAGCAGAAATTGTTTTATTAGGTGTTAACTTAGTAGAAGGTAATACACTAAGAGCTAGTCAAATCGTTGAACGCTGGAGTTTCATGGCCAGAAGTTGACAAATCCC
Organism: Hymenopus coronatus; assembly: GCA_030762935.1. Classification (NCBI taxonomy): domain Eukaryota; kingdom Metazoa; phylum Arthropoda; class Insecta; order Mantodea; family Hymenopodidae; genus Hymenopus; species Hymenopus coronatus. The sequence continues at coordinate 47,244,323 of CM060885.1, read as the reverse complement.
GTAAGAGAAAAGCTTAAGTATTTTAAAATTGAAACCAACAAAGAATATCTCAGAAACGGTTAGCTGTAAAAATATATGTCGTAAATTGGGCATTTTAGTGAGTTGTACGTTTTTTGTGTAGTAAGCCTTTGTCTCTCTCTCTCTCTCTCTCTCTCTCTCTCTCTCTCTCTCTCTCTCTCTCTCTCTCTCTCTCTCTCTCTCTCTCTCTCTCTCTATCAAGGCTTACCAGTTATACAAAAATCATCAGGAATGAACAGGTTGTTAGAGACTATTCCCAGAAAATTCAAATTACACATTTCGTTTTTAATAAAAGAATCTTAAAAATATAGTAGTTAAATCAAAATCGTAGGATAAATTCAAATTTTTCGAAAAATACTCCATGTAAAGTGTAGTTGAGGTGCGGGAATTTTCACCCTTACCACACTCTTGGAAGATATTGAACTTAAAGACTACTTTTTGTTTTTGAGCTATTCTCTCCACACAGACACACATACACGTATCACAAACATACGGACCTTTTTCTAAAAAATTATTCTTTTGGATTCAGAAAGGCTCAAAACATAAATTTCCTGTGAAATCTCGGTATCGAATTTTTAACTTAAATACAATATCTTCTCTAACCGCTGTGTACATTGTACATTCGTGCTAGAGAAATTAAAAATATGTGACGGTTGTAAAGTTCATTGCATTTCCCTAAAATGTTCTTAATAAACCCAAGCATAACACATTTTAATGGTACATTAATGTTTTAATACAAAAAAAAACAAGTGCAAAAGCAGTAAACATTTTAGGAATTGTCCTTTTTCAGTGGATTAAGTAGTTTAATAGGATATAACTAAAAGAAATATTGAAAATCCGTTACTTCAAGCGTTTCTATATTTTTCTATGGTAATAAACATGTTGAGTCATTTAAATTAAAAATTCTACGACAAGATAGATATGGAAAATCACAATTTGTTAAAACAAATATTTTAATAACACTAAAGCTATTAGACTTATTGAAATTAAATTCGCCAAAGGTATTTTTATATCCCTGCTGTGTGTATAATATGAATCCTTCGGGATTACAATTACGAAATTTTGATATTCATTCCACCTTTAAATTCCCAATATTTCTGCAGAAATACAAGCTTTGATGCTCATTGAATGAAAACAAATGCATTTTTAGAAATAGTTTCTCTCCTTGTGTGTGTGTGTGTGTGTGTGTGTTCGCGCGCGCATGCCTGTGAACAACACTTCTTAAAAATAAAACGACAGTCAAATGTCATATTTGCTACATGCAAATCAACTAAGACTGAGCAAATTAGGATTGCCCATTGGGGTATAGTACCATACATAGGGACTTGAATTCCATTATGACCTATGTGGCCTCAGGGATGAGGGGAGACGATCACTTCCGGATGACAACGGGTAAAAACACAGACGGTATCCCCAAAAGTTCAGATTGAACGCTTCAGACACCGCCCGGACTCAATCACAGGCCCTGAGATTCCGGGAGTTCCTCTAAGGGTCCTAGCCCTAAAACACCCTAAGGCGGGTCCCGAAAGAGGAGTGTCGCGGCAACGCTAGAAATAAACCGCCCAACCGCAAGTCCCCGAACACCGACACCTGAACCTTCAGTCCTGAAGTAGATGATGGGTACAGGAAATAATGAAAGGGAAATTTGGCGGAATTGACGAAACTTCCCATTATTCGCATGGTGACCTGAGGAATTCCCCGAATAAAAAGGTATGGGCCACGGGAATCGAACTGCAAACTTCCACTTGATAGTCGCACACCACGCTTAGAAAAAACAGTTGAGAATTTAAAATACGATGCTAATAGTTTTAATAATGCTAAAGTAAGAAAATATATTTTTGTTTTCGTTTGCATGTTGTAATCGACATTAATAGCAGTCTTCGTGTTAAATAATAGATGTATTGTGTCCTGTAAGCATTATAAATCAGTTAATCAACATTTTATAATTAAAACTGAGTAGCTGATTTATTATTATTATTTTTTTTTTTTTTTTGATGCCTCCAGATTATGATTCTTTCCAAGACTTTAAAGCTGATATTCACCACCTCACCTCAGTCCACTGAATATGTTAAGGATATATGCACTGTGTGAAAACTCTCCAGCTTTTGTTATTAAATAACTCTGCAACAAAAGTGAAGTTACAAAGCCTTAAAATTGCATCTAATGTAATTATTTAAAACAAAAAAAGAAAAAACTTCTCGACCATTCCTACAGAAAATTGTTCCACTGCCAAAGGAGGAGGTAGATTACGGAAGATAGATGTTTCACCATATTTCACATTCTTGGTGAATATGTTGTCTATGTAGTTATTTATTATTATTGCTATTATTATTATTATTATTATTATTGGTGGTAGTGGTGGTGGTGCCGCTCCTTGCGATGTGAAGTGACTTCGGTTTGATTTCTGGTAACGACATGGGACTTTAATTTCCTTACTGAGAGCTTAGTAAAAGATGTTAGTTCCTTGAGACCGAATTGAAGGGTCCCTTTACAGCAATAGTGGTAGCTGAAATCCTGTTATTTTTAAATGAAATGTTTATTTCATTATTTTCTATTTTTCTTAAAAAGAAATGTTTATTTTATTACTTTCCTTTCTCCCTATTTTTCTCATTTTCCCAACATTTCATTTCCTTATTTGATTACCTGTTTGCTTCTAAAAACACACACAAACATTTAAAAACACAGAAACACCTATGCCCAAAACCGGGACTCGAATCGACGATCCCCTGCGCCACGAACCACCAAATCGAGGTACTTGAGTGGGGACCCGCATATTAACCACAAACCGTCACTATTATGCAAAGTATGTCCTTGGTGTAACTGGACAGAGGAAAGCAGAGTTTGTAGCGCCTGTTCTGTTGTAACGCTATTTGCAATTGATCGAAGTGAGGAGTTATTTATTAATTGTTACTAATATTTCTATTGTTGTAAAAGGTATAAAATCACGGTACGTTAGAACCAATGCCCGCTGCCTTCGCCAGTTCCATTCTCCGCACGCACGGTCCTCTCTGTCCTTCAGTTACCATTAATCATTAGCCTGAGTAGTCCACTTTCATTCTTTTATATTAAATGTTATTTTAAATACGAACACCCCGTCGCGCTAGAGAAAAATTCATCCTGAAGTTTGCTACAAAACGTCTTCTATTCAGAACTTCAGTTCACGTCTTGTGAATAAAGTTGAGATTATAGGCTCAGTGCAAATCAAGAAACACATGCGAAGACTTGCAGAGATAGCAGAAAAAAAATTAGGCGAAATACACTCACACATAGAAGGAACTTAAAGGATTTTTTTTTTGATTCAGGGGATTACAAAACATATATTTCCGATGAAATCTCGGTATCAAAATTTTAGGTGGAATACAATACCTTCTATACACTATGTGTATAGTACGTATAGAGAAAGTAAAAATGCTAAATGCTATCTAAAATACGAAGCATTACAGTGATTAAGCTACATCATATTAATGTACATCTATGTGTTTATCGGATACCAAGCTTAGTTGCGTCATTTTCTGTAAGCTAAGAGTTAATTTGGTACATTTATGTATAAGTTTACAGGAATAAAGATTTAAGGACATTTGGTAGAAACAGAGTAGCAGTTTCTAATGTGAACCTTAATGAAATATCTATTAAACATTACTTGAAAACTATACAAGTTAACATAATGACCATTTTACCACCTATAAAACAATTTCTTATAATTTAGAAACCATAGTCAAATCATAACTTAGATTAATAATTGGTAACTTGTAGATATTTTAATAAACAAAAAAAAAATTGAAAAAAAATTGTGCACATGTAACATGTTTTGTGCTAAATAGCACAATATACAGGGTGTTAATGAACTATACCGAAATATTTTCATAAAAGATGTAGATTACTTAAATAAGTAATTTGAGATAGGAGACTTATGGCCTGTTTATTGAAATTTCGAAGTAACGGCTATAAGTTTCTGAAGTGCCAGTACGTCACTGGCTAATTTATCAACCATTCGAGAGCATAACACGAAAAACGACGGGACCATATTACAGCGTGCCTCTCTAGCGTTGTGGTTACGATTCTGACTTTCAAGTGAAAGATAGTCTCCAAGTTCGGGTCTCGCGGCACTTCGTTTGGAATTAAAAACATTTACTCTATGATAGGAATCGAACTCATGACCTTTGGGATAGCATCTTCTCGCATTACGCATTAAGCCACCAGAGCAGTTAAAAAACGCTTCCAGAGTAGGATACATAACTCAAGAACGTAGTTAATGAATGCTCAGTGTTGTACTGTCAACTGATTAGTTCGAAATTTTACAGATTTTTGCGACATTAAATCTTGAGAAAGCTAGAACGAGCTGCTAAAAATCGATATTTCTATACTCGGGCAGCAGTTTTAAAGACATTCTAAGCCATTTTTTCAACTGCTTTGCTTTAACACCGCTTATCAGCACCTGATACCCACACGTTTAACGCTATGTAGTTGTGTTATGTTTATCCGGGGACCATGCATCGCCGATCTCAAATCACTTATATCAGTCACGTGCACAATCTCGCAAATTATTTCGGTGTAGTTCATTAACACTCTGTATATAATATATAATCATATATCTATGTTTAAATTGCTACTTTTGGTTAAAGTGTCTTAAATCTTTCACCAGCTATGCCAAATAACATGTTTTTAAAGTGACTAAAAAGTATGGGGTGTCTCATTTTAATTTTTTGGATAAAAATGTACCTAAAGAAGAAACAATGTGAAGTTTGCAACTTTTTTTTTTTATTGAAATATCAACAGTTAACAATTATTTACCTAAGTTATGACTTGACTACGGTTTCTGAATTAGGTTTTTTATACTGGTAAAATTTTCTTTGTGATACATTTTTCTAATAATTTTAATATATATTTAATTTAGGTTCAGCAAGTGAATTGCTATTCTGTTTCCACCAAGGCAAGAGGGCTGGTACGGCCGGCTATAGCGTATCATACTATCCAGACGCACAGGTCAGACTTTATACCAAAGACGTGAGCATAATTTTGTTATGCGAGCATTTAAAATTGCGGAACAAAAAATGTGATATCTTTTTTTCATATTTAGTTCCGCATTACATCGTTATTTTTTAGTTTCCTTAAAATAATGCTAATAATTTTGATTGAAACACCATACATTTACGATACTTACATAACAAATAAAATGCCATGTTTTTCTATGTCTTTATTTTAAATTTTCCAGGGATTTAAGCCCTCCAAATGTCTACTGCTGGTATCTCGAATGGCACCAAATAAAATGGTTCACATTGAACAAGGTTGGACATTTGGAAGGTCGAAGAAACGTTGGAAAACCTCCTGGTTTGTGGTATGAACTGGCTCTAAGCCTAGCATAGGATATATGTAACTCTGTCATGTTACTGTCAAAACTCGCTGGAGTGTGCTGTGTGATATGCACAAATATTGCTCTCATAAAATATCCTACATTATTTTGCTTAATAATTTTAATTAAATTTGCTCACAGTTGGAATGGAGACAAAATCATGGTACAGGAGAATTACCCCCAACAAGGCATTAATTGGTTTCCACTGCTTTGTGAAGATAGACTATTTTGGCTTGAGCCCTTTAGTTGAAATCTCTTGTTTGCAGTTTGTGACAGGCCGCATTTATACGAACAGTTCCCAGCTCTTTGATCGTTCTTTAAACTGACATCCTTTTCATGCTTCGCTACTTCATTTTGCATCAATGATTTCCTTCAAAATGCAAGACATCTCTAAACTGTTTCGACATAATCATTCGCCTGAGCAATTTTAATGACGTGATTAATAAGCTGCTCCTAAAGTCCTTTGCGGAAAATGCTTCATGTGGAATATTTGTTCCAAAATAATATTTATTACATAGTAAAAATAGTTATTTTTGTAGCTTAATCACGTGTTAAGAAAATATGCGCCTAAGCGCTCTTCCTTCGAGTCTTTTTCAACCGGTTGCAATTTCTACTTCTTCGCGCTTTCGTTTCAGCAGTGTCTATATAGGCATTACTCTTGAGACACTAGTTTTATGGCGACAAGCCAAAACTTACTTTTAAAAATAGCAAATCTAGGCACATTGGCTTTAATTTCTAAAATAACATGACTTTCCCTACCCAGTATGGTTTTTTAATTCCAGCCTCTACAAAATATTTTATGAAGTTGTTTGCTTAATGTTAATCGAGATAAACCTTTGCAGAAATGGTTTCATTACACATTACATTGCAACTACAAGGATGAAACCGTATCAATAGTCATTCATAGGCCTTAAAACTCCATCCTGTTTCTGTGATATAGCGAGAAACAACTGAGTGCGACAAAATTTCAAAAAATAGACAGTATTGAAGAATTCAAATTAATAATAACGAATATCTCGAAAATATATAATTTCGCGAAAAAATTTAAATATCTACCTCGTATGTTTTCAAAAGTTTTAATTTTCTGTATATTACTTTTTTTGCCTATTCCTTATCGCTTGCAGTTATTCAAAAATTCCACCAAATTTCTTCCGTATGAAGAGAATTTCACAGGCCATTGGTAGGAAATTCAAGATATACATTGTTTTACCATGTAAATATTTTAAAGATATGGTATTTTAATATCAATTATTAATAAAAATCAGGAAATCTGAATTTTCGAATAATGTTCCATAAATTCGTTGTAGATAATTGACATTCTTTGTATCGCATCCTTGGAATATAAAAAACTTAAATACCAAGGTTGGCGTTTCGGTGTCAGATTCAGATCTACGTTTGTTCCAGAAATAAACAACCACGTCGCTCCTGGTTTTCCATCTGAGGACAGCAATAGAGCGTAACTCACATCTCTTCTCAATTTGTCCATATTCTACATTCTGGACTGAATATCTGCTCAACAATAAAAATGTAAATTCCGAACATTTAGCTCTGTTGTGTTAATGATACAGCAATACGAGAGTAGTGATTTTAACTTTGGGATGTACACCCATGGACAAAAAAAATAGTCCTACATGGCACAGCGCCTTGTATACACCATCCGCTAAATAGTTGTGTAGCGGCAACAGCTAGTTGTCATAAGTGCCGTAGTTTTATTGTTGTGCGTCACGTCGGTGCACCAATATGTCGTGGTTTTATTGTTGCCACGTTAAGATGCTAAAATGTCGCAGTTTTATTTCTGGTATCACGTTGTTGCGACAATATGACTCTTATCAGGCGAGTCTACTTGGAGTAGGTCGTGGGTTAATGCTCGTGAAATTCTCTACATTAAGAGTGTACATACCTTGCAGATTCCCTTTGTTGCTCTGGCTAGGCTCGTTCTTGTAGACCATGAGTTGTGTCTTGCTCGGGGGAAAGAATGACAAAGTTGTGTAATACCTTTGGTAGACTCAAATAAAAGAGAACTTTCACTTAATTGAACTGATTTCTTTTACTCATGATCTGTGGTTGGATTGAGGCACTAACCCTGCGAGCATCTCCCGAAATAACCAGTCGCGAACTTGATGACATAATTTTGTTTAAGTGCTAGATCCACTTTTACTGATTTATTATATTTTTACACTCGTCACCGTAATCTTGAGTTTCACGGTCCGTATAACATTTACGGTAATAATTGCCCGTCAGATTAACTTATAACAAACAGACTTCTACACTTGACGCCGCGCGATTTCTTAGACTGTGTCTCGTCACATTTCTGGATTTGCATGTGTGTCCGATTTCTTATACGTGGTTTCCTACCTTGTGAGCCCGATTTCTTATTGGTGGTTTCCTACCTTGTGAGCCCGATTTCTTGTACGTGGTTTCCTACCTTGTGAGCTCGATTTCTTCTACGCGGTTTCCTACCTTGTGAACCCGACTTCTTATACGTGGTTTCCTACCTTGTGAGCTCGATTTCTTATAAGCGGTTTTCTACCCTGTGTGTCCGATTTCTTATACGTGGTTTCCTACCTGGTGAGCCCGATTTCTTATACGTGGTTTCCTACCTTGTGAGCTCGATTTCTTATACGCGGTTTCCTACCCTGTGTGTCCGATTTCTTATACGTGGTTTCCTACCTTGTGAGCTCGATTTCTTATACGCGGTTTCCTACCCTGTGTGTCCGATTTCTTATACGTGGTTTCCTACCTTGTGAGCCCGATTTCTTATACGTGGTTTCCTACCCTGTGTGTCCGATTTCTTATACGTGGTTTCCTACCCTGTGTGTCCGATTTCTTATACGTGGTTTCCTACCTTGTGAGCCCGATTTCTTATACGTGGTTTCCTACCTTGTGAGCTCGATTTCTTATACGCGGTTTCCTACCTTGTGAGCCCGATTTCTTATACGTGGTTTCCTACCTTGTGAGCCCGATTTCTTATGCGTGGTTTCCTACCTTGTGAGCCCGATTTCTTATACGCGGTTTCCTACCTTGAGAGCCCGATTCCTTATACGCACATCATTTATGTACTAAAAGGTCCGAGTCTTTCCCTCCTTTTTGATTGACTGAAAAAGGTGCGCAAAGTAGCGTTGTCACGTGACTGTCGGGGATTTTGCTTTATTTGCTACCCACGTGACCGTTTTATACAATGAGAAATTCCCTCTTTCCAAAATATAAGATGGTGAACCTTTCTTCCTCCCAAGGGTTGTTACTTGTGTCCATAATGCTCTAAAATTCTTAATATTTTTAACAAAGCACGTAGCCCTGAAGAATACAATGCAAGCTTCTACACGCTATGGTTCTGCGTTCTACTGAGCAGATATTTCTTATATTAAATATGTACAAACTAATGATTAAACTAGTAATATATGCGTTGTGCTAATATACTGTCGCCCAAGTTCCAAATCTTAATATCACTCACCCATATGATTAATAACCATAACCAAACACATAACTTAAGCTTATTCAACAATAGACTATCAATATTAACTAAAAATGTTAACGACACAAAACATGATACAGTTTGTATTGTACGATATTACTAAACCTGCGACTTTCTATGTGTGATCACTGTAGAGCTTTGACAAAACGTAGGTTACTCCTCTAGTGACTCCCCTTTTCTTAACGATATTGAATGAACATATAGCGGCTATTTAATTAAACATACTTATATGCACAACATTCGGTACAGTTACTAGTATGATAGTTATTATGTTGCTGCTTTAAGGGTTTATTCTACCGAACAACAACGCATGTGGTGCGCAAAATAATGCGCAAAACATCAGGCATGAACAGTTCTCTCTCGGTGAAAAAAAAAAAAAAAATAGAAGGGAATCTGTATAGTTTGAAAAAAATACTAAATATACTGTTAAGAAAAGTAAGGTTTTGAAGCTTTTTATGAATCTAATTTTGGGCATATTTGATTTTGTGGGAGGTGGAAACTTTAGTTTTTGTTTCCTTTTTCTATGTTGTTTTTTTTTTTCTTTTTTGGTGATATTCTCAGATGAGGTGTCATTTTCTTCCACACGTAAATGAAAGATGATTGTCTATCGTCCAAAGGGGTCCCGAACGATGCAAAATGCGTGTCTTCAAATTCCATCATTGTCGCATATCTGTATTGTGTTGGGGTTGGATACCAAGGGGTAGACTAGGTTTGCTATGGCAGCTTGAGGACACTCTGAACGGGTTGCAGTACACATTAATACTCGGTTATATTTTGATTCCCTCTGTGAGGATGAGATATCCTGATGCAATTGTTGAGCTTGCACAGGATAATCATGATGTCCATACATCTCGAAAGGTTTCAAATTGATTTTCCGAGAGGCAGGATATCAATGTGGTAGACTGGGTTCCCTGTTCACCAGATTTGAACCCTATTGAGAATGTGTGGGCTGAGGTGGAAAGGGAGCTACAGTCCAATTTACCTGTAGATGGGCGAAGGACAAAAGATGGCTTCTGGGCACAAATTCAAGAAGATTGGCATCTTGTAGTTTCTCGTCCACATTATTGCAGGCATTTAATTTTGTGTATGTCCCGAAGATGCAGGGCATAAATAGGGGGTTCATACACGCGATATTAATTATGCTTATTTTTTGTGTTTTAGTTTTAGAAGATAATAGTTTATTTACACATTTTTTAGTTATTTGATATAAGTGTTAGTAGAAGTATGTTTTTTTTTTGTGCATAACTTCGAATATCAAAGTTATATCACTGCAATATTATTGCTACATATCCATTACTAAAATTAACAAATATAAAAAAAATGGCAGTCAGCGCAACATTTGAACCTAGGAACTTATGAGCGGAAGCAAGGGCTTCTTAACCTTTCGGTCACCGTAACGCAGTTCTGTGAACTGTTTTCAGTTAAGAAGCATTGTGGTCAGTCAAGACCATATTCGGTTTTTTTCGTGTGCATTGTGAACACAGCTTTTACGAAGATACACGAAGCTCTTAGGTTTTACATTCTACGGAAAAATTTTAGATACTGGAAATAAACGTTTTGGGGTCTCGTGATTAAAAAGTATTTTAGACAAAAGTACTTCTCTCCCCGCCTCTCTCGCTCTCCCTCTCACTCTCCCTATCACTCTCCCTCTCGCTCTCTCTCTCCCTCTCCCTCTCCCTCCCTCTCCCTCTCCCTCTCCCTCCCTCTCCCTCTCCCTCCCTCTCCCTCCCTCTCCCTCTCCCTCCCCCTCCCTCTCCCTCTCCCTCTCCCTCTCCCTCTCACTCTGTACATTTGTTATTTAAGTTTAGTATTTTCCAAAGATACCACAACAGATTTTTAGGAAATCCTCCCAACCCAACCTACAGTTTATACGAAAAATGGCTTAAAATAATGTTGATTAAAATGCCATATGTTTCTAAATGACTTTCGTACTATCGGTTAACATGAAGATTTATACAAAATCTTCCTACAGGTAAAACATAGACCTCCTTATAGGATGCACTTTAAATGCATTTTTTTAAATGAAACATTTTGAGATACGCTTTGTTTTTTATTTGAATTTTCAAATTTAAAAGGTCATAATTCGAATTTCGATTAGGTGAGTTGCCTGAATAAGGTCTTTTCCGGGGTTTTTGCTTATAGTGAGAAGTCGTATAACTCTTAAGCTCTATGGACTCCAGTAGGTATTATTTCTTCCATTTATTTATTCTCCGATTGGACTCTTCAGTAAACTACAAAATGGTCGGTATTCGTTCTCTCTTCTCGTACTCATAAAAAGTCATGCAATTTCTAAGCCATCATGCTTCTAAGAAGTCTTACTATCTTAGTGTGACTTGTTTATACGTATATCTAAATAAATATATAGTGGAGGTTTATTTCGAGTAACAGGAAATAGAAGAATAATTTTATGTAAGAATATTCTTTGGAAAGTCGCAAGAAAAGTCGTGTGGACTTACACATAATAAGAGTTTTAAGGGTGTGTTCATGGTAGAATGCTCTGCACTTTCTAAGTAAATTCAGAAATTTAGATTTTTCTGAGACGTAAAATGTTGCATGCAGAGAATAGAAACAAAGGAGGAATTGGAAACAGCATATTAGTGGTTCATTACAATGTGCTTCTTCAGCTCTTTTGTCCAAGAATCAATACGAAAGCGCCATTTCTTTAATTAGATTTTCAACAACGCTTAGAGATCTCTGCTGAAATCTACTTCAATATCGTGAATGCGAACAAAGGAAAAGGAATTGAACAAAAACCGAGAGATAGTTAACACAGTAAGAGCTATTGAAATGTAAGGTGAAGTGTTCTGGAATGCAATCAATTCGAGAAGGTTGCAGAATCTAAATTACATTTCTGTAGTATTCAAGTAACCTACAAGATTGCTTCTGTGTTATTTGTGGCAACACCGTAGCACCACAGAATTATCAGTAACTGAGACTAAATTCCTTGAAAATACTGGTGCTTAATGTTGCATTGAGGTAAATATCAACTTTTGACGTCATGCAGTACAATCGACTGCATAGGATCTGCCGATATAATGTGCAGTAATTTATGCTGGCCTACACCACTCGCCTCTCATCAAGGCACCCCGGGTTCGATCCCAAGTGACTGCATGCAGGATTTGTGTTGGGGAAAATGTCGCCTTCGTGGTGACCATGCTAATTTCATATACCAAACAAATACACTGATTCAGACTCGGCGGAGGATGATGAATTTTTTTCCCTCGGAAGGCCGTTGGTCCCGTGTCTTAGATTTATGGCACGTAAAAGATTTTGCTCCTGAGCAAAATAAAGCGACCTTTCTCGTCCAGTATTGAGAGAACTACAGTACGCCCATAAATAAAACTCAATTTCCATTTGTGTCGGAAAAATTGGTGGTGGGGAGGATTTCCTAGGGATTATCCGGTTTCCTCCGGCATCGCATTCCACCGGTGTTCCATCTTATTCCATGTATCAGTGCCATCGCTTGCTGTGACATAGTTATAAAATCGGGCGCTAAACACTATAAAACTTACTAACCCGCCTTTGTCACCCCCAGCTCCCACCCCTTACCTGGTTCTAGCACTCCAGTTAATGCTTGCCTTATTTCCGCGCAATTTCTTTGAAGTCGATCTGTTTTCATAGGTTAATGTATGAGTACCAAGCTTTTGACTTAAAACCAATACAACACGGGCTTATTCAGGGACCGGTATAAACATTTGTGAACAATACTTTTATACACTTATTTATAAAACGCTAATTAAATGTTTTCTGGCCCATAGAGTATCCCACGTTGATCATCATCTCGCTGCTATCTCCGGGATAGGTATCTTTTGTGCCTACTACTACCCCAAGATGTAGTAACGAAACCACAGCGAGATACAGACCGCAGACGTAAGGCTACATTGACGCGCGGAAGTTCCTACCACTTGCTGTTACTTGAACTATTTGGTCCTCTTCAATAAAATTGAAGAAAGAAACTAACCCGATTCACACCAATTGCATTGATTTTAATTATATTTATCTTTATTCAAATGTTTTATGTAGAGTGTAACCTGAAGCTGTTGTCAAGATAGGTAGTATCTTTGAAAATATTTATAAAAATTAAAATGTTATTGCTCGAACAACCGTCTCACTTCTGGACTACCCAGTGAGGGCAATGAACTACCCATCAACCAAGTATCTATCCAGTGTCCATGTTTATTAGAGAAAGTACCCGCATTATTTGTCCGGCACCGCTATACCCTTGAAACCTAGATACATATCTGAAACATGAGAAGGCGGAATGAAAAGAAAATTATGGAACGGGAATTATGGTGAGAACCGCCTTATCATTCACATACCGTCACGGAAAAACCAAAAAAAAAAAAAGAAACAAGGTCAGATTGATAGTCGAAAATCGAACCCGGGACCTCCTGAATGCGAGCCTCGCACCTTACCACGGAGCCATCTTGCCCAGTTATGTTTATGTAACACGAAAATATTAATAGGCAACAGACTTTTGCTACAGCAAAAATGCGCTACTCATTAGAAAGTGCCATGTTATATGAGTAAGGCTTAAAATTCGGATCTTGTCTATATGCGTAAAATTTATTTAATATACAGACGCTTTTTACCGACACAACAGAGCATTTATCACTGACTACATGTAGCGCTATCAACTCCAGTGACGAATTAACTAATTAATTTCATTTGCTCTTCGTTTTTTATGAAATTAATGTACAATGTTACAGAAGTTTTTTTTTTTTAATCAATCCTCCCCTTTCCCCCCTCTTAATTGTAATTTGCATGACTATTCCAAATAACGTATGAAATATTTTCCAGTATTCATTCAAAACGAATTAAACATCGGCGTAACATCTGATTTCCTTAACCTCCCCTCGGCAGCCTGGAATAGCTGTATGTTCTAATAATTTTTACTTTCTCTACCTCGTTCATATAATAGTGTCAGAAGGTATTGCATTGCACCCGAAAATTGATCAGAAATGTCACTGAAAATACACGTTTTAGGGTTCCCTGATCCCCCGCCCCAAGAAAATGGCATTTTTAGAAAAAGTAAAGTCAATGTGTATGTAGGTGCCGGTTCTATAAATAGCATAACCAAAAACGAAAATACAATTAAATACCAAACTTGACATTTAAGTTCACCAGCTCCAAGAAGGCGACACAACTTTTTTCCAAAAAAGCCTGCATCACAAGCTACCCTTTATATGGGAGAATTTCCGATAATTTTAATGTTCTCAAAAGTGGCTCTTATCATTTTGATTAAAATACCGTAGATTAAATATATTTACATGGCAAAAAATTGTTTATTTTGAATATCCAGGGCATAGTCTTTGAATTCCTCTTAATTCTAGACGACTTCCGTAATTGGTAAACTGTAATATACATAAAAACTTAGAACCGAAGAAATATAGATCTGGTTAAAACATGCAATTTATGTCAAAATCAATTTTGTTGTGAAGCTAGCCATTTCATTGCTATGTTTTTGCATGAAGTTTAAATTTTCCAGACATTTTCTAAAATGGGAAGTCGTTATTAATTTTTTCATCATTGTCAAGCAAACGAACAGACTTAGTGACTGGCTTTTAAGGATTTGACTACCACTTGAGATTATCATATTTCCTCATTCCGAATATCGTTATAAAACCATTTCTTCTAATGTTCATCTCGATAAGCGTGAAGAATAAGCTTTTGTAAGAACAGTTTACTGCAGCAAATGTCGGGAAAGAGAACAATAACAACACACTTCTTCCTTCCTAGACTCAGGTTAGCCAACTCTTTAATACAAAAGTACATATCAAATACAGAGAGACTAATGCACAGAGCAACATACATAGTTATTAAAGTGCAGTGGAGAGAGTCGTGACTGGATCTTCAACACCCTCTCCACCCTGGTTGTTCTCCAAAGAGACGACCAGCTGGACTGGATGGCTGATTTTTCTTCCCTCTGGAGTACGGAGAAGTACTGTCCGTATTTCGTTGTCTTCTAATTCTGAGGAACTAAGTAATAAGAACATACTGCTAATGTTTTGTCTTGATTAGCATTGTGTAGAAAGAAGAATAATTTCTTGTAAGAAGTTTGCTTGTAGACAGCTAGAGAAAGGCATGTGAATGTAACACTTCAGATCTTTTTAAGTTACTCTAAAGTGTGTGTGTGTGTGTTTGTTTTGTAAATTTTCTCTTTTTATCCTCCCAGGGAGAAAAATTGTAGGGGTTAAATTGAGGAACGCGGAGACCACTCTCAGATTTTGTACAGCCTTAAGTAAGATAAATGGATACTTTTTGGAAAAATCTTATGTGTTCCATTCACATGTCTTTCTCCACATCTCTGTAACAAATTATTGTTAAAAAGCTTATGTTTTTATTTACTTCATGCTAATCGAGAAAAAATTTAAGGAAATAGTCTTATTACTTGCTTCCATGTAAGTAGAAGCGAAATAAGGGAATACCATAGGTTAAAGTGATAGCCAAAAGCTGGTTGCTATGTGACTGAATTTCCTTTGTTTGTATGTATGGACAGGAGCTGACAAATTCATGTATGGGGAAAAGAACGAGTTTTTAAAACGATCAACTCCACGAAAGATGTGTATTTAACATAAATTGTGTGTTTTAATGTGCTCTACATTTTTTGTGTGGTAAGTTTTTTTCTCCGTCACTTACACAGCAGTTATGCAAAATTCCGTAAAATTCATTCAGAATAAAGTAGTTTTCAGAGACTATTCCCAGAAAATTCAATATATACATTTTATTTGTCAGGTAATTATCTTTAATATACGATATTTGAATTATAATCGTGAGACCAATTTTTCAGAAAATCAAAATTTTCGAAAACATTTCCATGTAAAGGGTAGTTTGGGGTGGGGGAATTTTTCTCAATCTTCGTGTCGCAACTCTGGAAGATACTAAACCTAAATACCAAGTTTAGTATTTAACGATCTTTTCATTTTTGAGTTATCGTGGTCACAGACATATGGACCTTTTTTCTAAAAATGCTTTTTTTGGATACAGGGGACCCTAAAACATATATTTCCGGTGAAATCTCGGTATTGAATTTTTGAGTGGAGTGCCATACCTTTTCTATGCACTATATACATAGTACGTGTAGAGAAAGTAAAAAGGAATATCTTTATTCACTTAATACGAGCTGTTTTGAATCAAGTAATAAACATATACAAGATTTGCAAGGGTTCTATTTCCACGCCTTGCGCTTCACCACTGGTCAGCTGAGAGCCGCAAAACCTGTTCTACTGTATGCTGATTACCCAGCAATATTGGTAGATAATGTATATGGTTTTTTCCATTTATTTATATAGCATCCTGTAAACTCAGATCATCCTCTAGGACGTATTCTATAAAAGCCAGTGTGCGTGTGTGTGTGTGTGTGTGTGTGTGTGTGTGTGTGTGTGTGTGTGTGTGTGTGTGTGTGTTGCTATTAAGTTTGGGTATTTTCCAAGGATGCGACATGAAGATTTTCAAGAAATTCCCCCCACCACTAAACAACTCTTTACATGGAACATTTTTCGAAAATTTTTATTTTCTCAAATATGGCCATAACGATTTTGATTAAAATGTCGTATGTTTAATATAGCTTTATGACAAACGAAATGTATATCTTAAATTTAAGAAACAGCCTCTGAAGACCTCCTTATTCTGGATGACTGATATAACTCGAAAACCGTAGGAAACAGACAAAGAGATACTACACAAAAAATGTAAATCCCATTAAAACACCCAATTTATGCTATATACAATTTTTTTTTTTTAAAGACTTAAAGAGATATTCCATATTATTTGTTTCAATTTTAAGCCACTTAAAATGTTCTCAAACGGGAAGACATCTTTCTTCTCGCTTCTCGTTTTTTTATCCTGGAAAGCAAAGAGATTGAAATGTAAATTGTTTTACATAGCGACCAGCTTTTAAAGGACGAGACTACCGCTTTAGTCTGTGCATTTTCTTATTTCCCTTCTATCTACAGGGAAGCTAGTAATAAGACTAATTCTGCTTATGTTTATCTTGGGTAGCATGATATAGATAACACATTAATGTTTTGAATAAAAGGTTTGTTTACTGAATAGCTAAAAGACATATTGTGAATGGAAAACATAAGAGTTTTTCTTTTCTACTTACAACGAAGCAAGAAATAAGACAATTCCTGTTAATGTTTATCTCGATTATCATGAATTAGATAGAACAATCAGCTTTTTAACAATGAGGTGAAGAGAAAATAATGTGAAAGGAACACATCAGATTTGTTAAATAACAAAAGTCAATTCCTGTAACAGAGATCGAATACTGCCGGTGCTGCTCATATTTATTTCACACTGCGATCTCTAGCTCTGAAATGCGCAGGCATACATAATATGAAATGTCGCAGTGATCATTGGCTTTAACGCGCTGATAATAGAGATTCAATAAGGTTATGATATGATTCACACACGCATCATATAATCATTTGTTCTTGTACACCATTGTCCTAAAATAAAGCGGGAGGCCTTCTGCTCCTTTGTTCGACCCTCATTTTCACGGATAAATCTCCCAGCAGTGGTGATATTCGTTACCTTTAAATATCTATGGCGGTGGTAAACGCGGGTGAATGCAATGTATCAATAAAGTTAGATCTCTATTCAAAAGCCACGAGATTGTGGATAACAGTTCTAAAAAAAAATGTTATTCCTTTCACTTTTATGTAGTTCTCAGCAACGAGATTTTGAGGTTACCATGAAAATAAAATACGTGGGCAGTTTTTTTTTTCAAACTCCAATGGGCTATAAATAAAAGACAACTTCAGAGAAAACAATTATTTTATTACTTATTTCATAACTAAAAGTTTTGTACACTTATGGTTACTTTTCAA
Source organism: Hymenopus coronatus (assembly GCA_030762935.1). Classification (NCBI taxonomy): domain Eukaryota; kingdom Metazoa; phylum Arthropoda; class Insecta; order Mantodea; family Hymenopodidae; genus Hymenopus; species Hymenopus coronatus. Next base: position 47,226,649 of record CM060885.1, on the reverse strand, counting down.
CATAATCACCGAAAAGATTGAGACATTTATCGTACCTGTGCACAAGCTTTGCAATACCCGCTTCAAAAATGTTACCGCCAATGATTTCATATGAGCGTTGACGTTGTTTTGAAGATCTTCGTACTTTACGACGTTTGCGAAGAGGAATGCTGACTTCAGGAATTGTGTTGATCTATGACAACGCACGTCCACACACTGCTGGCACAACCTATCGGTTCCTTGAACAATTTCAATGGGACATTTTCGATCATCCGCCGTACAGTGCTGACCTGACACCCAGCGACTTTCACCTTTTCCTGAACTGAAGACGTGGCTAGGTGGGCAGCACTTACAAACCAACGAAGATCTTCAAAACAACGTCAATGCTCATTTGAAATCATTGACGGCAACATTTTTGAAGCGGGTATTGCAAAGCGTGTGCAAAGGTACGATACATGTCTCCATCCTTTCGGTGATTATGTTGAAAGTGTACAAAACTTTTAGTAATAAAATAAGTAATAAAATAATTGTTATCTATGAAAGCTACCCTTTAGATGGAAAAATGTTTTAAATTTTGATTTTCTCAAAAATAATTCTAACAATTTTGATTAAAATACCATGTTAAAATGTTTACACGACAAATAAAATGTATATCTTGAATTTTCTGAGAATAGATTCTGGAGACCTCTTTATTCTGGATGAATCTTACTGATCTTGCATAATTAGTAAACCGTAAGAATAGACAAAAACTTATTACCAAAGTACGCAGATCTTTTGAAACACAATTTATATCATATATATTTTTTTTTTTCGTGAAGTTGGCCAGTTAGAGTTATTTGAATCTTAAAAAAGTTAAACTTTTCACATACGGAAATGTTTCAACTCCTGGCAGTGCAAAGAAACGGATTTCAGCCACAAGACAACCAGCTATAATTTTAGTCTATAGTATTCCATGATTTCCCTTCTGCTTACAAGAAAGCATTTCTGCTAGTGTCTCGACCAGCATGGAGCAGACGGAAGAATAAACTTTTTAACAATAATTTGCTTTAAAGATGTAGAGAAAGCCATGTGAATGGAACACATCAGAATTTTTCGGTAGACGAACCAATAAGGGTAAATCACAGAAACACATTTAAGACGCACAATAAAACTTTCTAGTCTCCCTAGCTCGAACAGAAGGGAACAACAGCTGATAAGCGTAACCTTGAGCGGATCATTCACCGCTATGCGCTGCTAAAAAATACCGAGATCAATGCAGTGAAAACCAACCACGCATATACGTAGTCTCTGACCCGGCTATAAATGAAATGCAGTGTACTTAAACAGCCTACTCGTTAGACATTTTCAGTCAGGTTCTGGTAAGTGTAGGTTAGAGAGGATGTTTAACTTCAAATGGGAAAAAAAGTAAATAAAAAGAAAAGGACATGTTTTTGGTTCACAGATCGTAATCTCTTTTAGAGCGGCTGCACCGAAGTGTGGGATGTCATTGTGGGTAAACTCTTGAGAGGAGATGACGTGTGTTTCACGCGCCAGCTACTTCGCTTTTGAAAACGTTATGAAGGAAAAAAAGAATAGTAGTTTAACTTTTTTATTTTGCTATTTTTCTACATCGTTTTTGCTCAAATACTCCTTACTTCCCATAGTCGGCGCAGGTGTATTTACACTAAATGTTTCATTCTGTGCCATCATTTATCTTTTCGATTTACGTGACATTTGTATATCTTAAGGGTAAACAAGTGATAAAAGGTTTTTCTAAAGATTTACACTGGAATATTTTATTTTATAATGACTTTGCTGTATAACATTTCAATGTAATATAATTGGATTATTTATAACTAATTTATATGTACATATAAATATATATACATATATTCAAAGTCTATCTCCTCCAGTAGATATTGATTTGGAAGAATAGCATTTGTATATTTTCATTTAGTGGAAAGTGTTTCTTTAAAAATATATTTTATAACACAAAATGTGAATAAAATGCTATAAAAACAGCGAATATCAATGAAAATTATTTTTAAATAAATAATTATATCTGAAATTATAATGTAAATTTTATTACGCACATTTTAAATGCATTAGGAAAAGTTGTCAGACATCTAACCATACTTCTGTGGGAAAATACAAAAATCTGAATTTGATTAAATGACGCATCATTCACCTAGACAGTGTGTAATTTAAATGGAGTAGCACATTAAAAGTGGCATCCAGCATGTTTTACGTCCACCCTAGGAAGTTAAAGCTTTGCAGATGGTATGTACTTTAAATTATGCTGCGTTTTTTTCTCTTCTTTCTTTTCTTTGTTAGCAAACACTAAAATGTCACTTTAAAAAGGGGGCACCTGTTTTCTCTTAGTAACTTTACCATAAGCTGTTAAATTGAAATGGTCATCATAGAAGCATACTTCTGAAATGTATTTAGTCACATGACGTCAATACTGTTATTGGGAGCTAACATATGGGCAGTTAAAATATGTTCTTAAATATATATTAGTGAAAATAAACCTCGTTGGACAGCCCTGCTGTTTACGTTCACACACCTTTCTCTAGCATCTATCGTTTATTAGTGGCAACAAAGTATTCTTAAAATCGTTTTATTTTTAGGATTAAAAGTTTTCTTTTAAAGACTTATTTAAGTTACATAAAGTTAATGAAAGTCATTTTTGTATCTAATTCATTTTAATATAGAAATAAACACAACACAATTCGTTATACAAACGCAACCGAATAGTGATAATCAAATGCTTAACAACTGGACGCTACATGCTGTCCTTAATACTTCATAACTTTTCCATGCGTTGGTGAGAAATAACTGAAAATCTGTAGAACTTTAAATAACGACGAAGTACTGGATAATTCGTATCATTAATAACGAAACGGCTTAAGTTACAAAACAATGTTATTTGGAATGAATTGTGTATTTTAAAAATATATAAACTGTGACGTAGAATTTTTTCATCTATCGCGTAATTTTTTCTTTTTTTCCAGCTATAAAAGTTTATGTAACATTCCTTCCGAATGACTCAACTTCGCAGCCCGTCCTTATCTATTCTCAGGCTTTTCAAGTCGCCCTCCGTGGTGTAATGGTTACCATGCTAACTTCATATACCTAAGGTCGCGGGTTCAAACCCGGCGGAGGACGATGGATTTTTTCGGGTGTAAAAATCCTTAGCATGGCTTCTTTCGGAAGGGAAGTAAAGCCGTGGGTCCCGTGTCGTAGATTTACGGCACGTAAAAGAACCTCAAGCCTGATAAGAGAGGCCTCTGAGCAAAATTAAGCGGTCTTCCACACCCAATTTAGAATGGGACGCTGAGAACCACAGTAGTTAAAGAGCGTCCATAAATAACACGCCATTTCCATTTTTCAGGTTTTTCAGTACATATTACTTTCACTACAAGCACTAGTTCTTGGTATTTCCAAGGGTGCGACAAGCAGATTTTCAAGAAAATCCCCCACCCTAAACTATCCTTTATACAGAACATTTTTCGAACATTTTTATTTTCTCAAAAATGGCTCTAAAATACATTATATATAAGATATGCATTTCGTTTGTAATAAAATATCTTGAATTTTCTGGGAATAGCCTCTGAAGACTTTTTTTCTCGATGACTTTTATATAGCTTTTATATAACTTTTATATAACTGTAAGAGATGTACAAAGACTGTATATCTCATCAAAACACACAATTTGTGGCAAATATATTTTTTCGAGACCTTCCGGATTAATGATTCCAATAATAAGACTAATTCTGCTTATGTTTATCTTTATTAGCATGATGAAGATAACAAATGAATATTTTGAATAGTTTTGTTTACCGAACAGCTAGAGAACATCGTGTGAATGGAAAACATTAGATTTTTTCCCTTCTACTTACATATTTCTGCTAATGTTTATCTGAATTAGCATGATGTAGATAGAAGAATAAGCTTACCATAATTTGTTACAGAGATGTATAGAAAGTCATGTGAATAGAGCACATCAGTTTTTTTTCATTTAAATATATTTATTATATGGTATTTTAATCAAAATCGTTACAGCTATTTTTTTAAAAGAATGTCCCAATCTAGGAAGGCTGTTAAAAATCCCCACGTCACATCAGTTATGCTGTTTACAGACCCAACCATTTATTGCGGTGAATATTTTGGGATCGAAGTTTTGGGTGAAATATAATACTTGCTATACTGTGCTAAAGAAAGTACAGTGCGATCTATATAAACCTGAACCATTGTAATAGGCTATAATTTTGCTCCAAAAGCTCGTAGAAGTGTGAAATTTGTTTTAATAATCTCAGTGGCTCAAGGACAATCGACAACAATCATGACAACAATCGATCAATACCATCTGTTGACTGATTGATGTTTCGATGGAAATTACCAGCATTTTCATGGTATTGTAGAGAATCGCTCGTTGACATGCGCCTTATGAATAGCTTGATTCCTGGTTCAGTCAACGAAACGATTTGTTTGGAGGGTTCACTTGCCTTCTTAGAACATTTGTAACAGTCTCTGCACTCAATGGTGGTCTATGTTTTCCACTCTCACTAACAAGTATACCAGTTGTCTCCAGGTTTCTTGCTAGCGATAAAATTGTTGCCGTTGTCGGAACATCCCTACATTAAATTTTTTTGGAAATTCCCGTTGTGTTGTTACCAAGGAATTTGTCTTCCAACGTTTTTACAATGAAAACACGCTCTCCAAGTGAGTCCTGCATGTTGCTGTTATAACTGCAAACTAAAGATTGTCTACAATTCCATGAACATGCGCGTAACTTCAATCTAAATCATCAATATAGTCAATAGATGATATTGATTGTTGCAATGATTTTTGTCGATTCTCCCTGAGCGACTGAGAACATTGAAACAATTTTTCCATTTCTACGAGCCTTCAGAGAAAAATTATGGCCTGCTAAATTGATTCAGGAGTATATGGTTCGTACTGTAGAAAAGTGGTCAGCGGACAAGATACAAATTGAGCGGAATGAAGTTCATGGGGACACTGCACCACCACTCAAGACCATTAAATTACTGGATAAACGAGTTTAAACGTGACCTTTCCAGCACTGCAGATGCTGCAAGTCTCGTACGCCCGATTGAAGTTGCTCCAGAAGAAATGGTCGGTAAAATGCACGGTATCGTGTTAGAAGACCGTCGCATTAAGATTTGTGAGATTGCCGAGATGGTGGGTATCTGCTGTGAATGTGTATACAGCGGCTTCTCGAATCGCCGTCCATTTCGTTCGAATAGGCAACCCACATGGCAATAAGGTTGGTAAAAGACCTCTACTGTAGTATCATTACATTGAGTACCACTACTCCTTCAGTTCTTTTATTTACATTACTGTCAAGTGTGTTTCTGTACTAACATTTAGATTTGATTCTTACTGTGCTAATCGACATACTCTATTTAATTGTTTTTGTCGTAAGGTGTAATCCTGAATACTAATTTAGTATTCCAAACAGCCAAATAATATTAATCACAATAATAATAAGTTATTGCAGTAGAAATCTTAAGTTTCTGTTGTAACTGCTTTAGCCTACAACTCCGCACCTGTCGTTTGTATACAAGTGATTAATAAGGCGGGTATCTAACAAAAAAGGATCCAAATTCGAATGCCACACCCGCTTGTATTTACGTTTATAATGCATACCCGTGTAATAATTAGAGCTCGGTCCGGGGTCACGAAATTGCCAGTTAGAGGCTCCGTCCCACAGAGTTTAACCATGAGATAATGGAGTAGGCGTGGACTCTATAGTCCGTTTCGAAACACATTGCTCACAGCCTGGACTCGTTCAGTTTCTGCTAGTAGATAAACACTGAAAAAGAGAGCAGATTGAAAAAAAATGTTCAAAAGACAAAGGTGTTCGACACTGAACAAACTTTTGAATGATTCAAACATATTTTGATTAGCCGGAGGAAACGTTTTTCTTTCGAAACAGTAAAGATGTATCGTGCAATTCACTGGAGTGAATTCTGAGTGAGTTTTGTTCATTTATGTTCTTCGTTTTTTCAAAGCTCTGCGCGTTACTATCCTGAATTTTTTAATCAAGCTTTATACTCTTATTTGTAAAAATTCAAATTATTTTTGTTTACCAATCATATCACGAAACAATTGTTTTATAGTATTACTTTATCAATTAAAACGATGTATAGGATGTCAATGTATATAATATGCCACTTTTGGAACAGATTATACTTCAACGTGTGCATGTTTACGTTACAAACCCCTCCCCCCTGACCTTCTTTTTATACCGCTGATTGCTCTGTGTGTTTGTAACTGTATGCACTTTAGAACTCAAAAACGAACTTTAGTAATAATTATGCATCATTTTTTAGGCATATTGAGAAATATTGCGGGATTGGTTTAGGCGAATAAGTCTCCAGAATATTTGTTTTGGGTACAAAAGCTCTGGTTCTCTGTACCAGAGTATCGTTTAATACTAAGGTAACGAAGATGTAGAATAATAAAAAAAATCTGATGTGTTCCATTCACATGGCTTTCTCTACAAATTATTGTTAATAAGCTATCTATTTCATGCTAAAACATTAGCAGAAACGGTCTTATTATTTAGCTCCTTATAAGTAGAAGCGAATACAGTAGGCTAAATCAATAGTCAAATATTTTAAAATGTGGTTGCAATTGGATTGAAATCAGTTTCTTTGAGTGACAAGTCCTCGTATGATAAACGTTTTAAGTATTTTGAAACTGAAATCAATATAAAGGAGTATTTCGAAAACGGCAAACTTCATATATGACATAAATTGTGTATTTTATCTAGATCTAAATATTTTGTGCAATAAGTTTTTGTTTATCTCTTACGGTTTACCAGTTATGCACAACTCAATAAAAATCATCCAGAACAAAGAGGTCTTTAGAGGCTATTCCCAGAAGATTCAAGATATACAGTTTATTTGTCATGTAAATATCTTAAATATAAGAGATTTTAAACTAAATCGTTGAAGCTATTTTTGAGAAACTCAAAGTGCTCTAAATTTTTTCTATGTAAAGTGTAGTTAGGGGTGGGGAGATTTTCTTGAAAATCTTTGTGTCGCATCCTAGGAAGGTACCAAACTTAAATACTAAGATTGGTATTTGACGGTCTTTTCGTTTTTGAGCTATGCTGTCAACAGGCACGCACACACGCATACACGGACCTTTATCTAAAAATGCTTTTTTTGGATTCAGGGGGACCCAAAACATGTATTTCCGGTGAATTCTCGATATCGAATTTTTGGGTGTATTACAATACCTTCCCTATGGACTATGTACATAGTACGAGTAGAGAAAGTGATAGAAATGGTCGGTAAGGTAGGAGGAAACCTTTCTGCTACACCAAGACTATATTAACTACGGTTTCCACGACGTCTGTTGCAACAGGCCATGGAACATTGCTGTTCTGCTGTTTGCCATACTGTGACACCAGAAACGCTGTGGCGGTTAACCAGGACGCAAAACGATAGAGGAAGGGTTAACTGAAATCAAAGGGTGCATAGAGGAAGGGTTAACTGAAATCAAAGAGTGCAGAACAACAGCACTAAGGCATATCTTATACATATTTGCACGCTATTGTTTAATATATTCAATTTCAAATGCAACAGAGTAGTAGAAGTAAGGTCTAACGACAAATGCATAATTATTGTTTATTGATTAACAATCTGTAACAGCTGTATAATAGAATATGATGGAACATTTCGGTGAAATCATTAATTTTCATTAATCCTTTTAGGCATCACCACAACTTATTTTGACCAACTAAAACAGCCATTACCTGTAACTGAGCACAGCATACTTTGTGTACTACTTAAACCTGTACCATGTGACCCACATTACCACGCGCTCATTCTTGTTTACGGCGGATAACTTTAAGAAGTGCACGGTGATACGAGAACATACAGTATAATTGCCTACATATGAAGAAGCGGGTACGCTATGATATCGCATTTGTCACTCCAGAACAAAGGCGCTCTCAAGGATGGACATTGAAATAAATATTAAAAAAAATATTAAAAATGTCCAATGTGACTTGACTTTCTCTACTCACTCTACAAGCTATATCAATCTTTTCTTTCTATCTACACTTGTTAATTCAGCTAGCATTTCATTCATGTTCACACATATTCTTGTAGAATAAGAAGGATGCAGTGAGTAAAGTGATTTTACAGAGCATATCACATGATGGTTTTGATATACCATGTTTTTGTTTGACTGAGAGGCAGAAAGTGAATAATGATTTACCAATTGAGAAAAGTATGTTTAAAAATAAAAAAAAAAAAACGAGGAATATTCTCGAAATTAGGATTAGATTGCGCATGGACGGAGTCTCCTGTCATTGCATTCACATACAGGCCCTTGAAATCCTTTGGAACTTATGTGACCCCAGGGGGGAAGGAATGAGGGGACAGAGCCCCAAAACTTCAGGTTACCCGAAGGGAACCTATTCCGAAATCACCCACAGGCGTGTCCTGAACCAGCGGTACCGTGACGACGCCAGTAAAAAATGTTTACACTGCGCAACCTCACCCAACGTTAACTTGCTGAACACCGTCGCTTATTTCAGTGATCACTAGTTTATCAACTAGCAGGAACTGAGCGGGGCCAGGCAGTGAGCAATACTAAATGGTGCAACAGGTTTCGAAACGGGATGTAGAGACCACGCCTATTCTATCACGCTGTAGTTATACCCTGTGTGCACCGAACCTCAATCCGGAAACTTCGTGACCCCGAATTCTGCTTATCACACAAAAATGTATATTTCATTAAAGCACACATTTGTATACAAATATATTAGTATGGAAGATGTTTCCTGTTATGGGCTTGAAGTCGCTATTACTTTGTTTCTCGGGTCATAAAGACAGTAAATAAATGGCATGTTATTTATGGACGCCCTTTAACTACTCTGGTTCTCAGCTTCCCATTCTGAATTGTTCGTGAAAGACCACTTAATTTTGCTCAGAGGCCTCTTTATCAGGCTTGAGGTTCTTTTACGTGCCGTAAATCTACGACACGGGACCAACATAAAGACAGAGTAGAATTCCAAAAAATCACATAGCAACCCGCTCTATCGCTTAAGCATAGTCTATTACCTCATTTTTCCGAAACATAACTGCAAATCTATATCTCGATAAACAAGAGCCAGATGGAAGGATACATTTTTTAACAACAGTTTTTGAAGAATCAGTTGAAAAATGATGTGTATGTGACATCAGACTTTTTTTCCTTAATAGATAGAAAGAAGAAAAATAGAAGATTAATGGCTGGACTAAATGTATTGAGCTCAAACGGGAATTATCGAGAAATCAATATTTATTTTTTGAAGAACATGTTTTTATCAGACCTATCAATCCGCCTAGGCATAGAAATCATTCACAGTAACATCTGTAGTTCCGTGTGTGATTCTTACACTTCAATGTGGAATTATTTTGCTACTCTACTCCCCACTCTTTCTCAAAATCCTAAATCTGCTTTTATATCCCTTACCATAGCCGAAAATGTTCGAAATGCCGTAAGTTTAAGCGGAGACTTAATGAAATGATCATCCATTCAAAAACAAACAACTAAATCACATAAACCTCTGGTAAAGGACGGGGAGAGACCAAGAAAATAATTAGTGTAATGGCACGAATGTATGATAGCGATATTGCTTTGATTTTATTATGTTACAAGTAAAAAGTACTGCAAAATGAGCTCAAAAACTTAATATTTACATAATAAAACACTCAAAATATTTGTCTTTTATTGCTGAAGATTAGATAATAAGAAGCTAACGAAGCAGGTAACGGCCGCGCCGTGAGCGAGTTGTAAGGTCGCTCGCCTCTCACCTAGGCGGCCCGGGTTCGATCGCATGTGAGATTTGTGGTGGATGTGCGCAGGGGTGGATTCTTCGGTTCTCCGGTTTCCCCCGCCATGACATTCCACTGGTGTTCCATCTTCATTCATGTATCATCAGTGTCATCCTCTACGGTGCCACAAGTATTTAAAGAGGGCGTTAAACACTATACAAAAGAAGCAGGTAACGCGTACGATTCACTTTAGGGAAGCCCCGGGTTCGATTCCGATGACTGCTCACTCTGACTCTTGGGTTCTTTCCCCCGGTATTCAGGCAAATGATAGAAAAGTTTCTTCCATGAAGCGAATTTTCTGCTCTTTCTGCTTATTCCATTAAACATTTCATTCAACTTTCACCTCATTTGGTCTGCTCCACAGCTGGAAGTGTTGATAATAATATATTGGAGTACGGCAGGAAAAAAAAATGCGCTCTTTCGAGCTTTCTCTTATCCTTCGGCTGGTGTCGGGCGGGGCATTGTCCCTCTGGTCTTCTATCTACTGGGGCGTCTCAATCTGTATACTGTAGGAATCTTGTTAATGCTGTGTCATCATTCTTGGCTCTCCCTCCTATCACCTCATCCCTCCCTCCCGTAGGCGCCCTTGCGAGAGGCGCAAATACAATATCTTCTCCGGATCCGAGCCGGGTGCCCTCTGAACATGCCCTATAATATGAAATGGAGAGCTGTAAACAGTGTTACACCGGACACTAAGGAGTTCATTTCCTTTTTGTTATAAACACAGTGACTTTCAAATGGGATAAGGCAAACAGTGAGTGCCACCAGGCCGGCAGCAAATCGGAATGCTGTTTTGTTGACATATTGCATTCCCGCTTAACTGGTGAGTAACGCTCTAGGTGATTACGTCCCTCATAAACACTACTTGCGCAAAGATAAAATATGCAAATTTTACACAAAATAATCTACGAGGAAGATAGGGAGTAATGTTCATAGCAGAACAATAAAAACTACAGGTTTTAGCTCAAAAAGTTTTCATAATTCACATGAATAAACATTATGTCGCCAGGCAGATTTGTGTGTTCAGTGTGCGAGTCAGAGGGAAATATGAAAAGAGTGGGGGTAGCAACCTGGCAACGCAGAGCACGATAACACGTCTCATTCGCTGCAGAGTAGAACTCTTCCCATTTGAAAACATAATAGTTCTATCTTTCATGTTTAATAGGGGACGGAACTATCACCTTTCTGGTGGTAAAATAAACCATTATGACTATTGTTGATAAAAGATTGTTTTGTTTAGTGTGGTGAATAAACATGAGCTGTCATATGACCTCGTTCAAGGACGCGCCACTTTTGCTAAATATTTCATTATACAAGGCACGTCGTTTCAAAGCGGAACAATAACTGTACACGTATGAGATTCTAAAGGGGGGATAAACTGTCGCTTTATTCACGCTACACTACGCCAGTTGTTTCAGAAAAACATATCTACGTAGTGAGCTCACGCGAACGAATTTAACAATGTTTGTTTTTATTTTGTTTTAACCCTTGATAAGAATAATTAAGTACCACAAGAACCGCAAACCTGCAGGAAATATCTGTTTTTTTTCTTCTTTTTCAGAACATATATTACCTGCATTGCTCGACGTTGCGTGATTGGTTTTTAAACTTGGTGACAAATTAATTTCTTTCTACCTTCCTCATTTCTTACTAAGTAATTGTACAAAGACCTAGAGGATTTTATAAGAATCTTCCCCTTTATCTAAGTTCAATTCCACACTCCAGAGAATTCCAAATAGCGAATGAAAATCCTTTGATATTAAAGCAAAAGGATATCAAATATCCATGAAACCTCTTCCCCTGGCAGTCTTTTGAAGTTCTGGATAAACAATTTGCTTATAGCAGATATGAAGGAACGCGGATCATAATCCAAGGAGGGAGGACAGTGTGACATAGCATAGCTACTTCCATACAGAAGTAGTGGCGTAATGCGATTCTTAATTGGCGAGCAATTAGCGAAATGAGTGGCGGGGGAAACCACAGGACCCCGAGAAAACCCGCCTAGGTGAGAGGAGTGTGATCTAACCACCTGGCCACGCAATTTTTTGGTTCATGTTTCTCCATTTAAGTCAAACAGAAATTCCCAGATTCAACACAAATAATAAGCAAATTATACTTACCTAATCTATTAACTGCTTTTTACTTTCTCTACACGTACTATGTACTTAAGTGTATAGAGAATGTATTGCACTCCACCTAAAAATTCCAAGCCGAAATCGGAAATATATGTTTTAGGATCACCTATAACAAAAAAAAAAAAAAAAAAAAGCATTTTCAGAAAAAGGTCCGTGTATGTGTGTGTGTGAATTCGTATGTCCGTGTGTCTGTGAACACGATAACTCAAAAACGAAAAGTCGGTAAAATACCAAACTTGGTATTTAAGTTTAGTATCTTCTAGGGATGCGACACGAAAATTTTGAGAAAAATCCCCCCCCATCCCAAACTAACCTTTATATGGAACTTTTTTCGAAATTTTTTATTTTCTTAAAAATGGCTCCAAAGATTTTGATTAAAATATCGTATACTAAAGATATTTACGTGACAATTGAAGTGTGTATCTTGTATTTTCTGGGAATATTTTATTTTGGATGCATTTTACGGAATTTTACATAACTGGTAAACCGTAAAGGATGGAAAAGCATTTACCACACAAAATGTAGAGCGCTTAAAATACACAATTTATATTATATATCTTCATTTTTTCGTGTATATTCCTTGGTTTTGGCTTCACCTTTAAAAAACTTATAATTTTCTCATACTGAAATTTGTCAACTCCTGTCCATACAAACAAAGGAACTTCGTGACATAGCAACCAGCTTTTGACTATCACTTTAATCTATGGTACTCCCTTATTTCGCTTCTACTTACAAGGAAGCAAGTAAGTAGACTATTTCTGCTAATTTTTTCTCGATTCGCATGAAGTAAATAGAGGCATAAGCTTTTTAACAATAATTTGTTGCGGAGATGTAGAGAAAGTCATGTGAGTGTAACACGTCAGATTTTTGTAAGCTGTCTTTCATAATTCACATTTTCGGCACTAATGTTTGAAGCACCTCAGTCAAACTTCAATCTCTTCCGAATTCCTCAGTTCCAGACAAGTTTATCGATTAACTCATAAATTAATAAAGGTGTTAGTGTCTACATTATCTCACCTGTTTATCAAAAGTGCTAGTTGCGCCCAAAAGGTCATTAAGTTTCTTTTACTATCCAGGAGGTTGATTTGTTACAGGAATAGAATTCCTTATCTGAGCTCTATGCTCGCAAAAACTTCGCTTCTCGACTCGACTACTTATGTAGTATAGTCCCTGTTTTCAGATTTACAAGCTGGGTTAAGTTATAGGGGTGATGTTGGTATTGCAATACTTAAACAGCTGCTTCTCCACTTCCGTGCAATTTGATAGTTATTGTCGGCCAAGATAATCGACACAGTTACGATTCTCCGTTAACCAGTACTACAACTGTGTAACAAACGATATGACCATCTATGGGTAGCTTTACTGCCTCACATTCAAGAGACCCCGAGTTGGAAACTCAGCTAGGTTAGCTTCCCTTGATAACGATTTTACTTTCTCTACACGTACTGTGACATAGTATAGAGGAGGTATTGTATTGCACCCAAAAATTCGATACCAAGATTTCATCGGAAATATATGTTTTGGGACCTCCTGAATCCAAAAAACTCAGAAACAAAAAGTCCGTTAAACATAAAACTTGTTATTCAAGCTCAGTACCTTCCAAGGATGCGACACGAAGATTTTCAAGAAAATCCCCCCAACCCCGACTATTGGAAAAACTTTCCAAAATTTTTATTTTCTCAAAAATAGCTGTAACTATTTTGATTAAAACATCATATTTTAAAGATATTTACATAACAAATAAAATGTATATCTTGAATTTTCTGGAAATAGCGTTTGAAGACATCTTTATTCAGAATGAATTTTGCGGAAGTTTGCATAACTGGTAAACCGTAAGAGATAGACAAAAACTTACTACACAAAAAAGTAGAGCTCGTTAAAACACACAATTTATATAATGCGTATTTTTCCCTGGAGTTTGCCGTTTTTAAGATATTCCTTGTTATTGATTTCAGTTTTAAAATACTTAATACTTTTCTCATACGGGAACTTCTCAACGGATTTCTATACCATAGCAACTACATTTTATAACATTTGACTGTCGGTTTAGCCTAGTGTATCCCCCTTATTTCCCTTCTACTTAATAAGGAACTAAGTAATAAAACCATTACTGCTAATGTTTATCTCGATTAGCATGAAGTAGGTAGAATAATAGGCTTATTAATAATAATCTGTTACAGAGAGGTAGAGAAAGTCATGTGAATGGAGCACATCAGAATTTTTTTCTCGGAATTTCCCTGTAAAGTTGAATGAATGTAAGCTCTAGGAACATAATTTAAATTATTCTCATTTGGTATGGGCTACTTAGCTAAATAACATTAAAAACTTCAAGAAATACTATTAATAAACACATCTTCATGGAATTCCAACAAAAAAACTTTAAGAAGTGAAATAAACCAGTACGGCCAAAATGGTCATGAATCATGAGCACTCAGTGTGAAAGTCTAATTAATAAAATAACCATTTTTTTAAATTATTCTGAATTTCTTCCCATAATTAGATTTTTCCAAAGGACATCACAAATATTTAAAGTATCCAATCATGTAACTAAGTAGAATGCCTCTCGTCTGTGGCAACATTCGATAATAATGGGCACTATCAAATGTTTTGACAATAAAATATATTACGATACTTAGGAATTACATGTACTATAAAATTAAAAATTCGCTTTTTCATTCGGTTTTAAACGATGCTTATTTAGCAATGCATAGATTAATGACACTATAAACAACTTACTATTTATATTACAGTCATTTTAGTTTCTCTAGCACGTATGTACAATGTATATTGTAGGTAGAGAAGAAATTGTATTCTACTAAGAATTTGTCACCGAGATTTCCCTGGGAGTAAAAAAGAGGAATTTATTCAAAAACCTCTACGTGTTTGTGTGCGGCTATGGATAGCATAACTCAAAACCAAATATTCCGTTAAATATCAAACTTGGTATTTAAGTTCAGTATCTTCGAAGCATGCAACACGAAGATATTCAGGAAACTTTCCCCATCTTAAACGTTTTTGATTGTATAAATAATTGCTGTAAGGATTTAGATTAAATTTCGTATATTAAAGATAAATTCCTCTTTATCTGAATTACTTTTGCATAACTAGTAAATTGTATGAGATGGACAAAAATTCTTACACAAAGATGTAGATATCTTTAAAACACACAATTTTTAGAGCTGATAATGTCCGAAATATTCCATGTTATTGGTTTTAGTTTTAAAATACTTATGCTTTTCTCAAAGCGGAAGTTTCCATCGTTTCATATATCTTTTGTTTTACTCCTGACCATGGAAAGAGTACAGAATTTCAATGACAATCACATAGCTTTTCACAGATTTTACTGTCGGTTTAGTCTAGCGTATTCTCTTATCTCTCTTCTACTTGTAAAGGGTTGAATAATAAAGACTATTTCTGGTAAAGCTTAACTTAATTACAGTAGCATGATGAAGATAAAAAAGTATTTATGGGCAGATGGCGCAGAGTTTTGCGATTTGGAACTTATTCAGGGAAGCTGTCAAGCCTCCAAAGCAGGCTTCTACTCTCCGGTCCCGCAAGAGAGACGTCATGCATCGATCCTCTCGTGACATGGTAGTCAAGCCTGGAACTATTTAGGAACTTTGCGCATCATTGTCGCCTTCATCTCCTGCGGTGCCTTCTTTGTGTGAGCCAAAACCTAAGCTGGTTGTCAACAAAATCTCTGAGGAAAGAAAAAATAAATACGCTTAAGTTTAACTCGGATACATTGACAACAAACATACGCATTTACAGTGATAGGAAAATGCTAAATCATGCAAACGACTTTAAAGAGCGCAAGCCTATGGAAGAGGCAAAACAATACTTGATGCAGTGATAGCGTCGTCAAAATTGGCAACCCAGCCGCCGTTGCTAAGCAACAATCCCTCGACCGCATTGGATTTTCAGATGTTTTTCCCAACTGTAGCGCTGATGTCATGAACCAAAACTGGAGAGAGTGACCGTAATTTTCACAGTGTTTCATTCATACTCATACAGGTTTCATACATTATTTGTGAGTTTTAGCTTTTCACCAATTTTCCTGTATTATTTTACTAAGCACTGAGCAGGGGAATTCCTTTAATAGGAATACCTATTGCGTTTTAATCAAGAAATGGGTCATCTAGTGTGTCTTTTATAAAAATCACGCTATGAAGAGACAAAAGCGTTATTTGTGATATTTAAGCAAACTGATCATCATATATCTTACCTTTTGTGGAAGGGATTGGGGTCGTTTTCCACTACTTATCTTCTAGAGGAAATAGTTCATTGCACTCAAAATTTCAATACCGAGAATTCACTGCAAATACACCTATTGATACACCCTAAATAAAAGAAAGCACTTTTAAAAGAAGATATGTGTATGAGAAAGGCAGAAGGTTAGAAAGAAATAATGAATTAATGAAAGAAGGATAGAATGAATGTAAGAAAGAAGGAAAGGATGAAAGAAAGAAAGGAGGAAGGAAAAACGAGAGAAAGAAAGAAAGGATAGAATAGAATGACTCAAAAACGAGAATTTGATATTTAAGTTCAGCGTCGTGCAAGAATGTGACACGCTTTTCTAGAAACCTCTCCCCTCTAAACTGCCCTGACAATTTCTACTCTTTTTCCTTCATGTTCATGTAAAGAAAACATAATTTCTAAACCATTATTTAGGGCTGGGTTTGACAAGTTTTGACTATAGCTTTACTTAATGTATTCTTCTTTTGCCTTCATTGAACGTTTTAAATATATAACGATACCTGTATCAACAAATAATAGCAGATAAGCTTCTGTAATACGAGTAGTTTATAGAAAAGTAAGTAGTAAGGTAATGTTTATATAAAATGTTATACATTTTTTTAGTCCACATAAAGTTAAGACAAAAGCTGAAGATCCAGGTTTGTTACATCAACATGACTTTCGATAAAATCCATTGCTATATATCTCATTTATTTCGTTTTCATTGCTTTTATCCAGTATTGTCACGTTTTAAAACTTTCTATTGCTCTTCCTGTTACACAGCAGTGTTTATAATACATATAATTTGAATATCTGATTTATTTTTTTCTTTCTGTTTCAGGTAAGTGATGCTCCAGCGAATGTTTTAGAATATAATACCTTTCAGAGGGTAAGCCTACTCCAATAACTTCTATACTTAGCGTTATCTTTAATTAATTTACTTCATATTTAACCACAGCTACTGTTTTACTCTTTTGAAAAGTTCTTATGCCTCTGGAATATAACTTATTGAATTATAAACTAAAACTAAGCCAAGATATGTTTATTGCAGATTCGTCGCGTTTATATGATCATGTTTGATTGTTGTGATGTTTTAATGCGTTATGCACAAAAATAGGAACTACTAAGTATTTTGGATAATTTGTTATTTTTTATTCCATTCGCCATTCTCCAATCATTTAAACTGTTACTGTAATATAGGATGCATTTTAGTGCTTCCTTTTTATATAAATTTGTAGCTAGGGCATTTAATCTTCGTGTACTGTTTCTGAGTTGCATTTTCGGCTACATAAAATGCATGGCAGTAATATTCCGTTGGTTTCAGGATTGATACTGGTGATACGGAAATCCAAACTTAATTAATCATAATTCAAACAGACAGCGTACCCTTCATGAAGCTACCCTACATAATAATACACAAATTTCTCTTAAGATATTATGAAAATGTATTTTCAGTACAAAAAGGTTTAATTCGAAAGCAGCCACAGCTTTCCTAAACGGACTGGCTTCAGAAATCAGTTACGAGGTTCTAAAATATTATGTTGAAATAAGTGTTCGAAAACAGTGATAGCTAGTGGGTATGCAAGGTTCAAATATTTGGCTAAAATGAAGTATAAAATATTCATTAATTCGTATTTAATTAAAAAACGGATTTTACTTCAAAATAATCCTGATATGAGCTAATTAATTCACTTCAGCAACCGTCAATCGAATTGAGATTGCTCCTGCAGGGAGAGATTGTGAATTCTTAAATATATCCCCCCCCCCCTCAGTATAAATGGATTGTGTGAGTGCTCATATGTTTGCCACATTTAAACATTTCTTGTGTTTCAGAAAACTTCACCAGGAAAAGTTGCAATATATTTTTCCATTCAAAATAGTCGATTCCTTATATTTCAGTTCTGCTCTGATTTGTATGCCAATTTAAATACACAATTTCAAACGTGCTATCCAAATATTTAAGGATGGATTTTTGGTTGCTTCATTCATTGATTGTTAATTTATACTGAAAAGTACTAGCAAATTTTAACATCCAAAACGATATATAAACAAAACTTCATTTCCCTACAACTAATAGAATAAGTGTAAACAAGATGTTTGCATTTGTTTTCACTGTGCTAATTTTAAGAAAATGTTATCATACTTTTTTTCACATGCAATTGCGCAAAACTGAATTTAAAATTTGGCATTTTTTTTCGCTGGTAGAACTATAGCTATTATCGGAGAAACTATTTGATATGTTGCACAAACATTTTTGTTCACTCATATTGAGAATGCAGGTTCTTTACTAAAGAGTTTTAAAACTTAAAAAAAATGTTATAAAATAAATTCCAGTGTCCCTTTAAGAGATATTATTGTCCACTAAACAGTTCTGATGTTTAAACTGGGTGTCTTTCTTTGCTGGCAAATTTGCTACGAAATATTTTAATTGACTTTCTCTCAATAGTTTAAACTTTACTAATACATCTAAATATACATAAATCTATATATTTATATTCATTTTAATTTATTATCTCTATTTATCTCTAATAACGGAAAATTTTAAGATGAGAAGGGAAATTTACTCCGTTCAGTTAAGGTTATTGAAATATAGGTTGAATTTAGTATCTTTTGTCATTAAAATGTTTAACAGATATTGATTTTTTGTTTTTATTAATGTTAAAAGTATAAAAATTAATTACATTTAGGTCATTGTAGGATAAACATATATAGTATTATACTATAGCATATTATTAACTACACCTTTAAAAGGAAATTTTTATTCTTAAATAAAAAATAAAAAAATATGTATTCCGAAATGTAACCGGCTCTCAATTACCAGTTAAAGAAGTAGTTCGGTATTAATGGTTAAGAGACTGATAGATCATCTGCTTTGAAGGGCTCAATAGATCTAATAAGGAATCATATTTATAGTCTTCATCAATGAAATTATTATTCAATAAGATTCCATGGTCTTCCTCTACTTCGCTTGTAAATTTATAACTTGAATTTTGATACTGTATGTTGCTTATTGCGCTTTTTATTGCTTTATTGAACCATTTATGTGTGTTCTTGTTAAAGTTTGTATTTATCAAGCTTTGTCATTAGACAACCTTACAATAAAGGAAGCTATGAAAATGAGTAGCTTATTTGAAGTAGAACTTTACTACATGTCGATTAGCAGTACTGGCTCTTCCATACTAATACTTGGAAGATTTTCCTTCAAAATTGTATTTAAAATTAAGTAAACCATAATAGCAAAATATTCTGACATAAATACAAACATTCAAAACGAAATTTATACAAAACGTGGAAAGTGAAAAATACTAAGAAAATTAATTGAAGTTTAAAGTTTAAACAGGATTACTGTGGTTTTGAAATTGTGAATATTAAAATCAAATTGCGTGATGTAAGTACAATTTATAATTATAATAAAAATTCAAAGGATAAAAAGTTTCACATTTTCGCATTGCTTTAAGGGGAGTCGATATGGGATTTTCATAATTTTTTCCATTTTCATGCTTTAATTGCATATAAATATTTCAAATCCCTCGCTCATTTTAGTATAATTTTCATAAAGGTAAGCTCATTGTCAATAGTTTAAAATATTGTTGAAAATAATGTGTGTAGTAATTTTTAGAACATTTTGGTACCCTCTCTGTTAAAACATCAAATGTTAGTGTTAGAAAAGAGACTTTTTTTATTTTGATGGGAAAGTTTTACTTTAGTTATTGGCACCATTGGCATCCAGCTCATATCTCCTTTATGTGAGCGTTTCCAAGTGCAGTGAAGTTGTGTTTGGAAAGCTGTTACAATTTTTTAATGTTATGTTTGAAAGAAATCTCTGAGAAATCAAAATGTTGTATATAAATACCCCATTATCTCGCAAACTATTTGACACTAAGGGCTGAAATTTTTACCACAGATTTGTTCCTAATTAGGCTTTAATGTTTATGTATGTGGATTATTTATTTTTTAAATTTAAAAATCACAATTTCTTAATAGAAGTTTAAGAAGTTTATTAAGAAAAATCATACATTTCTTTGTAATAAACAAAAGTATTTCATTTTTCATCAACCTACAGTAAAGGCATTGCTGAATATACCTTGAAAAATTTAGCTCATTATCTTAAATAGTTACTGAGATATCTGATCAAAATTTCACATTAGCAAGATAGGGCATATCGACCCCCCTTAAGTAGAATAACATCTGAAACATGAGGATTCAGCCGATGCTCATTTTCGCGAGCTGAGAACGGATTTGTCACGCACCCGGTACAGCATGAAGTGAACTGCTAGTATCGACCACACTACAAGTACTCCACATCGTGTCCTATCGGCTCCATTCCTCCTCTGTCAGCACTTCCACAATTTGTCAGCACCGCTGCTCTCTATGTAAAGGACCGACACTATTCTGCGCAGGCGTGTGGGTGGCATAACAATGTAACTTGCCACCTCTGACCCAAAAATAACTTGGAGTGACTTCCAAAAATTCTGATTATAATAACCAGTTCACATGTAGCTCATCAAAATTTGTATCAATTTTGTATACGTTATTAGCTACAAATATCTGAAAACTCCTAAAACAAATCCGAAGTGTTCCATTCACATGATTTTCTCTACATCATGTCACTAATTATTGTTAAAAAGCATATTCTTCTACCTACTTTATGATAATCGACATAAACATTAACAGAAATTGTCTTAATTGCTTCCTTCCTTGTACGTAGAAGGAAAATAAAGGAATGCATTAGGCAAAAACGATATTCAAATCTTTTAAAAGCTGGTTGCCATTAGGTTGAGATCCGATTTTATGCAGGGCCTCGAGTGAGAAAAGTTTAAGTATTTTGAATCTGAATCAAATAACAAGGAATATCTCAGAAATGGTAAACTCCAAATAGTGTGTTTTAACGTGAACTATATTTTTGTGTCTATGTTTTTGTCTATCTCTTACGGTTTATCAGTTAAGCAAAATTCAGCAAATTCATTCAGAATAAAGAGCTCTTCAGAGGCTATTCCCAGAAAATTCAAGACATATATTTTATTTTCTATATAGATATCTTTAATATACAGAAATTTAATCAAAACTGTAAGATGCCATTTCTGAGAAGATCAAAGTGTTCAAATTTTTTACATGTAAAGAGCAGTTTGGGATGGGAGAATTTTTCTCACAATATTCGTGTCGTATCCCTGGAAGGTACTAAACTTAAATAACAAGTTTGGTATTTTATCGACTTTTCGTTTTTGAATTATCGTGTTCACAGACACACAGACACACACGGACCTTTTTCTAAAAATATGTTTTTTTTGGATACAGGAAATCCTAAAAGTGTATTTTCGGTGAAACCTCGGTATCGAATTTTGGGTGGAATGCAATAGGTACATTCTCTGTACACTATGTGCATAGTGCGTGTAGAGAAAGTAATTAAATATTTGCTGGATTCGTAGATGGCAGTTAATTGCTCACCTTTGATAAGTAGAAGAGGAAGAAACTAGTCGAAATGTCTTCTTTGTTTTCCTCCCCGTATGGAGGACTTGCTCTCCTCAGGACTTTACAAGCCAGCGTCTGGGGTCAGATATCTGTTCAGGAGCAGAGCATCCTGCAGTTTTTGGTGATCGGCCCAATGACTGTATGAGAGTGAGGAAAAAAGACTATATTAAATGACTATGAAGTGGGTGAAAATAAATGGCGGCGGAACCAGAGAACCCAGAGAAAACCCGTCCAGACGTAGCTTTGTCCACCACAAATCACACATTCTGTTCTCTGGAATTGAACTCGAGCCTCTTGGTGAGGGCAAGCAGTGAATGTAAATATTTTTAGAAAAAATTAAATATATAGCTACTCTGCTATTCATATAAACTTTAAGACATGCTTTTTTTTCCTTTGCTAATAGTATCGCAAATATATCTTATTTTAAGCAAAATAATTATACCCATTTTATATAAAAGCAAAAATATCTTAGTCTTCATAGTCTAGTCACAGAACATCAAAAAATCTTTTTCGTGCTAATTCCTCAAAAATATGATACATTAATGAAAAAGTTGAAAACAATTTTTAGAAAATGAAATATAACGTCAAAATTTTCATGAAATATTTTAAAGTGAAGAGCTGTTCTTCAAATTTCTCGTGACGCAACTTAGGGAAAAAATTGAATTAAATAAAAAGTGGGATATTTGAGCAACTTTTCGTTTTTGAGCTGTGCTGTACACACAAATACAACACACACACACACACACACACACTCACATATAATAACAATATATACGCTACAGTAACATACACTGGCCTTATCACGTTCTCTAATGCTTATAGAACCACGGATCTCCCGGCCGCTAGCCGGTTGCTCTACCACTGAGCTACCATGACAACTTGCCGGTACAGCATATATACTTATCCAACTCCTCTCCTATACACGGTTTCTACGAGAAAACAATCCAAATTATTACAATTGTCCATAATAATTGACTATACTATGATTACTGGGACTTAAAGTACTTGCAACATTGATTGGGGTTGTCGTCTCAAAATAATTTGAGATCACCTTGTAGTTTACCGGGCAACATACGAATTAATTGAGAAATTGAATACTATGCTGGCATGATGCCATGATAGCTGAATGGTAGAGCAAGCGGCTAGAGATCCGAAGTTCAAATCCCGGCTATGACAGTGAATTTTTTAGTCTGACTCTACCTATCCAACTCCTGTCCCACAAACGCTATCTGTAAGAAAACAATTAAAATTAGGAGGAGTATTGCTTCACCTAAAAAATTCGATATCGAGATAACACCGGGAATACTCGTTTTAAGAGCCCCTGAAGAAAAATAATATCAAAGAAAATTCCGACTGTGTGTGAGTGAGAACAGCATAACTCGAAAACTCAGGTTAAGTATCTAACTTGATGTTTTAGTTCAGCATCTTCCACGCATGTGAAAATCTTCCACCCAGAACTATACTTTGCACTGAAAAATATTAATTTTTATTTTTTGAAAACTGTATTTTACGATTATGATTAACGTGACAAACATTTAAGAACTATTCCTGACAAATAAAATGCATACCTTGAATTTTCTGGGAGAGGCTCTGAAGTCCTCTTCATTCACAATGGTTTTTGAAAGTAAACCGTCAGATAGATATAGATATATTTAAAATATACAATTTATGTAAAATGCATATTTGTGCGGTTTCTAGAAATTCCTTATTATCGGATTCAACGTTAAAACTCATGATTTATCAAATGGTATGTTATTTGATTTTCTTGCTCATAGTCAAGCAAAGAGAACAGAATTTCATATTATTTCATTAGTATCACATAGCGACCAGCTGTTAAATGATTACCTAACATTTAAGTCTAATGTATTGCTTTATTATTTTATTTCTACGAGAAAATATCTAATAAAATATTTATTGAAATTTTTATCAGGATTAAAGCGAATTAGATATAAGAATAATATTTTTAATGTATTGCTTTATTATATTGTTTTTACAAGAAAATATGTAATAAAAGTATTTATTAAAATGTTTATCGGGATTAAAACGAATTAGATATAAGAACAATTTGTAGAAGAGTGGGTAGAGAATTTCACGTGAATATGACAAACAGAAACGGTGTGTTTCAAAGCTTGTGTACCGGTACAATTCTGCCTCTACTTACTTCAGGTAAACAGTAAACAAAGTAGAAATAATACAAAACAAGTGTATTGAGGAGTTAAGTTTGTTTCTATGTTTCCTGTAACTGAAGAAGTATCATTAGTATTTAAATAGAGAGTAGAGGAAGGGAAGAAACGCGGTAGCCATTGATTAAACCAGAGATCTGCTCGCGTTATAAGATGTTCTGCTTCATCTGCTACCTTCAAAATAAAACATCGTTTTAAAGCAATGGATACAAAATTTTAACTGTCTCTAAATATTATGAAACGGTTTCAGCGTATTTCCTATAGTTTTTTAACATTTACGGTGCCAGTTTTCGAAATTCCAATACTCTTCAAATTTTGGAGAATGCACATTTGTATAAAATATATACGAGGTACGTCCAGAAAGTAAGTTCCGTTTGGTAATAAAATTAAATTGTGTACAGATACAGAATAAGTATTTTTTGCACAAAATTCTACAACTCTTAAACTACTTTTCCACATAACTGCAGGCATTTGTCATAGCGTGGCACCAGTTTTTGTATAACTTCTTCATAGAAGTTTGCCGCCTGTGTCTTCAAAAAGTTGGAAATATTTTCTTTCAGCTCTTCGTCATTGTTGAAGTGTTGACCGCCAAAGAAAAACTTGAGATGTAAGAACAGATGAAAGTCGCTAGGAGCGAGGTTAGGGCTATACGGAGGATGATCAAACACGTCCCAGCCAAATCCCTGTAGGAGGTTTTTCGTCACATTTGCAGTGTGTGGTCGTGCGTTGTCGTGAAGAAAAACTACACCTTTTGACAGCCATCCTCGGCGCTGATACTGTATTGCGCGGCGCAATTTCCTAAGTGTCTCGCAATAAACATCTACTTTGATTGTTTGACCACGCAGTAAGAAATCAATCAGGAAGATGCCTTTCCAGTCCCAGAACACTGTGCACATCATTTTTCGAGGTGTCAAGATTTGTTTCGGCTTAACCTTTGCTGGGGATGAAACGTGCCTCCATTCCATTGATTGCCGCTTACTTTCAGGGGTGTCGTAAGAAACCCAAGTCTCATCTCCTGTGACTATCTGTGTCAGAAATTCATAACGGGTTAAAAACTGAAGAGCACTACCCATCCGTTTTGTTTTGTGTTGCTCAGTAAGAATCTTTGGTACCCAACGTGAGCAAAGTTTACGAAATTTCAGTTTTTCATGAATTAGTGATCGTGAGCTTTGGGGAAATTCCATAGCGAGAGCACTAATTGTATACTTGCTGTTTTCCTGGATCTTGTCATCAATCGCGTGAACCAGTTCTTCTGTACCCAAAGATGGACGCCCACTTCGTTCTTCATCGTGCACTTCAGTAAGTCCTTCATTGAACTGCTAGACCCATCTTCTCACCATTGAATCACTCATCGCATTTTGTCCGTAAACTTCGCAAATTTCGCGATAAATTTCAATTGGTTTCACTTTCTTAGCATTCAGAAAACGAATCATAGATCTGATTTCACAAGTAGCGGGATTTTCAATCAACACTGACGTTGTAAACAAGCACAACAAAGCGTATGTGGCTGACAGCGCTCTCAAAATGGCGCACGTTTCTTCTCTTTGATACAGAGCGTCTACCGCGCATGTGCGAAACTGCGATCGCAGCGCCGCAACGGAGATAAATTGAAACGGAACTTACTTTCTGGACGTATCTCGTATGTACTAAGTGCAGCGGGTACAAATATGTCTTCTACTGCATTTTGCAACCGATTCTTTTATTTCTGAAAAATTGCACGTTTGATTTTATGATTTGTATTTTATTCAAGGCACCGACAGAATTGGAGTGATATGTTCCAAAATGTATAAAAAAGAGCTCATAAAATCTTAATAATCGTCATCACCTATTCTTTCCTATTCAAATTTTACACATTCTTGGGGGATAAAAATAGTGTTATGATGAAAGCTTGAAAATGATATCCAAAGAGATACTTATTTGTCCAACGTTCCTTTCATGCTACATATGTGATAAACCAGCTGTCTATATTTCTAAGTTATAGGGGACCCAAAAACTGTACTTAAGAGGAAATCTCGGTATCGAATTTTTGGGATGTCTTGTGTGCTAAGTAGAGAAAGTAAAAATAAATCCGCTTGGAAATACTGGCAAAATATTTCAGTTCGTATGCATTTAACGTATTATCTTATTATTTACATAGGAAAATCCGTTCAGGTACCTTACTTCGTTCTTCAGTGATTTATTATGCCTTTTAAATTGGTTACTGCCAATTAATCAGCACGCACCTATATATTTAAAACTTCAGTTATTTGGTATTTAAACTGCTTCAACTAGTAAAAAGTATGTATTATCTTAAAGTTTAGAATTCACATTATTTTATTACGAAAAAGGAAAATGTTTTTGAAATGTTTACAATTTTGGGACAAATTTCACAGATGCTTCACCAGTCTACACTAGACTTCACAGGGAAAATGCTCAAATTTCATTCAATTTTCTCTCATTCCCCACTCAATTTTTAGATCAGTTTATTACTGAACTTTCTCAAACTTAGCGGAGGGTGATGGATTTTTTCGGACGCAAACATCCTTAACATGGCTTCCTTTGGAAGGGAAGTAAAGCCGGTGGTCCCGTGTAATGTTTATTTGTACCTTGAAAGAAATAGGTTTCCGGGCAAAATTCTGCTATTTCACGTCAAATCGTGATTCCGTTCTACAGTACTATCTGTCAGCGAAGAGTCGATCCCTCATTAGCGGCGACCTCACGAACTATAAATTCAAATCTGAACAAAGAAACATCGTAACGATGCTCTGTGCTACAGGAAATTAGCTAACTTAAAGGAGAAGAGGAACAGGACGACTCCCTAGCACCTGTATACAAAATGTATACATATCGATGGAAGGATTTTCTACCGTAGAAGACGTGCAAGAGAAAAATGAATGGCATAACACCATACAGAATAGTGTAGAGCTCTGCACATTAAGGCTTAATTTAATGTCTTTGTAGATATGAATATATATGCTGTTAAGTCAAACTTCCGTACTGAGGAAACGTCTCTAATAATAATAATAATAATAATAATAATAGTAACCTGCTTAAAATGAAAACGTATGCCACGTAATAGATGCACCATAAAGACAGAGCAGATGTTAAATGCAGATGTTCTGCACTGTTCCGTGTGAAACGAGGAGAGATGTGACTCTAAGGTTAAACAAATACTTGTAGACGGCGCCTTTGTCTTTTAACGACCGTGCTCCGTGAGGAATTCTCCACGGCTGGCTTGCTACATAATTTAATATTGGCAGCATTAGTCACAGTAGCAGTCTGGCAGCAAGTGCTCCTAGCATTTGTAGAATTACCGACAGAGCGCTATTTTTGATTGCACATTCACAACTGGCGAAATTGTTAATTGCTGCGTGTAAAGACAGAACTATTGTCCGGACGGCGTGACCTATTTACATCAATTTTTACCAATGCCTCTAATGAATTAATGATTCCCTTGTTTGTTAGTCGTGCCGACAAGCAATGCCTTTGGGCTCTGTAAAAAATGTATTGCGTTATATGCATTTATAATTCACATTTTCCATGATCCAGTGGCTATGATCATAAAAAAGGTGTAATTAATTTGTAGTAACCTCTAGGGCTTTAAAAATCCAATTTAGCAACATCAAGAGATATAAAAAAGGGTTTTGATGGAATTTTAAACAAGGAAGACATTTATTAAATTGAAATTTTAACACAAAATAAAGAGTTTTGCACCCCATTCGTCCGTAAATCATTAACTTTATTGTGACATCTTTGATCTCTGAGCCTGAAGCGAGCGTGTGCCCTACGTTATTGAAAAATAATGGGTTGGATTAATTGTTTTCTCACACAAGCCGTGTACAGGACAGGGGTTGGATAGAGTCTGACTGAGAAATCCAATACCATAGCCGGGATTTGAACCACGGATCTCGTGATCTCTAGCCAGTTATTCTACCACAAAACTACCATAGCAACATGCCGGAATTGCATTGAATTACTCAACTGACTCGCGTGTTTCCCGGTAAACCACAAGGTGATCTCAAATTATTTTGAGATGACAACCCCAAAGGCGACTTATAATGTTGTAAGTACTTCATAGTATAGCTAATTATTATGGTCAATTGGTATTGGATTAATTGTTTTTTCACACAAGCCGTGTGTGATCGCGAGATCCGTGGTTCAAATCCCGGCTATGGCATTGAATTATTCAGTCTGACTCTACCTATCCAAATTATGGATTATTTAATAGCTGCTACCTTTACTTGAAAATTTCTGTTCACACAATACTTTCTCTACAGGTACCATGTACACGTGTAAAGAGAAAGTATTGTATTCCATCCAAAAATTTAAAACCGAGATTTCACTTGCAATACTAAGTCCCCTGAGTCCAAAATAGGTATTTTTACTTTCTGTAGCACGTATGTACATACAATGTAGGTAATAACAAGAAAATGTACTGTATTCCAACCTGTCAAGGTTTCAGAGGAAATATAGGTATGTTTTGAGGTCCCCGAGTCCAAAAAGCATTTTTAAAACAAGCCCGTGTGTGTCAGCATGGCAGCATAGCTCAAAAATAAAAAGTCCATTCAATAACAAATTAGTATTTATGTTTAGTATCTTCCAAAGTTTTTACATATAACATTTTTTTGAAAATTGTGTTTTTCTCACAAATGGCTATAACGAGTTTCATTAAATAGTTTAGATTAAATATATTTATATCACAAATACAATGTATACTTTGAATATTCTGAAAATACGCACTAAAGACCTGTTTAATTTGAACGAGTTTTATAGAATTTTGCATAACGGTTAAAGCTTATGACATAGACACCAAATGTATAACTCATTAAAGAAAATAATTTATTTTGCATACGAAGGGTTAAATGATCTTACATTCTTATATGTAACAACTTTCTAGTTTATTCCTTATTTTAATTTAAAAATATTTAAGGAGAAAAACATTTCCCATTAATTTAATACCATAAATATCCTACTGCAATGAATACCTTAAGCATATTTGTTTTGTTTAATAAAGAATAACATAAGTATTATCTATGCCTAATAAATAGCTTAAAATGAGCTATTTTAAAACATTGGACTTCCGATTTACAGTTTACACATAGTTTTACCACTTGGTCCAACTAACCGGTTTCCTAATTTGGACCATTTACATACTTCTACGTTTTAAATTATTTGTCTTTAACCTATGTATTTATTCAAAATGTTATATCACCTGATAAGTGTGTATAACATATGAATTATCTTAGAGTATATTTTCTTTCAACTAACTATATAGTAGAAGCTTGGAGAGTTTTCTAGGAGGCAAGTTCCAGTTCTGCTAGATGGAACGTTTGTAAAAAATCGAATTTTCAGGAGACTGTTGTCAAAACGAGAGCTTCCTATTAAACTCTGGCTGTGACATTAAAAATAGAATTGGGTTTTTCACGAACGAATAATCTGCCAGAACTAGAATTTACTAGGAAACTCTCGCCCTTGTGAAACTCTGCACGAAATTCTAACTTTCACAAAGCCCATTTTCCAAAACGAGAATTTAATAGGAAACACTCGTTTCGACAAAGATCTCCAGAAAATTAGATTTTCACAAACACCTCATTTATAGGAACTACAATTTTATAGCAAACTCATTCAAAGAAACTCTACAGAAGATTCTTTTTTTTTTTTTTTTTTTCAAAAAACCATGGGAATGGAACACATCAGATTTTTACTTTCTCTACACGTCCTATGTACATGGTGTATAGATGTACCTAAAAATTCGATACCGAGATTTCCCCGAAAATACAAATTTTGCGACCCCCTGAATCCAAAAAGAAAAGTATTTTTAGGAAAAGATCCTTGTGTGTGTTTGTGTGTGCGTGTGTGTGTGTGTGTGTGTGTGTGTGTGTGTGTGTGTGTGTTTGTTTGTGTGGACAGCATAGCTCAAAAAGGAAATGACCGTTGAATACCAAATTTAGTTTTAAATTCTTCCAAGGAAGAGACACGGAGATTTTTCAAGAAAATACCCCCAAACCCAACTACCCTTTACATGGAACTTTTTTTGAAAATTTTGCTTTTCTTAATAATTGCTCTTAAGATTTTGATTAAAATATCCAATATTAAAGATATTTACCTAACAAATAAAGTATACATCTTGAATTTTCTGGGAGTAGCCTCTGAACACTACTTCATTCTAGATGAATTTTACGGAATTTTGCATAACTGCTAAACCGTAAGAGATGGACAAAAACTTAGCACACACAAATGTAGAGCACGTTAAAACACACAATTTATGTTATATACATATTTTTCGTAGAGTAGATTGTTTTTGGTTTGAGCTATAAGAAACATACATTGTAGAGTTGTAGAGAAAGTCATAGGAATGGAACACACAAGATTTTTTAGAAAATGGATCTAACGTTTTTCATTAAAATGTCGTATATTAAAGATATCCTGGCAATTAAAATGTATATTCTGAATGTCCTCGGAATATCCCCTGAAGTCGTCTTCATTCAGTGTATACAGTCCTTTCTCTAAAAAAAAACTTTTGCTTTCTCTACACGTACCATGCATACAGAAGGTAGAGAAAGTGTATTCCACACAAAAACGTACATCATGCTAACCAAGATAAACACAAACAGAATTGGCCTTATTACTTGCTTCCTTGCAAGTAGAAGAGAAATAAGGGAATACAATAGACAAGCAATAGTAGAATATTTTTAAAGCTATGGCTATGTGAAACAATTGAAATTCGCTCCTCTTTTGCGTTTCCGGAAGTAAAACAAAAGAGATGAAACGAAAGCTGATTTTCCGTATAACAAAAGTTGATTAGTTTAAATTGGAAACCAATAACAAAGAATATCTCGGAAATGGCTAACACTATAGTGTTGGAAATGAACCATTCAGTACTTCGTCTCCGTTTATTCGTGGCTACGTGGTTGAAGCCTTGACATTAATCTCTCTAAATCACTGGCATTGTGAGTGGTACCTCAAGGATTGTGAGGCACTAAAGACATGCATCGGATTCCATTAGTTGAGGTAGGTAAGGAGGAGGAGACTCGGCGTTGAACCGGTGAGGTTATTATACGGGGCCCTCCCGGGAGGTAGACATGAGGTGAGTGAAGAAATCGGGCGGTTGGAGACAGGAACGACGTTATCAGCAATTACAGGGTGTCCACATTTATCAGATTGATTCTTCCAGGCTGTCGAACATTTTCGGATTTTGTACTTTTTGCGTCCTTTTACTTATAATTTCTACCTTTATGCTGCAGATTGGGTTTAATATAAAGATGGAGCAAAAGTCACTGGACAGTTGCTTAAAAGAAAACGAAAGTACCAGCAAGACGTAATACAGTAGGAAGTTTTAATTCGTTAAGTTGTTATTGCTGCTTCAAAGATATATTAAGGCAGACGCAAAACGTGTGAACTAAAAATAATTGTAAGTGTTGTTTGTATTTGTAATAAAACATAAATTCAATCTTTACTCAGTATCCAGTGCCTTTTTCGCCTCCCTGTATACAATGATAAAGTCATAAATGACTACTTAACTGGTCCTAATGGTCAAGTTAAATTTTTTTCGTCATGTTTTACTTTCCAAATACTCTTTGGGCACAGTTTACAGCTTATTACCTGGAAATTATTATGAGATCTTCGCAAGTATTCTTTTAAACTTGTTACGTTACGGATTTTAAAAATATGAAACAGTTCAGCTAAAAGTCATTATATTTCAGAACTCTTATTGAAAGGCGAAATTAACAAATGCGAATACAATTTGTTAAAATGAAGAAGTACCTAATAACAATTTCTTTATATTTGTAAACTTATCTCAAATTAAACATTTGATAGTGATAAGATCATAGGGTGCAAAGGATATTTCTTGTTATCATATAAAAGATAACCAATTATGAATAAAATAAGTAATATGTTAATAACGATTTGATAAAGCTTATTAAACCTTATGTGCACTATATGTTATCTTATGAATATTCTCTAAAAAATTAAAGAATAGAAAGCAGGAAAGAAAGAAAAAAGAAAGCTAAGAATTTATAAAATGAAGTGATGGTTGTGTATTTTCTTCATGATTTCAAATTTTAGAATTCCTCCCAATTCGTCTTTAAAGCTTGATTGTTATATCAGCCAACTAAATAGACGCCACAGAATTGGAAGCATTTATTAGAAGTATTTTATCATTCTTAAGAGAAAGTATATAGTAAAATTGGCATAATTGTATAGTAACAATGCAGTAAAACGATAATTTCTACAAAAGGTTGTCTGACTCTTGTTCATTAACTATGTTTATCTGGTTCTATAATAATGTTATGAAGTACTGTAGGGGAAAATGTCCTGTTAATGTGTGCCTTTTTGACATTTAAGATTACAAGCACATTGGCAGTTTCTAAACATGCAAAATATGTTATACTAACATTAGAGAACATTTAAATGCTGCTCGTTTCAAAATTCTTCCAAATGTTTTCTCATTCATGAATAGCAGGATAAAGAACTAAAACGTGAAGTTTTACCTCCAAAAATATGGTTCCTAATTTCGGGTTTCGTAATTTCCGGATGGAGATAAATTCTAACATTTATTGAGTTAGTAACATAGCCTTTTTCGCACGACATGTTTGTCTAAAAATTAGAGTGCTGCATAATTGTTGGTTATCGTGCAGATATTTCAGCCACAATAAAAAAACACGATACCGAAGTCACATTTTAAATTATTCCAAGTATCATCTTCGACACCTGCACAAAGCTCATGATACCAACGAAATCAACCAACGTTCTTAATCCAGATCTCCTTAGAGGTACCAGTTGACTACTGTTGATTGCTGCAAATGCATTCCTCATCCTCTTCATATTCAGATGATCGGTCTTTCAACAAAAATTCATCAAATTATCAAGGCTTGAGTCAAATTATTTCTAATCATAATTAAGCCGTTTCGTGGCTCTATGCTTCTTTCTTCTTCCCTTTCTCCGTTGATTCCGGCGCCCACGAAGGTCGTTTTTAATAGGCATCTAGAATAAAATCTAGAACATCTATTTAAACCTGACTCCAAATTACAGGTACCCGAAATTGAGCAAATTATTACTACCGCTATTAGGGACCATTACTGAGCGTAACCTAACTCTTTAACTGAGTAGTGAACGACTCATTTTGTCAGCCAGATACAAAGGGACATGTTTCAAACTACGGTTTCACATGAAATGCTTTCGAATTGCATCTTACCTACCTTGAGAAGTGAATAATGTTCATATTGGCCAAGATACAATACTGGCTGAGAAGAACGACACGTTATAGCAAGGCAAGGTAATTAAAAACTGATGTGTTACATTCACATGACTTTCTCTAGCTGCTCTACAAACAAGTTTCTTACAAAAGTTTATTCTTCTTTCTACACGATGTCAATCGAGATAAACATTAGCAGAATGTTCTTATTACTTAGTTCCTTGTAAATGGAAGGAAACTAAAGGAATGCACTATGCTACAGGGATAGTCAAATGTTTTAAAATCTGTCGTTACGCGATTGTCATTGCAAATCATTCTTTGCTTAGCCAGAAGTAGAACAAAAGAAAAACAGATAGTTCCTGTCTGATAAATGTATAAGTACTTTATAATTGAAACTAATAGCAAGGAATATCTCGAAAACGGTAAACTCCACGAAAAAATGTATATGTCATAAATTGTGCACTTTGTATAAATAAAGGTGTTAATTTATACGAAGAATATTAAATAACTCTTTCTTGATAAGATCTTAATATAAATAAAATAAATATATACTATTAAGTTATTATTATACTATGATTGCAATTTTTACTGAAGTCTACCTTCAATAAAAAAAAATATTAATAATAATATAAAATATACCAATGAATTTAAAGTTTAGATCTACATGTTTTGTGCAGTAAGTTTTTGTTTATCTCTTACGGTTTAATAGTTATGTAAAATTCAGCAAAATTCATCCAGAATAAACACGTCTTCAGAAGCTGTTCCCAGAAAATTCAAGATATACTTTTATTTATGATGGTTTTAATATGTGGTATTTTAATCAAAATCGTTAGCGCTAATTTTAAGAAAGACAAATGTTTTTAGAATTTTTCTACGTAAAGTGTAGTAGGGGTGAAGGCATTTTCTTAAAAAGCTTCATGTCACATCCTTGGAAGCTACCAAACTTAAATACCAAGTCAATACTGTCTTTTCGTTTCTGAGATATGTTGTCCACAGACATACACATTTTTTCTGAAAATTATTTTTTTTTTTTGGATTCAGGGCTCCTAAAACATGTATTTCCGGTGAATTTTTGGGAGGAATACAATATCTTCCTCTAACCAATATTACACTGTACATAAAGTACTAAAGAAAGTAAAAATACTACCATTTTTCAGTTCTCGCAGCTGAATCCTTCAACTGCTTCCGCCGGTCGTGTTCGGAGATGATAAAGCCGTTGGTCCCGTAGTGTAGATTTATGGCACGTAAAAGAACCTCAAGCCTGATAAAGAGGCCTCTGAGCAAAATTAAGTGGTCTTTCTCGCCCAGCATAGTATGGGACGCCGAGAGCATCAGTATATAAAGAGCGTCCATAAATAAAACGTCATTTCATTTCGGTGATGCAAGGCTGAATGTAGGATGAGAAGTACTTGTTTTCGCAAGTAAGAGCAGCATTGTAAACAATCTCCCTAGCCTGTCCTCTGAGGGACTTACCAGAGGAGAACTTAGGTGTTGAAGGTTCCTACACCATTATTAATAGTTCTCAGTTTTATATTCTTACAATAAACAGTACACTCTGATTTTTGTGGTCCCTCACTCCGCTTGCAATGCCCTGTCTCACACCAATGACAGAAACATCGCGATGCGCATGCGTGTCTGATGCCATATGTACATGTGGGAGAAAGGGGAATGACGTAATTGGCAATAATTGGGCCCATGACGTTCTGCGCAGCTTTTTCATTACCCTGACAGCGAGTAACAGAACCGACACCATGCTCACATTGACGCACTAGAATGGCCTTCCTACTGGTTTTTGAAGCCAACTAAAGAGTGCAGCACCAAGTAATGGAGATATTTAGTTACCCAGAACTAAGCAATCAACCAAAATATTGGTACTTTGCCCTACTGCTATGGATTAAAACAAATGCTTATACACTCTCGTCATAAATCTCTACCAGCAGTCCAATTAATTAACAGATCTGTTTACCAACATTTATTAAAGCTTACTAACAATGTTTTGAATAAATTAAGAATATTATTATGTTTCATTTAACTCTTTGGCGAACATTTTAACGAGCATATTTGACAATTCTTGCTTTGACAAGTGAAAGTCTGAAAAAAAATGAACCTTTTTCTAAAACACCTGACGTATTACACTCGCATTACTTTCCACATCTATTTTTTTAAACAATCTATTCTTACAAAACGTTATTCTTTTTTCTACATCATCCTAATCCAGATAGACATTAGTGGAAATGTTCCTATTACTTTCTTCCTTCTAAACAAAGGGAAATAAGGGAATACAGTGATAAAGCGATGTTCAACTCTTTTTTAAAACTTGCCGATATGTGAACATTGAAGTTCTGTTTGCAGAAAAGTTCGAGAAAAGTTACGTAGTTTTAAATGAAACCAATAACAATAATTACCTTGGAAACTGTCAATTTTACAACAAAATGTATCTGACATAAATGTTTTGTGCAGTAAGTTCTTGTCTATTTCTTACGGTTTGCTCGCTATGAAACATTCAACAAAATTCAACCAGATTGAACAGGTCTTCAGAAGCTATTTCCAGAAAATTAAAGATAAAGATTTTGTTTTTGATGCAAGTATCTTTTTATGTGGTATTTTAATCAAAATCGTAAAAACCATTTTTGAGATATACAAAAATTTTCAAGATTTTTCCTATAAAGGACCGTTTTGGGGTCGGTGGATTTTTTTGAAAACCTTCATGTTGTATCCTTGGAAGGTGTTAAACCCAAATGACAAATTTGAATCTTCATTTTTTGAGCTGTGTTGACCAAAGCCAGACAAGTATAAAACACAGACTTTTTTAAACATATTTCCGGCGAAATCTTGACATCCAATTTTTCTATACACTATGCACACTTAAAGGCATTAAAAGTACGCCTGGCACTGTGCTTTTGTTGAAAATGCGAACGTTTGACGGGGACTCGGGTCTTTCCATGATTTCCATCAGTGCAATTCTGATACAACTTGCTACGCGAGTAAGAAAGGGCAAAACCGAAGGGCAATGAACCCGATCACCTCTCTTCCCCGCTCGATGCTCCCTCAGAACAGGTTGACTTTATAAGTAGTGTGTTAATTGTTTCAACCGCGTGAGCGATTTACCTTGACATTTGAACTTCAATATGTAGCACAGAGAAACTTGAAACCTAATTTTGCATCACCCTGTGAGACAGGTGGCTATTGTCCCAATTAGAAAGTTTAGGGATTATCTGTTCGCAACTCAGAGCTTCATTTGTCGTAAGTTATGTTGCATTCCCTATCCTTCGTTAACGTGACCTGTCCAATGAGTTTTTAAGAGCATAGTAAACAGGTGAAAGACACAGGCGGAGTCAGCGAAAATACCCCGTCTTACGATAAGTATTTCTAGGCGTATTTTTAAAGTCTTTCACTGTATAGAGTACATGTAGAGAAAGCAAAAAATCTTGTATATTCCATTCACATGACTATCTCTATATCTTTGTAACAAATTGTTGTTAGTAAGTTTATTCTTCTATCTATTTCATGCTAATCGAGATAAACATTAGCAGAAACGGTCTTATCACTTAGTTCCTTACAAACAGAAGGGAAATAAGCGAATACACTAATCAAATGTTTTAAAATGAGATTGCTATGGGATTGAAATCGATTATTTGGTGGCCAGGAGTTGACAACTTCACGTATAAGTGTTTTAAAACTGAAGCCAATAATAAGAATTATCTCAAAAACGGTCAACTCCGCGAAAAAATATATATAAAACATAAACTATGTGTTTTAATGAGAACTACGTTTTTGTAAGTATTTGTCTGTCTTACCTTTACCAGTTTTGCAAAATTTCGCAAATTTCATTCAGAATAAATGTGTCTTCAGAGGCTATTCCGAGAAAATCCAAGATATACATTTTGTTTGTCATGTAAATATATTTAATATAGAACATTTTAACCAAAATCGATAAATCGATACCATTTTGAGAAAATCAAAATTTTCGAAAACTTTTCATGTAAAGGGTAGTTAATGGTGGTGGGGGGATGTTCTTCAAAATCTTCGTATCGCATCCTTAAAGATACTGAAATTAAATATCATGTTTGTTATTTAACGGACTTTTCGTTTTTTAGCTATACTGACCACACACACACACACACGAACATCTTTTTCGTTATAGAATATTTGGGTGCATTACAATCTATACACTATGTACATATGTAGTTCGTGAAGAGAAAACAAACATGTTGATAAGCAAATCAACTAATTTTCAAACTTTGATAAGCTAGAGAGTTAAAGCAGATAACGAATGAGATAGTACCACGGTAGCGTGTGCGATTCACGTTCGGAAGGCTCCGGTTTCGATCCGTGGCGATCCCCAGGAGTTTTTATGGCCTCGCTGGGTTTTCCAGGCGAAAGCTGGGATGGTTTCTCACCTACTCCGATTTCTTTTCCACCCTTCATTCTGTTTCGTTCTCACCTTTGAGACCTGCTTCCAGGTTCGTTGTGTAATGCGGTGCGAGAAGATACATGCTAAATGGAAAAAATTCCCATTGGGTTAGAAAATGTTAGGGACTTCTGCGCGACTCTGGCGGCCTCTCTACCTGCGGCATGTGGCCTCCTATGATGTCTTCACTTCATCCCATCTTCTTGAGGAGTTTAGCCACAATAAATCTACATAGGTCACATAGGTCACGAGGTGGTCCCTTCATTGTCTACCCTTGACATTTTAATAGCGCAGGTGGTGAATAACGCGTACTTCTTAATAAAATAAAAATTTTAAGTCCTATTGTTGGTACGTTCTCACTAAAACTTAACAAAATATAGAGTAAACGAAAAAGAAGTGAAAATCTGCTGATATTAAAAGTTTAGGTCCCTTAACTAGGAGGCTCTGTGGATATAAATGAAGCTAGTAAAATGTGAATAAAGTATTTTTCCTTCACACTCTGACCACTGTACGGCTGTTCGCGCGCC
The DNA here is from genome assembly GCA_030762935.1 of Hymenopus coronatus. NCBI lineage: Eukaryota > Metazoa > Arthropoda > Insecta > Mantodea > Hymenopodidae > Hymenopus > Hymenopus coronatus. Next base: position 47,188,692 of record CM060885.1, on the reverse strand, counting down.
AGCTGCCGCAACTGGCACTCCGCTGAAAGAAGTATAAACTAAACAGGTATAATTAAAGCATTTTCATTTATAGTTCCCTTGCGGTTTTTTGTGTGCGCTTGGAGTCGCTATTTATTTACATAGTGATATGTTCCATGGTCTGTCATTGAACAGTGGCGCTGTATTGCTGTGACCCAAGTGTACGCAAGGTCAATATAGGCGATCTATACTATTAACGAACATCCGCTCTCCCTTTTTAAGGTTCTAAAATGGTTGCTTTATTTATAATAAACCCTCTACTGCCTACATTTCAAAGTTTTACACGCAGCTTTGTTGTGTTTTTCATTTATGGTGTTTAAACAGAGATTCGTATATGTGTGCTTGTAATATCAATAAATACTTATGTACTTTAAGTTACTTGCTGTTTTAGGATGGTTCGATAAACTGTCAATTGATAGTTTTCACAATTTGATGAACCAAAATGTTATGTGATTTTCATAAAAGAAGGCTACTCTGAGACTTTCTGCAAAGTGCTGAAAGAGTTATCCAAAATTCCCAGTATAAGAAGCATTCCTTCACACAAAAGACATATACTGCGTGAAGGAATCAATTAAGCTAAAATAATAGAATGTCAAATAGACAGAGACCTTTAAGTGTAACTTCCTGCAGGTTAAGGCAATCAAAGTTTTACGGAGAGTATCAAAATCCTAAATGAGTAGTGAAGGGCTCCTGACCCCTCGGTTGAGTTTGACTTAATTCTAATAATAATGTTCATTTCTTTCAATGATAAGCTCTGTTCTGGAGTTGTAATGCCATTTACGACAAATATTAAACATTCTGCTGGCGTGGAGTGAAGTTTATGACTCGGTAACACGTATTGGTTCTTGTAAAACGCCACGAGGTTTGGATTGCACTGGATCTAAAAGTATCGAGAATAAGTGGATGTTTACCGTACTCTGAACTTGAAAAGTTTACTATAAAGCAAAAACAATGTAGCGCCATATGAGCTGCGAATGCCCCTTATCCTGATACTGGATTCTGTATAGGATCTTAAATACAAAGTAATTTTTTATCATATAACAGGGTTGAAGGAGTAGAACCAGATGAAAACATTCAGTGTCACAATTGGGATTTTAACTATGTATCTTCCGCTTATCGAGGGGTTTCTGTGCTATCATGGCAACATGCCGACAGAATATTAATTCCCCAACTGTCTAGCACTTTTTTCTGGTAATCCAAACATCCAATCGAAAACAATTTTTGAAATCGCATACCTTAATGACGACCTAATAAAATATCGGGATTTATTGTTAACTAAGGTCAACAATGACAGCATTATACAAGCTAGAGGATGACAATAAAGATTGTCGAAACGCGTTCAAGCCACCAGCATCAAATGTAGTGGAGCAAGTGTCATTAATGAATGTTCAAGCTTGCACAACATATTATAATAGTTTTTAGTATACTGTTAATAATGATAGTGTTCTTTTTAACACAATGCCTCGTGTAGGACAAAGTTGGGAAATAGAATAAGATTGGGAAATGCAATGACATAGCCGGGAAACAACCTCAATGGAAAGTGGAAGCAAGATCCGCGGTTCAAATCCCGGCTATGACATTGAATTTTGCACTCAGTTTTTCTCTTTCCAATCTTTATCCTCCACGCGGCATTAGAATTAGGATTAGTCAGGGATGGGACACCCAGGACTCTGGGGCAGAGCACCAGACGTAGTCCCTGTGGCCCTTTGCTATTTATGTGACCCCATTGAGGGAGGGATGAGGGAAGAGACCAAAGGGTGACTAGATCTGGATGACGACGATTGCAGCGATGGATGGAGTCCCTATCGGTTACAGCTGAACGCTTCTAATGCCGCCTTAAGCCCTGCGCACGACACTGACCCTTCCTGAGCCCTCATAGGGAACCCTGAAACCGGAAGGCGGGTACTGACCGAGTGTTTCCAGGATAACCTTTTACAATGCGTAATCCATCCAGGCATAAACCGCCGAACATCGTCGCCTGTTCCTTTAACCCTGAAAGAGATGATTAAGAAATGATGACATGAGGAAATGCTGAACCGAAACATTCAGGTGATGAAGTGAACCTACCCAGGACCCGTGGAAACCTCCGAATAGAACCCATGGGTCAGGGAGACCGGCTGCGGGAATTGAACCCACGATGTCCCAGATGCAGGCCACAGACGAGTCATCCCGCTCGGTCCCACACGGTATTTATCCATATAATAGTTTTTTTATTGCAGTTCCTATCGTAGTAACAATTAACCTAAAGTTGATTTCGCACCTGATATAACTAGTCAGTCTTGTTGAGCATGCAGTTTCCCAAACTTAGCCAGATTCTTTCTGCCTCCTGAAATGAAGATTCACATACATCGCTAGCAACCTGCAAATGAACGTTAATAATAATCCAGAGCAAATTTTTGTGCTGGCGGTTCGTTATCTTCCATTCTGTGAGCCGCCATCCAATTATCTTTGAGCGCAGCTTCCTACTCCTGCTTAATAATTTTCTTAGCATGTTTGTCGGGTTCATGTTTCGATGTAGTTTCTAGCCTGCCAGATGTTAGTCTTTCTGAAGCAGATTTTGCAGGTAGGGCTGAGGATAGCAGTTGGGAAAGAGCGGAGTGGATGAGCTCTAGTACTGTCAAGGAGAGTTTGTGCGGAGCTGAGTACTTCTAACAGCGTAACATTAAAACTTCGAAACATCTACAAGGGTCATCCAGAAAGTAACGAACGATTTGGCATAACTAAATAACAAAGAAAGATATCAACACAAACCTTTATTTGCAAAGTTACAGTACCTTACTCTGTTTCTCAGCGTAATCGCCATTGCTATCAAGGCACTTATTGTCATGTGGTAACAGTTTTTTTAATGAAGATGTTCTCTTCCACTGCTAAAGATATAAGCCATGATGTCACTCCCACCTTGAAGTATTAATCGGCTAGGAAATCTTTTCCACCCAAAAAGTTATGTACGGTGTCCAAAGTAAAACACCGATTATTCTGAATTCCATAATTTCCACTCTTCCATAATAATTGATAAACTTCCACTGCGGTCTTTGTCTTTACACGTTCTCCTTTAATTACTCGTAAATTATGCCCATTTCCTCATGGAAGAGTCGTTCATTGCATTATAACCATATACTTGTTTTATTTGTCCATAAGATTTGATTGGCCAAACGTTTAACTGACGTTGGAAACCAGGTGACAGTAAAGGTCTTGACGGAATGGAGGTACGTTGAGAAATAGAGTACGGCACTGTAACTTCGTAAATAAGGCTCTGTGATGATACACTTCGTTATTATTTAGTTATGCCAAATCGTTCGTTACTTCTGAATGACCCTCTATTATTCATTGCTTAACATTATATAACCGCTGTAATAAAATATTGGAAATGATGGAGAGTTAATTACTCCCTAGATACTTAATAGGTATGTATACTCCGGTGCATAAGAACTTGGATATCTCTTTGTGTTGGAACTAATTAATCCTTGACTCACCCTCTGCAAATGTGACCAATTCTTTTTCCATAATTCTGAGCACAATTCTAGTCCTAGGATTGGCAGGGTACCTCTCCTAAAATATGGCCGAACTTAAACCTTAAATTTTCATCAACACTGCGGTTTCAGGGTTGAAGGACCTGGCGACGGTTCTCGACGGGTTGCGGCTGGAAGGTGTTTGCGCACTGTAGAATTGTATACTTAGATTCGTGGGCCCACTATGTGAGATCCAGCCTTAGGGTGTTTTCGGGCTAGGGATCCTTCGGGAAGCCTTTGGGTTGGAACCCGGGCGAGACCGAGGCGTTCAATCTTGAACCGTTAGGGATTCCGTTCATACTTACACTCGTTGTCATGCGGATGTGGTCGTCCTGCGGATATCTCTTCTCATTCTTCCCTCCTTGGCGTTATGCAAGTCATAAAGTGCCTCTACCTGAGGTGCTCTGCCCTAGTGGCTGGGGATCCGGTCCATGCATACACACGTCGTCGTTATATGTTGGATTGATATGCGAGGGTGTTTTGAATCGTGTGTAAGGGGTGCGTTGAGTAAAAAGGAACAAAGGTTATCCTCCCAAAATAAGTTTTCTGGTTTTCATTCAGGTCTTTGCCCTCATTCCTACCTCCCTGGGGTCGCGTAAGTTGCAAAGGGTGAAAAGGGACTACATGGTGTTCTCTGCCCCAGTAACTGGGGATTCCGTCCGTGAATTAATCTTAATCGCTATAGTCGAATAGAACGGTACTTTAAATTCTAATAGTGTATTACAGCTATATAAGTACGCCAATTCAGCTTGACCTTTAGAGTTTTTTGTAGCAATTAATTCACTGATTAATAAGTTTTGTTATAATATTCACTCCTATCTAAAGAATTATTCCCTAGTTACATTAACACACGTTGTTCTAAGTACCAATTAGCGTAATTTCAAATTTGTTTGCACTGTTGTAATTTGATAACTTTAAAGTATGCCGGGACTAAGTCTTTAAGTGAAAATTACATTTTAGAGTTTTGAATGATATAATTATGTTTTAGACCGTAAAACATTATGGCCAAACATGTTCGCAGCCCGCCATGTTTAAAAGCTCAGCGATACGCCTAAATTACTGATGACTCCATTTTAAGCCTGGACTTGCACATTTCTTCTTTCTTCATGACTTTTTTCTCAGTTTTCCATTTTGTGAATGAAATGCATTGCTTGCATTTCAGTTTACTTTTATTTGAGTGCAAATTTGCATTCATAATCTCCAATGAGCTACATGAAATTTCAAAAATGCATTTTATGATTGCTTTATTCATCAGCTCATAAAACAATTATCCTGAAAACGAAAAAAAAATGTTAACAGAATATTCATGAAAAGGATCAATAATATCTATTTCAATTACATATTTAAATTTGTTTTCACTGTATTAAAGAATCAAAAAATATCACGGCCATACCTGCCTAATAAATCTGAATACACAAAGAAATTTTAAAAAGGTTTAAATGTTTAGCAAATGAAAATTTTAATTCTATTATTTGAAAAATTAATTGAAATAGATATGTGAGCTTTGGTACAAACATGTATTTATATACTTATATTTAATATAGTGCGACAGTTTTAACAAAAATAGCTTTTAAATTAAGAAGCTAAAACTGCAGTCCCAGTGTCTCTTTTGGGTATTTGAACACAACACTAGAACTAAATGTGGATTAAAAATTAAATTAAACATCCTGGAATATTCGCTTAGGAAAAATTTATATTATCCAGGCTTGTTGCAATATTTTCCTAATACATGTTACATAATGTATTCCAGTCAACTGTGTGGTTATAAGATGATTAACATGTGTCCAAATTCCTTCCGGAAGAAATTAGGAAGCTCATAAACAAAATCTCGTAGAGGTGCACGCCATGGATCTTCTATGCCCTGTGTTTTATCATAACTTCATTCCAATAATTTAATTGTTGAGTTACTAAATACTCATACATCAGATGGTTAACCTAGCCAATGAGTCGCAGCATGGTCTTCAGACCAACACAAGTTTCTACAAAAACCCATTAGACTATCGACGAACTCATAATTCAGTCATAATATTACATGCATTTATAAAAATTAATCGTTGTCATAATGTTTTATTGAATTATATAATATTAAATAATGAAAAATGGCATTGCTTTTTAATCTTGGGTTTCTTGAAATTGTGTTTCCAATTTACTACTCTCGTTTGGCTATGTGCCATCAAACAAATAAAAGTGTTCTTTCTAGGAAGATTTAAAATCACTTATTAAGTCCGTTAGTCTGTAGTTCACAAGAGCTGTGTCTTTGTTGAAACGTATAAACACCGCTACGTGACTTTTTGCCATTTTGGCTTTACCATTATACGAAAGCACCTTTATCTCTGTTGCACTCTAAGCCGGAGCTTATTAGGCCTGCATTGTGTTCCGTTCGGAAGAAGTGGCCATAATTTAAACGTAGGAAGAAGGAGCCAGAAAGCAGAGAGCTTTGCTTTTGTCGCAGAGTTGCCAGGAATTGGAGAGAGGAAAGCTGACCCAGATTTACTCAGCGTCGCAGAATCGCTTAGCGCTAACCTCTCATTAATCGCCATATTGATAAAGTGCACTCAATAGAATATTTGGGAAATACATATTCTTTCCGGATAGCGTTTCTCTTGGATGATGTCTACCTGCTACAATCCAAATTTTCAAGGGGAGATCCCAGAAAGATTGTGGATGAGAAATTGCAATTTTGTTTGTTATTATTATGTAGTTCATGAGATGGGTTACTTCTGGGCGTTATTTCAGAGCAACGGCTCCCAACCGGTGTGCCCCGGCACCCTAGGGTGCCGTGTGATTGGCTAAGGGGTGGCGCGAGATATTGAGATACACAAAACAAAAAACGCCTTCTACTGAAGTCTTAAGTTTTGTAAGGTCTTGAAATAAAATAATTAAAATCCATTACTCTCATGCACGGCAGATGGTGATAGTGGTCGATTCATTTCAATAATTCAGTTATACTAGTATCCCACAGATGGCATTACAGCTATACCCTGCCGAACATTCCCGAGACTACTCGCTTCCTCACGAACATTCCCGAGACTTCGACATGAATATATAAAAGTGTACGCCGCTTGGCGCTTTCAGTTGTCTTCACAGTGTTTAGCTATGGTTAAGTTCATTGTTAAACGTAAACGCCAGGACAGTAAAAGTGAACAGTCGGCTCCTACCGCTTGCTTTAAGAAGCCAAATCTTACAGTTTCTCCCGGACCGTCGAATTCACCACATAAAGAAGACAAACGAAAGAAAAGAACATACCAGGACAGTTACTTAGCGTATGGATTTAAGTGGAATAACAACGAGGAAAACCCTATCCCTGTGTGTTTAGTTTGTGGCGAAACACTTACAAACGAGGCCTTGGTACCTAGCAAACTGAAGCGGCATCTTGCAACAAAGCATCCTAGTGGGTCACAGAAAAGTGTAATGTATTTTTCACATATATTAGAAGGGGAGAAGAAAACAGCTGTTCGAATGGTAAAGAGAATGACCATAGGCGATACTGCTCTTGAAGCCTCATTTAAAGTAGCAGAACTGATAGCTAAAAAAAGGAAACCTCATACTCTTGGAGAGGAAATCATTGGCCCTACATGTGAAGTTATAGTTTCAACAATACTCGGCGAAGGAGCAGCTAATCAAATTTTGAAAGTTCCTCTGTCCAACAACACAATCAGCCGCAGGATATCTGAAATGTCATGCAATATCAACGAGCAAGTCACGGAGAAAATAAAAACTCATAGAACATTTGCTTTGCAAGTAGATGAGAGTCACGATATTGGCGACAAACCGCAACTCCTTGGTTTTATCAGATATATTGATGAAAAAGATATTAGTGAACAGTTTCTGTTCTGTAGACCGCTGGAGACTACAACCACAGGCCATGATATTTTCGTTTCTATTAATTCCTATCTCAATGACCATGGTCTTTCATGGAAAGACTGTTGTGGTATATGTACAGATGGTGCACCATCTATGTCTGGGAAAATTAAAGGTTTTACTGCCAGAGCTCTCAATGAAAATCCATCCATTATTATAACTCACTGTTTTCTGCATAGAGAGGCATTAGTCGTGAAAGCGGGTAATGAAGATTTTGCTGAAGTGTTTAACCAGGTTGTGAAAATGGTGAACTATATGAAGTCTCGACCTTTAAAGTGCAGAATTTTTTAGCAGTTATGTCGCGCAACGGATGCAGCTCATACCTCTTTGTTACTTCACACAGAAGTAAGGTGGTTGTCGCGGGGTCGTGTATTGAACCGGTTTCTCGAACTTAAAGAACAGGTAAAAACTTTTTTTAAGGATGAAAATCAAGACACATTTCATGAGCTCTTACTAAGTGATTCTTGGTGTTTTGAACTGTCGTATCTGGCAGATATTTTTCATAAGCTGAATGAACTGAATGTTTCGATGCAGGGTCGACATGAAACAATAATCTCCTCAACCAATAAAATGAAAGGTTTTAAAAGAAAACTTAGTTCTTGGAAGTCTGCAGTTCAAAAAGGAGACATGTCGAACTTTCCATCTCTTCTTAATGTGGCAGGAGATAAAGATCTGGGTAAACTGAAAGACTGCATTTGTGATCACTTATCAAGATGCAATAGATGCGTACTTCCCAAATATTTTCACTACGAATCTCGACTGGGTTGTCTCACCATTTGATTTCGTGGATAGTGCAGAGGAAATAGATTTCACTGCTTGCGAACGAGATGAATTTATTGATCTTTGCGCTGATTCCACACTCAAAGGTAAGTTCACCAAGAGTGAGGCGTCGGTGGCTAGTTTTTGGCTTCAACGGAGAGAGGAGTACCCTAACCTAATGAAGAAAGCAATTAACGCACTTTTGCCCTTTTCAACATCCTATCTATGCGAGCAAGCCTTCTCTGCTATGGTGACAATAAAATGCAAAGCAAGAAATAGACTGAATAACCTTGAGGATGATTTGCGTGTTTCACTGTCAACTGTAAGACCCGACATCACATAGCTGTGCTATAAGCATCAATCACAAGTTTCACATTAATCATTAATCGAACAAAATTTATTGATGTATTTTTACTCAGTGATTGTAGTAAAGTTTACTGTATTATGTTATGGTGTACGTTATTATTATATAATATTTCAATAAATTAACATATTAAGCTTAATTTTCTTTTAGTTCAAGGAAGGGTGCCCCTGGTGTTTAATGTTATTCCCAAGGGTGCCGTGAACTTCAAAAGGTTGGGAAACACTGTTTCAGAGTGTAACATGACATCCTATATGACGTCACTTGTATATTTACTGATTCAACAATTCAACTCGGCTAGTACTTCCAAAAGCGAAAGATGGTGTGTCTAAGAAGTTGCCTAGGATGGTTCTCGCATTCAGTCTGAATGCGAGAACCATCCACATCGTAGCAGAGACGGCGGTCTCTATGGTATGTCCTACATAACCTCTTTCGTACTGTGTTTTGTTTCTGTGTTTTGTTCCTGAAAGCTGTAAGCAGCATACTTATCATCGCTAGCGCAAGGCAACATGAATTTGTCGGCAGTGTGTGCTGTAGCTCCCTTTTGAGAATTTAGATAAAAACATTATCTTTGTGGGGTGAATTGGCGTTGAGGAACTGAAATAAAGTACTTTATGCAAGAAATATTAGCATACTTATTTTACATTTTTTGTTTAGGATATTGCAAAGCACGTTATTTGGTCTTTGATTTATGGATAAAGTCGTTACCATTTTAGTACTCTAGAAACTAAAGTCGTGCTTGCTAGGCAAGTTCTCCATCATACTTGAACTACATTTCTCTTACAACTAACACAAAACAATGACCTCATAGCACATTTTGAAAATTATTCAGTACTCCCGATGAGTTTGAAAAATTCGCGTAAGGTTTCTGAAAACGTGGGGAAAATGGGTAAAGAATTATATCAACTGATATTATCGAATAATTAATAGGGGCTATTTTACTATGTTAAATGCAAGTCAATAAACCGCCTGATAACATTTTAAATAGCTTGTATTGAATTTTACACCTGTTATACAATACAAAATTAAAATTATAATACGTACATTGAATTAATATTGCAAATAATGCAATTGAAGTCGTTACTGTTGTTACGATGTTTATTCTTTACCAATGTTCAAACACATTTTACTTGTATTTATGGAGATTATTATTACAAAACCACCTTAAATGTTATAACTACTTCAAATAATTTTTAAAATATATTACAGACTAGAATAAACAGGCTGTGAAATAAGTTAAACGTTAACTATAACGACGCAGTCGTTTGAACATGTTTATTTCTTACACTGAATTAAAAACTCCATTGCAGGCATGGAGTTGATTCTATCAAGCTAATGCCCGGGAGAAGAGATTATAACATCTTTAGTTCTCTCCCTGTGTCCTATAAAGGGTAGAGATAAAAATAAACCTGAGTTTCACTTTTATCGAGTTCATATTTTTACTTCCTCTCAGCTTACTTTATGGTAGAGGAGGTACAACCTGGATTTCACCTGAAGTTTACATTTTTATATCATTTCAGCTCTGCAAGAACAGAGGTCTATGTGTGAGCACGTCTTAATGCAAAAAGCATTGCTCACAAGTGACAAATCAAATAATAGCCGAATTTCGTATTTAAAATATACAGCATTAAAACGTGGAATGCTACTACAAAGAATATTCACCTCAAACAACCTTTAAAATAAAACATTATTTCATTAAAGCCTTACAATGGTTTTAATGGACAATGTCACAGATGTGATGTCAAAATGATGAAGAAAACGTATATCTGAAATGTTTTCCAAACACCTACATGAAAAACAAAATGCCAAACCAAAATAGGTGCAGCGTTAACCATTTCTGAAATGCTCTTCATTGTTTGTCTGTTACTTATACCACTGTCCCAAGCAATTTAGACGAGAAAACTCTCTGTTTATGAGTTGTAGTTTTTTAATATTAATTTTGGGAGACTCGAACTTCATCTCCATTTAGATAAATAGGACATTCAAAAATGTATTTAGTTCATCTCCATATAATCAGAAGATGAAGAAATTTATCTAGTTCTCATTTTACTTTTTTCACTTTTACTTACTCTTGAAGGTACGTTAATCTCTATCAATATGAACCATGTGGAAAGGCAGAGTCAGACTGAAAAATACACTACCATAACCGGGATAAGTTTTTTATATAAACATGTGCACATAAAGTAAATCATGGTGAGCACATATTTACACAGATTTTAAACAGCTCACCAATATTTCAGCCCACAAATATCATATTATTGTATCGCATTGGTAATTACGTAGGATAAATAATATATCTATTTTGTCAACATTTTTATAAGTAGTTGTATTTTATGTAAACAGAAACTAACGCTAGACTTTTATTATATATTCCAAATCATGCATCCTAGGGATTGCTAACAAATAATGTAGTCTTGTGGATTGTATAGTATTACAGAGCTGGTATCATTTTTTCGAATGTGTATAATTTTAACATCCTGGATAAAAGTAAATTTTAATGTGAATAATTTACATAAAATGTTTTAACATAAATATTAACATGTGCTTAGATAGCTTCATAGATGTTACGCATCATTCTTTTAGGTGTTGGTTTCACTTTCTCAAAGCCAAAAATGTACGAATTTAAAATATATCAAATGTGTGAATAATCTTTTGACTTTATAGTTTAGTGTAGTATAAAATATAAACGCAACATTTCAAAATATTACTATAAATAACATTGCATACTTGTATAAAATTCGTCCCTGCTGAACTATATCTACATGTGTATTGAAGGAAATTTCAGGGAACTATTGTTTATTTTTTCGAACAAAAAGTAAGCTCAATATTATTTTGATTAGAATAGTGTGTTCGATTTCCCCTTAAGTCAAGTAATATGATTTAAATAGCAGGCTTATCTGTTGATTTCCTTCGCTACATTAATGAGGTTGTATCATATGTGTGGCCGATTGACACTGATTATACACCGTAAAGGAAATACCTGTAAAAACGTAAAGTTGTAACTCCTAATGCCTTAAGCTATGTTGTGTATGAGTGTATAAAGAAGCACGAGCGAATGTCCAAGTTTCATAGAACTGCTTGCTACTGATAATTTTTCTAAATGGTACCGTTGTGTCGACCCCGCGCTGCTGCGGCAACTTCTTCGGCTATGCTGTAGACAGCGTAGTATCGGGTCAGGTACAAGAGGTAAGATAATTTATTACAAATTAAGAATCATCAAAATTCCCATTGGGGTTTGCTGAAGTTTTAAAGTGTATAGCCAACCAAAATCATAAGAAAGAGAGAGTAAGAGACAAATAATCTAAATTGAACAACTTAGAATTTTCCACTGTAATCTGATGCTCATATGTGCTACCTAGCCTAATGGAGTTTGTAATTGGTCATGCATCAAACAGACAAATGAAATTGATAAAATATTTCATAGTTTGGGTTCCGTTATTTCAATGACGCATAAACTAGTTATTATATGGTTAATATAAATTGTTTAATTAAACTTTAGCAGTTATTCTGAGAAACATTAAAGGAGTCATCCACTAAATGCTTGGCAGAATCTAAACAAAAAAACAAACAAAAACCAAAACAAAACATAAATATTACTTCCGTTTACTTCTCATTTTTAGGTGTGCTTCAAGGTTCTTAAGAGTATAGTAGTGAGGGAGATGGCTCGAATGCAGATGTTAGAAAACGTTATTCATAATATATTTGTACATCTCTTCAGTTTTTATTATTAAGTCTTGGAAACGTTTCCAATTTCCTCTCTAGAGAATTAAATAATTGCTGTCTTTGTTATAGGTTTTTATTTAAATATTTTAAATCATTAATAGATTTTCTTTTCAAACTTATAATCAGTTTAACACGTCAAATTTGATATAACCGTTATTACTGTTTGTAGCACGCATGTACAATTTACATAGTAGATACAGAAGGTATTGCATTCCACCCAAAAATTCGATAACGAGAGTTCACCGGAAATACATCTTTTAAGGTCCTCAAAGGAAAGATTACGCTTTATGAGCATTAGAGCACCACCAGAACTTTAGCTCCCTTGTTTGACCTCTCTGGCGGCCCTGGCAGTGGAATGAGTCATCGAGTTAGGGACCTGTGCGTCTCTGTGGCCTGTCTGTCTGTGGTCTATGGCCTGCTATGGCTCCCTCCTCCTGGACGTGTTAGCCACAATATGCTACGTAGATTGCAGTGCGGTGTAGTTCCCCTCTGTTCTTAATTAAACAATACATTATTTGCAGATTCTTATACATCAGCGGTTATATCTGTCGAGCTCTCTTCACTCTGTTTTAACCCGAGAAAAGCTTTTGAAACATGCTGTGCAAATGTAAACTATCAGCAGCCGTGTCATATGCAGCAGGTCATAAAATATTAAAAGCCGTTTGAAAGCTTTCTGCTATGTAAATTTATTCCCTTCAGCCGCACGCAATTAAAAAGGACCTCTTTGATGCTGTACGTGCGGCAGAGTACGTAGAATGACAATACTGACAACCGTTTTTAGCTTTAGCTTGTTTCCATGTAATATTCAATGTGTTACTTTCCCCTTCACGATGCTGAATTACGATATCTTCTTTACAAATAGGCATTGACAGGCTGTGCAACGACGGAAAGGGATTTTACACAATGCAAATATATTAGATTTATTGTGGTTTTTGCAAATTCATAACACAGGTTCTGTTTCTGGACCACCATGCTCTTATTTCTACTACGTTGTTGAAATATAGTACTAATTGAATCACCAGAAAGGAAATTTTAAGAGCAATTGCTGGATACTCTGTGTTATATTATAAAACAAGTGAAGGATTAAGTGAAGAATTCATTTACTTAAGTTAACAGAGAGGATCAAACAGAATAAAACAATTTTTTATTGTTTCCCCTTTAACATCTAAGGACATATCGGGGACTTTGCATTAGAAACAACTCGTTGTCTGTAGGTTCTTTACATTGGGTTTAAATCATTTTATATTCCTCAAACACACACATTCACTCTCACATACAAACTTCCAGACTCTGTGGGGGATAGGGAATAATTCTGGTTAAAGAAAAATCCCCCACCCCAGCCGGGAATCGAACCCGGGACCTCCGGGTGAGAAGTGAAACAAAATGGATGCATGTACAAAGGATGAATAAAAAAGATTCTGTAAAATAGTAGCTGACTGTTCCAGTCCTCCTCCGTGGTCTGGGGATGACACGCTAGCCTCTGGTCTCCGGGATCAAACCCGGGGGAGGGCATTGATTCTTCTTTTTCTTTTTTCGTTAAAATCCTTAGTATGCCTTCCTTTGGAAGGGAAGTAAAGCTGCTGTATTCCTGTCGTAGATTTAAGGCACATAAAAGAAAGAGTATCTCAGCAAAATTAAACGGTTTTCGTTCCCAATATAGAACGGGGCGCTAAGAACCGCAGCAGTTAAAGAGTCCATATTTTATTTTAATTTAAAAAGCCTAATAGAAACTACTGTTGAACATTTCATGCCAATAATAATTGATTTCTTGGATTGGGTATGCCAGAAAGGCTACTATAGAAATTTGAATATTTTATATAGGTCTACATATTTTGTTGATCGTTTTTATCTACTTTTATTGTCTACCCCAGGCTGCTCCAACATAGCTCGGAGCCCGGTTAGACGGGACGATGATAGGCACTTATCTGTTTTTTCTGTTACTTCACTAAATTCTCATTGCAGTCGAACTACCCTTGTAGCCTCTCTCGTAGAATGTACTGAATGAAAACGCATGTGGTTTCAAGAACAATAAAACAGTATATCTCTTACTAACCAAATCGCTCGCACTCGCTAATATATTCGCTTAAGTAGCAATTGAAGATTTCGAGAGAATTCTAGAATATTCTGCAGGTGAGAAGAAATAAGATCAAGAAGAATCCTGCTATCTCTCTCATTCTGATGAAGTTTGATAAGAGACACACTCATCCGCTTATCTCTTCATACCGCCAGTAGGTCGGTCGTTCCTTCGGTGATAAGGTCCATAGCTGCCTTACAATATGAAAAATGTCACACGGAATATTCTGCAGCACCAGAATAATCATAAATTATTATTCTGACTGTACTGTATTTTACAACAAAGTTATGTTAGCTAATAAAGTCTATCGCTCCACAAAGTAAATGACGATGGTACTTGTATTACTTTTAATTACATTTTTGTCAACTTTAGCCTATACAAACAACATGCCACATAGTTCTATGAGCTCGGACCAAAGAGGAATTTCCTTTAGGAGTAACAAGGATGAATAAAAGGAGCATGTCTCCTTTAGATCTAAGGAAATTCGAGACATTTTGCTTTCATCTTACGTCGCGCCGTCCTTTTCTCTGTGATGTAATACGGCAAATTCCTGTCTGGCGCGTTTTCCTCTTTCATTCTTTTTTTTAATTTCTTTTCAATAGTTTGTTCCTTTTAAGTCTTGGGAAAGACGTAGGATATTATGATAAGTACTAAAGCGAAAATCCATCCAGCGTTTCATTTCGTTCTCTGTCACTTTGTGGCAACACGAACCCATGTTGCAAACACAAACAGATTTGTAAGAAAAAAATAAGGTATTGACATTTTTTTAAGCTTTTCTACTCTGTCGATCTTGTTCCTTTTTATAACTCTTTAATATGCACACACTACGTTTATAACGATATTCTATCGTCAAATTTTGTTTGTTAAAGAAAATAATGCAATGAAACAAGGCTTCTTAATGTCATACTTTTTATTTCTTTAGTCAAAGGTAAGCATATAAGAGCGGCAGAAGAATGAATACATTTTATATCATTTTAATTTTATTTAACTAGAAAATCGTAAGAAATAGACATGCATCTGCTTCAAAACTGGAACATACAAAGGGGCCCAAATAAATGTTCTCATAACATCACCTCTCCCACTTACCGTATTTGGAAAGGGTACTGCATTCATTAAAAAAGCTATACCAAGATTTCACTGCAAACACTTTTTGGGGGACACCTGAGTAAAGCATTAAAAGAAAGTCATATGTCACAAATACCAAATAAGGAATTTGATATTCATGTTTAGTATATTATTCAAAAGATGCGACATGAATATTTTGAAGAAACAATCCCAACTCCAGCTACCTTTACATGAAAAGTCTTTAATTCTTTTTTTTAAAAAAAAATTACTCCCGAATTTGGCTAAAGCCATATATTAAAGCCAATAAAACTTACATTTTGAATAGCCTATCAAGGCCACATAGGTCCTAAGAAATGTTGTATAATGTATAACTAGCATATGTTAAACGAAAATGTATTACATACAAATCTGATGTGTTCCATTCACACGACTCTGCTACCTGTTCTGCAAACAAGCTATTCTTACAAAAGGTTATTTCTTTATCTGCATTATGCTAATCGAGATAAACATTAGCAGAAAATATCTTATTACTTGCTTTCTATTAAGTAGAAGGGAAATAAGGAAATATACTAGACTAAAGCGACAGTCAAATACTTTAAAAGCCGGTCGTATGCGAACAATTGAAGTTCGGTTCGCTTTGCGTTACCAGAAAAACAAAAGAGAGATAAAACGAAAGGTGATCCTGTCTAAGAATATACCTAGTTTAAAACTGAAACCAATAATAAGGAATATCTCGGAAAAGATCAACTCTACAACAAAAATGTACATAAGATAAATTGCGTATTTTAACGAGATCTACATCTTTTGTATAGTACGTTTTTACCTATCTCTTATGGTATATGAAATATGCAAAATTCAGCAAAATTGGTCTAGAATATACAGGTATTCAGAAGCTATTTCCAGAAAATTCGAGATATACATTCTATTTGCGATGTAAATATCTTTAATATACGGCATTTTAATCAAAATCGTTACAGCCATTTTTGAGAACATTAACATTTTCTACATTTTTCTATCTAAATACAAGTTACTGTACAGTATCTAGGGTAATTTTCTTGAAAATCTTCGTATCGCACCTTTGGAAGATACCGAAATTAAATACCAAGTTTGGTATTTAACGGTCTTTTTAGTTTTTGAGCTATGTTGACCACAGACACACACCCACACACACGCACACACTCGGACCTTGTTCTATAAATACTTTTTGGGATACAAACCAGACAAATACTAAACGTTTTACTTAAATAGATATCCTCCAAATATATGACATGAAGGCTTTCATCAATATTAACTCACTAAACCATCCTTTACAATGAAAGGTTTTTAATAATTTTAATTTCATAAAATCCGTTTGCTTCTTTATTGAAATACCATATCTTTAAGATATTTTCCAAACTGATGAAAATCATATCTTGAATTTTATACCCTTTGAACATCTCTTTGGTAAATTTTCTGTGCATAACAGATAAACCGTAAGATATGGAAAAAAATTACTACATAAAGATGTATATAATTTAAAAACACAATTTATGTCCAAAATGTTTACTTTCTCTCAAGAGTTCTAATATACATACTACTGGATAGAGAAGGCTTTGCATTCCACGCAAAAAATGAAACCGTGATTTCATCGGAAGTACATGTTTTGAGGACTTTTAAAACCAAAAAATCATTTTAAATAAAAATGTCAGTAGGTGAGTGAATAGTATAGTTCAAAAAACGTCCGTTAAAGACTACATTGGTATTTAAGTTTAGTATCTTTCAAGGATGCGACGCGAGGATTTTGACAATGTCCCCACTTCAAGATTTTAAATGGAAAAAAATTTCTAAAATGTTGTTTTTATCAAAAATGTATGTTAAGATTTTGAACTAAATAATCCGATATTTAAGATATTCACATGGCAAATAAATATATATCTTGGTTTTTCTGGGAATAATCTCTTAAACCCTGTCCATTCTGGACGACTTTAGCCTGTTAAATCTCAAGAGATAACCAAAAAATATTATACAAACATTTTATAGTTCGTTAATACAGACATTTTCCTCATTAACCTCTTCCAAGGTATTCCTTGCTATTGGTTTCAATGTGAAAATCTTTTAACTTTTCTCAAACCAGTGTTTTTCTTTTGAGTTTTATTAATGTACGTTCTTTAACTACTGTTGTTCTCAGCATCCCATTTTATATTGGGCGTGAAAGACCGCATAATTTTGCTCAGAGGCCTCGTTATTAGGCTTAAGGTTATTTGTAAATATAGACACCCACTGTTTTACTTTCCTTCTGAAGCAAACACTGTTAAGGGTTGACTAACATCCTGCGCGGTTTTTGTACCCTCGACCATTTATTTTGTTTTATTCCTGATCATATAAAGAGAACAAATTTCAATCACATAGAAAACATTTTAAAAAATGTTGATTATCCCTTTACCTGGTGTTTTATCTCATTTCCTTTATACTTATTAGAAACTAAATAATATCATTTATGCTAATGTTTGAGTAGCATGAAGTACATAGATGAATACACTTTTATAGCAATGGTTTGTTGCAGAATAGGTAGAGAAAGTCACGTGTAATGGAAAAAATCATATGTTCCTTTTATTGGTTTCAATTTAAAATGCACATACCGTTCTTTTTTTTCACATGTGTATTTGTTAGAATAGTTTAAGACCCTTAATGGAGAACCAGCAATAAAAAAGATACAGGCAAACTTTTTAAGATGGTTTGGACACATCAATAATATGATGGATGAGAGAAGGAAACCAAAACAGGTTGGGGGACCAGAGGGGAAGGAAAGAGAGGGAGGGGTCGACCAAGAGTAGAATGCAGTGATTATATAGAGAAAATAGTGAACAAGAAAGGAAAGACCTTGAGGGAAGCTACACGACTAATTAGGGATAGGACAATATATAAGAAATAGATCATGACCAGCTGAGGAAACCCGACGCTCGAAAGGACATAAAAATGAGGAAAATAAGAATGAATAGAGAAGGCCATGTGAATGCAGCATAAAGTTAAAAGGAAAGAGGGACGGACGGATCAAAAATTTGATAAGCTCCATTCACCTGACTTTCTCTAAATCTTAGTAACAAATTATTGTTAATTCCTTATTCTTCTAATTATTAATGCTGATTGAGATAAACACTGCAGATATGGTCTTATTACTTAGCTCCTTTTAAGTAGAAGGGAAATAATGGAATACACTAGGCTAAACGACCGTCAAATGTTTTAAAATGTGGTTGCTATGGTATAGAACTCCGATTCTTTGCGTGGCCAGGTGTTAAGTTCCCGTATGAAAAAGTATATTTTAAAACTGAATTTAATAACAAGTAATATCTCAAAAATAGTCACAAAAAAGTTATATAACATAAATTGTGTGGGTTAATGTGCCCTACATTTTCTGTGGGTTAAGATTTTGTACATCTCTTACGGTTTACCGGTTAAGCAAAATTCCACAAAATTCATTCAGTATAAAGAGTTTATGTAAATATCTTTAATATATTAATCAAAATTGCTAAGATCCATTTTTGAGAAAATCAAAATTTTCGAGAAAAAAATTTTCACGTAAAGGGTAGTTGGTGGTAGGGGAATTTTTTCGAAAATCTTTGTGTCGAATCTTGGAATTTAACAGACTTTACGTTTTTGAGCTTTGCTGTCCACAGATACACACACGCACACATACGCACGGACCTTTTTCTAATGTTTTTTTCAGCAGACCCTAAAACATATATATCTGGTGAAATATTTGTATCGAATTTTTTGGTGGAAAACAATACCTTCTCTAGTTGCTATTTTTATTGCATATACATACGTGCCACAGAAAGTAATATGCTTTTGTTAGAATAGTATTTAATAAACGATAAATGGTGGAGAAAATCATGTGAGTATATTACATTAGATTATGAATTATATTTCTTATGGTACTTCCCTAGCGTAACTTTCAGAGTGAAACACGATATCTGAGTTCCCCTAAGAGAATTTTGCCCTCAAAGAGCACCCTAGTCTATAAGACTGCTCACGGAAGAGTGGTGGTAAAGGAGAAGCAACTCGGTTGATACAGGAAGTTGGATCCTTACGACCCTCGTTTTTACACGGCCCGAGGACATGTTTCCCCCACTGCAAACACTACACCCTTCAGGTTAGTTAGTTTGGCTTCTGTTGCGATAACCCGGGAAGCCTTTGCAGCCAAGGAAATTACATTTCGTTTGTATATTTCCTCAGTTCATAAAGTAAAGTCGAATGTTTTAGACACACAGCATTTGAACTTTCGGGTCTTTCCTGCTATGGATATTGCTGAAGCCATCGAAACTTTTTGTTGTTCTTATCTCTTCTCCACGTCCAATACTTCTGCCTTCAACAGTTTCTAACTGCTCTCTTCCTTTCCTGCCTCTGATTTCTGTGCTTCATCGTCAGGTTCGTCCATCGATTGAGCTACTCGCCCATTTCTTGTTTGCATAAGTTTGTAGCTCTGATGACGACGACCATTTTCTTTCTTCTCTTTGTTGGAGATGCTTCATTTCCTGCTTTTATCCTGATTTCTCTGTAGAACTTGTCTTCGTTGTTATGCCAGTAGTTTGTTTTCTCTTCCGCATGGAATACTGTAAGTTTACTCAAAAATGTTTGCATTAAAATTTCCCTCCAAATTCGTTTTTGAGATCTCCAAAATCAGCAACTTTGATAAGGAAACTAAATCTCTGTCCCTCTCTCTCTCTCTCTCACTCACACACTCATTTTGTGCGTGTGAGTAAACAGCTTCGGCCAAAAATGAAAGTTAAGTGTGTGTGTGTGTGTGTGTGTGTTTATATATTGAGTATTACTTTCTCTACACGCACTATTTACGTAATGTATAGAGAAGGTATTGTATTGGATCCGAAAATTCGATACCGAGATTTCATTGGAAATACAAGTTTTGAGACCCCCTAAGTACAAAAAAATTTCCGCGTGCGTGTGTGTGTGTGACTATGGGCAGCATAACTCAAAAAACTGACATTTAGGTTCAGTATATTCCAAGGATGCAACAAGAAGTTTTTTCAAGAAAATCCTCCCAACCCAAACTACCCTTTACATTGAAAAAATTTTGAACATTTTAATTTTCTCAAAAATGGCTCTAACAATTTTGATTAAAATTTGATTTAAGATATTTACATAACAAATAAAATGTATATTTTGAATTTTCTGGAAATAGCCTCTGAAGACCTCTTTATTCTGGATGATTTTTGCATAGCTGGTAAGCTCGATAGAACACAATTTATGTCATATACATTTTTTCGTGGAGTTGCGCCATTTTCAAGATATTTCTTGTTATTGATTTCAGTTTTAAAATACTTATACTTTTCTCATACTGGAACTTGTCAACGCTTGGCCACGCAAAGAAACTGATTTCGATCCCAGCCACAACAGTTTAAAACATTTGGCTGTCGGTTTATCTTAGTGTGTTCCCTTATTTCCCGTCCACTTATAAAGACTAAGTAATAAAACCGTTTGTGCTAATATTTTAGCATGAAATAGAAGCATAAGCTTATTAACAATAATTTGGTACAGATGTAGAGAAAGTCATGTGAATGGAGCACATCAGATTTTTTTAATGTTTATGCTATGTTATGTTGTTTACAAAAGTGTGGTTGCAAAATGTTGTGAATATCTAGTTGTTACAATTCCTGAAGAAAGCCACAGATGACAGAAACCTCGAGTAACTTCATTGGATTACTACTGTTGATAGCCCTTGAAGCACCTATCAGCTTATTTTAATGCGTTACTGTGTTAGAATTTTTTTTTTTATGTATAAACACATTGTTCTTCATGGAGTGACCTAATTAGCCATCAGGGGAGAGAGCTTGACTTAGAACACGAACACAAATATGCCACAAATACCCATGCCCATGATCCACAAACATACTGGATCCACTACGCCATGAAGTACCATAGCTAGACACTTTGAACAAACACAACTGTGGGGACAGGTCTAGAATGCTTTCTACAAAACTGAAGATCTGAGACTGTCTAGGCCAGCATCAGATACTCGCTTTACATTGATGCTATACACACTGACTTTTTTTTTTTAAAAATGCGTTTGGGAATTCAGGTGACCTTAAAACTTTCATTTGCGGTGAAATCTTGCTAGAGAATTTCTGTGTCACATACTATGTACATTTTATATACATGCTAGAGAAAGTACATGTCAAAACAGGTTGTAATGCGCATTTTTAAAGTATATTACGTGCATATTGATGGAAAAAACATCTTTCTCAGTCTCGTAAGGCTTCAGTCGATTACGCAATATCCATTAACTGAGTAATTACTCATGCAGTTATATACAAACGTTTTCGTTAAGTCCCTAAGTGGTGCCAAATTCGCTGAGCTTTTTCTCTCTTCCCTGTGACGTTTTGTCATCGAAACGAGGCAGGAACTTCGATATGTTCTTCATCCTCTGCACTTTATTCACTTTCAGTTTTCGATCTCACTATTTTAAGTTCAGTTTTGATTTCGGTACTTTCACCAACTAATATATATTCTTCTACTTCATTTATTAGAGCTAATAACCTTGCTTGTTACTCTTCGTAATGCATAATTAAGTTTAAAATAGTACTGCATTAAAGACTAAAAATTATACTTATACTATAACTACAATTTCAAAACAAAGATCAGCCAAAAACACACTACGGAAGCAATATGTCGGACGAGACACAACAGGCCACAGGAGAAGTGGCGCGCATGTTCTCTGCCGAGAAACGCAAATAACATTTTTTCTAGGGAATGTTCTGCTTCTACTCCCGTGCTAACGATGTCTAACAAAGGCCAACGAATGCAGTGAAGTGTAAGGAAAATACAGAGCGCAGGTGTTCAGAATCATTATAATTCCAAATAAAACTGACTGCGATCAGAAAATAACCCACATCTCTCTAGTGTTGAACTTTTGTATTGTGTGAAAACTATGTAGCTTTTTATCAAATAAATATTTGACCAAAGTATACAGGTTGTGCTATCTTTCAGGTGATTGTTTTACCACCCAAGAACACTTGTGGGTCATACTATTGGGCGGTGGTTAAGGAACTCATATTTTCTACAGATTTCACATCATTTTGCATGAATACAATAATTTCAAATTAAATTAATTAAATAGTCTTTACCTTGCGACGTCGAGCAGCCAACTAGTGCATTATAAATGTAAAGAAGGCCGTTTGACTTTCATTTTCGTAATGACGTTTTCTATTCTGTTTAAAAAGGCATTCTTTTGTATAAAGTGCTTTAGTTCATCGCAATAAATGCGAACTGGAGTTTTACAAAATAAGGAAAGCTTTCTTATATGTCCATTTTCATGGCTAACACCTGATTTTCTGTGCTGTGTACCAGTCTGATCTTGTGCTCGTGATGGGTGCAGCTTTGGTTGAGCCACAGATATAGGGAGAACAGATAGGAAATGCCCTATCCTTATGCAATGTGGTTAGTGCAGCACGTTTTTGTCAAGCCGCCATATTTTGATTCTACACTTCTGAGATGAGCAGGTTAAATATGCACACAAAAATAAGATATGTTAAACGTCAATTAAACAGTAAGTTTAGAGTGTAAGTTTTAAACCAGTATAAAGGTCAAAACGTGTGTGGTCTTTGGTTATAGTTTCTCGAATAGCAGAAGCATTAATAAAGAAAGGGAAATAAATGTGTTTCAACGTATAAGTTATTGTGCTTATTTAAGTGATTTTTTCAGTGTCATACTCGGTGAAATATGTTATACGTTATCATCAGAACGATTCTGTATTTTTGTTATATTTTGGATTTCCAACTCGGTAAGACGTTGAGAAGCAGCTAAAATTGATAACCTGCTCCGGTTTATAAGAAACTTCTTGCTAATTCGCCCATTTAGCAGCTATCCCAAGAAATAATTAGTATCAAATTATGTGTTTGTGATACCAGGACCGTGAGAACAGGGGACGTGTTCCTCGGACTCGGAATGCAACACATGCAGTTCACAGTGAAAGTCATTAAAATTGTGTGATAATCTCTGATACTTATCATGTTTTTTTTGGTGTGCACTTATTGTAAAGTTCATGTAGTGGAATTAATAGCTATAGACGTGAGAGACAAACAATAAAATTTGGTCAAAATCTCATATTTTACCCTCCTTGAGTTTTAGAACAAGAAATTAGAACAAAATTAAGTTAATGGCCTTGGCGCTATGTTTACTGCAATAATACCAATTTATCAATAATATCTTCTGACAGGTCAAAAAATGTGTTTGTATTAAGTATTCTTTCAACTCCCATTCAATTGTTCTTTGTTTTTTACTTCAGAAACTTTGAAAAACAATTAATTTACAGATGTTGCGTATGGTGTATATGGTAATGTGTAGATCACAAGATGGCGGCTAGACATTTCCGCCCTGTGGGTTAGTAACAGAAAAAACTTGCACTCTAACTACTAGAATGCATCGCTTGGATTACACCCATGAATCGTGCCAGGTGTTTTGCACTCGCTACTTTAGAGAACTGTGCTACTTCCGGCAAACTTCATTCGTTCACGTGAGAGGACAGATTAATCTTCAGAGTATGCTTTCCACAGCATTCTCATGTACCAAGAATCAGAGTCTATAATGAGGTGGCCTGAAATTAACTTTGCCTCCATTTGCTGGACAAAAGAGTGCAGAGCAAAGGTTACGAATGACAAATTTCCAGCTAGCAATTTTATTTCTTTCTACATAACGATGTAGTGAACTCGTACGATTCCGTTCGCGCTCTGTGTTCACCAAAACTAGAAATTAATGCAAGATTTTTTTCCGCTCCCTGATTAGCTGATTTCCCTCACGTGCAACTGCATTACTGTCATACCATTTGTGTAGGCTACAACGACGCTGCTCATTTGACGTTCTCACGCTATCTGCTGACAACGTGTAACAAAGCAACGTGGATGTTCAAATGTGTTGATTTTTGCCTGTCTGTATGAATAAATGTCAAAATGGGAAACGGTAAAATGCGTCCAAAGAGGTATCCCAGTGTCTTACAAGTGCCTCAACCGAAAAATCTCAACTAGGAATTTGGCTTCTACTTTGATTTGAACTCAGACCTTCTAGCTAGGAAGGCAGACATATTTTTACCAGATTATTGAGGTGAGTAGAGGTGATAGAGCACTGTATTCTGTGGCTTTTCATTCTTTCGTAATCTAGCAACCAGTAGAATTTATTTTCTTTGGTCAGAGTCAAAAGACTTTGTGGAAGGGCGACAATGGAAGACCGACACTCGTAGCCGACTTACACATAAGTAATCGATGTTTGTACCTTTGCCATTTGCACTGTCTCAAAGGACTCCAACGAAAAAATACAGGTGGCCAACTGCCTCGTATTTGACATGTGCAGATTCGTGAGTTAAAAGAGTTGCAGAACTCAACAAGGCTTTTTAGAGAAATAGACTTTTCTTTGCATCTTACTATCGGGCGAAATGTCTGCACAATAACTTATGTGTAAATCATCAATTTAGTACCATAACATGGTCGAGGATGGATATTGTAATCTTACGGAGTATGGCGATGTAACTGACTCTACATAGTGTCGCTGTTGGACGACAGACACAAGAAAGGGCCAGGAGGAGCTATTTCAACACATGCTCATTAAAAGAAAAATAATAAAATAAAACAAAAAATAACGTAAGCGGTAAATTAATGCTTTTCTTATGATGCTCGATTTCGTAAGGTCCCAGGTTCGATTCTCTGGGTGGTCACTATGATGATGAGTATTTTTTTTTTCGTTTCTCCGGGTCGATAGACCAATGCTGGAATGGTTCCCCTTCTGCACGAATTTTCTTGGCTTCATCATTTATTTTAGTTTATTTCAATATTGTTTCAGGGTTGTAAGATCAGGCGACAGTTGTATCTATGCAGCGGAAGGACGGTGAATTAGCGCGTTAGAATCATTTCTGCTTCGGTTCTATCGACTCAGGAACTATGGGGAATGGAACTATGATAGAATCATTAGAGGCCCGTCTTCGCTAGTACTCATTATTACCCGCCTTTCGAGTCTCCCCTTCAGGGGTCACGGAAGCACAAGGGCCCACAATGGCATATGTGACTGCAGCTAGTTACTTAGGTCTGTTCGCATGACTATTCCTAACACCGACAAACCGAATGTCCTTTGATTTTATTCTGCACTTAATGGCAGGGTACAGTAGATTGGAAAGACCTTCAAAGTTCACTTTTTTGTCGATTGCTTTGGGTCCCACTATGGTACCGAGGATTGTCCCAGAAGTACCCGACCTAACAAAGAAAACACAAAAATTTGCGGGGAAAACAACTTTATTTCTCTCCTTTCAGCTCTATACACTTTTCCCAGCGATATTCAATAACTTCGATATCCTGTTTACAGTGAGAAATATCGATGTCTGCAAAATAGCCATCAACTACAGACTCCACCTCTTCCTTGTTGGCAAATCTTCTACCACCAAGCCATTTCTTTAAGCTAGGAAACAGAAAATAATTAATGGGGGCTAAATCTAGCGAATAGGGTGAATGAGGAAGCAATTTCAACTTTACTCATTGATTTTGGCCATGACAATAATGGAAGTGTGAAATAGTGCATTGTCTTGATGAAACAAAACTTTCTTTTTCGCTACATGCGGCCGTTTTTGCTCGATTTCATCACTCAAACGCTGAAACAGGTTCGCATTATATTGGCCATTGATTACTTTTTCTTTTTGAGATAATCAATGAAAATTATCCCGCGTGCGTCCCAGAAAACTGACGCCATGACTTTGACTACAAATGGAACTGTCCTCATCTTCTTTGTAGCTGATTCTCCCCTTCAAATCCACTGTTTTGATTCTTCCTTCGCCTCAGGTGAAAAGTGATGGACCCAGTTTTATCCATTGTTATGAATCGACGCAAAAACTCAGCTTTATTGCAGCGAAACATTGCCAAATACTCAACTGAAACATTCCACGACGTTGTTTTTGTTCCTTTGTGAGTAAACATATTCGATTTATAGGAAATTTATCAGTTTTTATGCCTTTATCTTTTTCATGCCCAAATTTTCAGTCAGTATGCAATGTGCAGAAATTTTTGAAATGCCTACATTGTCTGCTAGTTCGCACACTTGCAGTCGACGGTCATCCAATACCATTTTGTGGATTTTCTTTATAATTTCTGGACTGATAACCTCATTGGTCTCACCACTGCGATGTTCGTCTTGGCAGATCATACGTCCCCGCTTAAACTCTCCCGTCGCCCTCCGTGGTGTAATGGTTACCATGCTAACTTCATATACCCAAGGTCGCGGGTTCAAACCCGGCGGAGGACGATGGATTTTTTCAGGCGTAAAAATCCTTAGCATGGCTACCTTCGGAAGGGAAGTAAAGTTGTGGGTCCCGTGCCGTAGATTTACGGCACGTAAAAGAACCTCAGGCCTGATAAGAGAGGCCTCTGAGCAAAATTAAGCGATCTTTCACGCCCAATATAGAATGGGACGCTGAGAACCAAAGCAGTTATAGAGCGTCCATAAATAACAGGCCATTTCATTTTAAACTCTCCCACTCAATATTTCACTGCTATAAACAAAGGAGCAGACTTTCTCAAAGTAGAATCCAGCTGACTTTTAATATTAGTTGGACTAAGACCTTTCAAATGAAAATATTGTATCACATAATGATGACCAGTTTTATCCATGTTTACAAATTCGCTGAGAGCATTCACTAATGATGGCTGCCGAACAAACGCTAAACAATGTAAAATCGTCAAACTTCAAACTTAAGCTTTCTAAGATTGATACTTTTTACTTTTGAAACAATAACTGCAATCTATACGTCAGATCGGGTACTGCTGGGACAGACACTGTATGTGCGGTGCTCTACTGCAGTTACTTAGGCCGTTCGCATGACTAGTTCTAACACCGACAAACCGAATGTCCTTTGATTTTATTCTGAATTTAATGGCTGGGTAGAGAAGAGTGGAGAGAGAGCAAGAATCCAGACCTTCAATATTGCCTTGGTAGTAAAAACGGGCGTTAAACACAATCCAAAAAAAATCTGATATGTTATATTTACATGACTTTTCTACATCTCTGCAACAAATAATTCTATTTGCTTCATCTGATTGAGAAAAAATTAGCAGAAATAGTCTTATTACTTGCTTCCTTGTTAGTAGAAGCGAAGCGAAATAAGGGAGTACCATAGATTAAACTGATAGTCAAAAGCTGGTTTCTTGTGACTGAAGTTCCTTTGTATGGACAGGAGTTGACAAATTCCTGTATCACAAAAGTATGTTTTTCAAAGCTGAAACCAAAAATAAGGAATGTCTAAAAATGATCAAGTTCACGAAAAAAATACATATAACTTAAATTGTGTGTTTTAACGTGCTATACATTTTTTGTGCGGTAGGTTTTTGTGCATTTCTTATGGTTTAGCAGTTATGCAAAATTCCGTAAAATTCATACAGAATGCAGTAGTCTTCAGAGGCTATTCCCAGAAAATTCAAAATATACATTTTATTTGTCAGGTAAATATATTTAATATTCGATAGTTTAATCAAAATCGTTAGCTATTTTTAAGAAAATCAAAATTTTCGAAAAAAGTTCCATGTAAGGGTAATTTGGGGTGGGGGGATTTTTCTCAAAATCTTCGTGTCGCATCTCTGGAAGATACTAAACTTAAATACCAAGTTCGTTTTTTTTCGTTTTTGAGTTATCTTGTTCACAAACACATGGACACAAGGACTTTTTTCTGAAAATGCATTTTTTGGACACAGGGGACCCTAAAACATATATTTTCGGTGAAATCTCGGTATTGAATTTTTGGGTGGAGTGCAATACCTTCTGTATACACAATGTACATAGTACCTACGTGTAGAGAAAGTAAAACAGACCTTCAAAGTTCACTTTTTTGTCAATTGCTTTGACAGCAATACATATATCGTGCTGCTGAATATCTGTCATGAGAATGTTATACTTTAATTTCCGGAACTTTGGTTTAGTTGGAGGCACCTTTATATGCTTTTCCAGACGGATACGAGCATTTTGCTACATCTGTGAAAACGCAGCCCTTTTTATGACGTTCATGTGACGCAAACATCTTTCCTTTACATGCTATCGTTGATCATATTTTAAAGTCCGTCAGAACGGATGGGGAAAAAAAAGTTTTACTACCCTCAAAGCTCTAGTTGGTTGGTGTTCTGCCAGTAATAATAACCGTATGTTCATTTTAAAGTATAATTTCCGGTAAACAAGTGCACAGTTTGATCGGGTCACCTGGTTTAACTGCTCTTGTCAACACCCAAGCGTTTACTTTATCTATTTTAACGCTTCCGGTACTTTTATCTTAAAGGTATAGCTTTTATTATTTTTCTTTCTATGTACATTATACATAAGGGGTAGTTCGAAACCAAAATAACACCGGAAATACATAGCTTAAAACATTTTTGAAAGAGGTTTGTGTGTTTGTAAACAGCATAAATCAAAAACGAAACGTTAGTTAAGTACCAAAAATTGATATTTTAAGTTTAGTTTCTTCCAAAGATGTGACACGAATGTTCTGAAAAGGTCCCTCCACTCCAAACTATTGTCTACATAGAACACATTTCGAAAGGTTCGAAGTTCTCAAAAACAGCTGTAACGCTTTCGATGAAAATCCCGTATAGGAAGGATAACTACGTGGTATATTTTCACTTTTCTGGAGTAGCCTCTGAAACACCTTTCTTCTTGAAAACTACTACATAGCCGTAAATCTTCAATAAAATCTGATTTATTCCATTCACATAACTTTCTCTAGCTATACCACATACAAACTATTCTTACAAAAGATTATTCTTTTATCTATTATACTAATCAAGACAAATATTAACAGAATTGGTCTAATTACTGCTTCCTTGTAAGTAGAAGGGAAATAAGGCTAAATCGGTTGGCAAATATTTTAAAAACTGGCCGCTGTGTGAAACAATTAGAGTTCGGTTCACTTTGCATGGTCTCGTTTGAGAGAAATTAGGTACTTTAAAACTAAAACCAATAACAAGGCATGGCTCGATAACGTTCAACTCTACAAGCAAAACGTTTATAGTATAAAATATGTGTTTTAACTAGATCTGCATTTTTTGTGCAGTAAGTGTTTGTCTATCTCTTAAGTTTTAACCCTATGCCAAATTCATAACTTACATTTTAAATGTGGTGTTAATATTTTTAATATACGGTATCTTAATTAAAATCATTAGAGCTATTTTTCAGAAAAATATTTTCATATATTTTTTTTTTCTAAAAGGTAGTTTGGAGCGGGGGGGTTTTCTCGAAGATCTTCATGTTTAGCATTTAACGGTCTTTACGTTTTTGAGCTATGCTATCCACAGATACACAACAGACACACATATACACACTCACGCATGCTCACACACACGGCACTTTTTCTAAAAATGCCTTTTTCTGACTCAGGGGACCTCAAAACATATTTTGGTGAAATCTCATTGGGTGAGGTATAATACCTCACAGACAGCAAAATTAAATTTCTTAAAACACTCAAAATATATGTACTTTTTTTTGTAGACGTAACCATTTTAGAGATATTCCACGTATTTGTATGCCTTTCATTTATGTTTCCGAATATTTTTTGTCAAATAAGTCTTCTTTCGCTTATATTTTTTAACCTGATCATGCAAAGAGAACGGAGTTTTAACGTTATCACTTAGCAACCTTAGCTTTTAAAAGATAAGCTTGTTTATTCCCATTTCCCAGGTACAAGGAAATATGTAATAAGAATATGTTTGTTAATGTTTATCTTAATTAGCATGAATAATACAATAATAAGCTTTTTGTTGCAGAATAGGCAGAACATTTTGATGTGCTCCATTTGCATGTCTTGCTCTTGCTGTTCCACAAACAACATCTTACAAAAGATAATTCTTTTATCTGCGTCATGTTAATCAGATAAGCATTACCAAAATGGGTCTTATTACTTGTTTCTTTGCAAGTAAAACGGAAATAAGGAATTACCCTAGGTTAAAGCGATAGTCAAATCTTTTAAAAGCTGGTCACTCTGTGGAACAGTTGATGTTCGTTTGCTTTGAGAAGAGTTAGGAATATCAAGAAATATCTAAAAATGTTCAAATCACAAGAAAAACGTATATGAAAAAATTATGTGTTTCAACGGAATCTACATTTTTATGTATTAAGTTTTTTCTGTTTCTTACGGTTTAACCGTTATGCAAAATTCTGCAAAACTCGTCCAGAATAAAGAGAGCTTCAGATTTTATTGCTAGAATATTCATATTTTTTTAATCAAAATCGTTAGATATATTTTTTTTATAAAAAAAAGCAACCTTTTCAAAAAGTTTCCTACATATAGGGTATTTCGTGGTGGAGTTTTTTTTTTTTGTTTTTTTAAATCTTAGTGTCCCATCCGTGGACGATGCTAGGCTAAATACCGCTTTTAAACAGTATTTTTGCTTTTTAAGCTATGGTGTCCACAGACACACATATACACAATCATTTTTCTAAAAATGCTTTCTTTTTTTTTTTTTCGCATTCAGGATTCCTCAGAACTTTATATTTCCGGTAAAATCTCAACTACGATTTTGGATGGATACAATATCATCTCTAGCTACTACTCGTATTTGCATGTACATACATGCTAGAGGAAGTAAAATGTTATATGAATGGAAGACATTAGTAGATTTTTCTATCTTTATATGTTGTTCTACTTTTAATTTATCGTGCACTGGTTTATATATATATATATATATATATAATTGCTCCTAAGGGTGAATTGGCCTAGAGATAATTATAAAAATGGTTAACAGAGTACACTTACTGCATAACAATTAGTATAAACAAACTGAGTTATTGTTACGTCAACATATAGCAGTTTATTTAACCGGACTTCGTTATTACCACAGTTAGAAAGCACAAACATAGCTATTAGCTAACATAGCTTTGTCTTTCTACTCCCTATAGCTAACTACAGCTAAGAACCAGTTAGGCAAAGATTCCAAAGTAATTACAAGGGTGTAATCAAACCTTAATAACAGTAGTCCTTATAGAATAAAGCATTTAGTAGTCCTGCTTATTTTCTGCAACAGCTAAATGCAATTTGAATGTCACTTTTTCCACAGAAACAATCCATTAATATATAATGTAAGTCGTGATGTCATCCAAAACATTTCCAAACGACACACTTAATTTTCTCACTTTTACTTAAAACATGTTTATTTTGGTTAATTCATCAAATGCACCAAGAGCACCAGGAAATTCAAGTATGTATTTGGTTACCATATCAACGATTGCCGTACAAATCAATTGATAGCTAGCAAAACCGCACAAAATAATAAAATGTTTGAAATGGTATACAAACTATAGTAAGCCCGCCTGGGTAGTGTGGTGGTAGCGTGTCTGCCTCATACTCAACAGGGTGAGTTACCCGGATAAGGTTTTTTTTCGGGGTTTTCCCTTATTCTGAGAAGACGAATGTCGCGTAACTTTAAGCTCCATGGATCCCGAAATGATTTGAGCATCATTTCACCAATTTCATTCATCGTCCGATGTGACCAACCAGGTTAAAGGACGTTAAGCTTAAACAAAACAAAAAACAAAAAAAAACTATAGTAGACTCCCTCCGTAGTCGAGTGGTCTGCAATCTAAATTTTAATTCGGAGGTCAGGGTTCGATTCCCGGCTGAGGAATTTTTTCTTTATCCATAATTATTCTCTATCCCCCACAGGGTCTGGAAGTATGAATTTGTTAGTGAATGTGTGTGTGTGTTCAGTGATATAAAATGATTAACCTAATGCTCTAAAGCTACAGTAATACGAGTTATTTCACAAGCCAAAGCCCCCGATATGACCTTTGAAGTTAAAGGGGGGAGCTATACATAAGAAACAAAGAAAAACAAAAGAAATCTATAGTGTAGGTTTCGTTTCGTTTCGTAATTGGCTTACCCACCCCGTATTTGTAGGATTTACAAGTCAATGCCTAGGGGTCAGAAGCCTGTCGGGGAGCCAACGGCACGAAACCACAAATGTAACTAATTATTTTATCTACTTTATGATAATCGAGATAAACATTACCAAGCATTGCCTGAATTACTTGCTTCCTTGTAAGTAGAAGGAAAATAATGGAATATACTAGTCTAAAACGACAATAAAAATTTTTAAAAGCCCGTTGCCATATTGATGAAATTCATTTCTATGCATCTGAAACAAATAACAAGGAATATCTCAGAAATGGTCAATTCCACGAAAAAAAAGTATATGACTTAAATTGTGTGTTTTAACGTGATATACATTTTTTGTGTAGTAAGTTTCTGTATTTCTCTTACGGTTTACCAGTTAGGCAAACTCAGCAAAGTTCATCCAGAATAAAGAATTCTTTAGAGGCATTCCCAGAAAATTCAAGATATACGTTTTATTTGTCATATAAATATCTTTAATATGTGTTATTTTAATCAAAATTGTTAGAGCCATTTTTAAGAAAATCAACATTTTCGAAAAATTGTCCATGTAATGGGTAGTTTGTGATGGGCATATTTTCTTGAAAACTTTTGTGCAAAACTTTCTCTATATTCTATGTATTATGTTTGGAAATAGACGTGAACACTGTCAACATGATGCACAGTGGCATTAGCTGATGCTGAGGTCGGCCGGCAATGTTGTTGGCTATCAATTGAAGTCTCCGCCTTTTCCTCCCAGTCTTTGTACTGCGCAACTAGTGTGTCCACGGCTATTTGCAAGCATATTACATAGCACTTGTAGAGAAAGTTAAAAGTAAGATGATTCTATTTCAAACAGAAGGAAGTTTCAAAGGTTGACAAATGATTTGATTGGACACGTTTTATGTAAAACGTACAGTCAAATGAAGTGTATTCAGGCAGTATCATAATGCACTTTCTTGTTCACCTGACATTACAGCATAGTCGAGACTAAGTCCTATGAATAGCTTCAACCAGCCCTACAGAACAGCTGCTATTATGCAATGCTATTACCTCGGAATCTTGGTGCAGAGGGCTTCATTGAGATTTCCACGTCCCAGAATAGCACGAGGATTTCCGTTCAAGTTTCCAGCAATATTATCTGATATAGCATTATTGGCGGGATGATGAGGTAAAGGGGGAACGGGGGAGGGAAACTTCCGCTCAGTTGTGGCTTAACATTCCAATTAACGGCTTGCTACGGCGAAGTTGCAGTGCTGCCATTGTTGCGACATTCTGGATTAAATAACCTTAAAACTAAATGGAGATGCTACAATGGCCTACTCGAGCAGTATTGCTGTAGATTATATGAATGCTTCTAGAGGAAATGGACATTTGCTCACTCTGTCGGTAATTCTTTATAATGATGTCTTTTTGCGCATATTTTTAAAACGTTGTATAAAAAAAATCTGATGCGTTCCATTCACATGACTTCCTCTACATCTCTGCAACAAATTACTGTTAGAAAGCTTATGCTTCTATTTATTTGATTCTAATTGAGAAAAAAATAGCAGAAATAGTCTTATTACTTGCTTCTTTGTAAGTAGCAGCGAAATAAGGGAGCACTATAGGTTAAAGTGATAGTCAAAAGCTAGTTTCTATGTGCCTGAAGCTCCTTTGTATGCATGGACAGGACAATGATTTGTATGACAAATTCCTGTATGAGAAAAGTATAAGTTTTTTAAAGCTGAAACCCACAACAAGGAATATCTAGAAAAACGATCAACTCCACAAAAAAATGCATAACATAAATCGTGTGTTTTAACGTGCTCTACATTTTTGTGTGGTAAGTTTTTGTCCATCTCTTACGGTTTATTAGTTATGCAAAATTCCGTAAAATTCATCCAGAATAAAGTAGCCTTCAGAGGCTATTCCCAGAAAATTCAGGATATAAATTTTATTTGTCAGGTAAATATCTTTAATATGTGATATTTTTATCAAAATCGTTAGAGCCATTTTTGCGCAAATCAAAATTTTCAAAAAAAGTTCCATGTAAAGAGTAGTTGGAGTTGGGGGGATTTCTTAAAATCCACGTGTCGCATCCTTGGTATTTAACGGTCTTTTCGTTTTTAAGCTATGCTGTCCGCAAACACATACATGGATCTTTTTCTAAAAATGTTTTTTTTTTATTCAGGGGGACACTAAACATGTATTTCCGGTGAAATCACGATATTGAATTTTTGGGTGCATTGCAAACCTTCTGTATACACTATGCATATATAGTATGTGTAGAGAAACTAATAATATAAAGCTCCAAACGAGATGGTTCTACAGAATGGTGATGCTCGTAATCAGAATCAATCTGATCAAGTTTTTGATAATACAAAAGGTTGGTAATTTAAGCTTGTTGGTAAATTCTGGGGGGGGGGGCTCCACAATGCAGTCACTTGTGCCTCAGACCCCAGGAGGATATCCAACAGTGGCGAAACCGACCTTGAAGAAAAAGCTACTATGGTGGTCCCTAACATAATCCAAACAGTTCTTCGCTGACTTTCTTTGTTTACACTAGCTTTACTTTACAGTTTTTTTGACCTGTGGCACTTCTAACCTTAACATATTTTACAAACTACTAATTTTCTTTGTTTACAATTGTAGCAGTTCTAAAATTTAAATGTTTTACAAATCACGTCTCTTTGTTTGCAATTATGGATATTCTAATTTATATATTTTACAAATCACTTTTTGTTTTTTTCACTTGTGTGACGTTACAGGCTTTAAATGTTTAACAAAGCATTTGTCTTTGTTTGCTAAAGTGTTAAATATCTTACAGACTACTTACCTTTATTATCAGCTCTAATTTCTACTTCTAATCTTTATATATTTCATACATCACTTCAGTTTTACTTTATTTTTATATATTTATTTATTTTTGTATAGACTTTTAATACTTCTCAAAGTTTATATATTTTACAAATAATTTTCTTTCTTTCAAATTGTGGTTCTTCTAAAACGTATTACGTTTTACAAAATAATTCTTTAAATTGTAGTACTTTTCAACCTTCATACATTTGACAAACAATTTTTCTTTGAGGTAACTTCTTCTAAAAGCTTATATATTTATTTGGAGATGCTGTATTCCTAAATGTTCATTTTTCTGCTGTGTTTTCAGTTCTGATACCTCAAAATGTTTTACATGTTTCTTAGATGTCATTTTTCTTGGTTTTCAGTTGTGATCCTTCTACAATATTATGTATTTTACAATTCATCTTTATTTATTTTGAGTTGTGATATTTCGAAATGTTTATACATTTTATAAATCACTGTTTTTTAATTCAGTTTCGATAATAGAACGCTATAAATTTAATAAATCACTGTTTTTAATTCAGTTTTGATAATAGAACGCTATACATTTTACAAATAGCTTTTCTTAGTGTGCAGTTCTTTTACTTATAAAACATGTATTTTACATAATTTCACTTTCTTTAGTAGCAATTGTATTGCATCAAAATGTTATACGTTTTAAATATTAATTTATGTTTTTTCAGTTACTTCTAAAACTTTAATTATTATACAAATCACTGTTCTTTGTTTGTAGTTGTGTTATTTCTAAAACTTTATAACTACATCCTACAAATCACTTTTTCTTGTTTGCAGTTGTAATAGCTCTAAACCTTTATACATTTTACATATAACTGTTCTTTGTTTACAGTTGTGTTACTTCTAAAGCTTTATAAATTTAAAAATCACTTTTCTTTTTTTGAAGTTGTCATATTTTTAAAACTTTATACATTTAATAAGTTACTTTTCTTTGTATTTGTGATATTTCTAAAACTTTACATTTTATAAATTAGGTTTCTTGGTTTGCACTGATGGTACTTCGAAAAATTTATACAATCTACAAACTACTTGTTTGTTTGCAGTTGTATTTCTAAAAACGTTATACACTCTGCAAATCATTTGTTTGTTTGAGTTGTGGTACACACTACAAATCTCTTGTTTGTTTGCAGTTGTGGTACTTCTAAAACCTTATACACTCTACAAATCACTTGTTTGTTTGCAGTGACGCTACTTCTAAAACTTTATACACTCTGCAAATCACTTGTTTGTTTGAGTTGTGGTACACACTACAAATCTCTTGTTTGTTTGCAATTGTGGTACTTCTAAAGCCTTATACACTCTACAAATCACTTGTTTGTTTGCAGTGACGCTACTTCTAAAACTTTATACACTCTACAAATCAATGTTATTTGTTTGCATTTGTGGTATTTTTAAAGCTTTATACACTCTACAAATAACTGTTATTTGTTTTCAGTTGTGCTATTTTTAAAACTCTATACACTATACAAACAACTTATTTGTTTGTAGATGTGGTATTTCTAAAACTCTATACACTTTATAAATCACGTGTTTGTTTGCAGATGTGGTAATTCTGAAACTCTATACATTACAAATGACGGTTATTTGTTTGCTGTTGTGGTCTTTCTAAACCTTTATACATTCTATAAATTACTGTTGTTTGTAGTTATTGTATTTCTAAACCTTTATACTCTATAAATTACTGTTTTTTTTTTCCATTTGTGGTATTTCTAAACCTTTATATATTCTATAAATTACAGTTGTATGTTTGTAGTTGTTGTATTTCTAAACCTTTATACATTCTATAAATTACTGTTGTATGTTTGTAGTTGTGGTATTTCTAAACCTTTATACATTCTATAAATTACTGTTGTATGTTTGTAGTTGTGGTATTTCTAAACCTTTATACATTCCATAAATTACTGTTGTATGTTTGTAGTTGTGGTATTTCTAAACCTTTATACTCTATAAATTACTGTTTTTTTGTTTCCATTTGTGGTATTTCTAAACCTTTATATATTCTATAAATTATTATCGTTGTTTGTTTGAATTTGTGGTATTTCTAAAACATTATACATTCTACAAATTATTGTTGTTTGTTTGAATTTGTGGTATTTCTAAAACATTATAAAAGCTATAAATTACTGTTGGTTGCAGCTGTGGTATTTCTAAAACGTTACACACTCTACAAATCAGTTTTGTTTTTTTTTCTTTTTTTTGCAGTTCTTATACTTCTACAACCTTAAGAGTGCTTTTTACAAAAGACTATTCGTTGTTTGCTGTTGTGTGCTTCTCAACTTTTATATGTTAGAAAATGTATTCGTTTTCAGTTGTAGTATATAATAGTTTTATGCGTTTTGAACCAATTTTCTTGGTTGCAGTTGACATACTTCTGAATATGTTTTTTTAGGAACCACTTTTCTGCTTGTAAAACTTTTATAAGTTTTAGAGTCACTTGTCCTTGTTAGCAGTTGTAATTTTAGAGCTTTACTATTTTACAAATCACTTTGTTTTTTTTTTTTGTTTTTTTTTTTTCAATAACACCATCATTATTTTTCCTTATCTTACTATCACTATCTAATTTTGCAGTTCTGATGCTTCTGAAAGCTCTGGTATTTTAGGATTCACTTCTCTTTATTTGTACTTTTGGTATTTCTAGAGATTGTATATATTTTATAAATTACTGTTTGCTGTTGTGTAGTTCTAAAGGACTCTGCATTTTACAAATCACGCTGTTTTCTTTGAAGTTGTGGTTCTTTTAAAGCCTTATATGTTTTGTATCACCTTTCTTTGTTTACTGTTCTGTTCTTCTAAAGGTTTATGAACTTCACTAATCACTTTTTTGCGTGTAGTTGTGGTGCAACTTAAAATTATATATTTCACAAATAATTTTACTTTCCATTTGTGGTAGCTCTAAATATTTGTGTAGTTTAAAAATCACTGTTCATTGTTTGTAGTTATATTGCTTTGTAGTTTAACAAAGAAAACGTTGCAATAGGGTCCACAATCCAATATCTTGATGATAGTCAATTCTTTTAGTTACGCAAGAGATGCAGACGCACAGTTTGAAGCTGTAGTGAACAAATATAATCCGTAGCAGCTTATTAACCGGAATCTTGTATGCACTAAAATGTTTTCTTTGAAGAAAAATAATCCTTCATCTAGGAATGTCGCAACAATGGAAAAACACTTAGAATTTGCAAGTATCTGAATATCCCGTACACTATGTTTCTGTTTTACCGCCTGGACCATATATGTAGTTACATAGTTATTTACCACCTACAGAGTACATACTATGTTCAGATCAAACAGAGAAACAACCTAAGCCGCTCCGTTTTGAGGACGAATATTCTGCAGTCATCCGGGATTTTGGCACGCAATCAAACTCCCAGGAACCGATCCATAAAAGGATTCGGCTACCCTTATCTCTTAGTAGGGGTGTGATTCTATTGTTTGTTTTTTTATACTCTATAAACTTTATAGCCTTTGTTTTCTCTCAACAGCTAAATATGTGGTATGTAGATACGTATATTCTCCGAAAGTGCTCAATGTAGAAGGGAAAAAGATGCTAATTTGGTAGTGTATGACCTAATTTAAAATTGAGTCAAAGTATATAAATATTAGAAGAAATAAATTGTTCCAGAAACAAAAGTAGTATTCAATGTGAGTACCCCGCTAAGTAGAACAAGACGAGTTACTTCTCATTTTCTGAAAACGTTAAAGCAACGAATTCTTTGGAAATATCATGGTTTGAACATTAATTGATTTAATTGATTATCTCTTTTGATTTACAGAGGGGTTAAGTATTAGCCAAAGTATGTTTTTATTAAAAAAAACGTATAAATCCTATGTTTCATTCGTTGGATAAGTATTTACTTAAAATAGTACCCTTCATGCAAATGGTGCTTCAATTTTTTTTGTTTGTATTTATTTACACATTGGACGAGGAATATATTATAGATAGTTAATATAAATTTTATTATACAATTCTAACTAAATTAGGACTAATAATAAAAAAAAGCATTGATAATACAAATATCAAAACTAAAATAATAAATTGATTAAATGTAACATCTCCAATGCACTACAATGCAAGAAATAATAAATTGAGCTTCATTAAGGAATTTTTTAATATTCTTAGCCTAGGTTAACACTTATTACCATATACATAAATATAAACATATTCTTATATTGTAATTTCTGTGCGACGGTGGAAACTTTAAATACATACTTCCTTCTTCATTCATGAAACAAAGAAAGTAAGAAAACGCATTTATAACGAATTGAAACAGATTAAACATGGCCAAGAGAGTCTTCGTAGAGTAATGATTACTTAAGAGGATACTCCATTTTAATATATACGAAAATATACAATTAAAGGCAATTAAAATAAACAGTGGCACATTATCTTTATTTGTAAATATTTAATTATAAATAAAATTATAAATACTTAAAATTATAGAGCTGTAAGCAGATTTCAGTTGTAAATATTATAAGAATTTAGTATGTAGAAATATTGTATTCCTCCAATTTTACTGGAAGTACAGTTGGTGAGATACTCAGAATAAAAAGAAAGAAAAAAGTAAAAGCAAGGTACATGCGTTTGTGTGTTTCTGTCTGTAAACAGCATAACTGATAATGGAAAAATCGGCTAACTACAGAATTTCGAATCTAAGTACAGCATGTTTCAGGATTTCAATGCAGAAATTCTACGCTCCACCAAACTTTACATAGTAAAATTTTGTTAATATTCTTCATTATTTCATTAAAAGTTGGTGAGGCTAAACTATAATTTCACAAGGACGATAAAATATTCATAATCAATTTCCGCTAACTATTCTTCGATGTTTTCACATTTTTTTTAAAAATATCAGTGGAAAACCATCAGAAATAGACAAATCTTCTTATAGGAAATATGCCTTTCTTCACAACACTTACAATGTATGGACTGGAATTTTCTGTGACATATATTTCCAAGATATTCATTGTTTTTGTTTGTATTTAGCAACATTTTAAACAACTAAAACAGCTAAGTTTTGTTTCTATATTCTGGTAAGATCTGACGAAATGCAATAAAAATTAGGCCCAGCATGTGTCCCTCTGCATTTTAAACATTTGACCGTCTGACCTTTTTTGCGCCCATATGCCAACACAAACTGGAAACCGAAAACATTTCTGCTATTGTAGAGAAAATAGTGTGACTGCAACATATTAGATATTGTAAGTATGTCTTAATCTTATTAGAATTAAGTACAAAGTTATCATTGGCCTGCTCTCCCCTATATAGAAATTTCCAGAATTGCCGTCCAATTTCTTTGAATAGGCAACCTACATGATAAATGAGGGACGGTAAAATACTTCTAACGTTGCATCATTAAATTCTTGCTTCGCTTCAGTCTAAGAATTTTCCTATTGCTAATTCTGTCTCTGTGTAAGGGTAGGTGTATTTAATGTACTAACATTTAGTTTCAATTAACCCACGTACTGTATTTATTATTAATGTTTTATTAGTAAGGAATACTTAATGTAATCGCGAATGACAATTTAACATTCCATAATACCTACAATAATGCCACAGGGATGTTCCGACTACAAATTAGAACCATCTTCGAACGTCTTCGATTTCTTCGACCTTTAGATTTTTAGTTCAAACAATTTCCTCTGTCCTTGATGAAGTATTTTTACGAAACATCTCACACACATCACTACACCTATAGAGCCTCGTATTTGGGTATATTTTGTATATCCCTTAAGCTCCTTTAACATGCAATCTAATTGCTGGCGCTCTGTGTGCAGTTACGAATTGCAACTTGAGGAAATGAGCAACGATTTGGGAGCACTTTGTATAGTACGTGATGCATATATACGCATAGAGAGGTAACACTTGGGGAAGGGGAAAGGTTTGCTAATAATGTGTGATAATGATTTATTTCATTGCCTGAAGGCTTCGGAGAAAAGTATTTGACTATACAAGCTCCTGAACTTATGGACAGATACGCATGAGGCTTTAAGTTACGAAAAGATGTGTTAAACTCTTTAAGTTATGAACAACCTCCTTACGGTACTAGTAAATAGAAGAATTCGTAATTGCTTGAAGTTAATAGCGTACATGCTTACGTACAGATTGTAATTGTAATTTATTAGCAGCCTATAGACTCTTTTCGAGTATCGGGCATTGTCAGTTTACATTAAACAAAATTAGCATTAAATAAACTTAGTCTACATAAATTATAAAAAAATACATTACTATATACAGGATGTTTGGTTTAACAAAGTATTAATATAGTCTACATAAATTATTTTAAAAATTCATTGATATCATACACAGGATTGTTCAGTAAATATGTCTTGAGACATTGTTTAAATTAACAGCATTTTCATTTTTTACATATGTACAAGTTCATAAAGCCGAACATGTCTGGAAGTTACGAACAGGCTTGCGTTCCAAAAGTTACAAACACACTTCTTCGTGAGGTAGGTTGCTGGGAAGATGCTGTATATGCTAAATTAAGTGTAGTTAGATGCTGGCTGTGAATAATTAAATGTGACCTAACAACACCAAGTGCAATATATATTATTGGCATCAGATGAACAACGCAGAGAAATATCCAAAATGGCGGGGCTACAACGGGGATTATCAAAGATTGACTTAAACAATATTTAGCAAAGGGGTAACGAAAATATATATAACATCGTGAATAAAGTAAAAAGACAATTATGCGATATAAACAGGCAGGAAATATAATCTGAATGCAGAAAAATATTGTCATTGGAGTTACAAAATGAAATAAAAATTGAATGAGGTAAAGAAACATATTTTAGAATTAGGTATGAAACAAAAGTCGGGAATAGGGTGGTTCAGGTTAGAAGGGTGGAAAACTCGTAAAGTATTTGATGAAGCTGATAGGAGGATTTGCCCATTATGCGGAGATCAGGGTGACTGGACGCATATTTTGACAGATTGCGTGCAGATAAAGGATGTTAGGAACAATTTATTGCCGGAAGTATTTTTATCTTAAACAGACGAAGGACAGCATGCTGGTATTTGATTCTAAACAGCCAAAACTGGTCAAGCCTGGGCACATAGTTAATAGAAGTACGTGCACTAAGAGAGAAAATATTTGTGTAAATATTGTATAGATTTATTTGGTGTTTGAGTAATCGATATGTGTGAATACGTGGGTGTAGTTGGGAGTGCGGTGAGATATCAGTGTTTTCTTTCTTTTATTGTTCTGTGGTTTATTAACGCGTGAGCGTGTGTATGTGTACATGTGTGTCTGTGGGTGTGTATTTCCAATGTTGTAAATATATACAGGGTGTTAATGAACTACACGGAAATATTTTCACAGAATATGTAACTTACTTAAATAAGTAATTTGCGATAAGAGACTTAGGGGCTGTTTATTGAAATTTCGAAGTAACGGCTATAAGTTTCTGAAGTGCCAGTACACCACGCATCGCGGCACTTCGTATGGAATGAAAAAAATAATAATAAAAACATTTACTCTATGACATGAATCGAACTCATGACCTTTAGGATAGCAGGTTCCCGCGTTACGCATTAAGCCACCAGAGCAGTTGAGAAAACGCTCAGCGTTATGTAGGCTACATAACTCAAGAACGTAGTTAATGAGTGCTCAGTGTCGCACTATCAAGAAGTGATTAATTCAAGATTTTACAGATTTTTGCGGCATTAAATCTTGAGAACGGTAGTAACCAGCTGCTAAAAATCGGGCAGCAGTTTTAAAGATAGGTATTCTAAGCCATTTTTTCAATCCGCTTTGCTTTAACGCCGACTAATCAGTACCTAATACCCACACGTTTAACGCTATGTAGCTGGGTTATGTTTTTCCGGGGACCATGCATTGTCCATCTCAAATTACTTATATCAGTCATGTGCACAGTGTCGCAAATTATATCGGTGTAGTTCATTAACATCCTGTATAAAATAGGTATGTAGGTAATTTTATGAATTCAATAATTTTTAGACGGTATTTTTATGGTCACCCGACCCATGTGGCTGTATTATATTATTGTAAACTTAACAAATACTACTACAAACACACTTACATAATCTGTTGAATTTACGAACATATCTACCTGTTTACGTCCAT
This sequence comes from Hymenopus coronatus, assembly GCA_030762935.1. NCBI lineage: Eukaryota > Metazoa > Arthropoda > Insecta > Mantodea > Hymenopodidae > Hymenopus > Hymenopus coronatus. The sequence goes on along the minus strand of CM060885.1, from coordinate 47,145,506 downwards.
GAAACAACGAACAGAAATGTATACACTCCAAAACTTACTGACATATGTATTAAACTTTTGAAGTTACAACCTGCCCAGGCACCTGATGTTAAGCACAACCTTCTGAAGTTAGGAACAGACTTGCATAATGTTCTGAAGTTATGAGCTTACCTATACGTTTGCATCCATGAAACGAAGAGAGGAAATAAACCCCGAAAGTTCGGAACAAAGCTCCTGAAGTTATTGTCAAAGTGTCCATAAGTTTAGAAATGTTAGACTGAGACAATCCTGTAGATTGTTATCATATAGAAACGGGGTCATTCCCGAAACATAGACAGACGTAGGTGGAGAGCTTGCACACCCTGGCCGGGATGCTGGAAATGCAGCCCGGCTGTTGTATCGATCGGCGCAGGGTGCTAGACAGCACTCACAGAGGTCACGCCAGCTACCGGCTCAATGTAGTATTTGTTTCAAATCCAAGCACTGATATTAACGTCCCATTGCCCTTCGCCAGAATTAATTTCCTTGTCTGCAGCAAAAAGAACAAATCCTCTACTTGCACACTCAGTATTAAATTGCACGTACAATGCTCGCTTTGCATTTGCTTGGAAAATGCATCATTTAGCAATAACTGCTAAATGAAATGGAAATATAGTACGTAATGTCTTTTAGATTAGTTTCAATTGCACAGGGCAGGAATAAAGTTATGTATGCATATATCCTGTATATAAATTATTTTCTACTTTTAAATTAATGTCAGTTCTCTTTCTGAAAGATACATCAGCAGTTTTATGTGTAAAAATTTGATATGTGCATTCACATGACTAGCTCTACATCTCTGCAACAAATTATTCTATTTACTTCCTTATCCGGGTGAGTTACCCGGATAAGGTTTTATCGGGGTTTTCCCTTTTCCTGAACAGACGAATATCGAGTAATTTTAAGCTCCAGGGACCTTGAGATCATTTGAGCATCATTTCACCAATTTCATTCATCGTCCGATATGACCAACCAGGTTAAAGGACGTTAAGCTACATAAAAAAACTCATATTCTTGAGTATACATTCTACCTGATTTCCTACGGAAACGGGTTTAAACATTTGGTATAAAGTACTAATACAGCAGGATCATATAACATTTAAAAGCTGTTGTTTGTATAGCGGTTTATTTTACGAAACACTTTCAAATGGTCATAGGGGACGGGGTAAAAATAGCATTTCGTGTTATATCCTGGAACAGGGAAACAATAGCATTATTGAAACGAAAAACACAATTGTTTCCAAGCCCAAAGGAAATGAGGTTCAGTGAACGGTCCAAAAATGTTATGGATTAGGAACAATTTCCCATCGGAGATGGGCCAATAATTATGTACTCTCCTCAAGTACTTCGAATTTGGACATGAGGAGATACTACACCATTCGACGATTAATTATGCAATTTTAGAATCATTTGGCACAGGATTAGCCAGTGAAGAATTTCTATTTTTGAAATGACAGTAATCGTTAAACCTAGATATTTAATTATCATTTGATATAAGCTTTTCATGTCTATTGTTGGTGCTTTGTGGAGGGTACCATTATATTTCCTTTATAGAGAAGGTATTCTATTGCACCCAAAAATTTGATTCCAAGATTTCACCGTAAATATATGTTTTGAGATAAAAACTAATTAGAAATATGTCTGTGTGTAAGTTTTTCTGTAAAATGGCACCAAACTTGGTACTTCAGTTCAGTATATTCCAATGATGCGACACCAAGATTTTATAGAAAATTCCCCCCACCTCCAGCTACACTTTATATGGAAAAAGATTCAAAATGTTGATTTTTCTCAAAATGGCCCTAACGGTTTTGAATAAAGTCTCTTGCATTAAAGACATTTATGACAAGTAAAATGTATATATTGAATTTTCTGGGAATAGCCTCTGAAGACATCTTTATTCCGGATTAACTTTGCGGAATTTTGCATAACTGGTAAAGCAGAGATAACAAAATCTTACCACACAAAAAAATGTAGAGCTCGTTAAAACACACAATTTGTGTAATATACTTTTTTTTCGTGGAGTTGACCGTTTTTGAGATATTCCTTGTTTTGGTTTCAATTTTAAGGTACCAGTTATACTTTTCTCATACGGGAACTTGGCAACTTCTGGCCATGCAAAGAAACGGTTTTCATTCCTATAGCAACCACATTTTAAAACATTTTGACTGTCACTTTAGCTTTGTGTATCCGGTATTTTCCTTCCACTTATACAAAACTAGGCAATAAGACCATATCTGCTAATTTTTATTTTGATTAACATGAGATAGAAGAATAAGCTTATTAACAATAATTTTTTTGATGTAGAGAAAGCCATGTGAATGCAACACATCAGATTTTATTTTAATATATTTTATTTTACGTCGCTTTTACATCTAGGAAAAATTGCGACGGAATTATTCTGTAAGATACCTCGTTGGTGGTATGTGGTGGACAATAGCCTTTTAGGACTACCCCTGTACTATACAACTTTCACCTCGTGTCAAGAAGATGTCGATAGTGTCACATCCTGAGTGCTTTCATCATCTATAGTCAGTATAGCGCATACAGCTGACCATCGTGACCTCTAGTCTAATTGCATCCATCATCTGTAGTCAGATGACAGAATGTAGGCACTCCTTCGAGGTCACCCTACGTACCATGCTACCACAATCAGATGACGTTAAGGTGTCACTTTAGTCTAGCTGCTTTAATTATCTGTGGATATATGGCATAGCAAGTTGCTTTACTGTTTAATTTTAATTTTTACTGCTGTTTTTGACTGAAGGCGTAACTTTGGGTCACGGTGTTTAATATTCAATCCGTTATTTACCTTGATGACTGAGGTAAAACAGCCAGATTGATCGCTCCAGGGGTTTTGTACCCGAAACCCCCTGAATCTGTTATTTTTTTACAGTGTTTAACACTCGTTTTTACTACAAATGGCACCGCAGGCAATGACGCTGATGAAACATGGAATGAAGATGGAGCACCGATGGAATTGATGGTGGGGAAAACCGGAGAACCCGGAGAAAATCCGCCCCTGCGCCGCTTTGTCCACCACAAATCCCACATGCGGTACTGAATGGACCCTCGGACGTTCTGTTACCATCTGAGCCATTTCGCTCGGCTCTTTTTAGTTTGATTACTGTTTTACTTCTTTAATTAAAAGGAATCAAATGTATGTAACAATCTATGAGAAAGCAGCGATTTTTACTTTCTCTATACGTACTATGTACATAGTGTATAGAGATTGTATTGTGTTGCAGCTAAAAATTCGATACCGAGATTTCACCGGAAATATCTTGAATCCAAAATTAAGTATTTTCAGAAAAAGGTCCGTGTGTGTATTTATGTTTAGTATCTTCCAGTGATGCAACACGCAGATTTTGAGAAAAATCCCCCCACCCCAAACTACATGGAAAGAATTTCGAAAATTTTTATTTTCTCAAAAATGGCTCTAACAATTTTGATTAAAATTTCGTATATTAAGGATATTTACCTCACAAATAAATGTATGTCTTGAATTTTCTGGGAATAGCCTCTGAAGACTACTTTGTTCTGGATGAGTTTTACGGAATTTTGCATAACTGTTTAACCATAAGGGATGGACAAAAACTTACCATACAAAAAATGTAAAGCACATTAAATTTACACAATTTATGTTACATGCATTTTGTTCGTGGAATAGATCGTTTTAAAGATATTCCTTGTTGTTTGTTTCAGCTTTGAAAAACTTTTACTTTTTTCATCATGCAGGAATTTGTCAACTCCTGTCCATACAAACAAAGGAACTTCAGTCACATAGCAACCATTCTTTGGCTATCAGTTTAACCTATGGTACTCTCTTATTCCGATTCTACTTACAAAAAAAGCAAGTAATAAGACTATTTCTGCTAAATTTTTCTCGATTAGAATGAAGTAAATACAAGCATAAGATTTTTAACAAGTATTTATTGCAGAGATGTAGAGAAAGTTGTGTGAATGGAACACATCAGATTTTTTCCCTTCTACTTACAAGGAACCAACTAATAAGGACAATTTCTGCCATTGTTTATCTCGATTATCATGAAGGAGATAGAAGAATAAGCCTTTTAATAATAATTTGTTTCAGAGATTCAGAGAAAGTCATATGAATGGAACACATCAGATTTTTATACGTTTTTTGCCCACTAATAGCTTTCGTCTAAGTTGTCGAAAAGACTGCTAATTTAGCTGTTGAGTCCATAAGCTCTCTGGGAATGCAGGGTAAATTTAAATTTAGTTTTATTCGTGGACCCTCTTTAAACTGCTGTAGTTCTTAGTTTCATTCTAAATTGGGCTTGAAAGGCCGCTTAAGTTTGCTCAGAGGCATCTTTATCAGAATTTATGTTATTTTATGTGCCATAAATATATGACAAGAAAAATTCACCAACTTCCGCAGAGTTTGAACCCACGCCCTTGTATATTAGAGGCTAGCAAATAACACCCAGACCACGAAGAAGGACGAATTGCAGAGTAGGATACACAAGTCATCCACTGGGCAATGTTAATATACAATGAAGCTGAAAAATATAAATGAAACAACTGATAATCCTCACTGCTAAGCCTTTTTTGTGGACGCGGGAGAGGAATGTTTTCTACAAAGGTTACTTTTGCATTTGCTTCCCACAAAACCTTCCAATCGTGCTGGAACGATATTCTTTCATAAAGACCTTTGTGAATGTTAACTAGCTTCAACAAAATAGGGGATTTACGAGAGAGAGAGAGAAACAGGAACTGTAAAATTCATGGTAGCATAATCCACCCACCCGCATTCGCTTACCCAACTGAGAATACCACAGAAACAGTCACGCTGGATGGTTGAACAGGAATCGAAAGCGGAAACTCTCGAATGGGAATATAAAACATTATCACGAGTTTTACTTTTTCTACCACGTATTCTGGCGTGCAAAAATGTGGCTCATAGTGAAAGAGCTATTTTTGTTTGGTGCTGACAAAATGTAGTGCCGCCATTATCTACGTGACAATCTGTTTTTCGAGCACAGTTACAGACACTGTATGACAGGGTGTTTTACCAACCAAGGCATTGGAAGAATAAAAACCTAGGAAGACTTTGATATACAGAAACGTTGAGCTACTTTAATTCAACAAAGGAAGTTTTGCCCAAAAACAATTATGTTTTACATTTCATTTTGTTCTTCCATTTATTCTAGCTGCCTTAGTTATAGTTCACTTATTATTCCTTCACCAAACTGAATTTAATAACCCATTAGGTTTAAATAGAAATATTGATAAAAATACTTTACATCTTACTTCGCATTTAAATATATTTTGGAATTTATTATACTATTTCTTCTTTCTTCTGCCAAAGTCAAATTAATAAAATTATTTCAAATACTGTTGAAGCCCCTGTTTCAGGGTCTATAACTTTAGCAGGTGGTTGCTTAAATTGGATTACAGACGGATCAAAGGATGGATCAGGAACTGGCGTAAGACCAAAGTGTAAAGAATTCTTTTCCTTGGGTAAATATGCTACTGATTTTGAAACAGAAATCTATGTTATTATCCAATGTATTCATAAAACTCTGATGTGGTACATTCACAAACTTTCGCTACATCTCTGCAACAATTTTTTGTTAAAAAGCTTATGCTTCTGTTTACTTCATGCTAATTGAGGAAAATTAGCATAAATAGCCTTATTAATTACTTCCTTGTAAGAAGAAGCGAATTAAGGGAGTACCATAGGTTAAAGTGATAGTCAAAAGCTGTTTGCTTTGTTTTGAATGGACAGGTGTTCACAAATTTCTGTGTTAGAAAAGTATAAGTTTTAAAGCTGAAACCAATAACGAGGAATATCTCAAAAACAATCGACTCCACGAAAAAAATGTATGTGGCATAAATTGTGTGTTTTATAGTGATCTACATTTTTGTTCAACTCTTACGGTTCAACAGTTATGCAAAATTCAATAAATATCATCCAGAATAAAGAGGTCTTTATATGTTATTCCCAGAAAACTACAGATATACATTGTATTTGGTATGTAAATATAAGAGATTTTAAGTAAAGTCGTCAGCTGTTTTTGAGAAAATCAAAATTTTAGAAATTTATTCCATGTAAAGAGTAGTTTGGGGTGGGGGTATTTTCTTGAAAATCTTGGTGTCGCATCCTTGGAAGATACCAAACTTAAATACCAAGTTTGGTATTTAATGGTCTTTTCGTTTTTGAGCTATGCTGTCCACAGACACACACACACGCACACACGCACGCACTCGCACGCACGCACACACACACACATGAACCTTTTTCCAACATTTTTTTTTTTATTCAAGGGGTCATAAAACATGATTTCCGATGAAATCTCGGTATTGGATTTGTGGGTACATTAGAATACCTTCTCTATACACTATGTACACAATATGTGTAGAGAAAGTAAAAATATAAGGAGAAGATACGCTGATAAACAGATTATACATTGAGACAGCCAGGCTGCACTAAAGGCTCTTAGTAGTCATAAGCTTACATCAGAACTGGTTCAAAATTGCCTAAATGTGCTTAATGACCTGGCAGAACAGAATGAGGTCCAACACATCTGGGTGCCGGGCCATAAGGATATAGAGAGCAATGAAAAAGCTGACGAACTTGCAAGACAAGGAGCAGCTTCACAATTTATTGGACCAGAGTCGGCTCTAGGAACATCTCGGTGTTTAATTAGAGAAACTACTAAGAACTGGTTTAAAAGAGAACCCTAGGAAATAGACATAGAAAACTACTTATCAAAGGACCATGTAAGGAAAGAGCTGAGAGCCTGCTAAAATGTAGCAGACCAGCTGAGAACAATTACTGCTTTCCTCACGGAGCATGTTCCTGTGAAAAAGCACCTCAACACAATTGGGGTGTTTCAGGGCAACTTAGACTGTATATTTTGCAGGAAGGAGACTGAAACAGCCCAGCACATTCTATGCTCCTGCGAAGCTTTGGCTCGCAAGAGATACAAAGCTTTTGAGAAAATGTTCATAGAACTAGAAGCAGCATCATCCATACCCAATGCAAGGCTGCACTCCTTTTTAAGGGATGCAGGTGTATGGGTTGGTTCTAAACGATACAAATAGCACAAATGTATCGTAAATGAAGAAGAAGAAGAAGAAATGTGCGCTATCAAACAATAACATTTAGAATTTAAACTTATATTTACATGCTACACTATTGTCCTCTTAATATCGACTTTCTTAATACCAATTAGTAGCGGTAATAACTTTAACGCTCTTCTTGTTGCTTAAAAACACTCTCATATAAGTAGCTTTCGTCCAGTTTAACATGCAAATAATTCTTCAGAATACCAAATTATGCTGTAATTGGTGGATCCTTATCTTGTGTACTAATCGTAGCGAAACTCGAGGGGCCCTTGAGCTATCCTTTCATTTCACATCGATTATAATATCCTTCATCATTCAATTTTAGTCCAAGAATTATTTTTCGGGCCAGTCATTTAGGAAACTGATACCGGCTGTGTGGAGTCAAAAGTTGGGAAAAACGCTGTTGCGGTCTATGGAATTGCCCACTTTTTATGCAAATAAGTGTATCTAGTAAATAGAAGAAGTATTGCATTCCGCCCAAAATATAGGTATATTGGGTTCTAAGAATCCAAATTAAAGCATTTTAATACAATATGTGCGTGTTTGTGTGTGAGTGAGTGCGTGAATGGGTGAGTATGAACATTTAACTAAAAAATACGTAGAGATACAAAATTAGCATGTAGAATCCTGTATCTTCTAACGATGTGACATGTGAGATACAAGATAATCCCCTGGGTCCAAAATGTCATTTACATAACGAATATTTCATGATCATTTTTAAATCTTCATAAATGAGTAAACGATTTTGATTGAAGTAGCAGCTGTTTTAAGTTAATATTTTGAATGTTGTGGAAATAGCCTTTGAAAACTGCTTCATTCGGAAAAGTTGTTGTAAATTTGTTTGTAGGTAATTGGTGAACCATAAGGGATGGATAGAAACCTATTACGCAGAAAATGTAAATCTTGGGAAATCACTTAATGTGTTTGAATATTTTTCATCAACCATTTCCGAGATATCACTTAGTATTAGTTTAAATGTCGTTTATAAACGCTGTCACTAATTCTCTCGCGATGTCATAGAAAGAGTGTGGAATTTCTAAGCCAGCATACAGCAACCGCTTTTAAACATTAAACTATCGATTTGATTTCCTATATAGTCATTGTAGTATAAGGTATTATCTAATTAGACTATTCCTATAAATATTAACCTCGATTAATATGGAGCAGATAAAACTTGTACTTTCATAAGCACAGTTTGTAGAATTTTAAATATAAACAAACTGTATGGATATAAAAGCTCATGTGAATGTACCAGATAAGATTTTCCTTCAAATATGTACGAACAAGTGTACAAGTCTCAGTACAGTCTCAGATACTTCAGAGATTTGCACTTTAATTTAAAGCAAATCTAATTTTATTATTTAGAGTTCCTTAACGTCAGTTGGGTGCTTCACTCAGACGAGCTTAAAAAGATTTGTCATAGTGAAGAAAGGCGCTCTCTTTCTCTCTCTCTCGCTCCTCTCTTCTCTTCTCTTCTTATAATTTATACATATTAAGTGCCCAACACTTTCTCTTTACATACTATATACATAATATATAGAGAAGGTATTGCAAACCACCCAAAAAGTTTTCATTTTTGGAAAAAAATATCGTGTTTGTGCGTGTGTGTATGTCCATGTATCTGTGACCACGACTATTTAAAAACGAAAAGTCGGTTAGGTGCCAAACTTGGTATTTAAGTTTATCTTACAGGGATGCCACACGAAGATTTTGAAAAAAATCCCCCCACCCCAAACTACCTGGAAAATTTTTAAAAAGTTTGATTTTTTTAAAAATGGCTCTAACGATTTTGATTAAAATACCCTATATTAAAGATATTTATGTGGCAAATAAAATGTATATCTTGAATTTACTGTGAATAGCCTCTAAAGACCTCTTTATTCTGAATAAATTTTGCCGAATTTTGCGTAACTGTTAAACCATAAGAAATAGAAACTTATTACTCAAAAATGTAGATCACGTTAAAACACACAAGTTATGCCATTTCGCAGAGTTTACCATTTCTGAGATATTCCTTATTATTTGTTTCAGATTTAAAATAGTTAAACATTTTCTCGCGCGTATAGTTGTAAACTTCTGGCCCTGCATGAAACGTATTTCATGCACATGACAACCAGCTTTTAAGAGATTTGACATTCGCTTCAGCCTAATGTGTTCCCTTATTTTTTTCTACTTACAAGGAAGCAAGTAATTAAGAAAATTTCTGCTAATGTTTATCTGGATTAGCATAAATTATATGGAAGAATATACTTTTAACAATAATTTGTTGCAGCGATGTAGAGAAAGTCATGTGAATGGAACACAATATTTTTTATAATGTAAGCATAATACCTTTATAATAAAATTCAAATTGTCTTGTTACTTTCCAACATTGTTTACAGCCTTCCCATTACTTCCCAGTTTGTTTATGCTAATTTCAAGGAGATTGTAGCGTATCCAACCTTTTTCTCTTGACAATGCAATCCTTATCGCCTCCTTTTGTGTCAATCTAAATCATCCGCTGACACCGTGTTACACAACAACCTCATGATTGCGTTTGAAACTTAGCTGATAAGAATTAATATACACAACTACATTTCTTTAACGGACGCACTTAGATAAAGCACAACCGATACCTTCATAAACGACATATTCAAACTTAAAGTAAGAGCACCTGCTTACTCTTCATTTTCACGTCAAAACATGAACACGAGCATTTGCTAACACTTCAGTTTCATGTAGAAGCTTGAACCGGAGCATTTGCTTGCGTCAACAATGAGTGCTTGCTTACATCTCATTTTCATGTCCAAACTTCAACTCTGAATGCTTTCTTATACCTCAGTTTCATTTCCTAGCTTCAATTTAGTGCTTGCTTACTCTAATGTTTTTGTCCAAGCTTTAATTCTTGAGTGTTACTTATGTCTCAGTTACAAGCTTCTTCGATGAGTAATTGCTTGTCTCATTTTCATATCCAAACCTCCCTTAGAGCGTCTGCTTGTGTCTGTCTCATTTTCATGTCCAAACCTCCCTTAGAGCGTCTGCTTGTGTCTGTCTCATTTTCATGTCCAAACCTCCCTTAGAGCGTCTGCTTGTGTCGGTCTCATTTTCATGTCCAAACCTCCCTTAGAGCGCCTGCTTGTGTCGGTCTCATTTTCATGTCCAAATCTCCCTTAGAGCGCCTGCTTGTGTCGGTCTCATTTTCATGTCCAAACCTGATCTTGCTTGGTCTCATATTTTTGTCCAAGCTTTAACTTTGAGCGCTTGTTTATGTCCAAGGTTGAGCTCAAGATTGTTTATCTATGCCTCATTTCGTGACTATTTAGTCATGCCAATTTAAACCGACTAACGTGTTACGAAATCTCAGACTGTGTTGAATACGCGAGATCGTATCTGAAATTGAAAGACGAGCAGAAACACATAATAACACGACTATACAGCAGCATATGACAACAAAAGAACATGGCTTCTATTTATAGGAATAAACAATAGATTGATTTACAATACAAGCTGCAATGTTGCACATTTAACTGATCTCTAATTAACGTTCCGCTTATTCTGTTACCGATGAAAGCGGATGTAGGTACACGTTTCCATTATGCTTCTTACAACAAAGAGGCCTGGCTGCAATTAACGGTGTACATTTTCGTAAATATGCAGATAAAACATCCTTTGTCATTTTTGTTTTATTGCACAATACTTTTACACTCTTTATTACGTTTCATTAAAATATTCGTTCACAGCTTTCAAAATTCGTTTTAATGAACCACTAATGAGAAAATTAATCGCATATGGTTTCAGTATTTAAGGAGCAAATAACTACAGCCAATTGCTAATAATTAAAGGCACGGAAAATATGGACGGGCTAGGTAAATTTATACTTAAGGCAAGACAGCTGAGATCTGAGGAGGTTGCCAACAGAGAAGGGGGGGGGGAGGTCAAATAAACAAAAGTGACTACAATGTTCTACATACATATATATTATGTCATACTTAGGTCACTGTTGTGCTAGGGTTGTATATATTATGTGTATATATGTCTTTTAAGTGTAATTATCTATTACAAGAGGGTGCATTTATGAAGGTGTACTCTGTGCTGTAAATTTAATTTGCTATATTTGAATATCTTTGTATCTTTATTTTCGGATTCACTCTTAATTTTTATTGTTGTTTAATATTGTTGTGTATTTCCTTTGTCTTTTTATTTTCGTGTTTTAATTCTTTGTTGTGGTTGTTGTTTTAATATTGCTTGTAATTTGTATCACTAAAGCACGTATGTTAATAAATACACTTATTCATTCATTCAATAATTAAAACGTAATCAACACAGCTGAAAGCTTTCATGTCTTCATAATGTTACTGCATTGATATTGGGAGCACTTTTAAATTTAGGAGGAAACTAACGAACCTGTTTTAAATAGCTAATTTTTCTTTATATTCTAGTTTGTTTTAATTAGTTCATAATTATCCTTATATTAATTAAAAAATGTTACGTAAAGCCATTTTTATTCCATCGAAGAAATATGAGTTTAGTTTAGAAAGAATTTGTGGTACCGATATATCGTTTAAGTTCATTCTAAAATGATTGAAATTGAGACAATTCAAAAGTACCGGTTACAGGTCTCGAAAAATCACAGGTAATTAGATGAAATAGACATGCTGACCGTATATCACTTTTAATAATTCTCGCTGCTCCTAAAGTGCTATGCCGACGAAGCCATAGAATGCCACGGTCATACTGTGGTCTTAATTGGCCAAAAATGTAAACATTTTATCAGGGTAATTCAGCTTTACCGAGATTCAAACTCGTGATCTTTTGAATGTGAGGGGATACGGAATTTCCAATAACACTGTTCTAAAAGTCAAACGTTTAAAGCATTTTAGGAAGGCTTGTAAAAATATTTAAAACATAAAAAGATCAAATATGAAAGGAGAACAGACAATCCGTCGCGAATTAGTGGAGGGATATCAGAAAATAATGATGATATTGATGATTATTATGATAAAGAAGCATATGAATTATTAGCATCTAAAGAAATTTATACTACCCAAGGACTACAAGGATGTTGTTTATCACCATTAATTTTTAAAATATATACTTATATTGTTTGAGACACTAGATTTAAAATGTAAACCCATGGACATATAGATAAATTAACAGTATATGTTTCGCCATCTGATGTTTGCAGACAACCAAGTAGCCTTTACCCAGGATACCGAAAATGCAGCATACATGTTACGGAAATTACTGGAAGAGTACAAAAGATGAAGATTAATTATAAATATAAAGAAAATAGCATTTCAATAACAAATAAACTAAAAATAAAGAAAGTATAGAAATTGAAACTGAGGAAGTAAATAAATTCTTAGATTAATTTTTGGCGTCAGATGATAAAAATTATGTTGATGCTGGAAAAATAATAATTGGGGGGGGGAGTAATAATAACTGGCATATGCTATACTTAGAATTAAATAGTAACAATATTATACATAAACCTACGACATTAATTGTTCAATAAATTGTTCAAAATTGCATACTTATGGGTCAGAGACTTGGATGCTAACCATAATACAAGCGAAAAAATATGTGTTCCATTCACATGATTTCTGCTACGTCTCTGTAACAAGTTATTGTTAAAACGCTTGTTCTTCTATTTACTTCATGCTAATTGAGATGGCACTTAAACTGTTCTCAAACAGGAGACGCCTTTCTTTTCGTCTCTCTTTTGTTTACTCCCAGCAAAGCAAAGAAAACCTAATTTCAATCGTTTCACTTGGCAACCGGATTTAAAATATCTAAATATCGCTTTAGCCTAGCGTACTCTTTATTTCCTTTTATATACAAAGAAGCAAGTATAAGACCAATTAAAGGGTTGAGAACCATTGTGGGCCAAGCACCATTTTTCTTAAAAAATGGAGAAATAAAAGGTGAATGTTTTTTCATTATCATAATTTATTGAGCCAAGTTACACATTATAACTAAATGCCACAGCAATCTGGAATATATTTTCTATCTCATATTAGTACAGCATTAATTGGCTTCATGCAAAATTAGGTTTTACAGTTATTTATTGTGAGCTATTTTCCTTTGCTGGGTTTTGGCCCAGCCTAAAGAAATGTAATGGGCCATTTCCATACATCTAATCAATGTCCTGCTGATCATCATTATTGACTTGCACACGCAAACTCTTGTAAAAATCATGATTCACTGGAAAAATAAATGGTAGTATGGACATAAGATCATCATATGCGGTAGCGTGATTAGTTGCATTGATTTGGACCACTCTGACTCAAACCGAACTTGTACTTTCAGTTAGACCAATATTTTGATGTTCTACTGTTTGTAAACGGGAAATGCTGGACATGGCCCACTGCAATATAAGATGCACAACCTTAAACTATACCGACAGATGGCAACAGCACAATTTTGGCCTCACATGGAGATGGCCCAGTATGGTTCTCAGCCCTTCAAACTCTTACAATGTTTAACTTGCTATTTTTTGGACAGTGTTTAACGCCCGCTTTTACTGCTATGGACCGCAGGCGATGGAACAAAGATAGAGCACCGGTGGAATGCGATGACGGGGGAAACCGGAGGACCCGTAGAAAACACACCCCTGCGCCGCTTTGTCCACCACAAATTCCACATTCAGTCGCTTGGGATCAACCCAGGCGAGAGAGAGGATTACTGAGAAACAATTGGTTTAATCACTCGGCCAAGGCGCGGCCCTATCTTGATTAGCATGACGTAGATAACAGAATATTTTGTAAGGAAGGTCATGGGTATGGAACACATCAGATTTTTGTTTACATGGCCAGAGTTGCCAGATTCCCGTATGAGAAAAGTATTTTAAAACTGAAACGAATAGCAAGGCTATTTCTGAACTCGGCAACTCTACGAAAAAAAAGCTGAAGTGTTCCATTCACATAGCTTTCTCTACATCTCTACAATAAATTATTGTTAAAGAGCTTATTCTTCTATTTACTTAATGCTGATCGAGAAAAAAATTACAGAAAGGGTCTTATTACTTGCTTCGTTGTAAGTAGAAGGGAAATAAGGGAGTATAATGGGATAAATGGATAGACAAATATTTTAAAAGCTAGTTGTTATGTGATTGTAGGAGATGTATTTACATGAGATAAATTATGGTTTAACGAGGTCTTCATTGTACTGCTTAGAAATTCAACCAGAATAAAGAGGCCTTCAGGGAATATTTCCAGAAAATTACACACACAATATATATTCGTCTACATTTTATTCGTCTTTTAAATATTTTACTATACGGTATTTTAAGCAACATTGGTAGAAAGTCAAAATTTTCGAATTTTTTTCCATGTGAAAGGTAGTTTGGGGTGGGGGCTTTTTCTCAAAATGTTCCTGTCACATCCTAGAAGATACTAAATGTTTCGTTTTTGAGTTATCGCGGCACACATATACTATCACACACAGCTTTTTTTTTTTGATACAGAAACCCCAAAAATGTGTGTTTCTGGTGAAATATCAATATCGAGATTTGAATGGAGTGAAATATCTTCTCTATCTAGTACCATCTATGTAGAGAGAGTAAAAAATTGATAGCAACAGAAATGGAGGGAGGGCAGCAACAAAATGAAGAATGGAAATAATCCAGAAAATTGGAGAAATAGAGTGTGTTAAATATAATTTTATTGAACTAATAGAAGAAAATAAATTAAAATGTTTTGGACAGGTTAAAAGGATTCCAAAAATGATTTTGGGATGGAGAGATAGATAAGGAAAGAAAATCTGAGAAACAATGGATGGAGCGAAAAGAAGATGCAGAAGACAGAAATCAGTGGAGAAATTACATCTTTTTGGTTGAAAAATAATAATAATGCTAGAATCCTAATAATACCTTATATTTACTGTTATAGCTATTGTTATTATTATTATTAGATATTATTATTATTATTATCATTATTATTATTATTATTATTATTATTATAATAATAATAATAATATCTTTTACTAACGTCTTTCAGATCCTCAACTTTTCTGTCACAAAGTTTCGGTAATTAAATGCTTCACTTAAAACTTCTGAAGTAGTTTTAATTTACCATTTCCCTGAGTTAATTACTTTTGGTTCCTTTTAGAGCATTTAGGAGCAGCGAAATTAATAAAGATTTCCAAGAAGAAGTGCAAACCCTGATGGCGACTCACTGTTAAAGCCACGGCCAAGGAAATACGACATAAAAACGCCAATACTGGATCAATGTTTGCTTCTATGACGGGCACGCCTTAAGGAAAAACAAATACTTAAAATTCTACCCACGCCTAACTGTTGTGTCCATGTTTGTTCAAGCAACATTCAGAGCACTTTAGCATTTATCAAGTTGCTTATCAGGAAGGATCATCTTTTGGATATTACAAAAAAAAAAGAAAAAAGGAATTTATGGCGAGTTGCTAATCAAAGGAGCCTATGCCTTACTGTATTACAACTGGCCATATTACAGTGTTTAATTAAGCGCACTAGAAATTCCAGCTCTGATTATGAATACAGATTCTTTTTGTGTAATAAAAAGATGGTATTAACAAATAACCATCTGCACTGATAAAAAGTATAAACTATAATGTATATTCATTTCTTCTGCAAAATGTAAACAAACGTTTCGGATAATCTTGTAACGGAAGTTGGTACTTTAATAAAAATCGTTATATAAATATTTTGAGAAATTAAAAAGTAACAACATTTTCATGTAAAGTGTAGGTGGCGTTGAGGGTAGAATTTTTTTGTAAATAAACGTGTCGTATCTTAGAAGGTAATAAACCAAAAAACGAAGCGAGTGTTACATTCACGTAACTTTCTCTGCCCATTCTTCAACAAATTGTTCCTAAATTCAGACCAATAACAAGCAATATGGGATAATTGGATATGGTTAGCTTCATAAGAAATTTATTTGACATAAATTATATGTCTTCTTAGGTTTCTTGTGCTATTTTTATTTTTCTCTTACGATTCACCCCTTATGCGAAAGTGATTCACAATGAAGACGATTTGGAGACTATTATCAGAAAAGCCAACGAATCTATAAATTTAAATTGTCTTGAGAATATCTTAAAGAAATGAAATTCCTTCATGATAAAATAAAACATTTCCAAAATGTTTCCATATAAAGTGTGGTTTGGGGATAGGTAATGTTCTTGAAACTCTTCGTGTAGTATCATTGTAGGTACTTCGAAACGTGTATTTCCAGAAAAATCTCAGTATTGAATTTTGGGGTAGAATTCAATACATTCTCTATCATATACGTGGCAGAGAAACTATTTTTCTCAAACTTACCTATATTTTACTTTACGTAATATAGTGTATAGAGAAGGTATTGTATTGCATCCAAAATGTTGATTTCTAGGTTTCAACGGAAATACATGTTTTGAGGCTCCTTGATTAAAAATATAATTTTTAGAAACTTGTCCCTGTGGTGTCTGTCTGTGGGCAGCATAGCTTAAAAACGAAAATTCAGTTAAACACCAAACTTGTATTTGAGTTGAGTATCTTACAATGATGCGACACAGAAATTTTCAAGAAAATACCGCCACCCACAACAACCCTTTTCATGGAACACTCTTCGAAATTTTTTATTTCTCAAAAATGGCTCTAAGGATTTTGATTAAAATACCTTATGTTTAAGATTTTTTTATGAAAAATGAACTGTATATCTTGAATTGTCTGGGAATAGCCTCTGAAGACCTCTTCATTCTGGATGACTTTTGAATAACTGGCAAACAATAAGAAATAGACAGAAATGTACTCCACAAAAAACGTAGATCTCATTAAAATACATAATGTTTTATATATATAGTGAAAGAGTTATCCATTTATGAGATATTCCGGGTTATTGCTATCAATTTTAAGCAACTTAAACCTTTCTCGAACGGAAAGACATATTTCTTCTCTTTTTGTTTGTTTACTCCTGGCAATAAAAGAGAATAGCATTTCAATTGTTTCACATAACGACCGGCTTTTAAAGGATTTTGGTCTCATTTTAGCCTGTGCATTCCCTTAATAAGACTAATTCTACATATTGTTTATCTTGATGCAGATAAAACATTAGTGTTTTGAATAAAAAGTTTGTTTGCGGAAGAGCTAGAGAACGTCCTGTGAATGGAACATATAATATTTTTTAATTGAGGAAGTTAAAAATCGGCATTTTGAAAATGTGGTGCTGCTTCTACCCACAATAAGTTAGTTGTACAGAAAGCGAAAACGTAAAAATTCGCAGGTTTCTAGTTGCATGAGCTTTGGATCATTGTTTAACAAGTTTTTGCAAGCTAGCATCGCCATGCGAAATCTCATGTGCAGAGTGTTTGAAAAAGAGATGTTTACCAGCTTAGCTTCTTTCTCTAAAGTGACATCAAATCAATAATGTGGCAGATAAAATTTAGGTCATCGCTATTCGTTCTCTTTTCAGTAACTTGTGGGTTTATTTTTATCTGGATAAAACATCGACGCGTCTGGTAACAAGCGAGGCGCGCCGTTAACACGATATGTCGCTGGGCGGATGTCCGCTGCAAAGTGTTTTAAAACATGTCGCTCTCCCTGGACATTTTCAGGATATGCGTATATCTGTGTCTGGTGACAGCGGCTCGTGCTTTGTTTTAGGCGTTTATTAGTTTAACTTTCTCTGCTCCTTACCAATGCTAAGTAGAGAAAGTATTAAGATTATCGTCACTGAATCAGATCACCTCGCTATTGTTTCCCTTTACGACTTACGAGATCCCTGGGAGGGGAGAAAGGGAAAAAGGGAGAGACCCAAAGGGCGACCAGATCGAACAACGACGGGCACAAGCATGAAGGGATCCCTAACGTTTCCAGATCGAACCTATCTGCTGCCGCCGGGGCAACCCCGAGCTTCAGAGGTTCCCCGGAAGGACACACGCCCGAAAGCGCTCAGAGTGAGTCCTGACAGAGTGGTCTCGTAGCCAGGGAAGAAATCTTTAGGGGCGCACAATCACGGCTCAGTCGCAACTCGCCGAATACCATCGTTTGATCCTTCAATCCTGAAACAATGACAAGGATATGATGGGCACAGGAAGTGACGGGTCGGATTCGATCCCAAGTGACCGTATGTGAGATTTGTGGTGGACAAAGCGACGCATTATGAAAATGGTAGTTGAAGGCGGGAGACTTTCTTGAAAATGTTGTTTTGAATCCTTGGAAGATCCTGAACTTAAATATTAATTTTGATATTTAACGGACTTTTCGTTTTAGGTTTTGCTGTTTACACACATAGGGACCTTTGTCTAAAATTCAGGGACACACAAATCCTGTATTTGTGCTGAAACCTCGGTACCAGAGTTTTGGCTGGAAAACAATACCTTCTCCTACTATAACGTGGTAGAGAAAGTAAAAATACAAATCTCGTTAAAGCATACAAAGAATGTCATTCAACTTTTTATTTCAAGTGGTCAGTGAGCTGATATTTTACCCGGAGATCCCGGGTTCGATTGCCGACTGAGGTGGGGAATTTGACCAGAATTATTCCCTATCCCCCACAGAGTCTGGAAGTATGAATGTGAGAGTGAGTGTGCGCGTGTTTAATGATATAAGATTGCTTATCTAATGGCAATATGGAACTCTTTCACAATTAAAAGCCCCCGATATTACCATAGCAGTTAAGAGCGGCTATACAAATGAAACAATAATAATAAAAAAAACAAAAACATATTGAAAAATAAGAACTATAAAATAAGAACTATACATATTGCTTTGACTTTACATAATTTCCTCTCGTGATTATCCAGAGTGTGGAATTTCATAACCAATAAATAGCGATTCGCTTTTAAAATATCTGACAATCGCTTTAACCTACTCTATCCTCTTTACACGTACAACGAATGTGTAAATGTGTAATTGCAGATGATCTTGATTAGCAGATGTAACATGGTGCTTCTGTTGCCACCAACTTGCACTCAGTTTGTTTTACATTAATTTCTGCTGCCACTACTAGATTACTTTTCTTTGGACCTTTATTATGCTGTGCTGGTCCTTTAAGCTTACTTAAAGTCTATAATAATGAGGAAAAGATGTGAATTTGACCTGAACGTTTTTGCATTTTGCTGTAATAATTTATTTGTAAAACACATTAACGCTCAACACTAGCAAATTCTTACATGAAATATAAGAAATAAAAGAATGAATTTCCACAGTCAGCCTCGTAAAACAATTATTAAATAGTTCCAATCTCACAGTTTTAAGCTGATCTCACGCTAACTAAAAAATAAGGTGACATATTTAATTTTATTTTCATTGATCAATACTCCTTTAATTGCCCTTCTCAATATACCGTTAAAATTTAAAAATAATTTCGGCATTCCAAACCACTCTAATTCTGTCAGTGATATCTGATTCTCGTATTTTATCTTTAATCCTTTTAACTTTAATTAAATATTTTTATATTTAATGATAGTTTAGCTTTAAATATTGTACCGATTATGTTGTGCCCGAAGTGCTAACACTTCGCTTTTGAATTGCTGTTCTCTCCCTGGGGTGGCATGTAACTCGTCTGTCCGCACGGGAGGCCTGTGTCGAAACCCGTGTGGGATAGCGGCTGCCTGGCGAAACCTAGCGGAGGGATGATGAACTACTAGCATTGTATAGGACACACCTCGACTGCGCACTTGCTCGGCACACCTAATGTTTCCCTTCATCTCGCGCTTCTATTCAAGGATCTGACAAGTTGTTAGACATTTCTTTGTTACTGGTTTTTGTGTTAAAATCCTCGTACTTAAACTTTTCTCTTTCTTTGTCAAAAAAAAAAAAACGGATTTTCATCCATATAGCAACCGATTGAATTATTTGACTATCACTTTAGCCTAGTATATTCCCTTACAATAGCTACAAAGTGCTCAGTGTGGAATCTCCTTCTTTCAGAGGTCTAGACTGCAATTCCAACGAAATTTTCTCCTTTCATTGAGAAATGTTTGTTGTCCATAAATATCACAAATGTAGTTCTTAAAACTGCTCCAAATCCATTTATTTCCCTACGCCAGATATAGTCATTCCTACGGATCCAAACCGCCAATGTCGAAATTCCTCCCTTCGCAGCTCTAATTGGAAACTGGTCTCCACGAACAATTCTCAGCCAATATTTAACTGTTCAGTTTTGCACTCCATCGTATCAGTAAATCCCCTGAATTCTCTCATTATTACGTAGTAGGGCATGCCCCTCCTTCTCCACCAGAATTCCTTTCAAAAGTCCGGTCCCCCGCATTCCCTGTTTGTTTCCAGACCAACATTTCTACCCAATATGCTATCGTAGATCTGATGGTTGCTCGTACACTTTTTTTATCAAGCTTACATATGGATCTGTAATAAATCTGAAGAGCCTCCACTGTCCACACTGTTGCCTTATGTATCATAGCATCATTTGGTCCACCTAGACGGCCGGGGTTCGATCCCAAGCGACCGCATGTGAGATTTGTGGTAGACAAAGCGGCGCTGGGGCGGGTTTTCCCCGGGTACTCCGGTTTCCCCCGTCATCAAATTCCACCGGTGCTCCATCATTCATGTATCATCAGTGTCACCGCCTGCGGTGCCATAAGTAGTGAAAGCGGGCGTGAAACACTACCAAAAAATCTGATTGTACCATTCACATGACTTTCTCTATATCTCTGTAATAAATTATTGTTAATAAGCTTATCTTTTATTTATTTCATGCTAATCGAGAAAAATTACCAGAAATAATCTTATTTCTTGCTTTATTGTAAGTAGAAGTGAAATAAGGGAGTACTACAGGTTAAAGTGAAAGTAAAATAGGATAGGATATATTCACCTTCGTGAAGAACCTAATAAAGTAGGGTTTGTAGGAATTGGTTGCTATGTGACTGATCTTCCTTTGTTTGTATGGATAGGAGTTGACAACTTCCTGTATGAGAAAAGTGTAAGATTTTCAAAGCTGAAACCAAGAAAAAGGAATATCTCAAAAACGACCAACTCCACGAAAAAAATGTATGTAACATAAATTGTGTGTTTTAACGTGCTCTACATTTTTTGTGTGTTAAGTCTTTGTCCATCTCTTACGGTTTAATAGTTATGCAAAATTCGTCCAGAATAAAGTAGTCTTCAGAGACTTTTCCCAGAAAATTAGAGATATACATTTTGTCAGGTAAATATCTTTAATATATGATATTTTAATCAAAATCGTTAGAGCCATTTTTTAGAAAATCAAAATTTTCGAAAAAAGTTCCATGTAAAGGGTAGTTTTGGTTGGGGGGATTTTTCTCAAAATCTTCGTGTCGCATCCCTGGAAGATACTAAACTTAACTGACACACGGACACACACGGACCTTTTTCTGAAAATCCTCTTTTGGATACAGGTGACCTTAAAACATATACTTCCGGTGAAATCTCGGTATCAAATTTTTGGTGGAGTGCAATACCTTCTCTATAGACTATGTACATAGTACGTATAGAGAAAGTAAAAATCATTTGGTCCATTTTCAGTTCATCCTAAACGAGAGCGCTAAATCCACAAAATGCTTAATTTGTCTAGTGTCTGAGGTATGTTACCATGCTATAAATGGAACTGTTATTGAAGGTCATTATTTTAGTCTTATTCACGTTAACTGCAATTTGTTATACTGCATTCCCAAAAAAGTCGATACCGAGATTTCAGCGGAAATACATGTATTGGGTCCCCCTAAATCCAAAAAAAGCACTTCTGGAAAAATATCCTTTTGGGTGTGTGTGTGTGTGTGTGTGTGTGTGTGTGTGTGTGTTTCTGTGGACAGCATAGCTCAAAACGAAAAGACCGTTAAATACCAAACTTAGTATTTAAGTTTTGTGTCTTCCAAGGGTGCGACACGAAGATTTTCAAGAAAAGCTCCCCACCCCCAACTACCCTTTACATGGAACTTTTTTCGAAAATTTTGATTTTCTCAAAAATGTTTCTAACGATTTTGATTAAAATATTGTATATTAAAGATATTTACCTGACAAATAAAATGTATATCTTGAATTTTCTGTGAATAGCCTCTAAAGACTACTTTATGCTGGATGAAACTGCTAAACCGTGACAGATGGACAAAAACTTACCACACCAAAAATGTAGAGCACACACAATTTATGTTGTATACATTTCTTTCCTGGAGTTGATCGGTTTTGAGTTATTCCTTGTTTTTGATTGCACCTTTATTAGCATACTTTACTCATACAGCAATTTGTCGACTCCTTCCATATAAAGGAACTTCAGTCATACAGTAATAAGCTTTTGACTATCACTTTCACCTATGGTACTCCCTTATTTCGCTTGGGCTTGCAAGGAAGCAAGTAATAAGACTATTTGCTAATTTTTTCTTGTTGAGCATGAAGTAAAGAGAAGCAAAAGCGTTTTAAGAATAGTTTGTGGCAGAAATGTAGAGCAAGTCATGTGAATGGAACACATCAGATTATTATTATTATTATTATTATTATTATTATTATTATTATTATTATTATTATTGTTATTTATTTGGGGGGTGAAAAGGAGAGCGGAAGATCCAGTAGAAAAGGCGGGACCAAAGGAGGGTCACTTGTATTATAATAATAATAATAATAATAATAATAATAATAATAATAATTATTATTATTATTATTATTATTATTATTATTATTATTATTATTAGTGGTGGTGGTTTGTTTTTGGTTGTTTTCGTTGATTGTGTTTGTAATTTTGCACAGGAGTGGGAAACCTAAGCCAACAACACTGTCAGTGCTTTGAAGTGTGAAGGTGATAGTCCACAGAGGGACCAACAATATTGGTTGGTAACCTCAAACCGTGTGATAAATGTCTGCATATCGCCGATAAATCTGGATTTGATCAACTTCCACCATTCTTGTTTCAGAAAGCCCATGCAGTCCTCCTTCTTCTTTTTCAAGATAGCCTCGACTCACTCTGCTTATGAATTTCTCACGATGCTCTGTTCCTGTATCACTTTACCGAACTCCCCAGTTTGGTATAATATAGTAATGTTTTAATTACTTTCTCTGACATTCCCTTGGCGGTAGCTTATGCAGATTGTATCCCGATTGACAGATCAGACGCCTTCTTAAAATCCACCAAAGAACAATGCAGCCTTCCTCGTTTCGTTAACTTTTTCTTGTTATTAACGTATCTGAAACAAATGTGGTGCCTACAACGTATTGAACGTATTGAATTCCACCATTTTGGGACCCCTGAATTAAAAAAGCATTTTTAGAAAATGTGTGTATCTGTGAACATAACTCAAAAACGAAAAGTAGAAAAGCTAAATATTAAATACCGGACTTGGTATTTAAGTTTAGTATCTTCCAATGACGTGACACAAAGATTTTCAGGAAGCTTTCCCACTCCAAATAGACTTTACGTGGAACTCATTTTTAGAAAAATTTCATTTAAAAAAATACTCACGATTTAACCAAAGCGCCATATATTAAAGATATTTACAGGGGAAATAAAACTTATATTTTGAATTTCTTTGAAACAGCCCCAGAAGGTCTCTTTATTCTGAATCACTTTTGAGCTGGTAAACCAAAAGAGACAGATAAAACTTACGCACAAAAAATGTAGCTCTCGTTAATACACACAAGTTATGACTATTTCAGAGATGTACCCTGTTATTGGTATACATGTTCAAATACTTAACTTTTCTCAAAGGAAAGCCCTGATCCGTTTCATCTCTCGTTTGTTTTACTTCTGGGCAGAGAAAGAGAACGGAACTTCAATGACAATCACATAGCGTACAGCTTTTAAAAGGTTTGGCTGTCGATTTAGCCTAGTCTTATCCCCTTATAATTATAAGGAAATAAACAACAAAACCATTTCTGATAATGTTTATATTTTTTAGCATGAAGAAGGTGAAATGATAATATTGTCATGCCCATATCTGGGAGTGATTGGGAAGCGCAGATAACAAAAGACACTCACTTAAGCTACTGGTTGTATGATGTATATTCTAATCGATGGTTCCGAGATAGTGGGTGTAATAATTGGGAAGGAATAACTATAATAACTGCGTGTCTCAACACAAAAATCTGATGTGTTCCATTCACATGATTTTCTCTACATCCTTGGAACAAATTATTGTTAAAAAGCTTATGCTTCTATTTACGTCACTCTAATCGAGAAAAAGTTAGCAGAAATAGTCCCTTTACTTGCTACCATGTAAGCAGAAGCGAAATAAGGGAGTACCATAGGTTAAAGTGATAGTCAAAAGCTGGTTGCTATGTGACTGAAGTTCCTTTGTTTGTATGGACAGGAGTTGACAAATTCCTGTATGGGAAAAGTGTTTTTCAAAGCTGAAACCAAAAACAACGAATATCTCTAAAGCGATCAGCCCCACGGAAAATATGTGTATGACTTAAATTGTGTGTTTTATCGTGATCTATATTTTTTGTGTCGTAAGTTTTTGTCAGTTATACAAAATTCAGTAAAATTCATCCAGAATAAACTAGCCTTCAGAGGCTATTCCCAGAAAATTCAAAATATTAATTTTATTTGTCAGGTAAAATCTTTAATATACGATATTTTAATCAAAATTGTCAGAGCCATTTTTGAGAAAATCAAAAATTTCGAAAATTTATCCATGTAAAGGGTAGTTGGGGGTGGGGGATTTTCTTGAAAATCTTCGTGCCTCATCCTTGAAATATACTGAACTTATATACAAAGTTTGCTATTTAACGGACTTTTCGTTTTTGACCTATGCTGTGCACAGACACAGACACACATGGACCTTTTTCCAAAAATGCTTTTTTTGGATTCAGGTGGACCCAAAACATGTATTTTCGGTGAAATCTCGGTATCGCATTTTTGGGTGGAATGCAACACCTCTATACACTATGTACATAGCACGTGTACAGAAAGTAAAAAATACTTATTAATGGGACCCATCGGGCTTGACTTGCAGAAGTGTCGACGTTAATTTAGCAGGAGCTGCAGAACGTTGATATCAAAGTTACATGCACTTTAGCGTATACACTACCCAGTAGCAAGCCTCGCTTGCTTGCTTGCTTATATCGGATGCTTATTATTCGAGCGGATATTACCTTTTATGGTCAGATGGCGCTCCGAAGTTGTGTAGGTGCTCATGACTTTCCTAGACACTCGTGACATTGTTCTAGAAGTTTCCATAAGGAAACTGACGTCACGGTAAAGTCCAATGGAACATTCCTAGGAAATAGGAAACCAACAGTATCCGGTCACGTATACAAGTTTAACAAAGATTCCATAAATCAAGAAATGAGCAAAATATGATTCTGCAGGAATCAATTGATATGTTATAATAAACCCAATACCCAACTCCTTGCCGGTTTAACGTGACAATACTTTGTAAGAAAAGTTTGTTTGCAGAATAGATGATGAAAGTCATATGAAAGGAGTATATCAGATGTTTATTTTCAGTACTTTATCCTGTTATACAATTATGCTATATATTTTCTCCTTAATTGCTAACACAACTTTATAATTGGCCTCATTCTCAGTAGAGGGAGGTGTTTGCAGAATCGGTAACAACATAGATATCAAAACTCGACTATGATTCAGGGATATCAATAAAGCTTGCACATATGTTGGAAAGACATTCGTTTATGCCCGCAACGTTCAATGCTACAGATCCTGCAGCAAACATTATTTTTAATTCAGTAGTTAGCGCGGTTCATTACCATCAAAACTGACGAATTATGGTATCCCTTCCGTTCCCGCTTTTGCCTTAAGTACCTACGTCTCTAAGGTATTAAGAGATTTAAAACCATCAGTGAAGCAATGTTAACATTTTTAGAATGCAAATAGAAAATTAAAACAAATGGAAGGATTTTTCACGAAATATGTTACCCATTTTCTCTCTAATCACCACAGCTAGGAAGTTTGTACCGATTGCAGAGTATGAGCGGCCAAGATTAGCAATACCATGCGGCGCTAGCAATGGTCAACGTAGAGTGCAACCCATTACTGCAAAACAACTATCACTGCATAACACAGAACACGTCGGTAGGTAGGAAGGAAGGCGTTCGAGAAACATTCTGCTTAAATGTAGCAAAATAAATTTGTTTCACAACCAAAGTAAGTTTTCTAGCACTGTACTTATGAATGTACTTATTCAGAAACCAATAGCAGTTCTAATAAACAAACTGTCAAACGTCTAGTAACAAAACAACTTCACAGAAACATATTACTAATTGCAAATTTGTTCAGAAAGTCACCCACAACCTTCACAGCGTTATAGTCCAGAGGTATGTAGAAGAACTGTTAATACGGATCTACTAATCCACGAGCATCCCAGCTGAAATAAAGATGAAAATGAAAAGTGTAAATGAAAAGAATACAGGGTTCAGTATGAAGTATCGCATACAAGCTGTACTTTTAGATCCTAACAAATGGTACTCGCTTATACTGATACATCATGCAAAGTGGAACGAATTTTTTCGCATTACAAATCTTGTTTGTTGGAACGTAGAATAAGGTTTTCATTTAAAAGGCCTCAGATATACATATATTTTCAGTAATATGGCTGCAGGTGAGTAAAGATTTAGTTTAATTCCTGCTTTCATTTTTGCCGGATAAGAGTCTGAAGATATTTAAGAAATTAATTTCATTATTTGGATATTATTTTACATTCGATCAGTAAATATTACAGTTGTATTATAATTGCTTGGATGTTTTCATTATGTATACAATAAGTAAGGAAGGAAATCAGTCAGCTTCATATATAATTTGTATGTTGTACATAATGATCAAAATAGGTGTGCTGTTACGGATACCTCATTAGTTATTTTTGTTCTCTGGAAACAGCACTGTGTACTTGACAAACAGGTTTGTTTACCTCAACCTCCTATCAATGACTTGTTTTGATGCGACGAGATGGTCGGTCGCAGCCTATATATGGAACGGCGAAAGTTGTAGCTTCCCGTCTTTTATAATGGAAGAGTTATTATTTGATTATTTTGGTCCCTTGATTTGCAATAGTTTATCAAACAAAAAATCTAGGATTTCACGAGGAATCATTTAGTGAAAGTTCACATCAATATATGAACTTTATGTGATGCTTTATACAAAAGTGGATCAGTAATATATGATATGCAAACATTAAAATAGTTATCCCAAACTGAAAATTTAATACACTTTCTAATATAAGAGTTTATGCTGTTCTTCACACAGTTAAACTATTATTATGAATAGGTAAAGTCAGACTGAAAAATTCAATGCCATAGGAGGGAATTTGAACCACATATCTCCCGTTCTCTAGCTGGCTGTTCTAACCACTCAGCTACCATGGCACCATACCGGAAAGAAATTATATTTCTCAACTGACTTGCATGGTAAACTCAAATTATTCAAAGTATGATCAACTATTGTGTTCAAAAAGTATTGATTTAATTTTGTTTTCACATTTTTGTAAGTGATAAATGGGATTCGTGGAAAAGCGTATACCCAATCAAATGACCATCCAGCAATCCTGTTCTATGTTGGAGTCCCTGGACATGCATAACAAGAGGATTTTCGTCTACCCAGGCATGGACGTTTCGGGAATTGAGTCCCTTAATTAGTCCCTAGGGGCTCGTTACTGCAGCGATGCAGAAACCACGTACAAAAGGCAACATATGGTACAAAATCAGCTGGCAATAGTGGATGTATCCTTTGGAAGTGATAAGTTGTTGCTGATGTGTAACATGCCAGATCGTACTATTAGCAACATTAACTCGTTCTTGTTGACGGGTTTCGCCAGCTTGATGCAGAACGGCATCTTCAAATTGAGAGTGCAGGGTCCCTTGAGCACCCACCGTCTGTCCTGCTGATAGTAAAGGTACCCTTCCTCGAAGCCATTGTGTAATTATGGCGAAAAGAATAGTTAAATAATTTTAAGTCGACATTAGGGTATAATTCTCATAATGTATTGAGAAAGCTTTGTATTTTTACGGAAAAACTGGGTCAGTTGAAAAATGTAATGTTCTACCGACATATCACCATAGTATCGATTAGAATAACGGTACAGAAAGCCGAATATCCTTAGTTCAAATTCCGACTATGATAGGAAATTCTTCAGTATCATTCTCATTTTCAAGCTCTTGCCAAAGTTTGCTTCGTGAAACGGAAGTTTATTCAACTTTTAATTTGTAAACTTGTGAACCGTAGGCTTGATGGCTGTTCTTGACATTATCCATTTCCTCCTTTAAATTGATACGCATGGTCACTCTTTCTTTGAATATTATGTACATTATCTACACCAGACTGTTACAGTTTGGTTAATGGTTACCATGCTAATTTCATTTACTCAAGGTCGCGGGTTCAAACCCGGAAGAGGACGATGGATTTTTTTGGGTGTAAAAAATTTTTAGCATGGCTTCCTTCGGAAGGGAAGTAAAACCGTTCATCCCGTGTCGTAGATTTACGGCTCGTTAAAGAACCTCAAGCCTGATAAGGGAGGCCTCTGAGCAAAATTAAGCGGTCTTTCACGTCCAATTTAGAATGGGACGCTGAGAACCGTAGTAGCTAAAGAGCGTCCATAAATAACACGTCATTTACGTTTACAGTTTGGGTGCATGCCGAAAGAGCAGCAAGCTACTCGTGGCACTCCTGTAATATGCAATACAGCTTGGGACTGAGGGCAAGCTATCGTCTTGGCTGAATCAACTGTTGAAATGTATTGTCAAAAAGAGCAAGCGTGTACTATATATGACATTTGCCCACTGTCAAAGTGGGCTATCACATTCTAGCTCCAATCGGGCTCCGAGGTTTATAGTTGAGTGCGTGTGAGTAACCTTAACTCAATGGGTTGAGGTGGAACCTTCCTTCAGTATTAAGGTGAGGGTTTTCACTCATAGAGTTTACAATCCAATATTCGCTTGTTTATATAAAACAATGATCTCACCATCTACATGTGAACCATTAAAGCAGACCTTTATCTTACCATCACTTCTACTCCTTACTTCCGAGAATTGCTACCCTAATTTAAAATAGAATGATGAAGAAAAATCACCAAAGCCTACATAGTAAGTGTGTGTTTTAACTGTAAACTAATATATGCAAGAAATTCTAGTTCGTACTTCTGGCAATTAGAAGTTTGGTTTGGCCACTATAGGTCGAGCTAATGTGCAACCACAAATCCTTCCCCGGGGCTGAAGAGGTATCGATCCAAGTTCTCTTTTGCCATTTGAAACGTTCCCTTTGGTCACAAAGCCGGTTCTAAATTAGAGCGAATCCCTCGACATCGCCAATGGTTATTCAGAATTCGCCATTAATTTGCTTCAATTGAAAGGAGCTGGTGTTTCCATGGATTTGCGAATACGTGTCAGAGCTGTGCCGCGCCCAGTTCTCTCTCTGGTTACATCACAGAGTCATGTCTGACATGCAACATGTTCTGATTGCTTTATTGCTGAAGAACGCTGCAGACAGACTACAGGGCCAAAACGTACTGCTTGCAAGCATTAAAGGCTAAATATGCAAGCATATAGTGTGAAGGTTCTCCATCATCTAAGGAAGCATTCAATTTCCTGTATATTATTAGGAAAAACAAATCTTTAAGTAAACATGGTACTCAACATATGAATGCAATACAGCAGCGATGTATATCTTAGGTTTAACATTCACTACTGAAAAATGTTTTCTGAAACTTTTACAAATTATAAAAATATTTAGAGGAACATTTTGACTTTTAGTGTGTTTATAATTCATTTGACTGAATATATACTACTTATAAAACTTATAAAAACAACATTTAGATATGTTTTCTCTGAAACAGTAACAGTTTCTCTCAAACCTTAAACGGTTTAACTGTATTTTACCATATGGCACTAAAATCGAGAAGTTCTGTTTATACCTTTCCTGGAAAAATTGTATTCATTTAAAATTTGAAGAATCTTAATTGTTTTTCACTCTTTATTGTTATATACGTTTATTACTTTTATTATAAGTGTATGAAAGTAGAGAGAATGTTTATTATAAATAAATCCCAGGGCACTAATGCCCTCGTGGGACTACGCCTATCAAACTGACTGCCGGTATCATGCCTGCTTACTCACGACAGAGGAGGGCTATCATGTAGCATATACGGGGAGGTGATATGGTCAGCGTCACGCTTCCCTCAATCGGAAAGTTAGCTTTCTTGGCTGGGATTGCTGCTTATTGCAGCTCCTTGCTTTCCTCATGAAGTACTGAGTGGGTACCAGTCCTATACACGGGGCTTAAAATTCTCACCATAGCTGGAATCGCACCCCCTTCCTTATAATCTTTCAGTAGTTGCTTGGATTTCAAAAGTCAACTCCAAAATAAATATTTTGAATACAAATTACACAGCGGGGTACAATGCCCGTTGCACCGTGACTGGCATGCGTTGAGAAGCAAACTTGCTACCTCCCTTCACTCCCCAGCCTCATTTTCACCCACCATCCTGCAAACCCCACATTCCCATAAATACGTGGTTAAATTCTAGCAAGAATGGAAACACGTAACACACCATCGGGCTGCCCTCAGCCTGCCAACTACTCGTGGATCGCCACGAACCAGAGAACCATGCTATAGTCCTCTGCGCCGTGTTCAATACAGATGTATAGCATGTTAGCCTTTTAACTTGAGTACTTTCTGAGGAACTTGTTATTTAAAACTAGCTGCCCGCCCTGGCTTCACACGGGTGATGTAACTAATGAAAAAAACTCAGACAAAATCTTCCGTTTACAGTACGACCAAGCAATGGTTACGTGCATAGTTCATAACTTGTTCATTTTAAAGAATTACAAAAAAAAAACATACTTATTTCTATATTTAAAAGATGTGACCAAGGGAACGATGCATAAGGCATAAGAAATATATTTGATTTTCACAGCTATCTTGAGTCGTCCCCATAACCGGGTGCATTTTCTTAGCATTGAATGGGAAAGAAAAATAGATCAATAAGTACTATGGCTATCTGGTGGCAAATAAAGGACGTATTTTAGGTGTTCGTCGCCAGAGAAGCTTCTTTTTTAAACGATAGGAGTAAGGAACGGACAGTTAATGAATAAAAATGTATTTGAATTTCACTGCTGCGTTGTGTCATCTCGATAAATTGTTTCGTTACCTTACCATTGGTGGGGAGGAAAAATATTATTACTGCCATCTAGCGGTAAACAAATAAGTACTTACTCAAGATGTTCGCCGCCAGGAAAACTTCCTTGTTTCTTTATTTTAAACCATAGGAGTAAGAAAAAGGACAGTTAAAACGTAAAAATGTATTTGAATTTCACTGCGACGTTGTGTCATTGTGTCGATAAACTGGTGCGTTACCTTAACATTGAATGGGGAGGGGAAAATATACTAGTATTACGACCATTTAGCAACAAATAGCCTGTATCACTTCCATCTGGCGGCTATTCACCGAAATGCGTTCCCTTGGCACTGTTTTTATTGATATTATGAGATTTTAAAAGCTTTTCCGAACTATTTTTAAACATTTTCTTTTTCACAAACCTTGTCGTGACAATAACAAACGCAGCAAAAAAGAATTGTTCAATTTAGTGCAGTCCTTCACCAGTGACACGCGTACATACATTTTGCCGATTCATATATATATATATGCACTTTCCAGGATTATTACGCCTGAATCTTCGCCTTGGTCTCTTTCTATATCTATGAAATCCTCCTCTTATCATGTTAGAGTTCTGCAACATGTCAGTGTCATGGACTAACAAAAGTAGGGGAAGGTGGAGGAGCGAGCGGTTCACAGCTAGATTAAAAAGACGCTGCTGATGCGCTCTATGTATTAAACGCATTTTAAATGCATTAAAATGATCGTAACACTATGAGTGTATATTTTTTCTTTTTAAATTACGAATTTAGGAGAATGTTTTAATCACAGATACAAAAAAAAAAAAAAAAAATCTGATGAGTCCCATTCAATTGACTTTCTCTATATCCCTGTAACAAATTATTGTTAAAAAGGTTATTCTTTTATCTACTTCATGCTAATCGAGATAAACATTAGAAACATAAGCAGGTATTACTTTGCAGGTATTGCATTTAGCGAAAAAGAAAGTTTTGGTTCATCAAGACAATGCACCAGTTGACACGTCCATTATCGCCAGTGGCCAAAATCAATTAGTTAAAGTTCGAATTGCTTCCTCATGAATCCTATTTGCCAGATTTACCCCTCTATGATTATGTTCTATTCCTAAACTTGAAGAAATGGCTTGGTGGTAGAAGATTTGCCAACAATGAAGAGGTGGAGTCTGCAGCTGATGTCTATTTTGACACCTTGATAGTTCTCACTATAAAGAGGGTATCAAAACTATTGAACATCGCTGGGGAAAGTATATCGAGCTGAAAGGAGACTATGTAGAGAAATAAAGATGTTTTTCTCCAAAATGTTTGTGCTTTCTTCGTTGCTTCTGGGCAGCCCTCGAACGTTCCCAAGCTATGCGCACATTTTATATAATTAGGACCCGTGCCATAATCTTGTCACACATGTGACATAAAACTGTAAACACTTTCATTTAACAAGTTTCACTGCATGGAGAGGATGATTACGGACAGTTTGCAGTGTCCACGCGTGAAAATTATGAGAATATTTTTCAATGAATAGCAAAACCAGAAAATGTGAGTTTGCAGTAATAGCGGAGCTTAAGCAGTTCTAATAAATCTTTAAAAACCGGGTCGTTTGTGCTGAAGCCTCTGCTTTACTACGAAAAAGGAATAGAGACTTAGGTTTTGAAAAATATTAAAAACTTGATATTTAAATAAATAATCATGAATATATAGCAAATGGTTATTGCCACAAAAATGTATTTCAGATAAATTGAGTATTTTTAAAGATCTATGATTTACAAAACTCGTTGTAAATGAAGAGCACTTCACAAGCTATTCAAGTGCATGCATACATTTCATTTACTATGCAGATATCACGGCTATATGCTTATTTCAGTAAAACAAAAATAGGGAGAATTTTTTTCGTTGGTTTTTTTTTTCTTTCTTTTTTTTAACAGTACCGGAGTCTGGTCAGGACTCCGGCGCTGTATCCCCTATTTACATTTCCCCTTGAATGATTACTGGTTTTACTGTTCCTTTACACAAACATATACACATTGCACAAGCATATAACACCCATGCCCAAGGCGGGACTCGAACCCACGATCCCCTGCCCAAGAAACACCAAAGCAAGACGCCTTAGCGAGCGTAGCCACGGGGACCGTCGGCTTGGGAAGATTTTTCTTGAAAATATTGGAAGATAATTTACATCAAATTTAGTATTGCTCCAGATTTTCATTTTTAAGCTATTGAGTTATTCACACACTTATGAAACATCTTCTAAAACTGTCAATTTTGTGTTCAATGCATCACAAAATTACATTTCCGAAATATACAACGTTGAAATTTAGAACGGCATCTACCATAGTTAAGTAGTAGACAACGTAAGAATGTTTTACAAAGACGTGTCCGGTGAAATTTCAACATTGAATTTCTAGGTGGAATACTTTCTCTATGTGCTGTAATTACAGAAACGTTATTACCAGAGCTAGAAAGTTCGGACCGTTCGCAGTCATACAGGTTGCGACCGACCGTCTTGCCGCATCAAAGCAAGTCATTGATAAGAACACAGTGGAAGAGGTGAAAAAAACCTGTTGTCAAGAAAACAGTTCTTTTTCCAGATAACAAAAATAACCTATGAGACTCTTGTATAAGCATGTCAATTTACATAATTAATTGTGTACAACAAACAAATTATAACATATATAAGGGTGCCTATAACTGATTTATATATATATATATATATATGTGTGTGTGTGTGTGTGTGTACATTATGAAGACACCCAAGCAATTATAACACGGATTGAAATATTTACTGATCGAATGTTAAATAATATCTAAATAATAAAATTTGATATCTTAAATATATTCAGATTCTTACTAGGAGAAAGAAAGCAAGAATTAAACTAAATCTTTACTCTTCTGAAGCCTTTCAAATGAAAACCTCATTCTACGTTCCGAAAAACAAAATTTATAATGCGAAAATTGTTATTCCAGTTTGCATGATGAGATCGGGGCATTTTTGAAATATTTTATCAGTTCCGTTTCGGTATCGCCAAACAAATGGCATTTGTTGGGATATAAAAGTGCAGCTTGTATGTGATACATCACACTGAACTCTCTATTCTTTTCAATTACACTTTTCATTTTCATCTTCATTTCAGGTAAGATGGTCGTGGATTGGTAGATCCATTTTGACAGTCCTTTTACATGCCGCACAGATTCAGTTCAGCTCCATAACTCAGGAACTATAAAGGTGTTACAGTTGTAGGTTAACTCTTTGAATAAATTTGCTATTAATAATATACTTCTGTGAAGCTATTCTGTTACTAGACGTTTGACTCTGTACTAGAATTGCCATCAGTTTCTAAATAAGTACATTAAAAAGCACGCTGTTAGAAAACTTACTATGGTTGTAAAACAAATTAATTTTGCTCACATTTGAACAGAACAAGATGTTTTTCGAACGCCTTCCTATCGATGTAGTTCTGTGTTATGTAGTGATAGTGTTTTGCTGTTATGGGTTACACTCTACGTTGACCTTTGCTCGCGCAAGTAACGTCGCATGGTATTGCTAAACCTGGCAGCTCTTACTCTGCATAAGGTAATTGGTACGAACTTCCTAACTCAGATTATTAATCAACAAGTGCGCATTCCCTTAAATTGTTGCCAGTGAATATTTAACATTAAAGGATAGCGAATGCATCAATTTTCCGAAGTGCTATAAAATGTTATACATGAGTTGAGATCTTAACATTATACATTGATCGTTAATTCCAGAACAAATTTTATTGCAGCAGCAAAGGAAGTTAGCGCTAAAGGAAGTTAGTTGTTCGAGGAAGTTAGTCGAAAAATGACGTGTTTTCATGGCGACGGAGACATGCTTACTGTTGTTTACAGCGGATGCATATTTTATTTGTTTAGTTATAAAGTGAATGAAGGGAATTAATTCGGCCAAATGGAATATATTTATTTAGAATTTATTTCTTATTTATTTATTTAGAATTATGACTAAGCCGAAGCGTAACTAATTCCATAAAAATCCAAGCATAATAAGAAAGAGATTATAAGAATCGTGTGAGGGTAAGAGCTAACCAAGTATGACTGTAGCAATTTCTGTTTTATTATTATAAGTTTAACTCTTTAACCTGGTAGTTATATTAGATGTAGATTTGGTGAATAACTGGAATGATATGCAATGAGTCCAAAGTCCATTGATCTTAAAATTATTGTACATGTATATTTACAGAATAAGAGAAACCCCCGAAAAAACAAACAAAAAAACTTATTTAGGTAACTCATTCTAATATAATTTTTAACTTGGAGCCTCTTAAACGTGAAACAGTCATGCTACCCGACACTACTACATTGTTTAGTGACTATCGAAAATATGAAAAGTATTTAAAAGCAATTTCAGATACTCCATGGTCATTGATTCAGCGAAGAACGAATTGCTTGTATAAGAGAAAACTAAGAAGCCTATATCAATAGCAGGAATGAGTGTTACCTTATAATAACTCATTATGTCAAATCGATAAGGTATATGAGGATGTATTTATAGATGCAATAGTAGTCAATGATATAAGCAAGTATTTCAGTCTGTTTTTCGTTATATGTTGGTTATACGACTGCTACTTGAATATTTTACAAAATAAAACACAATTTACTTCCAATGCTATTCTAAAATGACTACTAATATAGTAAGTGTATAAGTTTACAAAATAAATATTTTTATTGTTTCATTTACATAGCCTCCTTTAACATCTATGGTCACATTTGGGGCTTTTTGACTAATATACAACTCGTTGACTGAACATGTTTTTAAATTTTATTTTCTTCAAACTCGTGCACATTCACTCTCACATACACACTTCCAGGGGATCGTTAATGATTTCGGTTAAAGAAAATCTAATCGCAACATTCCATTTAATTAGTTAATTTTCTTAGTGTTCTTTTCATCATTCAGTAAAGTAAACTCATAGTTGAAGCACAACTAATTTCTTAAAAGTCTAAGCAACATGTGAGAGAGATTATAACAATTTTTCTGGGATAGAGGAAACCAAGTATGGCTGCAGCAATTTTTAATTTTATTTTGTAAATGCTTATTAGGTTTTCATTAGTAGGTCACCAGTTATTTTAAACTTACTATTTTAAATCTTCATTTCTTCTTCCAGTTGAAATTGTTTATATTGGGGGTTAATGCTTCTTTTTATTCTGTTAGGTATGGTAGGGAAATAAGACTTCGTTACTTTGCCATTTACGTAATTTAAATTGTGTACTTGATTATACATTACACATTTTGGTCACCTCATGGCTCTTTAATTTCTCTACACGTACTAGTATAGAGAAGGTACTGCATTCCACCCAAAAAATTGATCCCGAGATTTCACCGTAAATAGAAGTTTTAGGGTCCCTTGTTTAAAAAAAGTATTTTTTGACAAAGGTCCATGTGCGTTTGTCCGTGTGTCTGTGAACATGATAACCCAAAAACGAAAAGTCAGAAAAATAACAAACTTGGTATGTTTCAAGGATGCGGCATAAGATTTTTATTAAAATAACCCCACCCAAAACTACATGGAGAAATTTTCGAAAATTTTATTTTTTTCAAAATGTTTCTAACGATTTCGATTAAAATATCATATATTAAAGATATTTACATGAAAAAATGGTTTTTTGTCCTGAATTTTTGAGAATACCCTCTGAGGATCTCTTTATTCCGGATGAACTTTGCTGGCTTTAGCATAAATAGTAAACCGTAAGAGGGACACAAACATTTACTAAAAAAATATGTAAATCACGTGTAAATACATAATTTATATCACATACATTTTTACGTGGAGTTGGCCCTTTTTGAGATATTCCTTTTTATTTGTATCAATTTTAAAATACTTAAACTTTTCACATACGAGAATTTGTCAACTCCTGGCAATGCAAAGAAACGGATTCATCACATGACAACCGGTTTTTAAAAGATTTGACTGTTGTCTTAGCCTAGTGTATTTTATCATTTCCCTTCTGCTTAAAAGAAAGCATTTCTGCTAAGGTTTATCTCGATTAGCATGGAACACATCAGATTTTTACATGCACGCTGTCTTTATTCGCATTATTCAGAGCAACCAAAGCTGTAGAAAAGTGATCTTAAAGGAAAATACTGAATACAATGTTTCTGGACGTATGTTCATATTCATCTTCTGCGAGAGGAACATTTCGGTAGACCTTGTACAGCAACTTGGGCCGGCATGTTTAATATGGACAAGTTTCGCCACTCCAAACCTCAAGAGGTATGCTACACATTTACCTCTGCGCTAGACCATAAAGGAACAAGAGAATGAAGTACTGGAACGCAATGTATACTTGCAGGTTTAAAGGGACCTAGAAAAGCTTATGTTTGATATGTGTAAAGAAGATTGGAGGAATACGAAATGTATGTGTATAGTACCCAGCTGATAAACTCTCTCTCCAATAATCTTGCTCACAATACAGGATTAGAATTAGAAACGGACGTGGCCCCCAGGACACTGGAGTAGAACACTGGACGTAGACCCTTGTGGCTCTTTGCCTAAGTCGCCCTAGGGAAGGATGAGGGACGTCCAGATCACGGCGGCCTCTGACGCCATCATAGCCCTGCTCAAGGTCCCCAGCCTCCCGGCGACCCCAGGAGGAAGGCAGGTTTCGACCGAACGTTCCCAACGACGACATCAGGATAATCTTTCTTTACACTGCGCAAGCCATCATCCAGCCGTAAGCCGCCGAACACCGTCGCTTGGTCCTTCAAGCCTGAAAGAGAAACGATTAGAAAAGGCGGAGACAGTAAATGGAGGGCACAGCATTCACTTGACGACCCGGGTAAACTCACGAAAAAAACTGTGGGTCAGGTAGACGAGCCACATGGATCGAACCCACGACCTCCGAATGCGGGCCACAGATGAACACAGCATAAGTAATTGTAAAATTATAATTGGAAAAATTTGGTACTATCAGGAACTTCAATGCCGAGGCTCTTATCACCTAAAATATTGAGTCATCTCATCAAAACTTACCAGGGCCTTCTTGAATTATTCAATATGTCCCGAAAGATTTTGAGCTTATATAAATGGCAAGATATGTACTACATATAACCCTAAAGCCATACAAATTGGTTATTAATCCATATATCAAATAAAGTTTAAACAAGCTTATCTTGCATTACATTTCACCATGATAGATTATTGATTTAACCTATTAGGTACTGCTCCACTCTTAGAACCAAACCTTATGTAAACACAGTTACCATTAACTAGCCTGTTATAAACGGGAAATCAAAGCACACCAGAATATATACTACTCATAATATTCGCGATTATTTGTACATTTTAAAACGTATGTTATGTAAGCATAGTCCAAAAGTTTTAACTAATATAAAATAATGAATAATGAGAATAGTAGAAAGAAAGTAGGCTGCGTTTAGTTCATTTTGGTGCCGCTCACTACTTCTGCATTCATACGATCGATATAGAAGCATCCAAGAGCAAACTGCAAAAGACCAAAAAAATATTGTTATATATAATCCTATATTTATTATAGCTATATAATAATACAAAATAATAAATAAAGTCAAAACAATAAATTCTAAACTTAATAAAGTTATTAATAAATGTTTACAATTAGAAGAAAATATATAAATTAAGAGAAGAAAAATGAATAATAATTTTTGGAATGTTAGGGTTTGCTGATTTGACTTTTTTTTTTTATCTACAGCAAATGCTCCTCAGACTCATTGAACTACATAAATACCTAAATAAGGGATAGCTGATAATAAATTGGTAATTATTGTAGCTCCTCAAAAATATATTTACCCTCAAGGTAATACATAACCTATAAACGATAAATATGATTGCTTCTGCAAAAGCTGCTAATTATATGCTATGGGGTTAGCGAGAGAATCTCGGTTGAGCTGAGTAACTCCGGTGCTTTTTTCCTGGAGTTTCCTTACCTTGAGAAGACGGAAGTCGAGCAACTGCAAGCTCCGTGGACCGCGGGCTCATTTGAGTATCATTTCACCCAAATACTCATCTAATATGACCTACTAGGTTAAATAATGTTAAAACAACAAAACGTGAGTTAGTTATGTGTCGATAAAGATGAAATGGTGAAGCATTCCAAACATACGCCATTAAAAGCAGCAAGAAACGAATTGTGATTAACGTT
Source organism: Hymenopus coronatus (assembly GCA_030762935.1). Classification (NCBI taxonomy): domain Eukaryota; kingdom Metazoa; phylum Arthropoda; class Insecta; order Mantodea; family Hymenopodidae; genus Hymenopus; species Hymenopus coronatus. Next base: position 47,106,270 of record CM060885.1, on the reverse strand, counting down.
TTTAATAAATTAATACACGAGAATGTAACTATTATGGGGAATAATATTGTTGGCTAACTGCCAACGTTGTCTGTACGTGTAAAGAACATGGCTAACACCAAGGAAAGAAAAAGGCCGTAAGCCAGAATTAGACAAAAATCTGAATTGTTCCATTCACACGACTTTCTCTATTTGATTTGCACACAAACTTACTACAAAAGGTTATTCGATCTTCTTGCAGCTCGAGATAAATATTATCAGAATGACCTATTACTTAGTTCCTTATAAGTACAGGGCATTAAGGGAATACAATAGACTTGAGCAATAGTCAAATCTGTCATTAAAATACACTTCTCTTACATGGCCAGGAGTAATACAAAAAGGAATACGGAGGAGTTCCTGTTTGAGAAAGGTATACGTATTTTAAAATTGAAACTAATAACGAATATCTCGGAAATGCATGGGACCTAAATTGTGTGTTTTGACGAGATCTACATCTACATATTTTATTCAATAAGTTTTTATTTATCTTTTTCGGTTTACAACACATGCAAAAGTCATTCAGAATGAGGAAGACTTCAGTGGCCAAAATTTTCGAAAAATTTCCGTATAAAGAGTAATTAGGGTGGGAGAATTTTCTTTAGAATTTTACTGTAATATTCCGGAAGATGCTGAATTTAATTATCAAGTTCACTTGCATAAACACAGAAAATTTTATCTAATTTTTTTTTGATTCAGGGGAACCAAAACTTGCATTTCCAGTGAAATCCCGGTATAGAATTTTTCGGTGGAATTCAATACCTTATCTATCTATATATTATGTACTAAATAGAAAAAAGTAAAAAGTGTGTTAGCCTGGTGTGAGAAAATGAGATGAAGTAGTGAAGTATTCTAAAAATAAATCGTTAAAAGCAGCAAGAAACGAATAGTGACAAACTAGTGCAGAAGAATTCAACTTGTCTTTGTGAGTAATATTATTAAAAGTAACTGTAGATTATACTGTTGTTTGCATGAAAAGTGGTGTGTGTACTTGTAAAGCATATAGCAACTCCAAGAAAGAAAAGATAAGCCGTAAACAGAATTAGAAAGAAAAAATGACTTTTACAAATGTTTCCTTCATAGGAAAGTGCACGATTTTCTTTAATAACCAACCGCCAAAGGCAAAAAATCTGTCAAACTTGATCTTAACGTTTGCTTTATTTTTTAAGCGAGACACTGTCGTTAATTATTACTAGAAATGGGATTTATAAAGCTTTCAGATCTGTAAAATCTGAATATTAAGTTCAGTATCATTGGCGCTCAGCAGTTATTAATGTTAATGTGTGTTTGGAATTCTCTTCAAAAATTCAGTTACAATTTAATTCGATATTTATACTTTACTAATTAAATAATATTTTCTAAAAAAATTTATTTTGTAAAGCGAAATAAAATGGTATCATTACTAACAGAGAGGGTACGGTGTGATGTGACTCAGATTTTCCTAATAATGATGCATCTGTTGATTTTTGGGTGGAATACAATACTTCCTCTATACAATATGTATAGAGTACCTGTAGAGAAAGTAAAAATACTCTGTTTTTCTAATGTTGTCTATTATGTCATCATGCTATAATACTATTATGTTTTCTCTTTTTAGGTATGTCCGTTATGCTGAGCACTAATTACCATGGTTGACGTGAGTACGCATGAAACAGCTCACGAAACATTCAAAATGTGGAATTGAATTTTATATATAAGGCTTTAAAGACTATTTATTGAATGCATTTCAGCTTCGCTAAAATTGAATAAAATTAGGGTCAAAATAAGAACTGAAGCTTTCCTGGCGACGTGTTAATTTAAAACCTTCTCGGGCTTCTAGCCAGGTAAAAACCTGGCTAGAAGCCCGAGAAGGTTTTGAATTAAATTAGGGTCAGTTTATACAGACAGCATCTTAGTTTAGTTTTTATGGATAATTTCTAAATTATAACTTTTATAAGACTAATTTTGAGAAATAGTTCTACCGAAATATACCAGTCACAAGAGTATATTGAAATTAAACAATATGCGTACATTCACAATATTGTTTTCACTAGTGCACCTATTAGTGCACTTACGTATATGTCTACGTGCTATCTCATGTCAAACATGAAATAATTCATGAACCACTAGAGAAGTTTACTAAAGGTACTGAAAAAAATACACATGAAAGTTTTTATGGAAATCCTTACAAAATTGTGGGTTAAACCCGCCTCTGTAGTTGGTCGTAGCGTGTGTGCTTCACATTCAAGAGGTCCCGAGTTTGAATTTCGGTTAGGGTGAGTTAGCCCGATAAGGTTTCTTTCAGGGGTTTTCCCTTGTCCTGAAAAGACAAATCGGACAACCTTAAGCTCGGTGGGCAAGATTAACGGACTTAAAATTAAAACACTGAAAAAGTCCTATGTGTTCCATTCACATGGCTTTCTCGACATCTCTGTAACAAATTGTTAATAAGCTTGTTTTTCCACCTGATTAATGCTAATCGAGATAAACTTTAGCAGAATTGATCTTATTAGTTGCTTCCTTATAAATAGAAGGGAAATAAGAGAATAAACTAGGCTAAAACGTTAGTCAAATGTTTTAAAATGTGGTTGCTATGGAAATGAAATCCGATTCTTTGCGTGGAGGGGAGTTGTTAAGTTTTTGTATGAGAAAAGTTTTTAAAAGTATTTTAAAACTGACACTAATAACAAGGAATATCTCGAAAATGGTCAACTCCACGAAAAAAATGCATAGGACATAAATTGCGTGTTTTAAGGTGATAGACATTTTTACGTAGTAAGTTTTTGTCTATCTCTTATGGTTTACCAGGTATACAGAATAAAGAGGTCTTAAGAGATTATTTCCAGAAAATTCAAGGTATACTTTTTATTTGTCATGCAAATATCTTAAATATAAGAGATTTTAATCAAATCGTTAGAGCCACTTTTAAGAAAAACAAAAATTGTTTATGTAAAGGGTAGTAGGGGTGGGGCGATTTTCTTGAAAATCTTCGTGTCGCATCCTTGGAAGACACTGAACTTAAATGCCAACTTTGGTATTTAACGGCCTTTTCGTTTTTGAGCTATGCTGCCCACAGACACACAGACAGACACACACGGACATGTTTCTAAAATTTCCTTTTTTGGATCCAGGGGGACCCAAAACATATATTTCCCGTGAATCTCGTTATCGAATTGTGGGTGCAAAACAATACCTTCTCTATATACTATGTACATAGTACGTGTAGAGAAAGTAAATGTTCCTACCTAATAGAGGAACTAACGTCCACCTGCTCCATCCCCTGCTCACGCCTATGTCCGTGGCATTAGAGCCGACCAAATGATTCAAAGTTAAACTAACAAATTTAATGAATTATGTATATTGTGTGCACGGAAGGAAAATAGACAACAGAACGTAAGTTGTTTTAATTATTTATTTAAGTCGCTTGACTCAGACCTTTATTGTGACAGGAATGAATAAGGTACTTGATGAGTATTATCACGACAGATTAGCTAAGAAGCGCTGCAATAGATGAAGTTTCATAATTAATATCTATTTACCTTACAGCGGGCAGTGCGTTAGCAGCAGCTAATGAATTCCAGTTAAACGAACACTTATCGTATAAATTATGTATATTTTCTGGCCTGGGAGGAAAGTAAAAGTCTAATATGTTTACAAGATTAATTCACGTTCAACAACAAATGATACATTTATTCTAGCACAATTATAATTTACGGTTATCTGGTATCTGATTGAGCGATATGTTTGTGGGTAAAGCTCAAAAATAGATTGAATACCAAACTTGGTATTTAAGTCCAATATCTTCCAAGGATGTGACACGAAGATTTTCAAGAATATACTCCCACCCCAACTACTCTTTATATTGAACATTTTTCAAAATGTTAAAAGTTTTAATAAAAATAGATTAATTTTTGAGAAAATTAAGATATTTTCATTACATACAACATGTAATCTTGAATTTTCTAGGTATAGCCTTTGAAGACCTCTTCAATCCGTATTACTTTTGTGTAGATCGTAAACCGTAAAAGATAGGGACACTACAAAAAATGTAGATCTCATTAATACACACAATTTTATGTATATATTTGGCAGTGTTAACCGTTTTCGAGATATTCCACGTTATTGGTTTCGGTTTAAGATACTTAAAACTTCACTCAAACGAGAATAAATCTTACTTTTCGTCTATCCTTTATTTACTCCTGGCAAAGAGAACCAAATTTAAATTTTATTCCTTTGTTTTCCTTCTACTTACAAAGAAACAAGTAATAAGACCAATTCTTGTTAGGTCTATCTTGATTAGCATGATGTAATTAAAAGATAATAGTATGTTTGTGGAACAGCTAGAGAAAGTCATGTGAGGGTACTGATCGGAATATATATATATATATATATATATATATATATATATATATATTCTCTGACAGACAGGTTAACCAGCAACCTGAGTAAATGGGAGCCCCTAAAAGTTAGGCGTAAAGACATAGGTTAGTCGTACTATTTAAAGCTTATACTGGTATAAATGCATGGGTAGACGTTAGAAAGAGTTTAGAAAGCCAGGCATATTACAGACGAAACGATCATTTGTATAAATTGAGGGTAGAAGGTACAGAACCGACGTAGCAAAATTTTGTTAATAGGACCATTGAAGAATGGAATGAATTGCCTGTAGCAGCCTTTCAGGGCTTCCCTCTGACCTTGAAGCTTAGGGATAATTTAAAGAGAAAAAATATTAAATATTAAGTAAAGTAAATATAGTGAAGTAATTAAGGATCTCAAAACTTGTTCTAATGTACTAATGTTCGGGCTTCATAGTAAATTTTTATAAACATGCTGGTGACTGACATAGTATTGCTATACTGAATAATAAGTAGTTAGGTATTTAAAAAAATTACTATTCTTAATTTAAGTGTAGATTATTTTTGTAAGTGAATTTTCTACATTTAACTCTGCCAACGGGCAGTACCCAAATGCACAGAATAAATAAACACATACATACATACATACATACATACATACATACATACATACATACATACATACATACATACATACATACATACATACATACATACATACATACATACATACATACATACATACATACATACACATACATACATACATACATACATACATACATACATACATACATACATACATACATACATACATAGCCTTATGCTCTCAATTCCCCACCACACACCTCTACACTCCTTTGGTTCGTCATGTCATATGACTGTTACATGTCATGTTATATGACTGGATTGCAGCCAGAAGTGCACTTCTTGGCACCTACAAACAATCGAGCTGACCTCTCACCTGGGGGTCCCGGGTTCGATTCCCGGCCGGGGCGGGGAAGTTTTCTTTAGCCAGAATTATTCCCTACACTCACAGAGTCTGGAAGTATGTATGTGAGAGTGGTGTGTGTGTGTGTGTGTGTGTGTGTGTTAGTGTGTGTGTTTGAGGAAAATATAAATATTTAAACAAAAAGTAAAGGAACCTACAGCCAACCTGTTGTTTCTAGTGCAAAGCCCCCAATATGACTTTAGATGTTAAACGGGACTATATAAATGTTCACTACAAAAGATCAGAGTGAAACTAACCCAACATGTATACATAGTACACTTATCTATATTAAAGGGTAAGCCAGGATTATGAATGTAGCATAAATATGCTATCATATAAAGTTAATATGTAAATTCTTTTGTGCGAAATAACTGCATTTATCAGAGTTTAATAAAGAGAAACATAACCCAGTTGCCTGGCATTGCGTTTGCTTTTCATCTACCAAAAGAGGGTTGAGAAATGCAAAACATTCTCTCGAGCTCAATTCAGTCTTTCGTTCAAAGTTTTTATGTTGATACAAAACTTGGGTATATGCTTCTATCTCGCGGCAGTGATTGGGGGAGATAGCAAGTTTCCAAGTTAAGAAATGGAGTTTGGAGCAGATGAAATCGAGGTAGAAAGTATGGTCTCTTGCTTTTAATCTTCTGTTGCTTTTCCTTGTCATTTTACAAAAATAATCCAACTAAATCTTACTATCTTCTTTTATTCCCTTTATCATTAAAGACCCTATTTAACTTTTTTATAGCACCTACAAAGCAATATTTCGATGCCAGGAATTTAATTAAGGTGAAAGAGATCTATAATACAATTGACAGTGCAAAGTAATGTTCAGAATATTTTAAAGCTAGTGAAACCAAAGTTAATAAGGTTTAATACAGAAGCATAACATTTCTAAACCAGTTTTCCATAAGACAAAACAGAAAAGCATTAAAACGTTTAATTAGTATCTACATATTGAGTAGACTTCGGACATGATTGCGGTTTGGTTGCACTTTTACTGAAAAATAGTTATGTGCACGCAGGGTTTCACTGGGAGCCCTCTCCCCAAGCACTACAATTTAAAAAAATATATATTTATTTGTTAACGACAGGGTCATATCATAAGCGTCACCGGCGTGCCAGAATGTCGTTCCACAGGCGTTCTTTAACATGCCAGGAGAACTACTGACGTGGGGCTGTCGCTTTTAAGCACAGTTAAAACCATAGATATGAGTCGGGTTTGAACTCGCCACTTCGAGGCTAGAAGGTCAATACATGACCGACTGAGCAACCCAGACCGATTCCAAGCAAAGTCAAAGTGTCAATTATTTTTTCGGACTTCAGGCATCATAAAATGTTCGTATTCTCATTGATATATCAGTAACGAATTTTTTGGGTAAAATGTAATACAAGTTGTGTTGCTTTAAGTAAGCAGTTTATTTTAGGATATGGATAAGAACGGAGGGGGCTTGGCACCGTACCAATATGCTCTGTGAGGCAGCATCCCGGGAGAGAGGGATGAGGTGAGAGAATACACCGGGCGACGGACCAGGAGTGACGGTACAGCAATAATTGAGCACCACGACACCCCGGACAGGCTTATCTGGGACACCACCCTAAATAGGGTTCAACTGCTAGGGGCGGTTCTCATCCCTGGCAACAGCCGCAGTCGGGAGACGGAGTTAATCACCATAAGCTCCCTTTTTTCCCTCTCATACCTCACCGACCAACATCGCCGACACTCTGTGGTGTAATGGTTACCGTGCTAACTTCATATATTCAAGATCACAGGTTCAAACCCGGTGGAGAACGATAGAATATTTCGGGCGTAAAAATCCTCAGCATGGCTTCCTTCGGAAGGGACGAAAACCGTTGGTCCCGTGCCGTAGGTTTACGGCACTTAAAAGAACCTCAAGCATGATAAAGAGGCCTCTGAGCAAAATTAAGCAGTCTTTCACGGCCAGTACAGAATGGAAGTCTGAGAACCACAGCAGTTAAATAGCGTTCATAAATAAAAACTCCATTTCACTTCCAACCCTCAAAGAAACAAACGGGATGAAGGATGAATGAAATAATAAGAGAAATTTCATGGAGGAACAAGACATTCGAGGGATGAAAGAAACCTGTCCAACATTCTGCATGGCGACCTGGGGAAAGTCATGAAAACCCCTTGGGTCAGGTAGGCCGGCCGTGGGGATCGAACCTGCTACCTCATGAATGCAAGCAGCATACGAAACCACAAGAGCCTTCCCGCAGTCGAGAAAGAAAAATCGGTGCTATAGATTGTTTTATATTCATTCGGTAATGGTTATTCCTTGTGTAGTTCCCCGCCTTTATCCATGTATATTACCTTAAAGTAGTTTTTTAACGATTCCCAAAAATAACATAGCCAGAAATTACTTATTAGAGTTTAGAAAACTTCTGTTTGTGATACTGACAATTTCCTCGGATTGCGCTTCCTGAAGTCTTCGGTAAATAAATACTGAGCCGAGATTTATGGTTTCCTAAATCCCCGCTGATTTGTATGTGCAAAGTTAAACATAAATCTTAAGCTTTAGATGAATAAGTGAGTGTGAACACAAGGGAAAGGCTTCCATAAAGATCTGCGTAAGGTTTCCAAGATGTATTTCAAAGACATAATCTGCAAAATTTAGCATTCTAAGAACATGGTATAAATGTAATCATGAATATAAAGGTAAAATGTGAATATTGAGAGAGAGAGAGAGAGAGAGAGAGAGAGGGAGGGAGAGAGAGGGATAGTATTTGTAGCGTACGATCAGTCCCACCCAAAATTTTAAAGCTGATACATTTGCCAAGTGGTCACACCTACTCGTGGTTGATTGCTGGTTTCCGCCTCACATCTGGGCAAGATGTTCGATCCCCTTTTCGGACAGGCAGTGGCACAGATCCAGGACACATAGGGTAGGACAGTGTCTAATCTGAGCTTTAGGTACACATGCTTATAATTTTAGTTTTCTACCACGTTTAAATATATTTGGTGTCTTTTATTGTAAAGTATAAGTGGCAGACACCACAAGTAGCCTCCCGCGAGATACGCGAAAAGGGACCAGATCGGAATAACGTCATGCGCAACAATGAACGGGGCCTCTATCGTTTCCACTTCGAACACATTCGATGTCGTTCAACTTCACCGACAGGCCCCTAACCCATGAGGGCCCACCTCGAGGGAGCGCCCTTTCGGAGGCGGATCCTGGCTGTGTAGGCGCAGTCGACACCAGGCAAAGAACTTCTTTACAGAGCGCACAACCACCGCCCAGCCACAACAAGCCGAATTCCTTTGCTGGTCCTACAATCCTAAACACCGACAAAGAAATTATATATACCAGACGAGAGGGATAGGAAGTTCATTGTAGAAGAGTAACCACTCCAGCATTCTTCCACCAATCCGGGAATAACAAGAAAATCACAGCACCACCTCTCACTTGTCTTTTATTGTACATGGGCCTTATTCTTAATTATTTAAATTCAGGAACAGAGTTTTGCTCTCATGCAAATGTCTCTAACAGACTTTTCACATTTTGTGTATTCTACTTCTGAAAAATAAAATGGTAAAATAAATATTGTGCGCACTGGTGTATTCACTTTCCTTCCTCAGGTAATTTTTAGCATCTCTCGGATAGACACTTTACAATATGTCTACCTTCAGCAGTGCTCTCTTTGCCTGTCCCTCATCTTCGGTGACATTGCATTGACCAGGGAGGACATGTCTGCTGTAAACCGTCGCCATGCAATAATAGCGTGTGTATGTAGCCCATGATAATATGTGTGAGTGTTTATAGCAGATTTCTTATTGTGTCTGTGACTTTTTAAAGCTGTGTATCTATACAGTACATGAATACGGCTTTGTAATATATTGTGTGTGTCTTATGACTTAGCAGTTACCAATACTATACTAAATGTCTTTCGGTTGATGAGGAGTTTATGCGCTATTCTTAAGAAATTGAAGATACATCTTTTCTTACATGTAAATTTCTTAGATGTGTTTTTTTTTTATTTTTTTTTTACAAAATATTACTACACTAAAAATCATGTTTTTTTATATTATTTGCTATGCAATACCTTCTTTTTTCAATTTTTTGAGGGGGAGAGAACAAAATTCAGGAGAAAAGGCGGGACCAAGGGAGGTCTATTTGTATTATTGCTTTTTGTTTGTTAATTGCATGTCATTTTAGCGTGTTTACTTCACCATTGTGGTTAGTCCTATTTCACGTCTTGGGGAATTTTGTTCTTTTCGTTGGTTGTGATCGTAACTTTGTACAGCAGCGGGATGTCTAATCCAACAACATTGTCAGTGCTTCTTAGTGTCGAGGTGATAGTCAACAGAGGGACCAATTGGAGGTGTGATATATGCCTGCTTATCGCCGATAAATCCGAAATTCGTCAACTTCCAGCGTTCTAACTTTAACCCAAATCTGAGAAAATCAATATTAAAGAATCTGATGTGTTCCATTCACATGACTTTCTCTACATATCTGCAATAAATTATTGATAATAGCTTATGATTCTATTTATTTATGCTAGCATAAATAAATTATTTATTAGCAGAAATAGTCTTATTACTTGTCTAAGTAGAAGCGAAATAAAGGACTACCATAGGTTAAAATGATAGTCAAAAGAAAGTTTCAAAACATATATTTCCGGTGAAATATCGGTATTGAATACAATGCATTCTCTATACACTATGTACATAGTGCGTATAGAGAAAGTAAAAACCTGAAATTAAAGCAGAAATTATAAATTTGCTTGTCCTACCTTTGGAAAATCTGAACTCATGTGCCAATAGTGGTATTAATCGAACATCTCGTTTTATGAGTTTGGTATTCCCAGGAGTTGAGCACATTGTATGTAGCTTTGGTGAATCGTATGCTCTTTATCTAAGTTATGAACATTCAGAAAAAAAAATCTGATATGTTCCATTCATATGGCTTTATTTGTTCTGCAAACAAGCAATTCCTACAAAAGAATATCCTTTTAATACATAATGCTAATCAAGATAAGCTTCACCATTTAGTTCCTTTTAAGTAGAGAGTAAATAGCTAAGAGAACACATTAGCTAAGGCAATAGCCAAATCTTTTAAAATGTATAACTCTGCGATTGTAGCTGAACTGTGGATCTATTTCTATGACCAGGAGTAAAAAAAAAAAGGAGATACGAAACGGATGAGGAGTTCCCATTTGACAAAAAAGTTTAAGCATTTTAAAGTGGAATCCTCTAACAGGGAATATCTCGGAAATTATATACGAATACATTGTATTTTCACAAGCTTTACATTTTTTTGTGTAATAGTTTGTTTTCTATCTCTTACGGTTTAATTGTTATACACAAGTAATTCCAATGAAGACTTCAGAGACTATTTGCGAGGAAATTCAGGATATATATGTTGTCATTTATATATACATATATAGGAAATTTTAATCAAACTTTTTAAGTCATTATTGAAAAAATCTAAAATTTCGTTAAATCTTCCATGTTAAAGCAATTTGGGGTAACGAAGGTTTTCCTGAAAACCTTCGTGTGGCACCCTTGGAAGATACCAAACTTAAATACCAAGCTTGGTTTTAACGGTCTTTTAGTTTTTGAACTAGGCTGTCCACAGACCTTTTTCTGAAAATGCTCTTTTTGGATTCAGAGGGACCCAAAACATGTATTTCTAGTGAAATCTCATTAATGAATTTTTGGAGTGGAATACAATATCTTCTCTATCCACTATGTATGTATATTGTACAATCGGGGCTAGAGAAATTAAAGAAAAGCGGAAGCAAATAGTGGAGCATGTTCATTTGCATAGTATCCGCACTCACTACGCATCACTTGTGGAATGCTTACTAAAATAATGTGCCGTGAAGTGCCATAATAAGGTAAGAAAAATAAAAATTGGCGAGAAACCAGACGTTGAATTAGATGGTCCTTAACCGGTTAGAGGCATATGTGACCCCAGAAAATGCTCGCCACCTGGCCAGTTCATATTCGCACCTGTCATAGCTTCTAAATATAAATAGATATGTGGCGGTATATTTCCTCTCGCTAGTGGTCTCCTATGCCAACACAAATAATATTAATAAACCGCCATAAATAAAAGAGCAGCGCGCCAAACGCTGACCAGCCGCTTCATCATCAATGTTTACCTCATTGCTTCAGAAACAGATGACGGATACAGGGGCGGCCACTTGAACACTGCTTTTCGGTGGTTATTATAAAGGTTATTACTTTTTCTACTATATACATAGTGTATAGAGAAGGTATTGTAATGCATCTAAAAATTCGATACCGAGATTTCACAGGAAATACGTGTTTTGAGACCCCCTAAGTCCATTTTTAGACAAATATCCGTGTGTATGTCTGTCTGTGAGTGTGTCTGTAGGCAGCATAACACAAAAACGAAAATTCCATTAAATACCAAACTTGGTATTTAATTTCAGTAGCTTCCAAAGATGTGACAAAAAGATTTTCAAGAAAATCCCCCACCCCAACTACCCTTTACATTCGAAAATTTTGATTTTCTCAAAAATGGCTCTAATGAAATTGGGTAAAATCTCTTTTATTCAAAACACTTATATAACAAATAAAATGTATATCTTCAATTTTCTGGGAATTGCTTCTAAAGACATGTTTATTCTGAACGAATTTTGCGGAATTTTGGATAACTGGTAAACCGTTATAGTAAGGCAAAAGCTTACTTCACAAAAAAATTTAGATCTCGTTAAAACACACAATTTATGTTATATACATATCTTTCCTGGATTTGATTGTTTTTGAGATATTCGTTGTTATTTGTCAACTCCTGTCCATACAAACAGAGGTACTTCAATCACATAGCAACCGGCTTTTAAAAGCTTTATTGATTTAGCCTAGTGTACTCCCTTATTTCTCTTCTACTTAAAAGAAAGCAATTAATAAGACTCTTTCTGCTATTTTGTTTCTCGATTAGCATTAAGTAAATAGAAGAATAAGCTTTTTAGCAATAATTTATTGTAGTGATATAGAGAAAATTATATGAATGGACTCGTAAGATTTTTTTTATTGTAGCTTATCTAAGTTACAGAAATTGAATGGCTTTTCACAAAAACAAGCCCATCACAAATTGTAATAACATCGGTTACATGCCTCAATTAACTACAGAAACTGTAAATCTAGCTAACATTAAGGAAGCCTCTGTGATGAGAAACAAATATATTAGTTTTATGTCTTTATTGAAAATATTCCATTTTGTTTTATTACACCAAAATTAGCCCAATTGGCACGTTATGCATGAGGCGATCTAGATGACTGCATTGCTATTTTCCTATGTAAGTTAGGATAAATGGCATGTTGTTTTATTGGCATCTAAAAGGCTGCATTTATAATTCAGTTATTCCCATGCCCCAACAATTGGTTGATATTTTCAATAAAAATAAATGTATTGCCACAAAAAATTTGATCTATTTCATTCACATGACTTTCTCTGTATCTCTGCAACAAATTATTGTTAAAAAACTTATGCTTCTATTTATTTCATGCTAATCGAGAATAAAATTAGCAGTAATAGTCTTATTACTTGCTTCCTTGTAAGAGAAGCGAAATAAGGGAGTACCATAGGTTAAAGTGATAGTCAAAAGCTGGTTGATATGTGAAGTTCCTGTGTTTGTATGAACAGGAGTTGACAAATTCCCGTATGAGAAAAATAAAATTTTAAAGCTGAAACAAAAAGGAATATCTCAAAAACGATCAACTCCACGAAAAAATCTAACATAAATTGTGTGCCTTAATGTGCTCTACATTTTTTGTGTGGTAATTTTTTGTCCATATCTTAGGTTTAGTAGTTATGAAAAATTCCATAAATTTCATCCAGAATAAAGTATTCTTCAGAGGCTATTCTCAGAAAGTGCAAGATGTACATTTTATTTATCAGATAAATATGTTTAATATGCGATAGTTTAATCAAAATAGTTAGGCATTTTTGTGAAAATAAAACTTTTTGAAAAAAGTTCCATGTAAACGGAAGTTTGGAGTGGGGGGAGTTTCTTAAAGCTTCGTGTCTCATCCTGTGGAAGACACTAAACTTAAATATCAAGTTTGGTATTTTACTGACTTTTCATTTTTGAGTTATCGTGTTACAGACACACTCACGGACTTTTATCTGAAAGTGCTTTTTTTTGGATACAGGGAACCCTAAAATATGTATGTATGTCCGGTGAAATCTCGGTATCGAATTTTTGTGTGGAGTGCAAAACCTTCTCTATACACTATGTACATTTTACTATAGAGAAAGTAAAAATTCATTAAGGGTAGGTCAGTTGGTGGGTTTGTCCTTTATTTTTTTTTGTCAACAAAATACATAAAAAAATATGTCAGCTTAGAATGTCATACCGACATTTTAAGGTAATGCGGTAGTTTTTATGGAATATCTACCCGCCAAATAAACTTTGATGTAAATACTTGGTGGCTGAACTTCATTCAAATGTCGTAAGTTTGAGGTATTTGCACGACGAACTAAGTGTGTATTTTGAATGTTTTGTAGATTCCTGGCGACCCCTTCGAATTGCCTTCTAATGCTTTGCAACTAAGAAATCTGCAAAAACAAAAATTTGATGTGCCATTCACATGACTTTCTCTACATCGCTGTAACACATTATTGTTAAAAGCATATTCTTCTATCTACTTTATGATAATCGATGAAAACGTTAGCACAAATTATCTTAATTACTTGCTTGCTTGTAAGAAGAAGGGAAATAAGTGAATACACTAGACTTAAACGAATGTCAAATCACTTAAAAGCTGTTTGCCATGTGGTTGAAACCCGTTTCTATGCAGGGCCAGGAGTTGACAACTTTCAGCGTAAGAAAGGTTTTTAAATATATTATAATAGAAAAAATAACAAGGAATATCTCAGAAATTGTGAATTTTACGAAAAAAGAAAACGTATATGACATAAATTGTGTGCTTTAACGTGATCTACATTTTTTTTGCAGTAACTTTTTGTCTATCTCTTTTCGGTTTACCAGTTACACATAATTCAGCAAAGCTCATTTAGAATAAAGAGGTATTTAGAGTTTGTTCCCAGAAAATTCAAGATATACATTTTATTTGCCATATATTTTTAATATACAGTATTTTAATCAAAATTGTTAGAGCATTTTTGAGAAAATCAAAATGTTCGAAATTTTTTCGATGTAAAGGGTAGTTTGGGTTTGGGGGATTTTTCTACTAAGTTTGGGATTTTACCAAGTTTTCGTTTTTGAGATATCGTGTTCAGAGGCACATGGATACACACACATACACACACACATTTTTCCAAATTTTGTTTGGGTTAGAGGGGACCCTAAAACGCGTATTTCTGGTGAAATTTCGGTATCGAATTTTTGGGTGGAATGCAATACCTTCTCTATACACAATGTTCATAGTACGTATAGAGAAAGTAAACATTACTAACAAGAAAATGTACTCTTCAGAGAAGTTTATGTTAAGTGACCTAAGCATTTATAATATATTTCTTTTTAATATAAATATTTTTCCTAGAATGGTGTGTGCGCCATTTTTGTAAGTCAGTACATAGGGTCAACTCGAGTTCATGCCTGACAGAAAGGTTTGCTTAGTGAGCAGGTAAATATTGTTCCACTTCCTTATATATACAGGATGTAAATAAACGTATGTTACAGGGCTCGTTGGTGGGGAGACATTTGCCATAGATACATAGTTACCATGTAAAGAAACGCTTTGTTCCTGTTAGTTAGTCTGAATAATGGAGAAAAACATATGAAATATGGGTTCATAAAAATGTAAAAGATAAAATTGAAATACACTAAGTAAAATAGCATTTTAATAAATTAAAACATACTAAAATGACTGTCGCCAACTTGGGTACATCTTGAGCATTCTCTGGTCTGGGATGTTGAACTCTTGAAGACTGCCCGTTTCACTTAAACACCTCTTTAACCTTGCAAACATGACCGGCTTACTTGATGACGACTGTTGGTATACCAATGCCAATAGTACCAGCAAACCATTTTACTTTCTCTTCACGTACTATGTACATAGTGTATAGAGAAGGTATTGCATTCCACCCAAAAATTCGATACCGATTTTTCACTGGAAATAGACGTTTTAGGGTCCCTTGTATCCAAAAATGCATTGTTAGAAAAAGGTCCGTGGGTGTGTTTATGTTTGGGTGTGTTTATGTTTGTGTGTGTGTGTATCCGTGTGTCCATGTCTGTGAACACGATAGCTCGAAAACGAAAAGTCGGTAAAATACCAAACTTGGTATATAAGCTTAGTGTCTTCCAAGGATGCGACACGAGGATTTTGAGGAAAATCCCCCCACCCCAAACTACCCTTTACATGGTAAAACTTTCGAACATTTTTATTTTCTCACAAATGGCTCTAACAATTTTAATTAAAATAACATATATTAAAGAAATGTACGCGACAAATAAAATGCATACCTTGAATTTTCTGGGAATAGCCTTTGTCGATCTGTTTATTCCGGATGAATTTTGATAAATGTTGCATAGCTAGCTAGTAAACCGTAGGTGATTGATAAAAGCTTACTGCACAAAATATTTCAATCTCGTTGAAACACACAATTAAATCATTAACATGTTTTTTTCGTGGAGTTGACCATTTTTGAGATCTTCCTTGTTATTTGTTTAAGATTTAGAATACTTCAACTTTTCACATACAGGAATTTGTCAACTCCTTTTAATTGGTAATGTAAAGAAACGAATTTCATCTACATGGCAATCAGCTTTTAAAGGATTTGGCTATCGCTTTAGATAATGTGTTCCCTTATTTCCCTTCTAGCATGTCTACTATTGTTTATCTCGATTAGAATAAACTACATAAAAGAATAAGCTTTTCAATAATAACTTATTACAGAGAATGCAACACATCAGATTTTTTCTTTCTCTATACGCACTATATACATTGTGTATAGAGAAGGTATTGGATTGCACCCAAAAAGTTGATACCGAAATTTCACCGGAAATATATGTTTTGAGACCCCCTGAATGAAAAAAAAAAAAAAAAAAAAAGGTTTTCAGAAACATGTCCGTGTGCATGTCTGTCTGTGTCTGTGTATGTGTGTCTGGGGGCAGCATAGTTCAAAAATGAAAAGACCGTTAAAAACTTAAACTTGGTATTTAAGTTTAGTATCTTCCAGGGATGCGACACGAAGATTTTGAGAAAAATCTCCCCACCCCAAACTACCCTTTACATGGAACTTTTTTGAAAAGTTTAATTTTGTTAAAAATGACTACAATTTTGATTAAAATATCGTATATTACAGATATTTACTTGACAAATAAAATGTATATCTTGAATTTTCTGGGAATAGCCTCGGAAGCTTACTTTATTCTGGATGAAATTTACGGAATTTTACATAGCTCCTAACCCGTAAGAGATAGATAAAAACTTACTACAGGCAAATGTAGAGCACGTCAAACAACACAATTTATGTTATATACATTTTTTCGTGGAGTTGATCGTTTTTTAGATATTCCTTGTTTTTTGTTTCAGCTTTAAAAAGCAAGTAATAAGACTATTTCTTCTGTTTTTTTTTCTCGATAAAATGAAGTAAATAGACGTATAAACTTTTTAACAATAATTTGTTGCAGAGACGTAGAGACAGTCATGTGAATGCAACACATCAGATTTTTACTTTCTCCATACGCACTATGTACATAGTGTATAGAGAAAGTATTGCGCTCCACCCAAAAATTCGATACCGAGATTTTACCGGAAATATGTTTTAGGGTCCCTAATATCCAAAAAAAGCATTTTCACAAAAAGGTCCGTGTGTGTGTGTGTGTGTGTGTGTGTGTGTGTGTGTGTGTGTGTGTGTCCGTGTGTCTGTGAACACGATAACTCAAAAACGAAAAGTCGGTAAAATACCAAACTTGGTATTTAAGTTTAGTATCTTCCAGGGATGCGACACGAAGATTTTGAGAAAAATCCCCCCCACCCCAAACTACCCTTTACATGGAACTTTTTTCGAAAATTTTGATGTTCTCAAAAATGGCTCTAACGATTTTGATTAAAATTTCGTTTATTAAACATATTTACCTGACAAATAAAATGTATATATTGAATTTTCTGGGAATAGCCTCTGAAGAGTAGTTTATTCTGGATGAATTTTACTAAATTTTGAATAACTGCTAAACTGTAAGAGATGGACAAAAACTTACAACGAAAAATGTAGAGCACATTAAAACACGCAATTTATGTTATACACATTTTTTTCGTGGAGTTCGTCGTTTTTGTGACATTCCTTATTTTTGGTTTCAGCTATGAAAAACGTATACTTTTCTCATACAGGAACTTGTCAACTCCTATCCATATAAACAAAGGAACTTCGTTGACATAGCAACTAGCTTTTGACTATCACTTTAACCTACAGTTGTCCCTTATTTCGCTTCTACTTACAAGGAAGCGAGTAATTAGACTATTTCTTCTAATTTTTTCTGATTAGCATAAAGTAAATAGAAGTATAAGCTTTTTAAGAATTATTTGTTGCAGGGATATGGAGAAAGTGATGTGAATGGTACACATCAGATTTTTTATATTCCTTCGAACCTTCCCATAAATGAGAAGCATTTTTGTGTACTCTTTCTTCATTATTCATTCCCACTTCGCGATACGAGTAATTAACATATGAACGCTGTAGAACAACTACAAAACACTAAATAGAATAACACCGCAACACACTGACATATATATATAACTATATTATCTTGTTTATTTTCATTTAGTGAAATTCTCAAGCTATGGCAATCAGAACTAGTTTTAAATTTTCAGCAATTGACATACCTCCAAGGTTTACTTTTTCCTGACGAATTATTTGTATTTGCAACTTCACAGGATAACTTTCAGAGAGCCTTATAGCTGGACAATGTGGTTACAAAATATCAATAAAACAGTCAAAAGTAATGGGATTTCGGGTAAATACTCTACTCAGAACAAATGTAGTAATTATGTCTCTGTGCGTGCGTGCGTGCGTGCGTGTCTGGTAGGCTCGTGGTGAACCTGGGTGTTGTTGCTGTGTACCTACCCTGGTAAGGGTTTAACCACAGGAATGAGGTGAAGGTTGAGGTTTTATTTTGAGGTTTCGAGTGTTGGTGTTAAGGAGGTAGCGCTGGTAGGCTCCTCGAGCGGTTGCATTTCAGGAGCAGCATCCTTTCCTCTGCTCCGCTGGTGTTTATTTTATTTAAATATGGTGGTGTGATTTGATAGACCTCTCCCAATGGGAGGGGGGGGGGTGCTTTGTTCAGCTATTACGCTGTTGGCTGGTTTATAGCCGTTGTTACCGGGGGTGCCCACAAGCCATGCGGGGGACCCGGAAGCGCCTCTTTCGGCGTTCAGAGGGTAACTACTCCCCCAGAGATCTGATAAGTGCGTTCTCATGTTCGCCCAATCTGGCGTAGAATTTTTGAGCCCGGCGCCTAATCACATCTTCCACATATGGGAGGGCCGAAGCTTCATGTAGTAGCCTCAAAAGGAAACGTCGACATACAGAATATATGGACCGGAGTCCTCTATTCTGTACCCGCTGTAACCAGAGAAGCCAGGAGTCTGCTGCCATACCCCACACTTCGCAGGCATAGAGCATCAGGGATGTCTCTGTGGAACAAGTAAATTGAATTATTTATAATGTACAACAGTAGTGATCGGAGACTAAACTTTTGGGAGTAGCACATACTCATGGCCATCATTTTCACTACATTCCCACAGTTCACTATTGACAATGAAGTCGATTTACAATACCAAATGGTTTTCATTTGACTATATAAACTCACCTATTCGAAGAGAAAAGCTATTCCTATTATTTCTGGAAGAAATGTATCAGTCACGCCATCTCTGGCCAACGAATTGCATGAAATCGTTCACATACAAATAAAGATCGAATGAAGTAGTCTACATAAAAAAAAGCCCGCCCGGGTAGTGTGGTGATAGCCTGTCTGCCTCAAATTCAAAAGATCGTGAGTTTGAATGTCGCTTAGGGTGAGTTACCCGGATAAGGTTTTTTGGGGGTTTTTCTCTTATCCTGAGAAGACGAAAGTCGAGTAACTTTAAGCTCCATGGACCTCGAGATCATTTGAGCATCATTTCACCAATTTCATTCATCGACCGATATGACCAACCAGGTTAAAGGACGTTAAACTACAACTACAAAAAATAATAATAATAATAATAATAATAATAATAATAATAAAAATAATAATAAAAATAATAATAATAATAAAAAAATAAAATTGAAAATTTTCAACACCAAGCTTCAAATTATGTTAAAGTGTTAGTCATAACCATGGTATGTATAAATTAAAGTTTATAAACTTCCGGGTGGCAAATAAAATGCTTTAATGAACCCAAGAACGTTTTAACATGAACAAGTTCATTTTCGAAGCACGTGACTACCTCCGCAAGTCGTTCTGAGAATAAGAGAGAACTCTAAGCTTTGAAATGAGATTAAAATTACCAATTGTTTTTAATTCAATTGTTTTAATTATTGAAAGTCGTTAAATATATGTCGTACCAAAAAACGGGGAACAGCTACGCTCTTGGTTGGAGCTATTTATAAGTAATTTCTAATAAGTGTATATACTCAATATAGCGCTGTTATCGAAGCCACACCTCCAAATATCTCCCTCCGCACCTGCCCCTCAAGGTTTTAATCGCAATGTCAGAGGCTTTGCTAACATGGCATACAAAGATGGACACACTAGTCACCTACAGATAATAACGACATTTTAAGAGTTCTGGAGAATTTTCTTAAGGAAAAATATCAACCGCTGTTTATTAGATATACTGCTGGTTACAGCCTGTGGCTAAACAAATGATACTTAATAGACGTTAAATTACCCGAATTCCAGAAGCTATTAGGCATAATTAAGAAAACGTTTATCGGATGTGGCGGTTTGTTTGTGACTTTGGAAGGGGAGGAGGAAGTTCCCGTTTGCACCGTTTTCAAATAAAGTTAACTATTTCACCTTTGCCGTCACGCTAATCTCCCTCTTAATTTCCCTCCCACGTGAATCAAGTTTTTCACATCGCGGACTTGTAAACTGTCGATATGCCACAAGCTATAACGCGACGCGGGTTCACCATACGGTGTTTGACGTTCAAGCAACGATGTGAACGCCGTATTTTTCGGAGCTCCGGCAGCTAGACCAGAGGCTATTTGCTGCCCATTTTCTAGGATACGCCTAGATTTTTGCTATTTCGGTTACTTTCACAGATTTTATTGCCTGAAAATATGTTGCATTTTTATATTTTGTCGCGTTTTCATTGAGCTTCACAATTTTAGCCGCCACGGTATGTTCTTATGGCTATTAACATTTTAACACGCCTTATTTACACATTCTGTGTTTGGTGGAGTGTGAATCTTGCCTGGATATTTTCACGCATTGTCTGCAGCTCTGAGCTTCTGAGCTTTGAAATACCAGTCTCTGTTGTTCGCTAACCACCCGTCGTGGCCTCCTCGCGCTGGACTCATGAGCTTTCGTGCTTTTAAGCGATTTTATTTCAACTGTCGGTTTCCCTTTTAACATAGCTAGCTTTATTTAAGTAGTTTCGATTCTGTTTTTTTTCTTGATTGCATTCTATTTGATACTTTATTTCCTTAAATTCCCTCAGTTTATTTTATTTTACCATCTTATTTATCTGATTTGTTATATTTATTTCGTTTCTTTTCACGTTTTATTATTAGGTACTCCTATTTACTACTTCAGAGCCAGAAGAGATACTGTTTTAAAATGTCCTAGCCATACCATCACTATGGTTCAGAGACTTGGTGTTTAACCAAAAGGCAAAAATAAAGCAAAGAGGTTCTGGCATTGAGATTATTAAAATCATAAGCTGGTTATAACATATAATTCTGTTATTCATGAAAAACTTGGAATCGTAGGCATTGTAGAACAAAGACATGTTAGAGCGGTATGACCATGTAAATTGAATAGATACCAATCGAATCCTGAAATTTATGAATGGCAATAATCCTATAGATTAAATATATATCGTACTAAACACTATAGCACTCATCTGTGTAAAATTGCTTTTACAAAGGTATTTGTAGTTATTAATCCTAAAAAAAGTTTACTCATTAATCATTGTTTCAAGAAATTCCTATGAAACACTAGGAAATTGTGCTGTTGGAAATCAGAACTTCTGATGTTTTTTTACAACAGACTATATTAAAATTGAAATCACAATTTAAAAACTGCTTCTTAAATTTAAAAAATTGCAGTACATCTTTATATGATTGGTCCCAATGTTATATTCACAACGTAGTGTAGAGGCTAGAAAAAGAGAATAAAACTCCACTTTAAAGCTGTTCACGTAGGATATTCTACTTATTTTCATAAATCAAACTTGACACCAAAATCCTTCGAAGCACTGTAACGCAGCAGACTTGCAAACTTGGAGGGGAGATAAACGCGTCATAGCTTTGCGAGGGCTGAGAGAGGACGAAATAAACCAGGGTTGAAGAAGATAAGCCCACTTGCACCATTTTTCTTACGTTTGGAAGCTTAAACATGACTGGCCAGAATCAGACAGAATAATATGTTATGTATCCAGCACTGTACAAACTCTCCTTTGTGTTTATTATTTTTACTTTCTCTAGCACATATGTAAATAAAATGTACTACATAGTAGTTAGAGAAGGTATTGTATTTCGCCCAAAAATTCAATGCCAAGATTTCACGGAAATATATGTTATGAGGTCACCTGAATCTGTCTGTGTGTCTGTCAGTCAACAAGGCTCTAAAAGCCAGTCCCCATAGCTGCGCTAGCCAAAGTGTCTCTCACTTTGGTGCTTCGAGTCCCGCCTTAGGCATGGGTGTTTGTGTGCTTGTTAATGGGTATATGTATGTGTATTTGGAATAAAAAAGCAAAAGATAAAGCAAATAGGTCAACAAAGAAAATGTAGGGAAACTGGAAAAAAAAGAGGAAAAAGGTATACAGCGCTGGAGTCCCGACAAGTCTCCAGAACTGTATTAAAAAAACAAACGTTAAAAACTAACATTGGTATTTATGTTTAATATCTTCCAAAGATGCGACACGAAAATTTAAAATAATAAAATCCCCCCACCAGTAACTACCCTTTACAGGAAAATTTTTTGAAAACTTTGTTTTCCCAAAAATGACTCTTTAACAATTTTGAATAAAATTCCATATATTAAAGATATTTACATAACAAATAAAATTATATTTTGAACTTTTTGGGAAAAGCTTCTGTAGACCTCTTTTTTCAGAATGAGTTTTACAGATTTTGCATCTAAGTTAAACCGTAAGAGCTACGGTTGCGGTGCGGGCGTTAAACACTATTAAAAATATACAAAAACTTACTTCACAAAAAAATGTAGATCTCGTTAAAACATATAACGATTTTCTTGTAGAGTTCACCGGTTTTCAGATATTCCTTGTGATCGGTTTCAGTTTTAAATTAACTTTTCTCAAACGGGACTATACAAAGCGAACCGAACATCAATTGTTTCACATGGCGACGAGTTTTTATAAGAGTTAGCTATCTCTTTAGCCTAGTGTAACCTTATATTTTCCTTCTATTTACAATAAAGCAAGTAGCACGACTAATTCTGCTAAAGGTTATTTCGATTAGCATGATGTAGATAAAATAATAATCTTTTATAAGAATAGCTTGTATTTGGAACAGCTAGAGAAAGTTATGTGAATGAAACACATCCGATTTTTAAACATATTGAGACACAAATAATGTTTTATACTTCATAAGTATTATCTTCTATACTTTGTCAAATTAGCATCATAAAATCAGAATTGTTATATATTTCTACTTTTTTTCGGATCTTCAAATGGCTCTATCCTCCCATATGTTCTCGGGGATCTTTCATTGCACTCCATAAAACCATGCCTTCTTGGGTTTGCCTTTCTTATTTCTGCCCTAAGATTTCTTTTCGAAGATCTTAGGTAACCTTTCCTTCCAAATTCCTTCTCAAATCACCATAGTGTACAACCAGGCGGTATGGCTTAGGAGCTTTCGTTTGTGGTCCGCGTTCGAGAGGTCGTGGGCTCGCTTCCAGAGGCCGGCCTATCAGATCCATGTTTTTTACACGGTTTCCCCGAGTCGCCAGGCAAATGTGGGTAGCTTTCTTTCATCCCCGGAATTTTCTGACCCTCCATGTTGTTTCTATTGTTATTTCTTTTGGGATTGGAAGTGTCGGCGATAACGCTCGGTGCGGCGTGACAGCTAAAAAGAATGCTCAAAATCATTATGTCCGTCCTTGACGGGATGAAAACTGGTAAGGGCGTTGGATTCTATGCCGGGCAGGGACCCCAGTCTGCTTTCCAACTTTCGTAATGCTTCAGTCTGGAAACTGTAAGGACTCTGGCATTGCATTGCCGTCTTGGAGTATCGGTGTATCTTCTGACTTCACTCCTCCCTCATGTGGGCAGGTATAATAATCTCAATTTATTTTCTTCACTGTGTCCTGAATTATGATATGGCCGACCGTGGGTGCACTCAGTGTACGGACATCATAACAACAATAGAAATAGGGAACAATTATTTTATTCCAACTTTAAATAACTAATACATAAAATGGAAACAAACGTTAGTTTATTTGAGGCGTGAGATTTTTTTTTTTTTCTCCCTATGGACGCTCTTTAACTGCTGTGGTTCTCAGCGTCCCATTCTATATTAGGCGTAAAAGACCGTTTAATTTTGCTCAGCGGCTTCTTTTATCAGACTTGAGGTTCTTTTACGTGCCGTAAATCTACATCACGGGACCAACGGTCTTGCTTACCTTCCGAAGGAAGCCATGCTAAGGATTCTTACGGTTAAAAATAACCATCGCCTCCGCCGGGTTTGAACCCGCGGCCTTGGGTATGTGAAGTTAGCATGGTAACCATCACACCACGGAGGGCAACTTACTTTAGGCTATCGCACTCATCTCATACATAAGAAATACAAATGATTATTTTCACTCCTGTTTATTTTCTCTATACGTACTATGTACATAGTGTATAGAGGAAGTATTGTATTCCATCCAAAAATTCGACACCGAGATTTCACCGGAAATACATGTTTTAGGACCCCTGAGTCCAAAAAAAACAAAAAAAAAAACATTTGTACAAAAAGGTCTGTCTGTCTGCCTGCCTGCCTGCCTGCCTGCCTGCCTGCCTGCCTGCCTGCCTGAGTCTGTGGACAGCATTGCTCAATAACGAGAAGACTGTTAAAGCCCAAATTTGGTATTTAAGTTTGGTATCTTTCAAGGATGCGACACGAAGATTTTCAAGAAAATTCCCCACCCCAAACTACCTTTTACATGAAAAAAATGTCGAAAACTTGGATTTACTTAAAAATGGCTCTAACGATTTTGATTAAAATATCGTATATTAAAGATATTTACCTGACAAATAAAATGTATATCTTGAATTTTCTGGGAATGGCCTCTGAAGACTACTTTATTCTGGATGAATTTTACGGAATTTTGCATGACTGATAAACCGTAAGAGATGGACAAAAACTTACCACACAGAAAAACACTCAATTTATGTCATATACATTTTTTTCATGGAATTGATCATTTTTAAGATATTCATGGCTTTTTGTTTCAGCTTTGAAAAACATACTTTTTTCATACAGGAATTTGTCAACTCGTGTCCATACAAACAAGGAACTTCAGTTACATAGCAACCAGATTTTGACTATCACTTTAACCTATGTTACTCCCTTATTTCGCTTCGACTTACAAGGAAGCAAGTAATAAGACTATTTCTGCTGATTTTTTCTTGATTAGCATGAAGTAAATAGAAGCATAAGCATTTTATCTACAATTTGTTGCAAAGATGTAGAGAAAGTCACGTGAATGGAACACATTGGATTTTTTTAACTAAATTTATTATGAACTGGATAAACCTTTAAATAAACATTGTAACTGAATTGATTGAAAGAAAATTGTAGAACTGACAGTTATTAAAAATGAAGGTAGGTTCGCTGGATTACCACCTTGTTACCAATAACCAAGACAGAAGATTAAACGAAAGAACATCAGGTGTGATAAGATTTCAAAGAAATGAACATCAGCTGCGATAAGATGTTTCGACAATATCGCACCAGTCAGATGACTGCGATTGGTTGAAATTGTCTAATCTTTGCCATTGCATTGACACTTTAATAGTTGAACTAAATTTCCTTTTATGCGTTTCTGTAGGAGTTTTCTGAAACAAATCTGCAGCACTAACGAATGGACTTTTGTAGTGCTTTGAGTACCTCAGGGCAGCGACTTACAGATAAGGAAGGTTCTTTGTTGCTTAGGTTTTAGAATCATCACTGTAGCTGAGCCCTGGCCTAGACCTTTAGAAACTTTTGTAGGGAAAGACAAGCAATGAATCATTATGGAGGCGAGAACACAGTCAAGGCAGTTTTATAAATAAAATGACAGCTCGCGTCCGGCTGGTTTGGCATCTCTGGTTTGTCTACGGTATCCAAAAGCTTTACGTTGTTTGCACACAAGCTTTTGCAGAGATGTTTTTAGTATGATTTAGATTTTTGTGGCTTTACTATAACAACTTTCAAACTTTCCAAAGAAATAGTAAAATATTATTTTTTCTTTCTGTTCTAGCTTTCAAAATCTATAGGAAGATTTTCAATTTCCTTATTAGTTGATACAATACTATACGAGTATATTGCATTTATACATGTCGCAAAATATAGCGGTATAGGCTTCGTACACAGCTTATTATTGTTGTTACTATTATTATTTTTATTTATTAATGTAGTTATTGTTGAATGTCATATCTAAACTTCAATCTTAGCTCATTTCAAAATACTATCGTCCATTGCCAGATAAAGTGCACCCTATTATCTTTATGAATTATTTGATAGTCAATTACCTGAAAGTTTTGTCTTCAGTAATTCCCAGCGTTTATCATTATGCGGAGTTATTTAAAAGAACTTTATACATTCATGTAAAAATGTTGGTATTTGTTTCTAAATTAAAATGGTGTAGCGAAGCACTGAAAGAATAACTGCTATTTCCCCTATAAGTTGACAATACATTAAGAACAGCTTTTGTGAGAAAAGCACATACATACACACTTATTCACTTGCATATATCTCTCCCTCTTTCTCTCTCTTAGACCAAAGAATGTATTTCCCTTACAGCTACAACATGACATGCGCAATAACAATAACAAATCCATCCGTTCAATATGTACCTCAGTTTTTATTTTTTCCCCTTTCTTTCTTTAGTTTGAAGAGTACGAAGACTTCCCCTCACCTCACCTTCCATTTTATCCTCTCGGAATATAATGGCTTGCCTGTATGAGAGAATAAAGGCTTTATAAAACCTTGCTCGGATCGACGAAGGCAAATAACTTCCTGTCGTAACAGAAAGCTTGGGGTTTCTATTAAGTTTCGAAAGAGTTTCGATAAATTTCATGTTACAAGCCAAACTTATTGTGCTCGGATCACATCTATTTCTATAATGAATAGGATAAAGCAAGCTACCACTATGTTTGCACACCAATTCTTAATTTAAATTTCACTCTGGAAAAAAAAAATGGCCAATCCTTGGCTCTGATAAGGTAAAAGTGCTGACAAAGAATGGGCCTCTGTAACCGGGACACACCTCTACCGTTTCGGCTGAGTGGGATGAGGAAAGAGTCTTCAAAGGGTTACCAGACACGGCTGACAACGGGCGCAAGCATGGACGGGGTCCCTAACGTTTCCAGATCGAACACATCTGACACCTCTAAGGTCCAACGCCTCACCGCACCCGTTCAACACCGACGCCTGTTCTAAAACCATTGATAACAATGAAGGAAGAGCAGTCCCCTACCAGTCCGGAAAAAAATATATGAGAACATCCCAAAAGACAAATAATACCCTTAAATTGATTTTTATTATTCTTATTTTCTTTCTATTATATTAATTCTATTCTCGGACTAAGTGATCTAGTATATTCAGCTTTTTCGCTATTTTCTAAATGAATGTTTAGGGTGGGTTTTATTCCCTATCTCAGACATTCGGTGACTGTTTACGTAACATGTAGCAAACAGTCCCTTTGCCCTGCCAAATTGTAGGTGGTGTAATGTAAAGGAAGAATATCGAGCGTACTGCAACTTCAATCTACGTAACCATATGTGTATGTGTGTTTGTTTTCATACATTACCTGATTAGAATCCAGAACGTACTCAGAATTTCGCTGAAAGCATTGAAATATTATTTTATTTAAATTTGGTTTTATTTACCAAATACACGACTCAAACCAACATGTAAGTATTTGCACTTTCATTCTTTAAAATACAAAATCCGTTCCTTGTTCTTACAATGGTGATAGATGTAAATTCAACCTGAGTACTTAAAAAACACTTCAAATTATTGCCACAGATTTATATGTATATATATATATATATATATATGTATGTATGTATAACAGTTAATCATCGGTTTTTGTGAAGATGACGATTTAGAAATCGCCGAACATAGTTAAAGCTATTCATTATGTAAAAGAAAGTTTGCTACTGAATCGTTTTTCGTTTCCTTACTATAAGTCATATGAATACAGATCGGCGGTATGAGAGTTGTACTAAACACAGGAGCTGGCCTTCTGCGATGTAGTTAACACAAGACAGACATAACCAGGGCCGTTCAAAATACATTAGATCCTAAAATATGTGCCTCATTTATGACAATACTATTAGTAAGCAGACAAAACAAGATGCACTTTTGTGTTATATGCATTGTTCTCTACTAAATATCAAATTGTTTACACTTATTCAGCTCACCTGTATAAATGGATCTCATGGATTCATTTCTGTCGTCCAGAGGAAAGCCGCAGGAGTCCAGAGGACCAGAAGTAATAGTAAAACAGGTTTTTGCCAATCTTGGTCTAAGATATTGAGATGCAAAATATCTCAGAAAATAGTGTAGGTTATACGACGGAGGGGACACCTTCCAAACTGTAATCTGCATAGATAGGTCTATTATGGTTGCCGTTCTTCAAAAGGAACAGATGAAGTTAACGAATTACAGGGTTTACAGAGCTACAGTATTCTCTGAGATTCAAGATGAAGAAATGCTCTTTTCAACACCTTGCTGTTTTTGTTGCCTTGATTTTACTTTCTCTACACATACTATGAACATAGAGAAGGTATTGTAATGCAACCAAGATTTTGATACCGGGATTTCACCGGAAATACACGTTTTGGGTCCCCCTGAATAAAAAAAAAGCATTTTTGGAGAAAGGTCCATGTGTGTGTGTGTGTGTGTGTGTGTGTGTGCGTGTCTATAGTCAGCATGGCTCAATAACGAAAAGTCCGTTTAAATACCATACTTGGTATTTAAGTTCTGTATTTTCCAAGGATGCGATACAAAAATGTTCAAAAAATCCCCCACCCCTAACTACCCTTTACATGGAAAACATTTCGAAAAGTTTTATTTTCTCAAGTGGCTCTACCAATTTTGATTAAAATACCATATATTAAAAATATTTACCTGACAAATAAAATGCATATTTTGGATCTTCTGGGAATAGTCTCTGAAGACTAATTTATTCTGGATGAATTTTATGGAATTTTGTACAACTGGCAAACTTACTTAACGAAAATGTAGAGCTCTTTAAAGCACACAATTTATTTTATACACATATTTTTCGTGGAGTGGATCGTTTTTGAGATATTCCTTTTTAATTGCTTTCAGCTTTAAAAAAAAAACGTATACTTTTCTCTTACGGGAATTTGTCAACTCCTGTCCATAGAAACAAAGGAACTTCAGTCACAGCTTTTGACTATGGTACTCCCTTATTTCCCTTCTACTTGCATGGAAGCAAGTAATTAGACTATTTCTGCTAATTTTTTCTTGATTAGCATGAAGAAAAAGAAGCACAAGCTTTTAACAATAATTTGTTGGAGAGATGTAGAGAAAGTCATGTGAATGGAATGCATCAGATTTTTCTTCCTACTATTACTTATTTTAGGCCACGTTTAAGATTCATTTCATATCAGTGACTTTGACAGTTCAACAACTTCTCATTTACTGTTTGTTTTAAGCAGAGTGAAAAGTGTAAGGACTTCACGGATATAGAAATATAAATATCACTTAATGTGATATTCTAAAAGTGTCAATATATTGTCAGATATATTTTGGTATCTTTCTTTAAATGTTCATTATTATGTCCGAGTTTTTCTTAAACAAAAGTATTAACCTTTGGTTTGCTAGATAAAACACACATTTTTTTCTTTCTCTACTTAGAATAACACAGTTAAGAAGGTATTGCAGTCCACTCAAAAATTCGACACCGAGATATCACTGGAAATACACGTTTTACGGTTCCCTGCATCTATAAAAGCATGTTTAGAAAAAAGTTCCTGTTGGTACATGTGTGTGTGTGTGTGTATGTGTGAAAATAGACAACTCAAAAACGGAAAGTCGATTAATTACTAAACTTGATATTTAGGTTGGGTATCTTCCAAGCATGCGACAGAAGATTTTCATAAAAATCTCCCCACCCCAAGTTACTCTTTACATGGAAAAAATTCAAAAATTGTTTTTTTCTCAAAATTGGCTCTAACGATTTTGATAAAAATCTCTTATATTTATGATGCTGATATGACAAACTTAATTATCTTGAATTTCATGGGATAGGCCTCAGAAGACTTCTCTATTCTGGATGATCTTTATCGAATTTTCTTAACTGGTAAACCGTAAGAGATAGACAAAAACTTACTACACAAAAAATGTAGATATCGATAAAACACAATTTATATCAAATACATTTTTTTCGTGGAGTTAGCCGTTTTCGAGATACTCTTTGTTATTTATTTCAGTTTTGAAATACTTAATTTTTCTCATACGGGAACTTGTCAACACTTGGATTTCAATCCCATAGCAACCACATTTTAAAATATTTTACTGTTGTTTTAGTCTAGTGTACTCCCTTATTTCGCTTCTACTTATAAGGAACTAAGTAATTAGACCACTTTTGCTAATGTTTTATCATGAAATAGAAGCACAAACGCATTAATAATAATTTTTACAGAAATGTGGAGAAAGTCCTGTCACTGGAACACATCAGATTTTCAAATGTGATTCTCTAACCAAGGAAAGATGCAACTTTGATGCAATAGGCATATATTCAGTAAGAATCCAGCTTTAAAATCAGAAACCTTATAATAACCACTTTCCATGCAATTTTGAAAGCATGACGAAACACCAGTAAAGCATTAAAGTTCGAGCTAGAATAATTGTCAACAAATGGATCGATCCTTTCATTTTAACTAGAGCGTTAACAAAAGAATCATATGACGGCTTTTCGACGAGCTATGTACATGGTTTATTAGAAATAGTTAATTGAACATAACTCACTGCATGAGGTTCATGCATGATGATGCTCCACCTCATTTACTCTGCTGCTAGTGCGCTTTCAGATCAGTGATCTCTAAACAAAAGGATGTGTCGAGAGGCCGACGTGCTGGCCTGATTCGTCCTGTGACAGCATTCGCTTACCTTATGTTAATCATTAAGAATGTGTATTCCGCTTAATGTATTAATTTATCACTGACCTAAAGAGAAGTGAAAATAGGTTTGGAGGTTAGTGGTGCTGTGCTTAAGGCTTCCGTAGGCGTATAAGGGAAAAAATTCTGTACACTCTACCTTATATGTACAACAAACAATGACTTTAACCAAAAAAAAATCTGATGTGTTCCATTCACATGACTTTCGCTATATCTCTGTAAAAAATATTGTTAAAAAGCTTATGCTTCTATTTACCTCATGTTAATCGAGAAAAAATAAGCAGAAATGGTCTTATTACTTGCTTCCTTATAAGTAGAAGTGAAATAAAGGAGTACCATAGGCTAAAGTGGTACTCAAAATCTGGTTGCTATGTGACTGAAGTTCCTTTGTTTGTATGGACAGTTTATATGAGAAAAGTATAAGTTTCTCAAAGCTGAAACCAAAAACAAGGAATATCTAAAAAAAAAAAACGATCAACTTCACGAAAAAAGGAATGTTACATCAGTTATATGTTTTAGCATGCTTTACATTTTTTGAAAGTTAATTTTTTGTCCATCTTTTACGGTTGAGCAGTTATGCAAAATTCCGTAAAATTGATCCAGAATAAAATAGTCTTCAGAGGCTATTCCCAGAAAATTCAAGAAGTAAATTTAATTTGTCAGGTAAATATCTTTAATATACGATATTTTAATCAAAATCGTTAGCCATTTTTTAGAAAATCAAAATTCCATGTAAAGGGTAGTTGGGGTGGGGGGATTTTCTTGAATCGCATCCTTGGAAGATACCAAACTTAAATACTAAGTTTGGTATTCAACAGTCTTTTCGTTTTTGAGCTATGCTGTCCAAAGTCACACAGACACACGCACACACACGGACCTTTTTCTGAAAATGCTTTTTTTTTGGATTCAGGGGGACCCAAACATGTATCGCGGTATCGAATTTTTGGGTGTAATGTGCAATACCTTCTCTATACACTATGCACATAGTACAGTGTAGAGAAAGTAAAACTTAGTTAAATTGATCATTAATGTACATAATAATATAAATATGCTGTTTTTTACTTTCTCTACACTACAACGTACATAGTGTATAGAGAAGGTATTATATTGCACCCAAAAATTCGATATCCAGATTTCAGCGGAAATATGTTTTGAGACATTCTGAATTCCAAAAAGCATTTTTAGAAACATGTCTGTGTCAGTCTGTGTGTATGTGGGCAACATAGCTCAAAATGAAAAGCCCGTTAAATGGTATTTAAGTTCAGTATCTTCCAAGGACGCGACACTGGAATTTTCAAGAAAATTCCTCCTAACCTTTACATGGAAAAAATTTTCGAAAGGTTTGATTTTCTCAAAAATGGCTTTAACGATTTTGATTAAAATATCGTTTACTAAAAATATTTACACGATAAATAGCTTGTATAACTTGAATTTTATGGAAATAGCCTCTGACTACATCTTTATTCTGGATGAATTATGCTTAACTGATAAACCGTAAGAGATAGACAAAAACTTACGTGATAGAAAATGTAGAGTTTGTTAAAACGCACAATTTAGGTCAGATACATTTTTTCGTGGAGTTGATCTGTTTTAGATGTTCATGTTATTGGTTTAAGTTTTAAAATACTTATACTTTACTCATACGGGAATTTGTATACTCTTGTCCATGCAAAGCTCGGAACTTCAGCCGCATAGCAACCAGCATTTGACTATCACTTTAGACCTTGGCACTCCCTTACTTCCCTTCTACTTACATGGAAGCAAGTAATACGATTTCTGCTAATTTTTTCTCGATTAGCATGAAGTAAGTAGAAGAAAAATCCTTTAACAATAATTTGTTGTAGAGATGTAGAGAAAGGCATGTGAATGGAACACATCAGATTTTTTTTTTTTTTTGCTTTTATATATTTTACAGCTTCCTCAGAGGTTCCTAATATGTTTGTTGACAATCGTATTTGTACGATATCCTCAGTCAATAACATTTCGTCTGACCCTTAAGTCATGTTACAGCCTTTGACTGTTTGTTTATATGATCAAATGCAGTAAATAGGGAAATAGATTCAAATACTCTTAAGAACTTAAGTTTTATAATACTTAGTATATTTCAAGGATATTCAGCTCTCATATAAATGTAACGACAACCAAATATGTTACACTCACATGGCTTTATCTAGATACTATTGTTTATTTTTGTATAAATTCAACAATCTATTCTTGCAAAAGCTTATTCTTCCATCTACTTCATGTTAAACGAGATAAACCTTTGCAGAGATATTTGCATTATCATCCGTTGAAGCTACAAAGAGGTGTAGAGGAAACCGAATCGATAGTAAAATTTTTAAAATCTAGTCACTTATGCTGACCCAAAATGAGAGACAGATTTTATTTGACACGAAAATGCCTTAAACAAATGCATGTTAATCATCCTCGCTATAGCTATTGTTGAGAAAATCGAAAACTTCGAAAAAAATTCCTATTGTAAAGAATAACTTTGGAGTGAGTGGGTTTTTATTTATTTACCAATTTATTTTTTTGAAATCCTTATGGCCCCCTTTTGGAAAATACTGAATCTAAATAACATTCGGATATTTTATTTTTGCGTTATCCTTTTCGAAGTCTTATTGCTTTTCCAAGCTTACCTACCCTCGTATCACATCAACAGGTCGCTACTTTACAATATTGCTCTTAGATAGGTAGAGTCTTACTGAAAAATTCAATGCCACCGATCTCCCGGTCCCTAACCGGTTGCTCTACCACTGAGCTACCATGGCAATATGCCGGCATGGCATTACATTTTTTAAATAACTCGCAAGTTTCAAATGATCTCAAGTTATTTTGATATAACTTACCCCACTGGCGACTTACAATGTCGTAAGTACTTTAAGTGTCACAATTGGTAGAATAGTTGTATCCAACTCCTGTCCTACACACGGCTTGTACAAAAAGCAATTAAATCAACACAATTGAACCATAATAGTTGGCTATAGTATGAATCCTGTACTTGCAACGTTGTAAGTCACCATTGGGGTTTGTCATTTCAAAATAATTTGAGATTACCTTGTGTATTACCAGGAAACATGCGAGTCAGTTGAGAAATTTAATTCCGTGCCGGTATGTTGCCGTGATAGCTACGTGGCAGAGCAACCAGCTAGAATCGGGAGATTCGTGGTTCAAATCCCGGCTATGGCATTGAAATTTTCAGTCTGACTCTACCTATCCAACTCCAGTCCTACTCACGACTAGTCTGAAAAAGCAATTAAAGCTATTGTTTGTCTTTATATTCTAAATTCACTTTGAAATGTACTGCAGAAATGTTCGAGATTAATTTCAATGAGAAATTTAGATCTTAATCGCTGAAAAGCCTAACCGTTAGGTAGGATATTTTATGTTTTGACTTCCCATTTCACAAAACCGAGACCTTCGGTGGCTTTTGTTTTCTTTTTTATTGTACTCTTCATACGGCAGGATATGCAATTTTAGTTTGTTAAATACTGATCCACTCTCCAGCTATAACAAAACTTAACTGACAATTTGATAATGTAATTAATTCATATTTACACAATGTTTAAAAATTCAATAAGCTTTACTTTAAATAGCATACAAGTTTCATAATTTGTTGAAGTAATAAATCAGTGCAATTTACGATACAAGCAGCTAAAATATTTGAGGCTCCTTCATTTACATATGCGGAATTTCTGCCCATCAATCTCTGTCCATCTTCCACTCTGATTTGCCCTTGATGCTCACTGGTTTGATTTAAAATGGAAATGGAGCTTTATTTGTGGACACTCTTTAACAACTGTGGTTCTCAGTTTCCCATTCTATACTGGGCGTGAAAGACAGCCTAAGTTTTCTCCCAGGTCTCTTTATCAGGTTTGAGGTTCTTTTCCGTGCCGCAAATCTACGACATGGAACCAACGGCTTTACTTCCCTTTGGAAGGAAGCCATACTAAGGATTTTTACGCCCGAAAAAATCCATCGTCCTTCGTCCTCCACCGTGTTTGAACCCGCAACCTTGGGTTAATGTATGTTTTTAAGTTCATTTTGAAGTTAATTTAATTACCCAGATCCTGTCAAAACAATTCATGCATATTTCACATACCCGACATTTTGCATACGCCGTTCAAATGCACACCGACACAGTTTATACAAGTGTATATATATATATATATATATATATATATATATATATATATATATATATATATATATATTTCTCATGCTAATGAAAATTTAAATCGATAATTCTTTCTACATAATGTTCATATCCAATGCTAATGCACATATCCACCTTTTAAGTGTATATATATATATATATATATATATATATATATATATATATATATATATATATACAATAAAGTTGTATGATGATGTATGAAATGGGTGAAATGATGCTCAAATGAGCCCGAGTTCTATGGATCTTAGAGTTACTTGATATTCGTCTTCTCATGTTAAGATAGAAACCGAGAAAAAAATGTATCGGAGTAATTCTTCCTAACCGAGATTCGAACTCGTGACCTTCTGAATATGAGGCTGTCGCGCCACTAGCACATTGCAGTAGGCAAGCAAATTTTTGTTAGAGTTACAGCTGACTTGGGACTCAGAACCAAGAGGCTCATCATTACTCGACACTCTTCTGATAATCCTATTATTGGGCATTAATTCAGTTTCCATCGCTTTCTCCAATTTCCCCTCATTATAGCTGATCGCCACATGTCTATGACGATAAGTGGCTTCTTAGTTTAAGTTAGCTCTTGTAGGGAAAATATCTGTTCTGATATATTCCCAGGTATATCTCTACCATTCTTAAACTATTCTAGAAAATTCAAGATAAAAATGTTATTTGCCATGTAAATATCTTAATATAACATACATTCTGTCAAGAAAGTACCGGGAATTGATCATTTAAAAATCCTGTTCAAAAGGGGATTCAAAATGATTGTTGTCTCTAAGTTGGTACAAGCTTCCTCTACACCCACGCAGAGTTTGATCGTCATCTGTCATCTAATTTGTTTACAGTACGCCATTTTGTTAGTTCATCTCAAATGTGATTTGTGATTTTACGATGGATACAAATACTGAACAAATTTTGCATTCCAAATAGTATTTCACTGAACTTTCTGTCTCACGAATCGATTCGTACCATTTTAAACGATTGTTTGGGCATGACACGCGTTGCAGCTCGGTTAGTTCCGAAAGACTTGAATTTTCTACAAAAACTCAATCGCGTAAGGATTGCTGAAGACAGACTAGAACGAGCCAGTTCCAACCCCACATTCATGAAACCCATTGTAACTGGTGATGAGACGTGAGTTTACGAGTTTGACACTCAATTCAGACAAGCTTCCGAATGGCGCCTTCCAACTGAACCGAAACCTAAAAGGGCACGTCAAACTCGATCAAAATTGAAGGTCATGTTGACAGTTTTTTCGATTATCGCGGTGTCGTGCACTCAAGAGTTCTTGCCAGAAGGTCAGATGGTAAATAAAGACTATTATCTGAGCGTTATGCGGCGTTTGAGAGAACAAATAGGCGAAAAAGGCCAGATTTGTGGAACGACAACTCATGGATTCTGCATCACGATAACGCACCAGCTAACAAGGCTATTATTGTGAACGAATTTCTGGCCAAAAACTCAACAAATTTCATTTTTTGTGTTTTATGGACCAATTCCCGGAACTTTCTTGACGCAGTAGCATTTCAACATTTTCAAAAATGGTTTCATGAAAAGGGTAGTTGGAGGTGGGGGATTTTCTTGAAAACCCTCGTGTCCTATCCTTGGAAGATACTGAACTTAATATCAAGTTATGCTGCCCACAGGTGCGCGCGGGAACACACACACACACACACACACACACACAAACAAAAACGGAAATTTTTCTAAAATTGCTTTTTTTGTATTCAGAATGCCGAAATTTCCGGTCAATTCTTGGTATCAAATTTTTGGTGGCAATACATTACCTTCTCTATACGCTATGTACTAGTAAAAATTCTTTTTTCGGATCCAGGAGATCTCAAAACATATATTTTTCCGTGAAATCTCGACTTCGAATTTTTGGCTATTGTGCGCATTATATGTATACGTACGCGTTAAAGAAAGTAAAAGGTCTTCATAGATAAATTGCTTGCTTTAAAAAGATTTAAATTCTTGTGGAGTGTGAGTTTGTCTTTCTTATGATTTATCCGTTATACAAAATTAAAGTATTTCCAAAACTATAGGACATTATAGGTATTCCCAGAAAATTCAAGATGTCATTTTATTTACCGTATATTATTAGAGCCGTTTTTGAGAAAATCAACCAACCATGTCGAAAATTGATGTTTTGCTATAAAAGTAGATATTAATACTAACAATTTGGATAAACTCGTGTATACTTAAGCTATAGGATTGTTTTCTTTCTATACATTAAAATGAGTAATAAGGTTACTAGAACTTTTAAAGTGTGAGCGAATACGAGAATTGAAGAATTGTGAGGCATAAAACACTAACTTGCCCAGCATTATAAAGCTAACCGAAATTCTGAAAAAATATAACCAAACACTATCGCAGTTTCTGAAACCTCAAATGGGCAACTCGGTATAGTTTCGATGATATGTGCTCCATTGTGGTAACCCAATGTCACGTACTTCCAAATCCAATCGAAATTTCGAGCTTAATAAAACCTCATCTTCCCCAACGCTTAAAATAAAACAATCTGTTATTTTCTCTTGCGGATTTAGATTTTAATATATACCAATTTTTTTTTCAATTCTAACTTAAGGGAGATTAAAATCTGTACCTCACGGTGATAATTTCTTGATTTTATGTTCGTTTTACTCAAAAGCTATTGGATATAATATGAAGCTAATATTTTAAGATGTTTATACGTGCCTCGTGTGTTCCTCTTTTATGTTATAATATTATTTATTAAGAATTCCACCCAAAATTGATGCAGAAACTAGTGTATCTTCCAAGGATGCACAAGTAGATTTTAAGAAAAACCGTTTAACCCAAACCTTTACATAGAAGTTTTTAGAAATTTATAATTTTCTCAAAATGGTTGTAACGATTTTGGTTGAAATACCGTATATTAAAACTATTTAGATGATAAATAAAATCTATATCCTGAATGTTATGGAAATATCCTCTGAATGACGGTTGCATAATTGAAAAATCGTAAGCTATTAAAAACTTGTAGACCTCGTTAAAACACATAAATTATATCAAGTGCAAATATTTTGTGGAATTAACCATTTTTTAGATATTTCTTATATTGGTTTAAATTTTGAATTAGTTAAACTATTCTTAAATAGGAAATCGTTATTCGTTTTCTTCTGGTCAAGCAAAAGAACGGAATTTGCCTTCCGCTGTAGCGTAGTTGCTTCCGTATTCCATTTGTACAAGAAAATAATATGTAATAATAATAAGAATAAGAATAATTATAATAATAATAATAATAATAATAATAATAATAATAATAATAATAATAATAATATGTAGCTAACGTTTATCATGATAAGCGTGAAGTAGAAGAATCATTTTTGTGAAAATAGTTTTTTGCAGTAGGTATATGTAGTTATGTGAATATAGGACATCAGATTCTTACTTTCTCTACACGTACTATGCATAATAGGTAGCGAAGCTATTGCATTTCAACCAAAAGTTCGATGTTGGGATTTTACCGGAAATATATGTTTTGAGGTCCACTGAATACAAAAAATATTAGAAAAAGGACCGTGCGCGAGTGTCTGTGATCAGCAGAGCTCAAAAAGGTAAATACAAACTTCACATTTAAGTTTAGTATCTTTCAAGGATGCGTCACGATGAAGAAAATCCCTAAACAATCCTTGACATAGACATTTTTTTAAATGTTTTTATTTCTAAATATTGGCCCCAATGTGATAGGTGGCTAACATTGAAACAAATGATTCGGAAAATTTCGTTAATTCTACGAAAAAGTACATAACATAAATTGTGTTTTAATGAGATTTACATTTTATGTGTAGTAAGTTTTTGTATATCTCTTACGGTTTGCCAGTTATACAAAAGTTGTCAAGAATGAAGGGATCCTCAGAGGCTACTCAAGATATATATTTCGCTTGCCATAAAAATATCTTAAACATACGGTATTTTAATCAAAATCATTAGAGCAAATTTTGAGAAATCAACATGTTAGAAAAAGTTCCATGTAAAGTGTAGTTGGGGGTGGGGGGAATTTCTTTAAAATCTTCGTGTTGCATCCTTGGAAGATAACCAAACTTACTTAGTGTGGTATTTAACGGTCTTTTCGTTTTTGAGCTCTGCTGACCTCGGTCACACACACACACACACACACACACACACACACACGGACATGTTTCTACACATGTTAATCGAGATAAACATTAGCAGACTGCCTCCGCGGTCGAGTGATCAGTGAGCTGATATCTCACGCGGGGGTCCCGGGCTCGATTCCCGGCTGGGGCGGGGAATTTTTCTCTAGCCAGAATTATTCCCTATCCCCCACAGAGTCTGGAAGCTTGTGTGTGTTTGAATATAACAAAATGATTTAAATCAACGTAAAAGTACCTACAGACAACGAGTTGTTAAAGGGGGCTATATAAATCAAACAATAAAAAAAAGAAAAACATTAGCAGGATGTTCTAATTACTTAGCTCCTTATAAGGAGAAGGGAACTATAGGAATGCACTATGCTAAAGTGAATAATCAAATTTAAAAGTCGTCGTTATGCGATTGTGATTGCAAATCGCTTCTTTGCTTGGCCTGTCTGAGAAAAGTACTTTACAATTGAAACCAATAACAATGACATAAATTGTATGTTTTGACGATATCTACAGGATAAAAAGGTCTTCAAGCAATACATTTTATATAGGATGTAAATATGTTAAATATAATAATCAAAATCGTTAGTCATTTCAAAACATTTTCCATATAAAGGGTATTTTGTGGTGGTGGAATTTTCTTGGTGTTTAACGGTCTTTTCGTTCTTGAGGTATGCTGTCCACAGACACACAAACACAAACAGGCAGACAGACACACACACACACACACACGGATGTTTATCTAAAAATTATTTTTTTGGATTCAGGTGGTCCCTAAACATGTATTTCCGGTGAAATATCGGTGTCGAATTTTGGGTGAAATGCATTATCTTTTCTACACTATGTACATAGTACGTATAGTTGCCCTCCGTGGTGAAATGGTTACCTGCTAACTTCATGTATCCAAGGTCATGGGTTCAAACCCGGCGGATTACAGGGATTTTTTCAGGAGCAAAAATCCTTAGCATGGCTTCATTCGGAAGGGAAGTAAAGCCGTTGGTCCCGTGTCGTAAATACACGGCACATAAGAGAACCTCAAGCCTGATAAAAGAGGCCTCCGAGCAAAATTAAGCTAGAAGCCGTATAGAATGGGACGTTGAGAAACACAGCAGTTAAAGAGCGCCCAAAAATAACAACACGCCACAAGGAAAAAATTTCGAAATTTTTTATTTTCTCAAAAACAGCTCAAACGGTTTTGATTAATGTCTCTTATATTTAAGATATTTACATAACAAATAAAATGTATATCTTGAATTTTCTGGTAATAGCCTCTGAACACCTTTATTCTGCATGATTTTTATTGAATTTTGCATAAATGGTAAACCGTAAGAAATAGACAAAAGCTTATTATACAAAAAATGTAGATCGCGATAAAACACACAATTTATATCCTATATATGTTTTGGCGGAGTCGGCTATTTTCGAGATATTCCTTGTTACTGACTTCAGCATTAAAATACTTACACTTTTCTCATAAGGGAACTTGTCAACTCTTGGACACGCAAAGAAATTTCAACCCATAGCAACCACATTTTAAAAATGTGATTATCGGTTTAGCCTAGTGTTATCTTATTTTCCTTCTACTTGTAAAGCAAGTAAATAATAAGACCGTTTCTGCTAGTGCTTTAGCATTAAATAGAAGAATTAGCTTATTAACAATAATGTGTTACAGAGAAAGTCATGTAAATGAACCACATCAGGTTTTTTGGATTCAGGGGTCTCAAAACATGTATTTCTGGTGAAATCTGGGTATCTATATTGGTGCAATACAAATACCTACATAGTATTTGTAAAGAATGTAATAAATTTGGTGCTAACTCATTACTATTCTCCAAAATTGTAATAAAGTATACATTTTACGAATAAATACCACATTTGAGGGTTTTGCTGAACCAATCCGTGGACTTCATAAGCATACTATATGTTAAAGTAGAGCAAACATCTTCGTGTTATGAACTGTAAAGAGTAAGCAAACTTTAGCTGAGAATAAAAGTCAAGAGTGCCATCATTTATTCTATGCAAGAGAAAGGTCGCCATCCACAAATCGCCTGAGGTGTTACGCATCTGTTACTGCGGCGGATGCATATTAAAATGGAATATCTAGGTCGTCTGCTGGTGTTGCCAAGGCTCGACCCTGTCCACGAGCGCTCAATTACTCTGCTGTGTCACAAGGTGCATCGCGCATTTTGGGTATTTATACCCACGCGCTGTCACATTAATAACCACCCTAGCCTGATTTCCAGCAGGATGGCAACGCTGAACTGACCTTTGGGAAATCATTCTGAAAGTTCTTCACGCGGTGGCTACCTTTAATTTAGAAGGCGCGAATTAAACGACTTTTCCTTGCCTAGCCTTTCACTGAAAAAAACATAGGTGTTGTGATATACGTATTTTGTTCTCATCTCGTCCACATCCAAGGAACCG
Organism: Hymenopus coronatus; assembly: GCA_030762935.1. Classification (NCBI taxonomy): domain Eukaryota; kingdom Metazoa; phylum Arthropoda; class Insecta; order Mantodea; family Hymenopodidae; genus Hymenopus; species Hymenopus coronatus. The sequence continues at coordinate 47,064,734 of CM060885.1, read as the reverse complement.
AATTTAAGAAAAAAAATCTAATGACTTCTATTCACATGACTTGATCTACACCTCTACAATAAATTATTGTTTAAAAGCTTCTTCTATTTACTTAATGCCAATCGAGAAAAAATTAGCAGAAAGGGTCATATTACTTACTTCTTTGTAAGTAAATGGAAATAACGGAGCACAAATCTTTTAAAAGCTGGGTGCTATGTGATTGAAGCACCATTACTTATGAAAAAAGTGCAAGTATGTGTAGATCTCGTTAAAACACTTAATTATATACTTTTTTCATAGATATTCCTTGTTTTTGTTTTCATTAAGAAAGCAAGTAATAAAATCATGCTGCTAATGTTTATCTCGATTAGTCTGAAGTATAAAGAAGAAGAAGCTTTTTAACAATAATTTATTACAGAGATGTAGAAAAAGTCATGTAATTTATTACAGAGATGTAGAAAAAGTCATGTGAATGGAAATCATCAGATTTGTTGTAATTATTTTGGATGCATGGACAATACATTGTGAAAAGATAAACGATAGTCTTTTATTATACAAGAATATTTAAGAATTAATAAATATTGTCCAGTATTATATATAACGGGTTTGTTAATAGTGAAGCATGACCCCATTCGCCTTCCTCAATTGGATGAATAGGGCCAGTAGAAATATTAAAACATAATTCGAGAACAATAAATTTCCCGCAAAAAAATGTATTTTTACGCGCTATACCAATACATTTCTCATATTCTTTTTGCTTTCGTTAATGCTGAATCCAATCACCAAGTTTGACGGATATGGGATGCTGTATTTTATCTTGTAGTGTTCACAAAATGTATCATCATCTTAATGATTCTGATGATGTAGACCGCTTACGCACTCACTTATTACTGCCCTGCCAAGTGTTTTATTGTTGAACAGTTTTTATTTTCTTGTACAATCTTTCTGTTGTCTGTAGAATATTTTTGAGAGCAGTCAGAAGAACTGTTATTTGCTCCCTATCTGAACATTTTGGGTTATTTTGTTCGAAAATAGTAACATCTCGCTGAATGAGATTGAAGGGTTTGGAAATCGGTTCTCTTTCTGTCCTGGATTTGCTGGAGCTACTTAGGTTCAAGTGGTTCTTTCGGACAGTCAATATCCATGAAGGCAAAAATTCATGTTCATCACTGCATAGACTGGGTAGACGCCTGTAGAACGAAATCATATTTCAGCATTCGCCGGTATGGGTGCCTACATTCATGCTACATTGGAAATTTCCTAAAAGTAAGTTTGTTTATATTTCTTTCTGCTTTTGTGTTGCGTGTGAAGCTCGTTCATTCACTATCGTAGAATGCTTTAAAAGACAAAACTGGCCTATCCAGCGGCTGCAAGCGATGTGTGGAATGGCTAGGTAGACATATCATACTTATATTATTTACTTCACAGAATTGGAGAGTTTGTGAACATTTATATGATTATATGGTCATCTAAAACTAAAATGCAGTGTACCTAAATAATCCAATAAGCGTTAAGGTGTTTTCAGCCACTTCAGAAGCTCCTCTTCATTAATCCATCCGGAGTCCGATGTTGCGAACAACGAAACTTAAATTAAATTCAGCATTACATCTTCAGTCCAGTGAGAGGTTGTTTTTCGCTTGAATTCCCCCTCTATACATTATAAACGAAACGAAAGAGAAAAACATTAAGAATTGATTGAAAAATATTCACTCTTTTTTTTTTTTTTTTTTGTAATGCATTTATTTTAAGTCGCCTAACTGCTAGGTCTTGTAGCGACTTTAAAAACATGATACAAACTTTAACACATGGGATAAACATATAACATTATACAATACATTAACTTTACAATACTTCCCAAGCTAAAATATTAAACAAATTCACATACATTGTTTACATGGAGATTGCATTGTGAAGCCCTTTTACAATAATTTATCATACCATTTGTTGCATTTAAAAAACTGTACGAGTCTAAGTCATGATCTCGAGTCCTTCATTGACAGCTTTAGGTTATCTGGGATCTTGAGTTTTTTCCTGTAGAGTTGGTAGCGCGGGCAGTTCTCGACTATGTGCTGGATACTGTTTCTTGTATTGCAGGTTGTGCATTGTGGTGGCTCTTCTTTAGAGAGGATATAGGAGTGTGTAAGTTTTGTATGTCCAATTCGGATTCTAGTTATGAGTATCTGGTCATGGCGATCTCTTTTTACTCGCAATATTGTAGCCCTATTCTTCAGAAATGCAGAATTTCATTTTTACCGTTGGTTTACTTGTCCAACAATGATATGGCGTGAACACTGATATAATCTGGGACAGAATGGATTAGCTTATCAAATAACTAATGCTTAATAAATAATTAATAAAACTATTCCAACAAATTCGATATAGCTTGTATAGAATTTTAAGGAAGGAAAACAAATGCAACTCAATTCAAATAGCACAAACTTACAGAGGAACTACACAACAATAAACACGTCTCACAATGATTTCTTGTTTCCAACCTCTGGAAGAAGTTGTAATAGTTGCTGCTAGATGGCAGCGCTTATTTAATTACTTCTTGTTTGGCAGCGAGGACGAAATATAAAAAATGGACCCTATACCCCTTCTTACCCTAAGGGTGATATTTTTGCATCTAGTGCATATTTGCATGCATATTTTTAAAACTCGCTTATGCATATAACACTGTTCTACCTATAACTAGGGAGCATATTTGGAATATATAAAGACTGAAGTTCACTGCACATTTAACTGCAGATGGAAGCAGCACGTGCTCTTAAAATCTTTTTTCAAACACCTAAGACAAAACAAAGGGAGATACCTTTATACTCAAATTTGTCGTGTGTAGAAAATCTATTTTACTTTCAGTGTAATCTCTTTCATCATCGTTATATTTATTGGAATGGGCAACCATACACATTTTCAGAGAGTTTGAGGTGAAGTAGGGTTTTCCTAGCTGTGAGAAAAACTTCTCTCCACATCACTATCAGTAGATAAGACTACTGGTTAGAAAAGTTGTTCTTTTTGCGAAACAGTTTAATATGTGTCTGTTGCAACCACGAAACAGTTTCGAAATAACAGTTTCCTGCAACAGAAATTCCCTAAACTGTTGCAGACATGCTGTGTACCACTAAATGCTATTGAGATAAATACAGTCCATCGATAAAATCACAATGCGCCAAATGCAACCCTCACTAGATACACTGAAGAGGAACTTATCAAATTATGGAAGCAAAGAATTGTTGCGCGTTAACGAAAGGAAATGAATTTAATTAGCACATTTAACTTTCGTGGATTATATCAGGTCGCGCGTAACAAGGTATAAAGGCGCCCCTTGCGGTGAGCAATGACAAAATATTTACACACAACAACCGCACATCGTAACTGTTGCAATAAGTGAAACAACTACTCAGACGTTGCTGTTATTGTTGCATGAATCTGTTGCGGGAAGCGATACATGAAAGAACAACACAATGCACGCAATTTCCAGAAGTGTTTTATGAAACAGTTTCAAATAGTTGTTATTTTTGTCCCATCACTATATAAGACCTCCAATCCTAATTCTTCTACAAATGACTGCATTTGCTAATGCCGCATTTCCGTTGCTTTTGGCAAAATATCTTACCAGTAGTTTGGTACACATTTAAAAAAAAAAAAAAAAAAAGAGCAAAAAATCAGGAAAAGCAGAAAGTTACTCCGCATCAAGACTCGCGAGAGAACCGACTCCGACGTTTGTTTCTGAAGTTATCAATCCCCGTAGTGCCGTTAGCTTGCAATCCCTCAAACGATACTCCATCTGCACTGTCTAGTTTTGAAAAATAATGAGCTAAGCCACCATCCTTGTATTTCTAAGTTGGAACACGAAGTTTCCACAGAATTAATAGAATGACCTCCAAAGCATGTTGATACGTTTAATCAGGCGTATCGCACCAAAAGAAGAAGAAGAACAAGAAGAAAGTGGAATAAGAGTCCTATAACACTCGTAACTTATATTGCAGTAGACATATCTACGATTCTTCCTCTGAATTTAATGAATTGCAAGATAAGCTCTTCATTTATGTATTTAACATGCAGGTGCATAAAACTCTTTATTTCACCCAAGGCATAGGTATTAGGGCTAAAATTAGAAGACAAATGCATGTAACATATTAGCCTTACGTTGATGCAGATCATGCTGCTAAAAGAAAATAAGAAAATTATTTAATGTATATTATAATAAAGAATGCCATAATATATTAAAATATAGTATAAAGGATTTTGTAATTCCCTATAACAACATGTTTTACTTTCTCTATACGTACTATGTACATAGTGTATAAAGAAGGTATTGTAATGCACCCAAAAATTCGATACCGAAATTTCTCCTGAAATACATGATTTGGGTCCCACTGAATCCAAAAAAAAAAACATTTTAAGAAATATGTCCGTGTGTGTGGGGTGGGGGACTGCATAGCTCGGAAACGAAAAGACCAAAATCGGGATTTAAGTTTGGTATCTTCCAAGGATGCAACATGAAGATTTTCAACGAAACCCCCCACCCCCAACTATCGGTTGCATGGGACATTTTCCAGCATTTTTGATTTTCTAAAAAATTGCAGTCACGGTTTTGATTAAAATATCGTACATTAAAGATATTTACCCGACAAATAAAATGTATAGCTTGAATTTTCTGGGAATAGCCTCTGAAGACTACTTTATTCTGGAAGAATTTTGTGGAATTTTTCATAACTGCTGAACCATAAGAGATGGATAAAACCTTAACACACACAAAATGTAGAGCATATTAAAACACACAATTTATGTTATATACGTGTTTTTCGTGGAGTTGATCGTTTTTAAGGTATTCCTGGTTGTTCGTTTCAGCTTTGAAAAACTTATACTTTTCTCATACAGGAATTTATCAACTCCTGTCCATACAAACAAAAGAACTTCAGTCACATAGCAACTAGCTTTTGACTAACATTTTAACCTATGGCACTCCCTTATTTTGCTTTTACTTACAAGGAAGCAAGTAATAATAATATTTCTGCTAATTTCTCGATTAGCATGAAGTAAATAGAAGCATAACCTTTTTAACAACCATTTGTTGCAGAGACGTAGAGAAAGTCAAGTGAATGGAACATATCAGATTACTTCACACAGAAAGTTTGTAAACTCCTGGCCTTGTATAGAAGTGTTGTTCATCCACATGGCAACCGGCTTTTAAAAGATTTGACTATCGTTTTTGCCCAGTGCATTGCCTTATTTTCCTTCTACTTACAAGAAAGGAAGTAATTAAGACAATTTCTGCAATTTTTTATCTCGATTATCATAAAGTAGATAGAAGAATGTGATTTTTAACAAGAAATTGATATAGCGATGTAGAGAAAGTCATGTGGATGGAACTCATCAGATTGTCACGGAATTCCGCGACCAAGCCATTTAAAAACTTGTAAATTTTCTGGAGTTAAAACGTACTGTATTGAAATGAGCTTTGATAACCTTTTAGAGGATATTCGTGTATAGGGGCTTCTTGAAGGACATATATAAGGAATTGTGTGTTTTGGGATACATCCGATTAACAACTGTTTTCTGAATGACCCAGTTTCAATCCTGGGATGGGGTGCAGTATTGGGGGGTGAGACGTGGTCAGCGACTCAAACCCCCCCCGACCGGTGAATGCGGTTCTCGTGACCTGGAGCCACTACTTTTCCATCAAGTAGCTCCTCAATTGGCCCCCCAGGGACCTGACGAGGCTGTGTGCGCCCCAGACCAGGTCTCCCAACGGGGGAAAAATTCCCACGCTGGTACCGGGAATCGAAACCAGCTCTCCCGTTTGGTAAGCAGGTGCGCTACAATCGCGCTAAGAAGACTACCAAACGAAGGTTGAACTATCAAAATATTTTGCATTATTATTTATTGCATAACAGACTCCCTTTAGAAATATTCTTGGAATGTAGCTGCAAATTATCCTCCTCCTATGCAATAATAAAAGTTGCATGTGGAATTTCTGATGTGTTTGAAAATTACTTATACCCTTATTTCTGAAGTTTATTTATTGTAGCTAAAATTTATATTAGAGATAGCAGCAGTTTTGTCAATTCATCAACTCTTTCATTCCCTACTTTGTCCATATGTTTCGTTTCTGTAAAGTCATGGGTAACCTAATTTCTCAGCACTGTCCATGAAAAGAAGCTTGAAAATTGGCGTGTAGGTTAGGTATAGAAAGGAACTGTGCAAGTGCCGCAGCAGGAGATTTCATTGCAAATGCACAACAGGCACCCTTCACAATCAAAAGACTCTTTCACCAGGTGAGAAGGGGTTGGAGAATGATAAACACATGCTGCACCCTCGAGACAGACTCTTAGCCGGGCGGTAACTATGGAAACCAAGAGTCATCCAATCATGTAAAAACTCCCTACTTTTACAACCCTAGAAGCAGCTTCGTGGGCGAAGATCTTCGCAGCTACTAGAAAAGGTCGCACTTTATTTCATCTCTTTCAAGTATGTGCTAACACAAGGTTGGATTGTCAAGTGAAATGAGTCTGCAGTCCCCTTCAGGCTCCATATCACTTTCTTTTGTCTTCTCAACACAACTAAGTAAAAGCCGAATCACCTTCTGGGTTTCGGAATAAATACTTGTGACATAATTACTAGGGTCGGCTGATAAGTTCCAGGCCTCTCAATGAAAACAGCTTTTGAAAAAATGTTATTCTGCTTTATTTCTCAACATAATCTCCAGAAAGGCTAATACTACATTTGGAATATCAGTGTTCTAATTTAATTAAACTATCTCTGTAGTGCGATTTATCAAGGTCCTCAAAATAGCTGTTTACCGCATCAATAACCACCTCGTTGCTGTGAAATCTTCGTCCTCCAAGATATGTTTTAAAGTTTAGGAACAGGTGGTAGTCACTGAGTGCTAGATCTGGGGAACAGGGTGAATGTTCAAGCATTTCCAACTTGAATTTCCACATTTTTCCCCATTGCAACGACTGAACGATGGGCCGGAGCATTGTCGTGATGAAATTAGATTTTTTTTTCCTTTTCACCTCGTCACTCAAACGTTGTAGTAAGCTTGCGTAGTAGTCACCAATGATACTTTTAACTTTTTCCAAGTAATCAATTCCCTGTGTGTCCCAGAAAACACTCGCCATAACCTTGTTAGCTGACAAAATTGACTTTGCCTTTTTTTGGAGTTGGTTCACCTGGCACAAACCACTGTTTTGACTGTGATTTACTTTCTGGAGTGTAGTGATTTATCCAAGTTTCATCCATGGTAAAACATGGGGAAAATTGTATCGAGCTGAAAGGGGACTATGTAGAGAAATAAAGATGTTTGTCCCCAAAATGTTTTTTGTGTGTGTTAGGTCGGGTACATAATTTATTACAGAGATGTAGAGAAAGTCATGTGAATAGAGCACATCAAATTTTTTCTCTCTTTTCTAAAGTTATGTTCATGGGGAAACTTTTACAATGTTTTTAGGAAGGCTGTTATTCCCTATCTCAGTCGTTCATTTGTTTACATTAACAAGTCACACGCCTGAGCCTCCTCTGTCCTTGCCTTCTGCTCTACCTGGCCAAAGGTGATGTAAACACAGCTGAGACAAGGCTCAGTTCAAAACATATTATACCCTTAAATTTGTGCTTAATTTATGACAATGTCATTATTAAACGGACAAAATAAGTTACGCTTTTGTTATTCGCAATTCTGTCAATTAAATAACAAATTATTTGTACTTATTCACCTCCTAACGGTTAGAAGATTTAACACATTCCATGCGGATAAGGCAAAACACTGTGGATCAAAAATTACTATCTTCGAAACAGCGTTTATGTCACCAATCTCTCTGAAAATGTGCCTTAGGCCAAAGGAGAAGCTTGTTTAGTTTGCGGCAGTGGTCTACAGTGTTTGAAAGGGATTGTACACCACTTTAGTTCCGCAGATGTATGCGTTCCCAACTTCGCTCAGCAGCATTAGTTTGTTCACGTAAGTACACACAGGAAACTGCAGCTTCCTCTAGTTTAACATGTGTTGCCGTGCCAGGTATGTGTTCTGTGTTTGTGCAAGGGTAAGAAGAGGGAAGGGCCGTAAAGACTCCCTCTGTTACAGAGCCCTAATGAAATTCCCACAATAGCGTCTCAATTACGAGATTGGTCATCCTGTTAAATGGTCAGAAACCATTTAAACGCTCCACATATTCTTTCGTTGCTAATTGTCGCAATAATAACCATTGATTTCCCTTATTTTTTAGTCCAGTTTATTTTCTCTACTATGTATAGTAAGTAGGTAAAATAATCTAACCTAATCAAAAATGTGATAATGAGATTTTACCGGAGGATCCTGAATAAAAATAATAAATACCATAGCCGGCATTTGAACCACGGATCTTCCGGTATCTAGCCGTTACTCTACCACTTAGCTACCATGGCAACATGCCGGCATAGCATGAAATTCCTCAACTGGCTCATATGTTTCCCGGTATACCACAAGGTGACCTCAAATTATTTTGAGATGACATACTCCTATTTTTACTTTCTCTATACGCAATATGTACATAGTGTATAGAGTAGGTATTGCACTCCACCCAAAAATTTGATACCGAGATTTCACCGGAAATATATGTTTTAGGGTCCCTTATGTCTAAAAAAAGCATTTTCGGAAAAAGGTCCGTGTGTGTGTCCGTGTGTCTGTGAACACGATAACTCAAAAACGAAAAGTCGGTGAAATACCAAACTAGGTATTTAAGTTTAGTATGTTCCAGGAATGCGACACAAAGATTTTGAGAAAAATCCCCCCACCGCCGACTACCCTTTACATGGAACTTTTTTCGAAAATTTTGATTTTGTCAAAAATGGCTCTAACGATTTTGATTTAAGATTTTGTATATTAAAGATGTTTACCTGACAAATAAAATGTATATCTTGAATTTTCTGGGAATAGCCTCTGAAGAGTACGGATGAATTTTAAGAAATTTTGAATAACTGTTAAACCGTAAGAGATGGACAAAAACTTACTACAAAAAAAAAAAAAATGTAGAGCACGTTAAGACACACAATTTATGTTTTTTCATAGAGTTCATCGTTTTTGAAACATTCCTTGTTTTCGGTTTCTGCTTTGAAAAGCTTATACTTTTCTCATACAGGAATTTTGTCAACTGCTGTCCATACAAACAAAGGAACTTCAGCGACATAGCTACCAACTTTTGACTACAAGAAAGCAAGTAATAAGACTATTTCTGATAATTTCTTCTGATTAATATGAAGAAAATAGAAGTATAAGCTTTTTAAGAATAATTTGTTGCAGAGATGTAGGGAAAGTCATGTGAATGGTACACATCAGAGTTTTTTGTAGTGTTTAACGCCCGCTTTAATTACTAATGGCACCGCAGGCGATGATATACTCCTATGGTGACTTACAATGTCGTAAGTACCTTAAATTAGGATTTGTAGTATAGTCAACTATTATGGTAAAATATTATTGATTTAATTGTTGTTTTTTTTTCGCACAAGCCGTGTGTAGGACATGAGTTGGATAGGTTGAGTCAGAATGAAAAATTCAATGCCATAGCCGGGATTTTCAGTTGAGAAACTTAATGCTATGCCGGTATGTTGACATCGTAGCTAACTGGTAGAGTTAGATACCAGGGAATCCGTGGTTCAAATCCGGCTATGGTATTGAACTTTTCAGTCTGACTCTATCCAACTCCTGCCCTACACAAGGATTGAGTAGAAAAAAAAAAAACACAATTAAATAAAAAATGTTAAATGTTCTATTCACGACCTCCTCTACCTGTTCTGAAAACAAATTACTTTTACAAAGCATTTTTCTTTTATCTAATTCATGATATTTGAAATAAACATTAGCTGAAATTGTCTTACATCTTCACTCCTTGTAAGCAGAATGGAAATAAGGAAATGAACTAGACTAAAAGGTGGTGCCTACTATCTAGGCGACCCAGGTTCGATCCCAAGCGCCCGCATATGACGAAACGGCGTCTGGTTTTCTCTCCCTCGTCATTTATTCCAGCAATTGCTCCATCATCACCTTTCCTATCATCAATTTCGCCTACATTTCATGTCATCTACTTCATGTTCATACCTGGCTACGGGCCGACCCCTCGTAACAGGTTCTCATTCTGTGATTTCGTGCTGTTGGTTCCCCGACAGGCTTTTGACCCCTAGGCATTGGCCTGTATGTCCTATGTCCTAGGGGGGGTCAGTCTTACATTTACGGGGAGAATAAACCAACTACGAAGCTAACCAAATCTTTTAAAACCTGTCACTATATGATAGACTTTGAAATTCAGTTCTTTTTGCATGAACAGGGTAAAACAATAGAAAACGAAGAACTACAAGTAGTAAGCAGTAATATTTATTTTAGAATTGAAACCAATAACAGGGAATATCTCAAAAATGGTTATCCACACATGCAGTGTATATGAAATAAATTATGTAAAAACTTTTTGTGTATCTCTTACAGTTTACTAGTTATACAAAATCAAGAGGTATTTAAAAGCTTTTTACATAAAATCAAGATATATATATATATATATATTTAGTCATAAAAATATCTTAAAATATTTTCATTTTAATCAAAACCAAAAATTTTGAAAAAATCACAACTTTCGAAAAACGTTCCATGTAAATGCTAGTTAGGTTGGGGAACGGATTTTATTGAAACTTATTATTACGCATTCTTGGAAGGTGTTGATATAAATTGTGTTTTTAACAAGATCTATATTTTTTTTGTATAACAAGTTTTTGTCTATCGCTTACGAGTACGTTTAAGTAGTTATGCAGACGCCATCCAGCATAGAGGTCTTCAGAGGCTACTCCAAGAAAACTCAAGATATGCGTGGTATTTTTATGTATACTTAATGTACGCTATTTAAATCAACATAGATCCATTTTTGACAAATTCAAAATTTTGGAAATGTTTTCCTTCTAAAGAGTAATTGGGGGGGGGGTAAATTTTCTTCAAAATCTTCGTTTCTCATCCTTGGAAGAAGGTGAATTTAGAGTTGGTATTTAACTGATTTTTCGTTTTTACTATCTCTACACATACTATGTACATAGTGTATAGAGAAGGTACTGTATTTCATCCAAAAATTCGATATCGAAATTTTACTGGAAATAGATGTTTTAGGGCAACCGTATTTTCAGAAAACGGTGCGTGTGTGTCCGTGTATCGTGAACACGAAAAGTCGATAAAGTACCAAACTTCGTATTTAAGTTTAGAATCTTCCAGGGAAACGACATGAAAAATTTTAGAAAAATCCCCCTACCTAAAACTACCTTTTACATGCAAAAAGATTCAACAATTTTGATATTCTCAAAAATGGATCTAACGATTTGGATTGAAATACCGTATATTAAAGATATTTATACGGCAAATAAAATGTGTATCTTAAATTTTCTGGGAATATCCTCTAAAGACCTCTTTATTCTGAATGAATTTTGCTTAATTTTGTGTAACTGGTAAACCGTAATAGATAGGCAAAAACTTATAACACAAAAAATGTAATCACGTTAAAATACACAATTTATGCCATATGTGTTTTTTTCGTGGAATTGACCATTTCTGAGACATTCCTCGTTATTTGTTTCAGATTTAAAACACTTCAACTTTTCTCACATGAAAATTTGTAAACTCCTGACCCTGCATAGAAACTGATTTCAACCACATGACAATCAGTTTTTAAAAGATTTGACTATCACTTTAGCTTGGTGAATTCTCTTATTTTCCTTCTACTTACAAGGAAGCGAGTAATTAAGACAATTTCTGCTAATTGTATGTCGATTATCATAAAGTAGATTTTTTGAATGGAATGCAAATATATTCTCTATCTATGTAATATGTACTATGTAAACATGTTGACCTCTAAAACTTACAACTGTCTCCAATAACTATATTTGTGGCAGAAACCCTCCACATTTAACGGGAGTTCTGAGATGAGGCAATAAAACATACGTACGTACATTAAGAACAGTGAAGTATTTGTACGCTATATCACAGACGAGGTTACCTCAACGATCCACTCTCCAGCTACTGTGAGGGCTGCGTCATTCACAGAATTTGTGGTTTGTCACCCCTTTCTCCTTCACCCTTCTTTACCTCTAGGGACTGCTATAGAAGCTTTCATTAGGCAGTTTGTTGGGGACGTGGAGTACTGAAGTGAAATTCTCCCCTTCGCCTACGCGAAGTCAAATTTATATGAGTATGTTGGTCAAGAACAAATGACTAAAGCGTATGGAACATTCTAAACGGCATTTATATTGGAGTAGATCTTCCACTGGATATTTAGTGATATATAAATTTAGTGATATAAATATAAGAAATTAACACATTACAGATTGTTACATATCAGGTATGTTATTTTAATACTAAAAATCTGATATGTTCCATTCACATGACTTTCTCTACATATCGGCAACAAATTATTGTTCAATTGCTTATGCTTCTATTTACTTTATGCTAATCGAGAAAAAAATAGAACTAGTCTTATTAATTGTTTCCTTGTAAGTAGAAGCGAAATAAGGGAGTATAATGGGTTAAAGTGATAGTCAAAAGCTGGTTGCTATGCGACTGAAGTTCCTTTGTTTGTATGGACAGGAGTTGACAAATTCCTGTATGAGAAAAGTATAAGTTCTTCGAAACTGAAACCAAAAACAAGGAATAACTCAAAAACGATCAACTCCACGAAACAAGTGTATATAGCATAAATTGTGTGTTTTAAACTTATCTACATTTTTGTATGGCAAATTTTGTCTATCTCTTACGGTTTAGCAGTTATGCAAAATTTTTGTGTGGCAAAATTTTATCCATTTCTTACGGTTTAGCAGTTATGCAAAATTCCGTAAAATTCATCCAGAATAAAGAAGTTTTCAGAGACTATTCCCAGGAAATCCAAGATATAGGTACATCTTATTTGTCAGGTAAATATCTTTAAAATGCCAAATTTTAATCAAAATTGTTAAAAATCAAAATTGTCGAAAAAAGTTCCATGTGAAGGGTAGTTTTTTTTCGTGTCGCATCCCTGGAAGATACTAAATTTAAATATCAACTTTGGTATTTTACTGACTTTTCGTTTTTGAGCTATGGTGTTCACAGACACACGGTCACACACACACGGACCATTTTCTGAAAATGCTTTTTACTTTCTCTTTACGTACTATGTACATAGTGTATAGAGAAGGTATTGTATTGTACCCAAAAATTCGATACCAAGATTTCACCGGAAATACATGTTTTGAGACCACCTGAATAAAAAAAAAAGGAATTTTAGAAAAATATCCGTGTGTGTCTGTCTGTCTGTCTGTCTGTCTGTCTGTCTGTCTGTCTGTCTGTCTGTCTGTATGCATGCGTGTGTGTCTGTGGGCAGCATAGTTCAAAAACGAAAAGATCGTTAAATACCAAACTTGGTATTTAAGTTCAGTATTTTCCAAGGATGCGACACGAAGATTTTCAAGAAAATCCCCCCACTCCCAACTGCCCTTCACATGGAAAAAGTTTCGAAAATTTTGATTATCTAAAAAATGGCTCTAACGATTTTGATTAAAATATCATATATTAAAGATATACACTTGACAAATAATATGTATATCTTTAATTTTCTGGGAATAGCCTCTGTAGAGTACTTTATTCTGGATGAATTTTACGGAATTTTGTGTAACTGGTAAACCGTAAGAGATAGACAAAAACTTACCACACAAGAAATGTAGAGCACATTAAAACACACAGTTTATGTTGCATAAATTTTTTCGTGAAGTTGATCGTTTTTTTAGATATTCCTTGTTTGTTTATTTTTTTCAGCCTTAAAAATCTTACTTTTCTCATACAGAAATTTGTCAACTCCTGTTCATACAAACAAAGGATCTTCAGTCACATAGCAACCATATTTTGCTATCACTTTAACCTATGTTACTCCGTTATTTCGCTTCTACTTACAGGAAAGCAAGTAATAAGCCTATTTCTGCTAATTTTTTCTCACTTAGTATAAAGTAAATAGAAGCATAAACTTTTTAACAAAAATTTGTTGCAGAGATATAGAGAAAGTCATATGAATGCATTACATTAGATTTTTTTTTTTTTTTTTTTTTTTTTTTTTTTTTTGTGGATACAGGCGGCCCTAAAATATATATTTCCGGTGAAAACTCGTATCGAATTTTTGGGTGGAGGGCAATACCTTCTCTATACGCTATGTACATAGTACGTATAGAGAAAGTATAAATCAAAACATGATTTTCAATGAAATCACAATCAATTAATGTAGGTCTAAGGTTGAGAGGCATAGGTAACTAAAGATTTTTAAGCTGCTAAGATAATTAATTGAATGGAACAAATATGCATTAACAGCTTCTGTCCAACCCCGTATTATGTAAGTGGTCTGTACTGGAATATCACATCACTGAGACCACACGTCGAGCGTTCCTTGAGATGTCAGAATATTTGTAGCATTATTCATCTCTGGGAGATAAACAGGTATTCTTTGTATGCGCGAAGCTTTTGCTCGTACGTTTGCAAGGATGAATCATCTCACAGGAAATGCCATTTCTGTGACAATACATAAGAAATTGATTTGCTTTTCCACACAAGCCATGTGAAGGACAGGAGTTGGATAGGTAGAGTCAGACTGAAAAGTTCAATGCCATAGCCGGGATTTGAACCACGGATCTCCTGGTCTCTAGCCGGTTGCTCTACGACTGTGCTACCATAGAATTTCTCAACTGACTCGCATGTTTCCCGGTAAACCATTCTACCTATCCAACTCCTGTTCTACACACGGCTTGTGTGTAAAACAATTAAACCAATACCAATTGACCATAATAGTTGGCTATACTATGAATCCTGGGACTAAAATACTGACAACATTGTAGGTCTCCATTGGGGTGTCATCGTCGCAAAATAACTTGAGATCAACTTGTGGTTTACCGGGAAGCACACGAGTCAGTTGAGAAATTCAATGCTATGCCGGTATATTGCCATTGTAGCTCAGTGGTAGAGCAAAAGGCTTGAGACGGGAGATTCGTCTTTGCGGTTAAAATAAGGTTTTGAAAACCACACAAAATAATCTCTTTCCAAATGGTTCTTATCCTTCTGATTGCATATATTTGTAGCGAAACGGAAGATAATAGCTACCTTTTGTAAAACAGCTGACGGAAGTGTATCGGAACAACTTTCTCTATATTTTGGACTCCACCATCTGGTTCGAGGTAAACGTCAGTCAGTCAGAAAAAGCAAATCAAGAAACAAGCACCATTTACGAACCGAATTACTCTCATTAATGGAGCTAACAATTTGATTACTGTAGTGTAATACATTTAAGACCTTTTCAATTCGCATTAGTGGCGCCAAGGCCGAGTGGTTAGACCAGGCATGGCGAAGAGTGCTCGGTGGATGTGATAGCTTTTCCCCTCTCTCGTGACTATCAAAGCACAGCGACATAGCACGTATTGGTGTAGCTCTCAAAACAAGTAGTGAATACTTCGCCTTAATACAATACTCCATTATATGTTACGTAATTATACTTGCAATTATAATGCTATAAACCATTTGTTGGGCAAAAATTAAATACGTCCTGTTTGTTGTGAAATAAATGTCAATAGAACAAATATAGTAATAAAATCCTTGATATATGATTTCACCTTAGGAAAATGTATCCAAACCCTAAAGCAATGGTTCCCAACTGGTTCCCAATATCTCGTGGTACCCCGGGGTGCCGGGGTACCACGAGATATTGAGATAAACAAAACAAAAAAAATAGCTTCTACTGAAGCCTTAAGTCTTGTAAGGTCTTGAAATAAAATAAGTCAAATCAATTACTCTCATGCACGGCAGATGGTGATAGTGGTCGATTCATTTCAATAATTCAGTTATACTAGTATCCCACAGATGGCATTACAGCTATACCCTGCCGAACATTCCCTAGACTAGTCGCTTCCTCACGAACATTTCCGAGACTTCGACAGATGAATATATAAAAGTGTACGCTGCTTGGCGCTTTCAGTTGTCTTCCTCGCGTTGATTCACAGTGTTTAGCTATGGATAAGTTCATTGTTAAACGTAAACGCCAGGACAGTGAAAGTGAACAGTCGGCTCCTACTGCTTGCTTTAAGAAGCCAAATCTTACAGTTTCTCCCGGACCGTCGAATTCACGACATAAACAAGACAAACGAAAGAAAAAAACATACCAGGACAGTTACTTAGCGTATGGATTTAAGTGGAATAACAACGAGGAAAACCCTAGTTTGTGGCAAAACACTTAGCAACGAGGCCATGGTACCTAGCAAACTGAAGGGCATCTTACAACAAAGCATCCTAGTGTGTCACAGAAAACTGTAATGTATTTTTCACATATATTAGAAGGGGAGAAGAAAACAGCTGTGCGAATGGTAAAGAGAATGACCATACTGCTCTTGAAGCCTCATTTAAAGTAGCAGAACTGATAGCTAAAAAAAAGAAACCTCCTACTCTTGGAGAGGAAATCATTGGCCCTGCATGTCAAGTTACAGTTTCAACAATACTTGGCGAAGGAGCAGCTAATCAAATTTCGAAAGTTCCTCTGTCCAACAACACAATCAGCCGCAGGATAACTGAAATGTCATGCAATATCAACGAACAAGTCACAGAGAAAATAAAAACTTATAGAACATTGGCTTCGCAAGTAGATGAGATTCTCGATATTGGTGACAAACAGCAACTCCTTGGTTTTATCAGATATTATTAGTGAACAGTTTCTGTTCTGTTCTGTTCTGTTCTGTAGACTACAACCACAGGCCATGATATTTTCGTTTCTATTAATTCCTATCTCAATGACCATGATATTTCATGGAAAGACTGTTGTGGTATATGTATAGATGGTGCACCATCTAGGTCTGGGAAAATTAAAGGTTTTACTGCCAGAGCTCTCAATGAAAATCCATCCATTATTATAATTCACTGTTTTCTGCATAGAGAGGCATTAGTCGTGAAAGCGTGTAATGAAGATTTTGCTGAAGTGTTTAACCAAGTTGTGAAAATGGTGAACTATATGAAGTCTCGACCTTAAAAGTGCAGAATTTTTGAACAGTTATGTCGCGCAACGGATGCAGCTCATACCTCTTTGTTACTTCACACAAAAGTAAGGTGGTTGTCGCGGGGTCGTGTATTGAACCGGTTTCTCGAACTTAAAGAACAGGTAAAAACTTTTTTTAAGGATGAAAATCAAGACACATTTCATGAGCTCTTACTAAGTGATTCTTGGTGTTTTGAACTGTCGTATCTGGCAGATATTTTTCATAAGCTGAATGAACTGAATGTTTTGATGCAGGGTCGATATGAAACAATAATCTCCTCAACCAATAAAATGAAAGGTTTTAAAAGAAAACTTAGTTCTTAGAAGTCTGCAGTTCAAAAAGGAGATTTGTCGAACTTTCCATCTCTTCTTAATGTGACAGGAGATAAAGATCTGGGTAAGCTGAAAGACCGCATTTGTGATCACTTATCAAGATTGCAAGATACAGTAGGTGCGTACCTTCCAACTATTTCCACTACGAATCTCGACTGGGTTGTCTCACCATTTGATTTCGTAGATAGTGCAGAGGAAATAGATTTCACTGCTTGCGAACGAGATGAATTTATTGATCTTTGCGCTGATTCCACACTCAAAGGTAAGTTCACCAAGAGTGAGGCGTCGGTGGCTAGTTTTTGGCTTCAACGGAGAGAGGAGTACCTTAACGTAATGAAGAAAGCAATTAACGCACTTTTGCCCTTTTCAACATCCTATCTATGCGAGCAAGCCTTCTCTGCTATGGTGACAATAAAATGCAAAGCAAGAAATAGACTGAATAACCTTGAGGATGATTTGCGTGTTTCGCTGTCAACTGTAAGACCCGACATCACATATCTGTGCTCTAAGCTTCAATCACAAGTTTCACATTAATCATTAATATAACAAGATTTATTGATGTATTTTTACTCAGTGATTGTAGTAAAGTTTACTGTATTATGTTATGGTGTACGTTATTATTATATAATATTTTAATAAATTGACATATTAAGCTTAATTTTCTTGTAATTTAAAGAAGGGTGCCCCTGGTGTTTAATGTTATTCCCAAGGGTGCCGTGAACTTCAAAAGGTTGGGAAACACTGCCCTAAAGTATACACAGCCCGCCACTGGTAGAGAGAACCGGTTCCACCTGGCGCGTGTATGTATGTGCGCTAGTAGCGACTACAGGTAAGAAGGAGTGGGTCTAATCTTTTCACACCTTGCGAGTAACGCTCGCCACTCCTGGTTTGAACCTCGCTTCTCACTAAGGATTCGATCCCAGGGGACTGTAAGTAGGACTTGTGGGCGAAGCAGCGTCTGGGCGGTTATTCTAGGTTTCCCCGCCTTTCACTCCACAAACGGCTCCATCACCTTTTCTTTCATTTCGTCTTCATTTTTCCCAAACTCATACCTGACTTGAGGCGATCCCTGGTTCCACGTTCTTCACTCTCTCATCAATGTCCGTCTACTCAACGACAAGCCTCTGACTTCACGTGTAAGTCCTACATACGAGGAGGGTAAACTAAGTATGTAAGTAAGAAAGTCAGGCAAATAAAATGTATGTTTGTAATTTTCCGTAAATTCCACTTTAATCTGAATGACTTTTTTATAAACACAAACCATAAGAACTATACAAAATATATAGATCAAAAAATAATATCGTTAAAGCGCATACTCTTTATATCAAAGAAGGTTTTTCTGGAGTTAAGAATTTTCGAGGTATTCCTTGATATTGGTTTGAATTTTCAAATAATTTTGTTAAAGAACACAATCCTTGGTAGTAATTAAAATTTTCAAATAGTTATAGTTTTCTCAAACAAGAAGTTGTTCGGTTTTTTTATTTAATTTTTTTTCCACTTTGGTGTCATGTTTAGAATATTTCAAAGCTATTAATAACGACAGGTTCTTTAAAAAAGTATAATAAACTTTTGTTTATATAGGGCATATAAGAGCGAGAAGAGAGTAAATATCATGCTTATGTAATATAATCAGAATTTTTGTACAAAATGAGTTTACCTAATATATAACGCAATGCATAATTCTGCGCAGTGGAGAGCAATGAATTAAAAAATCTGATTGTTTCATTCACATGACTTTCTCTATATCTCTGCAACAAATTATTGTTAAAAAACTTGTGCTTCTATTTACCTATTGCTAATTGAAAAAAAAATGAGCAAAAATAGTCTTATTACTTGTTTCCTTGTAAGTAGAAGTGAAATAAGGAAGTACCATAGGTTAAAGTGATAGACAAAAGCTGGTTGCTATGTGACTGAAGTTCCTTTGTTTGTAGGGACAGGAATTCCTATATGAGAAAAGTATAAGTTTTTCAAAGCTGAAACCAAAAACATGAATATCTAAAAAACGATCAATTCCACGAAAAAAATGTATATTACATAAATTGTGTGTTTTAGCGTGCTCTACATTTTTGTGTGGTAAGTTTTTGTTCATCTCTTACGGTTTAGCAGTTATGCAAAATTCCGTAAAATTGATCCAGAATATAGTAGTGTTCAGAGGCTATTCCCAGAAAGTTCAAGATATACATTTTATTTGTCAGGTAAATATCTTAAATATACGATATTTTAGTGAACATTGTTTGAGCCATTTTTGAGAAAATCAAAATTTCCGAAATTTTTTCCATCTAAAGTGTAGTTTGGGGTGGGGGATTTTCTTGAAAATCTTCGTGTCGCATCCTTGGAAGAAAGCAAACTTAAATACCAAGTTTGGTATTCAACACTCCTTTCGTTTTTGAGCTATGCTGTCCACAGATACACACACACGCACACATAGTAGGACCTTTTTCTAAAAATCTGATGTGTACCATTCGCATGACTTTCTCCATATCCCTGCAACAAATAATTCTTAAAAAGCTTATAATTCTATTCACTTTATGCTAATCAGATAAAAAAATTAGCAGAAAAAGTCTTATTTCTCGCATCCTTGTAAGTAGAAGCGAAATAAGGGACAACCGTAGTTTAAAGTGATAGTGAAAAGCTGGTTGCTATGTCAATGAAGTTCCTTTATTTATATGGATAGGAGTTGACAAGATCCAGTATGAGAAAAGTATACGTTTTTCATAGCAGAAACCAAAAATAAGGAATGTCACAAAAACGACGAACTCCACGAAAAAAATGTGTATAACATAAATTGTGTGTTTTACTGTGCTCTACATTTTTTGTTTAGTAAGTTTTTGTCCATCTCCTACGGTTTAGCAGTTATTTAAAATTTAGTAAAATTCATCCAGAATAAACTACTCTTCAGAGGCTATTCCCAGAAAGTTCAAGATATACATTTCATTTATCAGGTAAATATGTTTAATATCCGAAATTTTAATCAAAATCGTTACAGCCATTTTTGAGAAAATCAAAATTTTCGAAAAAAGTTCCATGTAAAGGGTAGTTGGGGGTGGGGGGGATTTTTCTCAAAATCTTCGTGTCGCATCGCTGGAAGATACTAAACTTAAATGCCAAATTTGGTATTTTACCGACTTTTCGTTTTTGAGTTATCGTGTTCAGAGGCACACGGACACACACACACACACACACACACACACACACACACGGACATTTTTGTGAAAATGTTTTTTTTGGATATTGGGGACCCTAAAACATATTTCCGGTGAAATCTCGGTATCGAATTTTTTGGTGGAGTGCAATACTTTCTCTATACACTATGTACATAGTGCGTATGGAGAAAGTAAAAATGGATGACCCAAGCATGTATTTCCGGTAAAATCTCGGTATCGAATTTTTGGTTGCAATGCTATACCTTCTCTATACACTATGTACATAGTACGTGTAGAGAAAGTAAAAATTGTTTTGAATGGCATGCATTTAGCGAAAGGATGAACATATTAGGGTACCGTTGTTAAACCTCGTATGTACCAGACATGTGAGTAATACTGTTATTTTCACCCTGCAGTATTAAACATCTGCTACCTCACTAATAATGCATGTCCATGTATCATTTCAGTTGACAGTTATATGGTTGAATTGATTCGTCTGCAACTCGCTTTGCAGTGCACTGGAGAGAACAGTATAGGTTTTGCAGAAAACATCTTTTGTTTCGCCAAAATATACCAGCAGCTGCTATACTGTTAGCAGCAGTGTTCATATTTACGTTTTTATTGCCTTTCCCAGGGATATTCGTAAAACACGGTCTAGTTTGCTGAGGGAAATGTGTTTTGTACCTAAATGTATATTACTGGCGCTCTGCCAGTTCAAATGCCCAACTTTTATTTAGCGTTTACCTTTGTCATCGCTTGTGTCAGTTTAGATATAAAGTGAAACTGCATATATTAAAACATTCTCTCCACAAAAGAGGTGAATAGTTTTCAACTTTTATTGTCAACAGTAAGCGTCATAGCTAGTAAAAAAATAATATCATATAAAGCTGATAGCCAAGCTCACCTGAATATAAAAAGGTAATGGATGCATATTCGTAACGTTAACGTTTATATTCCAACTAAGTTGTGTCTTACACACGAGAAAACTAAATGTTTTCTATATAACTAATGCAACAGGCTAAATGTAATTATACTTTGAATCATTATTCTTTAAAGACTTAAGTGTCTTATCAGTATAGCCTTATTCTCTTTTTACTTTCTCTACATTAACTATGTAGATAGTGCAGGTATAGAGAAAGTAGTGTATGCCCCCAAATATTCGATACCGAGATTTCACCGGAAATTTTTGGAAGCCCCTGAATGAATAAAAAAAAGTATTTTTAGAAAAATGTCCATGTAAGTGTGTGTGTGTACAGCACAGCTCAAAATGGAAAGTCAGTCAAATACCAAACTTGATATTTAAGTTCAGTGTCTCCCCACCCCAAACTACCCTTTACATGGAAAAATTTTCGAAAAGTTTGCTTTTCTCAAAAATGGTTCTGACGATTTTTATTAAAATCCATTGTGTTAAAACTATTTACATCCCAAATAAAATATATATCTTGAATTTTCTGTGAATAGCCTCTGATGATCTCTTTATTCAGGATGAATTTTACCGAATTTTGCTTAACTGCTAAACCGTAAGAGATAGACAAAAACTTACTACACCAAAAAATGTAGATCTCGTAAAACACACAATTTATGTCCTTTACGTTTTTGTTGTGGAGGTAATCCTTTCCGAGACATTCCTTGTTATTGATTTCAATTGTGAAGAACTTATACTTTTCTCAGACGGAAGTGTCCGTTTTTCTTTTGTTCTACTCCTGGTCAAGTAAAGAAGCGATTTGCAATGACAAACGCATAACGATAGCTTTTAAAACATTTGACTATCACTTCAGCCTTTGTGCATTCACTTAGTTCCTTTCTACTTGCAAGGTACTAAGTAATAATGACATTCTGCTAATGATTATCCCGATTAGCACGGTGTAGAAAAAAGAAGAATCTTTTGTAAGAAGTTTGTAGAGAAGCTAGAGAAAGCAATGTGAGTGTGATACATCAGAGATTTTGGCAACTATTTTCATTTCTTCGCAGCTAAAACCTCCATGACTTCCATAGTTTGATCTAAGATTCTCTTTCTACGTGTTCCATTAGTTTTCTTCTCTAGTATTTTTCCCTCAAAAAGATTTTGTAGAAATTTGTGAAGAAATAAAGTATGTCCAAAATATGCAATGTTCCTTCTATTTTCAACCTCTTCTTTTAATATTTTCATATTTAATATTTATCTGTCCATTTAGATAAGTAGTATCAATATTTTCCATAGCAACATCCCTTTAGATTCTAAGTTTTGCTTTCACTACCACGCATTGACAATGTATACAGTAGGTAGAGAAGGAATTATTTTCCCCACAAAGATTCAACATCAATATATTATTGAAAATAATATGTTTTGAGGACCCTGACACATATTTTAGAAAAAGATCTCTGTGTATGTGTGAGTGAGCGCGCCCGCCTGTGGACACCATTACTGTAAAACAAAAGTCCGTTAAATATCAAACTTGGAATTTAAGTTCAGTGCGTTCTAAGGATGTGCCACGAAAAGTTTCAGGATAATCCCTCCACCCCAAACTAACCTTTACTGGAAGATTTTGGAAATTATTGATTTTCTAAAACATGTCTCTGTTTAGATTAAAATTCCATATTAAATACATTTGCATGGACAATAAAATATATATCCTATATTTCTTTGGAACTGCCCCTGAAGTCCTCTTCATTTTGAATGAGTTTTGTGTAATTGATAAAGCGTAAGAGATGTACAAAAACTTACAACACAAAGAATGTAGAGCTAGTCAAAACATACAATTTATGTTATGTACAGATATTCCCTGTTGTTAGCTTCCATTCTGTAGTACTTAACTCTTCTCAACTTGGAACTTCTTATCCATTTCATATATCTTTTGGTTCACCTATTCTTGAAAGAGAACTGAATTTCAATGAAAATCGCATAGCGACAGCTTTTAAAAGATTTGATTCATGCTGTAGGCTAGTGTATTCTCATATTCCCCTTCTACTTACAAGGAATACAGTTTCGTTAATCTTTATTTGGATTAGCATGAAGTGGAGGAATAAACTTTCGTAAGAATAATTTGTTGGATATGCAGAGAAAGTCATGCAAATGGAACACATCAGATTTGTTTTCTTTCATATTCCATAGTAGACCCACTTAATAAGAATACACTCTCCACATAGAATTTTATTAAATATTTTCACCTTGCTAAGATCAGTAAAATACACTTTATAAGTATTATTTTTATGGTTGTTTTACAAGGAACTTTACTACACAGTGACTTCCCGTTACCAATGAAAGCTTTTCTCATCCTGCTGACCATACTGATAGACTCATTTGCTAATAACTAGCTTTTGAATCTTTAGCAAATCAGTGTGGCATTAATTGATTACTATATATTTTATCTGATTGAGATATAAGTCATAACCTAAAAGATCTAGAACCATGTTATATGGGGAATGCTTTCAAAATATCACAAGATTACTACTATAGCCCGAGACCAACTAGATAGCGCTGCAAGAAAGTGACTTGCTTTCGGTAAGTCCCGGATTTGATCCCTGGCTTCAGAAAATGCTGACCCATGGGCGAATGCGAGGGTGGTTTCTCATCTACAAGATTTCATTTTTCCTTCATTCTGTTTTTCTTCTCATCTTTCAGATGTACTTCCAGGTTCGTGGTGTATGGCGAAGGGAAACGTGATGCAGTCGAGTGTATTGTACCACCGTTGGTGTCATTTACAGGACTTCTAATATACCTTCTGATACGTATAGGTATCATTTATTTGTTCATCTATGGATGTATTTATGCAAGCCTCAGTGACGTGACACTTTTTCTAGTACCTACATAGTACGTAAGCGGGGAAGGTCTTGCATTCCACCCAAAAATTCGAAACCAAAATTTCACTGGAAATATGCGTTTTAGGGTCCCATGAATAAAAAAAAGTATTTTAAGGAAAAGGTCCCTGCGTTTATTTTGTATGAGTGTGTGTGTGTGTGTGTGTGTCTGTGTGTGTGTCTCTGAACAACATAACTCAAAAACGAAAATATCATTAAAAACTAAACTTGGTGTTTTAAGTCAGCATCATTTAAGAATTTGCGCACAAAGTTTTTAGAGAAAATCCCCCACCCTAAACCACATTTACATGGAAACATTTTCGAAAACTTTAATTTTCTGAAACATGGCTCTGACCAGTTTGATTAAAATACCGTATATTAAATATATTTATATGGCCATTAAAATGTATATCTTTCATTTTCTGGGAGTAGACCCTGAAGTCCTCTACATTTTGGAGGACTGTTACAAACTGGTAAACCATAATACATAGACAAAATCTTATGTAGATTGATTATATATTTTTAGTAAAAACTTATTGGGGTAAATATTTAAAGTTAATCTATCTTCTAACCTTAATGAAATATTTTATTTCACAAAAAATAAAACCAAAGTTCTTAAAAAGATATTTTTTTCGAATTATTGTCCATTGAGAATTAAAAAAATAGAATCTCGTTAAAACATACAACTTAGGTCCTAAACAAGATATTAGTGGTTATTGGTTTCAATTTTACTCTTGGCCATACAAAGAGAACCACATAGCGACAGTTTTTAACAGAGTTAGAATCGCTTTAGCCTGGTATATCTATTATTTCTCTTCTACTTACAAGGAAATAAGTAATAAAACCATTCTCCTAATGTTTCTCTCGATTAGCATGAAGCACATAGAAGAATAAGTTATTACAAGAATAACTTTTTTTCCGAATGGTAGCGAAAGTCATGTTAGTGGAACACATCGGATTTTCTTTCTTACTGCCAAACTAGACCATCAATCTTCATGTGAGCCTCCCTGGATTTAGAACTGATCAATCTGTGCATATTGGCGATATGGCAAGATAGATTTAGAAGCGTATATGTACTGAAAATATCTGCAGCGCAAAAGGAGAAAAAATAAGATTTTATGCAGCATATAAAATGCAATACAAATTTAACACCTGAGACGAGTACAACATGCATCAAATCGGGTGCTAACTCTCACCCAGATGTCCCGCATTCGATTCGTGGGTAGGGCGGGGAAGTTTTCTTTAACCAGAATAAATTATTTCTTATCCCCCATAGAGTCTGGAAGTGTACATGTGAGAGTGCATATTTGTGTGTTTAATGGTATGAAATTATTAACCTAATGTCAATAACCTACAGTTAATATTTGAGCTGTCTCACTAGTCAAAAGCTCCGGATGACCTTTTCAGGATAACTGTTTCTATTTTATTTTCTCTATAACATAGTAGGAGAAGAAGGTTTTGCATCCCACCCAAAATTTGGATTACGATGCTTTTAGGCCCCTGAGTAAAAAAGAATAGAAAAACGTCCGTCAAAAACAAATGTCGAATAATACCAAAATCGGTATTTTAATTCAGTATCTTCCAAATATGAGTACGAAGGTTTTTTAAAAGTTTTGAATTTATGAAAAAGGATATCAATGTTTATTAAAACACTCTATGTTAAAGAGATTACATAGAAAATGCAATGTATATCTCGAATTTTATAGGAGTAATCTATGAAGTTCTCTTTATTCTGAAGTAATTTGCTATAATCGTGTGTAACTTAGTCTATAGACGAAAACTTACTACCAAACAATATAGATCTCCTCAAAAGATGCAATTTCTTTCATATATGTTTTGTGGAGATATTAAATAATGGTTTGAGTTGTTTAAAACTTGTTTATTATTTTACTTATGTCGATTTTTAATTATTTCTCACGTTTGTATGGAAAGAGTTGGCAAATGTTAAGGCCAGCGTATAGCGTTTGCTAAAATAACTATTACAAATTTCGTTAATTACGAGTATTATCATGAATGAATTCATTAGTTTTATATTGCCACTTGTTCTTACATTTTGTCACTTTGTAAATACTATGGATGGATATAGTTTACTATACATTAATGTATAAAAGCCAAAGATTTGTCAGGAGGTACATAGTTGGTACTCGATGTATTTATCCCAAGAAGTACAGATAAACTAAAGAGGAAATCTGTTTCGTTCCCTGGAGTGTGCTATTTTTTTCTCGCCCGGTGATAAATTAGTACATTTTATTTATTTAATTTTGCTGGCACTGTTTAATTCAAGCGTTTTGGAATTATTGACAAGGTACAAAGGGTCTTTGAAATGATTGAGCATATATACGAAAAAATGCTGATCATGTTTATATTGATTGCACTGGTTATACTGTGAATTTAAATGAAAAATGGATAATTTTCAAGAACCAAAAGATATAATGTGTGCTGCTTGTGAGACGGTTGGTGTTTTTACCAAAAAAAAAAGCCATAAGATTAGGCGAAGAAGCTACAAATAGTGTTTATTGCAGAATCTACAAATGTGTTGAGAAGTTGTCGTTGGTTTACATCACAGAAAGAGCGAATGAATTTTAGCTTCTACACATGGGGGCAATATTCTAAACTAAACTATTGTTTGATGGTAAATTTTAACACTTGCATGTTGCGTTGTTAAAGAGGAATCAGTTGTATTATCGTCCAAAAATGTCTTAAGTATTGTCGAGATATTATACTTCCTTTATTTGTTTATTACGGTAATTAGTATATTATTAATTAAGGTTAGGTCGCTGGATTAATGTTTATTTTTTCATTGTTAATTAATGTTTCTGTCCTTTAGGAGAGAAGATGTGATATTACGTTCTCTTTTTTGGTAACCTAGAAACTAACATTTAGATTCAGTCGTAGAAAAAATACTTTAAATTAATGCTGATGTATGAAAATTGAGACTACCCTGAAAAGTTTTGCTATCATCTTAATGAGTACGTCCAGCAAGTTAGCCCTTGCATAAGCAATTTTTTAATGTTGGAAATAATTAAGAAGGTAGTAATACTGTTTCCTCATTAGCGCTTAGTTTATGTTGGTGTTCAACAGTACATAGTAGAAATAAGAAATTCCATGGCGAAAATTCCTTGCCACATTTACAGAAGTAACGAGCTTTTGCTTCTCTTTATGCAACAGCGAGAGGCTGCAGCAGTGTTGATTAAAGACGAAGCTTGCCGTCTGAAGCACTAGCCGTGATTAAAATGAAAACCATGCAGCTCAACAAGCAGTTCACATCGTTTTTCCAGGTAGTATTCTTGGACGTGAAGTTTTCACGGGTAAAGAGATTTACTTCACAGTTCAAGACCCAATGGGTCGTCAGTGCTTATTCTGGAAAAAATAATGTTTATAAGACTAAGGGAGTGAAAGCCATGCTACAAAATCTCCAGAAAGTTTAAAGGCAGAACTGTGAATTCATAAAAAGTAAGAAATACGTGACGTTTTTATATATCCTCCAAGTTTCTCTATTTTGACACTGTACCTATTCAGAGGAGGTAACTTATTACTTTCTTTTCTATGTACTATGTACATATATATGTATATATTATGATTAAAAATGGCTCTGCAGAAAACGAATAACGTCTAACGAGGAGGGTATCTCCCAAACAGATGCTTATTTTGAGGAGCTTCCGAAATATTATTTTTTAGATAACTTAAAATAGTTGGAGAAACGCCGGGGGAAATGTATCGAGCTAAAGGAGCTCATGTTGAAAACCAAAAATAATTTGCTTCTATATCTTTTTCTAAACACTTATTGAACAAATGTATTTAAACATTTATCATCTGATTTGCGTTGCTTTATACTATATGAAAACATTTTTGTATGTCCATGTGCATAAATAACACGAAAAGCAAACTTGTCTAGTGTTTGACGCTTTTAACTAGGTAAGTGTTTATGACAATCTCGGTTTAGGTGAGTTCCTGGGTAAGGCTTTTCCGGGCTTTTTCCTTTAGCCTGAGAAGACTAATGTCGGACAACTCTAAGCGCTATGGACCCCGAGTTCATTTGAGCATCATTTCACCCATTTTATTGATCTTCCGATATAACTCACCAGGTTAAAAGAAAAAGAAAACAAAAAAAAGAACGGAAACTATTACATTGATATAGACGTACTAAAATGATTGGCTCGGGAAAAAATAAATGGAGAGAGTTTGCTTGGTCACTGACAAGGATTTGAAGGTGAAATAAGTGATAGTGAAGCTTAAAAATCACAGTAATCCTTTCTGTGGGAAAATCACTTCAAAAAGCATTTTAAAGGATGTACCAAACATAAAAGAACAAGCCATGGTTCATAAATGAATGACAACTTGCTTAACGTTTTTAATATTACTAAGTTTGAATATTGAAGATACAAAATAATTCAGTGAATATACGAAGTATACGGGATAGGTTATATCGGACGATGAATAAAATTGATGAAAGAATGCTCAAATGAGTCCGAGGTTCATGGAGCTTATGGTTATCAACATTCCTCTTTCTCGTAGGATAGGGAAAACCCCGGAAATACTATATCAGGGTAACCCACCCTAACCGAGATTTGAACTCGGGACCTCTTTAATACGGAGCAGACAAGTAATCCCCACACTACAGAGGCAAGGAGCACAAAAACATATTTACCATGTACTTTTACTTACAGGCAGAGAGGTATTGTATTCTACCCAAAAATTCATTTTCATGAATCCCCCCCCTCTTCTCCATATTACCCTTTACGTGGAACTTGTTTCGAAAATATAATTTTCTCAAAAGTAATAAAAGCGGGCGTTAAATACTATCCAAAAAGAAAACTACTGACGTGGGTTTGTGTCATGCAGTGATAGCTGTTTTGCAGTAATGGGTTGCACTCTACGTTGACCTTTGCTCACGCAAGTAGCGCCGCATGGTATTGCCAACCCTGGCCGCTCTTACTCTGCATAAGGAAATTGGTTCGAACTTCCTAGCTCTGGTTATCACACATTTGTAGAATCAGATATAGATATTTTTGAACACGAAGTATGAGCTAACAAACCGCGTGACATTGCGCCACGGTAACTCGTGCGATTCGCATTCGGAAGGTCCCGGGTTCGATCTACCCGGCCGACAGTTGGATTTGTTTTAGGTTTTTCCCGGGTCACAAGGCGAATACTGCAGTAGTTTGTTTTATTCCCCGAATTTCTTGTCCCTCCACATCCCTCCCTTCCTTCACACTTCACATGTTGGTCTCTTTTAGGGTTGCAAGTGTCGGCGATAATGCTTCGGTAAGGCGTGACAGAACAAAGGATTTTCTATGTAACTCTTACCGCTCCTCAGCCATAGGCTGATCGTACATTAGGACTTGATTTTGTGATCGTTAGACTGTGTGGAACGGGGACCCCTCTCTGCTTGCATGAGTGTCGTTGCTCATGGTTCCGACCACCTGGTGTCTCACTCCCCCACCTGGGGTATCTTTTTCAGAGGCAAGGTACAATTGCTGGCTGGTTTACTGCCGAGTCTCCTCCGTACTGTCCTGTCTTATAAGCCAACAGTTGTTTCAGTTAATGTGGCTAAATGCATTTAAGATTAAATTGTATCAATAATATAAGTGACAATTTAAATATTTCCTGTTTTTATTTATAGTACGTATTTTCTTGCTTTGGTTGGAGTAGCTTTCTCCCAAATGTTGTTACACCATGCAACACTTAAGACAAACATAGATTTTGTTAGAAAACATTGAATAATTTACCATTAGTTAAGCACCGAGTATGATCTAAGATCCCAAATCTGGTAAGTATAGTCAAGATAAAAAAGAAGCAGATAAAATATGAGAGTCTATTAGAAAAGAATCAAAATTTAAAAAATGTGTTCCATACACATAACCTTCTCTACATATTTCCAATAAATTATTGTTAAAAAGCTCTTTCTCCTATTTACTTGATGCTAATCGAAAAAAATAGCAGAAATAGTCTATTACTTGCTTCCTTGTAAGTAGAAGGGAAATAAGGGAATACCATAGGCTAAATCGATAATAATTATTTTAAAAGCTGGTTGCTTTGTGATTGAAGTACTTTTGTTTGCATGGAGAGGAGTTGACAAAACTCTCGTATGAGAAAAGCATAAGTATTTTAAAGATGAAACCAATAACAAGGACTATTTCGAAAACGGTCAACTCCACGAAAAAAAAGGTACATAGCATAGATTATTTGTATTAATGAGCTCTACATTTTTGTGTGGTAAGATTTTGTCTGTTACGTTTACCAGTTATGCAAAATTCTGCAATATTCATCTAGAATAAACATGTCTTCAGAGGCTATTCCCAGAAAATTTAAGATATATATTTTGTTTGTCATGTAAATGTCTTAAATATAAGAGATTTTAATCAAAATCGTTAGAGCCATTTTTCAGAAAATCAATTTTCGGATTTTTTTCTATTTAAAGGGTAGTTGGGGTGGGGGGATTTTCTTAAAATCTTCTTGTTGAATCCTTGAAGGATACTCAATCTAAATATCAAGTTTGGTCATTAACGGACTTTTCGTTGTTGAGGTATGCTGCTCACAGATACACAATTAGATAGACGGGCAGACACACGGACATTTTTCTAAAAATGCTTTTTTGGATTCAGGGGGTCTCAAAACATGTATTTCCGATTAAATCTCAGTATTCAATTTTTGGGTGCAATAGAATGCCTATTATATATACATGTACATAGTATGTGTAGAGAAAGTAAAAATATGGAAGAATAAGCTTATAACTTAATAGAAAATATACAGTTTCCCACATGTTCAGCAGCACGGAAACATGAACATAGGAAGTAACAATTTATGGCCAAATTAATTATTTGATAAATGACTTTAATTACAGTTTATATCTCTGCAATAAATTAAAATGAGAGATCAGGGGAGAAAATACCCCTTCTGCATCCCAAAGGGGAAGATCTCGCCTTAAGTCATAAAATAGGCCGGAGTTCACTGGAGGGTTCAGATATACAATTGCTTTTGTAATATCATACATGTGTTTTGAAGTGACTTGAGACTTGAGAAAATATGTTATTAAACAAAGAAACTAAAACTTTCCGTTATAAACACGATTTATGCAATGCCATGGATAAGAAAGAATTCTGCTAATTGTGACAACGATTTCTAATCTATTATGTGATTTGTAAGAACATCCTGCTCAGTTTAATATATACTTTCTCTACACGTAATATGTACATAGTGTATAGAGAAGGTATTATTACATTCCACCCAAAAATTCCATACTGAGATTTCACTGGAAATAGGCGATTTAGGACCCCGTGTATCCAAAAAAAGCATTTTCCGAAAAAGGTCCGTGTGTGTATGTGTGGGTCCGTGTGTCTGTGAACGCGGTTTACTCAAAAACAAAAAGTCGGTAAAATACCAAACTTGGTATACAACTTTAATATCTTCCAAGGATGCGACACCAAGATTTTGAGGAAACTCCTCCCACCCCAAACTACCCCTTACATGAAACAATTTTCGAAAATTATGATTTTCTTTAAAATGGCTCCAACGGTTTTGATTAAAATACCGTATAAAAAGATATTTACACGACAAATAAAATGTTTATGTTGAATTTTCTGGGAATAGCCCCTGAAGACTTCTTTATTCTGGATGCATTTTGCTGGATTTTGCATAACTAGTAAACCGTAAGAGATAGGCAAAACTTACTACACAAATAATGTAGATCTGGTTGAAACACACAATTTATATGAATAACATTTTTTCGTGGAATTGACTATTTTTTAGATATTCCCTGTTACTGATGTTAGTTTTATAATTCTTAAACGGAAATTTCTGAACTACTGGAAATGAAAAGAAACGGATTTCATCCACATGGCAACCAGATTTTAAAAGATTTGACTATCGTTTTAGCCTAGTGTATCCATTATTTCTCTGCTACTTAAAAGAAAATCATTTCTGCATATGTTTATCTCGATTAGCATGGAGTAGATAGAAGAATAAGCTTTTTAACAATAATTTTCCGATATGTAAAGAAAGGCACGTAATGGAACACATTAGATTTATCTTATATGCAAATGAGAAACAAGGTCTAGAAATGTGTATCTATTTCCTTCAGATTGCAAACTATGTTGATGCTCATTATGTTTGGACTCGACAAAAGCAGTTTACCCAAGCGCATGAATTTCACAGACATTACAAGAGTGGCCACATAATGGTGGCGGATGGACTTCTTTATAATTTGCTGTTGACAGTTTAGGGGAAAAGGTGGTGTTTTGTATATTTATTGTGTTGGCAAACTTGTCAAGTCTAGTTTACATGACACAAGGTTTCGCAACTATTTTCATGAAATCATTTTCAAGGACCCATTTGCATAAGTTATTGTTTACATCGTGACACTTGTGAATATTGTAATTTAATTGATTTTAATATTTTTCTGCAGAGGTACTTTGTGAAAAAGGATGTCCAAAATATTGCAGCAAAAATAGTGGCAGGGGTGTACTTCAGGTCTTTAAAATTAGAGAAAGCAAAAAGAAGAAGAATATGGACTAGATCTTCAATTCATGGAAGTTACTTTTGAAAGTTCTGCAACTCTCTTAAAGTAAATTGTTGTAGAACATCCAAAATTTATAATTCTTATGAAATAAATTCGAGTTTTAAATACTTATATTTAGAGTTCATTCGTATTAAGCTATTTTAAAGTTAATTTAAGTGCATAACTACAAGCATTTCACTGCTGTATATAAATGCAGGTATAACATAACATCCAAATCAAGCATTAGAACAATCTGGTTTCACCAAACCGAAGTATCCGACACTTCACTACTGCATATAAATCCAGGTATTTAATTATTTCTTCACTTCCCAACTTCATTCTGTAAAACGCAAATACAACATAACCTCCAAATCAAGCATTAAAAACCGAAGTATCCGACACTGGCTTGTGTGTAACTGTCACCACTAAATCTCGCGCTTCTGCACTGAAATAAAGAAACTTACTTGCGAGACCAAGCATTTACTATCTTTTACAGGGTGATAATTATAGGAGTTTTAAATTATTTTTCTGCGTAGGTATTGTCCAAGTTTGGGGTTATTTGCACCGGAAAGTTGGAGTGATAAGCACAACAAATAAGCAGCGCTCACGCACAATATAAACACCAGAAAAGTTATCGTCAGTCAACGAGAATCGTTTTAAATTGACAGTCGCTGTTTTATACTTGATATTGAAATTGCCTATTACCTATAACAATTATTTCTAAATGAAATGTTAGAATATGTTGGTAAATTCCTAGGCGATACACAACACGCAATAACCGCTTCCAGAAATTTCTAGAATGTTTATGGAAATGGCTAATGGCTATAATGGGGAGGGTTCTCGCAAATGAGCTACTTGATGAGCGAGTTAATGAGTGCGTTTCTGGTGCGACAAAAGTGCTGTTCTCCGAGAGAGTTCGAAATGACTACTATGTCGTGCAATGAATGCTGCCATTGCAAGAGACTAGGTCTTGTGTGCGACTCCCGAGTGAATGATCCATCCAAAGAGGCTTTGTGCATATGGTGCTACGTCCCGAATAAAAGTCAGGGGACAGGAAAACTAAATGAAGTGAAGATATACTAAAGTGAAGACTAAGTGAAGCGACAGTGAAAACCGGTCAAAGTCACACCGCGTAACTTTGAGTCATAACTTAAATTTAAGAAATTGTGGAAGTTTTAATTCTACCTTTCATTTTGTTTTGTAGCCACGATAAAGAAATAAACAACATTTCAATTCGCATAAAAAAAAATTCTCTGTATCTTGGAAGTCATAAAACTTAATCCAGTTGTATCAGTTCAACCTGAGTATAAGTGAAGATTTGGTCTAACACCTATTCTCATAATAGTATCAGATCCAAACAAACTCTGTAAGGAAAAAGTGCCAGATGACCGCTTGTGTCAGAGGATGCAGTCATACGGCTTTTGCACACCATCCTAAAAATCTGTGCAGGGGGCGAGCAGAGAAATAGTAATTCCAGCAATGAAGTTGGACAAAGAAAGATTATT
The DNA here is from genome assembly GCA_030762935.1 of Hymenopus coronatus. Classification (NCBI taxonomy): domain Eukaryota; kingdom Metazoa; phylum Arthropoda; class Insecta; order Mantodea; family Hymenopodidae; genus Hymenopus; species Hymenopus coronatus. The sequence continues at coordinate 47,030,473 of CM060885.1, read as the reverse complement.
GCAATGCCAGTGCAAGTAGAAATACATGCAATGCCAGTGCGGCAAGAAGTGGACTGCCGGCTGGACGTGTCCATGTCATATAACGTTCATAATTTATTATGGTAACTTCCACTGTTTTTTTTTTTTTTCAATTTAAATTAGATTTAACATTGCGTTATTTTTCTCGAGAGAATACATAAGTTTAAACCCCCTATAATCAATTGTGTACATCCTGTGCCAATAATACTATTCGTTTTGACCACTTGCATAATACTGCTGTGGTCTACGTGGCGACAGTGCTTTGGAATTCTGGGCACTCTTATCGGGACTCCGGTGGAAAGTTACTTTTTCCTCTTTTTTACTTATCCGAATATTTCTTTTCTTTTTCTATTTGATTACACACACAAACACCCATGCCCAAGGCGGAACCCGAACCCACGATCCCCTGCGTCACGAAGCACCAAATCGAGGCACTTTAGCGAGCCCAGACATCTCTTACACAAACTGAGTTCTGCGTAGCTGATTTCGATAGCGGTTGGAGCTCTGCCTTATTCTTAAAGATTATTTTATGAGGAATTTCAGATCACTTTTACTAATTCCTAATGCTTTAATGGGTTAATTTCGTTAAGTTTGATGAGGTTTGGTGCTCCTATCTGCATTGTGCCATACCAAGCTTCCTTTCAAGTTAAGGCTACACCTAAATTGCATTCTGCTTTCTGTTTCTTGTTCTGGGCTGTGATTATATATTAGTATAGGTCACTACTACAATATTTTTACCAGTAGTTAAAAATTTAATGCATTACTGTTATATGTGGTATCAATTTCTTTTATAGTATTATTTAATAACATCAATGTTGTCTCATTGGACGATGTATGAATGAAATAGAAGCCCAAGTCAGTCCAGAGTCTATACAGCTAAGAGAAGTTCATCTTTTCATAAGGAAAAACCACAGAAAAACATGTATGCGTAAGTCACCTCAGCCAAAATCGGACTCCAGACAATGGAGTGGGCGCTATCCTGTATTATAGATATAGACATTTTTTTTTTATGTTTATCTCAGTCATTTTAATGGTTATACTGCCATACTTTTCTGTTAAAATTTTGCTTTTGAACCATGTTACCGATCATAGTATTTTTTTAAATAAAGGATATTACCAAAAACGTTATATTTAATTGTATCTTACAACGCTGTAGACGTTGTCACGTTACCTTCCTTCGGCTTACCATTCATGATTATATTAATGTAGATTACTTTGAAACAAACAGTTAATTCGTTCCAAAGTAAATTAAGTAATGCTGAAATTATTAAAGCTGTATAAATGAAGTATTAAACAAAATATTTCTAAGTGTAAGTATGCGAAAATTAATAATGTATATTGAAGAAGAAATATCATTTCAATGTTCAAAATTTTTCTAAAAATGTTACGTTAAATACTTGCAAGCAGATATATTAAGTTATTTTCTTATATTTCATATAAATGTACTAAAGTTAATGTAGAGAAACCTTACTTTTAAAACTGAAATATCCATAGGTGAATGTTGATACATTCTCTTTGGGATGGTCCTCCGCCACTAAATGCAGAACTATTTCTAGAAATGAAATCAAATGGAACAAAATACAAAGGATTGTTAACAATTGCGATAAAAAAGTAAATTAAATATATACATTACATTTTACACAGAAATGGAAATGACATATGTAAATTTAGAAGCAAATTTGAAAAACAGCTATATATACGGTATAATTTTATTCCGCCCATCTTGACATACATTGATGAACAGATGATTAATAGCGGTTTTATGCAGCTCGCCTACGGCCCAGTATTGACGTCATAGATAAAAAAATGAAAACTCCAAGCTTCGTATAGAATATTCAACAAAAGAAGTTTCGGAGGCCATCTTCCGTACGTTATTTAGTAATAACGGTGTTCCCGCAAGTTTATTGTTTGCGTTGGTTTGGTGCGGTAGAAACGAAGGAGACGTTCCAATTAAGGCTCAACGATCAAAAGCAAAATGAGATTCAGCATGGCGCATGGGATTTGCGCTCTAAATGATGCCCTTTTTAATGGAAAATTTCTGCTTGGAATTAAACTCCGGAAATAGTGAGAAAAAAAATGCCAGCATTTCCTTCTGGATCTGAAAGGCGGGTTAAAACTAAAGCCTGCATTTATTTCAGGAGAGATAACAAGCTGATAGACATTTACAATGTATTATTTATTAAGCTCTAATATAATATTCGCCAGTGAAGAGGATATTAAGAAGGCTGGAAAACATTTTTATTTCATACAATATTTAGGTGTGGCCAAACAATTTTTCTATATCAAAGCATAATAGCATAATTCTTCAAAGTAATTTCTGAGCATATTGGATGAAGGTTCATCCGGAGTCTAAGCTTCCCTTTGTAAGCTAAGATAGCTCCAGATGAATGATTTGATCTCCTTAAGACTTTCTTCGGTAGGATCGACAACGATCTAGCCCGCTGTCTCTCAGATCTCCAGGAAGATCCAGAGGACATTGAGGCATTTGACAGTACCACAAGGCCATCACCAGGTACCCAATACGGTTTCAGGAATCACTGCCCTCCGACTAACTTCCTTCCATGAACACCCCTCACATGTTAGGCCCGGCATATTTCTGGTTTATATCAGAAGAACCATGAGTGCTAAGGGTACATAGTTCTCATATCATAGCACCTGAAGGAGTTGTAACTCCTCTCCTAAGAGGAATTTCTTGTCATGCCGTGTGCTATTGCCAAAGCACGAGCGCAGAAATTATGGTTCTAATTCTCGGAGTTGCATATCACGTAACTCGAAGGACTTTTTCGTTCAACAATAAGCAAATCAAATAGATATATATGGTATATATATTATAATTTATAACATATATCTTTATATATGAGGTGTGTATGTATACCTATCATTGAGTTACTGAGATATTTCGGTATCTTACTGCATTTTATACCTGTTATTGAAATACAGCCAATAGGTACATGGGAGTCCAATGAATTTCGGCATCCAGGATTTCTATGTTGAAAGGGCTTTTTAATGGTTCCGTCGGAGATGAGGACTCACTGAGAGCGCATTACGGCGCCCAAGTTGTTCAAATACATTGAAATGGTGCCCCAAGTAAAACACCTGTTTGAACATTTGAAATTTAGCACCAGTTTTAGAGTTGATATTGGACAAAGGTGATTAATTAATACAAAAATCATTATATCATTTTAATATTACCTAGAGGATTTTTACTACCTACACATTTAATCTTACGTTTTAAGAAAGTCTACTTATATGCGATATAGGATAGACAACATTGCGATCTTCAAGAGTTTAGGACTACCACCTCCAAGGATGAAGGGATAAAGTAAAGAAATCAAAGGCGTATAAGGGCCACAGAGACGAGCGAAAGTCCGCAAGAGTTCTTGTCTTGAAGACCCGTCCAATTACTGAATTTGGATTAGGATCGCTATCGGATGGCGTCCCCAAACGTAGACCCTGAGGGCCTTTTGCGTCTTACGTGACCCCCAGGGAGGGAAGGATGAACGAGAACCCTGAAGATTACGAATGATGAGGGTTGCAAGCATATACGATTAGAGATGGAACGCCTCCGACTCAGCCGGTCCCAATCACGAGCCTTGAGCCATCTGTGGTTCTCCGAGTGGGTCCAGGCTGAAGACCCGAAGACGGGTCGTAACGAAGACGCCAAGAATAAACTCTTTACAGTGCGCAACCTACCATTCAACCGCAACCCGCCGAACACCGTACTGGTCCTTCAATTCTGAAAGAGATGAGAAAAAGTGGGAACGGGAAATGATGGAACGAAAATTCGGGACTTCGATGTCTGGCCACCTGGTTTTTGCCACAGATGTACTTTGGTGAGAATCTTTAGAAACAGTTGAAGGGAAGGGAGGGGGGCGCATATCGCAAGGTGTTGCCACGGGTAACAGACCTGGATTACCAGCAGCAAGTTTCTTAAATTCCTCATTCCACTCTCTCAAAATATTGTGACTAAAATACATGCTATGTAGCAGTCCAAAACTGTGAAGATGTGCAATTAGCATGCTTGAAAGAGGACAGTAAAATTACCATCTTCATATGTACAATAACATAATAACAAAACAAAGCACGCGAACACACACACACATTTTACAATAAGTTCTTTGACAAAATTGATTGTTTTTTTATTTGAGATTTATAATTTTGTTTCACAAAAACAGCTTATTAAATTAATTTATTATGACACTAAACTAACCTCGTTTCGCAATTATTATTAGCAATATAAACTTATTTCCTAATACACTTTCAAATGCTATCAATAAAGTGTGAAAGTAAATGCTGTTTTCGCAGCAGTAGCGTGTACTAGTTTTCTGTATGAGTAAGGAATTGTTAGATTGCTGATTGCGATTGCTGTGGACAAATGAAATACTTGTCCTAATAATCCAGATATTGTAAACTCTATTCAAAGAATAATTGAGTTCAACGTTTGTTCATGGCATTTTAAAAGCACTCCTAGCTATTTGTTAATTGTTGTTTTTCTTTCTTTCTAGGTAAGTTGTTCGCAGTATAAGAGTTTAAAAAGAAATCAAACAGATACAGTAAGTTCACAATCATTTATTATTCTTAATTCCTGTCATTTTATAAAATTAAAAAGCAATTCTTGCTTTCTGTATTTAATATATAGTACGCAGGTAGAGTAGGTAATGCTTCGATGTCAAGATTTCATCGGAAATACGTGTTTTGTGAGTAGCAGTTTCTCTGACACTTGTGGTTTACCAATTATGCAAAATTGATTAAGAATTAAGAAGTGAAATAAAACATCACAGTATATCACAGAAAAGTCAACACATAATTTTATTTTCCATGCAAAGGTCTTAAATATATGTTAGTTCGATCAAAATGTTTACAGCCCAATTTAATAAAAAACAAAACTAGCGGAAATGTTATCTATGGAAAGGGTATTTTGAGATGGGGGTTTCTTAAAAACCTTTAGTCTTGAAAGACAAAATTTACTATATACGTTTAGTATTTAACCGGCGTTTCGTTTTTGAGTTATAGCTGCTGTTGTTGATGATGATGATGATGATGATGATGATGATGATGATGATGATGATGATGATGATGATGACTGGTGTTTAAGGCTGCTCAGCTACTAGGTCATTAGCTCCCTTTTAAAATAAATCAATGAAGAACCAGAGATAAAATTGAATATAAAATAAATCGTAAAATGATAGCAAAAGACAGACATAAAATACTGTGTATATATATCTATCATGGCAAAAATCTGAGATAGAGAATTAAAAAGCTATTTGGAACAGCGAACACCTATTGTTTACATACAGACACAGACATACTGTATTCTATAAAAACCTTTTTTATTTTTATTAAGGTAGCTTCAAAACGTGTATTTCCGACGAAATCTCGGTATAGAATTTTCTTGTTGGAATGCAGTACTTCCTCTACCTGCTATAGGTGAAACAGTAAAGAAAATAAGATCGGTGTATGATAAAGTATGAACTTCCAAACACCTGTATATGATGCACACTTTGGGGGGAGGGGTTGCTTAACGTCCTTTAACCTGTTAACATGGTTGAAGTCGCTGAAATTATGTTCAAATGAACTCGGGGTCCCTGCAGCTTAAAGTTACTCGATATCAGTCTTCTCAGAATAAAGGAAAACCCGTAAAAAGCCTTATCCGGGTAATTCACCCTAAACGAGATTCGAACTAGCAAACCTCTGGAATATGAGGCAGACAAGGTGGTACACTACCGAAGAGGACGCACAACATTCTGAATTCAGGAATATGTTGTTCTTTATCTCCTCTTCTTGTCTATACCCTTTTCACACATGTGTCCATAGCATCACTTATTGCCATTTATGTTCTTAAAATTAATTGCACAGTATTTAAAATTTTAAAAAGCCATTAGGGCTCTAGCTGTTCATTGCACACATCTAGATTTTACTTATAGGTATGCAAAGAGCAAAGATGAGAATTTACTTAAACTTTGTATGAAGCAGCTCAAGATAACTAAGAACGAGAACTGCTAGTGGATGGAACTAGAGGAAACCTTAACGAAAATAGGGATCAAAGAAATATGGAGGAAGGGAAAACAACATGAAAAATCTGATTTGTACCATTCACATGACTTTCTCTAAATCCCTGCAACAAGTTATTCTTAAAAAGCGTATACTTCTATTTACTTCACGCTTAAAAGAAAAATTTAGCAGAAATAGTTTTATTACTTGCTTCCTTGTAAGTAATAAAAGGCTACCATAGGTTAAAGTGATAGTCAAAAGCTGGTTGCTATGTGACTGAGGTTCCTTTGTTTGTATGGACACGAGTACACAAAGTCCTGTATGAGAAAAGTATGCATTTTATAGCTGAAACCAAAAACAAGGAATATCTCAAAAACAATCAACTCCACGAAAAAAATGTATACAACATAAAGTGTGTGTTTTAAAGTGCTCCAACAAAGTAATTTGCTGTGTGGTAAGTTTTTGTCCATCTCTTACGGTTTAGCAGTTATGCAAAATTCCGTAAAATTGACCCAGAATAAAGTAGTCTTCAGAGGCTATTCCCAGAAAATTCAAAATATGCATTTTATTTGTCAGCTAAATATCTTTCATATACGATATTTTAATCAAAATCGTTAGTCATTTTTTAGAAAATCAACATTTTCGAAAAAAGTTCTATGTAAACGGTAGTTTGGGGTGGGGGGATTTTTCTCAAAATCTTCGTATCGCATCCCTGGTGGATACTAAACTTAAATAACAAGTTTGGTATTTTACTGAATTTTCGTTTTTTGAGTTATCGTGTTCAAGGACACACACGAACCTTTTTCTGAAAATATTTTTTTTTTGATACAGGGGACCCTAAAAAATATATTTCCGGTGAAATCTCGGTATCGAATTTTTGGGTGGAGTACAATATATATGTACACTGTACATAATACGTGTAGAGAAACTAAAAACAATTAGCAGAAATAGTCTTATTACATGCTTCCTTGAAATTAGAAGCTAAATAAGGGAGGTCCACAGGTTAAATTGATAATTTGTTTATATGGATAGGAGTTGACAAATTCCTGTATGAGAAAAGTATTAGCTTTTTAAAGCTGAAATTAATTACAAGGAATATCTCAAAACCACAGAAAATGGGGTACAACATGTAGCATAAAGATAAGGTGGTACACTTCCTAGCAGCCAAGATACCTAAGTAGATGTAGCACTTAAGTGGCACTCAAAACTAATTGTACGTTATGTCAAGTGATTTAGTTTAAATAAGAGAACTAGTTTTGTACATATTTGTAAAAATAATATAAGTACAATCAATAATAAAAAATAAAATCTGGTGTGATTCATTCACATGACTTTCTCTACGTATTTGCAACAAATTATTGTTAAAAAGCTAATGCTTCTATTTACTTCATGCTAATCGAGAAAAAATTAATAGAAATAGTCTTATTAATCTGCTTCCGTGTAAGTAGAAGCGAAATAAGGGAGTAGCACAGATTAAAGTGATAGTCAAAAGTTGATTGCTATGTCACTGATGTTCCTTTCTTTCTATGGACAAGAGTTGACAAATTCCTGTATGAGAAAGGTATAAGTTTTTTAAAGCTGAAACCAAAAACAAGGAATATGTAATAAACGATCAACTCCACTGTGTTTTAACGTGATCTACATTTTTTATGATAAGTTTTTGTCCATCTCTTACGATTGAGCAGTTAATGCAAAATTGCGTAAACTCGATCCAGAATAAAGTAGTATTCAGAGGCTATTCCCAGAAAATTCAAGATATACATATTATTTGTCAGGTAGATATCTTTAAAATACGACATTTTAATCAAAATCGTTAGCCATTTTTGAGAAAATCAAAATTTTCGAAAAAAGTTCCATGTAAAGGGTAGTTGGGGTGGGGGGATTTTCTTGAAAATCTTCGTGTCGCATCCTTGGGAGATACCAAACTTAAATACCAAGTTTGGTATTTAACGGTATTTTCGTTTTTGAGCTATGCTCCACACACACACACACACACACACGCACACACAGGCTCACACACACGGACCTTTTTCCAAAAATGTTTTGTTTTTTTTTGATTCAGCGAGACCCAAAGAATGTATTTCCGGTGAAATCTCGGTAAGGAATTTTGGGTGCATTGCAATACCTACTCTATAAACTATGTACATAGTACGTGTAGAGAAGTAATGATGATAATATTTTAGTTGCATTTTAACCCAATAGAGACCATAAACTCCCTATTATTTTATTTCCTTAGCTTTCTTAGAATCTGCATATTGCATAGGTCGATCACCATAAATTCCAAAATGTGACGATACTTGACAGAGCTGCATTCTCTACTTTTTCACACGCAGAGGTGACAAGTAGTCCGCGTACAATCCTCCCTCAGTCTCTTTCAAAGATCTCTTCAGTTGGGCTCCAAGGACCTCAAGAGGCTGAACAAAGTCTCATGGTGATACCAGGAATCCCATATGGACCCCTTATCAACGCTAACCTACCTCCACAGGGACGGCAACTATCACACCGTTTTACTTTCTCCACACGAACTATGTACATAGTGTATAGAGAAGGTATTGCACTCCACACGATACCGAGATTTCACCGGAACTAAATGTTTTGGGTCCCCCTGAATCCAAATAAAGCATTTTTGGAAAAAGGTCCGTGTGTGTCTGTGGACATCATAGCTCAAAAACGAAAAGACCGTTAAATACCAAACTTTGTATTTAAGTTTGTATCTTCCAAGGATGCGACACGAAGATTTTCAAGAAAATCCCCACCACCAACTATCCCTTACATGGAACTTTTTTTCGAAAATTTTGATTTTCTCAAAAATGGCTCTAACAATTTTGATTAAAATATCATATATTAAAAGATATTTACCTGAAAAATAAAATGTATATCTTGAATTTTCTGGGAATAGCCTCTGAAGTCTACTTTATTCTGGATGAATTTTACGGAATTTTGCATAACTGCTCCACTGTAAGAGATGGACTAAACTTACCACACAAAAAATGTAGAGCACGTTAAAACACACAATCTATGTTATATACATTTTTTTTTTTCGTGGAGTGGTCGTTTTTGAGATTTTCCTTGTTTTTGGCTTTAGCTTTAAAAACTTCCACTTTTCTCATACAGGAATCCGTCAATTCCAGTCCATACAAACAATGGAACTTCAGTCACATAGAAACCAGGCCAGTTTAACCTATTAACTCCCTTATTTCAGTTCTACTTAAAAGGAAGCAAGTAATAAGACTATTTCTGCTGATTTTTTCTCGATTAGAATAAGGTAAATAGAAGCATAAGCTTTTTGACAATAATTTGTTGCAGAGATGTAGAGAAAGTCATGTGTATGGTACACATCAGATTTTTAATCGGTACCTAATATGTAGAGAAGGTATTGCGTTTTATCCAAAAACTTGATGTCGGGACTTCACCGTACTTTGAGGTCCATGGAATTCCAAAAAATCGTATCTGTTCCATTCGCATGACTTTCTCTACATCTCTGTAACAAATTATTTTTAAAAAGCTTATTCTTCTATTTAATTCATGCTAATCGGGATAAGCATTAACAGAAATGCTTTCTTGCAAGTAGAAGAGAAATAATGTTCGAATCCGGTTTGGTTGAGTTAGCCGTATATGTGCATTTTCAAGGTTTTCCCTTACCCTTAGGAAGCAAATGTCGAGTTCTCTAAGTTCTAAGGACCCCGGGCTCATTTGAGCACCATTTCACCCATTTTATTCATTCGTCCGATACGACCTCCAGGTTAACGTTAAACTTGAAAAATAAAAAAAGTGTAGTGATGTTTACCTAAAGATGTAGTTAGGGTGTGAGAATAAATTTTAAATAATTGAGTAGAAAATATAATTTGATTGCAGCACATTAGATTTCTAAGCAAATAGATAATGCATTTAACACATAATATATACATTTTACTTTCTCTACATGTACTATGTGCATAGTGTGTAGAGAAAACATTCTATTCTACCCACAAATGAAATTTAGATATTACACTGGAAACATATGCTTTGAGGTTCCCTGAATCCATAGAAACTCATTTTTGAAAAATATATGTATGTGTACGTGTATGTGTCTATAAACAGAATATCTCAAAAACCAAAAGTCCGTTAAATACCAAGCTTGGTATTTAAGTTTAGCATCATTCAAGGATGCGACACGAAGATTGTCCAGAAAATCCCCCATCCAAACTGCTCTTTATGGAAACTTTCTCGAAAATGTTTATTTAAAATAATCGATTTAACAATTTTGATTAAAATACCGTATATTTAAAAATATTGTAATCACAAATAAAATGTAGATATATCTTGAATTTTCTTGGAATAGTCTCAAAGCCTTCTTCATTTTGGCGTAAAAGATATGCAAAATATTACAACACAAAAATTTAGATCTCGTTAAAATACTTAGTTTCACTAACATTTTTTTGGGGTTAAACATTTTCGAGTTGTTCCTTGTTATTGGTTTAAATGTTAAAATACGTTTACTTTTCTCAAATAGGACGTCATTATTCATTTGATATATTTTTTGTTTTTACTCCTGGTCATGCAATAGCGATCAGTTTGACTGTCGTTTTAGCCCAATGCCCCCTTAATTCCATTTAAATTACAAGGAAGCAATAATAAAACCAATTCTGCTAATGTTTATCTCGAATAGCATGATATACATGTGAATGGAAACATCAAATATTTTTGTCTGTTCCATGTATATACCGCCTTTAACATATAAATCACATCAGCGATTTTTCCTTTTGGAGCAATTCCTCATGACAATGAGGTTCAATCGTTTGTTGTTCGTGCTATCTGTAGATAATTATTTTACATATTCACACATTCATTCATACTTCCATACTCTGGAAAGAATAAGGAATAATCGTGGCTTGAAAAAATGACTCACAAGACTTTCTCTACATCTCTGTTACAAATTATTCTTAAAGAGTTTATGCTTCTACTTACTTCATGCTAATCAAAAAATCTGATGTGCTCCATTCACATGACGTTCTACAATAAATTATTGTTAAAAAGCTTATTTTTCTATTTAATTAATGCTAATCGAGAAAAAAGTTAGTAGAAACAGTCTTATTACTTGCTTCCTTGTAAGTAGAAGCAATATAAGGGAGTGCCATAGGTTAAATTGATTGTCAAAAGCTGGTTGCCATGTGACTGAAGTTGTTTTGTTTGTATGGAAAGAAGTTATCAAATTCCTGTATGAGAAAAGTATAAGTTTTTCAAAGCTGAAACTAAAAACAAGAAATATCAACTCCACGAAAAAAATAGGTATAAATTGTGTGTTTTAAAGTGCTCTACATTTTTGTGTGTTAAGTTTTTTTGTTTTTTTTCATCTATTACGGTTTAGCAGTTATGCAAAATTCCGCAAAATTCGTCCAGAATGAAGTAGTCTTCAGAGGCTGTTCCCAGAACATTCAAGATATACATTTTATTTGTCAGCTAAATATCTTTATTATATGATATCTTAGTCAAAATCGTTAGCCATCATTAGAATATCAAAATTTTCGAAAAAAGTTCCATGTAAAGGGTAGTTTGGGATGGGGAGATTTTTCTCAAAATCTTCTTGTCGCAACCCTGGAAGATACTAAACTTAAATACAAAAGTTTGGTATTTTACCGACTTTTCGTTTTTGAGTTATCGTGTTCCAGACACACGAACACAAACACACACACACACACATACATACACACACGGACCTTTTTGTGAAAATGATTTTTTTGGATAAAGGGGACCCTAAAACATATATTTCCGGTGAAATCTCGGTATCGAATTTTTGGGTGGAGTACAATACCTTCTCTATACACTGTACATAATACGTGTAGAGAAACTAAAAACAATTAGCAAAAATAGTCTTATTACATGCTTCCTTGAAAGTAGAAGCTAAATAAGGGAGGTCCACAGGTTAAATTGATAAGTTGTTTATATGGATAGGAGTTGACAAATTCCTGTATGAGAAAAGTATAAGCTTTTTAAAGCTGAAATTAATGACAAGGAATATCTCAAAAACCTAAAACGTGTATTTTCAGTGAAATCTCGGTATCAAATTTTTGGGTGCAATACAATACCTTCTCTATACACTATGTACATTGTACGTGCAGAGAAAGTAGTTACCACCTCCCAGCCAGGAATGGAACCGTGACCCCCACCGACTGAGCCAGTCAGAAATATATTTGGTCGTAATTGAATCACGTTATTTCTGTGACAAGCTGAAGCCATTGTTTGTTGCCATTATAGCAGTTATTCCTTTCTTTCCCCCTCAGCATAGAATGAAGTCGCTAGTTTCGCAACATACGTCTGCTCGCATGGAGACAGACATCGATTTTCGATCACTGTTGGTAAAGAACTGTGTTTGACAGACTCGTGAGACCTATTGTGTTGCAGGAGCGACCACAGCCTTGTTTATTATCTTTTCTTGGTGATGCATTTGCCTACCTAGTCCACATATACAACAAAAGTAATCTGTTCGTGAAGTATTCTACCAATCCCTTGTGTAAGCTCCCTATCCACTGAGTGTAAATTAGTTCTTTTGTGATTTTAATTCCCTCAACTAAATGCTAACACGCTTCGCTTCCATAGGGAAAAACTGTATTGTTGCATCCCACAACGCTAAATTCCATAATTTGGTTCAATTTCTTCATTTGCTTTCAACACCTACATTAGTACACCTGTTATTAGTATTTGTATTTATAGAATGGATTTGAGAACGCGTAATTCAGTACTCCTAAATGCTGCTGAAGTTTTAAATTGTTTTGTTTTGATCAATCGAACAATTTCTCTTAGTATTATGAGAGGGCGCTTGAAATTCCGTCACCATTCGTAAACCAACACTATTTTGACTCGCCTCTGTGGTGTGGAGTAACGTGTCTTTTTAATTTTCAACTCAGTTGAGGTGCGGATAAGGTTTTTCGAGGATTTTCTCCCATCCTGAAAAGACAAATATCGAATTAGTTTGTTTTATGGCCCTAGTTTATCTAAGCATCATTTCACCTATTTCATTTCGTCCGATTTGACCCACCAGCATCGAGCGGAATGGTTCAGGCGGTAAATTTTAATTTTCTCAAAAATGGCTCTTAACAATTTTTATTAAAATATCACATTAAAGATATTTGCCTGACAACTAATATGTATATCTTGATTTTTATGGAAATGGCCTCTGAAGACTACTTTATTCTGGATGAATTTTACGGAATTTGACATAACTGCTAAACTGTAAGAGATGGACAAAAACTTATCACACAAAAAATGTAGAGCACATTAAAACAAACACTTTGTTATAATTTTTTTTTCATGGAGTTGATCGTTTTTGAGATATTCCTTGTTATTGGTTTCAGCTTTAAAAAACGTATGCTATTCTCATTCAGGAATTTGTCAACTCCTATTCATACAAACAAAGGAACTGCAATCACATAGCAACCAGCTTTAACCTATGGTACGCCCTTATTTCGCTTCTACTTACAAGAAAGCAAGTAATAAGACTATTTCTGCTATTTTTTTCGATTAGCATGAAATAAATAGCAGTATAAGCTTTTTAACTATAATTTGTCGCAGAGATGAAGAGAATGTGAATGGAACGCATCAGATTTTTTAATAGTATGAGCCGCAAGAAGTTTGATTTGATTTTTAATAACTGCTGATTAATTATTCATACAAGTACAGCTTGCTGGTGAAAGGAAGAACTCTCTAGTTTCTGAGAGGTCACATCTAGAGGGACCCCCTCCTCCGCTGCTGGATGGATGGGGAAGTTTCAAAGTTTGGAGTTAGTAACTTTTTGTTTCCTGCCGCACCGGAAAAGTGCGCCCAAAGGCAAGTCCGATATTAACGTTTTCCTGCATCCTTAGCAGTGCAACAGCGCGTCAACCCGCAGAGTGAATGGAATCCTATGTCGATCGCACATAATTGGCAGTGGGTCACACAATTATGATTATTGATGGCTAGTCAATTTCAATTGACAAGGGCAATTCGAGCCCAGGAGGGAACTAGACTTAACCGTTAGTATGTGTTGAAATAGCCAGCACTCATGTTTGAGAGCGGTATTGCTGTTCAAGATGGCCCTGGCAGCAAACTTCAGCGCAAACCTTCCTTCGCAATCTTCAGGAGACTGTCCAAAAGAAGTGAGTAACAACGTGTGCGTTAGGCTAAGTCCAATCGGATTAATACTGCAACAAGTTACTTCTTTTCATCTGTTATCAATTTAGAGTTAATTAGATCAGGAAGACTTAATGATGTTCCATGTTTTCATTCTCTCTACATGTAAGTAGAGAAAGTATTGTATTCCACCCAAAAATTCGATGTCGAGATTTCACACAAATATATGTTCTGAGATCCCATTAGTCCAAAATAAAAGCATTTTTAGAAAAATGTCCATGTATGTGGGTGTAAAGCAGAACTCGATATCCTCCAAGGATGCAACACGAAGATTTTTAGGAAAATCCCTCCATCAAGCATGGAAGATTTTTCAAATTGTCTATTTCCTCAAAAATGGCCCTAACGATTTTGATTAACTGCCATATATTAAAGACATATAAATGGCAAATAAAATGTATATCTTCCATTTATTGTGTATAGCCTCAAGTTCTCTGTACTGTGGACGAAATTTGCATAACTGATAAGCCTTAAATGTATATATCGTCAAAACACTCAATTTCCGCAAACTTTTGTTGTGGACTTAACCATTTGTTATTGGTTTTATTCTAAAATTCTTGTATTTTTCTCAAACAGAAGGCATTGATATTTCTTTGGTTTTACTTCTGGTCATGCAAAGAACTGAATTTCAATGACCATGGCATAGCGATAACATTTAAAACATTTGAAATTGGTAAAAGAAATACATGCATGAAATGAATAAAAGAATAATCTTTTGTAAAAAGCTTTTTTATAGAATAAGTAGAGAAAGTCGTGTAAATGGAACACCTGAGATTTTTTGTAACGTCTTTCAGACATAAGCTTAACAACTACTAACGATCAGTCCAATCTGACAATTACAGTAAAATCAAATCCGGCAAGGACCATGATATTCTTTTACCAATTATAATTTCAATATGTTACATTCACAAGTTTTCTCTACTCATTCTTAAAAATATTATTGGTTAGCCTGGAGTACGGCTACAGACGGCAAACTGTAGAAAAAAGAGGAGTAACGAATGTAGAATGGGGTTATATTTTGACATTTCACTTGTAAGTCTATACATTTCATCTTTAAAATATGAATGAAAATGTCGTACACGGTAAAAATTTATTTGATGAAGAAGCAAGCTTTAATCAAAGAGTTATTCAATTTGGGACAGTTCTCATAATATTCTCTATATTTTGTGACTTTCGCTTTTTATCTTACTTTGTTTTTTCTTGTACGCTCCGAGTAATCAGCACAGAAACAGCGCTAAGTTGAAATGTTACCTACAATTTCATTTTGAATTGATTTACTATCTTTAATAATTTTTAATTCTTATGATAATAATTAATAAACAAGTGCATAAATACGCATGTTTTTTTAAATATAATGCACTGCGTCATCTCTGCCTTGTCACCTGGTGAGCTAAGCCAGCGCAATCTTCGGGAAAATTAGCGCAATATAAACCTCATTTAGAATTTAACAAATTGGAGTGTTTATTGATGAACGCACTTCAATAGAATCACGCCACTGTTTTGATTGTTTCATACTCGTTCATCTAATGTATTGCACTCCACCAAAAAATTCGATACCGAGATTTCACCGGAAATATATGTTTTAGGGTCCCCTGTATCCAAAAAAAGTATTTTCAGGAAAAGGTCCGTGTGTGTGGTGTCCGTGTGTCTATGTGTCCGTGTGTCAGTGTGTCCGTGTGTCTGTGAACACGATAACTCAAAAACGAAAAGTCGGTAAAATACCAAACTTGGTATTTAAGTTTAGTATCTTCTAGGGATGCGACACTAAGATTTTGGGAAAAATCCCCCCACCCCAAACTACCCTTTACATGGAACTTTTTTCGAAATGTTTGATTTTCTAAAAAATGGCTAACGATTTTGATTAAAAGTTATTTACCTGACAAATAAAATGTATATGTATAAATGTATATTTTGAAGTTTCTGGGAATAGCCTCTGAAGACTACTTTATTCTGGATGAATTTTTCATAACAACTATATCGTAAGAGATGGACAAAAACTTAACCTACAAAAAATGTAGAGCACGTTAAAACACACAATTTATGTTACACACATTTTTTTCGTTGAGTTGATCGTTTCTGAGATATTCCTTTTTCTTGGTTTAAGCTTTGAAAAACTTATACTTTTCTCATACAGGAATTTGTCAACTCCTATCCATACAAACAAAGGAATATCAGCCACATAGCAACCAGCTTTTGGCTTTCACTTTAACCTATGGTACTCCCTTATTTCGCTTCTACTTACAAGGAAGCAAGGAATATGACTATTTCTGCTAATTTTTCTCGATTAGCATGAAATAAAAAGAATGCTCATTAACTATAATAATTTACAGAGATATAGAGAAAGTCATGTGATGGAACACATCAGATCTTTAAATAGATTATCCAGCCCTCAGTATATCTACTTATCTTTGATAGTGATAATGGTGGATCTCCTGCACCTCGATTTTTTTCAGAGTTGTGCGCTGTTTTCTTCGATTTTCCCGGTCTAAAAAGGGACATTCTTTGCTCTCTTTGTTACGTTTCGTGTTTTGTATTATTTTTCTTTGAAGAGAGATCTCTTCTTCAACATTTTAGCTAACAGTTCTAGAGCTGGCCGTCTGTTTGGATTTAGAAATCATAGTAATTATAATAGCGTTATGAAGTTACTACCTACCATCAATACTACTACAATAATAATAGTAATAATAACAATAATAAATAACAATAGTAATTTTTGAGCCGCGGTACGTAGGTAGAGGTGTTGCATTCCATCCAAAAACTCGATACCGAGATTTCAACGTTTTAGGATCCCTGTATAAAAAAAATAAAAAAAAGGTTTGCGAATGTGTGTGCGTGTCTGTAAATGGGGCCGCGCCGAGGCCGAGTGGTTAGACCACTTGCCTCTCACCTAGACGGTCGGGGTTCGATCCCAAGCGACCGCATGTGGTGGACAAAGCGGCGCTGGGGCGGGTTTTCCCCCGCCATCGCATTCCACCGGTGCTCCATCATTCATGTATCATCAGTGTTGCCGCCTGCGGTGCCATAAGTAGTTAAAGCGGGCGTTAAACACTACCAAAAAAAGGTGTTTGTAAATGTAAATGGCATGTTATTTATGGACGCTCTTTAACTGCTGTGGTGAGAAAGAAAGCTGCTGGTAAAATTGAGAAATTGAGATGGAATTTCATATTTTAAGCTAGACAATTATTTTTGCCTTGTGTCAAAAGTTATCAGCTCCAAACTTGTCAAAATCGGTGCAACGGCATAGAAGCCTATAAAGAACATACATAGGTACGTAATTTGTACATATATACGTACACGTGCATATACACTGACTTGTATATATTAAGATAAAATACACAAAACACATTTTATGAGACTACAAATTCAATGACTGTCATCAATTGAATTTTAATTAAATGTCATTCTCCACAAAGTGATGTTTTCTTTTTACATTTTCCTTGCGAGGTTTTCCCCCTGTTACAGAGTTTTAAAATGTATCGCATTGTGCAAACAGCAGCTTGCTAATTAATTATTATGTTTTCAAGTTATTGCAAAATAACTTGAAAACATTCCAGGTTTACTCAGCTCAGTTCAAAAGTAAAGTGTTTTATGCATGCCATCTGCTGGGGGTCTTTCCATACGTCATAGTGTAATTGTATCGCATGCTGTCCGCATCTTGGCTCGCAGAAACTGCAGCTATAATTTAATTGTATACATCATGTCTTGTAATCCAAACATGATACTCATGACTTTGTAACACCAGTGTCTGCAAACGTCGCCTCTTAAGCATACCCATCTATGAGAAAAAGCCAATCATTTCCAGATTCCATAAATATGGACTTATCACTGAACACTACAAACCTCTTGCAAACACTACAAACTCTATGTACACAAAGTTGAGGTTTACGAACAGCGATTTAAATGTTAACCTGTGAGTTTTGCCAACATTATAGTGATTCCAGAATCTTCATATACTAAATTATCTACAGAGGACCATAATTAGTCCAATGAGAGTCTGTGTATGCAGTAAATGTTTTATATAGGTTATTTATTGCATTTGTATATTTTTGAAATTTGAGATTTCCTCTATCTCTAATGTACTTATATTTTAGCTTCAGAACTAACAAACCTACGTAAACCAGAACTCTTGCTCTTAGATATTTAATAATAATGTTCGAGTACTATCGAGAGATTAATTATACAGTATTTCTTTTAAGTAATTGAATAGTGTTGTTTGCAATTGCCATTATTTGCAATTTAACAGTTCTTAGAACAGTAAAACAGGATAATAAAATGAGTTTAATAGACAATTTTAAAATATACATTACATTGTGTGTACATATACAGTGTGTTAATGAAGTATACCGAAATATGTTTACAGAATATGTAGATTACTTAAATAAGTAATTTGAGATAGGAGACTTATGGTCTGTTTATTGAAATGTCGAAGTAATGGCTATAAGTTTCTAAAGGGCCAGTACGCCACTGGCTAATTTATCAACCATTCAGGAGCATAACACGTAAAATGAAAGGTCATGTTACAGCATACCTCTCTAGCGTAGTATTTATGATACTGGCTTTCAAGTGAAACATAGTTTCCGAATTCGGGTCTCGTTCACGTATCGCGGCACTTCGTCTGGAATGAAAAAAATAATAATAAAAAACATTTACTCAATGACAGGAAACGAACTCATGACCTTTGGGATAGCAGCTTCCCCCCGTTAAACATTAAGACACCAGAGCAGTTGAAAAAACGCCTCCAGAGTGGGTTACCTCAAAAACGTAGTTAATGAAGCTCAGTGTCGCACTGTCAAGTGATTAGTTCGAGACTTGACAGATTTTTGCGACATTAAATCTTGAGAACGCTAGTAACGAGCTGCTAAAAATCCATATTTCTATACTCGGGCAGCAGTTTTAAAGACATTCTAAGCCAATTTGTCAACCTGCTTTGCTTTGACACCGACTTATCAGCACCTGATACCCACACGTTTAACGCTATGTAGCTGCGTTATGTTTATCCGGGAACCATGCATCGCCGATCTCAAATTACTTATATCAGTCACATGCACAATCTCGCAAATTATTTCGGTGTAGTTCGTTCACATCCTGCATATTACACCCTGATTGTTGAATTAAATTTTTAAAAAATTGTGTATTTTATAAATCTTACAAATATGTATCCCCAAGTAGAAGTATTTCATTTGGTTAAGTAATATCGTGATAAGATACTACATCCCCGAAAATCTTTGCCTTGCAGATATTCCCAGGCTTATAGTTGCGCGCGTCTGTCGGTTTGTTTATCTGTTCTGCTTGTTTAAGTGCATGGATGTGTTAGCATTTTCTAAGGCACTCTCCAAGGATGTAAGGCAAAGATTTTTGGGGAATTTAGAAGTTTCATCAATAGCAATGTGCCTACAAACAATTGTTTTTTTTTTTTACTTCCCTACACATACTCTGTACATAGTGTATAGAGAAGGTATTGTATTGAATTTTCAAGAAAATCCCTCCACTCCCAACTACCCTTTACCCATTCAAATTTTTTCATTTTTTCAAAAATGGCTCTAACGATTTTGATTAAAATACCTTATGTTTAAGATATTTTATGACAAATGAAACGTCTATCTTGCATTTTCTGGGAATAGGCTCTGAAGTCCTCTTCATTCTGGATGACTCTTGTATAACTGCCAAACCGTAAGAGATATACAAAAAAGTACTACTCAAAAATGTAGATCAATTTGTGATATACACTTTTTTCCCAATTGTAGAGAACTGTTTTCGAGATATTCCGGATTATATTTTCAATTTCAGCCACTTAAACTTTTCTCAAATGGAAAGACACCTTTCTTCTCGTTTCTCATGTGTGTACCTTTGGCAATCAAAGAAAGTGGAATTTAAATTGTTTCACACAGCGACCGGATTTTAAAGGACGATACTATGGTTTTAGCCTGTACATTTACTTAATTTCCTTCTATTTACAAGGAAGTTAGTAATAAAACTAAGGCTGTTTATGTTTATCTGATTAGCATGATGTAGATGGAAAGATTAATCTTTTGAATAAAAGGTTCGCTTGCCGAATAGCTAGAGCATATCATGTGAACGGACCACAATAGATTTTTCCCCTTCGAGTTACAAAGGACCAAGTAATAAGGACAATTTCTGCTAATTTTTATCATGAAGTAAATAGAAGAATAAGAGTTGAAGAGAAAGTCATGTCAATGGAACACATCAGGTTTTTGTTTTTCAACAAACAGCTACAATAGCAGTGTATTCATTGCTCTTAAATATTTTAAATATATTAAATATTGAGACCCGTACATCGCCAAGTCAAATGGACATACGTACCATTGTAGTCCAAATATTTCAATCTGTATTCGTCATCTTGTGAGAGGCGACAGGGGGCCGTAAGGCCGTACTGAGCCACAGTGAAACCACGGGCTTCGTCGTTTCTAGATGTAACCCCTGATTAGTCTTAGGGTTAGGGGTGTATATAAGCTCGTATTATTATAGTTTATATAATTATATAAATTAAATAAATTGTGTTTGTATTCTCACATTTTGAGTTTTCAAAATGCGTGTGCCAATGCCAGAAAATGCACGGACCGCATTGAGCCGATGGCAGGACCAGTTCAGGGAAAGGGCTACCCTCCAAGTATTACACACACAGATGATGAAGAGAAATTTTAGGCTCAAAAGTTGTATTCAAAATCACATATGGAATTGCTTTTGTTCATTACTCCACTATATTACATTGCTGAATTAGAAATTCATTATATAAAGTAAAGGTGAAGAAAAAAAAAGTATCGTCAAAATAGTTGTTCCATCCATTTCTACACGATTCCTCACTCTGTTAAAGAAATCGGTGACCAAAAGTAAACAAGAAGGAAATGGCAATGCCCATGAATATTTATGTAAAACATATTTAAAGAATTAACAGTGAAACTCTTGTTATTTAAAGACAAACTCACAATAAGAACAAGAATAAACTCATTAAAATCTAGCGATATGAGCATGAATAAGCCGTGATAAAACCACCAATATTTAAGTATTTTATTAGAAATTCAACAATACATCACACAGC
The DNA here is from genome assembly GCA_030762935.1 of Hymenopus coronatus. Classification (NCBI taxonomy): domain Eukaryota; kingdom Metazoa; phylum Arthropoda; class Insecta; order Mantodea; family Hymenopodidae; genus Hymenopus; species Hymenopus coronatus. The sequence goes on along the minus strand of CM060885.1, from coordinate 47,009,265 downwards.
TAAACTTGAACTAGGGCATGGAATTTAACACATACAAAACAGTTCCTCTGAAACTCCATTCATAGCTGAATAATGCATAGGCTACACGCGTTTGGCTGCCGTGAATACATTGCAAAGAGTCGAAAAGACAATCTACCCTTGAATAAACCAATGGTGATTCCCGGTAAGATCACGATCGGGTTAGAAACCATTAACATTCAGCTGGGCTACAGAAGAACGTCCGTTTTACCGACGTGTACACCTTCAGAGGCATCTTGTCACTCGTGTCAAAGCAACCCTCAACGAACTCTCATGACAACGTATACGGTGCAGCATAGCGACGACGATTAGTACCAAATGAATTTAACTCGTAATTTTCGTACAATTAAATGTGCATTCCGCACAGCTTTTCACTACCTTTTTTTTTTATTATATAGTTGTGTTTCCAGTTCGTGACCCGTGAAAGGAATGCGTACACAACACACACATGAGTACAGATAAGGTGGCACTAGCAGACAGAAATGGTGTTGAAGAATAACATGCAACCTACCTTAAAATATTAGTGGCCGTGTCAATTCCGTGTCCAATTCCGATCACTCTGTTTCATTTTCTAAAGTAGAAAATTAGTTTGTGTGTGTGTGTGTGCGTGTGTGTGTATGTCTGTACCTGTGTCTGTGGGCGGCATAGCTCAAAAGCGAAACGCTCGTTAAATATCAAACTCAAAATCTTCCAAAATTGCGGCGCAAAGATTTTAAAAAAAGAAATCCTCCACCCCCATGATCCTGTACTTGAGACATTTTTTCGGAATTTTGATTTTTATTAAAATACTATATGTTTAAGATATTTTCTGTCAAACATAATGTATATCCTGAATTCTCTGATAATAGCCTCTAAAGACTTCTTCATTCTGGATGACTTTTTCCAGAAGTGCTCAATACACTATTTTCTCCTCTTAACCCAGCTCTTTCTCATCCTTACGAATTCTCTTTATCGTTGACACGGAAACTACTGCTTATTCAGAGCTTCTTCGTCATATTTATCTATAACGCTACTTATAATTTCACGCCCTTCTGAATGCACTACCGTACATTTCCTAAATTCAGACATGATGAAAAGAATAGAAAATCTTCTTACAGCATTGAACTGTTTTAGCATCTTATTATGCTAAGTAGGCTAGGCTAGATTAATACACACATCTGCAAGAATGATTACTGCATAGCAGCTCACCGGGTAAACAGATATCGCTTTCCCCGCTCCCCACACCTCATCCTTCAGGGCTCGCGAGCCCAGAACACAATAATAGAAAAGAAATGCATTACATTAATCATTATGGTAATTCTAATTTCTACTTTAGAAAAACTAAAGTGGATGTGTCGTCTTGTATTTGTTTTTTGTTTTGTTTTTTGTTTTTTTTTTATCGGGGAGGGGGTTATTGCTGACTCTGTCACAGTTCGGCACCTAGAGTCTCTTTAAATGCGGAAGATTCAACGACAGGAGGGTCCGTTATTCTAATTCCCAGCGTTCTTTGCGGATAAAAATCTGGAACCCCGGTAGTTGTGCCGCGTTTTCAACCAGCAGAATCCAATTATAAGTGACAAATATGATCCAGGTCAGGATATCCGATAGCTGCGTGTTTGGCTGTTGGAATTCCAAGGTTAAATAGTTTCCGTGTTTTTCTTGGGCCACACCGCAGATTACATCGATACTGTCATATACCCAGTCCCAAATAGAGCGCATGATGCGCAGTCCACTAGTTTGTACTGCAGTGTTTCTACCTCATTACAGCGGGAGCAGAGATAAGAAGTTGATTTGCCCTGCCGCCATCTACTCGTCCCTCTGCCAACAGAACCCTACCGACATTCCCAATCCTAGCAGATAATTCTACAGTGAGAAGCCATAACCTAGCTATGTATATTTTTACTTTCTCTACACTTGCTATGTACAAGAGTGTATAGAGAAGGTCTTGTAATGCTTCCAAAAAAAATCTTATGTGTTCCATTCACATGACTTTCTCTATATCTCTGTAAATTATTATTGTTAATAACCTTATCTTTTATTTATTTCATGCTAATCGAGAAAAATTAGCAGAAATAGTCTTATTTCTTGTTTATTGTAAGTAGAAGCGAAATAAGGGGGTACCATAGTTTAAAGTGAAAGCCAAAAGCTGGTTACTATGTGACTGATGTTCCTTTGTTTGTATGGACAGGAGTTGACAAATTCCTGTATGAGAAAAGTATAAGGTTTTTAAAGCTGAAACCAAGAAAAAGGAATATCTCAAAAAACGATCAACTCCACGAAAAAAATGTATTTAACATAAATTGTGTGGTTTAACGTGCTCTACATTTTTCGTGTGTCAAGTTTTTGTCCATCTCTTACGGTTTAGTAGTTATGAAAAATTCATCCAGAATAAAGTAGTCTTCAGATGCTATTCCCAGAAAATTCAAAATATACATTTTATTTGTCAGGTAAATAACTTTAAAATACGATATTTTAATCAATCGTTAGAGCCATTTTTTAGAAAATCAAAATTTTCGAAAAAAGTTTCATGTAAAGAGTAGTTTGGGGTGGGGGGATTTTTCTCAAAATCTTCGTGTCGCATTCCTGGAAGATACTAAACTTGAATACCAAGTTTGGTATTTTACCGACTTTTCGTTTTTTGAGTTATCGTGTACACAGACACACGGACACACTGACACATGGACACACGGACACACACACACATGGATCTTTTTCTGAAAATACTTTTTTTTGGATACAGGGGACCCTAAAACATGTATTTCCGGTGAAATCTCGGAATCGAATTTTTTGGTGGAGCGCAATACACTCTCTATTCACTATGTACGTAGTGAGTATAGAGAAAGTAATTAAAAAACGAGATTTCACTGGAAATACATGATCTGAGACCCCCTAAATAAAAAAAACATTTTTTAGAAAAATATCCGTGTGTGTGTGTCTGTCTGTTTGTGGTCAGCATAGTTCAAAAACGAAAAGACCGTTAAATGCCAAACTTGGTATTTAAGTTTGGTATCTTCTAAAGATTTGACACGAATATTTTAAAGAAAATTCCCCACTCACAACTACCCTTTACATGGAACATTTTTTGAAAAATTTGAATTTCTCAAAAATGGCTCTGATTTCGATTAAAATACCTTATATTTAAGATATTTTTATGACAAACGAAATGTATATCTTGTATTTTTTTAGGAATAGCCCCTGAAGACTTCTCAATCTGGATGATCTTTGTATAACTGGCAAACCGTAAGAGATATTCAAAAACTTGCTACACATAAAATGTAGACCTCATTAAAGCACACAATTTATGTTTTATATATATATATATAAAACATAAATTGTATACTTTTTTTGTAGAAGCGTTTCGGAGATATTTTCGTGACTGGCGTCCTTCAGCTCCTCGGGAGCTGGGATTCCTAATAAAAGTTTTATATTATGGCTAGCTCAGGATACGTAAATGAGAGGTGAGACAGTCCATATATCTAGGATTCGTGGTATATTAAGATTACACAAGCGATGAGACAAGAGAAATATCGAAGACGCCTTTTATTTCACTAGTGGAAATAAGCTGCTGCAACACAAGTTCAACACAGGAGTTTACACACTGAAGTTATTACAAACTCTCAATTCGTATGTAAGTGATAACACAATACATGAGAAGCACATCCGCACCTTTGTGCACTAAGAACGCTATTATACTGTTTTGCATGACATCACTCGTCGTAAAAGTTCAACAGAATCAATCACCCTGCACTTAATAAACTACACAAAATTAATGAGCCTAAAAACATTTTCGGACCTTGTTCTTGGTCCTCGAAAATGAAGACGATGTTTGAAACTTCGAGGAAAAGACTCTCTGATTTGAGTGCTGGTCTAGCTTTTATACTCGAGAGCTTTCCCCCCGAAATGTTATTTCCAATTTCCTCATTGGTTGGTTCTACACGGGACTGTAGAAATATAAAGTTTTTTCTTTAGCGTCGCCCTACTTGGTCCATTGCCCTTTCAGTCACGTGACAAGAAATCAAAGAAAACGTTCCGACTTCTAAATTTTAGGTGCTTTCTTGGAGCATCCCTTAAATATGCTTCTTTTGCACTTTCCTCTGCTATTTATGTAGGTCACATAAACAAATACAATAGGAAGAAAACCGTGTTTTTCACTTTCTCCCCTCAACTGCATAACGTTCCGGCTGAGAAAGGTTACGTAGTATAACGATATATTTTCTCTCGCTGTGTATAATTATTTAATTACCAGGAGATAAATCTAATGAGGAAATATTAAATACACATAATTAATAGCATAAATATAAATAAAATTTTTATGAACGGTGGAGATAGTATAAAGATAACGCCTCTATATTAAATTCTAAGGCAAATATAAATATAAACACCAGTTGTTAAATATTTGACTATCGCTATTCTCTGTGTATCTGATGAAATATGTAGTGTAGTTATTTCTGCAAAGGTTTAGATATCTCGAAAAAAGTGAAATAGATAGAAATATAAACTTTGGTAGGAATAGTTCAAATACCCACTAATAAATGATAGAGATAAGAAAAGTTATGTGAATGTAAGGGTAAGATTTTTTTACTTTTTGTAGCACGGAAAAATTCGATACCGAAATTTCACTGCAAATGCACGTTTCCCTGAGTGTGTGTGTGTGTGTGTGTGTGTGTGTGTGTGTGTGTGTGTGTGTGTGCACACGTATATGTATCTGGAACACGATAACCCAAAAACGGACGCAATCCATTCATGAAGAATTCCTAGTATTGGAGTAAAAGCTGACGCTACTCCTATTATGTTGGTCCTGAGTTATCTTTAATTATATTTAATTTTGATTATTAATGTCATATAAATGCCTTAAAAACCAAACTTGGCTTTTAAGTTTGGCATATTCCATCTTAACAGCGCTTTGCATGGAACAGTTTTGGATTTTTTTTTATTAAAATACTATGTGTAAGGTATTTTCATTACCAAAGAAATGGAATTTTAATTTTATTAAATTTTCTAAATAGCCTCTGAGAACTACTTCTACTGAATGAATTTTATAAAACTGGTAAACTGTAAGAGATAGACCAAAATTAAATGTGAAAAAATTGTAAATCTCATTGGAAAACACAGTTTGTGTCATACTTTTTTATAATTGTTCTTTTTTGAGATATTCTGTTATTAGTTTCAATTTCTGTATACTTAAATTTCTTCAAACGGGAGTTTGCGGTAGACTCATACGTAGGACGTCATATACGGTGAGCTCAGACGTTGGATGTCCTGTGCGGTGGCCTTATCCCCACACTCAAAACACCAAATGCTGAGTTCCCGGCTTCGAGCCCAGATTGATGACGTTGGCAAGACTCAGTCCACTACCGATGAGTAGACCCACGTACCTGGTGAGGTGAATCTACTACCGTTGAATTTTGCCTCGGCGTTGCTCAGCCTGCACGATGGTTGACTCTCTCGGGGCGGTGCAGCCAATGGGGGTAGCTCAGGGAGTGATCTTGTAATAATTAAGGCTTGCGTAACTTTCCTGGGGTTTATTTCTTACTAGGAGATGCGAGATAAGCACTTTTGAACACTTGTTATGAACTTTAATACTTGGCTGATCACACGTAATTATATTTACTTATTCTTCCCAAATTCTGCGTTATACAATATACTTTAACACACGTCACTGACTTTAAATATATTTAGAGCGCTGGAGACTACTAAGCTTTCGTTACAATTTGCCGTGTTTAACTTTGTGTGAGGAAGTTACGTTCAGCCCAACAACCGACAGCATGACAGCGAACAGACAGATATCAACAGACCGTAGCAGAGAGCTAAAACTGGGAGCAACGTACCTTTTTGGGTTCTTTATATACTAAAAATACCGTCATGGTGGCCTCTTTTTGATTGGACAGAAAGGCCTGCGATTGACGTAAATATTACCCAAAAGTCATTTTTCTCTTCCCGAGTGCACTGCAACTCTCACGTGACATGTCTTGTACAATGGAAAATGACTGTCTTCCGAATTTGAAGGTTTACCCCCGTCGTAACTCAATTGTACGTGACTGAACAAAAGAAACCTTTCTAACAAAAGCGCTTCTCACTCCCTTCTACTCTCTTGGCGTTAGCTTTCTATTTCTTCTCCAGCTGAATTTACTCTGATAAATAATACATTTGTACTCTTTTAGCTTTACACTGATAAATAATTAATAACTAATAATAATTTTATAGGGGAGCTAATTAACGGTCTCAAGTTCTCATCTGTTTCATATATCTTTTCATTTACTTCTGGCCATGGAAAGAGAGCCGAATATCAATATCAATCGCATAATGACAGTTTTTAAAAGATTTGACTGTCGCTTTAGTCTAATGAACTCCCTTATTCTCCTCCTACTTATAACGAATTAAGCAAGACTAACGTTTATCTGGGTTGGTATCATAAAGATAAAAGGATAATCTTTTGTGAATAGTTTGTTTGCAGAAGAGGAACAGAAAGCCATATGAATGGAACACATCAGATTGTTTTATTGATACATTTGTCAGCTTCCTGCATTACAATGAGTAATACTGCGCGGTTTACATTCTTCTCATATCGCTATTTGCGTTTTAGACATCACTCAAGGAAATATTTCGAAGGAATATGCCTTTAGACTTGAAATAGATTTCCCGCACGACACAATCTATCAGACACGCAAACCGAATAAATCCGAAGCTGGAAGCTGCTCTTTGCACGTTCTAACATGCTAACGTAGCTCTTTTTTGGTGGGGGTAGAGTTACAATGCTGTTCTGCAGACTTTTTTCCTTGGAAGGATGTGAGGGTATATGTCACGAAGTACTTTCGGTGCCCTCAGCGATGTGACTTTGGCACTCTTCACTTATCGATCCCGACCCTCGAGATTGAAACTCGATACATGTCGAACAGGATCCCGGCCCCGCTAAAATTACACTATCACCGGAACGAATTGAATCTCTCGCTCTCACAGAAGGTAGGGCGATGAAATATTAACTGGAAACAGGAATCTATCAATAAACTAAACTTGATCAAGTGTTGGCAAACAAACATGAAGATGGACAGATAGGTTAAGAAAAAGAAAGACGCAATTTTCTTTCTGCTACTCGTAACACGCTGCTGTATTAGATTGCACAGAACAGAAGCTAGTTCAAAAGAAAAAGTAATTTCAGTATTAAGGATCGTATTTATTTTGTAACCATGTATGGTATTCTGATCTATTTTCTCTTATAACGTTTATATTTTCGCTTTCCTATATGTGTGTATATGTTCAGTTATATTGAATCACTTTATTGTATGCTCTAAATTATAGGCATTTATTCAATCCTACCATTATAAACAAATTATAACTCCTTTCAGCATTGTCCTTAATATACACACGCGTGCCAATAATACCAATGACATTATACCGGTATTCCAAGTTTCCGTGGTCTATAGAGAGAAGATGAAACTATTTTGTGATATTGCCTTCTTTGAGCAAACCTCTGTATTTTTTTTCTATAAAATATTTATTTTGTATTCAGAGCTCTTCGAAACAATTATTCAGCATGAAATCACGGAACTAAATGTTTTCTCTTCCTACTATGTAGTGGTAGGGAAAGTATACCTACTATACAGGGGTGCCAATATAAACTGATCGATTCTTAATTCAACTAGGTACTGTAGTTAAATGATCAAATATTATTATATTCCATGTCTAAAGTAATAAGCATGTCAAGAGTTAGAAGAGTTAATATACTTACTGGAAAAATAGATAAAACAGGCAGGAAATTAAACTTCCCACCATGACAGCTTGAATAGGAAGTGGTCTACTTTATCTCGTATTTAAAAACTATACTTCTTTCTCCAATCAATCACTTAAACACACTTTTATAACAATCTCGTACAGTAATTTTCTCTCAATGTTTTATAACCGACCGCGCATCGACCGCATCGGCCAAAAGAAGTACAATATACCTGCAACTGTTTCACGCTCCCATCATTTATTTACTCTTTAAGTTGACCCGCGCCAAAACAAATCCAGGCGACCAGTGTACCGTTATAATGTTGCCTTTCGCCATTCGCGCCAGCAATACTGTCATACTTTCACAAGCACGTGACGAGTACACGCCGCATGTAATGCAAAAAGAAGACCCTTTATTCCGGCAACTTAAACGGTGGATAGCATATTCTCCAAATGTTTAAAGGTAATACACATACACCTCACAACAAAATAAATGCACATATAATAATTCTAAAAAGCATACGAAAATAATATCCTCGTCATCAATTATAACATTTTTCGGCTTCTTTTCGTTACCCAATTTCAGACACAATTTTATAAAATATGGATGAAAATTACTAGCAGTATAACAACGCTTGGCGGCTTATTTCTTAAAAAAGAAACTGTGCACTGTTACCGAATTGCATTCTCCACAAAATTGTCACATTCTTTGCATCGCATAATTCACACGCTCTTCTTCTTTTTCTTTTTTTTACCGTTGGAGCTTTTTCTTTACAATCACTGTTTATACTTGTAGTCAAAACACCAGTAAACTCAGAAGTTAATTTCAGCATATGTTGACAAGAAGTTAATTTCAAAAATATTTCATATTTTTGACAAAACTTATAATAATCGTTCAACACTATTGTTTTTCATCATTAGCTAATGTTTTACCAGCCTTAATGCTCGAAGGAGACGTAAGAGCAAATTCACGGCGACCGTTCCCCATAATTCTTAGCAACAAACAGAAACTGTTGTAAACAATATTTTGGATATTAGGCAACATACGTTTTATATATTGGGACTTGAAGCTCTGTTTAACGGCATAAATCAGCGTTTGTTAAACTCTCATGTGTTTGTATAGAATATTATATAATTTAGGAATAAATTCCTTCTGAAATTATGATTATTAGCAACGGATTCTTTCCTGTGCATATTGCTACCGTGATGTATCACACTGCACTGACCACGTGAGTCTTGTGGCGGATCAACCACATAATATCAATAATAATAATAATAATAATAATAATAATAATAATAATAATAATAATAATAAATGTGGAGGGATGGATGGATGGAAGGAAGGAAGGAATTTCTTTAAGAAGCACAGGCCTCACACCAGACATTACTGGTATGTTCTCAAGAGTTAAATATCCGAAATTTAAAGAATTTCTCGGATTACGTTTTCTTTTAGTTATACTAATATATTGTAACAAATGTCTTTATTGACTCAAAATTAGTTACAAACAAAATCTCTAAATCACTGCGGTAAATAGTTCACTTGACGTTAGATAGTTGACAGTTTATGGCTGCACACCATCCATAGGTCGCGCATCATGCGCTAACAATCCAGTCTCTCACAATTCACAACATAGTAACGCACTGCAATTTTTCCTCTTTTTATACCTAGAAAATGACGTTTCTAGAAACTTCTTGAAGGTACTAGAAACCGAAGCTGGCAGAAACATCTCGAATATCGGGAAGAATCATGATCTCGATGTGTCACATTCCGAATTCGCCTATTTCGTCGCGCCGTTGTTTACTGCGATAACTCACATTGCAGCTGCCGCCGTGTACCACAGCGAACATGAGAAAGATCACATGACCGGACGGTAGTGTCACAATATGGAGGTTTGTAGCATATACTTCATTATTTTCTCTACTATGTATAGACACTACTGGAAATATTGTAGGTCTATACAAAAAATTCGATATCAAGATTTGACCATAAGTTGGCCTTTTGAGACCCCTAAATAAAAACTAAGCATTTAAAAAAAAAAATCCATGTGTCTATGAACCTACCGTAAAATTAAAAAACGAAAAGATGCTTAAATGCCAACCTTAATTCAAAGAATGCGAGACGAAAATTTCCAATTTCCCATCCACCAAATACATGTAATACTTATCGAAATACTTTATTTTCTCAAAAATGACTGGATTTTGAGTAAACACAATGTATTTGCATTTTCGTGACAAAAAGTATTTCTAAGAATTTTCTAAGAATAGCCTTCGAAGTCCTCTTTTGAATAACTGGTAAACGTAAACAGAAGCTTACTTTAAAAATTTAGATCTTGGTAAAACATGTAATTTATGTGAAATGCATTTGAGAAGTTAACCGTTTCCATTTATTTATTTGAATGTTTAAATTCCTATACTTTCCCTAAATGGGATATCCTTCACTTTTCTCACTTCTGATCAAGCAAAGAACATTTATTTCAATTCCAAAGCAACCTGCTCAAAAATTATTTGACCTTCGCTTGAGTTTGTTGTGTTGATTTATTCCTTTGTATCTACAAGGAAAGTGCAATAAAAGTATTTTGTAAATGTTATGTGGATTAACGTGAAGTAGATAGAAAAATACGATTTTTAAGAAGTTTTTTTTTGAAGAATGAGTAGGAAAAGTTTTATGAATAGAATATATCAGCTAATTTATAATTTGTTGTTAATTTATTCAATAGATAGAAATCGTATACAGTTAAATCAAGGGATCGCGAGAACAAATACTTTACTAATTACCCTAATCTTCAAACATTGTCTGAATTAAATTTATTAATTTAACAGCGGTATACGCGGTAGTGGCCTTTTTGGAAAAATGCAGGTTGACATTTAGTATATCACACACTCGTATGATTTTCTCTATCTGTTCCACAACATTCTTACTAAAGATTATTCCTCTTTCAACGTCATGCTAATCGAGATAAACATTAATAGATTGGTCTTATTACTTAGCTCCTTATAAGTAGAATGGAATAAGGGAACACCCTGTACTAAAGCGATAATCAATTGTTTTAAAAGATGTCGTTATGCGAATGTCATTGTCTCACGTCGCCCCTTTGCTTGGCCAGCCGTAAAACAAAGCATTACAGCGGACGACTTCCTGCATAAGAAAAGCAAAGTATTTAAAAATTGAAACCAAAGAAAACGAATATCTTGGAAACGGCCAGCTGGACAACAAAACTGCAAACTACATAAAGTGTGTGTTTTAACGAGATCTACATTTATTGTGTAATATTTTTTGTTTATCTCTTACGATGAGAACACTGAAGAAAGGGAGCGGAAAGTCCAGGTAAATTGCCTACGAGTCCTCAGTGCGGCCGGTTATGGAATATGGAGTAGCATGCTAGGACCCATACAGGGTTAATCAAACTGATACGCTGGAAAAGATACGAGCGGTTAAATTCATAAAGAGAGGTAAAGATTTTGGACTTACGAAAGGGAAGAGAATAAATGGGAGCCGCTAAAAGTTAGGCGTAAAACACATAGGTTAGTCGCACTAATTAAAGCTTATACTGATTTAAATTCATTGGTGGACGTTAGAAAGAGGTTAAAAAACGAAATATGCTACGGACGAAACGATCATTTGTATAAAATTAAGGGTAGAATGCACAGAACCGACGTAGTAATTTTTTCTTTTTTTAATAGGATAATTGAAGAATGGAATGATTTGTCTGTAGCAGCTTTTCAGGGCTGCCCTCTGACCTTAAAGAAGTTTAGGAATAATTTAAAAAGAATAAATGTTAGTTAATTTGAGTAAATATTGTGAAGTAATTAAGCATTTCAAAAACTGTATTAGTGTCTATTATTATTAATGAATATAATAGTAATATGTAGTATTAATGTTGAGGCTTCATAATAACTGCTTATAAACTAGCTGGTAATTGACATAAGTATTGCTATATTGAATAATAAGTAGTTAGGCATTTAAAAAAACACGTATAGGTAATATGTTAGTTGTATTACTATTCTTAATTTAACTTAAGATTATTATTGTAAGTGAATTTTGTACATTTAACTCTGCCACCGGGCAATACACAATTGCAGAGAATAAAATACATACATACATACATACATACATACATACATACATACATACATACATACATACATACATACATACATACATACATACATACATACATACACATACATTTACCAATAATGAAAAGTTATTCAGAATGAAAAGGACTTGAGAAGTTATTCCTAGGAAATTCGAGATAAATGTTTTATTTTCATGTAAATATCTTTAATATACAGTATTTTAATTTAAATCGTTACAGCCATTTGAATAAATAAACATTTTCGAAAATTGTTCCATTTAAGGGTAGTTTGAGGTGGGGGATTCTCTTGAAAATCTTCGAATCGCATCCGTGGGAGAGACAAATCTTAAATAGCAAGTTTGGTATTTTACGGACTTCTTGTTTTTAAGATATGCTGTCCACACATAGGCACTAACACTCAACTTTTTCTAAAAACCTTTTTTTTTTTAATTCAGGGGATGTCAAAATATATATTTCCGATGAAATTGCGGTATCGAATGTTTGGGTAGAATATAATACCTTCTCTATCTACTACGTTAGGTATATATGCGCTAGAGAGAGTAAAAATGATGTGAATATAACATTCTCAGAACTTTCCTATATTTATTATTTGTTTAATAAAATAGTTCCTATTATTTCGTATGCATTTATTGCACACAATAGTTCACAATAACCTTCTGTGTAAAATCGGGCTCCCATAAACTCCAATATCTATTGGTTTAATTGTTTTTTGTTTTTTTTTTTCTCACAAGCCGTGTGAAGGACAGGAGTTGAATACGGCTAGAGACCGGGAGATCCGCGGTACAAATCCCGGTTATGGCATTGAATTTTTCAGTCTGACTCTACCTATCCAACTCCTGTCCCACTCACGACTTGTATAAAAAAAACAATTAAACCAATACCAATTTACCATAATAGTCGGCTATACTATGAATCCTGGGACATAAAATACATATCTTCATTACAAAGGGAGGGAAAAATTTACATCCAAAATAAAAGTAGAATTTCTAACAAAAATGTAATTGTTACTGTACACATGTAATTTTTATTTTAAAAGCTAATTTTATCAAGAACAGGTGGGAAGATGCAGAAAAATTATCAGCTTTTTAGTGTGTATTTGTGGATTACATTAGATTTTGAATATACACATATCTTAATAATTTTTTCTCGGGCAACTGATGATGGAGATGGGGGTTGAAATTTAGGATCAATTGAAACCTTTAATCTCCCGCCATTCATATTTCCATAAAGAATGTAGATATTATACAAATACGAGACTGAATCAATAGGAATGGATCCTGGAATACCGCGAAAAACCGAGAATATATCGAAGAGAAGCAAAGCTAATCGGAAGGTACTATTGCGTGTGTAAACCTTAATATGTACACTGAGAACGGAGACTGATTAACTTTTAATAAAACAGTAACTGGAGCCACCTGTTGACAGGTAAACGTTACCGACGCAGTGGCCGAGTTAATATGACCCTAGCGTGTTGGTTGTACATCGATTTCTTCGTGGTGGACCTTTGTACCCTGTATTAGACGGATGGAACTTCTAAACTAATTTACTAGACAACATGCCAACATATTATAACTTATTTTACATTATTTAGATACCTAAGGTTCTTCACAGTGATTAATATATTATATATATGCTATAAAAATTGAAGTGTTCCATTCATATGACTTTCTCTACATCTCTGTAATAAATTATTGTTAAAAAGCGTATTCTTCTACTTACTTCATGTAAAAATAGTCAAAATAGCAAAAATAGTCTTATAACTTGCTTCCATAAGTAGAACGGAACCAAGGGAATGCACTGGACTAAAGCTGGTTGCCTTATAGCTAAAATTCTTTCTTTGCATGGCCAGGAGCTGATAAACTCCCATGTGAGAAAATTTTAAGCATTTTAAAACTAAAACTAATAACAATGAGTTTCTCTGAAATAGCCAAATTCAGGACAAAAATGGCATATAACATAAATTGTTTATTTTAATGAGACCAACATTTTTATGTAGTAGGTTCTTGTCTATCTCTTATGGTTTACCAGTTATGCAAAATTTAGAAAAATTCTTCCAGAATGAAGTGGTTCAGAGGATCTTTCAGAAAATTCAAGATACCATAAATTTTAATCCTCATGAAAAAATGTTTAATATGTGGTATTTTAATCAAAATCATTGGATGTAGTTTTGAGAAAATCGAACTTTTTGAATTTTTTTCTACGTAAAGTGTAGTTTGGGGTGGGGGTGGTTTCCTGAAAATCGTCGTGTGGCATCTTTGAAAGACTTAAATACCGGTTTGGTATTTTGCCGATTTTTCGTTTTTGAGTTATCGCGTTCACACACAGACACACACACACACACACACACACACTTGCGCGCGCGGAGCTTCGCGTCACATCCTTGAAAGATATTAACTTAAATACCCAGTTTGGTATTTAACCGCTTTTCGTTTTTACTTTCTCTACAAGTACTATGTACATAGTGTATTACACTTCACCCAAAAATTCGATACCGAGATTTAACTGAAATATACGTTTTAGAGTCCCCCGTAACCAAAAAAAAAGTATTTTCAGAAAAATGTCTGTATGTCTCCGAGTGTCTGTGAACACGATAAATCAGAAACGAAAAATCAGTAAACTACCAAACATGGTATTTAAGTTAACTATCTTTCAGGAGTGCGACACGAAACTTTTGAGAAAAATCCCCCCACTCCAAACTACCCTTTTCATGGAAAAAGTTTCGAAAATTTTGATTTTCTCAAAAATGGCTCTAACGATTTTGATTAAAATACCGTAGATATTACATGGCAAATACAATGTATATTATGAATTTTCTGGGAATAGCCTCTAAAGACCTTTTTATTATCAATGAATTTTGCTGAATCTTGGTATCTAATAAACCATAAGAGTTAGACAAAAACTTACTGCACAAAAAACGTAGATCACGCTAAAACACACAATTTCTGTTATGTACGTTTTTTTCATAGAATTGACCATTTTTGGGATATTCCTTGTTATTTATTTCAGATTTAAAATATTTAAACATTTCTCACACGGAAATTTGTAAACTGCTGGCCCCGCATAGAAACGGATTTCAACTACATGGCAACCAGCTTTTAAAAGATTTGACTATCGTTTTAGCTTAGTGTGTTCCCTTATTTTCTTTCTACTTACAAGGAAGCAAGTAATTACGACAATTTCTTGATTATCATAAAGTAGATAGAAGAACATGATTTTTAACAATAATTTGTTACAGCGATGTAGAGAAAGTCATGTGAATGGAATACATACGATTTTATAGTATTCTGTCCACAAACTCGTAAACCACACGCACACGACAGACAGACAGACAGACACACAGGACCATTTTCTAGAAGTAGTGTTTTTTTTGGATTGAGGGATCTCAAAACATATATTGCTGGTGAAATATACGTATGTGTAGAAAAAGCAAAAATGTTAAAATGTTAAGAAAAGTCAGTTGCAGTATTTCCGGCTAAAGCTAATGAGAAATGAGTATTATTCGGTATTATTAGTTATGCAATGGAGTGTAGTCGTTAATGAAAGAGGCAGTAAACGGTAAGCGGCACAAGCGTGTCTTCTTGCTATTCGCTGTGCTTAAATCCTTCAAAAAGTGGACGAGGGAGACAATTCTGAACTTTGTTGAGTAATTTCAAGAACATCGCTGTCCGCTATTAAAAGATAGTGGTAGAAGTAAAAGTTCGTAACTCTCATAACAGTTTGTGATCGCTGTAGATGCGTCCTAACCATTCCCAACAGTCAACTTTTCGTAGTTTCGGTCTCCAGCCAGTCTTTATCCTTCTGGATCCTCCACTTGAGCAGAAATAAATAAGGTTGAAGCTTGACAAATATCTGTCTGTTACAACAGCTCTGTTTTCCAAAATCATTGTTGTTTTTTTAATTCCTCCAGATACATATATTTATTCAGCATATATTCTATTGCGAATTCCCTACATCTCTGCAACAATGCATTGTTAAAGAGCTTATACTTCCTTTAACTTCATGCTAATCGAGAAAAAATTAGCATAAATAGTCTAAGTTCAAGCTTCCAAGGGGAAGCACAGAAGGGAAATAAAGTTAAAGTAGCATAAGCTAAAGGATTACTCAAAAGCTGGTTGTTATCTGATTGAAGTTACTTTGTTTGTATGGACAAGAGTTGACAAATTCCCGTAAGAGAAAAGTATAAGTTTTTTAAAGTGAAACCCATAACAAAGGGTAAGTAAAAATCTGATGTGTTCCATTCACATGACTTTCTCTATATCTCTGCAACAAATTATTGTTAAAAGATTTATGCTTCTATTTACTTCATGGTAATCGAGAAAAAATTAGCAGAATTAGTCTTATTACTTGCTTCCTTGTAAGTAGAAGCGAAATAAGGGAGGACTATAGGTTAAACTGATAGTCGAAATCTGGTTGCTATGTGACTGAGGTTCCTTTGTTTGTATGGACAGGAGTTGACAAAATCCTGTATGAGAAAAGTATAGCTTTTCACAGCTGAAACCAAAAACAAGAAATATCTCAAAAACGATCAACTCCACAAAAAATATATGCAACATAAATTGTGTGTTTTAACGTCCTCTACAGTTTTTGTGTTGAAGTTTTTGTCCATCTCTTACAATTTAGCGGTTATGCAAAATTTCGTAAAATTTATCCAGAATAAAGTAGTCCTCGGAGGCTATTCCCAGAAAATTCAAAATATACATTTTATTTGTCAGGTAAATATCTTTAATATACAATATTTTAATCAAAATCGTTAGAGCCATTTTTTAGAAAATCAAAATTTTCACAAAAAGTTCCACGTAAAGGTTTGTTTGAGGTGGAGAGATTTTTCTCAAAATCCTCGTGTCGCATCCCTGGAGGATACTAAACTTAAATATCAAGTTTGGTATTTTACCGACTTTTCGTTTTTGAGTTAACGTGTTCACAGACACACGGACACACTGACACATGGACACGCACGCGGACCTTTTTCTGAAAATACTTTTTTTGAAGGGGACCCTAAAACATATGTTTCCGGTGAAATCTCGGTATCGAATTTTTTGGTGGAGTGCAAAACCTTCTCTATACACAATGTACATAGTACGTGTGGAGAAAGTAACAAGGAATATTTAAAAAATGATCAACTCCATGAAAAAAATGTATATAACATAAATTGTGTGCTTTAACGTGCTCTACATGTTTGTGTGGTAAGTTTTTGCAAGTCTGTTACGATTTAGCAGTTATGTAAAATTCCGTAAAATTCGTCCAGAATAAAGTAGTCTAAAGAATTCATGATATACATTTTATTTGTGAGGTAAATATCATTACTATACGATTTTTATTCTAAATCGTTAGTCTTTTTTGAGAAAATCAAAATTTTCATGTCGCATCTCTGGAAGATACTAAACTTAAACACCAAGTTTAGTATTTTACCAACTTTTTGTTTTTGAATTATGATGTTCACTGACACACGGACACACATTCATGGACCTTTTTCTGAAAATTCCTTTTTTTTTTTTTTTTTTTTTTTTTTTTTTTTTTTATATACAGGGGACCCTAAAGCATATATTTCCGGTGAAATCTCCTTATCGAATTTTGGGTGGAGTGCAACACCTCCTCTATACACTATGTACTTAGTACGTGTAGAGAAAGTAGAAAACGATCAAGTCCACGAATATATATATATATAACATAAATTGTGTGTTTTAACGTGATCTACATTTTCTGTTAAGTAAGTTTTGTCTATCTCTTATGGTTTGCCAGTTATGCAAAATTCCCTAAAATTCATCCTGAATAGTCTTCAGAGGCTATTCCCAGAAAATTCAAGATATACCTACATTTTATTTGTCAATAAATATCTTTAATATACGACATTTTAATCAAAATCGTTTAGCCATGTCTGAGAAAATCAAAATGTTCTAAAATGTTTGCATGTAAAGGGTATTTGGGGGGATTTTCTTGAAATTCTTCGTGTCGCATCTTTGGAAGATATTGAACTTAAATACCAGCTATGCTGTCCACAGAAACACACACGCATGCGCGCACACTCACGAACCTTTTTCCAAATATTTTTTTTTTTATTCAGGAGGACCCAAAACATATATTTCCGGTGAAATCTCTGTATCAAATTTTTGGGTGCATTACAATACCTTCTCTATGCACTATGTACATAGTACGTGTAGAAAAAGTAAAAATACGAAGTGAATAAAATAGAAAGATACAGGGTATCCGTCGACTACTGGAACTGCCCAACCAAGCAGCTTTCTGGTCCATGGGAAGTATTCCTTCCTTCCACCCACCTGTCACCACCACATACCATGAGACCTAGCAGCACACTTGAATCATGAGAGGGAAGCCGAATGAAAGGAAACTGATGGAAAGAAAATCAAACATAAAAACAGTGTATCAGCGTTTGCTTGCTGACCAGGGAAAACCAAAAAAATACCTAATTAGAGTGGATCAAACAAGAATCAAACCCAAAATTCTCGAATACGAATCCTGCACGCTACCGAGAAGCCATCTCGCTCGCTGATGGCTCAACATAAAACGAGTGCATTCAATTTCAAAGAACTGTAATACCTCAGGCCAGCTATTTTGAAGCAGTATGTTCCATTTCTGTCTAACATATTGGTTATTGACACTAATTCAAATGCGACCAAATAAACTGTGTAACGTCTAACGTGGAGTAGCATTACGTAGTAATAATTAACTTTCCCTATTCGTATAAGGATTTTGGCCCTCAAGGGACGGTCATATTATTTTCATTTTCATTACGTCTGGTTCCTCCTGAATTTTCCCATGCGATAATTTTATTGGTGTTGCTCGATTGAAACAGAACACTACATGAGAAATAAATTTATCTGACTGAAAGGGGGTAGTGCAGCACATTTCAGGTTGAAGCTTTTATTTTATTTTGAATATATTTATAAACATTTAGATTTTTCATGATCTCATCTTCCGACTTCGGAGAAAGTGAAACCATTTCTATTAGCATGTATCCTGAGCTTTTGTAACAACATTTTGTAGCAAATATATAAAAATATGTATTACATGCATTTCTCTGTCCATTCTTCAACAAACATTATAATACAAAAGCTTATTCTTCTATCGAATTCACAATAATCGAAATAAGCATTTTCAAAAATGGCTTATTGCATATTTTCTTCAAGGTGAGAGACGATTAAGGGAATAAAGAATGTTCAACTGATAGTTAAATCTTTTAAGAGTATGTCGCTATATGGTTTATTTAATTGTTTACCTTTTCTTTTCAAGAACACAAGAAAAATACGATAAAAATGAATTTCCTGTTGAGAAAAGTATAAGGATTGAAAATTCCAAATAAGATCAAACATCTCGGGCATGGTTAACGTCAGAATCAATTCTGTTTGACATAAAATGTGTGATGATGAGATACACAGTTTTTGTGCATTAAGAGCTTACGCTTTACTGATTGTACAAAAGTCATTGAAATAAAGAGGACTTCACAATTATTCTCACAAAACTCAATATTTATATATATATATATTTTTTTTTCCTTTGTAGCCAGCTTTAACTTCTATGGTCATATTCGGGGCTTTGACTTGAGAAACAACTGTTGGCATTTTGCTCGCTGAACTATAGGATTTCTTAAAGTTGGTTTTTCAGTTTTATACTATTAAAGCACACATCATTCACTTCCATTTTCTTACTTCCAGACTCTGTGAGGATAGTAAATAATTCTGACGTAAGATTAATTTCCCACTCCAGCTGGATGAGAAACCAGAACGTAAGCACTCGACCACAGAGGCAGTCAATATTTACATTTTATTTGTCATGAATGTAGCCTAAATATATGATATTTTAATCAATATGATTGGAGCCATTTTTAATAAAATCAAATATCCTAAAACATTTCATGTAAAGGAAAGTTTTGGGTGGAGGCATTTTCTTTAAAACCTTCATCGTGCATCCTTGACTGCCCTGAATTTAAATACCCATTTCGTATTTTACCAATTATTGTTTTTACTAATCCTGTTCACAGACACGCCTACAAGTACAAACTTGGGCCTTTTTCTATTTTTTGTGTGTTTATGGAGCTTAAGATATGCATTTCCAATGAAAACTGTAAGATGTTTTAAATATCTTTAATTAGAGCCTGAAGGTTTGAAAATAAATTTAAATTACTGATAGAACTTGAGCACAGATTTGTAGAATTTGTGTGTGTCCGTGAGTTCGTGTGCCTGTGAACACGAAAACTCATTAATGAAAAGTCGATAAAATACCAAACTTTGTATATAAGTTTAGGTCTTCCAAGGATACGACACCCTTTATATGGAAAAAATGTTGATTTTCTCAAAAATGCCTCTAACGATTTTGATTAAAATACCGTATACTAAAGATAATTACACGACAAATAAAATGTCTATCTTGAATTTTTTGGGAATAGCCTCTGAAGACCTTTTTATTCTGGATAAATTTTGCTGGATTTTGCATAACTAGTAAACCGTAAGAGATTGACAAAAGCTTACCACACAAAATGTGAAGATTTTGTTGAAACACACAATTTATATCATATTAATTTTTTTCATGGAGTTAACATTTTTGAGACAATAGTTGTTGATTGTTTCAGTTTTAAAATACTTAAAACTTTTCACATAGGGGAATTTGTCAATTCCTGCCAATGAAAAGAAACGATTTCATCCACATGGCAACTGTCTTTTAAAAGATTTGACTATTGTTTTAGTCTAGTGAATCCCATTATTTCCCTTCTACTAATATTTATCTCAATTATCATGAAGTAGATAGAAGAATAAACTTTTTAACAATAATTAGTTTCGAGCATGTCATGTAAATGGAATATATCAGATTTTTGTGGTTAGTCTTTTTATGTGAATATAATTTCTGCAATAAATATTACATATTCCTCTTGATATTCGATAATTAATTTAGATGTTTTAATTCAGAATAATACAAAGATATCATGGCTTTATAGACGATGTAATTAGCAAAGTGGGTCCAATTCGGAACAGTGAAGTAAATTACCAATGTACAGAATCCTGATTTTATGGCAAAACCTTGAACGATATTTTAATGCCGAGAATGATATTTTGTTTTAATTTTTCAGCACCATATGGAAATATTATTATATCATGGCATTGCTAAAACAAGCCACATTTATAATGATAAATAAAGTAAATTATAGATGAAGTTTCTGTGCTAATATGTTGGCTCTTTTAATGTCCTATAATTATTAATCGTCCGATTTATATTTCAATATAAAGAGGATTACTGGATAAAAATATACTGATTACACAGGTATTACATACTTAACATTTATATCGAAAAAAAACTTCAATGTGGATAAATGACACAAAACAGATACCATTAATATCACCAAAAACACAACATCATATCCTTACAAAACGCGTCAGCTATTTTTCCTGTGAAATCTACTTGATATTTAACTTAGGAACTTCCGAGGGTTCCGAAAATGTTGAAGAAAGTACCCTTTAAATGACAAAAAGTAAAGGTACGGAGGAACGCAGGAGTCCCACTACCAAGGCAAAATGCCGAAGTAGGCACAGATCTTTTTTTCCTTCCACCATGACCTCTGGGGAGGGAGGGATAAAGGATTGACCTGAAGGGCAACCAGATGACGACGGGCGCACTAGCGTTTCCAGTTCTGACGCCGCCTGGGTGCACATACAATCGCCTAACCCCCGAAGTTTCTCCACTGAGGACCTGGCCGAGAGTACCTAGAGGCGAATGCTAACCAGAAGCCCGACCAGTGCCAGGAGGAAATCTCTACACCTCCCCAGCCTAGCCGCAAGCAGCTGACCAGCGTCGCCTACTTCTATAAGCTTAAAATAGATCACAATGAAGTAAATTATAGGTACAAGAAATGGAGAGGAAATTCTTGACAGAAGCGGAACCGCCTCAGCATTCACCTCTCGACCCAGAAAACCACGAAAAACCCATAAGTAAGAGTGAGCGGTCGCCGGTAATCGAAACCGAGACCTCCTGAACGCGAATCTCGCGCGTTACAACTGCGTCACCTGCATCGGTTTTACATGGAAAATTTTCGTTATATTTTTTCAAAACGGGCCTTAACAATTTTAATTGAAATACCATATTTTTAGGTCATTTTCAAGAAAATAAGGTATGTATTCTGAATTGTATGGGATAAACCTCTGAAATCGTCTATCTAAATTACTTTTACGTATTCAGTAAACCATAAGATACATCATATTCTTTGTACCCCCTCCCCCCAAGGCACAAATCTTGTCGAACCACACAACTTATGTTGAATATATTTTTTTGCAGCCTTAACCATTTCCGAGATATTATGTGTTATTGATTTGTTGGCTTTATTGCCATAAACTTTGTATTGTTTTCTAGTGCAAGTCGCTATTCTTTCCCTTTCATTTCGTGTTCATACAAAGAGACTAGAATTAGAGAAAAGATTTACATTGAAATGAGTAAATGGTTAATGAAAGTATGGATGTATTAACTGGAAGCAAATAGAAAAATAATCTTTGTAAGAATAGTTGTAGAAGAAATAATCAAATATAATAATTAATACTTTTTTTATTTTGATGAAAATTACTAAATTAGAGCTGCCAATGATGTGATAAATGTGCTATTTATCCAGCTAATAGTGTGTGTATGTGTATTTGTGTATACGTATATTACAGCATGTTCCATTGCATATTTATAAAACTATGTGCTAAGTTACTTTCGTTTCATGATGTTTATAATCTATTAAAAGTTTAATGCAATTATTAATTTTATATAACTAAAGAATAACACTGATATAGTTTCATGTGGCTTTTATATTTTTAAAATGAATTTTGTATACATGTGTGACTCATCTTTAATATTTTAATACGGTGTTTTTATTGAGTTGGTTATATTCCATTTACATCGTTGCATTTCATTTTAAACTATTCTTACATTTTATATACTGCTCATTCTGTTTGCACTTGCGCATAGGGTTACACACTATTTTATGCATTTATTATTATTTGAACGTATAAACATATTATAGGTGATGAGATTAGTTTGGTATCTATTCTGCTTGGTGGAAAATAGAACTGTCTTTTTACCAACTTATGTTGTCATTCTTCTATTACTCCTAACGTATATTCTGTATTTACTAGTGTTCCATATATTGAATGTATGCTGTGATGTATGTAAATATATATGTAGAATATATGTGCAATGTTTAACTACACAGAGTAATTTCAGCAACTACATGATACCGATAATTACTGTAATTAACCTCAGATAGTTTGGAACATATTCATCCGCCTGCCAATCAAACAGTATTGTGTTTATCCTTGCTATGTATATAGCAAGACAGAGTAAACTAAACCTAAGATACGCAATACAAAATCTCAAAACGATGGCTAGCAGTATTTCATGTGCATTTATTACAATAAATACACCTGGGAAACTAAAGACAGCTTTTTTAATAGAATTCCATTTTTTTAATATGCAGTCTTCGTACAAGATCTGAAGGATAAGTTGTATTCCCATGGCAAAAATTTACCAAAAGTAAAATTGATATTTTGCATTCACTCTATGATTTATTAGCAGGTATACAAACTATTCCTATGAATGCTTATTACATTCTCTACACGTACTATGTACATAGTGAATAGAATAGACATTGCATACCACCCAAAAATTCGTTACTGGGATTTCACTGGAAATGGAAGTTTTAAGGTCCCCTGAATCCAAAAAAGAGTTTTCAGAAAAAGGTTCATGTGTGTATGTGTCTGTGAACACGATAACTAAAAAACGAAAAGTCTGTCAAAAACCAAACTTAGTATTTAAGTTTAGTATCTTGCAGGGATGCGACATGAAGATTTTGAGAAAAATCTGCCCCACACCAAACTACTCTTTACATGTAAAGGATAGTTGAGGTTGGGAAAATCTTTGTATCGCATCCTTGGATGATACTGAACTTAAATACCAAATTTGGTATTTAACGGACTTTTCATTTTAGAGCTATGATGTCCACAGACTCACATACAGACACACACGGACCTTTTTCTAAAAATGCTGTTTTTGGATTCAAGGGATTGAATTTTTGGGTGGAACACAATACCTTCTCTATCCACTATGTATATTGTACATACGGGACTAGAGAAAGCAAATATATATTTTATATCTGCAAAGTTACTTTATGTTAAATGAAAGCTCGTTCATCAATTCTAAACTCATCCCTTCTCAGCATTTTTATCATTCAAACATGTGTAGAGTAGCCAATCAAGCTACTTGAACAAGTAACTGGAAGCAGGCAACTTGAATAGTGGGAACAGTAATGGAATACTTAATCAAGTACTTGACTGTTAATCAGGTGAGTCAAGTGACTTGAATGGCATCAACTGCTGCCCAATTAGGCTCTCCCACCAGTAGTCCTTAGTGGAAGTAGCAGTTCAACACACACGCCCCAGATGAACGCCTATGGCCGGCATTGCTACAAGCGAGTCTTCTTGCTATTTGCTCACATTAAATGCTTCCGAAATATCTGAGGTGTACCAGTCATATGTCTTTCTCTATCTGTTCTGCAAACAAACTATTCTTACCAGATTATTCTTTTATCTACATCATGCTAATCAAGGTAAACATTACCCGGAATGGTCTTATTCTAGGGTGCCCAACCTCTGCTCTTATGAGCTAATTGCGTCACGTAGTCGTGTTACCCCGCCTCCTTCGTGTTGTACATTCGAAAAAATTTCCCTTCAGTCATTCAGTGACTTATAATTGAGTTCGACTCTCAACACGATGGCAGGTTTCAACATAACCAAACATTTTATTCCAGAAAGCATGGGAGGAAGAATATTTTCTGTTAAATGTGATACGTCTTATCTTGGGGGCCCAATGTAATATTAAACGACACTTTGAATTCAATTTATACATTTCGTTTGTCGTGAAAGTATCATAAGCATAGTAATTTAATCAAGTCGTTAGAGCTATTAATGGGAAAACTAATTTTTCGAAAAATGTTCCATATAAATGATGGGGTGGGAGATTTTCATGAAACTCTTCGTATCGCATCCCTGTAAGATACTGAACTCAGACACCAAATTTGATTTTTAACCAACTTTTCGCTTTTGAGTTATGCTGTCCACCGACACACACATACACACACGGAGGGGTTTCTTCTAAAAATGTTTTTCTTTTAATTCAAAGAGTTTCAAAATATGTATTTTCGCTAATAAAATCTCGATATCGAATTTTTGGGTCGATTACAATCTCTATGTATATTGCAAATACGTGAGCGAGGAAAATAATTCTAAAATCCGTTGAGTAATATGAAGAACATCGCTGTTGTTATTAACAAGATAATGGTAGAAATAAAAGTTTGTATCTCTCCTAACAGTTTGTGATCGCTGTACATGTACCGTCACCATGCTCAATAAACGGTCAACATTTTTACTTTCTCTACACGTACTATGTACATAGTGTATAGACCAAAAATTTGATATCGATATTTCACCGAAAAATACATGTCTCCCTGAATCCAAAAAAGCCTTTTTTGAGAAAGGTCCACGCGCGCGCTTGTGTATGTGTTTGTGTTTCTGTGGACAGCATAGCCCAAAAACAGAAAAATTGTTAAATACCAGACTTGGTATTTATATTTGGTATTTTCCAAGGATGCGACACGAAGATTTTCAAGAAAATCCCCCCTCCCTAACCTACCTTTTACATGAAAAAAAATCGAAAATTTTTATTTACTCAAAAATGGTTCTAATGATTTTGATTAAAATCTATTATATTTAAGATATTACATGCAAAATAAAATGTATATCTTGAATTTTCTGGGAATAGCCCCTAAAGACCTCTTTATTCTGGATGATTTTATTTAATTTTGGATTAACTATTAAACCGTAAGAGATAGACAAAAATTTACTACACAAAAAATGTAGATCACACAGCGTTTGGCCACGCAAAGAAGCGGGTTTCAATTCCATAGCGACCACATTTTAAAACATTTGACTGTCGGTTTAGCCTAGTGTATTCTCTTAGTTTCCTTCTACTTATAAGGAACTAAGTAATAAGTAATTTTCTGCTAATGTTTTAGCATTAAATAGATGATGAATAAGCTTATTACAGAGATGTAGAAGAAACTCATGTGAATGAGGCACCTCCACGAAAAAAAAATGTATATAACATAACTTTCTGTGTAGCAAGTTTTTATCCATCTCTTACGGATTAGCAGAGATACCAAATTCCGTAAAATTCATCCAGAATAAAGTAGTCTTCAGAGGCTATTCCCAGAAAATTGAAGATATGCATTTTATTTGTCAGGTAAATATCTGTAATATAAGATATTTTAATCAAAATCGTTAGAGCTAATTTTTAGAAAATCAAAATTTTCGAAAAAAGTTCATGCAAAGGGTAGTTGGGGTGGGGGATTTTCTTGAAAATCTTCGTGTCACATCCTTGGAAGATACCAGACCTAAATACCAAATTTGGTTTTTAACGGACTTTTCGTTTTTGAGCTATGCTGTCCACACACACACACACATATGCGGACCTTTTTGTAAAAATGCTTTTTATGGATTCAGGGGGACCCAAAACATGTATTTCCGGTGAAATTTCGGTATCGATTTTTTGGGTGGAATGCAATATCTTCTCTGTACACTACCTACATATTACGTGTAGAGAAAGTGAAAAGATCCAGTGACTTAGCATAAGAAAATGAACTACAAAGCATTTAATAGGCTTTAACTAAATCCACAAATCTGCATATAAATATAATACTTTTTATTTTTTGTTTAAGTTTATATAGCCTCAGAAATACATTTATTGTGTGTGACGATAAGTCTTGGTTGTTATTATTTTCGAATGATATATTTCAAAATATGGATAATTTAGAGGTGCACATTAAATCACGGAACACGTCCAGCTTTTCCTCCTCTACTAGTTATGAGTCAGCGGTTAACTCAAATATTATGTAAATGCCATGTGAGTTACGAGAGCACTGCTTAGGTAGCTGTAGAAACTATATCCTTTAAAGCACAATACGAGAGTGGTTTGATAGTGGTAACTTTCCATGAACGAAATGCGGCTACATGGTTGGCAAGCTTGATTATTCAAAGTATGTATATAAAATTTCAGCAATTTACAGCGTACAGTTGAAATAGGGTTTGTCACAACTCCACGTTGAGGCGACAGCTTGAAATGGGTTTTATAGTGGGACTTAAAAAGATAATTATAACGGCTCTATACACTGTGGGATGGTAGGATGGGTTTCTGTACGTTATAGGAATTCTTGTAGGAACGACGTAGGTTTCGATCTCCTGTCGTTTATTCTTCTGTATTGAACATGGTTGAGAATTTGTATTCAGCGGTTTAGCAGCCTGACCCAATGCCGCCGTGTATTTTTAATTTAAAATTATTCACAACGAAAACTAATTAGTTCTCATTTGATATTGTCATGAGATACTGGTGAGACTGGGAAGTCGAAATGTAAGGAAAACCAGTTACAAGAGATAAGTACATCGATGATAATTTACGTCGTTTATTTATACGAAGCATAAACAAATTTTAATTTCATAAGTTTTTTTTTCTTTTATAGGAATATTATACCTTCTATAACAATAAATACGCAATCCTCTTGATATTCAACAATTAATTTGGATTTTAACTTAAAAATATCAGTGCTATTTAAAAAACATTTAGTATATATACTTATACAGGTGTTTCAAAAATACGGGGCATAATTTCAGGTATGTATTTCCCACATGAAGACAATCAAAATAGTTCATTATAACATGTGTCCGGAAATGCTTCATTTCCGAGTTATGGTCTTTACAGCATTGGAATTCACTGGAACGTTTTCCTTTCCGCAGGTCTTTGCCGTCAAAGGAGACATTAGGAGGGCGCTCTGATAGTTCATTCTGAGGAAGGTTACATTCAGTGTTCTTTAGGCGTTAAGACTGTGCGACATGTATTCAAATCAAGAGCTGGCAGAGATGCACTTCATGTACGGCAAGGCGGACGGAAATGCTGCGCTGGCTCGTCGTTTGTACCAGGAGAGGTACCCACAGCGACAATGTCCAGATCGGAAGACATTTGTACGTCTCCATTCCCGTCTGTGCGAGTATGGAGCATTCACCTCTCCTGGTTTGGGAAGGCGACGACCAAGATCTACAACTCCAGAAGTGCAGGAGGAGATTCTGGAGGATGTGGACAGGACTCCTTCTATCAGCACACGACGGTTAGCGTTGCAAGCCAATGTTCCTCATACGACTTCCTGGAGACTGTTGAACGAGTATCAATTGTATCCTTATCATTTGCAACCTGTACAGGCCCTGTCACCAGCAGATTACCCTGCACGAGTTAGGTTCTGTCAGTGGTTCTTGCAGCAGTGTGGTGTAAATCCGCAATTTTCTGCCGTCGTATTATTTACAGATGAAGCACAGTTCACAAGAGATGCATAACAAATTTCCACAATCAGCATGTATGGTCGCATGAAAACCCACGTGCAACTATTGAATCTCATCACCAGGTGCGGTTCGCCCTCAACATGTGGGCCGGTATCATTGGTGATCGATTAGTTGGACCCCATGTACTTGTAAACAGACTTACGGGGCAGGCGTACACAAACTTCCTGGAAAACACCATACCTGACGTTTTCGAAGACACTCCACTGAACAATCAACACATTCATTTCTTGCATGATGGTGCTCCTCCACACTTCAGTCTTACGGCTCACCGGTACTTGGATCGAAGGTTTCCTGATCGATGGATAGGTAGAGGTGGCCCAATTGCTTGGCCTCCACGCTCACCTGATCTGAACCCTCTCGATTTCTACTTGTGGGGCCATTTAAAATCATTGGTTTATTCGTCTCCGGTGCCGGATTTGGAATCCCTTCGGAATCGAATTGTGGCAAGTTGTGAGGACATACGCAATACTCCTGGAGTTTGGGATCGTGTTCGCAGGTCAACTTTTTTTTTTTTGGGTAGTTTTAACGCCCGCTTTAACTACTTATGGCACAGCAGGCGGGCGCAGGTCAATGAGACATCGATGTGAGGTCTGTATTCAAGCAGGAGGTGGACATTTTGAACATCATCTGTAATGACAACCTGCGAAAAGAAAAACGTTCCAGTGAATTTCAATGTTGTGAAGGCCATAACTCGGAATTGAAGCATTTCCGGACACATGTTATAATGAACTAATTGATTGTCTACATGTGGGAAATACATACCTGAAATTATGTCCCGTATTTTTTAAACATCCTGTATAAATATCCTCCTATCAATTTGTACTTCTCCTTTGCAAGTGATGCTTAAAGATTCTTAGAACTTTCATGAAGTTTGTTCACTTTTATATTGGCCAAACTGTGATGTTTTTAATATATTTTATGGAATTCTAGGCTTACAAACCCATATTTAAGTTGATGTATTACATCATTAAAATGTTCTGCAGCCATATAAATTACTCTGAACTAAAATAAAACGTGTGCAGATTTTCATGATACTAAAATGCACATCATCAACTGTAATAACATTTGATACTTGTGTTATTTCTTTAGTTTCACTTATTTGCTCTATATTTTAATTAGGTAATTATGATTGTTATTCACATATTTGTGTTACTTCTGTTGTTTGTTTATATGGATTTATTTTATCTGCTCTATCATTGTATTTATGAATACATTATTTGGTTGAGCGTGGAGAATAAATAAATATCCTAGAGGCTACCTGTCTAGAGTTAGGATATGTATTAGTTTGATTAGAAGTAGTGTGCTATCCTATTGTTTTATAGCGTGACAAACCTCCAAAAATTAGAGTACAAGAAAAAGACTATAGAGCAAATACAACAAAACTCTTGTGATAATGCACCTTTTAATTTGTGTAGTATAGCAAATGGATTTTACAGTGGTCGTTGGAATGAGAACGTTGTGACCTTACAGGGAAGGAGACTTTAATTTTCGAAATGTATGTGCTCCATTAACAGGAGAAAATGTCATTTCGGGAGAAGTACTTTTAGAGACGCATTATTAATTAAACGAAAATGTAGATACTACTAAATGCTAGCGGCATACTGAGTTAGATCAGCAGTAACGTGCTTCCGGGATGCATTCTCGTCTATCGTTCTCTCGGGTTTATTTTTCGCGGTTTTCCCGGGTCGGTAGGCCAATAAGTTTCTCATCTAGACGATTCCCTGTCTATTTTTTCTTCATTCCGTTTCTTTCTTATCTTTCGTGGCTTATGGCGGTGCCAGGGTGATAGTGCTCAAAGGAAAGCGTAGGTCCCGTTGACGCTAAAGGGCTGCTTGGACTATAAATCGTTAATCATCTTTTAGGAAGTTCCAGTATTATGACGGATCTTCGAGCGTGGAATTGTTAGGATCTTCCGAGCGTCTCTGTCGCCTTTCTGCCTACGTGGTTCCTTCACATTATCCCTTCCTCCTGGGTGGTGTTATGTAAGTCGTAGTGTGCGGGTTGCCTTCCTCTGTTCTGTAGCCTACACCTATATGTCAGCATATCATAGTTAATGTCAGTTCACAACAACCGAGAACGGTAACCAGAACAAGAACAGTACCGTTCAAACACGTGTATTTTAATAAAAGCTTTACAATTGACGGACAGCTTTCCCAGACCCGGGAAGCAAGATCTATCCAAGTTTTAATTTTCTCGTTCTCGTTCCCGGACGCGGCTTATTAGATACATATTGTGAATACTAGGATATTCTCTGTAGAGTTTATTCTGGGCGGTCGTGTGGTTCATGTTACGTCATGTCATGTCATTTTTTCTCAAAAATGGTTCTAACTGTTCGGATTAAAATCTCTTATATTTAAAAAATGTCCATGGCAAATAAAATGTATATCTTGAATTTTCTGAGAATAGTCTCTGAAGATCTTTTTATTCTGAATGCTTTTATTGAAATTTGTATAACTGGTAAACCGTAAGAGAGACAAAAACTTACTACACAAAAAATGTAGATCTCGATAAAACACACCATTTATGTCGTATTATTTTAAAACATGTGACTGTCGGCTTACCCTAGTGTATTCCTTTATTTTCCTCCTACTTATAAGAAATCTGCTAATCTTTCAGTATGAAATAGATGGAGGAATAAGCTTATTAAAATAATTTGTTACAGAAATGTAGAGAAAGTCATGTGAATGGAACATATCATTTTTTATGCTCACATAGAGAAATGTTCCAGCATAGAAAGTTGCATTTTGATCAAACTAACTCTGATCTGTAGCGCTCATGGACACTGCTTTTCTGTGTGTTTTGTGTGTATTTTCACGTCAGGCAAATACAGGACCCGGAACCTGCACTTAAGGCGTGGTGCACACGGGAAATGTGAACCAAATTAGCATTCTAAATGCAAGACATGTTTCTAAGATGATATTTATAGTTTCAGTGAGCCAAAACAGGAGTGCAACGCTGCTTTATAGTCGCATTTCACCAGCCCGTTTCCAGCTCGTTTATTGATTACGTCGTGTTACGGCAAAGTTTGGTGCCTTTCCTTTTCATTTTCCAAATAGGTTTTCGCCTCTGATGTTCTTATCGAATCTAAAATCAAGGTTTACAAAGCCGCCGAGAGGCGTCGCGGTCATTTTAACGATGTACATACCCACCACAACTCAACCGACAGTTATAAATAGTTGTAAATATTATCAGTTATAAATATCCTGAATTTTGGGGTTATTAATACGACACTATAGTACGAAATACACACGCGCTCACATGATTGCAAGTGTAGGTATTGGCAACGTCACACCGCAGGTATTCGCTATACACCAGGTGTCCAAAAAAGGTGCCAATATTAACAGAAGAACGAAAGAAAAAAAAATAGTTATAGACATTGGTCGTATACATAATATCTTCTGAGTGATGGTCTTAATTTGCACAAGGCGCATATATTATACTTTGGGCTCTTTGATACGCAACAGATAAAAAACTTTGTACGTCGATGTTTTTTGCCCTACAGTATATCGGACCATATCCTCATAGGATTTAGGCGACAGCTAACACGAGTCTTGTGATGGATTGGTCCGGGAGGGTCAATACCTTGGCCTTCCCGTTCTCCTAAACTTATCCCTTTAGATTTTAGGTGTATGCAGTCCCAATAAATTATGTGCATACACTACGAGAACATAAGATTAATGTCTGTGACGCAATGGCAACAACCAGATGTATTGCAAAGAATGAGCGAATCCATGAGGCAGGGTGGAAGGCTGCTTTAGGATGGATGAGGCAACCTGGAGCTATATTGCGAAGAGTAGATAAAAGATATGGTAATCACTAATAGTAGTATGGTACACCATAAAACTCAGCAGACATTAAGTTTACGAACAATGCTTTTACTTTCTGAACATAGCAAATCGGATAGCCCGGGCAAAGTGAAAAATGCTTAGTGTACATTAGGTGGTTAGCAGGGTTAGTAACGGCATCTGTTACACTTCCAATAGAAGTGCCTGTTCATTGTGAGGCAAATTTGTTTTAAATAAGAAGATATTTTGTAATCTCCAGAATGTTACTAAAATATTTCTTTGTAAGTAATAGAATGTTTAAAGTAGCTTGCCTCATTTACAATTAAACATGATATTAATGATATAATGATATTAATAATTTTAATGCAAACCTTTAGTGACGGAAGTGTATTAACATTATTTAAGACAGTGTATAGTTTATGGATAGACATAAATATATCAGTTTGCGTGCATCAGAGCCACGTCAATTGCTAGGGCTAGGAGATTTAATCGTCCGCAAGTAAATAGATGTTTCACACTTCTATGGAAACTCATAGAAAAACATGACATTGGAAACCATCTCGTCCATACAACATGGACGAGACTGATATTTAAACTTCAACCAAAAAACACCAAACATTCTTTCTACTAGAGGAAAGAAGCAAGTAGGAATGATCGCCACTCTGGAACGAGTCAGTTAACTTCTACAATTTGTTGCCCCAATGCTTCTGGGCCTTTCATTCCTCCATTCCCTATTTTTGCACGAAGGTGCATTCAGCAGCGGATTGACGAAGGTCCTCCAGGATATCAAGCTACGTGAACGGATAACGACTGGATCAACAGGGAGACATTTTTGCAGTAAGCATTTTCTTTGTGGAACAAGTTCGTCCAACTTAATAAAAAGGTCATCCTGCTCTTGGACAGTCATGGATCCCATAAATACATAGAGGCTCTCGATTATACTAAGAAAAATAATGTATACTTCTCTCCTTTGCGCCCCACATGACACATAAAATGCAACCATTGGACGTGTCCGTTAATGGACCCCCGAAAACTAGTTTTGAACAAGCAATTTCAAAGGAACCATGTAGGAAGAATAGTCAATCAGTTCGATATTGCAATATTATATGCCACAGCTTACTTGAGGGTGGAAAATGCTCAAATTGCAAGTCGCCCTCCGTGGTGTAATGGTTACATGCTAACTTCATATACCCAAGGTCTCGGATTTAAACCCGGTGGAGGACGATGAATTTTTTCGGGTGTAGAAATCCTTAGCTTGGCTTCCTTCGGAAAGGAAGTCTAGTCCTCGGTCCCGTGTCGTAAAAGAACATCAAGCCTGATAGAGTGGCCTCTGAGCAAAATTAGGCGGTCTTTCACACCCAATTGGGACACTGAGAATCACAGTAGTTAAAGAACGTCCATAAATAACACGCCATTCTCTCAAATTGCTATGAGTGGTTTCCGGTCCTCTGAAATTTTGCCTTACAATGCAAATCTTTACCCTGATTTTGATTAGTTCCCTCTTCTCTCACAGGTCGTTCTATTCCTACCTGCTTCTCGGAATTTCGTTGTGATAATCCAGCTTCCTTAGAATTCTCAAGTAAGAGTAATTGCCCAATATCTGAGCCATTCCACCAGGTCCTACTGTCAACATGACATTCAACTTGCTCAACTATTCAATGTGCTTCCTCAAATGGTGGACGGAAAAATAAAGTCAATAAGCTGAAATACTCACTAGTACTCCAATTGGAAATCACCAACAAGACAAATTTGATAAAAAAAAAACACAATTGACAGCGGTTGCCAGGAACCTGGAAAAACTTTCGAAAAAATCCAATTAGAACATCCTTTAAGCTATTAAAGATAAGTATTTTGATCTGTGCAGCAGTAATGCAAAAATCTATAAAATTCATCCAGAATAAAAATAGTCTTCAGTGGCTATTCCCAGAAGTTCCTTTGTTTGTATGGGCAGTTTGTATGAGAAAAGTATAATTTTTTAAAGCAAACAAAAAAAAAAAAAAAAAACAAAAAACAAAAAAAAAAAAAAAAAGGAATTTTTGAAAAGCAATCTACTCCACGAAAAAAATGTTTACGACATAACTTGTGTGCTTTAACGTGCTCTACATTTTTTGTGTGATAAGTTTTTGTCCATCTGTTACGGTTTAGCAGTTATGCTAAATTCCGTAAAATCCATTCAGAATAAAGTAATCTTCAGAGGCTATTCCCAGAAAATTGAGGATACACACTTTATTTATCGTGTAAATATCTTTAATATATGATATTTTAGTCAAAATCGTTAGAGCCATTTTCTAGAAAATCAAAATTTTCGAAAAAAGTTCCATTTAAAGGGTAGTTTGGGGTGCGGGGATTTTTCTCAAAATCTACGTGTCCCATCTTAGAAAGATACCAAACCTAAACACCAAGTTTGGTTTTCGTTTTTGAGCTCTGCTGCCCACAGACACATACACACAGACAGACAGACAGAGAGACAGACACACACTGATATTTTTCTAAAAATGTTTTTTTTGGATTCAGGGAGTCTCAAAACATGTATTTCCGATAAAATCTCGGTATAAAAATTTTGGGTGCATTACAATACCTTTTCTATACACTAAGTACATAGTAGTACGTGTAGAGAAAGTAAAAACGGTAATCAAATAGAAAAACAAACGAATTGTTGGGAAAATGGAAAAAAGCGGAACAAATGAGGAAAAATAAAAAAGGGGGAATATAGTAAAAAAAATTGTAAAAACATTAATGAGATAAACATCCATATCCCTAAATACAACCGCAACTTGGGGGCTTATCAAAAGAAGCCGGTTAAAAATTCTCATGAAAATACCCGAAAGTCACCGGCCTAGAGAGAGAAATGGATACAAAAAGCTTTTTACGTCTGCCATACTAAAAGCTTTCGGGGTAGAGACCAACCTAAAAGCAAATCTGAAACACACCCTGCATCTCATATTGGACAATGTTGGAAGGCTACCATAAACGTTCCTGAATAATTTTCTATCTAGCTTCTCTTTCCAAGTATTAATTCCGTTCCTATACCATTGATGTTTATATCTTAAGGGGCACAACGGAATTAGAGTCCATTAAAATTAAAAAAAAAAAAAAAAAAGCGAAAACTATACAAGAGCATGAGGCGAATGTAGACCACGGTTGTGAATTCTATCCCCACATGCACTTTACTAAACATTCAATCCGCGTCTAATGAGTAGAGGATATACCGCAGGTATACCAAGTGCTCCAAGGTTTTTTACTTTCTCTATACGTACTGTGTACATAGTGTATAGAGAAGGTATTGCACTCTACCAAAAAATTCGATACCGAGATTTCACCGGAAATATATGTTTTAGGGTTCCCTGTATCCCAAAAAAAAAAAAAAAAAAAAAAAAAAACATTTGTAGAAAAAGGTCCGTTTGTGTATGTGTCTTGAGTGCGTGTGTGAAAAGTCGGTAAAATACCAAACTTAGCATTTAGGTTTAGTATCTTTCAGGATCCGACATGAAGATTTTGAGAAAAATCCCCCCACCCCAAACAACCCTTAACTTGGAGAAATTTTCGAAAATTTTGATGTTCTCAAAAATGGCTCTAACGAATCTGATTAAAATTAAAGAGGTACGGCAAATAAAATGTATATCTTGAATTTTCTGGGAATTGCCTCTGAAGACCTTTTTATTCTGAATGAATTTTGCGTAACTGGTAAACCGTAAGAGATAGTCAAAATCTTACTACACAAAAAATGTAAATCAGTTAAAACACACAATTTATGCCCTATACGTTTTTTTTTTCCCCTGGAACTGACCATTTCTGAGATATTCCTTGTTATTTGTTTCAGATTCAAAATGCTTAAACTTAATTCACTCGGAAAGTTGTCAACTCCTGGCCCTGCATAGAAACGAATTTCAACCACATGGCAACCAGCTTTTAAAAGATTTGACTATCGTTTTATACTAATGTATTCCCTATTTTCCTTCTAGTTACAATGAAGCAAGCAATTAAGACAATTCCTGCTAATGTTTTTCTTGATTATCATAGACAGAAGAATATACTTTTTAACATTCATTTGTTGCAGACATGTAGAGAAAGTCATATGAATAGAACACATAGGAACTTTTAGTACTTGGCCATTATTATTACATATTATTATTATCATTATTATTATTATTATTATTATTATTATTATTATTATTAGATTTCACTGT
This sequence comes from Hymenopus coronatus, assembly GCA_030762935.1. Taxonomy (NCBI): domain Eukaryota; kingdom Metazoa; phylum Arthropoda; class Insecta; order Mantodea; family Hymenopodidae; genus Hymenopus; species Hymenopus coronatus. Next base: position 46,973,074 of record CM060885.1, on the reverse strand, counting down.
TTTCCGTTTCCTTAATTGATAATTACTTTTTACTTTCTCTATACGCACTATATAGATAGTGTATAGAGAAGGTTTCGATACCGAGATTTCACCGGAAATATATGTTTTAGGGTACCTTTTATCTAAAAAAAGCATTTTCGGAAAAAGGTCCGCGTGTGTGTGTCCGTGTGCCTGTGAACACGATCACTCAAAAACGAAAAGTCGGTAAAATACCAAACTTGGTATTTAAGTTTAGTATCTTCCAGGGATGCGACAGGAAGATTTTGAGAAAAATCCCCCCACCCCCAACTACCCTTTACATGAAACTTTTTTCGAAAATTTTGTATTTCTCAAAAATGACTAACGATTTTGATTAAAATTTCGGATATTAAACATATTTACCTGACAAATGAAATGTATATCTTGAACTTTCTGGGAATAGCCTCTGAACAGTAGTTTATTCTGGATGAATTTTACTAAATTTTGAATAACTGCTAAACCGTAAGAGATGGACAAAAACTTACTACACAAAAAATGTAGAGCACATTAAAACACACAACTTATGTTATATACATTTTTTTCGTGGAGTTCGTGTTTTTGTGACATTCTTTATTTTTGGTTTCTGCTATGAAAAACGTATACTTTACTCATACTGGGACTTGTCAACTCCTATCCATATAAACAAAGGAACTTCAGTGGCATAGCAACCAGCTTTTGACTATCACTTTAACCTACGGTTGTCCGTTATTTCGCTTCTACTTACAAGGATGCGAGTAATAAGACTATTTCTGCTAATTTTTTCTGATTAGCATAAAGTAAATAGAAGAATAAGCTTTTTAAGAATTATTTGTTTCAGGGATATGGAGAAAGTCGTGAATGGTACACATCAGATTTTTAGATATTCCTTGTTATTGGTTTCAACTTTAAAATACTTTTCTCATACAGGAATTTGTCAACTCCTGTCCATACAAAGGAACTTTAATCACATAGCAACCAGCTTTAGACCACGTTTTAGTTGGTTTTTATGGTACTCCCCAGTTTCCCTTCTACTTACATGGAAGCAAGTTATTTTTCCTGATTAGCATGAAGTAAATAGAAACATAAGCTTTTCAACAATTGTTTGTTGCAGAGATGTAGAGAAAGTCATACAAATGGAACACATTAGATTTGTTTGAAAATGGGTTAGAGCATTTGTCTTTAATATCCCACTATAAATATATTGCAAAATATTCGTTATCCATCATTGCTAAATTGGTTGGAATTATTTAGATTTAGGATATTGATAGGGGACAGTACATAGCAATAAATTTAAAAAGATCTGTATCCCTTTAACCTAGTGTATTCGCTTATTTCCCTTCTGCTTACAAGGAAGCAAGTGATAATATCACTTCTGCTAATGTTTATCTCGAATAACAATACATAGATAGAAATATTATTTTCTAGGAAAAGTTTGTTTGGGGAGCAGCTAGAAAAAGGCATGGGAATGGAACACATCGGATTTATACACTGAAAAACCTCATTCTTCCACAGGGACATAGGCTATAGGTATTTATTATATTTACAAAATTTAAAATAGGAGGTTTAATGAATTTTCATATCCGTGGCGCCCAATCAGAATATGAATATCGGAGGTTATTTTGTGCCTTTATTGCGAACATGGCAGATTTTAATGACTTCCATCACAAAGAGGTAAAAAGGAGAGGCTTAAAAGCATTAGAAGTGAGTTTCATATCCAATAGCTTATCCAACTCACTTGTAATTTCGCTGAATATCTTATCATTCAGTATATATTTTTATATAAGTTTCGAAAAAGAAACATCTGATGTTCAATTCACACTACTTTCTCTAATTCTCGGTAACAAATTATTGTTAAAAAGCCTATTCTTCTATCAACTTCATGCTAATCGAGTTAAGTATTGGCAGAAATAGTCTTATTACTTGCTTTCTGTAAGTATAAGGGAAATAAAGAAATACACGAAGATAAAGCGATAGTCAAATCTTTTAAAATTTGATTGCCATGTGAAAGAAATACGTTTCTTTGTGTTACCAGAAGTTGACAAATTCCCATATGTGAAAAGTTTAGGTATTTTCAAGCTGAAACCAACAAAAAGGAGTATCTCAAAATTGCTCAACGCCACGAAAAAATCTTATATGACATTAACGGGTCTATCTTATTGTGTAGTAAGTATTTGTATATGCAAAATTCAACATAATTCATCCAGGATTAAGAGGTATTCAGAGGTTATTCTCTAAATACGAGGTTTGATATTTTTCGGTCATTTCGTTTTTGAGCTATGCTGTCCACAACCTCACACGGACCTTTTTTCGGATTCAGGTGATTACAAAACATATATTTCCGCTGAAATCTCGACATCGAATTTTTGGGTGGAATACAATACTATGCGGGATAGAGAAAGTAACACTTATGGGAAATAAACACAACAATGAGTGAAAAAGATGACAAAAAAATCTGATGCGTTACACTCAAATGACTTTCTTTAGCTACTCTACCTACAAATTTCTTACAAAAGATAATTCTTCTTTCAACACCATGCTAGTCGAGACAATCATTAACAGAATAGTATTATTTAGTTCCTTATGAGTAGAATGGAACTAAGAGAATGCACTAGCCGAAAGAGATAGTCAAATATTTTAAAAGCTGCGTTTGTCATTGCAAATCGTTTCTTTGCTTGGCCAGAAGTAGAGCAAAAGAAAAGCGGACTATTCCGTCTGAGAAAAGTATAAGCACCTCACAATTGAAACTAATAACAAGGAATATCTCTAAAAAGGTAAGCTCCACGAAAAAAAAGTATGTGATATAACTTCTGTATTTTAAAAAGATCCACATTTTTTGTACAGTAAGTTTTTGTCTATCTCTTACGGTTCACTAGTTATACCAAATTAAGCAAAATTCATCTAGCATAAACAGGTCTTCAGAAGTTATTTCCAGAAAATTCAAGATATACATTTTAGTGTGATAGATATGGCTTTAATATGTGGTATTTTAATCAAAATCGTTAGAGCCACTTTTAAGGACCCACTGGGGTTGGGGGGATTTTCTTGAAAATCTTCGTGTCGCATCTTTGGAAGATATCAAACTAAAATATCAAGTTTGGTATTTAACGGTGTTTTCGTTTTTGAGCTATGCTGCCCACAGACACACGCACATACACACAGATAGACAGACACACACACGGACATTTTTCTAAAAATAGTTTTTTTTTTTTTTTTTTTTGGATTCAGGGGGCCCAAACATTTTTCCGGTGAAATCTCAGTATCGAATTTTTGGGTGCATTACAATACCTTCTCTATACACTATGTACATAGTACGTATAGAGAAAGTAATATACAAAGCTCTTCTTACTTCCCCTTCCCGTAATCCTTCTTCACTACTTTCATCCTTCTGAGATCTCTCGCCGTAAGTAGAAATTTACCTATCCCCTCCACATCTTCCATAGAGCAAGTAGCGTCCAATATGCTCCTAACTCTCCATACGAAGCGGTAAATACTTTTCCCTTCATTCCTCCGTACCCCAACATCTTGCCAAGATATGTACCTACAACTCTTCCTCCTCACACATAGGACAGATTCTATATTATTTTCATCAGCACGTTTTATCTTCTGCAACTTCTTTCCAAGTTACGCGAACCCCTATATAATGAATTTGGTTCTTATTTTGGTGTGTTGCTCCAAAGCCCATTCCCAGTTCAGCCCAGACCCGAATTCTACCGAAACCTTCTTCAAGGCTTGCACGATTATTTAGTAAAAAAAAAATATCTGATGTGTTACATTCACATGGCTTTCTCTACTCTCTGCAACAAAGTATTGTTAAAAAGCTTATGCTTCTATTTACTTCATACTAATCAAGAAAAAATAGCAGTAGTAGTCTAGTTACTTGCTTCCTTGAAAGTAGAAGCGAAATAAGGGAGTACCACAGGTTAAAGTGATGATCAAAAGCTGGTTGCTATGTGACTGAAGCTCCTTTGTATGGACAGGAGTTGACTAATTCCTGTATGAGAAAAATGTGTTTTTCAAAGCTGAAACCAAAAAACAGGAATATCTCAAATGACATAAATTGTGTGTTTTATCATGATCTACATTTTTTGTGGGGTGAGTTTTTGTCTATCTCTTACGGTTTAAAAAGTATACAAAATTCAGTAAAAATCATCCAGAATAAAGAGGTCTTTAGAGACTATTCCCAGAAAATTCAAGATATGCATTTTATTTGGCAAGTAAATCTTAAATATAAGGGATTTTAATCAAAATGGTTAGAGCCATTTTTAAGAATATCAAAATTTTCAAAAATGTTTCCATGTAAAGGGCAGCTGGGGGTGGGGGATTTTTTTTTTTAAAATCTTCGTGTCGTCATCCTTGGAAGATACCAAACTTAAATAACAAGTTTGGCTTTTAACGGTCTTTTCGTTTTTGAGCAATGTTTACCACAGACACACATACACACATACACACACACACAGACAGACTGACACACATACGGACATTTTGCTAAAAATGTTTTTTTTATTCAGGGGGTCTCACAACATGCATTTCCGATAAAATTTCGATATCTAATTTTTGGGTGCATTACAATACCTACTCTATACACTATGTACATAGTATATGTAGAGAAAGTAATAATTAATGATGTGCTCCATTCACATGACTCTCTCTACCTCTCTGTAATAAATTGTTAATAAGTTTATTCTTCTATCTACTTCGTGCTAACCGAGTTAAACATTAGCAGAAACGGTCTTGTTACTTAGTTCCTTTTAGGTAGAAAGGAAATAAGGGGATACCCTTAGGCTAAGCGACAGTCAAATGTTTTAAAATGTGGTTGCTATGGGATTGAAAGCCGTTTCTTTGCGTGGCCAAGCGTTGACAAGCTCCCATATGAAAAAAGTATTTTAAAACTGAAGTAAATGACAACGAATAGCTCGAAAACGGTCATCTCCACGAAAAAAAAATGTAATTAGCATAATTTGTGTGCTTTATCGAGATCTATATTTTTTGTATTATAAGTTTTTGTCTGTATCTTACGGTTTACCAATTATGCAAAATTAAATAAGAACCATCCAGAATAAAGAGGTCTTCAGAGGCTATTTCCAGAAAATTCAAGATATACATCTTATTTGTCATATACATAACTTAAATATAAGAGATTTTAATCAAAATTGTTTGAGTCATTTTTGAGAAAAACAAAATTTTCGATTTTATGGGTAGTTTGGGGTGAAAATCTTCGTGTCACATTCTTGGAAGTTTGGTAATTAACGTCTTTTCGTTTTTGAGCTATGTTGTCCACACACACACACACACACATGGAGATATTTTTCCAAAAATTCCATTTTGGATTCAGAGGATCTCAAAACATACATTTCCGGTAAAATTTCGGTATCGAATGTTTAGGTGCATTAAATACCTTCTCTATACACTATGTACTTAGTAGGTGTAGAGAAAGTAAAAGCAACAATTTCAAAGAGAGATGTAAACAGTGGCAACAGTGAGTTTCTATTACAATTTGAAACTTGCTTGTATAGTGTATCATAAATGTGCAGTAGGTTCTTCCTCTAAGCAGAACATAACAAATTACTTTGTGAAGAAAAAGGAACTGTCAGCCACAGCGAATGAACTCACAATGTGTTACCCCAAGGCAAAACACATATTCAGTGTGTGAAAGCACACCTGAAACATGGAAGGCATGAAGAGAAATGATAGAAAGTAAATCGTGGTAGATAAGAAACGAACCTAGTGCTCTCCAGGGGACCTCGGGGCAACCACGAAAAACCCATAGTCAGAGTGGGCGTTGCCGGGTATTGAACCCGTGACGTCTAGAATGCAAGTCTTAAACATTACTGCGGCGCTACCTTTCTTGATGAGATTACCACGCAGACTCAGATTTAAGAGCGCCAGACAGAAATCAAACCCGAGATTTCTCTGAGCTTGCACGCAAAAGTTCCTGACCTTCTTAACGAGATTTTTTCTAAACATGTTCAAAATGAGTCTTCTGCGGTATATAGAAGATTAACAAACGTATTTACCTCATCTGCTTATCTTGAAAGGATTATACGAATCTTTATACGAGAAATTTCACTTGTAAAGTTGGTGAAGTTTACTTGAAAACGAACACCAGTTGGACGCTTATGAAAAGGTGCGAACATCTTTTGGTAGCCCGGCGTGGAAGTGTGAGACAAATCACGGATGTGATGACACTTGAGTGGCTGTCTGTAGTGGCCCACAAGGGTTTTGATCTCGTCGGTTTGATCAGTTGATGGAAGAGCTTGGAAATTTTGAAGGTAATCGAAGACAATATTAGACCTTTCCAGCCCGATGGTGCCATATGACATCATGTATATTTCTTGTTCGAACTACCTAGGTAAAAATGTGTACTTGGAAGGTTAACGTTCAATAATTCTCTACCTTTATTGGTATATATTTTGGCCCTTTCTTTACATTTATTAGTATTAACCATAGCTTAAAATAAATCGAAAATAAAACCTTTAAATGATACATTTTTTCTAACAAATACAGAACTATATTCCAATAAATTGCTATCGTGATCTAGTCGACGCTTAGGTGTGCCAATCAGCGTTTATTTTACTTGGGACCATCCCTTACTTTATCCACTTAGTAGCACTGCAGCTAAGATTCCAACCTAGGTTAGCTTCACATTGAAATCCTGATCAGTGATGCTCAGTGGTTTAGTAGTTAAGAACATTGAATTACCAATAAGAGATAGGTATGGCCCAATTTTTAGGTCACAAGTATTCATACTCTGCCTTCAGTTTTCAAAAAGGAATTTCAGTTGAAAATAAATCGGGCTGGAAAGGGTTAAAGGCGTAAAGCTGTGGATTCGTATGTGTGTCGATAATCAGACGAACTATGTTTTGTTTTTGTAAATGTGAAGCTTTGAGTAACGCCCTTTGTTCCTAATTTACAGAAATAAACAACAAAGCACTATTCCAATATAGTCGTATACCTTTTGAAAGTAGAAATCAATTTATTTTATTGGAAGAGCGCTTCTGTTCAACTGTTTGTTAAGAACGCTTCATATATTTAATATAATAGAAGCATATACATGGGAAGGGTAATAAACATAAAAAAAAATCGTTTGAGGGGGTTCGTGCAATATATTACATTCATAATTACAGATGCCAATAACAAATGGTTTCTAAGTGATACAAAAGAGGTTGACAGTATTCTTTGCTACAATGTGTATATATCGTTATGTTCTGTATGAGTTTTTTCCAGCGTTACCAGAGTCATTCGTTGTTAAAGCTAGGTTACTGATAACCCCGTTCCGAAAGGTCAAAATAATTCCCATAACTCCAGTTTCCAAATTTGAAAATTTTGGGTTTTAAATTTTATTTATATAGGCATTATAAAAATTAAATTTAACCATAATAAGCATTTATGCCTATGTAGTACCTGCTTGTTTTACACATTTGAACAACAATAGTGTCAACAATGAAATGATTGATATAGGCTAGTATTTGTCTAAAATTATGGAATTATTGGCACAATAAGCTTAATTAAATCAAAATAATGTTACTTTAGACTTTAGACCTTACCTAATAAAATAACACTTTTCAAAAAAATAACTTGGTCTGCCTGAATAAATCAATTAATCTTTCTAAAACTGAATACATAAAATTATTAAATTGTATGACCACCAATCATTACTGTAGTAAACAGACAATTGAAAGCATTAAGAATAAAAGAAAATTTATCCAAGATAATCTAAGTTCCCTTGATATATAAATAAATTATTTGTCCAACTTAAAACCATAATTAAACTGAGATTTTCTTTCATGGCAAATATCAATGGCTTTATTAACCTTAATCCGTCGCGTACTTTCATTTTCTATTAGGTGTTATTAATTTTAGTTCTTATATGGTAGTTTTAAACAGTTTTAATTTATAAAATGGCTTTCAGATTTGCCCACTATGGGTTATATCGTAAGTTTCTAAATAGAAGGCATCCGACGACGAAACCCCCGGGGCTACCTAGTCGCAACATGTCGCCTAGTTCCTCAATCATGAACACATGAAGATGAAAACAAATTATGGTAGAGAAAGTCGTGGAAAATGAAACCACGAAAACCCTATATCAGAGTAAAAATGTATTTCCTTGTGTGTGTGTGTGTGTGTGTGTGTGTGTGTGTGTGTGTGTGTGTGTGTGTGTGTGTTTTGTATGTTATTGTTTGTCAATTAATAACCAATCGCCCATTAATAAGATTTCAGGGACTGCCCTGAATTCTCACCCAGAGGTCCGGGTTCGTTTCCCGGCTGGAGCGGGGAATTTTTCCTTAACCAGAAGTATTTCCTATCTGGAAGTATGTATGCGAAAGTGAATGTGTGTGTGTGTGTGTGTGTGTGTGTGTGTGTGTGTGTGTGTGTGTGTTTGAGGGAAATAAAACGATTTAAACCCAACGTACCCAACCTACAGAGACCGAAATGTTTCTAATGAAAAGCCCCCAATATGACCTTAGATGTTACATGGGGCTGTATAAATGAAACAATAAAAAAATCAGGATTGCCGCTGGGCATAGCAATGAGCTCACGTGCCAGGTCATCTATGGGACAAGGCGCAGCTAATAGAGTTTTAAATACGGCATGTGTTACATTCACATGACGTTCTCTACATGTTCTAAGAAAACTTATCTTGGAAAAAAAATAGTCTTCTATCTATTTACTGCTAATCAAGATAAACATTATGGTTTTATTACAATTTTCTTGTAGGTAGAAGGGAAACGAGGGAATACACTAGGCAATAGTGATAGTCATATATTTTAAGAGTAGCTGCTATGAGATGGTATAGAAATAATGCTCTCCTTCAATAACCAGGATTAAAAAAATATGACGACTTCTCATTTGAGAATATAAGTATTGAGAAATTTAAAACAAACAAGGAATATTACGGAAATATTAACTCCACAAAACAGGTGTTTAACATAGTCTTCAATTTTAGTGAAGTAAGATTTTGTCTATCTCTGTGGTTTACCATTTATGCAAAAATCATCCAGAATGAAGAGGCCTTCAGAAAATGAGATACCTTTATTTGTGATGTAAATATCTTTAATATGCGGTGTTTTAATTAAGGTTCAACGTGGTACCGCCTGCGATGCCATTAGTAGTTAAAGCGGGCGTTAAACACTACCAAAAAAAAAAGGTTCAACGTGGACTATCGATTACATAACACATTCGAAATATTTTAAAAATTAAATATTAAATAACTATTCCGACAATAGCCTCTTCTGTTCTATAAATTACAAAGTAATAAATTCCTAATTAAGTTAACACAAAATTTCTCTTTAAAAGTAAAAAATTATCCATCTCAACCTAATAAAATTCGTTAGAGACATTTTTGAGGAAATAAAAAGCTTCAAAATCACCATGTAAAGGGCAGTTTGGGGTGTGGTATCCCGTAAATTTTCGTGGTGCTTAAGATACTGAACTTAAATTCCAAGATTGGTATTTAAGGGACTTTCGGTTATGCTGCTCTTACACATACATAAGCTTACGCGCTTACCTTTTCTAAATATGCTTTTTATCTCGGTATCGAATCTTTGGGTGGAATACAATACCTTCTCTACCTATTATATAAATTAAATGTGGTAGAGAAATGTTCTATGTCCATGGCCAGGAGTAAAGCAAAAAAGAAATGAAGTAGATGAGAGCTTCCGGGAAAAGTTTTTGAGAAAAGTTTTAAGTATTTTAACATTGAAACTAATAACAGAGAGTATCTCTGAAGTGGTTATTTCTTAAAAAAAATTAAAAAAGAACCATATGACAAATTATGTGTTTTAATGAGATATATATTTATTGTATTTCTGTCAATCTCTTAGAGTTTTACGGGTTATGCAAAAGTCATTCAGAATAAGAGAACTTCAGAAACTATTCCCAAGAAGTTCTGAACGTACATTTTATTTGCCACGTAAACATCTGTAATATACGGCATTTTAAGCCAAATCATTAGAGCTGTTTTTAGAAAATTGACATCGAAAAATGTTCCATGTAAAGAGTAGTTTGGGGTGAGGAATATTTCTGAAAAGATTTGTGTCGCATCCTTGGAACATACTAATCTTAAATACCAACCCCCCCCCCACACACACACACACACACACACACACACTGAGATTTTCTAAATATACTTTTTGATTCAGGGGTCTTCAAAACATTCATTTCAGGAGAAATCTTGGTATCGAATAGTTGGGTGGCGTACAGTACTCGTCAACCTACATTATACATACATGCTGGAAAAAGTAAAAACCTTTTTGAACTTTCAAAAGATGTAGTTCCGGGGAAATCTCAGTATCGAATTTTTGGATGAAATTCAATACCTTTTCTGCCTACTAGTGTAATGGTTCCCATACTAACTTATATACCCAAGGTCGTGGGTTCAAGCCCGGCAGAGGACGATGGGTCTTTTCGGGCGTAAAAATCCCTAACATGGTTTCCTTCGGAAGGAAAGTAAGGCCGTTCGTCCCTTGTCGTAGATTTACGATACGTAAAAGGATCTCAAGCCTGATAAAGAGACCTCTGAGGAAAATTAAGGGGTATATCACGCCCAGTATAGAAAGGGACGCTGAGAACCACAGAGGTTAAAGAGCTTCCATAAATAAAACTCCATTTCTACCTACTAGCGACATTCTAACAGGTTCTAGTTCAGTTTTAGATTTGACTCTGCCATTGGTCGATTGACCAACATGGCTGCCCATGCACAAGCAGACTGAACGAACGGAAGACACTGCATTTCGCATTGGAAAGAACACATTTTCAGAAAGTCCATTTTTACTTTGTCTATACGAACTATGTACATAGTGTATAGAGAATATATTGCACTCCACCAAAAAATTCGATACCGAGATTTCACCGGAAATATATGTTTTAGGGTCTCCTGTATCCAAAAAAAAAAATATTTTTAGAAAAACGTCCGTGTGCCTGTGAACACGATAACTCAAAAACGAAAAGTCGTTAAAATACCAAACTTGGTATGTAAGTTTAGTGTCTTCCAGGGATACGACACGAAGATTTTGAGAAAAATCCCCCCACCCCAAACTACCCTTTACATGGAATTTTTTTCGAAAATTTTGATTTTCTAAAAAATGGCTCTAACGATTTTGATTAAAATGTCATATATTAATGATATTTACCCGACAAGTAAAATGTATATTTTGAATTTTCTGGGAATAGCCTCTGAAGACTACTTTATTCTGAATGAATTTTGCATAACTACTAAGCCGTAAGAGATGGACAAAAACTTAACACACAAAAAATGAAGAGCAAATTAAAACACCCAATTTATGTTATATATATATATATATATATATATATATATATATATATATATATATATATATATTTTTCGTGGAGTTGATCGTTTTTGAGATATTCCTTTTTCTTGGTTTCAGCTTTGAAAAACTTATATTTTCTCATACAGGAATTTGTCAACTTCTGCCCATACAAAGGAAAATCAGTCCCATAGCAACCAGCTTTTGGCTTTCACTTTAACCTATGGTACTTAGCATGAAATAAATAAAAGATAAGCTTATTAACAATAATTTGTTACAGAGATATGGAGAAAGTCATGAGAATGGAACACATCAGATTTTTATCCCTTATTTCGATCCAGTTCATTTACATACACCTAACCTATCGTAGCCTAACCTCGACGAAATCTCGAAACCTGCCGTTCACCTCACACGTAGCCATATTGTCTCTGCAACCAATAAGAAAGGCTCAGTAAAGAGCCTTAGTCTAAAACTGAACTAGAGTCTGCAATCTCGCTACCTGCTAGGAGCCAGCGTTGCCAGATTGGGCGAAAAGTCGCCGTTTGGGCTACTAAAAGATTTAAAAGTATTTCTTGAAAAGTATGTTGTACATTGTTTTAAAATTAAGTAATGAGTAGAGAGATATATTCGTTAAGTTACTACTGCTATGAAAAAGGTGTGAAATACCTGCATACACGGAAGGGAAAATAGCTGCTGTACTATTTTCCTCGTTTACGTCACTATTAATGCAGTCGCACCGAGTTCAAGAGAACTCTTAGAATCAAATGCATCAGTTGAACGTAAATATATCTTAATAGTATATGTTGGGTAAATAAGATATTAGTAATAGGTAAGTGGGAAAAATATTAACAAGAGTTTCCTTCCTGCTTTGCGAAGGGTTCGGGGTTCTATGCCCACCCGGGGGTGGGAAATTTTCTGTAGCCGATGTGATTCCCTATCCTCCCCAAAGTCTGGAAATATTGATTCTAATGAATAAAACCCAAAGAGAATTAGAAACCAACTGTAATGCTACACGAGTTAACACCATTGCCGATAAGCAATTCGTTCCAAAGAGAAGTCCTGAAGATATGACTTCGCAGTTGTAAAGTTGAAATTATTAAATAAATGCCTTTGGTGGATTTTTGAGATATAACTTTTTGGTTTTTTGTTGTAAAGTTTGCAACTAACAGCCCAGTGGTCTAACCGTTAGAAACATGATGTAAAAACACAAACAAAATTCTAAACAAAATCTTAGACACATTTTTCAACCCTTCCCCTAAGATAATTAGAATGTTAAATTGGGCGATTTCAATATGAATTTTGCGATTTTTACTTTCTCTATATGTGCTATGTACATAGTATATAGAGAAGGTAGATATTGTAATGCACCTAAAAATTCGATACCGAGATTTCACCGGAAATACATGTTTCCTGAATCCAAAAAAACACATTTTTAGAAAAAAATTCCGTGTGTGTGTGTGTGTGTGTGTGTGTGTGTGTGTGTGTGTCTGTCTATGTGTATATTTGTGTGGCAGCATAGCTCAAAAACGAAAAGTCCGTTAAAAACTAAACTTGGTATTTAGGTTTGATATCTCCCAAGGATGCGACACAAAGATTTTCAAGAAAAGCCCCCACTCCCAACTACCCTTTACATGAAACTTTTTTCCAAAATTTTGATTTTCTAAAAAATGTCTAACGATTTTGATTAAAATATCGTATATTAAAGATATTTACCTGACAAATAAAGTGTATATCTTGAATTTTCTGGGTATAGCTTCTGAAGACTACTTTATTCTGGATGAATTTTGCATAACTACTAAACCGTTAGAGATGGACAAACATTTAACACACAACAAATGTAGAGCACATTAAAACACACAAGTTATGTTATGTACATTTTTTCGTGGAGTTGACCATTTTTTAGATATTCCTTGCTTTTGGTTTCAGCTTTGAAAAACATACTTTTCTCATACAGGAACTTGCCAACTCGTGTCCATACAAACAAACGAACTTCAGTCACATAGCAACCAGCTTTTGGCTTTTACTTTAACCTATGGTACTCACTTATTTCGCATGAAATAAATAAAAGAATAAGCTTATTAACAATAATTTGTTACAGAGATATAGAGAAAGTCTCATGTGAATGAAATAAACATCAGATTTTTAAAACAATTCTGGCGATATTTTGTGAAATGAATCTGGTAACCCTGCTAGGAACGTTTGGCAATCCTTGGAACTGTGCCGGTCTCTGTACGCCAATTTGTGTACAGCCCTGGAAACATTGCATTACAGCAAACTGATAAGATTGTGTTCCCTCCTGAAGCTTGCATTGTCTAGGCTGCGGCAGTGTTAATCACACTTTCAGTTGGAGAGCAGTGTTGTGTGTCAGTGAAATAGTGCGGTTGTGACTACAGTTGTCAACTTGCAATGTGATAGTTGCTGCTCATTGTGTTCTACATTCACTCGCCTAGTTGTGGTTTGTTTTCTCTCAAGTAGTTCCAGAGAGTATTCCAAATAACTTGATTCATCAAAAATGACTAAACTAGCGTATTAACTCTATGCTTGAGAGAATTTTAAATATTAATTTGGTTTATTATTACTTTCTCTACATGTACTATGTATATAGTGTATAGAGAGGGTATTGTAATACACCCAAAAATTCGATACCTGGATTTCACCGGAAATACATGTTTTTGGTCCCCCTGAATCCAAAAAAAAAAGCATTTTTGGGAAAAGGTCCGTGTGTATGTGTCTGTGGACAGTATAGCTCTAAAACGAAAAGACCGTTAAATACCACACTTGGTATTTAAGTTCGGTATCTTCCAAGGATGCGACACGAAGATTTTCAAGAAAATCCTCCCCACCCCCAACTACCCTTTACATGGAAAATTGTTTGAACATTTTGATTTTCTCAAAAATTGCTCTAGCGATTTTGATTAATATATCGTATATATTTTCTGGAAATAGCCTCTGAAGACTACTTTATTCTGGATGAATTTTATATAATTTTGCATAACTGCTAAACCGTAAGAGATGGACAAACGCTTACCACACAAACATGTAGAGCACATTAAAACACACAATTTATGATACCTACATTTTCTTCGTGGAGTTGATCGTTTTTAAGATATTTCTTGTTTTTAGTTTCAGCTTTGAAAAACTTATTCTTTTCTCATAGAGGAATTTGTCAACTCCTGTCCATACAAACAAAGGAACTTCAGTCACATAGCAACCAGCTTTTGGCTTTCACTTTAACCTATGGCACTCCCTTATTTCGCTTCTACTTACAAGGAAGCGAGACATGCGACTATTTCTGCTAATGTTTTCTGGATTAGCATAAAGTAAATAGAAGCATAAGCTTTTTAACAATAAATTGTTGCAGAGATACAGAGAAAGTCATGAGAATGGAACATATCAGATTTTTTTTGATTTTTTTATTGTTTCATTTGAAGCCTTTAGCTTCAATGATCATATTGGGGGTTTTTACTTGTAAAATAAATCTCTGTAGGGATAACGAAGAACTCTGTATAAAAAGCATTCCTCGCCCCACCCTAGAATCGAACCCGGGACCTCCGGGCGAGAAGTCAGCTCGCTGACCACTTGATCATGAAGGCAGTCTGTGGTTTAATTTCATTTGATTCATTGCCCTATTACACCCATTTTATCATTAATTTGTCACCTTCCGTTGGTGTGGTGGTTACCGCGCTTGCCGTAATACCCTAAATTGTGGGTTCAAACCAGCGGAAAGTGACGCATTTTTACTTTCTCTAGCATATATGCGCACATAGTGTACATAGTATCCTAGCAAAAAATGTTATGTCGATATTTCACCGGAAATATATGTTTTGAGGGCCCCTGAGCCCAAGAAAGCATTTTGAGAAAAAGTTCCGTGGTATTTATGCTTAGTACTTTCTAAGGATGCGACACGAAAGTTTTTAAGAAAATCTCCCCATTACAAACTACCCTTTACTTTCGTTTTATCTCTCTTGCTTAACAGATGATCATTCAAAGCGAACCGAACCTCAATTGTTTCACATAGAGAACAACTTTTTGTGTAATTTTATTTAACTGGCAAACTTAACAGATAAAAACCCTACTACGCAGAAAAAATATATTCAGCTAAAACACAAATGTATTTCAAATATTTTTTGCAGCTTCGGTTTTTCCGAGATGTCTGTTGGTTGGTTTAAATTTGCAATACGCTGTAGTTTTTGCTTTACTTACCACACATTGTAGGTAGAGAAGGTATTGCATTCCACCTACACATACGTTAATAGATTTCACCGTGAATGCATTTGTCAGGCCTTTTAATACAAAATAAACATTTTTAGAAAAGGTCCATATATTTCTGTATGTGAACAGCATAAACATTTTTATTATAACAGCATATATTAAAATATTTACACAACAAAAATAATTATCTCTTTAGTTTCTGGGCATAGCCTAAAAATCCTCTTCACACTGAAGGAATTTTGTACAATTTGTTATACTGATGTGATAAACATTAAGTGTATACGAGAACGTATTTCAAAATTGCAGGCATATTTAAAATACAGTTTAATTCAAGTAACCTTTAAGTTCTATCGATATTCTGTTGTTTCTTGCAATCCATGGAGATATGATGGAATTTCTAGACCAGCATGTAGCGTCACGGTTTTTAAACATCTAAGTATCGACTGTACCTTCAACGAAGTGTGTAATGAAGCTATTTCAGTAAAGGTTCATCTTGATCACATTAAGTAGATAGAAAAATAAGCCTTCGTTAGATTTTTTTGTAGAAGTTATATAAATATAAATGATAGTAAACGTAACTCCACAGCACGACAGCCCCCAAGCGACTTTAGGCTACCGCCCGGCCACTGCATCCTTCATCTCGGCCTGAAGGCATCATGAATGGTTTGCAGTGCTGGAGAGTAAGACGTGATCAACGCCTTGAGTCTCTCCCGGCCGGTTAATGCGGTCTTCTCGATCTGGAGCCGCTACTTCTCAATCAAGTATCTCCTCAATAGGCCCCGCAAGGACCTCTCGCTGCTGAGTGTACCCCGGACCAGGTCTCCCAGCGGGGGAAAATTCCCCACGCCGGTCTCCGGCTTGGCAAGCAGCCGCGCTACCACCGCGCTAAGAAGACAACCATAAATGATAGCAAGCAGAGAAACTCATATGGATTTAATATATTGATAACTTCTTCAACATAACTTGGAAGTAGCAAAGAAACAAAACTAATCGCATTATTTTTAAAAAATATTTATGCAAATGTGAGAAAGCACGCTGCGTTGTACCCTGAACAATTTTAGTGTGAATTTCATTACTTATTTTAGCAAAAATCTAAATTTACTTGCCTACAATTTAAACACAATAAAATTGAGTGAAAAGTAATATGGAAACCTTCATGATTCAAAACCCTCATCGTGCTTTAATGAACGGTAACATTTTCATATACAGTAGTATATTTCAGTGTGATGCATTTTTATATGGATGTGTGATGCATTTTATTACTCGCATTTAATCCCATTCACCTTACCCATGCTAATCGAGATAAACATTAGCGGAGTTGGTTTTAATACTTGCTTCCTTGTAGAAGAAATGGAATGCATTAAGTTAGTTCTTTTGAAAGCAGGTCGCCATGTGAAACAATTGAGGTTCGGTGCGCTTTGCGTGACCCGTTTGAGAAAAGTTGAGTAGTTTAAAACTGAAACTAATCACAAGGAATACCTCGAAAATGGTCAACTCTACAAGAAAAATGTATATGGAAAAATATGTGTTTTAAGATATATACATTTTTGTGTATTAAGTTTATGTCTATCTCTTACGGTTTATCTCTTATGTAAAATTCTGCAAAACTCATCCAGAATAAAACGTCTTCAGAGGCTATGCCCAGAAAATTCAAAATATACATTTTATTTGTGTTGTACATATCTTTAATATGCAGTATTTTATTCAAAATTGTTACAGCCATTTTTTGAGGAAAGCACAATATTTAAAAATGTTTCCACATTAAGAATATTTTTTGGTGAAGGGATTTGATTGAACATCTTCGTGTCGCTCCAAGTTTTACATTCATGATCTTTTCGTTTTTGAGTTATACTGTCCACAGACACACACACGAGCGCGGACCTTTTTCTAAAAAAAATTGTTTCGACTCAGAGGACCTCAAAACATATTTCCGGTGAAATAGTCACATCGAATATTTCGTTGGAATACAATACTTTCTCTAGCTACTGTGTATATGTATACCGTACATGCTAGAGAAAGTAAAAATGAAGAATCCATGAAATAGTGGCAAAACCCTCACTCTTTTAACTGTCCATATCAAAAGCTTTGAATTCAACACAAAAAAGCTATACCCACCAAAGGAAATATTATCTTCATTCTTGAAATTTAAGAATTAGTGTAATAATTTCCACATCCTTTCCTCTCTTTTAAAAAAGACTACTCAAACCGCAGCTCTGTTCGCGGTATTACATTATATGCAGGAATTTATCTCTCTGTAATTTTCTCAATCACTTTCTACCTCTTCCTCTGCGCATCTCCAACTCTCTCTTTCACATCATTACATTTAACTCTCCGTTTTCGCTCTCTCCTACTCCCATCCATCTCCCTATTCCTTGCTACACCTTTATTTCACTTTGGATTTAAAACCAAGTTTCACTGATGCTAATAAAAGTTAAATAAATAAAAATGTGTCGTGTTCCATTCACGTGACTTTCTCTAGCTTTTCTGCAACAGCATATTCTTATAAAAGCGGATCCTTCACTCCACTCTGTGCTAATCAAGATAGGAGATAGCAAAAATGGTTGTATTACTCACTCCTTAAAAGTAGAAGCGAATACACTACGCTAAAGCGATAGACAAATGATTTTAAAGCTGTTGCTATGTAAATGAAATTCGTTTCTTTGTATGACCAGGAGTTGACAAATTCCCGAGTGAGGAAAGTTTTAAGTAATGTAAAGCTGAAACCAATAACATGGAATATCTCGGAAATGGTCAACTCTATGAAAAAAGTATGACATAATTTGTGTGATTTAACGAAATCTACAATTTTGTGTAACAAGTTTTACTCTATCTCTTACAGTTCAACAGTTATGTAAAAGTCGTTTATAATGTACAGGTCTTCAGAAGCTTTCCCCAAAAATTCGAGATCTACATTTTAATTGTCATAAATATATTTAATGTACGGCATTTTAATCAAAATCGTTTGAGCCATGGTTGAGATAATCCACACTGTCGAAACTTTTTTCATGTAAAAGGTTCCAAAACTTAAATTCCAAGTTTGATATTTTTACCGACTTTTCGTTTTTGAATGACCGTGTTCACACATACACGAACACACACACACACACACACTCACACACATACACACGGACCATTTCTAAAAATGTGATGTGTTCCAGTCACATTACCTTCTCTACATCGCTGTAACAAATTATTGTTAAACAGCTTATTCTTCTATCTGCTTTATGATAATGGATATAAACATTAGCCGAAATTGTCTTAATTACTTGCTTCCTTGTAAGCAGAAGGTCAAATAAGAAACACACTAGGCTAAAACGATAGTCAAATCTTTTAAAAGCTGATTGCCATGAGGAGGCAATCCATTTCTTTGCATTGCCAGGAGTTTACAAATATCTGTATGAAAAATTTAAGTATTTTAAATCTGAAACAAATAACAAGCAATATCTTAAAAGTGGACAACTCCACAAAAAAGTGTATATTGTGTGTTAGCTAGATCTACATTTTTCTGTGTAGTAAGCTTTGTGTATCTCTTACGGGTTAACAGTTGCACAATATTCATCAAAATTCATCCAGAATAAAGAAGGCTTTTAGAGGCTATTCAAGCTATGCATTTTATTTGCCATATAAATATCTTTAATTTACGGTATATTAATCAAAATCATTAGAGCTATTTTTGAGAAAATAAACATTTTCAAAACTTTTTCGACGTAAAGGGTAGGTTGAGGAGGCAGGATTTTCCTCAAACTCTTCGTGTCGCATCCAGGAAGACATTAAGCTTAAATTCAAGTTTCATATTTTACCAACTTGTCGTTTTTGAGTTATCGTGATCACAGATACATACACACACATATCGCCTGTGGTGCCATGGTAGTAAAAGCGTTAAACACTATAAGAAAAAACAAACACACAGACCTTTTCTAAAAATTATATATATATTTTTTTTTTTTTTTTTGATACAGCGTATCCTAAAACGTCTATTTCCGCTGAAATCTCGGTTTTGAATTTTCGGGTGGAATGCAGTACCTGCTATATGCCATAATTTAATTCCTAATAATATAAAAACAGCGATTGTGTGTTTCTTGTCCAGGTTTTTCTCGAAATCGTATTCATGAGATTGCTCTCCTTAATTATTTTGGTCACATCTGTTGGCTGGCTCCAAAGACCCTTAGGATGGGTTGCGGTGTAGCTTTCTTTGTATTGCACTTTGAACATATTTACAAAAGACTTTTCTCTCTTACTATCTTAAGCGGTCTTTAGATATCCCGTTTTAAGCCGTTATAGCTATTTGTTCTTTTTGCTTCAGTTTCTAGGAACCTTTGCCTTATACCAGCTCTGCTGTGCATAATGTATAGAGAAGGTATTGCGGGCCGCGCCGTGGCCGAGTGATTAGACCACTCGACTCTCACCTAGACGGTCGGGGCTCGATCCCAAGCGACCACATGTGAGATTTGTGGTGGACAAAGCGGCGCTGGGGCGAGTTTTCTCCGGGTACTCCGGTTTCCCCCGCCATCGCATTCCACCGGTGCTCCATCATTCATGTATCATCAGTGTCACCGCCTGCGGTGCCATAAGTAGTTAAAGCGGGCGTTAAACACTACAGAAAAGAAGGTATTGCACTCCATCCAAAAATTCGATACCGAGATTTCACCGGAAATATATGTTTTATCCAAAAAAAATCATTTTCAGAAAAAGATCCGTGTGTGTGTGTGTGTGTGTGTGTGTGTGTGTGTGTGTGTGTGTGTGTGAACACGATAACCCAAAAACGAAAAGTCGGTAAAATACCAAACTATGCATTTAAGTTTAGTACCTTCCAGGGATGCTACGCGAAGATTTTGAGAACCCCCACCCCGAACTACCCTTTACATGGACATTTTTTCGAAAATTTTGATTTTCTCAAGAATAGCTCTAACGATGTTGATTAAAATATCGTATGTTAAAGATATTTACCTGACAAATAAAATGTATAGTTTGAATTTTCTGGGAACAGCCTCTGAAGACCATTCTGGATCAATTTTACGGAATTTTACATAACTGCTAAACCGTAAGAGATGGACAAAAACTTAGCACATAAAAATGTAGAGCACGTTAAAACACACAATTTATGATATATACCTTCCTTTCGTGGAGATGATCGTTTTTGAGATATTCCTTGTTTTGATTTCAGCTTTGAAAAACATACTTTTCTCATACAGGAATTTGTCAACTCTGCCCATACAAACAAAGCAACTTCAGTCACATAGAAACCAGCCTTTAACTATCACTTTAACTTATGGTACTCTCTTATTTCTCTTTTACTGGCAAGGAAGCAAGTATAAGACTTTCTGCTAATTTTTTCTCGATTATCATGAAGTAAATAGAAGCATAAGCTTTTTAACAATGATTAGTTGCAGAGATGTAGAGAAAGTCATGTGAATGGAACACATCAGAGATTTACTCTCTCTACACGTACTATGTACATTGTGTATAGAGAAGGCATTGCACTCCACCAAAAATTCGATACCGACACTCCACCGGAAATATGTTTTAGGGTCCCCTGTATCCAAAAAAGGTTTTCATAAAAGGTCAGTGTGTCCTTGTGTCTGTGAACAGCTAACTCAAAAACGAGAAGTCGGTAAGATACCAAACTTGGCATTTAAGTTGAGTATCTTCCAGGAATGCGATATGAAGATTGAGAAAAATCCTCCCTCACCAAACTACTCTTTACATTGAACTTTTTTTGAAAATTTTGTTTTCTTAAAAATGGTTCTAACGATTTTGATTAAAATCTGTTATATTTAAGTTATTTACTTGCCAAATAAAATGTATATCTTGAATTTTCTGGGAAATGCCTCTGAAGACTTCTTTATTCTAGATGAATATTACGGAATTTCGCATAACTGTTAAACCGGAAGAGATGGACAAAAACTGACCACACAAAAAAGTAGAGCATGTTAAAACACATAATTCATGTTATATAAATTTTTTCGTGGAGTTGGTCGTTTTTGGGAAATTCCTTGTTTTCAGTTTCAGCTTTAAAAAACATGCTTTTCTCATACAGGAATTTGTCAACTATCCATAGATACAAAGGAACTTCAGGCACATAGCAACCGGCTTCTGACTATCACTTTAACCTATGGTACTCCCTTATCGCATCAGCTTACAAGGAAGCAAGTAATAATATTATTAGCTGTTTGTATCTCGTTTAGCATGAAGTAAATAGAAGCATAAGCTTTTTAACAATAATTTGTTGGGAACAAGTTATTGTTAAAAGGCCTATGCTTCTATTTACTTCATGGTAATCTAGAAAAAGTTAGCAGGAATAATCTTATTACTTGCTTCCTTGTAAGTAGAAGCGAAATAAGGGAGTAAAATAGGTTAAAGTGACAGTAAAAATCTGATTGTTTTATGACTGAGGTTCCTTTGTTTGTAGGGACAAGAGTTCACAATTTCCTTTATGAGAAAAGTATGGTTTTTAAAGCTGAAACCAAAACAAGGAATATCTCAAAAACGATGAACGATCAAAAAATGTATGTAACATAAATTGCGTGTTTTAACGTATTTTTGTGTGGCAAATTTTTGACCATCTCTTACGGTTTAGCAGTTATGCAAAATTCCGTAAAATTGATCCACAATAAAGTAGTCTTCAGAGGCTATTCCCAGAAAATTCAAGATATAAATTTTATTTGTCAGGTAAATATCTTTAAATGTACGATATTATAATCAAAACCGTTAGAGCCATTTTTTAGAAAATCAAAATTTTCGAAGAAAATTCCTTGTAAAGGGTAGTTTGGGGTGGAGGAATTTTTCTCAAAATCTTCGTGTCGCATCCCTGGTAGATACTAAAGTTGAATACCAAGTTTGGTATTTTACCGAATTTTCGATTTTGAGTTATCATGTCCACGGACACACAGACACAAACACACACACACAAGGACCTTTTTTTAATTTTTTTTTTATACAGGGGACCCTAAAAACATATATTTCCGGTTAAATCTCGGTATCGAATTTTTGGGTGGCGTGCAATACCTTCTGTATGCACTATGTACATAGTAAGCGTAGAGAAAGTAAAACTATAGAACTAAAGTTAAAAATCTGATGTTTTCCATTCACATGATTTCTCTATATCTCTGTAACAAAATTTTATTTAAAAGCTTCTTCTATCTACTTTATGTTAATCGAAATAAACATTAACAGAAATGTTCTCTTGTAACATGAAAGGTAATAAAAGGATACACTAGGCTAGAACGATAGCTAAAATCTTTTAAAAGCTGGTTGATATGTGGAGGAAATGCGTTTCTTTGCATTCCTCAAAGAAAATGCATAAGGCATAAATGTTATGTTTTAATGAAATCTACATATTTTCATATTTTGTATAGTAAGTTTTTGTCTATCATTTACAGTTTACTAGTTTTGCAAAATCCAGCAAAATTCATCCAGAATAAAGAGATTTTCAGCGGCTATTACCAGAAAATTCATGATATATACTTTATTTGTCGTGTAAATATCTTTAAGATACGGTATTTTAATCAAAATCGTTACAGCCATTTTTGGGAAAATCAAAATTTTCAAAAGTTTTTCTATGTAAAGGGTGGTTTTGGGTGGGGGGATCTTCCTCAAAATCTTCGTGTCGCATTCTTGGAAGACACTAAACTTATATACCAAGTTTGAAATTATACCGACTTTTCGTTTTTGAGTTATCGTGTTCACAGACACACGGACACATACGACCTTTTTTTAAAAATGTTTCTGTGTTATACAGGGGACCCTAAAACACCTATTTTCGGTGAATGTTGGTATCGAATTTTTGGGTGGAATGCAATACCTTCTATGTGCACTATGCACATAGTACGTGTAGGGAAAGTAAAAACGTGAATAAAATATGTGTTTATAGTGCAGCATATTTCTAAATGTTCACTTTTTGCCATGTAGATCAAGAATATAAATGTCATTAATCTCTTTACATGAAGCACTTATTTACTTATTTCCTGGGGTAAGGTAATCCTTTAGAATTACTAAACGTCACAATGAATGAATTTTGATGGAATCGCAGGGTAAATAAGCCCTGAGCGCCTAAGGGATTTAGTTAAATTTAAACCAGAAATCCCTGGATTTACAGTCAGACAGGCTGCTCACCAGCCTACGGAGGCGGTGGTTAATTAACGATCATAAAGGTAAAGTGCATAATGAAGCTAGAGCCCATAAAACTAAATGCAGTATCCCTAAACAAGCTTGTCTCCACGTTACATAAACACAGCAATATGGTAAATTTATAGCGTTTTGTCACTTGACTTAACGTTCAAAATCTAAGCGCGGAAATATTCGTCCGAAGTAATGTTTCATACTATTGCATAAGTAAATAAACATAATGTATGTTTTCATGTATTCACTTGAAGGTTATGTACTGCGACTATGTATTCAAGTCACTTGTATTATTATTTATCACACTTAATAGACATTTGTAAAATACAATTTGTATGCGTTGCATACTCACCGCTCTATAAATTATTCTTACCAGAGCTCATTATTTGATCTAAGTCTTGTTAATGCAGATAAACTTTTATTATACATTTACACATTATTTACACAAAGCTGTCAATTGCTAGGGTCATATCCGCACCATCGGGGGGCCGGAATGTCGACCTGCAGGAGTACTTTTACATGCTTTTAACTGTACTGATATGAGACCGTCGCTTTTAGACACACTTAAAACCGTTGGTCTGGGCCGGGTTTGGACCAGCGATCAGAATGCTAGAACCTAACCAATATACTTTATATTATCATCATCTTCTATCTTGAAATCACAATGAAATGATTAAAATCCTTTATTAACTTATAGTACTTAGTTAAACCTTTATAAGTAAGATAATAACTCCATGGCACGACAGCTCACGGGGAACCTTGGCCTACCGCCCGGCCGCTGCGTCCCCCATCTCGGTCCACTACAGACGTCATAGATGGGGTGCAGTATTGGAGGGTGAGACGTGGTCAGCGCCTCGAGCCCCTCCCGGCCGGTTAATGCGGTCCTCACGACCTGGTTTTTAAGTAAGACTTCAGTATAAATAGAAAAATTAAAGACCGACTATGCATTTACATACTTCGTTGTAAGTATAAGAAGAATACACCAAGCTAAAGCGATAGTCAAATATTTTTTAAAGTGGAGCACTATATGGTAGATTTGAAATTATATTCTCTTTACATGAATGTAAAAATTAAAATAATAAAGAAATAAACGAATAGTAATTTGCAATTGAGAAAGTATATAGTTACAGCATTAAAAAACTCAAATCGGTCACGTTTATTTCCGAAATGGTTTATCACAAAAAAAGTATTCTAAAACTGTATGCTCACTATTTTGTAATAAGATGTTTGTCAATCCCTTAAGGTTTACCAAAGTCATTGGTAATGAAGACTTCAGATGCCCAAATATTCACGACACACATTTTATTTATCATGAAAACATCTTATAAATACTCATTGAGCAGTTTCAATATCGATAGTGATAGTCAACGACGCTGATTTATATTATTAATGAGCATTCAAACAAATAGGAACATCAATTAATCCTTAAGTTTTTTTTTATTTACTTTATAACAGCGTGGAGGTCGATATAATACACTGTACTGACGTTCATATTTATTTAAATGCTGAAATGACCAAAATCTGAGAGTGTCATGCAAATTGCTATATCTCAGAAATCACTGAAGAAACAATTGCGAATATTTTGATGATGTGATGAAGTATAGTAGTATTTGAAGAGTTTTTTTTTCTGTTTTTTTTTTTTTTAACCTCATTGGTCATATCAGACGATGAATGAAATTGGTGAAATCATGCTCAAATGATCTCGGGGTCCATGGAGCTCAAAGTTACTCGACATTCGTCTTCTCAGCATAAGGGAAACCCCGAAAAAAACCTTATCCGGGTAACTCACCCTAAGCGAAATTCAAACTCACGACCTTTTGGTTGTGAGGCAGACACGCTACCACCACACTACCCAGGTGGGCTTGAGGAGTTTTGTTTTAATTTTATGAACAGAAAATCACTAGGTTGCTTGCAATAAAAGTTATCGGTCTGGGTGATACTGAATATAAAAGTCAAAAGAATATTTGGGTATGTTTTTTGTAAAGTTTTCTTACTACTCGTTCAGTGGTTTCTAAGACTGATTTAACTGACACTTGTCACATTTCGGTTATTTCAGTTTTTTACCCCCCTTTAATACAACTAAGGCAATGGACTTTCTTTTATAGTATTCAAAATTAATTAAGAGTATATATATAGTCAATAGTTATATAAGTGCATTGTGATTCTCAACAGCCTTTTAGGGGACACTAAAATTATGGGAAGAATAGGTATTAATTTTTGAGTTTGAAGTAAATGTAATAATCCTTGTCATTCAAATACGATTTTAACACGATATTCTTTTTCTATTGTAAAACAAACAGCATGTGTATAATTGCTTTGTCATTCCACACATGTGCGCACGGATAAATCATTTTATTTGTCGATATGCACTATATATAATGCTGCTGAAACATTTTTCCGTCTGATTAGAAAACTGAAGAGCGTGAATTATAAGGCGGCTGACAAGAACTGTTGAAATAAATTATAGATCATTTGAATTTGCTGAAAGGGAATCTGAATTTGCTGAAAGGGAATCTGAATTAGTTTCAGGTTTTAGTGTTCAATATTTAAGAGGTGGATTTGCATTATTTTTTTAGTTGGTTTAGATTCAATTAAATATATTGGTTCAGGTTGAAGAGAATTTTTTGATGCTCAAAATTGTAGTTTTATAGGGATAGCATTATCATCAACTTATTCAACCCCAATCCGTATATATATCTCATCTAAATAGACATTAATAATTACTGCTTCTGAACTCACGAGTTTGCATCCATCAGCATCCTAGTAATTGTCTTGTATCAGTTTCCATGATACTAATTAATGCATGTTCCAAAATGGAATCTCAAGTAAATTGCCTTTTGCCTGAATAGCAGGAATAGCTCAAGAGCATAAGCAATTAAATCTGATTAGTCGGAATATTCTATCCCGCCTTGCCTGTCTCAGAGCGTGGAAACACAAAACGAAGACGCTTAGAGGGATCACGTTATAATATGCCTGAAGAAAAAAGGTAACAAAGGGGCCCCCGCTTCGGGGGCAGAGCACCATGCGTAGACTCTCAGTCCTCTATCCTGCCGATAGTGCGACCAAATCCTGATAACGACTTGTGAAAGCATGAAAAGGGTACTAACGTTTCCAGATCAAACGCACCGAGTCGCCAGGGATCCTCGTAGGAGCAACCCCGGAGAGAGGCTTGATGAGCTGGTCCAACTATGCCAGGGAAGAAACCTCTACAAAGAGTGCCGATCCCATGGCCGCGCTCGCTTTGGAGCTTCGTGTCGTAGGGGATCATGGGTTCGAGTCGCCCTTGGGCATGGGTGTTTATATGTTTGTGAAATGTGTATATGTGTGTGTATTGAAACAACAGAAAACAAAGTAAAACTGTTAGGAACATGCAAAAAGAGGAAAAAGGTGTATACAGCGCCGGAGTCCCGACCAGACTCCGGAACTGCATTTAAAAAAAAAAACATATTCATCGGCCAACCACTACCCGCCTAAAAAACAGTCACCTGGTCCTACAACCCTGAAATAGAAGACAAGGAAGTGACTGGTATAGGAAATGAGGGAGAAAAAAGTCGTAGTAGAAGAAAGTCGTGGTAGAAGATGACTACCCTAGCATTCGTCTGGTGATCCTAGGGAAATCACAGAGTGAAGGTCTTCGGGGTTCGAACACGTGATCCCCCGAATGCGAGTCGAACGCGGCGCCACCTCGCTCAGTACACATATTATTCTTGTAACAGTTATATATCGTAACACAACGTCCTCTGTGATCTTCTGTCTTATAAATTGGCTGTAAAGGTACTCGAATTATTGCGTTAGTACTCAGCTGGAGTGAATTACATAAATTAGCTTATGGTTGTTTTCTTGGGACCGCTCCAAATTACGATTTATTATTGAATACACGTTTGTTTGATTGTTTGTTTTTCTTCTACTTCTATATCTGTTTCAAATACGCCAAACTAACTGGGCATCTTGTCTATCTTCAAGTTCCATAGCTACCACTCAATTTGCAGCAACAATGCTTAGAGTAAATCCTAATTCCTGGAACCATTTCGGGATAGCAGCTTTCTCCTATGAAAACGAATTTTAAAAAAAATATTTACGAATCCTCATTATATAACAGATTTCCCTTATCGCATTCATTTGGGAAATTATTGTGTTTTTTTCTGTTTAAACTCGGGAGTTAAGGAGAGGTCTGTGAACCTCACATTCCTGAAGTTCCAAGTTTGACTCTATTTTGAGGTGAGGCTCTGAATAATATTTTAAGGGAAATTTCTTCAATCCAGAAAATATTCTTCTCTGAAAATTTCCTCCATGGACCACAGATCCATTTGAATAGTCAGTTCATTCATTCACTATCCAGTATGACCTACCCTTTAAAAGACGCTAAAATTACCAAACAAATTTACATCTTAGCGTAATAAAGCATTACAATAAGTATGTGAAAGATTCCCAAATTTCATTTTTGCGAAAATGACTTGGCAGTTTCTCATTGTATAAAAAAAGATTAGAATGCAATTTAACAAAGTAAATTTTCACCAATGACGATGAGCACCATAAACAATTACTTAATTATTATGCACAAGTAACTCATTTATACTTGCTCTACATAGTACATGGTATCTAAGTAGAGAAGGTATTGCACTTCACCCAAAAATTCGATACCGAAATTTCACCGGGAATAGGCACCTTATAGTCCCCTATTAAAAAAGAGCATTTTATAAAATGATCCGTGTGTGTCCGTATGTCTGTGAACACGATAACTCATAAACGAGAAGTCAATGAAATACCAAACTTATTATTTAAATTTAGTATCTTTCACTGATGCGACGCAAAGATTTTTAGGAAAATCTCCCACCCACCACACTTTTCATGAAAACATTTTGATTTTTTTTTAAAAAACTGATCTAACGATTTTTATTAATATACCGTATATTAAAGATATTTACATTAAAATAATATTTATATTCTGAAGTTTTTGGGAATAGCCTTTGAAGAGCTCTTCATTCTGGATGAATCTTACATTACTGGTAAACCGTAAGAGATAGGAAAAAACATACTACACAAAAATGTAAATCTCGTTAAAACAAACATTTATGCCATACACATGTTTTCATATACTTTACCATTTTTGAGCAATTCTTTGTTATTAGTTTCAGTTTTAAAATTAATTTATCTCAAACGGGAATTTATCAACTCTTGGTAAGGCAGAGAAATGGACCTCAACCACGTGGTAATCAGCTTTTAAAAGATTTGACTATCGCTTCAGTCTAGGTGTATTTCCTTATTTCCCTACCACTTGTAAGGAGCGAGTAATAAGACCATTTCTGCTAATGTTTATGAAGTAGATAGAAGATTGGGCGTTTAACTATAATTTAATTAGTTACAGAGTTGCAGAGAAAGGCATGTGAATGGGATACATATTTTTATTCATTAAATTAGTGGTTGTTTATGAATAGAAGCTCCGCTAATACCAATTATGTTTAAAATTGACTCTAAAGCAAGACTACATCAATAATAATTAGTCTCCTCTCTAAAACAAGTTTTCCAACGATTGAATCATCACTCCATTCTCTTCAGAAGTTACTTCACTTAAATCTTATCCTCATATTCTGTGCAAACCTCTGATGCCTTTTAAAAGATATTTAAGCTGAAGTGAATTTATTTTTGCTACATATTATCTTATCAGTAATGTATTGTATTTCACACTGACAGATAGTTCTAGTATTGATGTTGCTTGTAGGACATAACATTTGGATTTATTGCTAGTCTTCGTGGGGAAGTTTCAAAAGCAAATACCAGTTCTAATTTATCTTTCTTGTGAAAACTATGTTTTTCGGAAATAAAATAATACCTTTAGTTAGCGAAAACAATATGTAATAGAGGGTTTAATATTGCACAGTGTGTTTAGTGGTGTTTGTGCAGTGACACTTTTGAGTGTACATTTTACTTTCGTGACTTTTATCCACACAAATGGAACAATAATATAACTACAGGAGAATATCAACTGCCTTATGTGCATCCGAAAAAATGACAACGAATAAGAAGCTCAGGAAGTTATCAACAGATGGTACTAAGTTTAGACATTATTCTTCAGCATCATGGACAACAATTTTCTTAGAAGGTAAGCCCTTCATAAAAAATTAACAAGAACTTCTTAATAGATGAATATTTAGAATTGTTACTAGCAAAGCGTTAAGCTGTTTCAGAGTAATAAAAAAATCAATCCTCAAAAGTGGTTAATTGTTTATTTTCTCTAATGTGTAGTAGGTAGAGAAGGAATTGTATTCCACCCAAAAAATCGGTATTTAGATGTAAGCAGAAATGCATGTTTTCCCTGAATTGAAAAAAACAATTATAGAATAAAGTCCATGGTTGTGTGTATTTCTGTCTGTGCGTATGTGTGTCTGCGGACAGCATAACTCAAAAACGAAAGTTGGTTAAATACAAAATTTGGTATTTAAGTTTAGTAACTTCCAAGGATATGACACGAAGATTTTCAAACAAATTCTACCTCCCCAAACTATCTTTTACATGGAACCTTTTTCGAAAATTTCAATTATCTAAAAATGAGTAACAATTTTGACTAAAATGTTGCATATGTATAAAATAAAATATATATCCTGAATTTCTTAGGAATAGCCTCTGAACACCTCTTCATTCTGAATGACTTTTGCACAACAAGTAAGCAGTAAGATAGATAAAAACTTACTACAAAAAATATGTAGATCTCGTTAACTCACAATTTATGTCAAATACTTTTTTGTTGACCTAGCCATTTCAGAGATATTCCCTGATATTGATTTCAATTTTAAAATTCTTCAACTATTTCCAAACGGGAAATCCTAATCCGTTTCACATCTCTTTTGTTTTACTCCTGGCTATGACAATTATATAGCGACAGTTTTAAAAAGATTGACTGTCACTTTAGAGTAGTGTATTCTCTTATTTTCCTTCTATTATAAGGAACTAAATAACAAAATCTGATAATGATTATCTTAATTAGCATTACGTAGATAAATTAATTATATTTTAAGAGTTGTTTGTTGGCAGAACAGCTAGAGAAAGACATTTTTTTTCTTATAGATTAGCATTTTTAGAAAAATAACATTCGTATAACGTACAGCTTCAGGCTAACAAAAATAAAACACTCTCTATTTGGACTGTTTTAGCAATAAATTCACCAATACAACATTTAGCAACCCTCCGTGCACTGCTTTCGGTAACTTTCATTTCACGTTAAGAATTGAAAATGGCCAACGTTTTGTTGCAACGCGAAGCGAGTGTAAACCATTGAATTGATGGCGACCGCATTTACTTTAACGTTTTCTAAAAACACTGGGCAATTTAAATTTTATTACTGAAATCCAACAAACCAAACTTCCTCTTGTTCACCGCCTGGTTTAGGCACAGATTGCCTGACAAACTGAACTTATGTTCATAATATCATACGTAAACTATGTTCCAGCTGTATACCAGAGGAGGTTAGTAGAGGTATTCTAAGATTTGAAAGCTTCAGACATGTTAAAGAAGAGAGTAAATGGGCACCTGATATTCTGAGCTATACGTTGAATACTTTGTAGTAGTTATGAAACATTCATTAACTAACAAAACAGAATGTGTTGGCGAGAATTAAGTGCACTTTTAAAGTAAATCCTGCGAAATTGATTTAAATGTTAGTTACATTTGTCAATTTTTGCGACTGCAGGTATTGTATTGTACCCAAAAATTCGATACCGATGTGTTTTGGGACCTCCTGAATCCAAAAAATGATGTGTTGCATTCACATGACTGTCTCTGTATCTCTGCAACAGATTATTGTTAAAAAATTCTTGTTTCTATTTGCTTCATGCTAATCAAGATAAAATTAGTAGAAATTGTCTTATTACTTGCTTTCTTGTAAGTAGAAGCGACATAATGAAGTACCAAAAGTTAAAGTGATAGTCAAAAGCTGGTTGCACTGTGACTGAATCTCAGGACAGGAGTTGACAAATTCCTTTATGAGAAAAGTATATATTTTCGTTTTGTCCTAAAAAAGCGACAATAAACTTACTGTCTGTAGAATGCTGTGGAAAAAGCAACATGCAATTGCGGTCATTATTCAAGGAATTTACGCTGTTTGAATTTTTGTCCGTAAAACTAGTTTCCTTATCACTTATTCTGATTATGGTAGGAAATTCCGGTTAAACAAAAATGTCCGCTTTCAACAGAGGTATGACCTTTGTAATAATGACTAATACTCCTCAGAATGGCTACTTTACAATGAGAAGCGAATATATTATGTTATACTGAATTATTAACAGAGAAAAATATCTGATTTGTTACATTCATATGACTATTTCTGCTTCTCTGCAATAAATTATTCTTACAAAAGCTTATATTCTAATTCATTCTAAACAAAATAAGTATTAATAGAAATGATTTTATTACGTAAGAAAAACCAATGACGACATCGTCTGAGAAATGTATAAGTATTACGAAATTGAAACCCAAAACAAGGAATAACTCGGAAATAGTTAACTCCACAAGAAATAGACTTGACATAAAATGTGTGTATGTGTGTTTAACGAGTTCCACATGTTTGTGTAGCAAGATTTTTTCTATCTCTTATGGCTTACCAATTATGCAAAAGCCATCCAGAATGAAGAAGGTTTCAGAGGCTGTTCCCAGTAAGTTCAAGATATGCATTTTATTTGTTATGTAAATATTTTAATAGATATGTAAATGCCATTTTGAGAAAATCTAAAATTAAAAAAATCGTCCTAATAAGGGTAGTCCCGGATAGTGAAATTTTCCTGAAAATCTTGTATCGCATCCTCGAAAGATACTGAACTAAAATACCAAGTTTGGTACCTAACTTACTTTTCGTTTCTGAGCTATGCTGTTCACACACATACACAGGCCATTTTCTAAAAAAAAAATAGCTGCATTAAATTAGGAAATGCACTCGCCCGGCTCGTTTGACGAGTTCTGTTCTTGTTGCGTCTGTGGCCAAACATTTTTTTTCTTTGAATCATCTTAAATATACAAAAGTATCTCGTGAAAGTATTTCAATTTGCAAGTGCATTTCAATTTGAAATACTTTATGATGCTGATACATTACCATTACCATTTTGGAGTGTCGTAATTCTAGCTTGTCCAGTCCTCTTCAGTAAGTTATTTTTCTTCCTTTGTTTAATATATGTTGCCCATGGCGGTACTGGATATTCTCTTTTACGATTTGTTTTGTTGAAGCATTCCAACATCATCTTAGGACATCTCGTTCCCTCCATTCGTTTTATATGTCCATATCACTGTACTACCTTGTTACCTTCTTCTGGTATCCTTCATACCTCCTCATTTCGCAGCTTGTCAAAGCTTGTGAGTTGTAAACTTTTCATGAAATCAAACTCCAGTTTCTTATTTCGTCTTGTCTCTTTGTTAATGTCCACATCTCTACCTGCTATATTTTCCACCGCACTGTAGAGGATTCTCTTTTCTGCTTCCTGTCCCAGTGAGTTGCTCCAAATGAGGCTATGCAACGCTGTAGTAGCAGTTTTGCCCATAGCCTTGTAATAATATCCGCATCTACTTTACCATCTCTATTGATGATATATGTGGTGTAATGGTTACCATGCTAACTTCATATACCCAAGGTCGCGGGTTCAAACGATCGATTTTTTCGGGCGTAAAAATCCTTAGCATGGCTTCCTTCGGAAGGGAAGTAAAGCTGTGGGTCCCGTGTCGTAGATTTACGGCACGTAAAAGAACCTCAAGCCTGATAAGAGAGGCCTCTGAGCAAAAGTAAGCGATCTTTCACGCCCAATATAGAATGGGACGCTGAGAAACAAAGCAGATAAAGAGCGTCCATAAATAACAGGTCATTTTTTTTATTGATGATATTCCGTAGATTTTTAAACTGGCTGCAGTGCTATTTAATTTCCCACTTGTATATCAGCTTGCCTTCCTCCTAAACACATGTATTCATTTTACTATAATCGATATGAGACCTCATTTTTCTTTTAGTTTTCAAAACTGTATTCCATATCTTCAAGTATATCCATTTTTCTGAAATATGACCTCTTTCCATAGCTGACCATATTTTATTCCTAGGAATATTATCATAGACCTTTTATAGATTCAGAACGTCATGCATGTTTCAAGATTACATGTCCTATTTTTCTCTATTAACATTCTCACGTAATGAATGTTGTCCAAACAAGACCTTCCTACACTAAAACCACTTTGTTCTTCCCCAAAATTCACCTCTTTTTCAATTTTTCCCTCAGGATACTAGAGAAAAGCCTGGATGTTAATGGGATAACACTGATTCCTCTCTTGAACGCTTCCTGTTCCGTATTTGACGTGTGCGCATATCCCTTCGTCTGATAAAAGGGTTGCAGAACTCAATGGGATTATATCAAGTTAAAACCGGTTAGTGTGGAAATGCCTGAGCAACCTTCGTTGTTTATCAGCGTGGATGTTCATTGAGAGGGGTAAAACGAAGGTTTCTCAGCCAGTTCTCCACTGGCGACTTTTTACTTGAAACAGCCCCGTTGAGTTCTGCAACTCTTTTATCGCATGACGGAATATCAGCACGCGTCAAATACGGGGCAGTTGTGCCAATTGCTATTTGGAACCAACATATTATGACGTTCCATTCCTTCGGAATATCTTTGCTTCTTTCAATTTTATCAAACATATTTTTCAATTATTACACTAAGGCATAGAATACCTTCATATTTAAGCAGCTCCACTATCGAACTCCCTGGTCCAGCAACCTTTTTTGTTGTGTGTGTGTATGTTTTTTTTTTTTTTTTTTTTCTCCTCTCTCTTCAGGCCTTTCTTAACTTCCGCCATTTTGATTTGTGGATGCATTCTTTATTGCTCTTCTATGCTTTCATTGCTTCACATGTTTCTAATAATTTTCCATGCGCTGTTGATCTGTTATATCCTATTGTATTGCCCATATCCCTATATAAACGTTGCCAAAGCTCGTTCCTCTCGCTTCAAGCTAACCGTTTCACTTGTATTCGCTTCATCACATTTCTTCTCATATTTGAACATCCCTTTTGAACATCTGTTTTAAATATGCCTTTTTCTTTTCTTTGACCATGTCTTCTAGTTCTTCACTAAACGTTTCTATCTACCTTTTCCTTGGTTTCTTAACCCTTAGGACAGCTTCGAAAACATATTTTCTGAATTTTCACACAGAGGCAAGGCCCTACAGATGATAATGGAGTTCATAAAGTGAAAGCAAAAGTTTTAGCATTTCCTACGACAGTGCTCCGGACGGTAATGGAATTGGAGAGCATTCTCGCGTCTTCATGTTTACATTTTAATCCAATCTTCTCATTTCATTTTCTCTGCACGTACTATATATAGCACATTGTATTCTATTCAAAAATTTGATACCAAGGTTTCATATGCTCTGAAATCCCCTAAATCCCCCCAATAAGCATTTTAGAAAAATGTCCGTGTGTGCGCGCCTTTCTGTGTTTCTCTCTGTCCCTCTCTCTCGCTGTGTGTGCGTGTGTGTGTTTGTGTCTGGGCAGGTAGCTCAAAAAAGAAAAGTCGCTTAAATACCAAACGTGGTATTTAGTTTTAATTTCTTCCAAGAATGGGACATGAAGATTTTCACGAGAATACCCCCACTCCCAACTATCCATTACATGAAGCATTTTCGAAAAGTTTGGTTTTCTCAAAAATGCCTGTAACGATTTTGATTAAAATGTGTTCATGACAAACGAAATGTATATATTAAATAGCGTCTGAAGACCTCTTCATTTTGGATGAGTTTAACTCGTAAGCCGTAAGAGATGGACAAAATCTTTTTGTACAAAAAATAAACATCTCATTAAAACAAACAACAGAGTTGGCCGTTTCCTCGATACCCCTTATTATTGGTTTCAGTTTTAAACTATTTAAACTTTTCTCAAGTAGAAATTCATCTTTTGTTTCACATCTCTTTTGTTTTACTCCCAGGATACAAAAGAGAACAGAATTTCAATTGTTTAGCATAGCGATTTGACCATTACTTTAGCCTAGCGTATTCCCTTACTTCCCTTCTGCTTACAAGGAAGCAGGTAATAAGACAGGTTTTACTAATGCTTATCTTGATTAGTACGATGTGGATAAAAGAATAATCTTTTGTAGCAATAATTTGTAGCGAAACTCATGTGAATGTAACAAGCTGAGATTTTGGTTTTTTATAACATAATTTAACAAATGTTTATTTAAAGTGTTATTAAGCTATTTCCGAAATATTCGTTATTTGAATATTCAGTTGTTTCTCACGATTGCAAGGAAAGCGCATGAAATGTTATGGTCAGCATGTAGTGTCCATTTTTTTAAATATTTGACTATTACTATTCCATTTGTTTCTATGACGAATTGTGTAATATAGTTATTTTAGGACAGGTTTATATAAAGCAGTGAAAGATGTAAATAGGAACATCTTTCGTAAGAGGAGTTCATATACCCACTAATAAACAATAGAAGGTAGAGAAGCTCATTTAAGTGTAATACTTCAGATTTTTTTCACGGATGTATTGCCGTAAATGTAATAGCACTTGGCTTTAAAGTATCTACATTGAAACTATTATGTCATGCGAAGAATGTAAACGATAATGGTCAAAGTCTCTGACGGGCAGGTAAACGCTATCTAGTGAGTTCAATCTGCCACGTCAACGATGGAATGGAGGATGCGTAAAGTCAGGAACAGTTCCACTTCATTTCCTTTCGTTCTGGCGCTAATGCTTACACATGTCTACGTTTGTACTCGTCCCTTTAAATGTATTGTTCGCTGTAACAGGGGGCAAACATCCAGTCCTTTGTGACCGCTGGGAGGGAGAAATGAGAGCAGACACCTGAAGGGCGAACAGATCCTGATGTTGATGGTCGTAAGTGTGGGAGTCCCTAACGATTCCAGTTATTGGACATCCAACCCGCCCGGGCTACACCCAGAAACTCTGAAACATCAGGAGTGCTTGCCCAAGGCACCCGGAGGCGAGTTCTAATAGAGTTGTCAAGCAACGACGTCATGAAAGAAGTCTCCCAGCCGCAGCAAGCTGAACACCGTCGCCTGTTCCTACAACCCTGAAACAGATAACAAGGAAGAAATTAGTCAGGGAAAGACGGGCAGGGGAACCCAGATGGGATGGTGAAAGATGAACCATCTTCCGAATTCGAGTATGGCACTTCGCTCGATTCACTGATCACTGATATCAAGTCCGCTTCTTAAATATCAGAGCTGAATGTAGAATGACTAAGTAGTTTTTGATTCAAGCTCTTTGATACCTAGCTCTAAAGCACCGTCTTACAAGCTGTATTTCATAAAAGGAGATACAATTCCTTTAATTTACCGTATGGAATGGCGCATAATAGTTACCGCGTTAACTTTCTGCGGATTGGGAAGTGCATGGTAATACTTTTCCAATACGATCATTTCTGTCCTTCCCTTTTCCGCCAGGGAATTCACGGATAAAGTATCCTGGCGAGAAAATTCCATTATCACAGATACCAAGGTTCCTTTGAAATTTCCCAGAGGAAGGATTTAACAAAAGGTGTTTAGGAAAATGCAATTTTTTTCATATTTAATCCGATTGGAAGCCTGAGATGTTTTATTCACAGCATGGAAGGAAAAGTCAATGGACATTAATATTACATTAGCAAATCTTTTGTTCTGAAGGCAAATTCTGGATTTTCGTTCCAGTGTTTGGAAAATTCGACGGTAGTAGATGAGCTTAACATTAATAACGCCCTGCAATTTAGGAAAACATATTTTTTATGTTGGTATTTTACTATAAATAAGTATTTTCGTCTTGAATATTGAAACTTTACTCTAAAGATTACAGTTCAAGAGATAGGCACTTCATATGGATTTCATAATTAAGGTTGAAAATTGACATATGGGCACAATCAACTGAAAATCCGAGATTTTGGAACAAATTTGTGGTCTCCTGTTTCAACACTAAAATCTTTGTCTCATTCTATGTGCCTTTTTTAAATGTCTGAATGGTTGATTAATCATATTACACGGCATTTCTAGGCCGCGCCTTGGCCGAGTGGTTAGACCACTTGCCTCTCCCCTAGACGGCCGAGGTTCGATCCCAAGCGACCGCATGTGAGATTTGTGGTGGACAAAGCGGCGCTGGGGCGGGTTTTCTGCGGGTACTCCGGTTTCTCCCGCCATCGCATTCCACCTGTGCTCCATCATCATTCATGTACCATCAGTGTCACCGCCTGCGGTGCCATAAGTAGTTAAACACTATAAAAAACAAAACAAACGGCATTTCTTTTTCAAAGCTGCATTTTTACTTTCTCTACACCTACTAGGCATATACTAGTTAGAGAAGGTATTGTATTCTACCCAAAAATTTTATATTGAGATTTCACCGGAAATATATGTTTTAAGATCCGCTAAATAAAAGAGCATTTTTAGACAAATGTGTGCGTGTGTCTGCGTGCGTGCGTGTGTGGGTGGGTGGGTGGGTAGACAGCATAACTCAAAACTAGAGGACTGTTTGTACCTTCCAAGGATGCGCATGAAGATTTTTCAAGAAAAGCCTCCACCCCAAACTACCCCTTACATTGAAAAGTTTTTGAAAATTTAGTTTTACTCAAAAAATGGCTGTAACGATTTTGATTAAAATACCGTACGAGTATTTTAAAGATATTTGCATGAGAACTAAAATGTATATCTTGAATTTGTTGGGATTAGTCTCTGAAGACCTCTTCATTCTAGATGCAGATTGTAAACCTTAAGAGATACACAAAAACTTACTGCTACTGCTACTAATGTTGCTCTCATTAAAACACATAATTTAGGTCATATACATTTCTCTTTTCTCTCAGAACAAACCGTTTCCGAAATACTCCTTGTTATTGGTTTCAATTTTAAATTACTAAAACTTTTCTCAGACGGAAGGTCATCTTCGTTTCATCTCTCTTTTGTTTTACTCATGGCCGTGCAAAGCGAATCGAATTTCAATTGTTTCGCATAGCGACAGGATTTTTAAAAGATTTGACCACCCTTTAGCCTAGTGTATTATTATTTGAGTGTTAACTTTGATAACTGGACACTAATAAAGACACCTTAGTCAAGAATAGGCAACGGAGGGGTACGTCTCGCGCAACGCTAATATGCAGATCTTTTGTGGCTAATCTGCCCCCCTCCTAGAAGGATAGGATGAGGTAAGGGAACTACAGGAGATCACAGGCAGGAGACAGACATTCCAAAGATACCTTATACATCTATATCGATATTTGGTAAAGGGGTAGCGAGAATAGATATAACGTTGTGAATAAAGTAAAAAGACGACTATGCGATATAAACAGGCAGGTAATAGAATCTGAATATAGAAAAAAAAATCGCCATTGCAGTTATAAAACGAAATAAAATTGGGTGGGGTAAAGGAATATGTATTTTAAAATGGGGTATGAAACAAAGATCGGGAATTGCGTGGCTCAGGTTGGGAGGATGGAAAACCCGTAAGGTAGTTAATGAAGCTGGTAGACGGATTTGTCCATCATACGGGTATCAGGAAGACTGGACGGATATTTTGGCAGATTGCTTGCAGAAGGAGAATGTTAGGAAAAATTTATTGCCGAAAGTACTTTTAGCTTCAATCAGACGAAGGATAGCACTCTAGGATTTGATTCTAAACAGTCAAAACTGGCCAAGCCTGGACACATACTTGGAAGTTCGTGCAATATTTGTGTAAATATTGTATAGACTTATTTGGTGTTTGAGTAATCTATATGTGTGAATACGTGATTTAGTTGTGTGTGTGTGTTTTCAATGTCCTTAAGATATTTAAAATATATATGTAGGTAATATTTTAAATTCAAGTATTTTTAGACAGCATGTACAGTCACACGACCCATGCGACTGTGTGATGCAAATATTGTATTATTGTAAACTTAATCAAAATCTATATAGGTGTATATATCGGGCTGAAAAACCCACGTGAGTTCTAACAGGAACAGAAGACTGGATTTATCTCCTTGGCAGGCAGAGTAGCGTCAACCTGATCCACTACAAAGCGTTGCTGCATATTTAACTATTAAATCAAAATGAAGTATATATTATTTATGTAAATCACATAATTTGTTCGCTTTGCTTTCTATTTTTCTCCCATTCCTAGTTCTGCGTTTCGCTTTCAAACCGAAAGGGTTCTTATAGAAGTTAAAGCTTAACTTCGAAATCTTAAAGCGCAGTGCGAAGGATTGAAATTATTTATGTATGAAGTTCTTGCTCCATTTAAATTGAATTTCCCTGTTTGTTTCGTTTGGAGAACTAAGTACAGCTGCTGTGTACTTACTCCTTAGCTCAAGTAGTTTCTCTCGTCTGAGCCATAGAAAACTGTTTGTGCCTCCATCTCTGCGTGTTGCTCATAAATAATAGGAAGTTAAACCCTTTAAAACTCCTTTATTGTTTGGAGTTGCAGCTCGGTTTTGTAAAAAGTTGTGTGCCAAATAATCTTAAAGTTTTGAAGTGATATAAACTTTAGTACTCAAGACTACAGCAACATAATATCCCCTCACTATGAAGTAAAATGAAATAAAGTAATAGGAGCTTAAACATAAAACAGCCACTATTTACTGTCGTCTAGTCCTATATCGAAACAAAGCCATCAATTCTCCTTCATGATACTGTAATATTTTTCTTTTATTGCGTTTATTTATGTTTTATGTGGGAGCTTAAATTAAATAAGATATTATTTTTTATTGCTTCCGTGGTTGAGTGGTCAGCGAGCTCCCTTCTCACATGGAGGTCCCGGGTTCGATTCCCGGCTGGGGCGGGGAATTTTTCTTTAACCCTATTTCCCACAGGGTCGGGAAGCATGTATGTGAGAGTGAATGTGTGTGTGTGTTTGAGGGAAACGATTTAAAAACCCAATGTAAAGAATCTACAGACGAGTTATTTCTCATTCAAAGCCCCCGATATGACCTTAAATGTTCAAGGGGGCTATATAAATGCAAATATATATTATTTTCAGCCGTAACACATGTACAAATTTATTTTTCTTTCTTTTTACTTTTTCAACTGCGTATAGTAAGTGGAGAAAATATTGCATTTCACCCAAAAATTCGATATCCACCGGAAATATATGCTTGAGGTCCCTTAACACAAAAATCAAATAAGTGTGTCTGTGTAAACAGCGTGACTTAAAAACGAAATGGCGGTTGAAAACCAAACTTGTTACTTAAGTTCAACATTTAAAAGCACGCGACAAGAAAATATATCCCCGTACCCCAAACTCCAGGCATTTTCAAAGATATTTATTTTCTCAAAAAATGGCTCTAATGACTGTGCTTCAAATATCATATTTTTAAGATACTTTTCATGACAAAATTAATTTTTTGGGAATAGTCTCCGAAGTTCTCTTCATTCTGAATGATTTTTGCAAAACTGACAAACCGTAAAAGATAACAAAATCTTACTACACAAAAATGCAGAGTTCGTCAAGGCACACAGTTTATATCACATAAATTTCTTTTTGTCGAGTTACTATTTCCGAGATATTTCTTATTATAAAAAAGTAATATTATTTAGATTGTTAACGACGCTTTCAATTGCCAGGAGCACATATTGGCGCCACCGGTGTGCCGAAATGTTGTCCTGCAGGAGTTCTTTTACATGCCTGTAACTCGCATGGTTAATGAGAATTCTCATACTCCAAACTACCCTTTACAAGATTTTTCGAAAATCCCTATTTTCTCATACGGTATAACGGTTTTAATTAAACACCACATATTGAAGATATTTGTATGACAAATAAAACAGTATATCTTTAAGTTTTTGGGAAAAGCCTGTGAAGTTCTCTTCATTTGGAAGGAATTTTATATAATCTTGCATAACTGGTATCCATTAAATAATAGAGGAAAACATACTACACAAAGTGGAGCTCCTTATTCCAAATGTTTTTTGTGCCAAAGGCCATCTCCGAGATATCCGTAATTAATGTTTTGAATTGTTCAATACTTCGTCATCCATTTGAAGTCTTTTGGATAATCTCGTTTTATCATGATTGATTGCAAATACCTTCGGTTTTAATGCCAGTATACAGTGTCCAGTTCCTAAAAAGCTGACATCGCTACTCCCTTCATATATGAAAGAAATATGCTATGTAGGTATTTCTCCAGAGACTTTTTTAATTAAAAAACTTTCGTAAGACAGGGTTTGTGCACGGCCTAGTAAACGATAGAGAGTAGAAAAAGTCATGTCAAGAAAGCCAAGGATATAATGTATCCCATCGGATATGTCTTTCTCCTGTTCATGCAAAATGTTAAAGCCTTTATATAACTACCAGTTTCGGAAAAAATTGACTATCGCCTTATTTTATCCTTCTCCTTATACCAACAACGAAATGCGCAATGAAGGTTCATCTGCATTAGCAATGAATAGAAGAATACGATGTTATTATAGTGAATAGATAAAGTCATGTGAGTTCTATAACAATATATGTTTTCTTTCTTTATGTCAACTTTAACTTGTATCTTAAGTATGTACATACGGTCAGTGATCTATTCTCTAAGCGACACAAAGATTTTCAAATAATATTATGTGTTATACTTACTTGACTTTGCATATACACTATTGTTGTAACAGATTATTCCTTTCTCTGGATCGTGGTAATCGAGATGAACATTAGCAGAATTTATTATTTCCTTCTAAATAGAAAGGAAATGAGTGAATACACTACGCTAAAGCAAGGGTCAAATCGTTTAAAAAGTTGGCGCTATGTGAAACAATTGGAATTCGATTCGCTTTGCACGGCCAGGAGTAAAGTAAAAGAGATGAAACAAAAGATGAACTTCCGTTTGAAAAAAGTTTAAATAGTCTAAAATTGAAACCAATAACAGGGAATATCTCGGAAACTGCTAAATCTACAAACTAAAATGAATATGATATAAATGACTCTAACGATTTTCATTAAACCAACATATATAGTGTCTTCAGATAGACTCTGAAAACCTCTTCATTCTGGATGACTTGTATATAACTGGCAAATCATAAGAGATATACAAAAACTTACTACACAAAAATGTAGATCCCATTAAAACACACTATTTATGTCATATACATTTTTTATTGTTTTGTTTTATTTTATTGTATTTATTTATATATTATTTATATATATATAGAGTTAACCGTTTTCGAGATATTTTGGATTATCGGTTTCAATTTTAGCCTCTTAAACTTTTCCCAAACGGGAAGACATGTTTCTTCTCGTTTCTCGTTTGTTTATTCCTGACAAACAAAGAGATTGGAATATCAATTGTTTCACATAGCGACCGGCTTTTAAGGACGAGACTATCTTTTAGCCTATGCTTTGCTTATTTCCCTGCTACTTACAAGGAAGCTAGTAATAGGACTAACTCTGTTTATGTTTATCCTGATTAGCATGATGTAGATAACAGATTAATCTTTTGAATAAAAAGTATGTTTGCCATACAGCTAGAGGACATCATGTGAATAGAACACGTTAGATTTTCTCCCTTCTACATACAAGGGACCAAGTAATAAGGACAATTTCTGCTAATGTATCTCGATTAGCAGGATGTAGATAGAAGAATAAGCTTTTTAACAATAATTTGTTACAGAGCTGTAGAGGAAGTCATATGGTTGGATTTTTCAGATGACGAACCATGTATGAGAGAAACTGTGGAAAGTGCACCGATCTTAAGCTCGGAACTTCTATCTTGTTTGCTAAAACAGCCAATATATCTTCAAAATCATTAAAATCATCCAATAAATCAACAGTTCATAAGCTCTCCAGATTAAGGAACGGCTTCAAGTTACAGGACAGCTGATAGCAGACCAGCAGGGAAAGCTAAGAAAAGCGAATGTCTCCGAACATTTGCGAAGGAAATGCGTTTTAATAAGCCGAAAGCCGTTCTGGAGTTTTCATGTTAACTTTAATTATGTCATTAGTTCGGGAAAGATAATGTTTAACGTTACTGGTTCAAAAACTCTGTT
The DNA here is from genome assembly GCA_030762935.1 of Hymenopus coronatus. Lineage (NCBI taxonomy): Eukaryota > Metazoa > Arthropoda > Insecta > Mantodea > Hymenopodidae > Hymenopus > Hymenopus coronatus. Next base: position 46,929,538 of record CM060885.1, on the reverse strand, counting down.
ATATTAAATCTGCCGCTTTAACGCAACAATGGCAACTAGCAAAATACATTTTTCTTTGAGCAGCATATAATGATGAGTGATAAATGTTGTGCATTATTTATCGCCTAATTTAGTGAACGATTATCACAAAAAGATAGACAGTTAAAGAGTAGAATAAATAAAAGCTGATTTGTTCCATACACATGACTTTCTCTACATCTCTTCAAAAAAATATTATTAAAAAGTCATTGCTTCCATTTCCTTCATGCTGATCGAAAAAAAAATTAGCCGATCTTATTACTTGCTTCCTTGAAAGTAGAAGCGAAATAAGGGATTATCATAAGTTAAAGTGATAGTCAAAAGTAGTTGCTATGTGACTGAAGTTCCTTTGCTTGTATGGACAGGAGTTGATAAATCCCTGTATGAGAAAAGTTAAGTTTTTCATAGCTGAAATCAAAAACAAGGAATATCTCAAAAACAATTAACTCCGGGAAAAAGTGTGTGTTTTAAAGTGCTCTACATTTGTGGTGTGGTAAACCTTTGTTCATCTCTTACGTAAAATTCACCCAGAATAAAGTAGTCCTCAGAGGCTATCCCCAGAAAATTAAAAATATACATTTTATTTGTCAGGTAAATATCTTTAATATACGATGCCTTAATTAAAATCGTTAGAGCCATTTTTGGATAGTCAAAATTTTCGAAAAAAGTTCCATGTAAAGGGCAGTTGGGGGTGGGGGGATTTTTCTCAACTTCTTCTGTCGCATCCCGGGAAGATACTAAACTTAAATACCAAGTTTGGTATTTTACCGACTTTTCGTTTTTAAGTTATCGTGTTCACGGACACATCGACATACGGACCTTTTTCTGAAAATAATTTTTTTGGATACAGGGGACCCTAAAACACATATTTACGGTGAAATCTCGGTATCGAATTTTTTGGTGGAGTGCAGTACCTTCTCTATACACTATGTACATAGTAGGTGTAGAGAAAGTAAAAATACTGCTTCTACTAAAGAAAGGCCATAACACGATATACAAAATCTGATGTATTCCATTCGCATGACTTTGTCTACCTCTCTGTAACAAATTATTGTTAAAAAGCTTATGCTGCTATTTACTTCATGCTAATCGAGCGAAAAATTAGCACAAATAGCCTTATTACTTACTTCTTTGTAAGCAGAAGGGAAATAAGAGAGTACTATAGGCTAAACTACTAATCAAAAACTGGTTTCTATGAGACTGAAGCTCCTTTGTTTGTATGGACAGGAGTTTGTATGAGAAAAGTATAAGTTTTCATAGCTGAAACCAAAAACAAGGAATATGTTAAAAACGATCAACTCCATGCATATATGAAAAAAATGTATATTGTGTGTTTTAATGTGCTCTACATTTTTTGTGTGTTAAGTTTTTGCTCATCTCTTACGGTTTAGCAGTTATGCAAAAATTCCGTGAAATTCATCCAGAATAAAGTAGTCTTCAGAGGCTGTTCCCAGAAAATTCAAGATATATATTTTATTTGTCAGGTAAATATCTTTAATATATGTTATTTTAATCAAAATCGTTAGAGCCATTTTTAAGAAAATCAAAATTTTCGAAAAAAGATCCATGTAAATTGTAGTTGAGGGTGGGGATATTTTCTTGAAAATCTTCGTGTCGCATCCTTGGAAGTTACCAAACTTAAATATCAAGTTTGGTATTCAACGGTCTTTTCGTTTTTGAGCTATGCTGTCCACAGACACACACACATACACACACACGCCCACACATGGAACATTTTCGAAAAAGGCTTTTTTTGGATTCAGAGGGACCCAAATTATGTATTTCCGGTGAAATCTCTGTATCGAATTTTTGGGTGCAATAATACATGTAGAGAAAGTAAAATTTTGGGAAAATCTGTCAAATGTTAATATAGGTGTTACATCTTATTTTCACTTTCTCTACACGTACTATCTACATAGTGTATAGAGAAGGTATTCGTTCCACACAAAAATTCAATACCGAGGTTTCACCGCAAATAGACCTTTTAGGGTACTCTGTATTAAAAAACAGCATTTTTAGAAAAATGTCCGTACAAATGTTTACGTAGGTCCGTGTGTGTGTGAACACGATAACTCAAAAACGAAAAGTCGGTAAAATATCATACTTGATTTATAACTTTAATATTTTCCAAGGATGCAACACGAAGATTTTGACAAAAATTCCCCAACCCCAAACTACCCTTTACATGGAACAATTTTCGAACATTTTGATTTTCTCAAAAATGGCTCTAACGATTTTGATTAAAATACCGTATATTAAAGACATTTACATGGCAAATAAAACGTATATCTTCAATTTTCTGGGAATGTCCTCTGCAGATCTCTTTATTCTGGATGAATTTTGCTGGATTTTTACACAACTAGTAAACCAAGGGATGGACAAAAACTTACTTCATAAAAAAAATGTAGATTTCGTTAAATCATACAATTTATTTCATATAGTTTTTTTTTTTTTTTTTTTTTTCATAGAGCTGACCATTTTTGAGATATTGCTTTTCTTCGGTTTTAAAATACTTAAAACTTTTCTCATACGGGGATTTGTGAACTGCAGGCAAAATTAGAAACGGATTTCATCCACGTGGCAACTAGCTTTTAATGTCGTTTTATTCTAGTGTATTCCCTTATTTATTTTTGCTTACAAGAAAGCTTTCTGCTAACATTTATCTCGATTAGCATGCTTTCTGCTAATATTTATCTCGATTAGCATGAAGTAGATAGAAGTTTGAGCTTTTTAACAATAATTTGTTACAGAGATGTAGAGAAAGTTGTGTGAATGGAACACATTAGATTTTTGTGCGTTTGTTTCCCAGATTATAATCTCGAATTAACGGCAGACATATTTTCATTTATAAATATGACTATTTACCTCGTGTGTTAATCATTTAATATTCACGAATTCAATTCACAGCCCACATCAGTTAGAACCATTGCTTACTAGATATTATAAGCTGCCCCATCGGTGTGAAATTTGACAATAAAATAAGAGCCCATCACTGTAGTATGGAGGTCAATCAAAAGGTTCCGATTTCGAATTTCGTTTACGATGAGTTACCCTTTAAGGATCTTCCGAGGTTTTCCCTTATCCTGAGAAGACGAAAAGTCGGTAACTCGCTCTATGGATTGCAGGCTCATTTGAACTGCAATTCACCCATTTCATTCATTCATTCTCCAATTTGACTTCCCAGGTTCATGGAAGTTAAACTTTAATAATAATGACAATAATAATAATAATAATAATAATAATAATAATAATAATAATAATAGTTTCCAGTGCAACGCCAATTTTAAGCGAAAGGGACACTCAACTACTACATAAAATTCTAGCAGAGAATTGTGGTAATAAAGACATAACTTATTTCAATACTGTCATATACTCAAATATATTTAATGTTCATGATGTTACATAGCACTTAGATTGACCTTCATTAGTTGTAGATTCGAATTATTCAAATGAAACGTTGACTTTGATATAAAATATTTTGATATAAAATACCCTTCAAGTTTCATTCGCTTTCTCCTGCTATATCGATTCAAGTACATATATCGCAAATCACGATACATGAGAGAAATAAATGCATTATTACGAGTTTTCCAACGAGCATATTATATCAAGTACAAAACCTTTCAGTTAAATAATATTTGTAGTGTACATGTCTGTTTGTGCTAGAAATTTGCGAAGTGGTTGAGCGCCTCTATCGGCGAAAATAACATTGCGCAGGAACCTATTTTGTTGTGAATTTTATTCTCGCTTCGATGCGCCAATTTAACTATCCAGTAAGCAATGAAGTATCTGCAACATAAAGTTAAGTCAATAACACTTTACATGACCACCTATGAGTTTTTCTTCTAGTATTTGTCAAGCACCTTGCTATAACCGAACCGTTATCTGTGATACATCTATATTTTTAAGTTCAGGCTTTATTCTAATTATAGGTTACACAATGTAGCTTTCATAGATATACATACTCAACGATATTTCATCCTCATATTCTCGCGCTGTACAGGTAATTTCTTATTATGCGCAGAAATGCTCGTAATTTCAATTACGATAACCCTTCCTAACGTTTACCAGAGAAAAAATAGACATGGATAATAGCTCGTGCTGTTTTAGTGGCGTGGCTTAAAAATCAGAAGGCACTTTTGTTAAGTTGTTGAACCTGAGTTTGCCAAATGTGATTATAACAATAATGTGGGGCGAGGAGCGGAAGAGGTTCAGGGAATGGCAAGAACGTTCTGCAATCGTCTTAGCTGCTATTTCCCAAGGTAAATTAGTTCTTAATCTGCTTATTCATCAATTTTATATCTTGTTAATGCACTCATTACTGCAGTAAACGCTAAATGTGTTTATGAAAATCCGTAATGTTTAGTATACTATGCAAATTGTTGTCGATATAAAAGCGCGGCAATGCTTCTATATTTATGTAAGTTTTGTTTGATTGGTAACAAAATAGATTATTAATCTAGAACTGGTCCAGCATTAAAATATCTGTAAATCGTCTTATTTAAACATTTTACTCCCATAATGTGATCCTGCAAAGCTTTAATAATATACCAGGTCTAATTTTGGTCTGTAAGGTTCAATAAAACACGCGGTTTACATTGATATTCACACAGAACTTCATTTGCTTTGGCAGCTTTGTTGCCTATGCTATTGGTAAATAAAAACTGCTTACATATGACCAACAAATACTGCGTTGTCTCGGGCTAATATTCTAGCCTCCGATTCCCCAGGCCGCGTGTTCCAACCCGGCGGAGGGCGATGGATTTTTTTTCGGGCTTAAAAATCCTCTGGAAGGGCAGTAAAGCCGTTGTTCCGTGTCGTAGATTTACGGCCGTAAAAGAACTTCAAATTGGATCTGTCCGCACAAAGTTGTGAGCATTTAGAAACAAACAAATAACTTGAAACACGTGCCCGAGGTTCTGTCCAGCGGCAGTGCCCAGAATGCATAATTAAGATCTAATTAATGTAGTGCAAGTTTTAAATTCGAGTATATTTTACGTTTTAATCTTTTGTTTTCTGGATCTGGCGGGTAGTTAGAGAAGTTTGTTGAACTAGTTGGTTGCTGTGATGGTCGAACGAGTTATGAAGTCTTCTGTAAGCTGTTACTTCTGGAGCTTTGAGATCTGAATGAATAGTGGAGTTTGTGACATACCATGGTGCATCTGTTCTGATTCTTCGGATTTGAGAAAGGTGTACCCTAGATTGAGCAACTGTACATCCATATAGGTCTGACCAGTGAAATGTATATTAGCCTTTTCTACTGTATAGACAGGGAGATTTTGAGAACATGATGTGTTTTTAAAATTAAGTCGTTAATTAAAAAAACCGCAGCAGTTAAAAAGCGTCTATAAACACCGTCATCCTTACGGTAATAACGATGGTTCAGGGCCCTAACCCGTAAAGCGTGGCTCAGGCTTGAAAGTCCTAAGTCGCAAGGCGTAGCCGAGGGATGAGGTTTTATAAGCAGAAGATTGAAGTAGTTGCGGCCGAAGGCGACGGCGTAGCCGAAAAATCTGGTAGCTACATAAACCTCAATTATCCAGGCGCCAATCTAGCGGGTTTCACTCCCTCTATTACGTCAGTAATCACCTCAGCCTGTAGCGGCAAATTTGCATGCTTCTCTTCTCCACCACGCATGTTTTCGCAGTTTTGTGTGCTGTAAGAAAGTGTTTTGATAGATGGGTGCGCTGGGTTATTTCAATCTTAAAGATACCTACTAGGCGCTTCTCAGTTTAAACTTTGTTTTGATAATGCCTTATACATATTAGGAACCGGTGTATGAATCCTGGGACTGTTATGTAAATAGTAACCTAAGTAACGAAAGGAATATAAGATTGATTTTAAATAGCAAAAACAATGTGATGGCAAAAAATCTGATGCGTTCCATTCACATGATTTTCTCTATATCACTGCAACAAATTATTCTATTTACTTCATCTAATGGAGCAAAAATTAGCAGAAGTAGTCTTATTTCTTGCTTCCTTGTTAGTAGAAGCGAAATAAGGGGGTACCATAGGTTAAAGTGATACTCAAAAGCTGGTTGCTCTGCGACTGAAGTTCCTTTGTTTGTATGGACACGAGTTCACAAATCCTGCATGAGAAAAGTATAAGTCTTTATAGCTGAAAAAAAACAAGGAATATCTCAAAAACAATCAACTCCACGAAAAAAATGTATTTAACATAAATGGTGTGTTTTAAGGTGCTCTACATTTGTTGTGTGGTAAGTTTTTGTCCATCTCTTACGGTTTAGCAATTATGCAAAATTCCGTAAAATTGACCAAGAATAAAGTAGTCTTCAGAGGCTATTCCCAGAAAATTCAAAATATACATTTTATTTGTCATGTAAATATCTTTAATATACGATATTTTAATCAAAATCGTTAGAGCCAGTTTTTAGAAAATCAAAACTTTCGAAAAAAGTTACATGTAAAGGGTAGTTTGGGGTGGGGGATTTTTCTCAAAATCTTCGTGTCGCATCCCTGGAAGATACAAAACTTAAATACCAAGTTTGATATTTTACCGACTTTTCATTTTTGAGTTATCGTGTTCACAGACACACACACACACACACACACACACACACACACACACACACGGACCTTTTTGTGAAAATGTTTTTTTATATTGGGGACCCTAAAACATATATTTCCGGTGAAATCTCGGTATCGAATTTTTGGGTGGAGTGTAATATCTTCTCTATACACTATGTGTACATAGTGCGTATATAGAAAGTAAAAATCTGATGTGTTCCATTCACATGACTTTCTCTATATCTCTGTAAATTATTATTATTGTTAATAAGCTTATCTTTTATTTATTCCATACTGATCGACAAAAAATAGCAGAAAGTCTTATTTCTTGTTTTATTGTAAGTAGAAGCGAAATAAGGGAGTACCATAGGTTAAAGTGAAAGCCAAAAGCTGGTTACTATGTGACTGATGTTCCTTTGTTTGTATGGACAGGAGTTGACAAATTCCTGTATGAGAAAAGTATGTTTTTCAAAGCTGAAACCAAGAAAGAGGAATATCTCAAAAACGATCAACTCCAGAAAAAAGGTGTATAACATAAATTGTGTGGTTTAACGTGCTCTACATTTTTGTGGGTTAAGTTTTTGTCCACATCTTACGGTTCAGTAGTTATGAAAAATTCATCCAGAATAAAGTACTCTTCAGAAGCTACTCCCAGAAAGTTCAAAATATACATTTTACTTGTCAGATAAATAACTTTAATATACGATATTTTAATCAAAAGATTTAGAGCCATTTTTTAGAAAATCAAAATTTTCGATAAAAGTTGCATGTAAAGGGTAGTTTGGGGTGGGGGATTTTTCTCAAAATGTTCGTGTCGCATCCCTGGAAGATATTAAACTTAAATACCAAGTTTGGTATTTTACCGACTTTTCGTTTTTGAGTTACCGTGTTCACAGACACACGGACACACTGACACACACACACACGGACCGTTTTCTGAAAATACTTTTTTGGATACAGGGGATCCTAAAACATATATTTCCGGTGAAATCTCGGTATCGAATTTTTTGGTGGAGTGCAATACATTCTCTATTCACTATGTACATAGTGAGTATAGAGAAAGTAAAAATCTGATGTGTGCCATTCACATGACTTTCTCCATATCCCTGCAACAAATAATTCTTAAAAAGCTTATACTTCTATTTATTTTATATTAATCAGAAAAAATTAGCAGAAATAGTCTTATTACTCGCATCCTTGTAAGTAGAAGCGAAATAAGGGACAACCGTAGGTTAAAGTGATAGTCAAAAGCTGGTTGCTATGTCAATGAAGTTCCTTTGTTTATATGGATAGGAGTTGACAAGTTCCAATATGAGAAAAGTATACGTTTTTCATAGCAGAAACCAAAAATAAGGAATGTCACAAAAACGACGAACTCCACGAAAAAAATGTATATAACATAAATTGTGTGTTTTAATGTGCTCTACATTTTTTGTGTAGTAAGTTTTTATCCATATCTTACGGTTTAGCAGTTATTCAAAATTTAGTGAACTTCATCCAGAATAAACTACTCCTCAGAGGCTATTCCCAGAAAATTCAAGATATACATTTCATTTGTCAGGTAAATAAGTTTAATATCCGAAATTTTAATCAAAATCGTTAGAGCCATTTTTGAGAAAATCAAAATTTTCGAAAAAAGTTCCATGTAAAGGGTAGTTGGGGGTGGGGTTTTTTTCTCAAAATCTTCGTGTCGCATCCCTGGAAGATACTAAACTTAAATACCAAGTTTGGTATTTTACCGACTTTTCGCTTTTGAGTTATCGTGTTCACAGACACACGGACACACACACACACATATACACAAGGACCTTTTTGTGAAAATGCTTTTTTTGGATATTGGGGACCCTAAAACATATATTTCCGGTGGAATCTCGGTATCGAATTTTTGGTGGAGTGCAATACTTTCTCTATACACTATATACATAGTGCGTATGGAGAAAGTAAAAATGACTTTATTCTCCTAATAGGTACCGCGCATGTGCGGAAGACTCAACCGTATTAATGTAATCCGCGAGAATAGCTATGTTACAGATCCCAAATGTCAGTTCCTGACGTGCCCGTTATTTAAAGCCAGTTCATAATTATATTCATAAACAAACACACGCACACACTAACCTTAACATAGCAAACATAGGGCTCACTGCGGCTCGCTACAGCCTGACGCTCGCCTCATACTCATATAATTTTTATCTTGCGGTATTGTTTATCTATTTTCGGTGGTCCTTCAATATAAACTGCGTGAAGTACGATAGCCACAAAGCGTCCACTACTGGTTGAACCGTAAACTAATCAGTGAGAGTAAGAAGTAGAGGCCGAAAAGTGCAGCATATTAAATTTAACCTTTCCGTTCTGCTGGAGTCATGAAAAGCGTAGTATCTTCCAAATATGTGAAATCAACTGCAGTAATCATTATGAAAATAGAATCACCTGAAAATAATTTAATTCGATATATCACGGCTTGGAGTGACTGCTGAGCTCCCGTCTCTTGGGAACCGTCTATTCCGAGATTCCTAGTTATGGAACGGAGCGAGATGCTTCAGGCAGTAACGTCTGTGAAATGAGATGAAATGAAATGGTGTTTTATTTATGGACGTTCTTTAATTGCTGTGGTTCTCATTCTATACTGGGCGTGAAAAACTGCTTAATTTTTCTCAGAATTTGCCTCTATAAGGCTTGAGGAGAGTAAATCTACGTCTGTGGCCCGCATTTTGGAGGTCCCAGGTTAAACTCCAGACGACCACCTATTCTCACCTCTGGGTTCCCCGGGTCGGTAGGCGAATGCTACCACGACTTACACGTCCATCATTTCATGTACCCATCACTTTTTCATCGTTTTCAAGGTTGAAGAACTAAGGGATTGCGGGTGAGTGGTAGTTGTGGTCTCTGTAAAGTGTTTTTTTTTTTCCTGACATTGTTAGGGGACCTCTGTCAGGACCCATCTTCGGATGCTTTTATGTGGGTGCCCTTCGGGGTCAGCCGGAGGCTCGGGGCTTGTAGTAGGGCCCGAACGGCGTCGTATGCGTTCGATCTGGGAACGATAGGGTTCTCGTCCGTGCTTGTGCCCGTCGTCATTCGGATTTTTTCTTTCTTTTTTTAAAACAAAAAAATACACTTCCGGAGACTTGTCAGGACTCCGGCTCTGTATACCAGTTTCCTAAATTTCCTTAGTTGACCTATTAATGTTTAACGGTTTCCTTTTACGTATACATACATAGACATATACACATTTACAAACACAGGAACACCCATGCCAAAGGCGGGACTCGAACCTACGATCCTGTGCGCCGCGAAGCACCAAAGGGAGACACATTAGCGAGCGCGGCCACGGGGACCGGCAATTTCTTTTTGTTTTTCTATTTGGTTACAATTTTTGCTTCTTACACACATCCACTGATGTATAAACACCCATGCCCAAGGCGGGACTTGAACCCACGATCCCCTGCTCCTCGAAGCACCAAATTGAGGCACTTTAGCGAGCGCAGCCATGGGGACCGGCCAGAATTCGTGGTTCTTCCTCCCTCTCAGGTTCATGCAAGTTCCGAAGGTTTTACAATGCTTAGTGCGGTGCTCTGCCAGCGACTGAGGACCTCTCCCACGATAATCCTAACCCCAGGTTATGGATGGTTCAAGTAGGGCTAGGATTGGTGTCATGTTGGAATATTAGGGACCCCCAATTTGCTGCGGCACATCGTCGTCCGGATGTGATCGCCATGTTGGAAGCACTACGGCCTACGTGTGGTACTGTGCTCCAGTTACTGGAGGCCCCTCTGTCTAACTCGTACTTATAGTTCCTAACTGGATTGTTACATACATGAGAGATTCTTCAAGTATTTCCTTTGAAGTTTGGATATTAAAGAGTTGTTGACTTTTAAAACGCAAGCATAAAATGCAAAGAAAAAGGGGAACTTGACACAGTAGATTACTCGGGAACATAATACTTTTGAATTAAATACTCCCCATCAAGATGTTTTCCCTGTAGCAAGTTAATAAAACAATAAGACTATTAAATTTGATGTGCTTCACATACTTCACAAAATCCAAATGTAGAGGATAAAGTGATCTCCACGACCTCTTGTGTGAAGTGAAACATCGCTAATTCTCAAATTTGTATTCTGTGTTACTTTGAACCCACTTCAAATTTGTGAATGTATTATTTGCTTCTATGATATACCTTCAAAATATAACGGTGTCCAACACAGCCAGGTGGAAAAATCTTATTGTTCCTTTCACATGAATTTCATTATCTGTTCTGCGACAAACTATTTTTACAAATGCTTATTCTTCTATCTACTTCATGCTAGTTGAAATAAACATTCATAAATGATCTTATTATTTATTTCTTTATATCGTAGATACAAGGAAATACCTAGGCTAAAGCTTTAGTCATCGTTTAGCATAATGGTCTTATTATTTATTTGCTTATAGGTACAAGGAAAGCAAGAAAATGCCTAGGCTAAAGCCATAGTCAAATCTTTGAAGAGCTTGTCACTATGTGATTGGTTTAAAATTCTGTTCTCTTTGCATGACCAGGAATAAAAAAGAAAAACTAACAATGGCATCCCATTTGAGAAAAGTGTGTGTTGTCAAATTTAAACCAATAACAAGGAATAGCTCGGAAATGGTTCATTAAAAAAATGTGTTTGACATGAGCTGTGTGCTTTAACAAGATCTATATTTTTATGTAGTGGGATTTTATATATTTATTACGTTTCAAAGCACACATTATATACATTTTTTCAACACACCAAATTGTTTTATTGCATTAATCTTCCTCGACAATTTCTGCGCTTTATTATTGAACGTTACGTAGTCTTTTGAAAGTAATTTGTACTGGAGGGTTTATCGTTTTGGCTTCATAAATGTAAACTAAATGATTAGTGCTTCTCTAATGGTGTGGTGTTTGAGAAAAAAAGAAAATTAAAAAACTAAAAAATAGAAACTTCAGAAAGCGTTGCGATCTCTGTATCGATCAAACTTGGCACAAATAACCTTTGACACAAGGCGAAAATTACTGTCTAGCTCAGAATTGGAAATTCTGTCCCATTTCACAGAATTATTTCATATCATGTTATGCATACAAAAGCTCGCAAGACCATCTATATCGTTCTCAGAGATTGCCGTAATAGTTCGAATATTGCCAATACAAGCAAAATAATTCCCTACTTAGGCTTTCATGGTCCCACAAAGTAACGGCGAGCTCACATATTATTTGAAGTCTACTATCCGATATTTTCATGGAGTAATAAAACAGTCAGATAATTACAAATGCTTGCACTAAAGCAAAGGCATGTTTGAAAAATTAAAAAAAAATTCGAACACTGGTGTATATAACAGCAGCATCAAATTAGACTAAATAGTTCATTGTTATTTATCTGCATATGATTATTTATTGCATATAAAATAGCACACAAAGATTCAATATAATGATTGCAAAATATCTATGGCGCTCAAGCATTACTAACATAGACTAATAAATAATTCGATGTTAAAATCCACACATTCTATGATTATACTCGGCTATCATAATTTGTAGTTTCTCAGTGTTCGAACCATCAGATTTCTTGCTCTATGGGATGTTTGTGATATTTTATAAGCAGGGAAGCACACCAAATACATATAAAATGATAAGTGGGTATGAATAACAGCAACAGTTGTTGCGTTCATTTTGTTGTTTTATTTTCTTTCTTCTCTCTTTCCTTCTTTCTTTCTCGCGTTTCCTTAGTCTTTTTATGTATGTTTGTCACTGATAATAAACAAGAATATATTGATGTTACCTAAACTGGTAGGTATTACTTCTTCCCAAATCATATTTTCTCTGTAAATATCGACGAGTCATTCCAAATGTGGTAATGCGAGTCAGAGCTGCTTTCACAAGAAACCATCATTGTGATATTTATGGTTGTTCAACCGTACTTTTTCAAATTGTTTTCTCAGTTACTTTTATTTCTTTCTAGTGTCCTGAGTTTTAATTAACTATTTGTTTGAGTGCATTGTTTAATAATTTATAACTAAGTCTAAAGAAATGCATGGCTATTGGATAAGGCTAAATGTGGTAAGATAAACCGTTAAACCACGTGTTTAGCTAGTGTTGTAACAAAGAGCACCACCACAACGCCCTTTAACGCACTGACTTACCCCATTCTTCAACTGTCTCGTGTCGCCAGACACATTTGGCGATATAATCGCGCGAAACTTATCCCACGTGACGTCCAGCTTTCTGTGCAGAGTAGAGGAGACTTCTGGCAACAAGCTTCTGCACTTTCATTTATTTCTACCGAGTAAGTTAATAAGTTGTGTTACTTAATCTGTCTTTTCCTTAAATTTTCCACAGCAATATATTAAAAATGCCGTGATTTTCTGCAAAGTCCTCCTCATTTGGAATGAATTTGGTGAAATCTTGCATAACGGCTAAAAATTAAGCAATAGAAAAAAACGCAATTTTACTTCCTCTAGCCCTATATGTACGATGTTACATAGGGACAGAGAAGGTATTGTAATGCGTCCAAAAAGTCGATGTCGAGGTTTCACCGGAAGTATATGTTTTCTGGTCCCCTGATCTGAAAAAAGCATTTTTAAAAAAATAGTCCGTGTGTGTGTGTGTGTGTGTGTGTGTGTGTGGCAGGGGGGGGGTGTCTCTGGACAGCATAGTTAAAAAATAAAGAGACCAAACTTGGTATATAGGTTTAGTATCCTCCAAGGATCCGACGCGAAGATTTTCAAGAATATCCCCCCACCACAAACTACCCTTTACATAGAAGCATTTCCAAATATTTTGATTTTCTTAAAAATTTCTCTAATGATTTATATTAAAATCCCATACATTAAAGCTATTTATATCCAAAATCAAATGGATATCTCGAATTTTCTGGTAATAGTCTCTGAACACCTCTTTATTTTGGATGAATTTTGCCGAATTTTGTTTAACTGCTTAATCATAAGAGATAAATAAAAACTGAGATAAACAAAAATATAGATCTCGTCAAAACACACAATTTATGTCCTTTAAGTTTCTGTTGTGGAGGTAACCATATCCGAGATATTCCTTGTTATTGGTTTAAATTGTAAAATACTTTTAATTTTCTCAGACAGGAAGTGTCCGTTGTTGTCGTTTTTTTTTTTTTTTTTTTTTTTTTCTATTCCTGGCTGGCAAAGAAGCGATTTTCAAAGACAATCGCATAACGACGATTTTAAAACATTTGACTATCACTTCAGCCTAGTTCCCTTCTACTTATAAGGAGCTAAGCAAAAAGAACATTCTGATAATGTTTGTGTCGAGTAGCATTGTGTAGAAAGAAGAATAATCTTATGTAAGAAGTTTGTTTGTAGAGCAGCTAGAGAAAGTCATGTGAGTGTAACATACTTTTTCTAATGATATACTACGAGTATTAAACACATGCACAGTGAAATATACTTCTACATTCATACTTCTGGACTTTATGGGAATATGGATTAAATAATGGTTAAAAATAAATTCCCCACCCAACCGGGAAACGAACCCGGGATCTGTGGATTTAGAAGTCCTGACCACTCGACCATAGAGGCAGTCTAATGTTCGGATTTGTTCTGTTTCACCCGATTGCATAGAAAAAGTATGAAATTTTATGGCCAGGATACAAAGTTAGTTTTTAAACAGTTAATTATTCCTTTTGTATGTATAGCGAATGAGATGTACAATGTAGCTATTTTTGAAGAAGTTTTTCTCGAGTAAAATGAAGTGGATAGAAAAATGTATTGCCGAAAGAATAATTTGTGTACTTACTAATAAAGCTTAGAGAATTGAAAAATGTGAATGTAATACTTAAGTTTGTTTTATTTTATATAATTGTTTTATAACTAATATTAAGTAGATTTTCTCCCTTTGTTACATTTTCTTTATGACAATATAGACACTCAAACATAAAATAGTATTAGACATTTTTACTTTCTCTACACGTACTATGTACATAGTGTATAGAGAAGGTATTGTAATCCACCCAAAAAGTCGATACCGATATTTCACCGGAAAGTCGTGTTTTGGAACCTCCTGAATCAAAAAAAAAATGTTTAGAAAAAGAACCTGTGTATGTCTGTGGATAGCATAGCTCAAAAACGAAAAGTCCGTTAAATACCAAACTAGGTATTTAAGTTTGGTATCTTCTAAGGATGTGTGACACGAAGATTGTGAAGAAAATCCCTCCAACTACCTTTACATGGAAATAATTTCGTAAATTTTGATTTTCTCGAAAATGGCTCTAACAATTTAGATTAAGATATCTTATATTTAAGATATTTATGTGACAAATAAAATGTATATCTTCAATTTTCTGGGAATAGCCTCTGAAGGCATGTTTACTCTGGATGAATTTTGCGGAATTTTCCATAACTGGTAAACCATAAGAGATAGACAAAAACGAACTACACAAAAAATGTAGACCTCATTAAAACACACAATGTATGTTATATACATTTTTTTCGTGGAGTTGACCGTTTTTTGAGATATTCCTGGTTATTAGTTTCAGCTTTAAAATACTTTTCCATACGGGAATTTGTCAACTGCTGTCCATACAAACAAAGGTACTTCAATCACAGAGCAACCAGCTTTTAAAATATTTGACTATCGATTTAGCCTATGGTACTCCCTTATTTCCCTGCTACTTACAAGGAAGCAAGTAAAAAAAAACCCTTTCTGCTAATTTTTCTCGATTACCATTAAGTAAATAGAAAAATAAGCTTTTAACAATAATTTATTGTAGAGAAAGTCATGTGAATGGGACACATTAGATATAGTGTTTAACACCCGCTTTTGCTACCATGAAATTACTGGTAATACATTGAATGAAAATGGAGCATCGGGGGAATGCGATGCGGGGAAAACGGAAAACCCGGAGAAAATCAGACCTTGCGCCGGTCACTTAGGATCGAACCCGAGCCGTCTAGGAGAGAGGAGAATGGTCTAACCACTCGGCCACGGCGCGGCCCCTAATGAGGTAGCTAGAAAAAATAGTTTGTATACTCACTAATAAAGCTTAGAGAATTGAGAAATGTGAATGCAACACATTAGATTTTTTATATCTATATAGCTAACATTAGGTAGATGTTCCCCCTATAAGCAGAAATGCATAAATTGTAACATTTTCTTTATGGTCATATAGACACTCAAACAGAAAATAGATTAGACATTGTTGTTCACTTTATCACAAAGAATACTCAAAATCATTTTCTATCCGGTACATTCTTAGTTCTTAGATAGGTTCCATTCCTAAGTTTAAGAATTGGTGTTTTGTTCTTTGTAGCATGTTTCCTTTAGTAAATTTAATTTCTCAGATGTGGTTAATCAATCTAGAATTTAGCAGTTGTATTAATATTGCTTACATTTGAACTTATTCGATGTTCTTCTGTTGCAGGAGATGGCACGGACGACCAGCCCTTCGTCACCGACCGCGAAAAGATGTCGGGATACGAGACCAACCTGTATCTCTACTCGGTAAGCATCCTGAATAATTAACACGCTCCATTTACCTGTAAGAGCACAGGCGTCGAAACCAGTGTTTGTGAATCTGTAAATGAATATCCTTAACAGCATTGGAAAACAAAAGGTTGTGAAAAGCCTATTCAGTCAGCTTTAACACTATCAGAACGCTATTATAAACTTTACGATGGTTTCATATAGCTGAGTGAATGGTTTTGCTAATTAGGTTTAATTTCAGCTCCTACAGACAAAACATAACATTACCCATTCTAAACTACGGCTTCTAGCGCTGCGGTAACAAGGATTTTTTGAAAATAGAATTCAATTCTAATTATACAAAATGTAATAATCTAATATTATTGTTTTTCTGGGTGGTCTTCATATTGCTCCTGATTTTGTAAAGTTTAAACGGTTTTACCTTTTTTTTATTTTCATATTTTGATTTTTTACTTTCTCTGCATAGTACATGGTACGTATTAGAGAAGGTATTGCACTCCATCCAAAAATACGATACGGAGAATTCACCGGAAATATACGTTTTTGCGTTTCCTGTATTTAAAAAAACATGTTACTTTCCCTACTTAGTACATGGTACATATATAGAAAAGGTATTGCACTCCACCAAAAAATTCGAAACAGAGATGCACGTTTTAGGTTCCCTATATCCAATTTTTTTTAAAAAGGTCCGTAAATGTAAATGGCGTGCTATTTATGGACGCTCTTTAACTTCTGTGGTTCTCAGCGTCCTTTTCTAAATTGGGCGTGAAAGACCGCTTAATTTTGCTCAGAGGCCTCTCTATCAGGCTTGAGGTTCTTTTACGTGCCGTAAATCTACGACATGAGACCCACAGCTTTACTTCCCTTCCGAAGGAAGCCATGCTAAGGATTTTTACACCCGAAAAATATCCATCGTCCTCCGCCGGATTTGAAGCCGCGACCTTTGGTATATGAAGTCAGCATGGTAGCCACTACACCACGTAGGACCACTAAAAAGTTCCATGTGTCCGTGAACACGATAACCCAAAAACGAAAAGTCTATAAAATATAAAATTGGTGTTTAAATTGAGGATCTTCCAACGATGCGACGAAGATTATCAGGA
Organism: Hymenopus coronatus; assembly: GCA_030762935.1. Lineage (NCBI taxonomy): Eukaryota > Metazoa > Arthropoda > Insecta > Mantodea > Hymenopodidae > Hymenopus > Hymenopus coronatus. Next base: position 46,912,442 of record CM060885.1, on the reverse strand, counting down.
AAATCCTCCCACCCCAAACTACTCGAAAATTTTGATTTTCTCAAAAATGGTCCTAACGATTTTGATTAAAATACTTATTATTAAAGGTATTTGCATGTCAATAAAATGTATATCCTGAATTTTCTGGGAATAGCCTCTGAAGACCTTTTTATTCTGCACGAATTTTGCTAAACTTTGAATAACAGGCACACCCAAAGAGATAGTCAAAAACCTGCAACACAAAAAATGAGGATCTCGTTAAATGAAAATGTATGTAATATGCATTTTTTTTCCGTAGAGTTGTCCATTTCCGAGATTTTATGGTTTCAGTTTTGAAATTCTTAAACGTTTCACATACGGGAACTTGTCAACTCCTGGCAATGCAAAGAAACGGATTTTAACCACACAGCAACCAGCTTTTAAAATGTTTGAATATTGCTTCAGCCTAACGCATTCCCTTATTTATCTTCTATTTACAAGGAAACAAAGAATAAGACAATTTCTGCTAATGCTTATCTCGATTAGCAGAGGTAGATAAAAGAAGGAACGTTTTAATAATGATTTATTACAGAGATGTAGAGAAAGGCATGTGAATGGAACACATCAGAATTTTTTCCACTTCCTTTATTTCAGTTAGCAATCAATTGGACGTTTAATTGGGCAACCATTTGTACACAATTAATTCATAATAGATGATTCATAAAAATATATTTTTATTATTACTAAAATACAGAAGCTTTCACGGCCAGTGTTATGACGACTAAAAGAAAGCAAAACTGGGCTCTTCAATGGTGAGTGCATCTCCTCCGTGGCCTCTCAATAGAGACTGTCGATGCTTGCCGCAGACGCAAGCGAAATGTCTGGGAAACAAGAGAAGCCCAGTGGACCACGGCCTATAAGCCCGGTTTTGTTTTCTTGCATTGCTGTTTTTCTTCATCATTGTTACCAATATTAACTTTTATTTTTTGTTTTTGATAACATATATCTCCACTTTGTAATTCAGGTTTATTTGTTATCATTTTATATGTTTCTTTTTGTGTTCTATTTTAATTTTAGGTTGCTATTGACAAGTATTCTTTGGGTTCCTGAATGAGCGTGACCTGCTCACCATTTCTGTTGATAAGCAAGAGGGGTAAAGCGAAGGCCACTCACAGTTTCCCACTGACCGGTTTTAACTTGAAATAGTCCTGAAGTTCTACAGCTCTTTTAATGTACAAAGAGATATTTGCACACGTCAAATAGGGACAGTTGGGTTATCTGGTATTCACTTTTAAATTACAAACGTTCTAGTTTAGGAACATGTAGCTTTGACTGCGAAACCCATAAGAGGATAGACAGAGCATACCCTGCGGTTTCAAGCAAATTAAGTAACATATTTAAGACCGAACTCCGCGGAAACGTGTGAGATTCGCAATTGGAATGACCTGGTTCGATTGTCCTTCGAGCAGGTCAATCCCCACTATGAGTTAGGCGGCGCTTTTTAAAGTTTTGACATATTTTAATCTGGTAGGTCATAGGATGAATGAAATCAGTGAAATGATCAAATGAGTCCAGTGTCCAGGGAGCTTAAAGTTAGTCGATATTCCTCTTCTCAGGATAAAGGAACACTGCGGGAAAAAAACTTATCAGGATAATATACACTAACCGAGATTCGAACTCGGGACCTCTTGAATGTAAGGCAGACACGCTGCCTTTGCACTACAGAGGCGGACAGCCGGTCGATAGGCGATGGGTGGGGTGATTCACCTTCTACCACAAATTATCTGTCCATTCATTTCCTGTTCCCATTATTTACTTTCATCTGGTTTATGGTTGTAGGACGATTTGTATGGTACGGCAGGACGGTGGAATTCGCCCTCTGGAAAAACTTCTCTTTAAGGTTTAGTGAGTCGTCCTCGTAAAAGAGTAAAAATCCTTAGCAGGGCTTCCTTTGGAAGGGAAGAAAAACCGTTGGTTCCGTGTTATGATTTACGGCACGTAAAAGAACCTCAAGCCTAATAAAGAGACCTCTGTGCAAAATTAAGTGGTCTTTCACGCCCAATATAGAATGGGACACTGAGAATCATTGTAGTTAAATTTTATTTATTTTAGAGTTTGGTGGAAACTGCGCTCTAGTCTCCTTCCTTCCTAGGAGATTTCCGGGATCCCCAGGTTGCGGGTGACTAAGGCAGGGCAAGCCGGCGTCATGATGTATGTTGGAATCCCTTGGGTCCCGTTCCTTGCGCACATCGTTGTCCGGGTCTAGTCGCCCTTCATCCCTTCCTTCGATGGTCCTTGTTGGAAGCACAAGGGCCCTCTGTGTCTGTGTTCGGTACCTGCTCAGTTACTGGAAACCTCTCTAAACTCAAAATAAGAACTATAGCTTTCCTGGCGACGTGTTAATTCAAAATCTTCTCGGGCTTCTAGCCAGGTAATAACTTGGCTTGACACCAACGTTTCGAAGAAGTGCATCTTCCTCGTCTTCAGGGTGAACTGATGGTTTGAGCTTGCGGAGACTTGCGCTCTTATAAATACCAGTCTCCGCAAGCTCAAACCATCAGTTCACCCTGAAGACGAGGAAGATGCACTTCTTCGAAACGTTGGTGTCAAGCCAAGTTATTACCTGGCTAGAAGCCCGAGAAGATTTTGAATCTCTCTAAACTCATTAAAAAACGTTTAATAAAACAAATTTAATAATCCCGCTGTAGAACTACATTATTCCAAAGTTGATTACTTGAAGAGACACTAAAATGGAACCGATCAGAAAAGTAGTCACTTACCGGCGGGAATCCAATCTAAGTCGGTGTCAGCTAACTTCAGATATAAAATAAAGGTGTCCGACGATGCCTGCCAACCTGCTTTAATGACACCAACGAAAAAATCTGTGTTCCATTCACATAAATTTCTCTACATCGCTGTAACAAATTATTGTTAAAAACATATTCTTCTATCTATTTTATAATAATCCCGATAAACATTAGCAGAAATTGTCTTAATTACTTGCTTCCTTATAAGTAGAAGGGAAATAAAGGAATACACTAGGCTAAAGTGATAGTCAAATCATTTAAAAACTGGTTGCCATATGGTTGAAATCCGTTTCTATTTATGGTCAAGAGTTCACAACTTTCCGTGTGAGAAAAGCTTAAGTAATTTAAATCTGAAACAAATAACAAGGAATATCTCAGAAATGGTCAATTCCTCGAGAAAAAAAACGTGTATGATATAAATTGTGTGCTTTAACTTTATCTATATTTGTCTATATCTTACGGTTTACCAGTTACGTAAACTTTAGCAAAATTCATTCAGAATAAAGAGGTATTTAGAGCCTATTCCCAGAAGATTCAAGATATACATTTTATTTTCAGTATAAATATTTTAATATATGGTATTTTATTCAAAATTGATAGAGCCAAAATTCAATTTTTTTTTTTAGTTTTTTCCATATAAAGGGTAGTTTGGGGTGGGGGGAATTTTCTCAAAATCTTCGTGCCGCGTCTCTGGAACATATTTAGCTTAAATACCAAGTTTGGTGTTTTACCGAAGTTTCGTTCTTGAGTTGTCATGTTTACGGACACACACACATGGACCTTTTTCTAAAATTGCTTTTTTTGGGATACTGCGGGGCCTAAAACGAGGATTTCCTGTGAAACCTCGGTATCGAATTTTGGGTGGAATACAATACCTTCTCTATTCACTATGTACTTAGTACGCATAGAGAAAGTAAAAATTGGGGCAGTTATTACTCGTTTATCAACTTCCACCTTTTAGGGTTTAATCATAGGATATGGAGTGGAAACGAGGTTCACAGGATGAGAGTGAGGGTCTTGGGTATAAGTTTTGGAATGGATAAGAGGTAGCTTTATGCTCCTCGATGGAGATCCGTTAGGGTGCATATTTACATTTTTACATAGGCAGAGAAAGTTTTGTATTCTACCCCAAATTCGATATCGAGATTTAATTGGAAATGCATGTTTTAGGGTCCTGATTTTTTTTTTGAGAAAAAGGTACCTGTGTGTAAGTGCGCCCGTTTTTCTGTGAACACAAGAACTCGTAAACGAAAAGTCGGTAAAATAACCAGATGGATATTTAAATTCAGCATCCCCCCCCCCCGCATGAAATAAATTTCGAAAACTTAGATTTTCTCAAAAATGGCTCTTAAAAATTGCATTAAAATACGTGTATTAAAGATATGAGAAATAAAACGATATCTCGAATTTTCTGAGAATAGTTTCTGAAGTCCTCTTCATTTGAGTGATGGTAAACCGTAAGATATAAACAAAAAGTTACTACACAAAAAAAAAAAAAATATATATATATATATATATATATATAATTGTTCACATAGCGGTTACCTTTTAATATTTGACTATCGCTTTGGCTTAGTTTATCCCTTATTTCGCTTCTGCTTAGAAGGAAGCAAGTAATAAGTTATGAAGATTAGCATGATGTAAATAAAATAATAATTTGTAAGAATAGTTGTTTGCACATCAGATAGAGAAAATCATGTGATCAGGTTTTTTAGATTTTTAGAATGTACTATCGCATTGTTACCTTCCATCTCACGACCATTTTTAGCGAACATAAAATGGCTTCATTTGATGTTTCCTTTTGTCAGCGTGCTGAATTAAATTCCTCGTTATAGGGATATCTGCGCTGCCGAAGTTCACATACGACTTCAGCCTGTGCATGGGCGTCACGTGTAAAAAAAACTTTGGTTACTAAATATTACAAACTGGCCTTTTCTGGTTCCTGAGCGCGTTTGCACACATTACCAGTAGTAGAATCACTCGAGTACACTATAGAGTTGAGAAAGTTGCCATTGTTGTACATTCTAAAAGTGTCCAAGTGACTGATTAATTACGAATTGCAGCTACCGTTTCAAGTTCTTTGTGCTGTGATGTATATCTAATTGACCCAGCAACAAAGTACATATTTGGAGGTTAAAGTAGGTTGTAACATTAATAATGATTGTATGCAGAACATGAATTGTCAACGAAGAAATCAGATTAAATCGATGTAATTGTAACATCATTAACCGTGTTCGAAAATTCTGGAGTTAATGATGTGTAGCGGACCCATTTAGTGATATTTAGATGTTAAAGCTTGTAACTGTGCTTACAACTCTTAATTGTAACAGCATATGCAGCAATAAACATGCATACACTGAAAATCGTGTTTTGTTTAACTGAAGACATAATAATCCACCCCTTGATTGGAAGAAAGTTGAGATGCGTGATGTTAATTCACAAAATATTCCACTAAGGTAACTCAAACTGTATAAAATGGAAATGTATTTGTCTGCGTTCTTTAACTACTATGTTCTCCGCGTCCCATTCTGTATTGGGTGTGAAAGACAGCTTAATTTTGCTCCGAGATCTTTTTATCAGGCTTGAGGTGCTTTTACGTGCCGTAAATCTACGATATGGGACCAACTGCTTTACTTCCCTTCCGAAGGAAGCCAAGCAACAGACTTTTACGCCCGAAAAAGTCCATCGTCCGCCGGGTTTGAACCCGCGATCTTGGGTATATGAGGCTAGCATGGCCACTACTACACCTCTGAGGGCGTCTCAAACTGCAGGGTATAATGGCTAATTTAAGTATTTTTAACTTTTCACATATTTTAATCTAATCGAATTTCAGTGCTTTTCTGTTTAATGACCTTTTTCACTGTGGTACGATATATATTTGATAGTGTTTGCTACAAGAGGTCTTAAAAGCTTTTCTAAAAGAAAAATGGTCATTTTCTAATCAGTGTAAATGCCACACTTTAGCTCGTTAAGCAACTTACCTTTTTCAGCTCTTGTTACAATTCTTAAAAGCTGTGTTCTTGGAGTCTACAGCATCAACAGTAAAATTGTATATTATTTGTAGTCAAAACACTGCATTTATTTCCCGCCAGTTCAGTGATTTGCAAAATAATCGGATAGGTATGGCAAGGAGAAAGGAGAAATTATTTGGGGGGTGGATCTTCGTGTATATTTACATAATATTTCTTTGGACGTGTCAACAATTTATTATTGTATAATTTGAATATATAATCAATAAAACCCATCTATAGGCTATATAGGACATTAAAATATAAATAATATTTCAAATAAGTCGTTAAGACTTCATTCTCATTATAGCTATCTGTTATAAGTGTATGGAGGAGATGAGCGCATCTATCAGCGAAAATTGGCGTTGCGCAGGAACCTGTTGTATTGCCAAATTCTCACGCTTGTGTGCAAGTTTCTCATAATTATGATTATGAACAAACTGATGCAAATGCAGCAGCTCCCATAACACCAATAATAATAATAATAATAATAATAATAATAATAATAATAATGCATAACTTGTCTGAAGAAATAAATGATCGTTTTTGTTGTCTGTTCTTCTGGATATAATTAGATTAAGTGTTTTAGGGTAGGACAGAAGTAATGTGTACTTCAATTGTAGTTGAGAATATAAAGTATGAAGAAGTTACCGACTTGTGCACGTAGTGTTAATGGTAATGCAAACAAAGTGCAGGAGAAGTTCTGGGCACTATTATGTTTTTTTTCAAATGGGAAGAGTTCTACTCTGCAGCGAATGAGATGCGTTATCGTGCTCTGCGTTGCCAGGTCGCTACGCCCACTCTTTTCATATTTCCCTCTCACTTGCACACTGAGCATGCTATTCTGACATAACGTTTATTCTTATGTATTATGAAAACTATTTTAGCTAAAAAACTGTGGTTTTTGCGGGTATGCTACGAACATTACTCCCTATCTTCCTCGCGAATTATTTTTTTGCAAAATTCTAATATTTTGTCTTAGCGTAAGTAGTATTTATGAGAGACGGAATCACTTAGCGCGTTACTCCCCAGTTAGACGGGAATGCAATATAATATGGGCTACTCTAGAGAATGCTAAATCAATATGGGCTGAATAATGTATTGCTAAGAATGAAATTAAATGCATCTCATTTTCATTTAATAAACAATCCAAATAAAAAACATAATTTCATCTTCCAACACAGCAGCACTCCGATTGGTTGCCGGCCTGGTGGCACTCAAGGACAAACCTCATCCCATTTGAAAGCACGGTGGTGCACGGCCCATATGTATTTGGCTTATAACGAATTCATAACAGTAGCGCAATGGCATCAACTCCCTAAAACGTGTACAAGCTAAGATGTGCACCATATGCTGTAGACATGGTCCATCGAATTTAGAGTAATAGCACGGTAGGTTTAAACGCAGTAAATTTTAGGATTGGCAGGGTTTTGAACACGGTTTCCCAAACTTTAGCCGGTTGCCCTAACCATTGAGCTAACATGGCAACGTGCCGACACAGCATTAAATTCCTCAACTGAATCGCAAGTTTCCTGGCCATAAAGTACTTACGAAATTGTAAGTCATCATTGGGGTATGTAATCGCAATATAATTTGAGATCTTCCTGTAGTTGACCTCGAATATCGATTAGGTTGAGTTACCCTAATAAAGCTTTTTTTTTGGGGGGGGGGGGGGATTCCCTTATCCTGAGAAGACGAATGTCGATTAACTTTAAGCTCCATTGATCGATCGTTCAGCATAAAGGTTTAAAATGCAACCTAATATAATCATGTAAAGAATTACTTTAACATTGCGACGGAGGATTCTTCCACCAGCATAAACTACTTATAGACTATGCAGCATTTCAGAACTTGAAAGACTGTCGGGGAAAGGCGTTAAGGAGTTGAACTTTCCGCCGATGTTTCATATTCTTTTGCGTGAATATCAGGGGAGTTTTCATCGGTTATTTGGAATAGTAGGGACTATATAAAATTACATTGTAAGGGATAAAGAGCACGATTCACTATAAAACACTCTAGATAATTGCACAACAACCTCGTAAAGAACTGGGGAGCAATAGATGACATTAATTCGTAACATCCCAATATCCGGTAAGCAGCTAATTTCAACTGCTCCCGGTTAATAATTTATGTGCCTGGGATTTTCGTACAAAATGCTTCCTTAAACCATAACGACGGCATGTTAAAGGTCACTACTATTTCGCTTTCATTGACCTTGTGATTCACAACACTGCCACTCTAGCGCTGAAATCTCTAACTTCCAGATTACAAATAGAGCGCCAAGCTTGCCGAAAATGCACCGCTTTTAATTACTTTTTTCGTTGTTAGTAGGTTAGATTAGACGAGCAACCAAAAATCTTGTTTCTATTATAAAATGGATTTGCACACTATTTTGGTTAGTGTAATCATTGTTCTTATTGTAATGAAATTGAGTTTTATGTATGGACACGCTTTAAATGCTGCTGTTCTCAGCGTCCCAGTGTGAAAGACCGCTTAAATTTACTCAAGAGTTTCGCTTTATCAGGCTTGAGATGTTTATGTGCCGTAAATCTACGTCACGGAACCCACGGCTTACTTCCCTTCCGAAGCAAGTCATGCTAAAGATTTTTAAGCCTCCGGGAAATGTTTTAGTGTAATTAAATGCTAACCTGTTTCTGAGAAGTCCATAAATTCGCTATAACTACGACATTTTAACATACCATGCCATTTTAATTCATTTTAACCTAACAAAAGTTCAAATTCTGAAATGTGGCTATGCAAAGATGACATTACTGCTACTGCTAAGAACAAGTAGTTTGTATCAAAACCTAACCAGTATAAAACCTTAAATAATCCAGTCATTTGTTGACCAGCAGAAATTAGAGGATCTAGAAGAGCAAGAAAAATAATTTCATATAATATTATTTGAGTATAAAACATAAGATATTTGAACAAATGATAGCTTTGTGTATTAAGAATCGCTTAAACTTTACAATATTAAAATAAGCTTTGAAATCGAATTAGTGGTTTCCGAGTTTATAGCTATAAAAATTTCCTTGGTGGCCTTTTATATCAGTGTAGTTACTAGAGGGATTAGACGGGCAATATTTGGAGGTATCTAAGTTAACAACGCCAAGAAATGACAGCCTTTAGATAAAGAACGGATCGGTACAGTCGCTGTCTGCTCATACGACAGTGAGGCGATTTTTTTTTTCGAACTACTGGTAAAATGTTTTGCTGAAAGCATTGAAGGTGCGGCATTCGCAAATGCAGATATTTGTAGAAGAATTTGGGTCAGCTGATGGTGATGCGGAGAAAAGTTTTTCTCTGTATAATCTCTACTTAAAATATCGTAGGAACTTCACCCCCAAAATCCCTCAAAATGTATATTACTGTACGTTCCATTAAATGAAAGAGACTAAAGTGGTACAGCATACTAGAAGAGGAGGAGTCAGACCGAAAACTGCAATGCCATATTCGGGATTTGAACCACGAATCTCCTGGTTTCCGTCTAGAGTCTTGAGATTTAACTCGTCAGGTCTAGAAAAGAAAAGCAACAGAAACACTTGCCCTCTTGTTTTCTCTCTCTTTACTGAGACAGATGTATTTGCAAAGACCACATTAACAGACATTAGAGAGTTGGGAGTAGGTGCGTGATTTCCAAGAATTAAGACAGAGCAGGTCCTAAAGACAGGACAGAACCAGACCGGACAAGTTACATCTCATAGAGCATAGTTGCTCCGACCACTGAGCTACTATGGCAACAGGCGATTCAGCACCAAATTCTCCAACTGAGTCGTACACCATAAGGAGATCACAAATTATTTTGAGATGTCATATCTCAATGGCGTCTTACAAACTCCGTAAGTATTTAAATCTCAAGCTTTAGCTCAGAGGTCAAAGCAACTGCACGTAACCCAGGAGATCCGTGGTTCAAATCCAGTCTTGTCATTGAATTTTTCAGTCCGACTCTGCTTCTTCAACTCCTGTCCTCACGCGGCTGGTGTGGAAGAAACAATTGTTCATATCAGTACAACATAGATTAGGTATGATATCTTCAACCACAAATTTGCGTGAATATGCATATACATTAATATATGCATTACATCGTTCCTAATGCTGTAATTATATACGTTACATTAATTATAAATAGCATTTCCATATCTATATGCAAATGTTTACTATAAATCAGAAGCAATCGTGAAACATTTCCTTCTATAAAAGCCGTACTGGTAATTCCTACCTTTCTTTTGTCTTTGCTATTCAAAACCGGTTCTTAGAGCATGTGTCTGCAATGAACTTCAGCATTTACATACCCTAAATGCGCACTGAACTGATTAACCTATCTTAAAGAAATTCTTAAATTACATGTTGACTCAGCTGCATGCGCGGCAACAGTGTTGTTGGAAAAATCCAGACTGACAGTCAATGCCGGTCAGTGGCCAAGAATGTTGAGTCATTTCTGTACGTCTCTGTATTTATTTAGTTAAAAAATATAGGTGCTATTATTCTGTATGCATTTATTGTATACCAATTCTCGTGTCCTATATGCTTCTCTAGTTTCTGTATTCCAATATTGTTATTTTGCTACAAAGCATAGACATATAAATGAAGCCATGCTTTGTCAGAGAGGAATATTAAGCGTAATTCACTCTTTATCGTTTTGTTAAATCCAATTCACATGACTTTCTCCATATCCCTGCAACAAATAATTCTTAAAAAGCTTATACTTCTATTTACTTTATGCTAATCAGAAAACTTAGCAGAAATAATCTAATTACTCGCTTCCTTGTAAGTAGAAGCGAAATAAAGGACAACCGTAGGTTAAAGTGATAGTCAAAAGCTGGTTGCTATGTCAATGAAGTTCCTTTGTTTATATGGATAGGAGTTGACAAGTTCCTGTATGAGAAAAGTATACATTTTTCATAGCAGAAACCAAAAATAAGGAATGTCTCAAAAACGACGAACTCCACGAAAAAAATGTATATAACATAAATCGTGTGTTTTAATGTGCTCTACATTTTTTGTGTAGTAAGTTTTTGTCCATCTCTTAGGTTTAGCAGTTATTCAAAATTTAGTAAAATTCATCCAGTATAAACTACTCTTCAGAGGCTATTCCCAGAAAATTCAAGATATACATTTTATTTGTCAGGTAAATATGTTTAATATACGAAATTTTAATCAAAATCGTTAGAGTCATTTTGAGAAAATCAAAATTTTCGAAAAAAGTTCCATGTAAAGGGTAGTTGGGGGTGGGGGGATTTTTCTCAAAATCTTCGTGTCGCATCCGACTTTTCGTTTTTTGAGTTAATCGTGTTCACAGACACACGGATACACACACATACACGCGCGCGCGCGCGGACCTTTTTGTAAAAATGCTTTTTTTGGATATTGGGGACCCTAAAACATATATTTCCGGTGAAATCTCGGTATCGAATTTTTGGGTGGAGTGCAATACTTTCTCTACACACTATGTACATAGTGCGTATGGAGAAAGTAAAAACGTTCCTCACTGATGATACGTGTAAAATAAGTGATATCCAACAAGCCCCGTTCTTTGTAAGAACTTAAATAATACGTCGACAAGAAATTCACTCAATTTGATATTGACACCTCGAGCGTGATTGAAAATTTCCTGAGAAGTCCCAGAAATGTGTGGATAGAGGCCAAAATATTCACCATCTCTTTAGATAATGTGTATGATTATTATCATGGTAATTTTAAATATAAGACCTTGAGGCGGTTGCATGTATATTATACCTGCTTCGGCGGGAGCCCGAGTAGTGGCGGCCGGTGAGCAGGCCGCGTTTGGTGGCCACAGTGTGAAGGAAAAGCACTATACTTTATAGTAAGTAAAGGAAGTGTGACATTCCACCCAAACATCGATACCGAAATTTCACTGGAAACACACATTTTGTAACTCTCTGAATAATAAAAATAATAGTTAAAAGAAAAAGTCATTGTGTTAGTGTACGTGGGTGAGAACACATAACTCAAAAACTAAAAGTTGGTTAAATACAAACTTCACTAACAGTGCTGAAGGTATTATCCAAACTTTCAGCTCATTCATATGCATATAGATATAGAATTACTTAATTGTCATAAGTTATAACGCCCAGCATAGAATGGAACTCAGGACCGCTGAGCTGAGAAGCCAAAATGTAAGATATCGACCATAGAGGTATTACATGGGATATTATAAGTAACATTTGTACATAATTCGAAACTAACGCTTGTGTGACATTGTAGGTAACTGCAGTTTTTTATGAAAATTAATTATCTTCATTTCCTGAATGATTGAGTTATTTTTCGTATGCTAAACAATATAAATATGTTTCATATGTTAATATCTTGGTTGCAAAAGTTAGACATTATCAAAATAAAGCCTTTGTAACGCTACAGGTGTCATCACTTCCCACCTGCAATCGTCTGTAATAGTTGTAGTACCTAACAAACTGCATATAAGTGTAATAAAATACTCTATGATAACTTCACTAATAACTTAACTTATAAAGATTATAAAGTAAATCTTGGCGTTTGGTTAAATTTCACAAAAACTTATGTTGTAATGAATAATGACCCGGGATATACTGGGTACTACGTGGATGACGTAGCTCATCGATAGAGGTGGCTAGCGGATGTGGGTTATGGTAACCAAAAAAAAAAAAAAAATCTGAAGTGCTCCATCCACATGAATTTCTCTACATCTCTGCAACAAAATATTGTTAAAAAGCCTATGCTTCTTTTACTTCATGCTAATCGAGAAAAAATTATTAGAAATAGTCTTATTACTTGCTTCCATTATATATACATTTTTTTGTATAGTAAGTTTTTGTGTATCTCTTACGGTTTACCAGTTATGTAAAATTCCAGAATAAAAAGAGCTTTAGAGGCTATTCCCAGAAAAGTAAAGATATACATATTATTTTGTATTTAAACATCTTAAATAGAAGACATTTTAATCAAAATTGTTAAAGCAATTTTTGAGAAAATAAAATTTTCGAAAATGTTTTTATGTAAAGGGTAGTTTGGGGTGGGTGACTTTATTTTAAAAACCTTAGTGTCCAATCCTTGGAAGGTACCAAACTTAAATACCAAGTTTGGTATTTAACGGTCTTTTCGTTTTTGAGCTATGCTCTCCACACACGCGCGAGCGGATCTTTTTTCAAAGATGCTTTGTTTGGATTCAGGTGGACCCAAAACATGTACTTCCGGTAAAATCTCGGTATCGAATTTTTGGGTGGAATGCAATGCCTTCTCTGTATATGGCTCAATTTGTTACACACCCGGCTGATGGTAAAATTGTTTCTTATGAGCAATTAGAAAAAGACTCTTCACAAATTAGACCAGTGCAGAGACGTCTTAAGTAGGGGCCTTGCGGTGGTCTTCTCCGTGACCTCAGCTTTGAGGAGTCTCCGCTTTCTGTTCATCTAGATTCAACACGTAAACTTGGGTACATAAAAAGGGATCCATTTCGCATTCGTGGTTTATGTTTCCCAGCCGGTATCAGTTCTCTATATGAATGACCTGAAAAATAGTAATCCAAGAAACCAAAAACCAACCAATGAACGCTATTATAAATGAAGAAAGTTACTCGGACACTGCACCTAAGAGAGCGTTTCTCTACCATTGATATACAAGGAAAGACTAAGCCTAAAAGAATAATTTCTAGAGAAAGAGGGTAAGAATCATTTGCATGTATTATTAAGGTGGACAACAAGGTGGAGACTAAGGTTAAAGTTAATGTGGCCAACTAACGGCAATAAAATCGATATTAAGAAAATCGTAGCGTATCATGAAAATGCAAGGGTTAATTTTGTCCAAAGAAACGCTCCTAAACGTTGCTTAGGTTTTGATTAACTAAAGGGTAAAACATCTAGTCTTCATTAGAACAATGTCACGTAACTGTTCTTTTTACTGAACTCATTATATTCACGCTATGTAAATCTGTTTCACAAAAGCTGATATTTATTTAATCTATACCGAAAGTCGTGAGTGCTATAATTTTATTTCTGGAATATAAATACAGTTCCCTATCCTTCATAGCTTTATTTATTTTTACTTTCTCTATAGGCACCATGTACATAGTGTATAGAGAATGTATTGCACTCCACCAAAAAATTCGATACCGAGATTTCACCGGAAATACATGTTTTAGGACCCCCTGTATCCATAAAAAGCATTTTCAGAAAAAGGTCCGTGTGTCTGTGAACACGATAACTCCAAAACGAAAAGTAGGTATAAAATACCAAACTTGGTATTTAAGTTTAGTATCTTCCAGGGATGCGACACGAAGGTTTTGAAAAAAATCCCCCCACCCCAAACTACCCTTTACATGGAACTTTTTTCGAAAATTTCTATTTTCTCAAAAATGGCTCTAACGATTTTGATTAAAATATCATGTATTAAAGACATTTACCTGACAAATAAAATGTATATCTTGAATTTTCTGGGAATAGCCTCTGAAGAGTAGTTTATTCTGGATGAATTTTACGAAATTTTGAATAACTGCTAAACCATAAGAGATGGACAAAAACGTACTACACAAAAAATGTAGAGCACGTTAAAACACACAATTTATCTTGTATACAATTTTTTCGTGGAGTTCATCGTTTTTGAGACATTCCTTATTTTTGATTTCTGCTATAAAAACATATTTTTCTCATACAGGAACTTTTCAACTCCGATTCTTATAAACAAAGGAACTCCATTGACAGAGCAACCAGCTTTTGACTATCACTTTAACCCATGGTACTCCCTTATTTCGCTTCTACTTACAAGGAAGCAAGTAATAACACTATTTCTGCTATTTTTTTCTGATTAGCATAAATAGAAGTATAAGCTTTTTAAGAATAATTTGTTGCAGGGATATAGAGAAAGTCATGTGAATAGTACACATCAGATTTTTCCTTAGTGTTTCCACTTTTAAATCACTTTAAGTCATTGTGGGAAGCCACATTTCCACACGATAGAACGTACTACTTTCTCGATATTTCCATTGTTTCGTAGTGTTGGCCTTCCTTCACAGAGTTGTTTATGTATTGGACAGTACTGTGCCCTATTTCATTTCTTGTAGTTTCGTTGCAAATTATTATACTTACTCTTCTTTGCTTTATCAAATCGAATAGGAGATGTTACTTTATTAATAGCTAGTGCATGTCTATTTACTTTTGGTAGATGTAATTATAATTTTTATTTGGAAATTTGGTCAAGACCATCAATAGCTCCAATAAAAGCGGAAGAAATTATAATGAATTGAATAAAATAATTATTGGTTAGTATATAGGAAATTAAACCTTTATTAATTAATAAACTTCGACTTCCCCCATTTTTTTTTTGCCGTATTCGTAAGAAGCAATCCACGGAAGGCCTATGCCTATCTCAATGCATGTTTTACCTGTGGTAGTTGCTGTATAAGAGCACAAGAGCACGTGAACACCCTACACCTTCCGGAATTTTGGGTTATTTGTCTTCAAATTCATTTAAACATAGCGTATATGTGGTTAATAACTACATAAGTTTCACGCAATGAAGAAACCCGAAGATACGAAACTTAGTCTGCGATAATCAAGACAAATGTTCTTCTCAGTTAATATAAATTGCAGGTTCTCTTTTCTGGTGTTAGTAGTTTTCTCTTTTAATGCAATTATTTATCGTTCCCTGATAATGAATTTTCTGATAGGAAATTAGTTAATATTATGACAATAAAGAAGATTAAAAATACAATTGAGGATATAGAAGTTAAAATGTGAATTATTTATTCTAAATATCATAGACGTTTTGATTGGAAATCAAACGTACTTTGATTACAACATAATGCGAAGGAAGTAAAACAAAATTTTATTGTAAAATGATTATTAACTGGTTTGGCTTCCATTACTTCAGTGCATACGTATAAGAGCTATAAAAGACTATTCAGTGATTCGGATACTTTCTTTACATAGCCTAAAACTAAATGACCGTTCAATACCAAACTTTGTGTTTAAGTTTAGCATCTTTCACAGATGCTACACGAAAATTTTCAGGGACAAAATCCTGCCCTACACTAACCATTACATGGAAAAATGTTTGAAACTTCTGTTTTTCTCTTTTCATCGCAAATAAAATGTATATCTTGAATCTTCTGGGAATAGCTTATGTAGGGCTACTGGATGAATTTTTGTTGAATTTTGCATAACTGGCAAACCGTAAGAAATAAACAAAAACTTGCTCGTAGGCTTTCACGGCCGGTGTTATTAGTAAAATTCGTATAACATGTCCGGGCTTGTAGACGGTAGTCTGACAATAAAATTACTAAAATTTGATGTTTGGTCCTCCACAATTGACTTACTAAAAGCATATTCATTTCGTTAAAATACACAATCTATGTCACATACATGTTTGCTGTATAGCCAACCGTTTCCAAGATACTCCTCGTTATTTCTTCCAATTTCTATGTAGCTTTTCTTAAACGGGATCACCTTTCGTTTCATCTCTCTTTTGTTTACTGGCAATATAAAGTGAACCGAGCATCAATTGTTCATATATCGATCAGTTTTTAAAAGATTTTACTATTGCTTTAGTGCGACCCCTTATTTCCCTTCTACTTATAAGAAATCAACTAATAAGACAATTTTTACTAATGCTTATCTCGATTAGCATAATGTAGATAAAAGAACATATTTTGTAAGAATAGTTTGTTTGCAGAACAGGTAGAGAAAGTCATGAGAATGGAGCACATATATTTACTTTCTCTAGTGCATATTTACAACGTAGATACATAGTATATAGAGAAGGTATTGTGTTCCAACCAAAAATTTGATACCGAGATTTCACCGGGCCCTGAACCCCCCCCCAAAAAAAAGCATTTTTAGAAAAAATCAGTGTGTGTGTGTGTGTTTGTGTGTTTGTCTACCTGCC
Organism: Hymenopus coronatus; assembly: GCA_030762935.1. Taxonomy (NCBI): domain Eukaryota; kingdom Metazoa; phylum Arthropoda; class Insecta; order Mantodea; family Hymenopodidae; genus Hymenopus; species Hymenopus coronatus. Next base: position 46,895,791 of record CM060885.1, on the reverse strand, counting down.
AGAGGACAACATAACTACAAAACGAAAAGTTCGTTCGATACAAAATTTGGCATTTAAATTTGTATCTCCCAAGGATGCAACTCAAGGATGCAACTCGAAGATTTTCAAGAAAATCCCCCATCCCAACTTATCCTTTATATGAAAAAATTTTCGAAAATTTTGATTTTCTAAAAAATAGCTCTAACGGTGTTGCTTAAAATGCCGTATGTTGTAGATATTTATATTATAAATAAACTGTATATCTGAATTTTCTGGGAATAGCCTCTGAAGACCTTTCCATTCCGGATGATATTTGTATAACTTTTATATAACTGGTAAACTGAAAGAGATAGACAAAAACGTTCTAGATTAAAAATTTTTGTAGAGTTAGCCGTTTTTGAGATAATTCCTGTTATAGTATTAAACGTTTCTCAAATGGAATGCATCTTTCTTTTCGTCTCTCTTTTGTTTGACTCCAAACAACAAACAGAACGGAAATTCAAAATTGTTTTAGATAGCGACCGGCTTTTAAAAGATTTGACTATCGCTTTAGCCTAGTGCATTCCCTAATTTCTGTTCTACTTAAAAAGAAGCAAGTAAAACGACAAGTTCTGTTAATGTTTATCTCGATGAAAGATTTTGATGAAAGAATAATCTTTTATAGAACATTTCGTTTGCGGATTAGCTAGAGAAAGTCATATGAATGGAATACATCAGCTTCTGTAGTGTAACATGGCATTCTCAACTAGCGTCATGGCCTTCTTTGCAATCTTGTTCTCCTATAGCTTACATTTACCAGCATGTAAACAACCTCCTGGCAGAAAATTCCAACACAAGAACGGTGCTGATAGGATCCTGGTAATTGACAACATCTTTCACAAAGATATAATTTTCCAAGATTGGAAGAGCTAACTGCCAATATATTTTGTTACCACAAGGTGTTAAAACTTCAAACATTGTCTCTACATTGAAGTGTTGTGACAAAATAACAAATTATTTTTAAACACATCATTATTTAAACAGGAATTCTTGTCCAACTTAAAATGCAAACTGCAAAATCAACAAAGAACTTGAATCAGATTGAACACTTATAAGCTGCAGACAGACATTGTTTCAATGAACATATACTACTTCATGAAATAGTGGATTACGTTAGTTTCTCTTTCTGTCAGTTAATCTTTGTATTAAATAGTGTTCTAAAATAAAAAAAAATGATCTGCCCACCTGGGTAGTGTGGTGGTAGCGTGTCTGTCTCACATTCAATAGATCGTGAGTTCAAATCTCGCTTAGGGTAAGTTACTCGGATAAGGTTTTTCGGGGTTTTCCCTTATCCTGAGAAGACGAATGTCGAGTAACTTAAGCTCCATGGGCCCCGAGATCATTTGAGCATCATTTCACCAATTACATCCATCGCTTGATATGACCAACCAGGCTAAAAAAAACGTTAAGCCACGCAAAAAAAAAAAAAAAAAAAAAAAAAAAAAAAAAAAAGAGAGAGAGAGAGAGAGAGAGAGAGAGAGAGAGAGACAAAAACAAAAACACAGTGACCCTCCAAGTTGTTTTTTCAGCTATTAAGAATAAGCTATAAGTAACACCAAAGGAAGAAAAATGTGAAAACGCAGCTGCAACCTGAGGAACATTGGAGTTTTAAATGCCACAAAGTGCTACTTCAATGTAACCAATATAGGCGCGGGTGAAGGATAGAGTAAAATTTTATGGTAAGATAAATGACTAAAGCATGTTATAAACTAAAAGAACCTTATTTTTCTGAAGTGACTGATAGTCATTTACATCTAAGTAAAATGTTTGATTCAGAATACTCTCTCCTGCACAAGGGAGTAACGTACCTAATTGTGTACTGTATATCATTAGAGATAATTTCCTAACAACTGAGTTAGATTGCAGGGCTCATTGAATATCTAATTGGGACATGAAACTGCAAGCTCCAGGGTCATGTGATGTGAGTTAACCTGTATGATTGATCTGAAATGTAAAGCGGATTGCTCGAGCAGTTACAACTATAAATATGTAACAGCTTGTAAATTCGTAAATCCGACACAGAGTAAATTTCACTACGTGTCAGACAGAAATAATTAAATTTAATTAGAATTTAAAATTTAAAATTAAATTCTATGTAATTTGTTACTTTCTGTGCCAATGAGGAACTCGAACAAACAGAGTAAAGAAAATATGAATTCCACCCATAAATTAGCTAGATTTCACAGGGAATACACTTGTTTTGATGTACTTAGAATTACCCCACAAAAAAGCAATATTGGTCTGATTGCGAGCGCAATATATATTATACATATGGTTTATTTACACATAGTTACAAATGCGGAATATTTAGTCATAGATTGACAATTGGGATTCATCAATTAAAAGATGTTTAAAAATGAAATTTGTAAACTGGTATCATAATTCGATGCCTTTTATTTGTTTTACCTTCTTTAGTAACTTCTTGCAGTATAGCGTAGGGGCAATATTTCACTTTCTCTAAAACTTTGATTAAAATATCACTGCAAATATGTGTTTTGAGGCTCACTGACCCCAAAAAAGGGCTTTTACGAGTCCTTGTAAAATAGTGTTGCTAAGGCAAGTTGTTGTTACTATCGTGTACTGTTATTTGTTACACGTTACAAAACAAATTTGGTATTGATTTGTCAGGCCTTTCAGTTAGCCGTTCAACATGTTTTCGTTAAAATTGAAAAAAATGCAGTATGTTCAGTGAATTTCTGTTTACTTTTGCATGGGAGAACGAAAACTTTCGAGGAGATAAAAGCGATCTCCTGTTTATGGGGATCTTTCGCCAACTATAACAACAGTTAGATATTGGCTCAACGAATTTAAATCTGGTCAAAAGTTTTAGATGAGATGTGGTTATGCAGGAAATCATTGAAAAAGTCCACCATATGATTCTCGGTGGTCATCGAATGAAAGTTAGCGAAGTGGCTTAGGCTATAGGTGACGACATTAAGTTAGAGCTGAACAAATTGTCGGCCCGATGGGTGCCTCGGTTGTCCACTGTCAAGTGGGTGCGGCTTTTAACTTTGAAGCTGTGTTTGGAACTATTTAAGAGACATCCGAAGAACTGCTTGCATCAGCTGTGTCACCATCGATCAGACTTGGATTCACCATTATATTTCGCAACCAAGCAACAATTAGAACAATGGGTTCCTTCTGGTGAATCTGCTTCAAAGAAGGCAAAGAAATCGCGCCGGGAAATTGATAGCGACGATTTTTTGAGATACGAAGCGTGTCACACTCATTAACTGCTTAGTAAAAGAAAGAACGATTACTTGAAAATACAAAGTGGGCTACTGGCCCATTTTGACAAGAAGTTGAAGGAGACACGGCCCCATTTGGCGAAGTTAAAAGTGCTGTTTCACCACGAAAATGCTCATGCGGAGCTGTCGCCGTGAAACTGCCTGAACTGCTGCTGCTCCTCCTAAATTCGCCGACTTAGCCCCCTGCGGTTTCTCTTGCTCCCAAACATGAAGAAATAGCTCGCGAAAAAAGAATATATACATTAATGAGCTATCGTTGAGACAGAAGTGTATTTTGCAGAACTTGACAATTCCTATTTTTGGGGTGGTTGAAGAATGGTAGGAACGTTGGAAGAAGTGTATGTGCCTAAAAGGGAACTATGTTGAGAAATAAATAATTTGTGTTTGAAAAGATGGGATCTTCATTCCAAACATGGTAAGTATTTAACCACCCACGTGTTCCATCGTCCTTCGGGTTTGAATCTGCGACCTCCGGAGGTTAGCATAACAGGAGGACAATAGGTGTGTGTGTGTGTGTGTGTGTGTGTGTGTGAGAGAGAGAGAGAGAGAGAGAGAGTGTGTGTGTGTAATTTCGCATAACGAGTCAATCATATCTAGATACAAATTTACTACAAAATATATAGATTTGTTTAGATACATAATTCAGTTTAAATTACTTTCTCTGGACTTCAACCAAATACGTAATTTTTTATTTGAAATTTTCAGCACTTTGTCGTTTTTAAAGTGATGCCTGCCTTTATTCGGTTTTCGCAACGTCACAAAAAATACTTATGGTGTAAATTCTGCTTCTTAAAACGTCTACGTAAATCCTACAGTATGAGTGTGAATGGTCAAATAATGAGCATATGTAAAAAATAAATGGCGTGTTATTTATGGACGCTCTTTAATTACGGTAGTTCTCAGCGTCCCATTCTAAATTGGGCGTGAAAAACCGCTTAATTTTGCTCAGCGGCCTCTCTATCAGGCTTGAGGTTCTTTTACGTGCCATAAATCTACGTCACGGGACCAACGGCTTTACTTCCCTTCCGAAGGAAGCCATGCTAAGGATTTTACGTCCTCCGCCGGGATTTGAACCCGCGACCTTGGGTATATGAAGTTAGCATGGTAACCATTACACCACGGAGGGTGACATGAGCATATGTGTTCTACCAGTTCTGTTGCATGATCACAAACGTGGAGTTTAAACCCCTCTCCGTCAGATAAAAGAAACAAAAATAGAGGCTTTTGATTGAGATAGATATCGGCCAAAAGAAAATGGAAAGGAAAAGCTTAGAATGTAACACCGAAAAATAAGGAAGAGGACGCAATTAAAGGACGCTGCGACCTCAGGAAGACACCTAAAATTGAGGTAGGCAGGACGTTATGAGACCGCACCCTAATACGAGATGGACTCAAAGAATAACTGTTGGGATCGGTCAGAGGAATATTGACATGCAGAGAACTCGCTGGACAGACGAACTAAGTGGAAGGTGCATCAGTTTTTGAGGGGGCAATTGAAGCAAAAAGAAACAAAAAAGTAGACTGAAAGTAAGCTTTCATAGGTACAGTTTATAGTTGCTATATAACAATAAACGAGAATATAAGCAAAAATCAGATGTGTTCCATTCACATGACTTTCTCTACATCTCTGAAAAAAAAGATTATTAATAAGCTTATTCTTCTATCCACTTCATGCTATTCAAGATAAACACTAACATAAACGGTCTTATTACTTAGTTCCTTATATGTAGAACGAAAAAAAAAATATGATGTGTACCATTCACATGACTTTCTCTGTATCCCTGCAACAAATTATTCTTAAAAAGCTTATACTTCTATTAACTTCATGCTAATCAGTAAAACATTAGCAGAAATAGCCATATTACTTGCTTCCTTGTAAGTAGAGGTGAAATAAGGGAGTACCATAGGTTAAAGTGATAATCAAAATCTGGTTGCTATGTCACTGAAGTTCCTTTGTTTGTATGGACAGCAGTTGACAAATTCCTGTATGAGAAATGTATAAGTTTTTCATAGCAGAAACCAAAAATAAGGAATGTCACAAAAACGACGAACTCCACCAAAAAATGTATATAACATCAACTGTGTGTTTTAACGTGCTCTACATTTTTTGTGTCGTAAGTTTTTGTCCATCTCTTACGGTTTAGCAGTTATTAAAAAATTTAGTAAAATTCATCCAGAATAAACTACTCTTCAGAGGCTATTCCCAGAAAATGCAAGATATACATTTTATTTGTCAGATAAATATCTTTAATATACGAAATTTTAATCAAAATAGTTAGAGCCATTTTTGAGAAAGTCAAAATTTTCAAAAATGTTCCATGTAAAGGGTAGTTGGGGGTGGGGGTATTTTTCTCAAAATCTTCGTGTAGCATCCCTGGAAGATACTAAACTTAAATACCAAGTTTGGTATTTTACCTACTTTTCGTTTTTGAGTTATCGTGTTCACAGACACACACACACACACACACGGACCTTTTTCCGAAAATGATTTTTTTAGATAAAGGGGATCCTAAAACATATATTTCCGGTGAAATCTCGGTATCGAATTTTTTGGTGGAGTGCAATACATTCTCTTTACACTATGTACATAATGCCTATAGAGAAAGTAAAAAAGGAGTATAATAGAACCAAACCGAAGGTCAAATGTTTTAAAATGTGGTTGCTATGGGATTGAAATCCGTTTCTTTGTGTGGCCAGGAATTGACAAGTTTTGTAGGAGAAAAGTTTAAGTATTTTAAAACTAAAACCAATAACAGGGAATATCTCAAAAACGGTGAACTTCAGGAAAAAGAATATTTATATTTATTAGAGGATATTCCCAATAATTCAAGATATGCGTTTTGTCATGTACATATAATATATAAGATCTTTTAATCAAAATCATTAGAGCTATTTTTGAGAAAACCAAGATTTTCGAATTTTTTTTCCATGTACTGGGTAGTTGGGGGGTGGGAGGATTTTCTTGAAAATCTTCGTGTCGCATTCTTGGGAGATACTGAACTTAAATATCAAACTTAGTATATAACGGACTTTTCGTTTTTGAGGTATGCTGCCCACCGACACACACACGCACACAAGGACCTCTTTCTTATTTGTTTTATTCAGGAGGTGCAATACAATACCTTATCTATACATAGTATAGTACGTGTAGAGAAAGTAATAATCTAGAAACTATGTGAACGTAGCATATAAATGTTTACTTTCTCTACACGTACTATGTATAGGTAGATAGTGTAAAGAGAAGATATAATAATACACCTAAAAATTAGATACCGAGATTTCACCGGAAATGCATGTTTTGGGCACCCTTGAATCCAAAAAAATAGAAAAATGTTCACGTGTGTGTCTGTATGTATGTATGTGTGTGTGTGTCTCTCTCTCTCTCTCTCTCTCTCTCTCTCTCTATATATATATATATATATATATATATAGATTAAATAATAAACTAGATATTTAAGTTTAGTATCTTCTAAGAATACGATATGAAAATGTTCAAGAAAACCCCTCAAACCCCAACTACCCTTTAAGTGCAAAAATTTTGAAATGCTTGATTTTTTAGAAAATGCCTCTACTGATTTTGATTAAAATCACTTATATTTAAGTTATTTACATGACAAATAAAATATATATCTTGAATTTTCTAAGAATAGCCTTTGAAGATCTCTTAATTTGAATGATTTTTTTCTGAATTTTACATAATTAGTAAACCGTAAGAGATAACAAAAACCACTACTCAAAAAATGTACATCTCCTTAAATCACATAATTTATGCCTATACATTTTTTCCTCAAACTCTTCGTGTTGCATCCTTGAAAGATACTAAACTTATGTACCAAGTTTGGTACTTTACTGACTTTTCGTTTTTAAGTTATCGTGTTCACAGACACATGGACACACATGCACACACGCGCGCGCGCTGACTTTTTTCTGAAAATGCTTTTTTTTTTTTTGGATACAGGGGAACCTGAAACGCCTATTTCTGGTGAAATCTCGGTATCTAATTTTTGGGTGGAATGCAATACCTTCTCTATACACTATGTACATAGTACGTGTAGAGAAAGTAAAAATGGAAAATGAAAACATACTACTTGAATGCCTTTGGTCCTTCCTACCCCTAATTTCACACATTACAGAATATCCAACGTTTCTAGTAAGGATTGTATCCAATTTCTTCCCAACTTTTTAATAACAGAATCATTTGTGTTTTGATTCAGTGCATGTGAAACTCTTTCTTTCTCTAGAATAGCAGATATGTTCACTTCTTTATGATTCCAATCTTTGAATAGTGGAAGCAAGTTAGCAACATTGTTGTTGATGAATGCCAAATCACGATTTTGCTATTCAATGAATTTACGTCATAGTGTAGACATAGTGTACCGAGTTAGCACGGGTTTAGGAGGTAAAGGCACAGCAGGTGCAATCTCCCTATAGATACGAACCCTTGAAGGGCCTTTCTGAAATATATTTTTAACTTGAGATATGAACATGTTAACGTTACTGAAAGACAGCTGAATTTGCTCAGGTAGCCTAGAAAGGCCGTGGTAATGTTTATCATTTCTACTTTCTCTACACGCATTAGTATATAGAGAAGATATAGCATACCACCCTAAATTTCGACCGGAAATGCATGTTTTAGGGTCCCTTGTATCCTAAAAAAACTTTGAGTGTAGAACAAGGTCCGCATATCTGTGAACACCATAACTCAAAAACGAAAAGTCGGTATAATACCAAACTTGGTATTTAAGTTTAGTATCTTCCAAGAATGCAACACGAAGATTTTAAGAACAATTCCCCAACCCTAAAACTACCCTTTACATGGAAAATGTTTTGAAAATTTTTATTCTCTCAAAAATGCCTCTAACGAATTGGATTAAAATGTCGTATATTAAAGATATTTACATTACAAATAAAATCTATATCTTCAATTTTATGGGAATAGCCTCTGAAGGCCTTTTTATTCTGGATAAATTTTGCATAACTGGTACACCGTAAGAGATAGACAAAAACTTAGCTCCCAAAAATGATCTCGTTAAAACATACAATTTAAGTCATCATTTTTTCGTGGAGTTGGCCAATTTTTAGATATTTCTTGTTATTGGTTTCAGTTTTAAAATACTTAAAACTTTTCTCATAGGGGAATTTGTAAATTCGTGGAGAGACAAAAGAAACGGATTTCAACCACATGGCAACCGGCTTTTAAAAGAGCTGACTATTGCTTTAGCCTAGTGTATTCCCGTGTTTCCCTTTACTTAAAAGTAAGCAAACAGAAAATTTCTGCTAATGTTTCTCTCGATTAGCATGAAGTAGATAGGGGTGTGTGATATTCTGAAAATCTTCGTGTCGCATCCTTGGAAGATACTGACCTAAAATATCAAGCCTGGTATTTAACGGACTTTTCGTTTTTGAGTAGCATGCCCAAAGACACAGACAACACACACACACACATACACGCACACACAGACACAGACACACAAGGACCTTCTAAAAATTCCTTTTTTTGGATTCAGGGGGTCCCAAAACATGTATTTCCGGTGAAATCTCGGTATCGAATGTTTGGGTGCAACACAATACCTTTTCTATACACTGTGTACATAGTACAAGTAGAGAAAGTAAAAACTCTGAATTATAGTGCAATGTAGAGAAAGTCATGTGAATGGAATACATAAGATTTTTCAGTTTGATGCGATCTATACATACATAACATTGCAATCTGTAGATCCTATTATGAGCTAAGACTCAAAGCCCAAACTCTAGGATGTAGATCATGTCAACAATTACATTTATTCATACTTATTAATACATTTATTTACAAATAATAACTCTGACAATGAATTTTCAGAGGTGTCAGTTTTGCATAATTTTCAATTACATGTATGTTTCCAAAAGTCTACCCGTGCTTTGCATTCTTAGAATATCCATGTTTATTATATTTACAATGTTACATTATTACCAGTATTTTTTGATTGAATGAAATCCTCCTTTGTATAGAAGTTGTAAGTAATAAGGTATCTTTTTAATTCTGATCTAAACTTGTTTTTGTTCATTTGCAGTTCTTTTATAGAAGAGGGAAGTGAATTAAACAAAACTATTCCTTTGTAGTAAACCCCTTTTTGGAATAACTGCAAATCATTTGTTGCTCTATGTAAGTCCTGCCTATATCTGGTCTCTTTGTTTTTTTGTAAACTTTTCTAGGTTATTTATAACAAATGACAATATGGCCTGAATATATTCACAGGCTAATGGTAAAATTCCAAACATTTTGAAGAGTGGCTTGCAGTGAATTGATCGTCTTCTTTTTTTTTTTTTGTAGTTAACGCCCGCTTTAACTACTTATGGCACCGCAGGCGGTGACACTGATGATACATGAATGAAGATGGAGCACCGGTGGAATGCGATGGCGGGGGAGACCGGAGTACCCGGAGAAAACCCGCCCCAGTGCCGCTTTGTCCACCACAAACCTCACATGCGGTCGATTGGGATCGAACCCCGGCCATCTAGGTGAGAGGTGAGTGGTCTAACCACTCGGCCACGGCGCGGCCTGATCGTCTTTCCCCTGCCATTATTCTTATTACCTTTTTTTGAATAATGAATACTGTTTTAACGTTTACTGAATTCCCCCAAAATATTATTCCATAGGTTATCAATGAATGAAAATATGCATAATAAGCTGTTTTTAGTATGCTCTTATTTATAAGCTGAATTAAAGATCGAATTGCAAAACATGCAGAGCTCAGTTTGGTAAGATATAATCAATATGGTGTTTCCAATTCATGTTACGATCAATCATAAGACCTAGGAATTTTGTATTACAGGCTTCTGCAATCTGATTATTTTCATATTCTATCCTTAGGTCTGCCATGTTTTTATGCTTTGTGCAAAAATTAATGTATCTAGTTAGTTTTTTCAAAGTTTATGTGGATTTTTATTACTTTTAAACCAATCATTTAGTGTTTTGAAAATGTTATTAGATGAATTTGGGAACTGGCTGACATTGTGCTCTTTAATTATAATACTTGTGTCATCCGCAAAAAGAACTGGATAGGCATTGTTGTTTATTACTGCAGGTAGATCATTTATATAAACTAAAAATAATAAGGGACCCAGAATAGATCCTTGTGGGACACCATGCTTTATTTCACACCATTCAGAATATACATAGCTGTTATTTTAAGTATTTATTATAACCGTTTGCTTTCTTTTTTATAAGTAATATGTAATCCATTGATACCCTTTACCCCTAATTCCATAGTGTAATAATTTTGAGAGAAGTATTTCATGATTAACGCAGTGAAATTCCTTTGATAGATCACAGAATATTCCTAGTGTGTTAAGTTTGCTATCCAATGACTTGAGAACTTCATTTGTTAAATTGAAGATGGTATCACTAGTTGATATGCTCTTCCTGAATCCAAACTGCTCTTTTGCTAAAATATTATATTTATCTAGATGGTGATGAATTCTTTTAAACATAATTTTTTCAAATATTTCGAAAAAGCTGTAAGTAAAGATACTGGTCTACAGTATCCTGATGAATTTTTGCTTTTCAGGGATTGTATTACATTTTTTATTTCGGTTGCACTTGTGGGTACTATCTCTAAGGATGTAAAATTTTGCATACAGGATTCCAACGCCTGTCCTACACACGGCTTGTGTGAAAAAACAATTAAACCAATACTAATTGACCATAATAGTTTGCTATGTTGTGATTAAAGTACTTACAGCATTATAAGTCGCCATTAGGTTATGTCATCTCAAAATAATTTGAGATCACCTTGTGATTTACCAAGAAGCACGCGAGTCAGTTGAGAAATTTAATGTTATGCCGGCATATTGCCATGGTAGCTCAGTGGTAGAGCAACCGGCTAAGGACCGGGAGATCCATAGTTCAAATCCCGGCTATAGCATAGTTTCACTTGTTAATATATTGTTGTTTTTTTTTTCTGTTACTATGGCGTCGTATGTAGCGCCTTCAATGGATACATCACAGACCTTGCACATATGTCCTTCAACTGTGAAATATTCCTTTACAACTTCTTCTAAACTTTCAAGAGTGAGACTCTATTATTGGCATCTATAAAATGGAGTTTTATTTATGGATGGTCTTTAACTGCTGTGGATCTCAACGTCTCATACTGGGCGTAAAAGATTGCTTAATTTTGCTCAGAGGCCTCTTTATCACGCTTTAGGCTCTTTTACATGCCGTAAATCTAAACACGGGACCATCGGCTTTATTTCCCTTCCGAATAAAACCATGCCAAGGCTTTTTACGCCGAAAAAAGCCATCGTCCTCCGCCGGATTTGAACCCACTACACCCGGAGGGCGACTTTCAGCATCTAAAATTAACATTCAAATACATTATGTAAAACAACATATCTGCTTATCTTACTTTCACAGCAAAAGTCTGGAGTTGAATAGGTCTAACGACATTGCAATATCACTGAGCACTTCGTTTTCATGTTGTTTACTTTCCGCACGTCTGATTATGTGCTGAGTTCTTCAACTCTACATTGCGTTGACGTCACCCTTAGTGGATGTGAACAACTCAAAAGACGCCCTACACACCAGCCGCACATACCCTCAAAGGAAATAAACAGCACAAATAGCGGCCGAACCTTCGTAGTTTAGTTATAATTCGTTTGGTGTCATTTCGAAACAGCCTATATGCCGTCTTTACCGCCTAAGATCATATCGGCAGCTTTACCTTTGGAGCAATTGTCCTCCGTGGTTTAGAGGTGCCATAGTAGCCTCTGGTTTCAGAGGTCGGGGGTTCAAACCCTGCGGGGGCGATGGATTTCCTTCGGGCGTAAAAAATCCTTAGCATGGGTTCCCTTGGAAAGGAAATAAGCCGGTGGTCCCGCATAGTATATTTAAGGTACATAAAATAAATTCAAGCCATAGAAATTAAAAGGGGTCTATACATAAAAAAAGTTAAAAAATTAAAAACTAAAAACAAAAAAACAGAACAGTTGCTCATCGGCAATGATCTTCACTAATGTACTGGTAATCTTTGGGTTGATTATGTTGGGGTCTCCTTATAACATTAAACACACACACACACACACACACACACACACACACAGTCACCCTCCGTGGTGTAATGGTTATCATGCTGACTTCATATACCCAAGGTCGCGGGTTTTCAAACCCGGCGGAGGACGATGGATTTTTTTGGGCGTACAAATCCTTAGCACGTCTTCCTTCGGAAGGGAAGTAAAGCAAAGCCGTGGATTCCGTGTCGTAGATTTACGGCACGTAATAGAACCTCAAGCCTGATAGAGAGGCCTCTGAGCAAAATTAAGCGGTCTTTCACGCCCAGTACAGAATGGGACGCTGAGAACCACAGCAGTTAAAGAGCGTCCATAAATTAAACACCATTTCATTTCTTTTCATTTTTGTTCTTTCTCTCTCACACACACACTCCCACATTTAGCCCGCGCCGTGGCCGACTGGTTAGACCACTCGCCTCTCACCTAGACGGCACGGATTCGATCCCCGACCGCATGTGGGATTTGTGGTGGACAAAGCGGCGCAGGGGCGGGTTTTCTCCGGGGTCTCTGGTTTCCCCCGCCATCGCATTCCACCGGTGCTCCATCTTCATTCCAAGTATCACCAGTGAAATTGCCTGTGATGCCACAAGTAGTAAAAGCGGGCGTTAGACACTATAAAAAAAACCACCCACGTTTACATTCACTCATACTTCCAGGCTCTCGGGAAGATGAGTATTCCTGGCTAAAGAAAATCGAACCGGAAACCTCCGGATTTGGAAGCTAGGACGCTAGTCGCCATACCAAAGAGACAGTCATGTAACTGTTTACATTAAGTTTTTATTAATAGTTAGAAAAGATATTGCATTCCATGCCAAAATTCGATGTCAGATTTCACCTAAAATATGTTTTGAGATCCGTCAATCCAAATAAGTAATTTTCAGAAGAAAAGAAAAGTCTGTGTGAATGTGAATGTGTGTGTGTGTGTGTGTGTGTGTGTGTGTGTGTGTGTGTGTGTGTTTAAACAGCATACGTCAAAAACGAAAGTCGGTTAAGTACCAAATTTTATGTTTAAATTCTGCATCTTCCGTGGAAGACAGTAAGGTTTTCAAGAAAGCCCCCCCCTCGACATGTATATATGAGTGTGTGTGTGTGTGTGTGTGTGTGTGTGTTTGTTTGTATATTCACACAATATGTAGATGATAAGATCTTTAAAGATCCTTAAATTTGAATAACATAACTTTTTGTAGCATAAACCATTTCATGGGATATCCGTAGTTGTTGGTTTGAAGATTTCAGAACTTCATTTTTACTTTCTCTGCTGGGTAGAGTAAGTAGGAGAAATATTGTATTTCATTCAAAAATTCAATGTCGAGATTTCACCAGAAATTTATGTTTTGAGATTCTCTGAATCCAAAAATCATTTCTAAGAAATGATGTGTGTGTGTGTGTGTGTGTGTGTGTGTGTGTGTGTGTGTGAACAGCATACGTCAAAAACGAAAAGTCTTTTAAATACCAAATTTTATGTTTAAATTCAGCATCTTCCGAGGAAGACAGTACCTAAGGTTTTCAAGAAACTCTTCCCAATCCATACTAGTCTTCACATGGAACAATTTTCGACAATTTTGATTAAAAAATAACCAATAATTTCTGTTACTGTTTTACTCGATTAGTATGAAGTAGAGAGAAGAATAAACTTTCTTAAGAATGGTTTGTACCAAAATAGATAAAGGTATGTGAATTTAAAATCAGAGTTTTTAACTTTAAGGCACGTTTAACAAAATGTATGTAATGAAATTAATTCTGTAAAGATTGTTTTCATTCACAAGAAGAAAGAAAAATAAGCTTTCGTAACAAAGTTTGCGGAAGCTATGGGTATAAAAACAAACGATAGTAGGCAGAGGAAATCCTAACACACAGAAGTTGTTTTCAATACCTAAATTTGGTAAAATGCACTTTAGAGGGTTTTGATAAGTTTCTAATTGAGTGAAAAATGCTACTCCAGTTACAGTTGTGCGCACTAAAACTTAATGAGTCAAAGAAATGTCTTGATTTCGGTGAACTTTGCGGTTTTCCGCCTTGGATGAAAGAGGGATGACTGCAAAAACCATCTCTATGTGGAACATGGGAGCTGACGCAGACGACATCAAAGAGAGGGAGAAACTTCACGGAAAAGTAATATTATACCACATAGCTCATATCGCAGAAATGAGAACTTTGTAGTTAAGGGTTTACTGTATGTACAAAGCGCCTTCCACTTTGGAATCTCTAAACCTTGTCCCAATTACAAAGTAAATAAGTAATATCACCATGTGTATGGAAGATAGTTTACCTCATTGTTGCAGGTAATGTGGCTTACCTAACGCAAACACCCCAGCATAAATTCGAAGAGCAATATCTTGTGCTTCATACTTTGCAGTCATGGTAATATTGACATTACTAGAAAATAGGAACACTTAAGGTATACAAATGAAATGTTTGGAAAGCGTATCTCATTTGCGAATTAAATAACAAATTCGTAACTTTTGTTTTACATTTAAAAAATCTAACGTGTTCCGATCACATGATTTTCTCTCTAAACGTTTGCTAAAAGGGTTATTGCTTTATTTACATCGTCATATTCGAGAGAAACATGGTAGAAAACAAATGAAAGGAAATATGATTACATTTGAGAAAAGTTTAAATAGCATAAAATTGAAACCAATAGCAAGGAATATCTCGAAAAATTGTTGCATTTTCTAAAAAGAGCTACATTTTTTGTGTAGTAAGTTTTTTCTATATCGTACAGTTTACCAACTATGAAAAATTCATCCATAATGACATTCAAGATAAAGGTGCATTTTAATTGTCATATAAATACAGTATTTTAATCAAAAATCATTAGAGCTATTTTTGAGAAAAACAAGCTTCTCAAAATTTTTCCATGTAAAGAGTAGTTTGGGGTGGTAGAATTTTTTTAAAAATCTTCGTGTCTCGTCCTTGTAACTTAAATACCAAATGTTGTATTTAACGGTCTTTTCGTTTTTGAGCTATGCTTCCACGGACACAGACACACATAAACACACACACGGACATTTTTCTAAACATGCTTTCTTGGGTTCAGGGGATTTCAAAATATACAGGTTGTTTCAAAACGACACCAAACAAAGATGTGGACCTTGTTGGTATCGTACGTGATACGTGAATATAATTTCAGTTCTAAATTCGGCACATACAAAAACTGCCATAAAATTACCATGGATTAGGCAGTCGTAGATAACCAGATGACATGCGCCTGGCCCACTCCAAGAGAGATGTCGGTTGGTAGCGAAAGTTCCAGTCCCGTGGTGCAGGCGTGGTTTGATAGACACGCCGGCGCGACACAGGTCACCTTAGTAATGGAAAACGTAGCATGTAGGTGTGGCGTATGACAACCATTGTTCCTTCGGTGCCTAATCCCAAATGTATGCGATTTTTAAAACACATATAAAATTTTAAATAGAAGAGTTTGAAAGTTGCGACATCAAGTTCGGATAAGTCAAAGTTTACGCTAATCGACTTCTATCTTCGTTTGGTGTCGTTTTGAAATGGCCTGTATATTTTCGGTAAAATCTCGAAATCGAATTTTTTGGATGGAATACAATACTTTCTCTGCCTTACTATATGCATAGTACATAGAGAAAGCAATCAGTAGAATTCTTTGTTGTTTTTTTTTTTTTACTTTCTCTAGTGCTTATCTGTAATAAGTAGCAGATTAGATTTAGGGTTAATTCTTGGGTGGAATACTCAGAAACTGGAGCATTGATTTGCATGTAGGCCTTTTAGTCCTTTAGCGTCTTATGTGACAGTAGGTAGGGAGGAAAAAGGGGGAGAGATCCAAAGGGTGACTAGATCTGGATAACAAAGAGTGTATATCTCTCTCTCTCTCTCTCTCTCTCTCTCTCTCTCTCTCTCTCTCTCTCTCTCTCTCTCTCTCTCTCTCTCTCTCTCCCTCTCCCTCTCCCTCCCCTTCTCTCTCTCTTCATTAATATAAAATGCTTTAATTGTCAATACCTGCTGCCATTAAACTGTTCATAGAAATTACACACTTCTTAGGAATGTCTGTTTTTAGAAAATGTGTGTATACTACATAGAGAACAATATTGTGATGCAAGTTTGGTAAATGCCTTATTGGTAAAATAGGAGATGAAGTCAAGAGTTTTCCAAGATTCTCTAATGCACTTAACTCACGTGCATTGCATACTAATTTTTCTACAATAATGAGTAATAGAAATGGTAGGTTCTTACATAAAGATAAAATTAATTCTTATCAGCTGTTGAAAATGGTGAGCCCATTAGCAAGGTGACTAACATTAATTTGATGGCGAACTAGCTATCAATTATCCACACCCTGGTTGTTGATCTTAAAACAATCAATAACTTACAGCTCATATTTCCTGCTGCATGAGTTAAACATTAATTAAATATTAAATAAAAAAAGGAAGTAAATATCCAGGTAAGATGTATTTAATTCCATTACTACAATTATTAATATACGAGTACTAAAAGTTAGAGGAGTTAATATAGTTCATGTTCATACTATGTTAAAATAGACAACATTTGCAGATAGGCTAGGCTATCAGCACTGAATATAAAAAGTCCACCCTTCCACCATGGAAAATATGATTGTCAAGAAAATAATACTTTGGCCACCTAAGTTAGATTTGCCGTAATAAATTTGTATTTATTTGATTGAAGGCTTTTCATACATTAATAAATCAAATCTAAGTTGTGTTGGCTTCTCTGAAAACGTCAGCTTCTGTGTGTAATGGTTACCATGTTAACTTCATATACCCAAAGTCGAGGGTTCAAACCCAGCAGAGGACAATGGATTTTTTGGGGTGTAAAAATCCTTACCATGGCTTCCTTCAGAAGGGAAGTAAAGCTGTTGGTCCTGTCATAAATTTACGGCACATAAAAGAACCTCAAGCCTAATGGAGAAGCTTCTGAGCAAAATTAAGCGCTCTTTCATGCCCAATTTAGGATGGGACTCTGAGAACCACAGTAGTTAAAGAGCATCTATAAATAACATGCCATTTTTTTCTGATAACTGTGTTATTTAATTGATATTCCATGTAACCTGTGCCAGGGAAAAAAACTGTGTTACCTCTAACTCAGTTAAGCAGATTTCAGATGGACTTATACTGGTCATCTTTTGGCAGGTCTCATTTGCTGCACACTATTTCCTCTGTTGTCAACTCTTGGATCTGAGTAAAGACTGTATGGAACCAATGCTTAGTTGTTTTTTGTTAAAGTTTAAATTTTGGGCTCTTTTGGGAGGGGGAGAGGAAGGGCCTTTGTTTAATTTTACTTAATTTACTCCTCATGTGGTTCGGAATTCAATTTTTCAAGGTGATTCCCTACATTTTTCTGAAAAATCACTGTACTGATTCAGTCTACTAACACAGTTCCTCTTTTTGCTTTGAGTCAATCAACATAGGTTGACTTGTCTGTAATCAAAGTTTTTCTCCACCATGATCCCTTCTTACAATTGTATATGCTAACCTGAAAACCTGCATGGTAACACAAAATATTCCCTGTCTTTTCTTTAAAGCATTTCACTTCTTATTACTTTATTTTTGAAATTTAAATATGAGGTTCTCTCAGTACACCAGCAACATCCTCAGTTTTTAGGTGATACAACATACCACCCTGTACCATACTAACTACAGCCCTTCACATAATGTCTTCAGGTAAATCTCCTGGCTCTTGCAAACAAACAAAGTCGATATGATACTAATAATTGTTGCAGGAGGAGATGGAGGATCGGCCACGGATCTCTACACTCATCAATTCCCTGGCCAACTACAGCAACACGATTCCTGCCGCTACGGATCCTGATGCTAAGCCACAAGCCAGTGCACGCATGGGCACTCTCATCGGTGTCTACCTACCCTGTATCCAGAACATCTTTGGCGTCATCCTGTTCATCCGTCTTACCTGGGTTGTGGGAACAGCAGGAGCTCTCATGGGTTTCCTGATTGTGCTATGCTGTTGCTGTGTAGTAAGTATATGGCCACATTCTTGCCACATCTTCATTAATGGCTATAAGTAGGCACAATAAAATGAATTAAAATACTTTGAAATCTACATGAAAAATAGTTTGAGCTTTAACCTAACTGTAATAAAATATGCCATGGTGTCAACTAATTTTTTTGTACAAAATTCTATTTTTCGCACTTTTAAAAATGTAAACTTTTATGCCCATATCTTCATGTTGAAAAATGAACTCTGCATATATACCTAAGGTACCCATTTGGTAACTGAAGCATTAAAAATAGTTGCAATGTAATCAATGTACGTTATTTTCTATAAATAAGAAAGATTCCTTCTAGGCGGCTAAATATAGGAGTCAATGGCCTGCATGTTGGATTGCTGTTACTAGCATTATAAACTCCACACCACAAGAAATGAGAGATCCACCCATCTCTAACTGATATCACAGTTTGCCCTCTGCAATGACATCTGGTTTAGATTCATATTACAAAAAATGTTTGTTGTTACTCTCTTTATAAAGCTCCATATTAATATTGCAAGTCCACTTAGCCTTCGTTCAGAAAGCATAAGAACAAGAAGATCCTCACCAATGGTGCACCATACAGATACAACACAGCAGCTTCTATGACTTCTGAGGCAAGAAATCACTGCTAATAGTAAAATGATATCTGTGACTATGTAAACATCGGAGAACAAAATGAAAGGAATATATAAAAATAAAATTTTGAGCATTTTAATTGACTTCTGCTCATAAGGAATTAAACTGGTAGTATGATGCTATGTATTGAGTGTGTGAAAGCATTTCTTCAGTCTTCAAAACTTGATAAATTGGCTTTGCTGAGATCCCAAGACTACTAATGGTACTTGCAGTGTAGTTATTAGACATAACTAGTGAAAAAGCAGTAGAAGTTCCCTTCTTCCCTTCAAACTATTAGTGAAATAAAGTGATGTGCTTGTTTAGTAGAGAAAGGGGAGTGGATAGCTGCTAAATAACTAAACTCACCACAAAAAGTATATTTGTGTTGGAATTGTGTTTTAAGTAAGTTTTCCTAACAATATATTACTAAGATAATTATTATTAAGAACAAAAACATCTTTAGCAACCCTACCATTATAAACAGTATTATTGTATGTAATATCATGCAAAATTAACTTATGGCATGCATACCAATAATAACAATGACAATTTCTTATGCCAATGACTGGCATTCCAAGTTGCTGTTACTTATAGAGAGAAGATGAAGCCATTTTGTGAAATTCTTTTCTCTAAGCAACTAAAGATGAAAAAACAATAAGTATAGAATAATTAAGAGCTGAATTAATTACTTGACATGCTGTCATGATAGTATGCTATGTCTGTAACACGTTTTCACTTGTCTCCTAGGACGAAAATGCATGTAAGTGACTGTCTTATTTATTTAACATTAGTAATAACAAATTAAATTAAGGGTGAGAAGCTAATGTCTCATTTACAAATTTATAAAGATCCTCTTACGTATGTCAGTTATAGATACAAAATTATTTCATAATTTATTTCCTACAATTTATAATGCTAGATTGCATAAAATGTTGTCCAGTTATTTAACATGGTACTAATTAAAACTGCAGCACAACATTCAGCTGTGCCACAATTGTTGCATAAATTGTCAATTGTTGCATAAATTTCTATTACTGAATTTTTATAAATCACCACTATAATGTAATTCACATTTTAAAATTACACTTTTGTCCTTTAAACTGAGTTTTTTTCTAAATCCTATATATAAATGTTTTATAGCATTCAGCAAGCAAGAACACATATTGTTACCAGTTAAGATGAATACCTGCAAGCTGCTTCTCAGATAGACTCCATATAATATAGAGATATAAAAAATAGAAAAGTAATCCCAAAATTAAACGCCACACCCCTTACTGTTATTCAAATGAGAAGTAGGAAGCTGCTTAGAAATTCACAAATAAATAAGAAAAGTAAAAATAATAATTTCAGTGGCATTATGATTTGGAAAGGCATGTGATAAATGATGAACGTTAGGCAGTTCAATTCAATAGGTATGTAAAATTAACCAAACATATAAATTATTATCATCTGAAATCAGTACAGTTTTGCCTTGTAACGTGTTGTAGTATTTTAGCAAAACAAAACTGTTATCTTCTTAGAAGCTTATGCCAGAGAGATAGATATTACTAGAGCTCAAACTTCATTGCTTTAAGACCTGAAGCATGTCTGTGTATTGACTAAACCCGACATATGGCATCATATCCAGTCTAGCTATATGGCAATGGGGCAGACACTCATCAGCACATACTGAAATCTGTCATTTGTTTTTAGAGAATACAGATTTGTAATAGGGACAGCCATGTTAGAAGTACACACACACACACAATTTGCTTGAATATATGAATGAACTTGGACATGGATATTTCACTATAAGAGGAGAAAATATATTTTGTAATGTATTTCATACACAAAGATTTTCATTCAGAATCAATGCAGTTCTAAGCAATATAAAAAGTATAAAGATGCTTGCTAAAAATGTAATTGAAGATACATAATCCATGAGTTCAAATTCATGCACTTTTGACACTACAAAAATATACTTTGTTTTATTGTAATAGAATTTTAGCAATATAAGTGAGTGAGTTATAAAAGGACACTGTTTTATTGTTTGTATTCTGTTAAAATATTCACTAATGTTTTGTATCAATGTGGGACACAAATTATGTTTCAAAAATACTCTTATACAAATCCATTAGCAACATTGTTCTTTACCACACCGCACCTTACAATGAAACGAATAAGTAATTTCTTCCTGTCACAGCAAAACAAAGTCTTGTCATGTACTGAACGTCCTAAGCACAGTGAAATCCAATATCTAGATATTACCATAGTGATTTTTACTGCTCATTTTCTTTAAAATTATATTTTATTTTTAGACAATATGAGATGAGCATCAAAGAACTAAAGAAAGTTGTTTTTTACAATAGAATTTATGTAATATTTCTGTTCTCTATCACCATTAGAAAGTTTCATGTGGTTTATATAGAATTTAAATTGTTTCAGACTATGCTTACAGCCATTTCAATGAGTGCAATAGCAACAAATGGTGTAGTACCTGCAGGAGGCTCCTATTTCATGATATCCAGGTCACTAGGTCCTGAATTTGGTGGTGCTGTGGGAATGCTGTTCTACACAGGCACCACTTTAGCAGCTGCTATGTACATAGTTGGTGCTGTGGAGATTGTTTTGGTAAGTCTTTGTGATAGTCTATGATAATGAAGATAGTGTCACTCAAAGAAACATTACTAATTGTACTTCCATCAGTTGCAGAAAATCATGTAATTCCATCAGGCAACATAGAAAAAATTTATGCATAAGCTTTTGATATTTTTCACAGTAGTATCATCTATTATGTTTTTCAAATGGGCAGAGTTTTATGCTGCAACAAATGAGGTATGTTATCGTGCTCTGTGCCAGGTTCCCTCTCACTCGCACACTGAGCTTACAAATCTGTCTGGTGATATAATGTTTCTTCACATGTATTATGAAAGCTCTTTTATTTGTGCTGAAAAACTTGTATATGTAGAAAACACTTGTTAAATGCTGAGGATTGACACCCTATAATAGGGCAGAGCTTCTTATTTGAGTGTGTTATTGTTAAGGGTTCATTATTACATAGATTCATAAATAAAAGTATATGCATATGCAATGATAATAGTCACATTACATTACTTGCAATCTGTGAATCCTGTTTTGACATTAGACACAAAGTGCAACTCTAGAATGTAGATCAAGTTAGTAATTACATTTGTTGATTACTCTTGTTAATTATTGATACATTTATTTACAAAAATTAACTCTGGTATTAAATTTTTCAGAGATTCAATTTTGCATAGCTTGCAATTATATGTCCATTTCCAAAAAACAATTTGTGTAGAATGCATTCTTAGAAGAATCATATGTATTATACTTACAACACTGCATTAATTATTACTAGTGTTTTCTAGTTGTATGAAACCCTGGTAATAAGGTATCTTTTTAATTATGACCTAAACTTGTGTTTGTTCATATACAACTCGTTTATAGCAGATGGAAGTGAATTAAATAAAACTATACCATTGTAGTAAACACATTTTTGGAATGTCTGCAAATTATTTTTGGTCTATGTGAGTCCTGTCTGTGTCTAGTCTCTGTTATGTAAAACTGCATTTTTTGTACATTTTTCTGGGTTCGTAAAAGTACTACCTATCTAAAATATAACATATTAAGCATAATGTAAACAATACTGTTTAAGCACATGGAATTGTGAGTAATACTTCATATGTAGCTGTGTCAGAGATCAAAAGGATTCAAACCTTGTTAATCCAATATCAAGTCCTGGTCAATGAAGCTCAGTGCTTTAGATTACACTCCTGGTAGCAAAAGCTGTTAATCTCATACGTAGGTGTTTAAGATATGCAGCCAAGATTTAAAAGCTCCATTTGTTTGAAAAGTCAGGTCTGAAAGGTTTTATATATATAATAAGATTATTTAACATATAGTGTTAATTATATTGGTGACATTATTAATGGATTTTTGTTTCTCTCAGTAAAATATAGTGTTAAACTTATATAAAAGGTATATTCCTCATTACTTTAGCAGTGAAATAACAAACAAGCAAACATAAAGTAACATGTTTGCTTGAAATAACTACAAAAATGTTATAAGGTTAGTGAGAATTAATATGTCTTTATGTTTCAGACATACATGGCTCCAAGTTTATCAATATTTGGAGACTTCACAAAAGATGCTAACATCATGTATAACAACTTCCGTGTTTATGGGACAGGCCTGCTTATTGTGATGGGTACCATTGTCTTCATAGGTGTCAAGTTTGTCAACAAGTTTGCAACCGTTGCACTTGCCTGTGTTCTGTTCTCCATTCTTGCTGTCTACGTTGGTATCTTCGTCAACTTTAACGGCAATGACAATTTGTTGTATGTAAATCATAAACAATTAAGTAATGATACGTAAAAGTCTGCACTCATTTTTTCTAAAACACCTTTAAATATGGACACTTTAAATATTATTGGTTCCAAATGAAATTCCCACCTAATTCCTCTCCCTTTGTCTACCAACAACTAGAGATGCATGCTAAAACCAGGGTTAGCATGCAGTTCAGAATATTTCTTTAAAGTAGTGTTACCAATCCTTTCTAAAATTCTTAACTACAGAACTAATATGAATTGTGAAGGTTTATTTGATTTTAATATTTGTGTTTTAAGTAATCTTTGATATAACCAACTAAAATATTGAAAATAATTCATGTATTTATTCTAGTCTTGTATTCAATTTTGTCATTTATATGCTTTGACAGATCTGTACTGAAACACAGTGCCCAAAATGGACATTTTTACAAGATGTTTCTTAGAATGGAAACAATGGTTATTATTTCTAGTTAAGTTCGACACAATTGTATATCATGGTATCTTGTTAAATAGCTGTGGAAAGTAGGACATGCATATGTGTACCTATGTGAGTGCATGCCGGGAGAAAAAAGTTTAGAAAACATTATATAATACATATCTGATACTGTCTGAATGATCATTGTATTTAGATAAGTATGTCATTAAAAAATCAGATAGTAAATGCATTCCAGAAGATGTAAGGATGACAAAAATGTGATATTAACATAAGAATTATCTGCCAAAATCTTTGTGGTCAGTGTATTGCCCTCTCAACCTAAAGGTGCTCAGCACAATTCCTGTTAAGAAAATTTGTCTTTAATTATATTTTCCTATACTTCAAAGAGTCTGGAAGTATAAGTGAAGATAATCTAATGTGCCCTCCATTCGCATGTCTTTTCTCTAGATCTCTGTAACAAATGTCGGCCTCTGTGGTGTAATGGTTACCATGCTAACTTCCTAAACCCAAGGTCATGGGTTCAAACCTGGGGGAGGATGATGAATTTTTTCGGGCATAAAAATCCTTAGCATGGCTTCCTTTGGAAGGGAAGTAAAGCCGTTGGTCCCATATCGTAGATTTACAGCATGTTAAAGAACCTCAAGCCTGATAGAGAGGCCTCTGAACAAAATTAAGCAATCTTTCACACCCAGTATAGAATAGGACACTCAGAACCACAGCAGTTAAAGAGTGTCCATAAATAAAATGTAATTTCATTTTTTCAACAAATGATTGTTGAAAAGCTTATTCTTCTATTTACTCCATGCTAATTGGAAAAAAATTAGCAGATATGGTCTTACTACTTGCTTCCTTATAAGTAAAAGGGAAATAAGAGAGTGCCATAGACTAAAGCGATAGTCAAGTCTTTTAAAAGGTCATTGTTATGTGATTGAAGTTCCTTTTTGTATGGCCAGGAGTTGACAATTCCCATATGAGAAAAGTGTTTTGAAACTGAAATGTATAATAAGGAATATCTCCAAGAAAAAAATGTATATAAATAAATTGTGTGTTATAACGAGCTCTATCTGTTTTGTTAAGTAATTTTTGTCTTCTCTTACAATTTATCAGTTATGCAAAATTCTGCAAAATTCATCCAGAATAAAGATGTCTTCAGAGGCTAATCCCAGAAAATTCAAGATCTAAATTTTATTTGTCATGTAACTATCTTTAATACACAATATTTTAATCAAAATCATAATTTTTGACAAATTTTCCACACACACACACACACACATGCACATGCACACACAAAAAAGTTTTTTGACTCAGGGGGTCTCAAAACATATATACCCGGTGAAATCTCAGGATCAAAGTTTTGAGTGCAATACAATACCTTCTCTATGCACTATACATAGTATGTATAGAGAAAGTAAAAGTGAATGTAAGTTGCTTTACTGTAGAGCAAATGTTAACCTTCAGTTCAATAGATTAAAAACATTATTGTTCTTTCTCAAGGCAAAGTCCTTAATATAGCCATATCTATACAGAGTCATCATCTTTTCTACTTTTTACTGCTAGCAAATAAAGAAGTAGGACCTCAAACAGTGGATGGAAATACACATTTGCGGAAAGAAATATACCTTTTCTTTGTTTTGCTTTGTTTACTACCAAGGTGGGCTATGCCAATTAATTATTATTTATACTCCAGTTGTAAAGATAATGGCATTTTCATTAAAAGTAGGTGTATCATTGACCTAATATTTAGAAAAGATGGGGGGGGGGGGTTGTGAGTATGTGTGGTTTTTTTCCTTCCTTTCTTTCTCCCCTTTCTTTAAAATGCCTCTAACAATTGATACTGTACAAGAAAGATAATTACATACAAATAATACTTATGTCTTTAATTTTCTGGGAATAGTCTTTGAAGATTCCGCATTTTGGAGGACTTGTAACTGGTAAACCATAAGAGATAGACAAAAACTTGCTGCACAAAAACTGTATATCTTTAAAACACACACTGTATGGCATATATATTTTTTTTTCTGAGTTAACCATTTGTGAGATATTCTTCGCTATTAGTTTCAGTTTTAAAATACTTAAACTTTTCCAAATGGTAATTTGTCATTCCATTTTCTTTTGGTTTACTTCTGGCCATACAAACAAAATCACATAGCAACTTGCTTTTAAAATATTCGACTATTGCTTTAACCTATGTATTCCTTTATTTCCCTTCTACTTATAAGGAACTAAGTAAGAAAACATTTCTGCTAATGTTTATCATGATTAGCATGAAGTAGATAGAAGAATAACCTTTTGTAAGAATACTTTGTTACAGAATAGGTTGAGAGAGTCATGTGAATGGATCTTATCAGATTTTTAGATATGTTAACTGATATAAATCAAAACTATACATCAAATCTATTTTCAACTGGAATTATTAAGAATCTGAATTTACCCAAATGTTCACACTTTCAAATTGCACTCCCAAAATGGCATTTTATCATTGTTATCGCTGAGACCCTATGGGCACATACAGCATATGGGAACCTTAAAATTAATTGAGAAAGTGTCGTTATGTGGTATTGCATTCATCCCATGAAGTATTTGGTTAAAACTAAAAGATGGTTTCTTATATATCACAACTAATGTTCATATGCACAAATGGCCCAGCTTTGCAATGCTGGAAGCCAGAATCATATATTAAGGAATGATGGAATAGCCATCGAAATGCCAGATGCATACCCTAGGGTTCACCAGGACAAAACTGTGTCTGTGAATAAAAAAGTCCATTAGGCATTCTTTGATGATCTTTTGTTAAATAAATAGTAGGCTAACAAATTATTGTCCTTCACGAAGAACAATTTTATGAAACTTTATTATTAATAAACTCCACGAAGAATTTAAACTTTAAATTGGAAAGAAAACAAATTAATAAAGGATCCAAGTTCATTTTCATTTCTATATTCTCCATTATTTTATATAACAATTTTATTGGCTTTTTATTACTTTCTCTACACATGCTATGTACATATTTTATAGAGAAGGTATTGTGTTGTACCCAAAAATTTGATGTGAGATTTCACTGGAAATATATGCTTTGAAATCCCCTGAATCCAAAAAAAAAACATTTTTAGAAAAATGTCTGTGTGTGTGTGTGTCTGTCTATCTGTTAGTGTGGGTGTCTGTGGGCAGCATAGTTCAAAAATGAAAAGTTCATTAAATACCAAACTTGGTATTTAATGAATTTATAATAGAATAGCTTATATGTTGGCAAGAACATAGTAAATATTACTCGTATACTAAGTACTTATGATGGTAAGTCGCCATTCTGGTGGTTCTCTGAAGTGGGACATACTGGTTGGTTGAACTGGGTAAAACACACATAATCAGTTGGAAGATTGAATGCCATACCAGCAGGTTGTCACAGTAGCTCAATTGTTAGAGCAACAGCACGGAGAGCGGGAGAACCGTGTTCAATTCCTGGTTGTGGCATTGAATTTTTGAACTGGTTTTAATTAACCAAACTTGGTATTTAAGTTTAGTATCTTCCAAGTATGCGACACAAATATTTTCAAGAGCCCCCCTGCCCCCAACTACCATTTACATGGAAAAATTTTAGAAAATGTTTATTTTCTTAAAAATGGCTCTCACAATTTTGATTGAAATATTGTATGTTACAGATACTTACATAACAAACAAAGCATATATCTTGAATTTTCTGGGAATAACCACTGAATACATCTTTATTCTGGATGAATTTTGTTGAATTCTGCATAACTGGTAAACCATAAGAGATGGACTTACAACACAAAAAATTGTAAATGTGATTAAAATACATAATTTATATCATATACAATTTTTTTTTTTTTTTTAAGCTGACCATTTCTGAGATATTGCTTGCTATTGGTTTCAGCTTTAAGGTACTTGTACTTTTTTTATACTGGAATGTGTCAACTCCTGACCATACAAGCAAAGGAACATCAATCACGTAGTAATCAGCTTCCGACTATCACTTTAGCCTATGGTACTCCCTTATTACCCTTGTACTTACAAGGAAGCAAGTAATAAGATAATTTCTGCTAAGTTTTTCTTGATTAGCATGAAGCAAAATAAGCTTTTTACAATAATTTGTTGCAGAGATGTAGAAAAAGTCATGGTAATGTAACACATCAGATTGTTGTTATATCCATTAATTGAAACCTTATAATATTGAAAATCTAATGTTAATAAACCTACACTTCAGCAAGCATTTTTTTCTAAAGCAAAACCACCTATATAACCATAGAAGTTAAAGGGAGCTATGTAAATGAAATAATTAAAACAAAATATTGTAAGTTACAAAACATTACATTATGAGTATGATTCATACCAATATCCTTTAAGATTATTAAGCTATTCTAAATAAACTTGAAGTCATAAAACATAACCTAGAAGTCTCATTAAAATATTTTTTTTTTAATTCAAGCCATTGCATGTTCAACCCAACACAACTTTAAATCTATTTTAGCTTTGAATAGGGCATATGATAGTAAATTATTTAATAGAGCTAATACATAATAGTATCTTTAATAACATACATGCCTAAAAGTAATATTTGTGTACAAAATGCAGTTTAAATAGATAATTGAAATTTTGTGCATGACTCCTTCATATTTATCATCTTTCTCTTTTTTAGCTCAATGAAAAACAGAATGTTTTTGGAATGCTTTTATGCTTAACCTGTGTGTAACAATACAAAAATTATTTCTCCATTGCTAACATTCTATATTTAATTTCTAGCATGTGTGTTCTTGGAAAGCGGCTACTAAAGGACATTGCTCTTGAGGACTGCAGGAAAGATGTGGGAAGTCCTTTGTATCAGCTCTTCTGTGGTAATTCAACAGAAGAAAGATCTTGTGATCCATATTTTGAAGCTAACAACCTAACCAAAGTTAGAGGCATCAAGGGTCTTGCTAGTGGCGTGTTTCTTGGTAAGAAAACAAGGTTTCAACACCATTATGCATGCTTAGTATCTATATGCAGTGTTATTACAAGTTTCTCCATTTCAAATTTCAGCTTCTGGGTATTGAAAATAATACTGGCTTTTGTAAGAGAGCTTTTGTTATTTTGTTACTAATCCTACAGTGAATACCAAAACTTATGCATAAGTTGTAATTTTTAATGACTTTTATTATAATTTATGTTTTATGCATATGTAAAATGCAAGAGAATGTAACAATATAACCACAGTACTTACTTAACAAATCACAATGTTACATATTTAGGAATTTTACTTGCATAAAATAAAGCATTATTGAATAAGAAGCTAGACATTGAATTTTGTATGGAACGCCTTTCAATATATTGTTACAAAATCATACAAAAAGCACATGAAATAGGTATGAGCCATTTAGTAATTTTTATTCTGCCTTTCAGCACGTCTTCAAACTTGGTATATCAATTTGCTTCTCTTTAGTTTTCTATCATCTGCTTCCTCCTTCAACACCCAATATTTACGCTTTTCCCTTAAATTATCTAGTAGCTGAATTTTTCTTCTTTCGAGTCTAGTTGTTCTTTCTACATTTCCTTCTATGCAACAAGCATTTTCCTCCAGTTTGTTTCCCTCTTGTGAATTGTATGGAGGATTCATTTCTTTTATCTACTCTTCTCAGAACCTCTGCATCTGTCACCATGTCTGCCCACTTTATCTTCTCTCCAGCATCACATCTCAAAACTCTCCAATATTTCTTCTCCATTTTACTCAAAGTCCACATCTCCAATTCTTATAGAGTAATGTGCCATCAATTGCTAGTCAGCAATTCAGTATTCTTCGTGAAGAGTTTCTTGTCATGCCAATCTGTGATCTAATCTCCTTGGTGCAGTAAGTATCTTCTTCTTCTTCCTATTTCTATACTGACAGTCATTCCATGCTCTAGGTGCACTTTCACTTTTTGCTTTGGATACAAGTCATAAATGAGTCTTCTGCCCTTCCAGTCAATACATATTTGTTTGAGTATTTTCCTTTACCTTTTCCCAATTCATCCAGGAACATTTTAACAATCAATAAAGCAGGCACTAAGTATGTTATTGATGGTAGAACTCTCTGTGATATAATCCTTAGCATTCTAGTAGCATCTCCAGTTCCTCTCCTGAATCCAAATTGGTCTTCTCTTATTATGTCTTCTATCCTATTTTCTAATCTTTTGATTATAACCATGCCACAATTTTTCCTGAATGAGATATTAAGCTGATAGCTCTGTGATCATTATAAGTCTTGGCCTGCTGTTTCTTCAACACAGCAATGATCCCTAGGAAATCTTCTGGCTATTCTGGTAGCATAAATTCTGTTTCTAGTTTTAATCAGCTTCCTCAGCCCATTTTCTCCTAATTCTTTAAGCAGATCCACTGGTGTCTCATCAATTCCTGGGGTTTCTCTTCATTTGTCTTCTAACCTTTTCCACTTCATTTTTCAAGATGTGTCCTTTATTATCTTCATCTACTAGTTCCTCTGATTCCATCTCATTGTCTTGTGATTGATTTTTTTGTAAAGTTTTTCTGTATAGTTCTTCCATATTGTAAGAACCTTTCTTTAGTTTGTAACCAATTAATATAAATATTAATAGAAAAAATATAATAAAACAAGGGATTTAAAATATAATAAAGAAAATATAAAATTGTTAAAATCGATGTTATAGAGATCTAATTAATTTCTGTTCCAAATAAAGTATTCCTTTATTCTTTTTGTATTTTAACGACATCGTTTTTTGATACATTAAATCACATCTTTCTTTATGCTGAAGTTCTATGATTTCATCACAATTTTGTGATGAAGTTAATACGACCTAAGTTCCTGTGCTATTCCATGTCTTGATCCACAGTTATCAATAATGTTAACTCCAAATTCACATTTTGCTCTTTTCTTGTCATTTTAAGTCGGCAACATTATATCCACAAGGTCCTTTGCATACTTTGAGAACTAGATCCAACTTTCTATCCATAATTCATGATCAAAACAGAACAAGCAAACCTCTTTTTGCTACAGCAGTTTTTGTTAAACCAGGTACATAACTGACATTTGTCAATATCACACTCTCTCTCTCTATTTCTTCTTCCATTTCATTTTCAGACACGCAGCATTCTTTGCAAGGTTGATTTTGTGTTTTTTGTATTCTTTACACTTGAAAGTTGCTTTGCATAGTTTGCCATGTTGCCATTGCAGCCATTATCCACAATGAAGATGTAATTTTTCTCATCTTTAACCTGGTTGGTCATATTGGATGATAAATGAAATTGGTGAAATGATGTTCAAATGATCTTGGGCTCTATGAAGCTTAAAGTTATTTAAAATTAGTCTTCTTAGGTTAAGGGAAAACTCTGATAAAAATTTTATCCAGGTAACTCACCCTAAGCAAAATTTGAACACAAGATCTCTTGAATTAGAGGCAAAGACCCCTCTTCCTGTTATTTTCACTGCTATTCTTGTTCTTAAAATAACATGTTTCTTTCTTTGAATGTTTGCTCTCTTGCACATTCTACATGGTATATATATATATATATGCCTTTACATTCTTGTCAGCAATTTTTTGTCAAATGGTTAGATTTCTTGCATATTTCACATTGCTTCTTTTGTTTTTTGGGTTATTCTGGGTTTCTAAAATGTCCCTATCAACATCGTAGAATTTAAATTTAATCTCCTGAGAGAGAGAGAAAAAGAGTGAGGATATTGCACCAGCACCAGCTCTACTAATGTGATAAGCTGGATACATCAATAAAAACATGTGGCCATTTGTTGGCAGGATATTTTAAGTTGTAGTAACATTTGTTTCAAAATAAAGGAAGAATTTAAAAAAAATTGGCTTTTATTATTATGTTAGCTGTAGATAATTTCATTGCCAAATAGAAAGAAAGAATTGATTTTATTTGTAAGTTTCCTTTTAGGCAGGGAATTATTAATTTTTTCTGACTACTTGAACTTTAATAAAAAGGCTTTATTGGGTTTCAAAATTCATTTAAATGTTTCCTAGTTATTATGGTTATTATTAATTTTTCGTAATGTTTGACAGTTGCCTTTTCAGTAACAAAATTAAGCTTTGAATTATTTACTAAAAACTGTAAACCAAGTACTAGAATGGTTTGACATTCTGTTACTAAACAAAAAATTTGATTTTGTAGAATATATTAAGTTATATTGTAGAATATTAAGTTTTTCTAGTTCTGTGATTATTGATATTTTGTCAAAATTTTGGAAATTTATTTAATATGTAAGTTCTTAAAGGTGTTTAAAGTTTGTGCAGTATTTTCCCATTTTTTTCCTGCTAGTCGTTTTAGTAGTGTCAATTCATTCTCAGCATTTGTGCATTAAATTAATGACTCTTGTTATAACATTCATATTTAAATAAAGATTAAGTTATTATAATAATAAGGATAATGGCTATGTTAATAGAGATCAGATAACAGACATGATGATTATGAAGATGCTTGATTTCACCAAACCAATTTGAAGCTATATGAATGAGCATTTATTTCATCTTTAGGATCTTAAATAAGCATACACAGTCAAACAAACTTAAAAACAGAAATTAATTAAGAAGATACACAAGACAATAAATATTTACACTTTGATACAAAATTGGGAAAATAAGTTAAATGGAAGTTAAAATTGGAAGTTAAAATTCCATAAATAAATATTTGTGAAGAGTAATCCATAAGGAAAAATAGTTATAAAATCCCCTCAAAAGAATATGAATCTGTTACCTGAATAACATTATCATGTTCAGTTTTCTGCACACACAATGCAAATATTTTCTTTTTTTCAGATAATGTCTATGACAGCTTCTTGGAATTAGGACAGTTTATTGCCAAATCAAAAGATCCAGATGAAATAGAACCATTAGACCGACCTGTGTTCAATCAAGTATTTGCTGACATCACAACATCCTTCACAATCCTTATTGGAATATTCTTTCCATCAGTCACTGGTAAGCAAAGGGAAGGGAAAATAATTATAATTGAAAAAAACAAATATCATCTGTTACATTCACATGATTTTCTCTATTCAACATTTTTTAATTTATACCTCATTTGCAAAGCATTATTACAATAGCTTATTTCCCTTATGAGAGATGAGCCTTTGTAGAAATAGTTTTATTATAAATTATGTTAAAGATACAAGGGAATATGGAAGTCTAAAACAACAATCAAATCTTTCAAATATGTGTCACTTTGTGTTGACTTGGAAGTTTTACTCTTTGCTTGACCACAAGAGATAAAAGAAATGGTGACTTTTCTCTTCACAAAGTATAACATTTTCAAAATTCAAACCAATAATACAAATGCCTCTAAAATTGTGTCAAAAATATTTTATTTGAATAAATTTTGTGATTTAATGATATCTGCTATTTTGTGTAGTGAGCTTTTTATCTATCTCACATTACATATAAACACATTGTATAAAAGAAAAATGTTAAAGGAAATAAGAATAACTTTAGCAACAAACATATCAAAGTAGGAAACGGTGAAGAATAAAAGAGAGACTGATTAAGAAAGAATAGAAAGTGAAAAAGCAGATAGGAATAGTACGTAAATATAATAGTGGAAATTAATATAAAGTTGATGATTCTGAGAAATATTCTTTCACTTCTGATGTTCAAGAAGTCTGCTTCACGTGGAGGGTAGCATGTGAATTCAGAAGTGGACCCAACTTTTATCTTACCATATTATCAAGCAGCCAATAGGAAATATATGTAATTAAGGGAACTCTACGGTTATGTAACTGCTAGCAATTGTTGAATTTTCATTTGTGAATTTTCTCAATCTGGGAAGAGATGCAACTGCAAGGAGTACATAATATTGAGGAAGAGTACCAATATAACAACAAATTTTGAAAGAATCTAACAATTTTTGCAATTATAAGCACACACACATATATAAATCAGGAGTAATATTGCCGTCAATAAATGAAATATTTTTTATCATCATTTTTTGCTTCAAGTATTTTTTATGTTTATCCGTAACAGACAATACTGTGTTGTCAAAACTTTCTACTAACTGAAAAGAATTTTTAATAGCTAAACTCAAATTTTTTATTAGTACTGAATTTTTATTCATCAATAAATTGTCTCTAGTTATTCTATGTAAGCAAACTATATACGTTATAACTTTGATGGATAATTCTTTGGAGATAAAATAAGGGGGGAAGGGGTTTATTTAATGTCAAGTTAGTTACCTATAAATTTACTGAATCATATAATTTGTTATATGCAAGATCTTAGTTGCATAGTTGGCTTTCTGTGCTCTCTAGTTGTTGCTGTGTATTAAATTAAAAATGCAGTCTTTGGATATATACATGTGGTCAGCATAATGTGGACAGATTGCTTCAGATTCACAGTCACCTTCCTGTGTCAGCAGCTTAGCTAAGTTGTTTGTAGGTAGCATAAGTTGGATAACTACTTTTCTATAGGCATCATGCATGTTATTTCAATTCCTTCTATTCTGTGAGTGAAACTTTGGTCCATGGTATTGAATATCCAATCCAGTATTTATCTGGCATCTTAGAGAGAACATAAATAGCCTATTGGACTGGCCAGTACATTAGATTTAAACCCATGATCTGCCAGAAATGACCTGCCATATAATATACCTGCTAAGACGATTCTATATGCTGATGATTCCACTTTTATTTTTACACATAATGATTTTGCTGTTTTAAATAATATATGTTGTGACATAATTCAGAGTGCTACTAAATGGTTCCCTAGCAATGGTTTTTTAACTAACTGTGACAAAATGCAAAACATTATTTTCAGCCTTAGACAAAGCTCAAATGATGCTGAACACAATAATGTAAAACTTTTAGGAATGGTTTTAGATACAGAATTAACCTGGAATTCACATGTTGAAATGGTCTGTAAAAAGTTATCTAAAGTTGTGTATTTACTGAGAACCATTTACAACAAAGTACCTTGTAACTATTTAAAGCAAATATATCTTGCTTTGTTTGAAAGTGTTTTTAGCCATGGACTATTAGCATATGGGAACTGTTCTAAATTGGATGATATTCTACTTCTACAAAAGAAAGCTATGAGAATTTTATGTCATACTGCTTACAATGCTCCATGTAGACCACTTTTTAAGCAACAGAAAATTTTAACAGTGTACAATTGCTATATATTACAATTATTATTATATGTGCACAAGAATTTAAATCAATTTAAATTGAACAGACATGTACACACATTAAATACCAGAAATATTGATAAATTGCATGTTCCATACACTAGACTAAAGAAAGTTAAAGATAGTTATTTGATAACCAGCATTATAGCCTATAATAAGCTTCCTGACCACATGAGAGATCTAAATGTAATGCGATTTAAGGCTAAAGTAAAAAAAATTGTTGATGGACAATGTATTTTACAACTTGGATGAATTTTTTAATACTAGAATTGTTATGTGACTGACTCTTACTTGTATATATTATTTTGACCATGTCTATTGTACTAATGCACCTAATGACTAAACAAATAAATACTAAATACCACCTGAGGCATCTGATGTTTGTTCGTTTTTTTTTTTTTTTGTGAATAAATATGATGAAATTATATATTTTACAAATGTATTTCTGGGTTAAATTAGTTTTTTTTCCCCAAATTTTAGGTATTTGTCTCATATTATTTCCTTTGATGACATATCAGAATTTTATCTACATATTATTTGAGAAAAGAAAAAATGTACTTGGAGTTGTTGCTCTAAGCCTAAACAGTCTAGATTTAAGCATAACCACTGTCTAGATCATTCATTTTTATTTTTAAAAACTATGCACAGCACAAATTTATGACTGCCAATATGACATAATAATTCAAATTTGCTTTAAGTCAGAAGAGCAAAATGAATTTCTCCTTATATACTACATACATAAGTTATCCTGTTTTTCAGAATGGAATCTTAAATTGTAGCAATTATCATTGATTGAATTATAAGGGGGAAAAAATAAACTGAAGAAGAAAGAGAATGCATCAGACTGTTGGTCACAATTGAAAATTAGCTCATCTTATAACAAGTAAAACTAAAGAAAGAAGGGACAAAAAAAGAATGAACATAACATATACTAAAATACATTTGCATTGTTGTAAAACTGTTTTTATGACTTTCTGTGCAGGTATAATGGCCGGTTCCAATAGATCTGGTGACTTAGCAGATGCCCAGAAGTCTATTCCAATAGGCACAATATGTGCTATACTTACAACATCAACGGTTTATCTTTCATCTGTACTTTTATTTGCTGGCACTGTGGACAATTTGCTGCTAAGAGACAAGTATGTACGGCTACATATTTCTGAAAATTTAAGACTAATGATTTAAATTCTCTTTTGAAGGAGTTTATTTGGTTCTGCTGAATCACTTGGTTGCACACTGGTATACAGTGTTAACTGTTTAAATGGGCATCACCTAAATAAGCCACAAAAGAATTAAAACTGGATAATCACTATATCTCTAAAATTATACAGAAAAGAAGCATTCCCTCAGTGGCTTACACAGTGTTAGTCACTAAGTAAACTACTACTAAATATAGTGCTTTTCTTTTACACTTTCGCCACAGCATGGCTGCTTGCATGCTGACCGTCACAGCTTGGACTCCCACCAAAACAGTTAAAGTATTCTCACAACTGTCCCACATTCCCATAGTTACAATTGCAATAATAATTTTAACATAAAAAATATTGTAAATGTTCTTCCCTATCCATGTATGGAAATTTTCATTCTCACTGGAGTTGAGTATTTGAATTTTTGCTTGGTGTTTTCTTTTAGTTCTTCAAGTGTATGGAGTCAACTGCACACACCTTATTTTTCATGTAATCATTAGAGTAGGGTAAATTTGTGTATTTTGATTTTGCAAAATGAAGGAGTAATTGACCCACATGGTCGTCTCCTTAGCGCTACGCTGCAGCTTACCAAGCGGGAGACCTGGTCCAGGGTTCACTCAGTTTTGAAGCCATGTGGGCATCATTGTTGATGGTTTCGAACTGAATTTCCACTTAAGTCCTCTTAACTCTGTTTGCCAATTGTTCTCCATCCAGAAATCTGTTCCTAAAATTTTTGTGAATGTCTTTAATTGAGTCTGTTTCATAAATGCTTACATTCTTTCTTGTATAACGTGTGTCATTTTGCAGAAAGCAAACATGTGTATGTAAAATTACTGATGAAATAAACTGAAATTCTGACAGAAGATTATCACTAATTTACTAAGGATGGATAGTTTTCTAACCAAATATCATAAAATTTATCATTGTATTGTTTACCTCATTTAATACAATAAAATACAATAATGCAATTTCAAACAGTCAGAATAGAAATTTTGCTTTTAATGGGGGGTGTGTATATTCTTCAAAAATGACATCATTTCACCCAATATAAGAAGTATTTAAAGATTTGTGTGTTTGTACAAAAACTGTCTTTCACTTATTAGCTTTTCTTCAAAAATATATATAATTCCTTCCTAATACTGTATAAAATACAGAAAATTTTAATACATTTAGGTTTTTAAACAGCAGATGAGTATTCAAAATTAATAAACTCTTTATGTGTAATTAATTGACTTAGCTTTTATTATATTCCTCAATTTTAAATTTTATATATGTATTAATTTATTTTATTTATTAAGATTAATTACATGTATGTAATTATTTATCACAATTAAATTGTACATATATATGTATATATATAAATCATTGATTCATCCTGTATAAGTGAATCATGAAATATATATGATTTTAAAATGTTAAAAAAGCCATTACATACAGTGAAGCTGTCAATTTTATTAAAATCTGGACATCTATTGCCAAGACATGCTTCACTTGGTCATGGTGTAGATGGAGTACCCTGGACATGCGTTTCCACAACTTTCGTTGTCATCCTCTTGCAGTTTCTTGAGACATCTGCAAACCTGCAAGTGAAGCACATGTTGGTAATAGATGTCCAGATTTTAATAAAACATATATGTGATTTAAAAGCTGAATTGAAAACAAATTTTATAGGAGAGAATAAAATACAGTACACTCTGAGGAAACTGCATGCACTTCACTCTGGCAATGGTTTTATGCAGTGTTCTGGTCATTGTTTTATATGAAGTAGTAATGTGAATATTGTATGTTTTAATAAGTTACTTTTAGAAGAAACTTTGATGATGACAAGTTACATGGTGTTGGAGCTATTGGATACATGACTTAGTCTCTTTGTTCTTTTGTTAAGCTGTCAGATGCACCAAAAAATGAAAAGCAAGAGTTTTGTGGTTTTAGATTTAAAAAGGTGATATTTACTTATGAAATTAAATTTTAAATGTTTGCAAGTAAGAAATTGGCTTAGTACCGCAGTGGCAGTGGTGGCAGCAGTGGTGGAGGAGGATTAATAATTATTGTTTTTCATGTTATATAAACAAGTTCCCATCCCTCTATGTAGTAGAAAAGCATAGGATCATTCCTACCTTTATCAAGACTATAAAACATGAGAGGTTGAACCTTATTTTATATGTAAAAAAAAAAGAAGCTAGTAACACAAGTGAAATAATACAAATATTAATATAACAATTAATAATTTGCAACAACGTTATGTTTATCGTTTTTAAATCACCAACAGTAATCCTGAATACTTCACATAGCAAGCCACAAAGCACATTTTGCTAGAGTTTGTTACATTATATTTATAATATCAATGTACATCATTTTTAGTTGTTCTTTAAAGCTTTCAAGCCTTAATGAACAGTTATTAAGTTTCAAAATTAGTACATTCTTCTCTCTCTGTTTAACAGGTTTGGGCAGAGTATTGGAGGAAAACTTGTGGTAGCAAATATAGCATGGCCCAATCAGTGGGTAATCTTGATTGGGTCATTCTTGTCAACTCTTGGTGCAGGCTTGCAGAGCTTAACAGGTGCACCTCGACTGCTACAGGCCATTGCTAAGGATGGTATCATTCCTTTCTTGGCTCCATTTTCTGTGTCTTCAAAACGAGGGGAGCCAACACGAGCACTACTCCTCACTGTCCTCATTTGTCAATGTGGTATCTTATTGGGCAACGTGGATTATCTAGCTCCACTACTGTCTATGTTTTTTCTTATGTGCTATGGCTTCGTAAATCTTGCATGTGCCCTTCAGACGCTCTTACGCACACCAAACTGGAGACCAAGATTTAAATATTATCACTGGTAAGTAATCTCTATTATATAATTATGGAATTAAGCTTATATAATTTTAGATTTAGTTGTTCTTTAACATAATGCAGCCAGTTACTGCAATATTTAAACCCATGGAGCTGCACTCAAAATTCAATATATACTTACTGTGAATTATGTAAAGCCTCATAAAATAGCTCATAAGCTAAAAATCCTAAGAAGGTAAATGCAGCCAAAGAAACCCATTTTCCTGCCATGATTATAGTTTCATGACTGTGTGTTATGACTTTTGTAATATGCATTTGAAAACCAAAGATTAATTGTGCACCAAAATTGATGTATCTATTCATGTATTGTATTTATACATAGGACCAGCTGTTAAAATGAAATGGTAAACATTTAATATGTAATCTTAAATAAATCAGTTTTCTGTTATTTCTAGTTTTTGAACCATACTTTATAAGTAACATACACAGAAAAGAAGCTAAAAGCAAACCTAACTTATTCTTGCTATATGTATCTCCCTTAACAATCTAAAAGTAAACAGTTATCTTAGATAAGAAGGTAGGCATATAAAAAGTATAAGAATTGCCTACAGTGGTTATTTATGATAATTTCCCTTGTAAGTGGAAGCACTAGTTAGGGTGTAATGACAGTCTTGTAATGGTACCACTAATGAAAAGAGAAACAAGATTTTTATAAGGGCATATCTGTTATTTGTAGTGCAAAGGGATTCTTCTTTCTTGCTTCCTTTCTTGACACTTTTATAAAAATTAGGTCTCCACTCAAGTCTTGAATACATTTTCTACACTTAAAATTGGCCAGATCAGAGAATCTGTATTAACTGATTGTTATTTTTGAGAAATGTCTTTATTCTTTTAAGTGTATTCTTTATGATTAATGGACAAATAAGTTGTCAGAATTTTCATTACAAATTTACAAAGCTTTAACATTTCTCAATAAGTTCTTTCAAGGTTATTCTCCTTAGTAAAAATATTCAAATCTGTAACACTAAATGTTGGACACACTTAGCTCAGAATGTTAAGTCACCATGTCAAAAATTACTATTTTAAAAGCATTTGCTAATACAAAGAAAATTTAGCAATACTAAATACTAGAGACTTCTTCCGAGTTGCTGTGTAACCAAGTGGCCTGAGTAGTTTCAACCTTGTGGTTATTCAGGTCAACTTACATCTAAAGATGACCTCCATCTCTATTCATATTAAATTATGTTTCTAGTCAGTCTAATTCGCCATTTTATTTCATTTTTTCAACCATTTTTTTTAATCCTCACACTCTTAAGATTTTGTGCCTAGCTTTCATATTCACCAATTTTTCCCCCTTATATTTGTTGGTAAATTAGTCACTTCTTAATATAAATCTTGCTCTCATTCGTTTAGTTTCTTCACATCCCAAAATCACATGTCAATAGCTGTCATGCATTCCACACAATGGGCATTTCTCTATATTTAAACCACCTCTTGATCTTCCAATTTCACTACCTCTGTATGGGCCCATGCAGATCCCTCCTTCATCCACTTGTCGCCTTAATCTACATAATTCTCTCTACCTAATATTTTATTTTAGTCATCCGTATACCCTCAGTGACTTTTTGTTGTTAAAACCACCGATATCTCCAAAATTTGTATATCATCAATTCTTTGTTTAATTTCTTTGAAAAAGCCATTTTCCTTGCTCTCTCTATCACACCACACTACATCCAAGCCGATTTTTTCCATGATCTTGTTAATTCAATGAGGTGCATCCAGAAAGTAAGTCCCAATGACCAATAAAAGAACAAAAATATCGCTAAGTAAGAAATATTTATTGGTATAATTACATAGACTCACTGGCTACTTTTCAACACAGTCACCACCATTGTTGAGGCATTTATCATAATGGTGCATCCTTAATTGTATGCCCAAGTAATAAGATTCTGTTGCCAATGTCCACAGCCACAAAGTCACTTCATTCTGCACATCAGTCACTGTGAAAATGTTTTCCTACCGGAAAACGCTTCATGAGATGGCAGAAATGAAAGTCACTTGGAGCGAAATTGGGGCTGTAGGGTGGATGTTTGAAGACCTCCCATCCAAACTTATTCAACATATTTCGTGTGGCATTGGCTGTATGGGGTTTTGCATTGTCATGCACAAGTGTAATGCCTCTTATCAGCATTCCACGTCTCTTGTGTTTATGCAACTCTGGCAATACCAATCAGCATTTACGGTCTCCCCTCGCAGTAAAAATTCACACAAGAGGACACCACATTGATCCCAGAAGGCAGTACACATGATTTTTTTCACAGGGATTGTCTGCTTGAATTTGGTCTTCACAGGTGAACCACTATGCTGCCAATGCATTGATTGTTGTTTTTTCTCTGGTGTGGCATGCGACGCCCATTTTTCATCCCCCAGTGACAATATTGTCGAGAAACTTGTCTCCTTCCTCTGCATATCATATAGGAATGTCAATGCTGCGGCCAGACATTTGGTTTTGTGTTCATCTGTCAGTTGTCTAGACACCCATCTTGCACACACTTTGTGAAAACCAAGCCACCAGGAGACAATTTTGTGCACAAGCGAGCGAGACATTTGGGGAAACTGACAAAGAGTTCTGAAATTGTGAAGCGCCGGTTCTGCACAATTGCTTGCCGCACACTTTCCAATACTTCTAGCATCACCAGGAATGGTCGGCCATTACGGTCTTTGTCGTGAATATTGGTTCTTCCTTCAGTGAATTGCCTGCACCATCATCTTACCATACTGTCACACATAATTTCCTGTCCATACACGTGACACAATTGACGATGGATCTCTGCTGGAGATTGCTTTTGAGCATGCAAAAATCGGATGACTGCACAAACCTTGCATGTGGCTGGAGACAATGTCGAAGTAGCCATTTTCTCCTAGCACAGAACAGTAACCAATGCCATCACAAAACTGAAACTTTATACCTCTTACTTTACCATATACCTCCACTCCAAACATCATTTTAGCTTCTACTACTGCCACAAATAGTTTCTCCAGTCACTTTATCATATTTCTGATACTTTGTACCTACAGGCATAATAGCTTTCAAAGCTAACTTCCTATTGCTAAAACCTTCTTTTTTGCTCCCTCCTCCCTCCATTCACATTAAGGTCAATATGCAAATAGTAACATTTATTAACTAACTCAATTTCTGTTTGTTCCCAATACCATTTAACATTGATATGTAGCCTATTTCTATTCTCAAATACTACAATATTTTTTTTCTATTTAGTTTTAAGCCACACTCCTTACAAATTTCAATATTGCTTTGATTGATTTTGCTAGGCCAATATTGACAATTGATCCCATTACAAAGTCATCAGCAAAAAGAAGTCCTGGAATCTCTATATTTTCAGTTGTGGGCATTTGTAGTAAGTTATAAAGGTGACTAGAAAACTGAGCAATCCTCTGTGGAAAACACTGTTTTTGAGAAGATGCCATTCCATAATGAATATCTCACTTGCTTTTAATTGATTGTAGTGAGTTATGTTTACATATACAAACACATACATGACTGCAGAAGAACACACACACGCATAATTACAAAACACACACATGCACACGCACACACACACACAAATTGTTAAACCTGGTTAAATATAACTTGATGCTTGCTTTCAGGTCTCTGTCCTTCACAGGTTTAGCTCTGTGTATTGCTGTCATGTTTATGACAAGTTGGTATTATGCATTACTGGCCATGGGAATGGCTGGTTGTATCTACAAGTATATTGAGTACAGAGGGTAAGTATATGTAATAGTGAATATATAATTTTGATT
Organism: Hymenopus coronatus; assembly: GCA_030762935.1. Classification (NCBI taxonomy): domain Eukaryota; kingdom Metazoa; phylum Arthropoda; class Insecta; order Mantodea; family Hymenopodidae; genus Hymenopus; species Hymenopus coronatus. Next base: position 46,853,197 of record CM060885.1, on the reverse strand, counting down.
CACCATTTAAAATGTACATTATGAGAACTAAAAGAATCAGTATTTAATGGTTAACAAACTCCTAAGAAGAATGGAAAGGTATAGTTAGACTGAAAAGTTCAAATCCATAGCTTTGGCTTGCTGCTCAAACTAAACTAACATAACAATATGCTAGCACAAATTTAAATTTCCAAACTGTCTTATAATTTTCCTGCCACAAGATATTCTCCAATTTATTTTTACTTTCTCTACTATGTATAGTAAGTAAGGAAGTATTGTATTTCACACAAAAATCTGATGTCAGGATTTAATTGGAAATATATGTTTTGCAGTCCCCTAAATCCAAAAGAAGCATTAACAGAAAAAGATCTCTGTGTGTTTTTTGAACTTCCTTTTACATGGAACATTTTTCAAAAAGTTTTATTTTCTCAAAAATAGCTCTAACAATTTTGATTAAAATAACATATGTTTAAGATATTTAATATCTTGCATTTTCTGGGAACAGCCTCAGAAGTCTTCTTCATTTTGAACATTCTCAATGACTTTTGTACAATGGCAAACCATAAGAGACAGACAAAAACTTACTACACAAGAAAAATGCAGATGTATCAGGATATTGCTTGTTATTCGTTTTAATTTTCCTTTACTTAATATTTTTATCAAATAGGAAGGCATTATTCATTTTTCTTTCTGCTGGTCAAGCAGAGAGAAACTCGAAGCCATCCGATAGCAACCAGTGCTTTAAAGATTTGACTATCTCTTAAACCTAATCCCATTATATCCACAAGGATCCATCAGACTGTTTGTGTTAATGTTTATCTCAATTAGCATGAAGTAGCTAGAAGAATAAGCTTTTTTAAAATTGGTTTGCTAAAGAATGGGTAGAGAAAGTCATGTAAATGTAGTATTCAAAGCTTTGAGATACCTTACACCATTGGCAGCTTATAATTTGATAAGGCCTTTAAGTTCCATAGTTAACCGCTATTAGGCCAAACAAAACTATGGATAAGTGTTCTTTTACACATACTGTGTGCAGGCTAAAGGTATATTTAAATGAGCAGTGAATGCACCTGAAATCCCAACATCATTACACACAGCTGATCTCACAGACCCTTACAGTTTCCATTGCTTCTAAAATGGTCATTGTGATACATCATGGAGTGAAGTATTAGTAAATAAAGTAACACCATTTTTATTTGCTCTAAAATGTTTACACTAGTTGAAGATGAATCTAAATAAGCTGCAATCAAAATAATACAAATATTCAATGGGATATTTGTCAATTTTTTGTCACATAGTAAAAGAATGCTCAAGGAAAAATAGTACTAGCAGTTTTTACAAACATATCTAGCTTTTTCTTTTTTGCTTTTGCAGACCACACTCCATCCTCATGAGTTCACAGTTGATTCAATTTCAGAATTTTTCACAATACAAAGCTCTCCATTCCTCTCAGTTATTTTGTCAAAGTTTTTGACAACGCCTTTTTCTGAAGATGATCTTGCAGAAGTACAAAAGGAGGCATAAGTAGGTGAAGGGATTTATTGTAATAATGATAAAATACAGATTATGAGAGAATGGAGATACCGCTTAATAGAGAGGAATTGGAGTAATTAATCAAGAATCCACTTTCCTTATGAATGAAAGTGTTTAATTATACCATAAGAATTGTAACCATAATCACACTTAAACAAAAGATAAAACTAGGCAACTAGACCATATCCAGAATATATGGATTACCTAAGATCCATAAACTAAACATTCTGCTAAGACCAAACAACTATAAGCAACATCAATTCTCGCATACACAATCTAGCAAGATGGTTGGTAAAATAAACTTATTTAATTTCCCAAATGTAAATGTAATGCTATCAAAACCTCCTTTGAACCAAGTGACAAAATCAAAGATATAAGTTAACTGAAGATGAAAGATTGATCCCTTGTGATGTTAAATCTTGTTTTATAATTGTACCATTGGACATACTATCAGCACAGATCAAAAGATGGTTAAGTTCCATCACAATAAGCCAGACAAAAGGCAGTACACTCAACTGGAAAAATTATGCATTGGTCAGACAACAGACGAAGCAACAATACAACAATGAGCATCTACAAAGGGAAAAAACAGGATTTGTAAATTATAAATAAATATGGGCTTTTAAAATATAAACAATTAGAATAATCAGCTGTGATCGCTCATTTTTTGACTAACATCACAATATAAATCTAACTCCTACACTCTTAAAACAATTAACAAAACAATAGGAAATGATCACTTGGGAGCAAATTTATACAAGGAGAAACAAAAATGGAGTTTTCAATTCTGAAATTTTATCAAAAGATTGTTTCAAAGATTTGTGGTGGTTCCTGCAACTCGCCTACATCAACAATGAATCACCAGTTGAACAAAGGATGAAAATGGAGACAATTGATATGTGAAGTATGTTCCTATTATTAGTGTAAATGGTGTGAATTGGCAATAGCATAGCCAGAAAAGTATTAAGCAGGGGTCATGTATACAATATACTTTTTAAACAATTTGTATAAATCAAATAAAAAATATGAATTAATTCTCAGCTGAAAAAATTAAAAATAGTTTATGTTCGTAGATTAAGTGCAACAATTGGGATTTAACCTAGATTTTGTTATTACTTTTAATATATATATATATATATATATATATATATATATATATATATTTTTTTTTTTTCCCCAAGAGGCTTTCAAACCCCAAACACTGCTGCTGTCTAATGGTCACTAATTGACTCAAACTCTTCCCAAATAATGGGTATACTAAACTTTAAAAAAAAAAAAATCACTGAATCATTGATTGCCTTCATGGCAGAGTTTTTGGTGCTAACTTTTGGATAACTAAATGAAAAATATCCCAAGACAGACAAAGTTTATAAAAGATTATTTTTAATTATAGCTTTATGACCTTGAATTTCAGATGTTGTTTTAAGATAAGGTTTCTACTCGGGTTTCTCCATATCCTTAAATACAAATATAAGATACCTATTACCTATCTGACTCATGTTAATCTCCCCCTTCCAAAAGAGGAAATCTATGAATGTAGCTTGCTGCTTAACCTCTATTAGCTTCAATTAAATCTCAGTAAAACCAGATCAAAATTGAGAAAATTCTTTGAGGAAATAAATAGTATTCCACTAAGAATTAAGACATTGCATTCATTGATTGTGTTGAGATAGAGGAATCTCACCTCTGTTATGAGATAGCATCTTTAAATATTGCTGAACAGAGCATATTAGTGTAAGAAAATTTGTTGAGAAATTATTTCAGTTAGTGTATTCTTTTTTTTTTTTTTCCCTTTCTCTACCACATACACATGATAAACAGGGGAAGTATTGTATTATTCCAATTAAAAATTTGATACTGATATTCATCATAAATACATGTTTTGAGGCTCCCTGAATCCAAAAAAGCACTTTTAGAGAAAAGGTGCTTGTGTATATATATGAACAGTATAAGTCAAAAATGCATCTGATAAATTAATACCAAACTTGGTGCTTAAGTTTAATTTTCTTCCAAAAATGTGACACACATATTTTCAAGTCTGCCTGGGTAGTGTGCTGGTAGTGGTGTGCTTCACATTCAGCAGGTCACCAGTTTGAATCTCACTTAGATGAGTTCCCCAGATAAGGTTTTTTTTTTTTTTTGGGGGGGGGGGTTTCCTGAGAGAACTAATGTTGAGTAATTTTAAGCTCCATGAACCCTGAGATCATTTGAGCATCATTACACCAATTTCATTCATCATCCAATGTGACCAAATAGGCTAATGGACATTAAGCTAAAAAAAAGAATCAGTAAAATACCCCCATCCCAAATTATCCTTTACATAAAAGATTTTTCAAAATCTTTCAGTTTCTAAAAAATGGCTAATAATTTTGATTTAAAGGCAAATAAAATTCATATCTTGAATTTTCTGGGAATACTCTGTGAAGTCCCCTTTATTTGAAAGGAATTTTGTATAATCTTGTAAAAACTGACAAATGTTCAACAATAAACAATAATGTAGTAAACACAAAAAGTGTATTTCTCCTCAAAACACTGATCTTATTCCAATAAGCTTTTTTTTACCATGTTCTTTGCAAGATATCCATTATTATTAGAATTGTTCAATACTTAAAATTCTGTCAATATTCAGTTGTTTCTAACAATTGTATGGAATTTTAAATCCAGCATTGAGCATCCATTGCTTAAATGTTTTGATTATCCTGTGTATTATATTGAAAGTGTAATATATTAATTCTGTAAAGGTTTATTCCACCTAAAATTAAATAGATAAAACAATACATTTTCCTAAGAATAAGCTGCAAACCCACTAATAAAGATATAGAGTAAAGAAAGTCATATGAATGTAAAATTTCAGATTTCTTATAATCCAGGCATTTCTATACAAACACATATAATTTGTTCATAATTTTATCTCTAGGAATGATGCTGTATTATGCTTTTTGTGCAATTTGTTTTATAGGGCTGAAAAGGAGTGGGGAGATGGTATTCGAGGTCTAGCCCTTTCAGCAGCTCGCTACAGTCTGTTACGGCTAGAAGAAGGACCACCCCACACCAAGAACTGGCGCCCTCAGATTCTCATACTTGCCAAGCTCAATACCGATCTGGTGCCAAAGTATCGTAAGCTGTTTGCCTTCGCTTCCCAGCTCAAGGCTGGTAAGAATATTCCGCTTTATTGGAGTTAAACTAGGCATGAATTCTAAGCATATGTAAACAATAAAAGGCTGACAATTTTCCATTAAAATGTTTCATAATAGATATAGCCATGAATTATCAAAATATTCGTACTTGCCAACTTTTATGGTTTGCCTGTAAAATGTACAGTAGGCAGAGATATTTTTACAGCTTTACAGCAAAGGAGCATTTTACAACTTTATGGGCAGATTCAAAGTGATACAGTTTTCTCTATGTCATGACAAAGCATTAAATTCTATTGCATTATATTGGTATACAGTATACAGTGTTGTTATAGGCCAGAGCTTATCTGTATATCTATATATATATCCTTTGTCATGATCATGGTCCCCTTTCATTGGGCTGCAACAAAATCTTGGCATGAAGATTCAACAGTTGATTCCACAATGAGTGGTCTCTGGTAATCAGCAGTAATTTCATGTAAGCATTCAGCAACATTCTGTTCCTCATGTAAATATTTGTCTTTTTCATATTCTATAGCTGCAGACTACTTTTTCCATTTTTGGTCAGAGTTTTTAAAGCATTAAATATGGAGTAGAAATCTGATAGCCTAGAAAGGGATGTTCTCTAATAGATGTTTATTGTAGTATCAGAAGAATTTCACCATGCATGACAGAAAAAAGAGTACTATGGGTCTTTAAGGGTTCTATGAAAGGGAGTTCACAGCTATTTTATTTGTAATTTTTTTATTCCACTGGATATTTTGTCTGGATGTTTTACAGGTTTCACTTTCAGGAAGTTGGCAAGTATGAATATATACAGCTTAATGCAGAAAGGTTCAATTCAATTCAAATTTATTCACCATAGGATTTCATTACAGGAATATCGCCTTTGTCAGTTACAAACAATGCAGTAGTACAGATACAAATAAGTTATAGACTAGTATGTGCATTTTAATGAAAGTAAACACATGAAGAACTAAAAGTATAAGATGTTTCCATTTACAATGAATTACATCAAAGCATGGTTTAAAGATTTCAAAATATATACATATGCACAACAAAATTAATTAAATAGACAGTTTCCATGTATTCATTTACAGAGTAAAAACAAACCTGTATTAAAAATCTCTTTAATTCCTTACTAAATACAGCCATGCTTGGTAATTTATTTTAGAGCTATTTATTAGATTACCATTATAATGCTTTTCAGCCATCGTTGACTACTCTGTTGCAGATTTTTTTTTTTTATAGTTTGTGTAATACTGTTTGGTATCATCAGAAACATGATTTTGTTTAATTAGTCTGCTTAAGAAACAGAGCCTTTTTTTCGATACCCAAATACTCTTGGTTCCCCTTTCTGTTATTACAAATTTTATCCTTCAAGATTTTAACAGACTTGGTAATATTCAAATTGAAATTAAGAATCTTATTAAACTCTTCATAACATTCACCCACATTATTTTGGCAATGATAAACATCGCCCCCAGTTTTCCTTGAAAAGTAAATAATTAAAGTGACTAACATTTTCTTCACTGTAAATTCTACACTTTTTGAATGACCTGACTATATTTGCTTAAAATATTATGGGACAGTATTTTAATTTTTTGGCCATAGTGATCTGAGATGCCTGTTTCAAAGTTGTCAAATTCAAATTTGAAATTATTGGTAATCAGGATACCTGATCTATAGTACTCGCAGACCTTAGAGGTGCTCTGATTGGTGAATTAATAATTGATTCTAAGCCATATGTGCTGAGAAAGTCTGTGATCTGTCTTTTACCCAGTGGCAGCCGCTGACTAATGGTGCCAAAAATATTGTTGTAATAAAACTCTTCAAATACCTGTTTATTCTTGCAGTAACATCGATTTGTGGGGTAATTTTGTGAATAACCAATATATTTCATAATGTGCTGTATTTATAAAATTAAAAGGTGGAAAATGGAAAATGCAACAGTGCTTTTGCTATTAAGTTGTAGACAAAATATCAGAGCAAGCCTATGCCTAGCAATTCCTGGAGAACATTATAAGAGGTACTTGTGTACAATTCCATGAAACAGAAAGAAAAATAGAAAAAGAAAAAAAAAAAGAAACAAATTGCTATTGATTTGTGACAAAAACAATGCTAATTTTAACAACTAGCTCAGCTAAGAAATGTGGGTGCGTGTATGTATGTGTGTTTTTTTTTATATAAATAATTATCAGGTATTCTCTAAACATGATGCTTTCATTTCTTGATATATTTTTCATGTCTCTTTCCACATTATTCACTGGGACACCTTTAATTTATTAAGTATTGTCATTGCCAAATTCTTTATGTGAGCAAAAAGATTTAACTAAGATAACTGTTACAAATTGTAATAAAATGTATTTGCTAGCACAACCTTATTAAATGCCATTTCAGATAAATTATAAATAACTGTAATAAATGGGAGATTGCAGTATATTGTTATAAATTTTAATAAAATGTATTTACTAACATAACTTTGTTAAATGCTATTTCAGGTAAGGGCCTTACTGTATGCGTGTCAGTAATCAGGGGAGACTTTGCCAGGTCTGTTGGAGAGGCTATGGCTGCCAAGCAGAGTCTCCGACGCACAATGGATGAAGAGAGAGTGAAAGGCTTTGTTGATGTGCTTGTAGCACATGATATCACAGATGGACTTAGTCATTTGTAAGAATATTTCATTAGAGATTACAAATACACTTAAGAACCTTGGTTGCTAACTCTTCTTGTAGCTTGCAAGCAAAAAAAAAATTACAGATCAAATTTTCATACTTTCAAAACTCTCAAAATATGAAAAATGGAGAGAAACCACCTACTTCATTGTCCAACTTTCAATCAGCATACCAACCTCTCATCTCAATACTAGAGTGCATGAGAAATTAATGGCTTCATTGCCAACTGCTCAACATTAGATACCAACCAATTCAAAACTCAAATGTGTATGTAGAAATGTCTTAAGTAGTAGAGAAGAACTAATGTTGGCAGCTTTGGAAAGAAAGTGTCTTGAATGGGCATTAGTTTTAGAGATTAACACATGGTTTGATAATATTATTGCTGTGTATCAACTGGTAGCAGTATCATAACTACAACATAAGTCCTTTAAGTTTTCTCTGATCAACTGCATTACTATGAGTGATAGCCTTAGCTGAAATTTGATCAAAATTTTCAAAAAATACTTTGAATCTTAAGGTACAATTACATGCCATGGCTTTTGGTGTCAAAGGTTGTGTGTCCTTTAAAGTACAAAATGTGACCATTTAAATACCCAAGAACATACAGTCTAATGACCTGTCTTTACTATTTTACTCGACATTGACTTTTGTTACAGTTTTGTGAATTAAAAATTCTCTATACAATGTAGTTTGTAACAATATTTTCAAATTTTCAACACAAACCCAGAGAGTGAGCTTAAAACTGGTATATGGGTTTTGCTACACTTATAAATTGCTCAAAATATGACCTAATTAATTCCACAGCTGGGAATAAATTTATTACTAAAATTACATTTTAAGGTTTAAAAATGTTTTCCAAGGCAACCAGAATAGTGAATAAAATTATGTATACCAGGTTTTGTATATCAGTGTTTAAATAATATAGTGATGTTTTTGTTTCTTCAAAATCTTGATTTCTCCATCATATGGAACACCTAAATAATTAGCATAATCAATATATAACACTAAATTATTTGCATGAAATTTAAAACACACTTATAATTGAGGTAAAGCAGCATGTGATAAAATTTTGAAAACATTTGTATAAAACTGCAAGATTTAAAATTTTTGTCCCTGGGTATTTTTATCTTCAATAATACTAATATGGGCATAAATTTACTGTATAAGATATAAGGTTGTTATTGTGAAAAAATTATTTTTTCAGAATTCAAACAACAGGGTTAGGAGGTATGAAACCAAATACTGTGATCCTTGGCTGGCCATATGGATGGCGGCAATCTGAAGATGAAAAAACGTGGCAGGTGTTCCTGCAAACGGTTCGTAATGTTGCTGCAGCTCGCATGGCACTGCTTGTCCCAAAAGGAATAAACTTCTTCCCTGATAGTAGTGAAAAGGTAGGTCATAATGAATTTTATATGAGAATTCCATAAATAGGGGAGGTACTTGACTTGCTATTTATAATTTTATTCTCGTGAATATCTCATATTTTTCCCAAGTTCCATCATGCCACATTGGCATATATTGCAGGTCTCCCATTTCCCGGGTTCTCCTGTATTTCAGCCTTATTTTATTGAGTCTCCCAGCTCCCATATTTTTTACTATTTCTCCCATATTTCATACATTTCCATGAATTCTGGGTTTTAGAAGGACATTTGGAATATGCGATATATCAAAGTGGTAGTTCCTTTTTCCCAATATTGGCAGCAGTATTTTAATTAGCTGTTGGTAGCAATGGTAGCCTGCATATCATTCACTTGCATCTTTGAATTGAAGAGAGGAGCATGTATTTTGTTTGTGGTTTTATAAAGCAAGTAAAATCATGGAGGCAATGGCCGCAATGAACTGATAGGCTGCATCAAGGTTCCAGGAAAACCATTCCTGAAATCTCCTCCATGGTGTAATGGTTACCATGCTAACTTCATATACCCAAGGTCATGGGTTCAATACCGGCGGAGGATGATGTATTTTTTTGGATGTAAAAATCCTTAGCATGGTATCCTTCGGAAGGGAAGTAAAGCTGTTGGTCCCGTGTCATAGATTTACAGCATGTAAAAGAACCTCAAGTCTGATAGAGAGGTCTCCGAGCAAAATTAAGAATGGGTTGCTGAGAATCACAGTAGCTAAAGAGCGTCCATAAATAACACTCCATTTACATTTACATCTTCCCTTATTTTCAGTTAGAAAACCTAGCAATCTTAATATATTGTATCATCATTACCGTTGTTATATATATGTATAGCTTAACGCCCTTTAACCTGGTTGATCATATCAGACAATGAATAAAATTGGTGAAATGATGCTCAAATGATCTTGGCATAATGGAGCTTAAAATTACTCCATATTTGTCTTCTCAGGATAAGGGAAAACACCTCCCAAAAAAACATATCTGGGTAACTCATCCTAAGTGAGATACAAACTCACAACCTCTTGATGTAAAGTGATAGACACACCACTCTCACACTACCAAGGTGGGCAAAGTTGTTTCTGATCAGGGGATTTCTAATTTGGGAGTCGTCACTATATCCACATGTTTGCAAGGGATTAACTTAGCACCCTTAGGTGGCATTACAGGACAAAATCACGACTTGCAAATGTTAAACATGTCAAATTTAATCCAGGAACCTTTGATTTCAAGGTATGGAGCTCTTTTTGTGCTAATAAACATTACATGGAACCAACTTTACTTCCCTTCCCTTCCAAAGAAAGCCATGCTGCGATAAATAAAGTATGCAAATAAGTAAACACTCTAAATGTAAGCAATTAAGTAAATGGAAATCAACATGCAGTCAGAAACTAATTAACTCAGTACTGTGTGCACATTTCTAGTTTTATGGGGAAATGAGGGTCAGGGGGAAGAAGAGAGAGTCTTTTTCAGTCTTTCCATAATGTTGTCAACCAAAGAAGTTTCTTTCTCCAGCTAATTTACCATGAACTAGATGAATTATTAAATAAAACACAACGCACATGTATGTGCATTAACTGCATTAACTCTGGAATCTAAAGACAGACTGAAACCTTAGTATTGAAGTTATTAGGGTGTGTAACGTACATGTCTTAAAGCTGTTTCTCTACTCTACTTCCAAAATTGCACAAAACCTATCGAATGAAGACTAGGGAGCAAAACATTTATTGTATCTTATGTTTAATCTTTAGCTTGTGACCTATACAAGAGCAGTTCAATAAATACCCATGTCTCAAAATAGATGGTGTTGCTACGGTATGATTTATTTTTTTTATCATGCGAACCAATCAGATGATGTACATCTTTGAAACATTGGAGTCAATCCATGAACTTACCTAGTTAGAAGCCCAAGAACCATAGAATTACATATTGGTTCAGTTACTTTAAAAATGGCTGAACTTCCATTTTAGATGAGGAGTACCCACACCCAGCAGATGTGGTTGCCAAGGAAATCTGAAAAAGTCGATATTTTGTTTCTCGCTGATTGTCAAACGAAAGTTCACGTAGTCATAGGCATATTTTGCATGATAAGTTGGAGATAATCAAGTAGTAAGCCAATGGGTGTTGTAATTGCAATGGTGGGTGTTGTTTTCAACATGACGCTGTATTTGAAACTATTTAAATAATATCCAAAGCACTTTTTGCATTGATGTCCTGTGATGAGACATAGACTCATGATACTCCAGAAATCACAACAATCAAAACAATGAGCTGCTTCCGGTAAATCTGCTCAAAGTAAACAAAGAAAGTCCCATCAGCTAGAAAACTGGTAGTAAGCATATTTTGGGGTGCACAGATTGTAATATTCATTGACTTCTTAGAAAAAGGAAACATAATTACTGGGCAAAAGTATAAAGAGTTATTGGCCCAAATTAACAAAAGTTGTTGACATAGCCCCATTTGCTGAAGAATAAAGTGCTGCAATAATGCACCAGCAGATTCATCTGAAATTGCTGCTGCCAAACTGCTGAATTACATTATGAATTGCTACTGCAGCCCCCCATATTCACCCAATCTGGTTTCCTGCCATTTCTGCTTTTTCCCAAACATGAAGAAATGACTTGCGAATAAAAAAATTTAGATCAAATGTGGTCATCATCAAGATAGAAGCATATTTTGCAGAGTGACAATTCCTACTTTTTTGGAGAGGTTATTAAAATGGTAGGTACTTTGAGAAGTATATATCCCTAAAAGGGACTATATTGAGAAATACATAATTTGTGTTTGAAAAGCATAACATCTTCATTCCTAACATGGGTACTTATTGAACCACCCTCATTTTGGGACATGGTTTGAAAAATATCAGGCTGCTTTGCTTTTTTTTTTTTAACTCAGATTTACAAAATCACTTATCTGATTTTCTCATTCCATAGGATAATATTTATTGACAAATAGTAACTAGTAAAATACCATTTATTGACAAAAGTCTATATATGTATATTTTATTCATGTTTTAATTCAACTAAAAATAAAGAGAAAATTACAAATATTGATTTCAACTGTTATAGTGTAATATTAATTGCTTGCTTATTCAAAGGTGAAAGGGTGCAATTGAACCATGGACAATAGATATACGATAATGTATTTATTTTTTTTTTTTTTTTTGCGTGTTTACAGAATTGCGAGTATTTGTTACTTATCATGTGTTACTTCAATGTGTGGTAAAGGAAACAAAAACATGTGTGTCTATTATTCACTGTTATATTATGGTATATACTAAAAATAAAAATACACTTATTAGTAGTAAATCTTACCATGAACATTGCTTACTGCAACAACTTTTGCTATCATCTTCAGAAATTTCAAAATCTGAATTGCTTGAATTAGAATCTGAATTATCATCTCACACTTCTATGCATATATCTTCCTCACACTAATCAACTCACCTGTGTTATTTAGCTATAATAGTATTTCAAATTGCAGTCTGCATGGCTTGAACGAGCACTGCTATTCATGAATTTACCTCTGCTCAACATAATGCAACTTGCAAGGTGCATCAATTATATTTATATATATATATATATATATATATATATATAATTCAAAAGAATGTAAGGAGGAAGTAAATGTGAAGATACGATTGGATCAAACCCACATTCAAAACAGGAACTTTTTCCTCAATCTTCAATTTTTTTTTAATGTTTTAAATAAAATCTCACTGCATGATTTAATAATAATGCTATAGTTCTCACTCACTAATATGTGAAGATAGACTGAAATTTGGACAATACTCATAAACATTAATGCATAGGGTAGACAAAAGTTGGAGGCACCATAAAACAAGGTGCCAACAAAAAGATTAGAACTATCGATTGGTATGGGAGGCCACCACACAAATTAAAGGGTAATATTAATTATATAGTAATTGATATGGGATCCAGGAATTCAACAAACAAGATTTTATATAGAGCTCTTTTTCTTAGGTGGTTGGTAACATTGACATTTGGTGGATTGTGCATGATGGAGGATTGCTCATGCTCCTACCATTCTTGCTGAAACAACATCGCACATGGAAGAACTGCAAGATGCGGATCTTTACAGTTGCTCAGATGGAGGATAATTCTATTCAGATGAAAAAAGATCTGAAAATGTTCCTCTATCATTTGAGGATAGAGGCTGAAGTAGAGGTGGTAGAAATGGTGAGTATATAAAGCATATTCAAATATGCTAACAAATTTTTTTTTGTAAATAATTTGTAGCATTATTACGTTGTGCAGTTTTTAAATGTGCTGCTCCTGAAACATGCTCACAGAAAAAGATATAAATAAATCAGAATTAAAAAATTATTGCAATAAATACCTGTATTATCTGAAGGTTTCTGTTGTTATAAATATAATAAAAACAAAAGTAATAAATATTCAATATGCTGCAAATCTGTACCTTTTGTTGCAGAATATGTGAAAATTCATTCTTTCAGATCTGATCTTTACAAATTTAATATTGTAATAACAATTTAAATGAGTATGTATGTGCTATATTTAATATTTACAGTTGGAGATGTAATGTTTAATTTCAAAACACAGTATTGAGAAAAATTATTTTGAAGCTGTTAAACAATTTTAAATTTCCTACACTTAGAGCTTTTGTGATATAATGTACACATATTATGTTAATTTCTTTAAGAAGATATTAACTGACTAGATATAATATTGAATTAAATAAAATACATAATTAATTAATCCTTTGTAAATGAAAAGAAATAGTGAAATTATTATATACAAGTTTTAGAAGTGGCCACACATACACAAATTTACTGAATTAAGCATTTTCCTCAAAACTAGTTTTGAAGAATATATTCCTCATCATCAAGCCAATATCATTGTGCTCTGTATTTTCTAAAGTAAGAGAATGCATCATTTTTTAATTGGAAGACATATTGAAAATATTAACTTTTATAGTTTAAAAGTAGTTGGAAATATTCAATTTCATTAAATTAGGTTAGTTACCTCAAAACTGGTTTCAAGGAATCACTTCCTCGTCAGCTGATTGCAACTGGTTGGCTCTCCTCTGATGGTTACGATGTCTCTTAGTCCCTCTGGTGGTGGTTCTACAAATTTAGTAATCATATTTTCTTCCAAATATTTAAATTGGCAAACTTTCTTTGGTTTGGGGGAAAAATATTTTGAGCAAAATGTAGGCCTAGCCATGGGAAATCCAATGTCACCCTTTTTGGCTGATTTATTTATAAGTGATCTGGAGACAAAGGTACTGAAAGCGTTTCCTTGGTATTCAAAACTACTTAATTTTTGTTGATATTTCTATAAAATAACTTTTCACTTTAGGAACAATTGGCACGTCTCTGAACAAAAGAGCACAAAACTAACTCAGTAAGACTAATCAAGTACCGAAGTCCACTGAATGAATATTTGGAAAAAATTATTTTATGGAATTTATCCACCAAAGTGACCAGCATGTCATAAAAAAGTTTGTAATACCACCAATAAAGGAACAAATAAATAAGCCATGATCGTTCAGTAACAAGCCATCAAGTTACAGTCAGCTGATGATGAGGAAGAGATTCCTCAAAACTAGTGATGCAAATCTTAATTCAATGAAGTTCTATATATATGAACACTTCTAAAACCTTTACTGCATAACACAAAAAAAAAAAAAACTATTTGAGACTATTGTATTAAAAGTACTATAATCCTGCATATAAAGTAAATATATACAGGGATTTTTCTTTTATTGGTTGCAGTCACAGTATAAAGTGATTCTTTCATATGCAACAACTGTTATAATCTTCTCTAAAGTTTTATGATACGCCAGAAAGTCTTTTATTCCAAGACATTCAAGGTATTAAAATCCATATAAATATAAGCAGATCACACTGAATATTCTTGAATTATCCAGGAGAAATTCAAGACTTTAACAGTTGTAATACTAATATTAACACAATCTTCCAATGATACCTGTATTTCTGTTTGTCCCCCCCCCATTACTCATAATCAGCATAATTGTCATTGTCATCATCAATATTTAAGTGTATTTTATTAATGTTTCTTGGCCTGCAAATTAGATATGAACACATCACTGTATTTATTTATAATTACCAACACATGAAAATAATAAAAACAAATCTTAACCATATCTGGTTAATGCAGAAAATCAGAATCACTCATTGCTCCTTAAGCACTACCTGGGTTATCACTAATGGTGGAAAGTAGCACTACCTGGGTTATCACTAATGGTGGAAAGTAGATGTAGGAATTTTAAAGGGAAAACTTAGCAGATATAACATTTAATATTTTTCTCTTCTAGATGGACAGTGATATATCGGCCTACACGTATGAACGCACCCTAATGATGGAACAACGTAATCAGATGCTGAGGGAATTGCGTCTTAACAAGAAGGAGAGCCTTGGCGTTGTAAGTTTTTTTTATATTTAATTCAAAACAGTATAGCATGCTGTGCAGATAAAATCAGTTAAGTGCCTTCCAGTGTTCTCCATGTGGAATAATCCATTGTAGTCATATAAATACACAGCAGGAAAACACTTGTGGATTCTGCATATAAGAGTTGCCTTTATTATTTTAATTGCAAATGAGAAAAACTCTGCAAAACTCTCTCTTCAACTAATGCTTGCAGGTTGCTTTCTTAACATTTAAATACAACTGCGAGAAATCTTTGAATAATTATTAACAATTATATGAAAGTAAAGAAGTTTAAAAAGAAGATAGCATCTGCAGAGTCAGCAGCATTAAATGATTCAGAAATATACTCTTACAATCCATCTTAAAGGTCTCGAGTCTAAAAGGAATCAAATACAAACAAGAAAGAGAAAATAAATGTTGGTAAAAGCAATCTTGTTAAGTCAAGATAACAGAAATAATGAATCATCACATGCTGATCTAGGATACTCTGCTAATTAATAGGATTTTGCATGTAATTCAAAAGGTATTCATGTAATTCTACATTACTTTTGTCAGATTCACCCATTAACACTACATGCCAAAAGAGTAAGTATGTATGCTTACGATCAACAATCCCAGTATTTTCAAAATAACTGCATGGCTGGCTTTCATGGTTTAGGGGTTTAACTGACTAACGCTCACTGGTATTCAATTTCTGCAGGTATAAGTGTTGCTAATTAGTACAAGGAATTTTGTAATATACTATTACCCATCACTCAAACATTCTCAATGAGGAATTCAATATTTACTCCTCAAGAATTCATGCAAGGTAAAGATTGAATTGTGGTAAACTTTCACATGTGCAAATGTTTTATTGTTTTAAAATTTAGATGGTAATTTTAGTACTCAAGGCTCATTTGATATTACATACCTATATATTTCATATATCACTAGTATACCAGTAAAAGTATACCTGGAATTATTTATGAATATAAAGAAGTCTAGGTCACTAGGTCAGAATTAAAAAGATACCTCAATACTCGCACCTTCCACACAGAGGAGGACATTATTCAATCAAAAAATATTAATAATAATTAATGCAGTGTTGTAAATATAATATACATAAAATTTCTAAGAATGCATACTATCTTTTGGAAACAGATATAATTATCAAAAGTAATCAATAAATGTAATTTCTGATTTCATCTACATCCTAGATTTGGACTTGTCTCTAATCTCGAAACAGGATCCACAAATTTTAATGCAACATAATGTAGGTAATGTTAAGCAGTGTTAACAGTTCTAAAACAAAAAGGTCTATTCTGGTGTATGGTAAAAATAACCGTATACCAGAATCACAACAAAGAATTAATAAACCTAACAACCAAATCATAAGATAGAATTAGTTTCTATACAATAGCAACTCTACATGTAAACAGACAGCCTGTCAATGAATTCTCCCATTTCAAGTATAATGGCAGACATATTTGTGCACAGCATTGAAAAAACATATATTCTGCATAACAGTAATACCAGATAGAGCAACTATACCAAAACACCAACAAACTTCTCACCAAATTGAAACTTTCTTTTGAAACTGAAATATGTAAATCCCTGAGGTAATAAATTGAATAATTGAAAATAAACTCACATTTCAAGAATATTTTTTAGTTGGATTTGTAACAATGCACATTTCAAGTATACAGGAGCCAAAAACCACAACAACTCACAGAGAAAATACTGGTTTGGATATTAAATATCACAACCCAAAGTTCCACCTCAGTCCAAAACAATAGAAAAACTGAAAATAAATAAATGTGCTGTCATTTAGACTGAATGACATCCTAATGATGATTGCTTCTCGCAGAGCAAAGTACATAGGGATGTGGCATTGAAGGACTGGTTGGATTCTACCATCTGACTACAGTTTTCATCTGAAACAATACATGCATTAGAGAAGTTTAAGGTTCCCCTGTCATCAAATAGCATTCATTAATAATTCTCCAAAAGCATTCTATGTGTACATAGAATTCTATCTTATAAAGTATCACATGTTAGTCACCACAATACTGAAGTATGGAGACAAATGTTTCTGAAAACTTTCCAAGATTTTACAATGTGATACAAGTGAAGTATAAGTATGAACATCACTCATTAATATTTTAAAATTAAAACTAAATTAAAATAAAAATAACTCCACAGTTAAGTGTTTCTGTTATTAATAAGTCACATGTGATGATGTTTATAGTAAGAATAGCCATTAAAATACCACTAAAAAAATAATTTAAAAATTTCCGGAATACAAATATAAGAAGATTCTTACTTAAACATTCTAAAAAGTTTTAACTATCAATTTTTTCTCAGTTCATATTTTGCAAATAGCTATAATGATTTTTTCTTTGCAGAATTACTTCTCATTTGAATTTCACATTGATTACTTATAGCATCTAGGGCACAAGATCATAAAGCTAAAGAATTCATTCCCAAGTAGAAAGATAAAAGTAAAGTTGGTTTATCTTCCATAAGTACATGAAATATATTTACTTTTGTTTCATATTAAGCAGTTTTTGCATTACAAATAAAGAAAGCAATATATATAGTTAATTTTGTTACAATCCATAGACATCCTTCTCAAAGTTTATAAGCAAATCCATGGTATTTAATTGCAATATTCCTAACTGGCAGGAATAAATATAAAATTAATCAATGGACTAAATATTTTAATTGGAAATAAAAAAGAAAGCATATTTATGTATTGAATGCATTAGTTGATGAAGAGGAGCTTTGTTATAGTTAGTTCCAAGAAGCAAGGTTGGTTATTGGAAAACTTTGAAATTCATTTTGTAAATGGAGAATTAGAAGTTGGATTAAATAGAGAGCACTCTACATAATTAAATTTGAATAAATGTATCTATTGTTTATATTGACTATAAAAATTAAACAAATACTAATTTAAATCACTAAAAGAAAATATATGTTTGCATTAAAGCAGGAAGGCATTTTCTGAGTAGTAGTTTTAGACAATTAATTTTCGGCTTTCTAGATTATACATATATCTGTATTTAAACTTCATTGAAAATACACAAACACAAATTGCATGGAACAATAAAAGCCACATATTAATGCACTATATATAATATTTCACTTCATGTATATAGCACTTGCAAAAAGTTGCTTAAGTACTATGATATATGGGCAGTGTGAATTCCTACAGGGTTTGTAATGAGAAACAGCATGATAATTTCAATTTATATTTCTGTAAGAAATGGTTCTAATATTATTTGTACTGTTTATTTTATATGTAGATTGTGGCTTTGAAATATGGATATTGAATAAGTGTATATTAAATAGAACTGTAATGAGTTTTCTAGAAATATTCTACTAAAAATGAAGAGGATATTAGTGTTCTGGGTAAGTTCATATAAGAGCCTGATTTGCATTACCAGTTATATGTAGTGTAATTTAGGGACAAATGTGGAATTACATTGCTGCATATCATATGTACTTTTAACTTTTTATCTCTTCAAGCTTTACTAGAAACATCTTTGACTAAATATCTAGGTACCATGAACTAATTATTATAAGCACATTTCTTACAGTGTTTCTTTTTTTTTTTTTTTTTTTCTTTTTTTTCTATCTTTCTTCCTTTTGCAACATCCAAGGTGCAAACTCTAGTAGATTTCAACGATGTTCCATCAGAAGAGAAACTACCTCTGGTTTGTTACATCTGTGTTTCTTAGTGTTTATTGCTTGAAAATTCCCCAGCCAAAGCTTGGTTTTCTAGATTATGTTTTATATAAATAAAGAAAAGATGAATAGCAAATACTTAGTTAATGTTTTATTTTATTGCTGTCTTAAGGGCCCATATTTGACATGCTTTGTAAATTTTATTCAATGAAGTATAATTCTTTAGACATAAAAGGCAAAGAAGTAAATTACTCACTAGTGTTAATAATAAGTAACAACAGTTATGCAGTGAAAGATTGATTAGAGACATACATTTTTACTATCATATTATTACCTATTTGTACTTGGCCAGGCAGATAGACAGGCAGTTTTTTTCAGTGATGGATCAAGTAAGAATAGGACTTGAAATTTTCCTGGCGCTGGTTATTAATGATTTCTTCTCGGGATGTCAGCCAGTTAAGTGTTGAATTAATTTCCAAGCTTTCAATGACATACTCTGACCACCATCATCAGGGAACATGAACAGTGCTCCCTGATGATGGCAACAGAGTACATCGTTGAAAGCTTAGAAATTAATTCAACACTTTTCTGGCTGACATCCCGAGAAGAAATCATTAATAAGGTAAGAAAAACTTACATCAACAAAATAATAGTAGAATGGTATTGGTACACCAGCCAGGCTTCATAAGTGATTCTTTTATTTGTTATATACTCCTGACTATTGAACAAGCCTAAGGGATTCCTGGGTGGAGCCTGGAATTCCTTAATGCAGATCTCATAAGCGCATGCAAAATAAACTTTTTCAAACTCCATCATTCCAGCAATAAAAGATACTGGGACTATGCCCTGCAGCCATAATCACCAAATGTGTGTAGATGACTTGCTTTGTAAGTCATGGCTGATTGTTGCCCTCCATTGTCACATTTATGCAGGTGGACAACACATGTGCTGATGACAAGTTCTTTGATGTTGAAGCCAGGCATTGTTATACTTGAATGAGTTTGCGACACCTGCGATGATTTGCATGTATAACTGCTTCTGGAAGTTTCCCCATGTGACCGACAGGTATAAAAAGGGGCACAAGCCATGTCATGTTTGTGTGGCAAGTTGCAGCCCAAAGACCAGGGACACATGCAGCAGTATAACGCGGAAGCACCTTTTGAACACACAGCCATCAATGTAGCTGGGCTGTTCCCTGTGTCAGACAGGGGCAACATGTTCATTACCATGGATTACTTCACTAAGTGGCCAGAGGTGTACCTAACCAGAAGGTCAAGACTATCACAAACTGCCTATAGAGGAACATTTTTTGGAGCTGCACAGTGATCAGTGAGTCTAACCTGATGGAAAAAATACTGGAGCGATAGGGAGTGCACAAGATGCGCATAAGATCTCTCCACCCACAGTGAGACCGATGGTTGAGAAGTACATCAAGACTCTAAAAGAACATTTGAGGAATGTTATGGCCAATCACCAGAGAGACTGGAATCTGAGGGTGTCATTTTTTTTGCTGGTCAACCGTTTTTCATGACACCACCAGGTTGACACCAGCCAGTTTTAGTCTTTGGCAGAAAACTGCATCTACCACGTGACCTGATGTTTGGAATAATAGGGGCAGTACAGCCAGCATCAACTATACGGAGAATCTTGTAGAATGGTTTCATGACATGCATGATATGGTATATCAAATATCCAGATAATGAACCACCAGATGAAGACTCATTATGACTGGCAGGCCAACAGCCAAGGATTCCGGCAAGGTGATTTAGTATGGTTATATCGCCCTACCCAGAATTAGGGATGCTGCCCCAAGCTTCAGCAACCAAGTCAAGGGTCCATATCTTGTGCTGGCTAGAAGCCCGAGAAGATTTTGAATTAACACGTCGCCAGGAAAGCTTCAGTTCTTATTTTAGGATAAAGTATGTTGTCTACCACATCCAGAGGATGGTAGTACACCTGGATTCTCAAGCACAGGACTACCAGCCCTTAGGAGGGAGCAGTGTGACTACACCCTGCGGTCATAATTGCTGAATGTAAACAGCTTGCTTCTTAAGTCATAGCCGATTGTTGCCTTACATTGTTACATTTGCATTAGTGGGTACTGTATAACCAGTAGGTTCTTTTGACTTCGAAGCTGTGATTTTTACATATGCGAACGAGTATGTGTGCTGTCTGCAAGTTCTTTGACATCAAAGCTGTGAGTTTATGATATCTGCGGTGGTTTGCACATGCGACTGCTTCTGGGAGTTTCCCCCATGTGACCAACAGCTATAAAAGGGGGAATGAGCCCCCACTATAGTTCAGTTTCAACTGTGAATGCATAGATGCAAAAGTTTAATGAGTTTCATTGGGAAATTTGTAGCATACAGAAGTAGCCATAGTCATTGAACATCTATATGGCAGAATTGTTGTAAAAGTTATTTGTGAACAGAGTTTCATTCATAATCAGTGCAAGAAATAAAGATTAGTTTTTGGAGCAATAAAATGTTTATACCAATACCAAAAACTGTAACATACCTACATAGTTTTCTGATGCAAGTGGAAAAATTAGCTTTTTGGTTACAAAAGAATGAGTAAAATCATTTACCAGCAACAAGTAGACTAATAGGTTACCAACAAGGTTGCTTCAAAACCAAAATGGTGATTTGATGTAAAATGTTCAGTAATATTCGAGATAAGCACACACTATTTGAATAGCATTGTTCATTCCTTCCTATTAGGTAACCAACTAGGCTCCATCTTGCACATATCCTAAAATATACTGATGCTAAGTTGTATTGTGATATTAGCTTTCCATTGTTGGCATGGTTCTGCTATATAAAGCTTGAAAACTGCATGTCAACACATTATTACCTTATTACTATTATTAAATTTGTTATCATCATAATAAATCTTGAATTGTATTTAAAATATCGATGCTAATACATCTATTATCCAAATTGCTGTGTATATTTGGGTATAAAAGAAAGTTGATTTAGTGCAACATGCAGTCATGACACTTGCAAAATTAATTTCAATTGCTAAGTTAAATGTTTTGTACCTATGTGCATGTTTATGTAACAGCATTAAGTCATCACCATCTGCACAGACATGAGCTATATTTATTTATTTGACGAGTCGATTAATTACACTAAACAATCCTTACTTAGGATTTTTGCCGGAACATGTTTCCTTCATTTTCAACCGGACATCGACTAATTCCTTGTGGTGAAGCTGGCATTGTTGTAAGTGCTGTCTCCTCTGGTGGTGGTTCAATGAACTTACTAAACACATCCTTCTGTGGAATGTCGAAATTGAAGACCCTATTTCTATTTTTTACAATGAAGATGTGTTCCGATGTGGCCAGCTCTTGTTTTCCTGCTATGTGTTTTAGAAGTTTTGGTTCTGAATTTATATTGTGCTGTTTTGTCCAAAAATGGGTGGTAACTGCTGATTTTTCCAATTGTTTTTTATTTATATTTCTGAAGTGTTCTTTGGATCTTGTTTTCTAGATTTCTTTTTGTTTTTTGAATATAAATCTGATTACTATCCTTGCATTCCATTTGTGGTGAATGTAATACATTGTCAGCATGTTTCTATGGTAGCTCAGTTGTTAGAGGAGCTGGACATAGACCAGAAGATCCATGGTTCAAATCCCTGCTATAGCATTGAAATTTTCAATCAGACTGCCTTTTCAACTCTGTTCTACACATGGCTAGTGTGGAAGAAACAATTATTTGACATTGCAGCACTACCTCGTTATTCTCCATTTTGCCTTGTCCCCAAGGTTATGTTTAGGTTATGAATCATAGATTCATAGCATAGCAAAACTTGTGTTGCATTAGAAGTAAAAATCAAAAGGTAATTTAGAAATGGTTATCTATTTCTACCACCCCCCCCTTAAAGTGGTGCTAATAGTTTAAAGTTGTGTTATGCAGTGTTAGACAATTTAAATGTTAAATGAGGTATTACAAAACTGTGAAAAATATAAACTCTGTAAATACCAAGTCCAAACCTAAGCAAATGAAACTAGTATGACTGAAAAAAAATCTAATTTCTACTGAAGCAATTAAGACAAAATCCTCTAAAGTATACTATTCATCACATCACAAGTTTCCATGCTACCCCATCCTGCTCCTTGTTGCTTTAAACATATTTGTGTAGGATTATAACTTATGCTGTTTAACTACAGCAGATGTTTATATTTATAATTATACAACATCCTATTTTGCATTGGTTATAGGTATTTGCTATTCCAATCTTTTTTATTATTTATATATTAAGACCCTGAACGCTGTTTTAATGACAGAATTAATTGCTTAAATTATTTCTGAATTTTCCTTTAGTACATCTTCAGTCCCTAAGAGTGGAATGCACCATAGGTTTTTCTTAAATAGCTGATCCTTATGTTATGTAACCTTAAGTTAAATGAATATCCTAGCTTATTCTGAAAAGCAATCAGCTGTGTGGCTATGATTTAATTACCTGTATGGAATGTTACTTTTTCAGTAAAATGAGTTTTGAGAACAATATCTTAAGTTTTTAATAATGCCTTCAGGTTCAATCAACAAATAACACACAGTATTCTAAACCATTAATACAAGTAAAACAGTTATTGTGTTATTTATGTCAAATTGTACTGAACAGCTTTGTTTGCTGTGATAACAGTGTTTTGAAGTGCACAGTGTCAGGCAAATAAAGACACCGAAGATCAATATTTAGACTAACAAAATGCAATTGTTGTGCTAAATAACAAAGAGCAGATTTGGATGATCTACGATCAAATTTGGTGGAAAAATTTAAAAGTCAACCAGTATATTCAAAGTTTTAAAGAACTGTATCTAAAAGAATTACTGTTTTAGTGTTTAGATTATCCTGTAGCAATTAAGAAGAACAAGGTAGAAGCTAGGAAATGTTAGATGTATGGATGTAAATCTTTATGGCCTTAAAGAAGTGTTCCAAAACTCATTTTATTAAATTAACCTTAATTCTGCTCAGCTTTTACAAAAGTGATCTTGGAGCACTTTATCCATTCTGAAGAAATGTAACAATAGATAACAAAATAACTTTAACTGGGTTTTAATTATAGCTAACCCTCTAGTTTCATTATTTCTGCATATAGGTATACAAATACTTCCCTAACTTTTGCATTAACTGTTGCATAAGCCTTTGCTAATGAAGGTAATCCATCATTGCAAATATAAAGTACCTAACAGAATTAGCATAGAAAGCAAAGTGCTATAAGATCACTCTCATAAAACGTTTAACTACTCATTTCTTTAACTTTCCAGATAATAGTTGCCCTCTACCAGCTCACTCCTCTATGGTTTATTTGAGTTTTATAATGCTACTAATGTAACATCTCTGCATGTGAAAATAGATGAGATGTGAAATATTTAATACTCATTCATTGCTATCCAACTTCTTTCACAGTTTCACATGTGTGCTAATGCATGTTAGTAAAATAAATAGCATTTTAAGTGCACTATCACTGAAAAGTTTGGGAACAACTATTAAATAGAATAGTTGAGGAAATTGGGACAACTATGCTCTTTCTTGTTCCGTATTACAGAAAGAATTTTATAAAAGTTGATCTCTAAAGATTCAGTTGTTTTCAAACTATATTCTGACTGTTTATTGATTTTTGAAGTCTCACAAATAGAGGTGCTAACAAGCAAATACAATACCATAACAGTGGTGCTAACCTCACTAACATATTTAACAATGTGCAGGACTTCTTGAAACCTAAGACACCACCACAAGATTGTACATTTCAAAGTTAAACAGATTTAGATGTAAGGAAGCATGTAGAGGTTAAACTGTTCTCTCCACTGTGAATTTATATCCAGAAACATGCAATATGACTAATTAATTTATGTTATTAACTGCAAAATCTTTATAATATTTGAAATGCTTTACATGAAAGAAAACAAAAGAGAAAAAAACTGGAATTGCTGAAGAAAAATGTGAATGTTGCTAAAAAAAGATCAGTCCAATGGCCTACAATTAACTTTCATTATTTTCTCATTACTTTAACCATCTTACAATCATGCTTTCCAGCAGTACTGGAGTTACAACAGTCTGATCATCTGTAGGGTATATCACAATTATAAGACAGGAATGTATTTTTCTTGTAATGGATAAAAGCAAAATTAGGCACTAAATGTAAAGAGCAGATCCCCTCATCCATCAATGCTCTAACAATACATACCAACTGTCATATAATGGCAGGAAAGTCCAAAAATAAATGAGTACAAGTATCTGTTTAACTAAAATGATAACCTTCCCTTATCAAACATTTTCTGCACCTGCTAATAAAATTAAACAATAGTTACTGCAATGCTATTGTGCCACCAGATAGACATAGAAGCCATATTTTCTATTTTAGCTATAGGAGTTTTAGGTTAATATTTCTTTAATGTTTGTTATGAAGGCATTACCTTTCTGTTATACAAAAAGCATATTCAAGACTTTGTTTTAATACAGTGATTGTTGTAAGTATTGCTGTATTTTTAATTTTAATGTGCTTATAGTATTATTATAAGAAATTAAGTTCAGTTTATTATTAAAGATGCTTGCTGAATGAAAGCGAGTAACTATTGTTAATATAAGACTTTCCACTTTAATAGAACACTTTATTCACCAGTGTGATGATTCCTTTAATCGAGTTTTGTGGTTTTTCATATGTTGCAAAATGTGTAATTGAAATTAAAGAGGGTCAGTTTTTTTGTTAAAAAAAGCAAAGTTAATGATAATAAACAGATCTTTCTGTGTGCATGTCCATGCGTGAGTTCATGCGTGCACATGCACACACAAACATGCTCACCTGATAAGACTTTTGGTGTAAGTATCCCAAGCAAATCAATGTATCCCTATTTTACTGTACACATAAAATGAAGATATGGATCAAAAGATAAATATACTCAAAACATGCTGTTGAGTTAATGTTTAAATAAAGAAAAATAGATCATTAAAAGAACAGAGCTTGGCAATTCCAAGAGATTTTAATCATGTTCAATCCTCTGAAATTAAATTTCTAATATACATCAAAAGTTATATTTGTCATGATCATAAGAAATTAAAATTTTGGTCAGAATTAAATATTTGCAAATATACAAATAAACAATACATTTTAGAAATACATGAAATTATGAGGGAAATCAGATTACCAAAATAGATATTAAATTATTAAGAGGGAAGCTATAGAGATGCTAATAGGCTCGATATGAGTATAAGACAATTCAGTCAGAAAAAAACAGAAAGGTATCTAAATCTAAAACTACAGTATCTGGCCATATTATACAAGATTAGGAGGCAAAAATGCAATTAATATTGTTTTTATTTTTTATTTTACTAGCCTACATTGAAACATTACATTTAAGAAAATGATGATGAATTTGAAGTATAATATGTATGCTTAGAGTGAAAATTGGATATATTTCTTATCAGATGCTTATAATTTTATGAAATTTTTAGTACTTAGTTGAGCCACTTTTGGCAGCTATCAATGCTTCAGTTCGCCTTGGCATGCTATTTATACATGCCTGAACTGTCTCTTATATATGTGGATGATGATTCGAGACTTCTATGGCCTTTTCAAAAAGCTAGTTTTCATAGTAATCACTTACTTTGCTACTCTTTCTTCACTAGCTTCCAGACATTTTCAATCGGGTTCATATCTGGTGAATTCCCTGGGCACAGCAACAAAGGTATGTTTTGCTCCCTCAGAAAAGCTATCACCAATTTTGCAGGGTGACATCATGCCCCATCTTGCATAAATATGAATGATTCTCCATTTGTGAACCAGTTTCTCCTTAACACTTCTTTGTACTGATCCTGCCACATTGTCACTTGAACATCTAGAGATGTCCAGTGTCTTTAATACTGACGACTGACCATATCATTAATTTGGTGAAATATTTTATAGTTGCACAACACAATCTGGATGATACATTTTGCCAGGGTGCCTCACACAAACTGAGCTTTGTTTGCAAGAATTTCAAAAGTGCTTTCATCACTAAAGCAAACCTGAAACAAAAGAATCCAACATGAATTTTTTTCAAATGTGACCTTTAGTTCCAAATAACCCATTTCAAAAGTAAAGTTTAACTCATTAAGAATTTTTACAATAAAGATTTTCATATTTACCAATTTCCAGGAGTTTAGGTCTTTATCCTAGAGCTCCTTTACCCAGCTGTGTCGTTTAGCCATCATAGTAGGAGTTAATTTTGGTTTCTTGGCAGGTTTGCAGCCTTTTAATTTCATTTCTGAAAGTTTATGCCTAATAGTTCTTTTAGATAAAGCAATTCCACTCTCTTCAAGCTTGAATTTAATTTCTTTTGCACTAGCAAACCTATTTCTTTCACAAATGTTTTTCACCCACATTTATTCTTCCATTGTGGGCCTAGGTCCATACCAAATTCACCTCATAGATGATTCAGATAACCACAATCTTTGAGAAATTTCTCAATTTGAAAACAAATCAATTTTAATCAAGATGTTTACCTCTGAAACATTTCAAGGTGCCAGATCACATGGCTTGCTCATTATGTTGTGAATAGAAAACACAAAATTATAACATTCACCTTTCAAACCATAAAAATCACCTTTCAAACCACAAATAAACTGGAAATTTAAGTATTAATAACACAAACTTATATGCACCTTCTCTTTTCGTTAGCACTTCTGCAACTAATGTTTGTGAAGCAACAATTTTTATTCTTAAAACACAAAAATAGCACAACACACATGCATTGTGGACAACAATAGTCTCCCATTGTCCAGTGAGGCTCATAGTGATAGATGATCATTGTTGTTATGCTGGTCCTCGGAATTCAGTGAACTGTGAGATAGCCTAGGTGCATCTAATAATATGGCCAAGTACTGTTCTTCTGAATAAAGGAGATAGCTGATTCTAAGCATCTACTTCAGTCCTTAAATCATTTTTATTTAAAAATGTTTTAATAAATGTAACAGTTATGATGAATGAGACAGGAAACTTAATCTAATTCACAACATTTCTGTCCTGTAGTTACATGATCAGTTCAATTTGAAATATATTGATTGCAAGGCACAAAGGTGTTTGAAATACATGTTGCTAGAAGTACTCAATGAGGTCGCAATGTACACAAATGTTTAATCATTTTCAATGTGGAAGTAGCAATTGCTTATCATGAAGAGACAAATTAGACCTTCTAATGATTCCTAAATCTACCATCATGTTTACAGTGGATCATTTTATACTTCCATCATTTTCAAAGATAAACATTTAGGTCAGTCATTAGTCAGGATGGAATTATGGGAGAAACCACAACTGGGCCTTGGCTTTTAGGCAAGGATGGTGTTACCATTTCCTTTCCATGGGATGGTCATGATGAAAGGACACACACCCTCCTCTCAGCAGGGGAGAAAATCCCCACACCAGGAGTCAAACCTGGTTACACTACTACAGACTGTTTTCATAGATTACCTTTTAAAGCTCCAAGCCTTGCTGAAGGTTTAGTTGAACACTTTTTGTCAGGTCAATTAATAAAATGAATTCAAGCTTTTCAGTGGTAGTTTATTAAGCACCCCTCCTAAGAAGCTAGTTGATTTAAGTTCCTCTTCTAGGAAGAATAGAAAAGTGTATAGAATTATTATTAATGTACTTTATATTTACTAGAGGGGAAAGCTAGATGCATAAACATTTAAGAAACTTATGTAAAGCATATGAAATTCAATTCTCAACAAGGAAATTTTAATCTATTGTGTTTCTTACATTATGATTTTTATGAATACATCTCAGTTGTCTGCTTGTAATTTATTCATTATACTGCATCCTCAGTTAAAAATATATATTCAATACAAAGGATACATCAGATGATGAAAGAGAGAAATAAGTTAAGTGATACTCTAATAGCCCAAAATCTACAGAGCTTAAAGTTACCCAGTAAAAATACTCTTATCTGGGTAACTCACCCTAACCGAGATTCAAACTCATGACATCTTGAATGTGAGGCAGTCATGCTACCTCCACACTACAGATGCAGGCTGATGCTGCAGTTAATGTACTTAATGGCAAAATCATAGAGAGTGAATTATTAGGTGCATAATACCTATGCATGCGTTTGTTGTAAATGATTGTTTTTCATAATTGTTTTGTTAGTTTTTCTGATATTGATATATTTCATGTCTTTTAAGTTGTTTAAAAAGGTCTTTCTAATAGGTCTAATGCTTTCAATAAGATTACAAAAACTGTTACTCTTCTATAAAAATATAAGCATAAATTGTAATAGAAAGAAACCTTGTGCAGTATTTCAATGTATGTGTGTAATCAACAGGTGCAGGCAATTGTTGACCATCATCATAATGCTGATGTCAAAACAGCAACCAAAGTAAGATTCCAAGAACCAGGAAAAGACTCCAAGGAAGGTGCAGCCAATGAAGAAGGGGAAGAATCACAAGAGGAAAATAAAGAAGTAAGAAGTATATTCATTGTACTATATAAGTATAACATCAACTATCGATTTTTCAACTATAATAGACAACTATCCATTGTCTGTACACATTCTATGTCTGAGGTATTTATGCATACAAATTGAAGGAATTTCCTTGTATATGAAATAATGGAAAGAGAGTTTAGTGGGTGGTAATTAACCCCTGTTTTGACTCTTGGAATCTCAGAATACCAAAATAAAATGCCAGTCAGTGTTTATTAAAATACCTTTCTATCACTCAAAACATTTCTTTATTGTGATCTCAGTAATATAATAACCTGGCAGCAAATGGCTCCATTTTTGATCAGAAACTTCTCTAGTTTCCTCTTACTATATGTGGTCATGTAAATGCAGTTGTAGCTTTGTAAGCTCTGCTTATGCTGATGCTTGAAGAAAAGAATGCATTAACAGCATTGTTCATGATAATCACTCTTTAATAGCAGCTTAGAATATCTAGCACTCTTGCTTCACTTGCACATTCTGCTTGTTTTTCTGTGCTCTAATATTGTCATTGTCATCATCAACATCATCAACACCATCCTTACTAGCATCATTCTTCTTGTTTTTGTCACTGTTATCATTAGCTACAGAGTATTAATATAACTCAACAAAACTCACACATTAGACCAATCACTGTTACTAACTTGCCCTGTGACATAATCATGCAGAGCAGGTTTGCCCAGAAACAAGGACAACGTGCAGTGAGAGCATTGTTTATTCAGCACAACTGATGATGCAACAGCAGACTATACAGTGCAAGACCCATCTGTGCAAGCAACATAAGAACCTCAAGCCTGATAAAGAGGTTTCTGAGCAAAATTAAGCAGTCTTTCATGCCCAGTATAGAATAGTATGTTGAGAACCACAGCAGTTAAAGAACATCCATAAATAAAACTCCATTTCCATTTTCTACTGCAGATCATGTGTTACAAATCTAAATCTATTGATGATAACTTCGGGATATTCAATATTATTAATTTTATATAAAATAACTGTAAAAAAAATTGACTTTATTATAAAAGAAACAAAATACTACTACTTATTGCAACTTAACAAAATTGCACATACAGAGCAATGAAAACTGTTTACAGAATAACACTCTCTATTATGTCTTAAAAATGATTAAATTCTGATGATGGCATTTAAATAAATCATTCCTTTGTCCTTATGAAAATGGGTCACTGCATTTACAATGCATACACAGACCAGAGTATAAATTTACTGTGAGCCTGTACTACTTTGTTGAGATTTTTGAATTTTTTTATCCTTCAATAGTTTTTCAACATTAAGTCTTATGCACTGACTCACACACAAAGAATACATTTCCAGTTATGGTCTGATAGCTGGTTTCTCTGATGTGGTTTACAAGAATATTAGACTTTCACACCTTAACTGACACTGAACAGCCGTACCTGCAATATTGTCACTAATCAGTAATCTACCAATAGGTGCAGGCTTCCTCTCTGCCCTGTCCTGTTGCCCGCACAGTCAATGCCTGCCCTAATATCAATTCACTTTGTAATGAAGTTGCTGGAGTTAAAAATGAGCTATCTATTTACCATCAGTTTCAATTCAAAGATCACTAACAGGAACATCTGTTTTTGAGGGGAAAATGGTCTTGATTTAAAGTACCTTTCTGATCAAATGTATCAATTTTGAACATTTTAGCACTTAACACCTCTGAGAATTCCAGTTCAAATCGTTCAATTTTGTGACTATGCCCTGCGGCCATAATTGCTGAGTATGTGTGAATGGCTTGCTTCGAAAGTCACAGTTGATTGTTAACATCCATTGTTACACCTGTGTTAGTGGAAACATGTGCCTATGGCAAGTTCTTTTGACATCGCAGCTATGATTGTTATACCTACGTAAGTGGACATGTGCTGTCGGAAGGTTCTTTGATTTTGAAGCCCAGCATTGTTACCCCTGAGTGAGTTTGTGACATCTGCAGTGTTTTGCACATGTGGCCGCTTCTGGAAATTTCCTGCCATGTGACCAACAGATATAAAAAGGAGAAAGAAGGCCTGCCCAGAGTTCAGTTCAGTTACGATTAGGGATGCAAAGCAAGCAGCAGTTGACTGAGTTTCAACAGGAAATCAATAGCGAGCAATAGTAGTCATTGCCATAGCAAACGTCAAAACGAAACTATACAGCACAATTGTTATAAAAGCATTGAAGAAAGATAGTTATTTGTGAGCAGATTCTAATTGCAATCAGTTTATGGAAGAAATAAAGAGTAGTTTGTTGGAGTGAAAAGAGTTGCCTTAGTAGCAACCTCTATAATACATTCCTGAACTTTCCGTACTCCAGAATTTATGGCTTGCCAAACTGCCACCCTTTGTTCCTCTTTCAGTTAAAGAATTTATGTTTTCTATTACTTCTTCTTGTTCCTTCATCCCTTGTTCTTTTCCATTATTTACAAAATTATAAGGCATATTTCCAACACTTCCCATTCTATACTGGGCATGAAGACAACTTAATTTTGCTCCAAGGCCTCTTTATCAGGCTTGAGATTCTTTTACCTGTTGTAAATCTATGACACAGGATCAATGGATTTACTTCCCTTTCAAGGAAGCCATGCTAAACATTTCTACACTCAAAAAAATCCATCACCATCCGCCATAATAGAACCTGTGACCATGGGAACCGGAAGATAACATGTTACCCCCAGAAAACAGAAGACGACTTAGGCTCGCCTGTGGTGCCATGTGTAATAAAAGCAGATGTGTAATAAAAAAGAAAAAAGATAACTAAGGGATGATACCCTGCTATCATTCATTATTTGCTTTTGTAAATATATATTTTTCTTTGCATGGTATAAATAACATAATTTTTATATGGTATACAATATTTCATCAAATATTATTTTTAGTTGTTTCATTGTTGAATTGCTCTCTATTTATAAGAATAGAGAGCAATAGAAGTGCTTTAGACATTTTCTTGTAGAGAAGTTAGTACATTTTGTTTTTAAGAGTGAAATTTCTGGATTCCATTTTTGAGCCCATTCACTAGCAGTTCAAAATGCACTTTGCACATGACTAATTGGTGTTTATAACAAAGTTTGTAGATTAAATAGTGATGTCATTACCCTAATGATTATTTATTACTTCAGTTTGATCATAAGTCACAATGTTAAACATTAGGAAGAGCATCTATCCTTTGAAGTTCATCTTATTCAGTTAATTATATTTTTTAGCAACCAGAAGAAAATTCAACTGTTCCTAAAGAAGGAGAAGGTGATGGAAATTCCATCCATTCAGAACCTCATCAACAGCAGGAAGATAATAAATCTTTGGCTGATTCTAATGCAAAGGACACATCCAACAAATCACCAGAAAAATCAAAGAAAATGCCTGCCATCACTCCGTAAGTCTTTTTTAAAACATTTGAAAAATGAAAGGCAACAATGCTTTAGGACACCAAAGTCTGTAGCCCTAAATGTTCCAAAGCTCTTAGAATGGTTTTAAACAAAACTGTCTGAGGGTTTAGATTTAATTATGCTTTAATTTGTTATGTTGTTTATATGAACAGCTTGATAGGATACCTTTGTACTGGCATTTATCAATAAAATAGTTTTTCAATGATATTAACTCTGTAGTAACTTCAAGTATTCTTTATTTTACTTCATGTGATGAGTAGAAGAAACAAAAGGTATGGTGCTGTTCTACTATCTCTGGTAATATAGACATAAAGGTTTATTCCCATAGAGAGAATATTCTTTGGATGCCCATATTACTTGGTTTCAACATTTACATATGAGTAGAAATCTTCCCTATTTTTCTTTCTTTCTTTTTCTTTCTGCTTATTTTAGAATATTAGTAAAATATTACATAAAATATGGTATTAGTATTTATGATTACTATAGATTTGTGCAAGTCATTTGCAAAACTTGTCTTGAAAAATTTCAAATTTACAGATAGCTTTATTCATAAAATGTGCAAAACCAATTATTGTTGTTACATACTAAGCTCAACACCAATTTGTCATTCTTGCCTGGGAATAAACAGAACTCGGTAGCTTTTGGTCAGTGTCAACTGCTGTGTTGGTAAGAGTTGTTTGTAGATTGTGTGATCTTCCAGTTACATGAAGATCGTGCTATGAGCTTGCTCGGGTTACCTAGATTTCAAAGTTCATTACTCACTCAGTATTTGTTCTCCATAATGCATATCTTCTTCCAAATGGCAAAATTTATTTTTCATCCATGGGCTTACAAAAATTAAGAAAGATTTTAGCATAACTGATTCCAGCCTCTACAAACACAATGTAATGAACCTGCTAATATCCTCCCAAAATATCCAGTACATACCTTCTAGCTACAAATCAGAAGCTGCCAGAGAGGACTGGCCGTGTGTCCTTTTCATCACCATCCCAAGGAAGGAAAATAGTAGATGACTGACTTTAGTATTAAATGCTTGTCTATGAAAACAATGGCATCCATCCCAATAAGATGGTTTTATTGTCATGTATACTTACAATTTGAGCTAAAGCTAAAAGCTACATTTATATAAAGCAGGTATCAACATATAATATGAGGAAATACTTATTTATAATAATGGTACATAATGAATTATAGCAGTAGCAGTAACAGTAGGATTTTTTTTTTTCAATTAAAGAGTTTGCTATAATCCAGTTTAAATGTATAATTGTTATAAACAGCATTTAGGTATTCTATTACTGAGTAATAGTCTTTCAATAAATAAGTTGTCTTCTTTTATGTTAAATAGTTTGGAATTTTTAATGTCTCTGGTTTTCTCTGGAAGTTCTCAAATAATGTCAGCCAGAGCATGGTTGGTTTAAAGTTAATTTTTATCTGCTCCCATAACAGTATTGACTTGGAATATATATTATTGAAATGCATGCAAGTAGCCGTTACTGCACATTTCAGGGACCTAAATATAGCATTAATTAAACATTTGAGCTGCCTGCTAGAACATTCCACTTGGGGGGGGGGGGGGAAAGTTATTGTTTTTAAGAACAAAGTTTGAACCATGAATTTAATACTAAGATAACCTGAGCAAGTTCATCACACTACCTTAAAGTAACTGGAAAAAGTTCAAGCTATTGTATTGGTTGACAACAAACAACTCAACCAATACAATAGGTCTGGGTGGCTCAGTTGATTAGGTGCTGGCTTTTTGAATTTTCATTTCATTTCATTTATTGCACCCATTTAATTGTGAATGCATACTATGGAATTGTCAGTATTTGCATATACAGGTTACATATATTATAAACTTCATTTACTGTATGAAAGTGATTTAAGTCAATCATATAAATTTACAAAGAAAGATATAAAAGATATTTATAAATACATACAATAATATTTTTAAGTCAATCATATACAATATAATTTCAAGGTTGACGTTCTAACCCAGACCAGACCAATAGATTTTAAGTGTGCTTAAAAGTGACAGCAGTGCTGATTTGACAGCATC
Source organism: Hymenopus coronatus (assembly GCA_030762935.1). NCBI lineage: Eukaryota > Metazoa > Arthropoda > Insecta > Mantodea > Hymenopodidae > Hymenopus > Hymenopus coronatus. Next base: position 46,818,484 of record CM060885.1, on the reverse strand, counting down.
ATTAACAAACAAATAACTTAAATTTATAATTTCCGGTCAATACAGCAATGACCTGTGACTGCCATGGAAGCAATAGCTTCTAAAACAATGTCCTGTAAATAATAGCAGTAAGTGAATCATTGAGCAGAAATCAAGTCAACATTTTTCATTTATTCACTGTTATGAGCTTCCGCAGAAGCCAATAGAAAAGTGAATCAGAGTTTAAAAATTCACTGCTTCTTTACATTAGCTATTTGTGGGCTGAAGTTGGGAAAATAAATTTAGATTTGAAGAGTTTAAATCTAAAACATGGCCAGGATTCAAGCGATGGACTTTCCATTGCATTGAAGTATATCAAATAAGATGCTTCAAATATTTTAGTTTTATTTGTACAAGATATTTGTCTTCACTTTTTTATACAATTAATACACACATTGTAACTTTAATAGTGGCAACTTTATTTATTACAAATATACAAGTGAACCTCTAAGAAATTTCTACAGTCCTTCAATGTGGTAACCAGCATTGTCTATAACTCACCAGCTATGTAGAAGGCATAGTATACCTGTAGCAGATACTATTCTGTTGATGTTTCTGAGCAAACCGCTCTGTTGCCTGCAGAATATCAGGAACAGTCCAGATTTAAACGTCATGAAGGGGTTCCTTCATCTTTTGGATTAAGTCATAATCACAGGGGCTTAAGTCCGGTAATGAAGTGAATGGAAATGCACTTCCCATCGCCAACAAGGGTAACGATCAGCTACAGGATATACCACATGCGCCTGTGCATTATCTTACAAAATGATGGGAGGTTCTGAATAAAGTGTGAGCGCTTTCTTCACAATGCTGGTCTCGAGTAATATTCCAAAAACTGACATACATACTGTGTATTAACATGCTGTCCCTAATGATGTTTAATTTTACACCTTAATGGTTAGCACTCTCTCTAACTCAGCTACTGCAGGCACAAACACCAACAAAATAATGAATCCTGTGTGATTCTATATTAATCAGTAACCCCACCAAGGTAAACTCATTCAAGTACTATATTTTTTAAGGAAATTCACTATAATAAGATACTTTCTACCACACTTCTAGCCATATGCTCAGGATGATTTAGTATAGAATTTTCAGAAATTGTTGTGTCCACAATAATTGTGTATTTTACAAGTTTTGTAAAACACATATGATGCATTTCTTTCTTAAATTTTTAACAATAGTCAGTTTTAACCTTTCTAATTAGTATTTTTATTGTTTTCTTCACTCAGAGTACCAACTAACCAAAGTTTAACATTTTTCAGGGATGAAGGAAATGTGCGGCGGATGCACACGGCAGTCAAGCTAAATGAAGTGATAGTGAATAAGTCACATGATGCTCAGCTTGTAATTCTCAACTTACCTGGACCTCCTAGAGATTCCAAAATTGAAAGAGAATCTAATTGTATCCTTTTGAACAATTATTTAAATAATTTCTTACATTATTAGTCTCTATACCAGGTGTTCATTTTTATGTGTGATTTCCCAGCAAGAGATACCATTGATGCCATTGCTGATGAATTGCTTTTATATTGTCCCTCCACTGACTGATGAGGCAATTCGAGGCAGGAAAAGTTCACATGGGATGGGGAATAATTGTGGTTAAAGAAAACATCCCTACCTTCACCTAAGAACCAAATCCAGGACCTCGATTTTGGAGGCTAGCATGCTAACCACCAGACTTCAAAGCAGTCAGGTGTGATTGAAGGATTGCATACCTGCTTTTGTCCACTCTTGTGCAGGCTTACTACAAAAGAAATAGACAACTTCAACTGCCTGTAAAACAAAAACTATTAGAGATAGCAACCTAATTATTTTGGAGGTATGTTGAGAAACTCTCAAAAGTTTCGTTTGTTACTATTGGTAACGCTATAGTGTTTTGTTTGTTGCAGAAGCTGAAATGGCAGAAAATCCTGTGGAAAAGGCATATTGCGTGTTGGAATTTGCTAGAACGCAATCAGCAACTGTTGTCCAACAACATTTTAGAACACGTTACCACAAAAATGAAATGATGCGCTCACAAAAACCAGCATCGTCTTCATCATGTCGCAACATGTCGATGCAAAAGTCACGCCGTATGACCTTATCTTCTTCACTCAGAAACTGCAACATCTGTAATCTGTAAGGCATCAAGTGCAGTCGCTTCCGCAAGATTTTCCATACAGTTTGCCGTGGAATTAGTAATTGCATGCTTGCCCTAGATGTCTATTTCTGTGGGCTTCTTATGTAGGCAGAACGAACACGTTCAACGTTTTCTTCCAAAACTCTTGGTCTTCCCGAGCTCTTCCCTTTGCACAAACATCCCGTTGTCTCGAATTTTCTATACCAGTCATAGATTGACTGTCTAGTCAGTGGCGTTTTGTGGTAACGTGTTCTAAAATGTCGTTGGACAACAGTTGCTGATTTCGTTCTAACAAATTCCAACACGCAATATGCCTTTTCCACAGGATTTTCTGCCATTTCAGCTTCTGCAACAACAAACAAAACACTACAGCGTTACCAATTGTAACAAATGAAACTTTGAGAGTTTCTCAACATACCTCCAAAATAATTAGGTTGCTTTCTCTAATAGTTTTTGTTTTACAGGCAGTTGAAGTTGTCTATTTCTTTTGTAGTAACCCTGTATATTCCTAAGTTTGATTAATCATAGTTATGTTACAGCTTTTTGTATGTGAAAATATCTTACCAAGCTGCAATACAAGAAAAGCCTTTTGAAAATCCTGTAATTTCTTAAAGTGGAGTCCAGTGATTGATATGTTTCTACACAGAACTACTTGAAAGCATTGAGGAAAGTGAAGAATGTTGATCACAATATAAAACCATTGCCATATCCCTATACAGTCTCTGAGAACCAAGTCTATGAGTGTCTTATCCAAGTAATACCGCATAAGCAAGATTCGAACTTGCAACCTCTTGAATGTATGACAGACATGCTCTCTCAATCTTTCAGTATTTTACACCATTTACAAATAACATACTTTTGAAATTGTGCAAATATTACTGATAATACAGAGCTCTGAATTAAATATGCTTGTAGACAATGCCTGTAAAGGTAATTTGTCCTAACTGCACTTATTAAAGATGTAAAAGCCAGTGCATTTATTGTGCATTATGCTTAAAGGTGGAAATCAAACAGGTGTTGTCACATTTTTTAACTTTTAAAATAGATTTTCACTTTGAAGACTTGACAGTTAATATTGATTTAAAAACCTTTAAAAATACTGTTTTTCTCTTCCAGTTTTATAAATATCAAAATCAAAAGCTATGACAATATCACATGTACTGCATGTTTATTTTTATCTGCACACCAGAGCAAGAATGATGTGATTGTTAATTGATGAGCCTTCATTGAAGTTATAGCACTCTTTACCATGAAGGAATAGTGATAATTTGTAGAAAAGAAAATAATCATAACCTAAAAAAAGCAGTTATGGTTTGGGAAGAGAAAGCAAACCACAGGAGGTTGCATTGCTAACTAATACAACCAGCCTTCCCATGCCCCCTCCGAACAGAGTAATGATTAACATTCAAAGGTTTCTCTGTTTGTAACAAGCTGAATATGAGCAGAACACACCTTGTGTCTGTAGTCGAATGCTATTGTCATTCTGGTATCAAGATAGGAGAAAGATATAAATATGACTTGTAATACAGATACAATATCTACTGAAATCATGTATGAGCATCAGCTGCTAGAGGGATTACATTTAAGTCTCATCAGTGATAACATTACATTAAGTAGGATCTCCTGCTGCTAGAGGGACAGTATTCAACTCGCCTCATCAGAGGTGGTGTTGCATTAAATATGGATGAAATGTGAATAAAGGTATGTAAGGATCTAATGTAATTACCGAAAGTAATAGCTTCCAGGTGAAAAATGAGTGAACATAATTGTTGATGAGCAATTCCAAAGGTAAAAAGCCGCCAAAATAACTTGAGATTAAAAATAAAATTAAAAAATTGTTCATATAGTATAAATGGATAACACTTTTAACTGATCGAAATTTAAATACCTCTTTCTTTGATCCAGCAGGGTGGGGGCTCCTGCTCATTAAGCTTGAAAAGTGCAAGACTTTTTAGCCCAGACCTTTTTCAAATAACTGAGTATGACACAAGGAATAAATATAATGGCCAAGAAGATCTCTAGATCTTACCTCCATACCTTGAAAGAAGAAGAAAGAAAGAAGAAATATTCTGCCATTTCATGTCTGCAAATCGTGAATTCATCCTACAGAGCCATCTGTGGGCAACAAGCTGATCCCTCATCACTATGGCGCATAGCAGTGAATTCATGAACTAGAAATTCAAATCCGATCAGAGAAACATTGTAACAATGCCATAGACCCATATGTCCCTACAGGAAATGTCTAGCTACTACCATACTTTAAATTATATGCAAAAATTGCTTTAACTTACCTAAGTATTCCTAGATTAATTCGAAAATGTATCTACTAAAGCAAATCTATATAGATGTGCCAATTGAACATCATAATGTTATACTAATTGTATAAATTTGTTTGCAGTTTCAAATTTATTATATTAAAAACAGCATTAAGAAAAGCAATATATCACTTGAGTTCCACATTAGGTAATAATGTTACATAATGATATGAATTTTTCATTAAAATTTGAAAGAAATTAAAGGTTCTAAGTTTCATTACTGTAATTACACACAAAAATAGAAGACTATACGTTTGTAAAACAAATTATGGTAGCACCGCCTCAATTTATGTACTAGTGCTCACTGACAAAGTAACAGTAGTTTTCAGCCTTATCAGTGATTATTTCATAGCACAAGATATATTGACGTTAGTGTTTTCGGTATATCTTCTATAAGATAGCATATAATACGAGGGCAGCTCAAGTACCTGTATTAACAATACAGACCCCATTTATTCAAGCATAAATTATTTACAGAAAAGCCACTGGGCTGGATGGAATTAATGCCGATCTAATCAAATACAGAGGAATTATTCTAGAATTTTTGCTTTCTACATTTTTAATTTCTCTTTACTTACCATGTACATAATGTATAGAGAAGGTATTGTATTGCATTCAAAAATTCTATACCAAGATTTTACAGAAAATACATGTTTTGGGAACCCCTGAATCCACAAAAAAGTCCATGTGTGTGTCTGTGGGCAGCATAGCTGGAAGGGACGTTCATCTAATGATAATATATTTATAATAAGACAATTTATTGAAAAACATAGAAAATTTGGCTTAGAAACTCATTTAGCATTTGTTATTATGAGAAAGCTTTTGATAAGGTAAAGATACCCTTTAATGCAAAATATTAGACGTAACACACCTTATTAATATTATAAAGAGTTTATATATAAATAAAAAACTAGTTACAAGTTCAAATTTAAAAATATTGGATGAAATTTTAATAAACCAAGGTGTTTGACAAGGTCTTTGAAAAAAATGAAATGGAGTTTTATTTATGGATGCTCTTTAACTACTGTGGTTCTCAGCATCCCATTCTATATTGGGAATGAATGAAAGAAAGACAGATTAATTTTGTTCAGTGGCCTCTTTATCAGGCTTGAGGTTCTTTTACGTGCTGTAAATCTACGACACAGGACCAACGGCTTTACTTCCCTTCTGAAGGAAGCCATGCTAAGGATTTTTACGCCCAAAAAAACCCACTGCCCTCTGCCGGATTTGGAGCAATTATTCTGGAACAGCTGTTAAAATATAAAGTGAATATTTAGAAATATAATGTCAGACATTTTATTCCATATTTATTTGCAAAGGTTTAACACATTGAAGCCCAAGCCCAAGTATAGCTTGGGCCATGCAAAATGTTCACGAGGCTCATGCCTGAGCATAGCTTGGGTAGGTATTTGTAACACTTTTAATGCAATTCCATGACCTTAACTCGGTCTTGGGTTATGTGGCAATGAACATATATCAGTTATTGTTTACTTGTCTGATTTGTACTGCCATCTTTCCTTGCTTTAGTCAACTATTAGGAATTTTAGGAGATTTACTAATATTGGCTGCTCTCGGGTAGTCGTGCCATTTTCCTTGAAGCTGGTGATCTGTTTGTTACGTTTTGTATTCTTAAATGTTAAAATGCTACATTTTTCCTCAATTTCTGTGAACTGAAGCAGAAATTCAATATACAAATGAAGGTTGGAAAATTCTGATTCCGAGGGAGAGTTTTTCGAACTTTGAATAAATGGAGTGCAGTCAGCTTTACACAGATGTTTTCAAACTCATAGTTGATACTTGTTGTAAATTTAAAAGAAAATATTAATACAGAAGTTATGACTATTTTATTACTTGTTGAGAAATCCTTGAATACCATACTTTTAGATTGTCCCAATACTTTTTGGCAGATTTGATTGGTGTGCTGTAAATAATAACTCAAAGCAGGCATAAAAACCCTGGGTATCTTGGTCCTTCAACTAAAGAACTGCTTGGGCTTCAATGTGTTAAAGAAAACAACATTCTAATTCTAAAGTACATTTGTATCAGTGCCTGGCATACTAGGGTAAGAAGAAAGTTTGGTAGCTATGTTCCATCCTTGACAGATGTACCATTCAGATATGGAATTCCTGGAGGTTCTTACAGAAGGACTGGAGAGAGTTCTTATGGTGCGAGGAGGAGGTCGGGAGGTTATCACCATCTATTCATGAAGACTCGCTGTGCATCACCATTACCAGTGTTACATAGCTCCAAACCTGTTTTCAGCAATTTGGGCATCCATCTACTTTACTCAGTTTTCATACCTTTATTTGAGAGATATGTGCGAAAAATGTATTTTATTTTCAAAATTAAAATTGAGTACATAGTATGTGAGTAAGAAATTAATGAGTATGACATATCTTATGTCATCTGAATGAAAGACATAGCATGAACAGAAAGGCTCTCATTTGCTGAAAATAGATATCATAATCAAAATGTGTGGATTTTAATACAAGCAATTAAGGAACAGTGGAGTACGATGAGGTGAGAGTGAAGTTACCATAGTCAGATGCAGGAAAATGTCCTACAACATGTTCATGTATCAATACAACGCATCTCCCAATCTCATTAACATCATTTTCATACAGTCATTTCATCACCATCTCCATGTTTATCTTTATTAGGATCTTACATTTTCTGTCATCATCCTTTCTTTGAAACTCTTAGAAAATATAAAAGCAAACAACTAAAAAAAAAAAAAAAAAATCCAAAACAGCTCACTTTTTTCTACACCATGTACATTTATTGTAAAAGTTCATGTTTATAAATAGTAGTTGTTGTCTTTATTGTTGTATGTGTCCCTCATAATAGAGTTAAAATACGGTTTTCTCATATTATTGAGAAATCCAAAAGTAGAATGATAAACTAAATCTTTAATCTTTTACATGTATGTGAGACAGATTCAAATTGTGTAAAATAACCTCTAAAGGAAGGAAGACAAATTTAATAAGTGGTGGTATATGGTATTGTAAAAGAGCATGGAATGGTTGCAGAAATGACAAAGATAGGTTTTGGGCTGAAAATGCAGATAACCCAGTTACTTAACTACAGTTACCATCAGTAAGTTATAAAACAATAGAAATGCCATCTGACTGCTATAACTTTAAAATCAGTTGCAACTTTTGCTGTTCAGTGAAACCATCATTTAAACTCTTGATTTTTCACAAATTAAAGCAACATTGGAATGGAAACTAGAGTTTGAATTATAATTTATCACTTCACTGTGATCTCTAAATTTTGTAATTAAGACGGAAACATAGTTCTGAAGCTTATGTACATTTGAAATGCGTTAGATACTTCCTTTTCAGAAAAAAGTCTGAATTAATAATTTAGGACTAAGTGTATGCTAGTGGGCAAAGCAATGCATTTCTTTACATAAAAAATTATACTTATACGCTTGATATGTCTGCCTGGAAGAAGGCATAAAGCTGAAATAGATGGCATAAAAGCTTTCTTTAATGGTCACAGAAAGTATTTGTGGTTGCATGAAGTAATTCAACCATTGTGATTGTTTTTTATGCTGGGGAGAATCAGAACGATAGTAACATGCAAAAACAAAACAGGAAAGAAAAAAGTGAAATGAATTGTAATTATGTAATATGTATTGCTCCAGCAGGTGACTAAGATTTTACTTATTTTCAAAGCGATGCACAAATGCTCAGGAACTGTTTAAATGATTGAGTCAAGACTGATATCCGCTAATACAAGAAAGGAGAAAAGCCACTAAAACAAGAGGACTTTTAAGTTTAAGGGCATTAAAAACACTAAAGCATTGTTTGTCTAGTAAGTGTTTATAGTTCATTTTTGCTACATTTAAAATATATATATTTTTATTTGTGTATTTAATGTATCAGCTGTACTTAATTATTTAACATCCTCCCAAGTCTCTTTATAATCATATCTAAGACATTGCTATATACCACACAATATGAAAAGAAAGTGTGTGAAAAGGCAATATATACTACCAGATACATTATCTTTTGAAATATGTTAGCCAGGTATTTCTTCTTTTCCATTCCAGAACTCTTAACAAGATCAAACATTTTTGTTCAAGTACAGAAATGATTGGTTATGAACAGCAAAATTTGCAGTATGTTTTAATATGGAGGGTTTAGATTTATATATAGAAGTTAGAAGTAATAGTTGTAATCATAAATAAAGAGGAGTCATAGTCATTGTGTGTGCTTATATGTCACATGTGTATATTAGATTATGTGTTATTGTAATGCCATGCCATGATGGCTTCATTTGCAGAGCTGGTGCTTGATAGAATCTCTTTGTAAATAACAGTGCAGTAGAAAGTGCAAAAGATAATATAATGTGAAATCAAGTTTTAAAGTAATATTTCCAGTTGCTATTAAACATCTTAAACCTTATTTTGCCAGTTATTTAGTGCTATCTCTTAAAGCATTTGAATTATTTACTTTGGTCAATTTTTTGTCCTAATATTCCATTTTATACTACACATTAATGCTGATATGGTTACTGTGAGATGTAAAAATCTGAACAGTTCTCAGAAATATTAATACATATATGATGCAGTATTCAAATATACAAAGGACTAAAGATCGCTATTCATGTCTGTGCAGAAGTAAGAACTAAACAAAGATAAATTATACTCAATGTGAGTCATATTTTCTGCAATATACATTTAGTACTTAATTCAACAAGCAGTATTTATTTGTTTATTCTAAGTTGTTGCTGTTGTTCTTCTTCTTCTTCTTCTTCTTCTTCTTCTTATTATTATTATTATTATTATTATTATTATTATTATTATTATTCAGATACCTTTTCTTTAATATAATATAGATAAAAAATATTAAAATGCAAACAATATCAGTATCTAAATTAACACCATATGGAAGAGTGAAATTAAAAGATAAAATTTAGATGCAGAAGCACTTGAATAATTATGTAAAAATATGAAGGAACCAGCAGTATTACCTCAAGGTTTTACAAGTTAATAAGCACATTCAATATCAACCATTTATCCCATTATTTAACCCCCTGCGCTTCCTATTTAAATTGTTCCAATTGTGTGTATGTCATGCTTAAATATAGAAATTAAAAATCTTAGAAAATAAACATATTTGGCAAAACATAACTTTCTTGCTATGAATTAGCTTTAGGACTCTGCATTAGGGAAGCTGCACATTCTCACAAAATATTGCTGATAATTTACTAAGCCCAGTTTTGTATATATAACTAAAAATAAAATTCCTTATCCAAAATAAATTGTTTTCTGCAATGACTGCCATTAGGACTTTGCTTTAGGAGCACTGCAACATGCATATAAATACAGAATTAAACAAAGAAGCAAGGCAATTATTGTCATATGTAATGTGAATAGATAAACCAATAAAATGGTGTACACATCAGTTATTTATATCATCTGAAACTTCATGCATACGCAGAGACACTAATGCCTAAGCAGAAGCTTTAAATGCCTTAATTTCTACGATACTGAATGTGTTAAGGGCAAGTATGATTGACTTCTCCAATTCCATTCCCTTTCTCTGCCTTTCTAAAAATAGGTAGTCTGCCAAGAACCAAAAATTACACCTGACTTGTCGCCCTCCGTAGTGTAATGGTTACCATGCTGACTTCATATACCCAAGGTCGCGGGTTCAAACCCGGCGGAGGACGATGGATTTTTTCGGGCGTAAAAATCCTTAGCATGGCTTCCTTGGAAGGGAAGTAAAGCCGTTGGTCCCATGTCGTAGATTTACGGCACGTAAAAGAACCTCAAGCCTGATTGAGAGGCCTCTGAGCAAAATTAATAATTTCACGCCCAATTTAGAATGGGACGCTGAGAACCACAGCAGTTAAAGAGCGTCCATAAATAACAGGACATTTACATTTTACACCTGACTTACATTGCTTTTTAATTTTGTTATTGCCACTTTCACTTCAGTATTTTCATATAATATCCTACATGATCTCCATTTAATCAGTTTCTCCTGATCTTTGTCTGATTTTTGTATAATTTTCTTCACATAATGTAAATACTGCAGGTCCACTGTTGTAGCTTTGACAGGAGATGAGTCTGTTTCATCCAATTTACCTAGATTCATATTAGTAGTTGATACAAAATACACCATTACTATTTCTTCTTTGACTTTTCCCCTTCTCTCACCAAAGATGGTGAGTGGCACACATTAGGGATTAAGAATTTTGCACTCATTGTTTTTATTTCACTTTTCACATCAGTCATTATGGAATAAAATGTTGTGCAGTATTATTATTGCCTTGTTTTAATGTGGTATTGCACTAATAACTATACTGAGCTTTCAGGCTTATAAAAAAATTATTTTAAGAATGCACTGTTACTTTAGAAAGAAAGCGAAATGGTGTCTTTTCTGCATTAAACACATTATATTGATATTTTCAGTACCTTCCCAGCCTTTTCTCAGTGTATAGAAAACAATTGACCTTAGTTCTATTTGGGTTTATGCTCAATAGTTCATTAACTTCTTAATGGCCTTGAGCACATAAAATACTACTAGTGCAATGGAAATGTTACTTTTTAAAGAATCTTGCAAAATTGTTAACTTTTGTTTGTATGGATGTGTCATCAGATATTTTGGTGTGTTTTTTCCTTGTAATATTCATTGTGAGTCAATTGAGGCTGCTAGTTCCTAAAATTATAACTGAGCAGATATCTATTTCATTCCAGTAGCAATACAAAGTATTGTAGATAGAGCTTGGCCCATAAAAAGTGTGCAAATCATAAATCTTGTATTTCTAATACCATCTAACATAAGGCAACTAATATAAGAATTATTTGACAGAAAGTGGGAAAAGATTCCAGGGTTTTAAAAATATGTTTCTCTGCCTCCGCCAACCATAATTTGCTACTTCAATGTGCATTATAATCTTGTAATTAATGCTATTTTAACTGTGAACATGCCTCTCAATTATTCAGACCCAAAAATGGCAAAATAATTAAAAATTTACCTTCATAGAGATAATGTTGAAAGAACTTGAAAGTCGTTTGCACACCAGATTAAGGATAATTTTAAATGAATTGAGTTTAAATTCTCATTGTCACCAATAAAGGAAATATGGAGCTTTTTGCTAGGCCTAAGAAGGGTTTGTTGTGTAAATTGGAATGCTCAGGAAATATATTTTTATGAAAAGAGGAATAATAATAACATGATAATGTTGATGATGCTAGGAGAAAACAAGAGATGGAATAATACTGCAAAGTAACTTTGGTTTAAAACACTATACTTTGATTCTGTTTTCATCTTCATAAAGAAACTGCTTCTAATATGTACAAAATGGTGAGTAACATATTAATAGAAACACTAAATTAAATAAAATGTCTTAAAATAGTTTAAGTTGCATTCATTCCACTGCATTACTATTCATAAATTTGTGCAAATATATATGTAAATGGTTTCATATTGTAATAACCATGCTTTCATCTCTGGAGCTTAATCCCTAATCAAAAACATATAGCTACCAGTTTTCTGTGTTCATTTGGTAATATTAATTTTTATGAGGTTCATATTTATTATACCATGATATATAAAATTGCAAATAAAGCTTCAATAATTATAAGTTTAAAATGTTTTATATTAGAGATAAAATGGTCATGAATCTTACTATGTATTATTATGCATAATTAAATCTGATATGTCGGTGTTTATTTCTGTTGTAGGAAGTAAAATAAATTGAACAATCATTACATATGAGCCTCATTCTTGATAAAAGCTTAACAACATATGAAAGAAAAAAAAAAAAACACATACACAAAAATAACTTGTGTGCTAAAGGTTGTCACTTTTGAGAAAAATATTTTTTTAGCCTCTTCTATTCAAATTAGTGAGAAGTGCTTAGATTTGTAATACTGTTCATAGTAAAGAAAAATGAAGGAATTTGTTGATAAAGAAATGTATATGGCATCATATGTTACAGAGAAGAAAGATATTGAAAGAAGTTCGTTGGACAATGATTAGTAAAATAGTCTGTTGCCAAGCTGGTCAGCAAACACTGTTATACATTGGCTTTGCCAAATTTTAAAAAATATAATTTCCCTCCTTTCACCCTTAACATATGGTTGGGTTATCAACAAGACAGCTGAAAGCATAACATAAAACAAATTATAAATACACAAGTTTGATTGCATTTACTTCTATTTACAGTGGAAAGAATATAATCTTTAGCACTAATTACACAAAATTCAACAATGAATGACGGCTATTATGACTTAGGTTTTAAATTAATGTCAAAATGAAACAATTGTAAATGAACAGATTATAATAAAAAATATTCTTGGACATTTCTGCAATGGATATTACAAATCCCTAACTTGATACCTGTACTGCTATTGTCATACTGAGCACATTTATGTGAGGAAAAACTAAAGTTAGAGCAAAGCAAAACTCTGTTGCTGATTTGACTGAGAATATTTGCAATTATGGTTTGTTGTAAGTTGGTAGAGCTGTGGCAAAATATAGAATATGAAAACTGTTAACATATTTTTACTATTGTTGAAAGATATAAAAGATATGGATATATGAGTGTACTTAACTATATGCAGAGACATGGGAAGAACATTGTTTTTTATTTCTGAACCATTTTCTATAAATAGATACCTACTTTAGATACCTACTGTTTCATAACAATGTGACAAAAATAATATTATCATGACTAATACATATAATTTAAGGTTGTAATAAAGCAGTCCTTTGTAAAGTGGTATTGAAATAAACTGTGACAAACAGCTCTATTATAGGTGATAAAAAATTGTGATTATTCAAAGAAAAAAAGTGCATCTGCTATTGTTTTCAATATATGTAATAAAATATTTATGAAAACATTTCAAAGACCCTTTTGTTCAGTTAAAAAGAAATGTTTACTGATATCAAAAGCAAATAAACTTTGTGATTGTAAGCCAACATTTTAATTCTCATAAATGATTAAAAACTCATTTTGTTAATATTTTAAATGAACTTCATTGCCTTGTAGTGAGTTGGCATTAGATATCACAATCCCACCACCATTCATTTTAAATTAATAACCTAAATAATTTAAATCTTCTAATTTGCCATTTTTCTCCCAGAAGAATACACAAAATATTACAAAATCTGTAATAGAGATTTCACTATTATTAAGAAAGCACTGTTACTTAAATTTAGTAACCAGTCATTTCTTGCAATGATAGTAGAATACAATGGCTAAAAATGCCTGCCATGTGTGGTGTTAGGAAGTTTCTCTAATTTTTCACATCCATATTTCTCTTCCAAAGTCTCCATGCCCAGGCACATGCTCCATTTTATTAAATTAATATCATACAAAATGTAACTAAAACAACTTTTAAAAAATTACTAATATTGAAGAATTACATTATTTGTGCAAGGAATTATATGCATTTAGATAAGATTAGAATATTTGAGAAAAGTAATCTCATAAAATCATTCAAATACTCCATCTATTCTGGCTTCATACATGCTGTAATACTCAAACTAAATTCTTGAAATATAATAAAGCCTGTGAATAAACATTTAATCATATTTTGTGTTTTATTTTATAGGTACTTCATCAATAGAAAAGATTAAAGTTTCATATATATTTCAGATGTGTCATGCTTACATATGAGGCAGGTGAGGTCCTTGTACACATTATCAAAATAAATAAAGCTTTCCCTAATCAGCATGACTTTATTCTTTTTAGCCACAATAATTTTGGAAGCATTGTGGTTCTTATATTGTGATTTTTCATTAAACTTATGATTGGAATTGACGTGTAAACAAAGTTTCTTTTACATAGGTAGCCATTTTAGCTATTGCACTCTTGATTTAAGAAATTATCGCTGGTATTGCTCACTCATTATAATGAATTAATATTTGGGTTATGCCTTTTCATTTTCAGTTCTGAAACACAACTGCATTCACTTTCATATATACTTTTTCAACTTCGAGGAATATGGGGAATATTTTAATTAAAAAACAGTATTCACAGGATTTTACTATGCATGGTTTTTATTATTTAACTTTTTTTTTTTAGTTAATTTATAAATGTATGATCATGAACATACATGGTGTGCACAAACATTTTCAGACAGTACTTCCTTAGTGAAAGTTCAGTGGATGAAAATTCTCGAAAGCTTCTAAAATGTTCTTGTGTTGTATAGAAAACATAGTTTCCAAAGCATTGGCAGAAGGCAGCATTTCTTAAAATCACCTTTATAAATTTACAGTTAGAAACTTGCAAATACCTACATTTTTATAAACATACTAAAATTATTATAATAATAAATTATAACTACTTCATGTCTATATATTTAAAATAAAATAAGGCATTTTATATTAGGCATTAAATAAATACAAAATCTTGAGAATCAGCGAGGCCAGTTGGTTGTATAAAATTTCATCAGGAATGTTCTGGGCTTTATCTTATTGTAAAATGTCATTCAAAACCATTGTAAGAATAGATCAGGCTGTTGCATTAAAGTATAAAGGATCAATTAGCATTAGCAATATCTGTTTTTTGGTCTGTATTAAAACATGCAATTCTATATCCTTAATTTGCACATGAAATTAGAGACTCTGGCCACATATGCTATGTGTGTGAGTAACATGACATTTCCAGAAAAGTAAACTTTTCTAGACTACATTCTATGCTTTTCCCATTTTTTCACCTTTTACCTCAAACCAGTAAACTGCAAACTGTAACTGCTTTAAAGAACCCAAAAATCCTTATATCACTATAGTTTAACACATTTAGCAAACTAAATAGCCCTGAAGTAAAAAACTAATAGAGCATTGTGCCAAAATTAAAAATTAATTCCTACCTATTTACCATGTTGAAAAAATGTGTAGTTTCTTAGACTCGTAACACTTTTTCTCCAAATTAATCTCCAGTAATCCAAACTTGGCTTAAAATGTATGCAAAATTGGAATTATTTACAATATAGCTAAGTTCATTCACTTTTATTTTAAGTATATCCTACCTCCATCTTCAACATTATCCTACTGCTGAAGTGACCCATATAGGTATATATGTAAAATTTGGGGGATTATACTACTACATACAATAGTACTTTACATAAGGGATTTAAGGTTAATGCCTGCTTTCAGGTAAAAAAGGTGTTTATTGAGCAAATCACAGCATGTGTGTTGTAAACAAACTGCAGTAATAGATCTGTAAGTCTTAAGCAAAAGTAGAAGCCATTAAGAATAAAATGGTCATTAATTGCTTTCAATGGGGAAATTTATGCCAGAATTGTTTTAAGTTTATAGAGCATGGGAATCCATTATTATTAAAAAGTCTGATATATTACATTCACCTGATTTTCTCTACCAGCTGTTATTTTTTTTTTATATATATACATATGGCTTTCTCCAACAGTAATATGAGAGCTAATTTTTGTATCTGCTTTATGTAATTATTGGAACTACATTCCTTATTACATGTTTATCCTAAATGTTATTTATACATGTTACAACTAATCATGACTTTGATTTTGAAGCAGCTGCTTGATATTTATGCTTTGCAGAAATAGTTACGTTGCACATTTCCTTGAAGGTACTACAAGGGGATAAAAATAAAAATCAAATTGATAAATATTCAAAAATGGGTATATGCTGACCTTCAAATACCATCTGAATAGCAACAGCGCCTCAAAAAATAAAAGGTATTGAAAAAAATCTGATGTGTTCCATTCACATAACTTTCTTTAGCTATTCCACATGCAAATTATTCTTACAAAAGAGTATTCTTTTATATACATCATGCTAATCAATGTAAACATTAGCATAATGGGTCTTATTACTTGCTTCCTTATAAGTAGAAGAGAAATTAGGGAATACATTAGGCTAAAGTGATAGTCAAATATTTTAAAAGCTGGTCGCCATATGAAACAATTGATCGGTTCGCTTGGCATTGTCCCGTTTGAGAAAAGTTAAGTAATTTAAAATTGAAACCAATAACAAGGAATATCTCAAAAATGGCCAACTCTACAAGAAAAACATATATGACATAAATTATGTGTTTTAATGAGATATACATTTTTTATATGATAAGTTTTTGTCTGTCTCTTACAGTTACCTAAGGTTACCTTATGCACATTTCTGCAAAACTCAACCAGAATAAAGAGGTCTTCAGAGGCTATTCCCAGAAAATTCAAAATATGCACTTTATTTTTTATGTAAATATCATTAATATATGGTATTTTAGTCAAAATCATTAGAGCCATCATTGAGAAAAACAAAATTTCCAAACATTTTTCCATGTAAAGGATAGTTTGTGATGGGATTTTCTTGAAAATCATGTCGCATTCTTGGGAGATGATAAACATAAATATCAATATATTAAATAAAAAGAAGTATTTTAGACAGTGGAGCGTCATAATTAAATTTAAATGTAATGAGTCAGCTTTTTACACTTTTTGCTCCAACTTTGACTTTGTTTGGGAAGACTGGTTTCAGGGTACTATAACCCTATCTTCAGTTCCGGGGATATTAATAAATACCAAGTTTGGTATTTAACAGTCTTTTAGTTTTTGACCTATGCTGTCCACAGATACACACACAGACCTTTTTCTAAAAATGCTGTTTTCAGACTCAGGGGACTTCAAAACATATTTCTGGAGAATTTTTGTCTGGAATACAATACCTTCTGTAGTTACTATGTACACAGTATATGCATATGTGCTAGAGAAAGTAAAAATTAAAACCATAATAATGAATATTTCATAAAAGGCTGATGCCATAAAAAGATATTTGAAATAAATTATATATTTTAATGAGATCTGCATTTTTGGTCTGAGAAGTTTCTGTCCATATCTATGGTTTAACAGTTATTCAAAATTGTAGAAAGTTACATCCAAATGAAGAGGACTTCGCAGGCTATTCACAGAAAATTCTAGAAATACATTTTATTTCTCTTTAAATTATCAAGAGAAATAGTCTATCTTCCAAGAATGCTGAAGGGTTTTATGGAAAATTCCCCACTCAAACTACCTACCTTTATATAAAACTGTCTAGTTACTTTTGATTTTCTCAAAAATGGCTCAACAATTTTGATAAAAAATTATACATTTAAAATATTTGCATATCAAGAAAATATGATCAGTATCTGAGGACCTCATTTAGAGTGAATTTTACATAATTATGAATAACTAGTAAACCATAAAAAAAACATGCAAAAACTTCTGAATGCATAAAATGCAACATTTATGCTAATTAATTTTTTATAACACTAAACATTTCCATTTCCATAAACATTTATTGTTAGATTAAATTTTCCAAGTAATAAATTGCTATTCATTAATTTCTTGTAGTTATGCAAGGAACGTGGAATTTCAAAGCAATGTCATATTCACTTGCCTTTAAAAGATTTTACAACTGCTTCAGCACACTGTACCTACAATGAAATAGAATAAAAGCATCTATACAAATGTTTAACAGGACTTAAATAGAACACGCCTTTATAAATACAATTTGAGAAGAATGGGTGGAGAAAGTCATGTTAATGTAACGCATCTTATTATGCTGCGCTGTCAAGATGCAAGCTGCAAAGATAAAATCCTTTAGCAATTAAGGAAGCAATTCACAGAGACATATTGGGATTAGTGAGTACACACATCAGTGTTTTGAAGAGAGAAGAGTAATTCAGTTTTGTGCATGAGCATGGGCAGGTGTAATTGTACAAATTACTTCAGACTTTGTGAACTACTTAAAAAGATCAGGCTTGTCGCAGAAACTTGTCAGGGGACCAGGATTAATGTGATCAGTCCTGCACACATGCATGTTCAGAACTTGGATATTTTTAACAAAGTTTGTACAATTTGAGGTTATAAATACTATAATAATGATTTTTTAAGCTTTGCAATTAATGCATATTTATCTGACAGTGCTTTACAGAAAATATTACAAGGAAAATTAAGTATTATGGTAGATGAAAGAAATGAAAATATAAGTTCCTTGGGACTTAATACACATTAATAGTTTTGTTAATTGAGGTAGATAATAGTCTCATAATAAAAACATTTTTATTGATAAAAGAAGTTTTAAAATATTTTGCTTCACAAAGCAAAGTAAGGAAATTATTTCATGAATGAATGCCTTGCTTTTGCATTTATATACCTGCTTATCAGTGTGTATTATTTACTACAGAAATTAATATCCTGTTAAAGTAATTGTTTGTCTTCTATCAATAATAAAGATGATAGTTTCTATATTTTGCTTGGCAATTCACAATATTTTTCTGTTAACTTAGTGAAAGAAAATGTTTCCAAATTATACAGGTGACTTTTAATATTTACAGGGAATTGTTAAAATGTCAAGTTCTGAAAGTTTGAATGTTATATACTAAATGGCGGCAAAGAAATAAGTTAAAGTATATGTGATAGGGGGTGATGTTTTAATTCTGCATAAATGTATACATTTCATCAAAACAAAAGAAAAAGTTTTATTATGAAAGACTTCGAACATTAAAATATCTCATGAAAACTTTTCTATTAAATTTTTGTTATTTGAACCAGATTTGTTTGGTTAGACACCCAAAAATGAAACATTTTGCAATGTATTTATTGTATTTCAAGTAATGTTAAAGAAAATGTTGTTATAGGGTAAAATAGAAATGTGGATGTGCCTTGAAATCTGTGAAGTTAGAGGTAATTATTATTGACACTCCTAGTTTTTATTTTTCATAAAGGAAAATAAATATTAAAACAAATAAAGTGTTTTAATGCCCCTCCATGGTGTGGATGGTGTCATTATTTTGGAAGGTTTTAAGTTATGTGAGCAAATGAAACTGGATAACTTCAGAAAACTTTAGATTCACTTGAGCATTATTCCATTACATCATCCACCATGCAATATGACCTGTCTCCTTAAAGGATTCTTACAGAAACATTAGGACACAAAAAATATTACATTTTTGAGGGAACTGATAGTATCATCCATGTAATCTGAAGCAAAATGTAAATTGAACTGTAGAGTTAAATTATATCTAACTAAAACAATTTTAACCAAAATACTAGTTTAATTTTATTGTCAACCATCCATAAAATTCATCTTCTCCTAGGGAGAATAATAATTTGAAAAGGTTGGTTTACATGGAAAAAAGGATGTCTCTAAGCTCACAGAACTGAAGGCTTATCTTTTATCATTTTACAAAAAAAAATAAGGGTTTCTTTTTGGTACATAACATACATTGAATAATCTCAGAAATGCACTGCAAACATTTTTCATTTTCAACTATTCACCTTCACATTTCCCTTGTCAGGTATGCAAAAATTATAATTAGCAAAATATCTGCAAAAGTGAAAGGAATAACTGAAACAAAAGCACCAAAAATGGTGATAATCTTCTCTTTCTGTTCTTTACTCTTCCTTCTTATTCTTCACAGCAAGGCCAGATTAATGGGCCCTTTCTGACTGAAATGGCTATTGTTTCAGAAAGTTATTTCAGCAGATTCTCTATAGATAATGTAATTTTTAATCAATTTTCACATTTCATTTCATTCTTCCATTTATTGTTGCGCCTTCAGAAATAGTTCATTTACTTTTTCTTCACCAAATTATATCAAATAACCCTCCAGAAACCATAATGATAACATTTATAACAAGCACCAATCCCAGAAGAAAAATGCATTATAATCTAGTTAAACTGCTATAGGCAAATAGGAATTGATGATCAGTTAAATAACCATTCCAGAAAATAAAAGATGGTGAATTCACTGACCAAAAATAAGAAAATATGTGAATCATAAATGAAGAATGTACATAACATCAATAATTACAAATTCAGAAACCAATCAAGTCTCTTTACAAAAAATCCTTTCATTTTCATTTAATTGGATGAACATTATGGGCCATAATCAAAGGTTTCAACTTACAATACATTTTATAATTGTTCTGAAACATCTTACTCACCATTGAAGTAGTTATTGGTAATATTGTTCATTTCAATTTATCCATAAATTTATGGTATTTGGAGGATCAAAAATCCAATGTTTTCACACAACTTTCTCTACCTATCGTTTATTTTTTATAAAGCTTCTAAAAACTATTCCTACAACATTGCATTTTACTCTAAATAAACCTTTGCTCACAGTTTCAACATATCAATGAAGATATAAATAAGGAGGATAGAGGAAGTTGAATTGATGGTCAGATATTTAAAAACCAGGTGTTAAATACTGATATAGCAATTTCATACTCTTTCCATGACATCAGAGGACACAACTGAATAGTGATAACACTTAAAAACAACAACAAAAACTGATGTGTTTCGATGAGCAGATGTTTATAAACTGGTTCACTATGAGCTGTCTAAACATGCCATGCTCTCTGACATAACAATAGTAAAAGCGGGCATTAAAAACTACCAAAAAAAAAAAAAAAAAAAGGCATAACAAGAAACAACTGAAAAGCAACAACATTCAGAAACAAAATACTGAAAAATTAAAATCAATAAAATGTATATCTCAGATTTACTGAAATTTTCTGAAATAAAGTGCATGCTTTAAGTAACTCTACATTTTTTGTGTTGGACTTTTTTGCCCAACTCTGATGGTTTACCAATTATACAAAGTCATCCAAAATTCCTTTCAAATGAAGAGGATTTTACAAGTTACTCTCATAAAATTTAGGGAATTTTTTGAGAAAATCAAGTATTTTGAAAGCTCTTCCATGTAAAACATAGTTTTTTTGGAATCTTTGTTCACACCTTTGCAAGATGATGAACCTAAATTCCAAATTTGGTATTTATTGGATATTTCATTTTTGGGTGTTATTGTTCATAGATATACATCCACTCAAGGATATTTTTTTTTGAGATTCAGGGGTCCTCTAACAAATATTTTTAGTGAAATCTTGATAGACTTTTTTTTGGAAGACATCTTCTCTGCCTGCATGATAGAGAAAGTAAAACTGAATATCAATAATCTCTTCTTAATAAAAATGTCTTCAAAATTCAGTAAACAGTAACAAAATCTATACTGGAACTATAATGCTTCAACTCAGACTATGTTCAAAGCTACCTTTTACCACAAAATGTACTTGCTAGGCATTGAGAGCATTCCAAGATTTGAAAGAAGCCATTAGACATCGTAAGAAATACTTTCCTACTCCCTTTTTTCTCCCTATTTCCTATCTTCTAAGAGAAATAATATTATGGTTTATAATCATGTTTATATTATATTAAAGAATAGGAGATATATGAAGGCTTAATCAGTGATTTGTACAGTGCTAGGGTAAGCTATGAACATTCTATCTACTTAATAATATTTTTTACATAAATACCTATATAAAACCTTTGTGTTCAAATTATGATTTTCCATAAATTTATTGGGATTGAGAAGCAGTGAATATGGAGTTCCTTTGCTGTAATAGAAGTTAGTAATACAGCTATTTTAGGACACTAACAATTTCAAGCTAACTTGCACAAACCATGTACCAATAGGCTTGCAGGATTAGAAGATATTTTAATGGTGGCATCAACTTAATTGTAGTATAATACTAATTAAAACATGATCAGATCTTGTGATAAAATTAGCTCTGGATCAAACTAATTTTTCATTTTTCCAAAATTCTTTCTAACGACATAGCAGTATATGGTAGAGACTCCCACAATAACCTGAGTGTAACATCTCATTTCTTGACTTTAGATCAGAGTTTCAAACCAAGTATTTAGGTTTTCTTGATTCACCAATGCCTATATAACACCTTTTGCCTTGCCTTAGTAATGATTTCTTTATTTAAGTGGGGAAATACTAGTATACATAGTATGTATGTAGAGTTCAGTAAATTTTATGTAATAAATGCAATTAA
Organism: Hymenopus coronatus; assembly: GCA_030762935.1. Lineage (NCBI taxonomy): Eukaryota > Metazoa > Arthropoda > Insecta > Mantodea > Hymenopodidae > Hymenopus > Hymenopus coronatus. The sequence continues at coordinate 46,796,208 of CM060885.1, read as the reverse complement.
AATATTTAAAAACAGTGATTTTAAAATAGTTCGTGAGTGTATTCCTAACACGAGACAAATCCTGAGCTAGTTTTAATCCAAGATAGACAATTTCTTGGATAATTTTGCCTTAAGTTCTCTCTAAACCTGATAAAATAGAATACCAGATGGTATGGTATAAATAAACTTCTGGTTTCTAAAAGGTGGCAACATATATGTAAAATTAAAATTGAAGTGATGTTTTCCTCTAAAAATAAGCATACATTTTAAATTTTATTTAAATGAATTATAATATTTTTTATTTATTTTAAGGACACACAGGTGAAATGGAGCTCTCATTAATCTGTAACAGAGCATGAACAAACTGGTAAAAACACTGTGGCAGGCAATTATTGTTGAAAAGATGGGGAAGATAGGATAAAAAACTGTTATTATGAATATAAAAACTGTATTTTAGTTTTTCAGAATCCTGGATTAATAAGAAAAGACATTTGTGATGACAAATGCTCAGAAATTTACATTGTGCTGTTTTTATGTTTGTGGTTTTCAAGTAGGTACGTCTCCAAGCATGGACACATCTAAATGTAAAATCTCTTAAAAAGTTTTACCTTCAAAGTTAGTGAATCTGCCAGCTTATGTAATGTGATTGATTTGCTAACAAAGTTCTCAATCATTATTTTGCTTACAATTTGGAAAAAAAATACATTCAGAAATAATGTAGCTTTTACAAAGCATTATTGTGGCCAGAGGTATAGGTATATTATATAGCTCTGAAGGTTTTAATTGTAAAAAAAAAAAATCTTTAAACTTATTTATTTCTATGTCAAGCTTATCAGACATTTACAGGATCTAAAAGCAAATAAAAATGTGATACTTTAAACTGCCAGATGTAAAGAAAGAATAATTGACTTAACTATTATCTGAGTGATAACTTTCATTGTTACATACTTGCCACAATGTAGCATTGTGAGAACTTAAATAATTTTATATTTAATGAAATGTGTCCCTAATTATCCCTTCTGTCTTGTCAGTTCCTATGAACTGACAGGTTCTTCTATAAAGAGAAAGTAGTTAAGAAGTATTTAGGGAACAGAACTGGAATGTGGTTATAATGCTAATGTTGCAAATGCAGTATCTGTAGTAGAAGCTTCCAAATGTAAACTATCACTACAGAAAGGGAATTTTTATAGATATTCAGTTTTCCAAAAACAAAATGCAGCATTAATGCTTGGAAGCAGTTTTACAGAATTTAAACATTGAATATTCTTGAGAATGCCCTCAAAGTCACTTTAAAAAAATATTTAAAAATTAATAATTTTTCTTGGTGCATAATGTTTGCTATAAAGCTTGCTTGAAAATATCAGTATCTGAGTCACATTTGCCACTTAATTTTATTCACATCTACCTAAAGATGCAAAGGGCAAATATCTAAATCCATTATAAATCAAGTTATCTGAGTGTATTTGTGTGTTTTGGATTAGGTACTTGATAAAGTAATGGCTGATACACTTCACTAGAGATACTGCTTATTTTGCTAAAATGAATCTGTAACTTAACTTATTAATTGGATATACATATAAAACCAAGACAATTGAAATTTGTAACCAAAAGTGGCGAAACAAATATATTCCATGTCTCTCTAATCTAAGTGCTCATTCCTACTGAAATATATGTTGTTCCATGCTGTGTAGAACAAATTAAATGCAAGAAAAGATTTATTTATACGTAAGTTATAAGAAGATAAATATTAATTAGTTATAACTGCCTCCTTACAAAAGATTAGGCTGTGACAAAGTTTAAAACAAACTAAACAGCAATTTAGATTTTAAATGTCATAAAATTTTATGAATATAGAATGTTAATAATAAATGTGCATAAAGGTAATGTTAGGATTAGCATGCTCCTGTTTAATAATGGCTCAATATAATTATTGGTGTTTTTTTAGTTTGGCAGATTCAGGTATAATCAAACACCTCTAATTCCAAAAAAAAAATAATTTTAATGTAAAGAATATAAAATAAGTATAATTTTTTTATGAAACTGCTTTGAATTCTGTGTATATCTAGGTCCACCATGCAGAATTAAAAAAAATTCCAGCAATTTTATTTACCATACTTTGTGCCAATACAATCAACGGATTGTATCCCCTAGTTGGGTGATAAATTAAATGCCATTTTTCAAAAATACAAGACAAAAAATTGAATAATCAGTTTTTTACTTGATTGCTTAAACTTCAAAGTATACATCCAAGAAGAAATCCAAAAAGCAAACTGTTTTTTTCCACTTGTCTGACAAAGCTGCCTAATTTCTTGAAGTATAAGGAACTATATAAATGTAATTTTTGAAAAAGTATAAAAATAATAATTCGGAAACTGATTTTTTGTGTCAAAAAGTACTCTAAACAAGCTAGCAACTGAAATCTCAAAAACTGTTTAAAATATATAGGTATAAGCTGTTTTTAATAACTACTATAACTATTCAAAAAGTTTTGAATGCAAGCTAGTTCTGTTTTTTCCTCCAACTGGATGGAGAGATTATAATTAAACTTCTTTAATGGTTGACATGCAGAACTTGTGTGAATTAAAACAAAGTTATGAAGTGTAAAATGAGTGATTTTATTAAAAGCCAAAGTAAAAAAAAAAATTGTATCACATAAGAAGGTGTATGAATAATCCTCCATTCCTCTGTGCACATGACTAAATTAGAGTGAATAGTCCACTAAATATGTATTGTATGAGTGATGTGAGATGAAAAGCTATGAAAAGTTGATCTTGTAGTTTTGTGTTTGGAAAGAAAAGTTATAACCACTTTATTCTATGTTAAGGTTACCTTCTGCAACCAAATAAAAAAAACGAAAAACAAATTTTAGAAAATAACTGCATTTTTATATTAATTTTATTTATCTACTCATTTAGAAAAGTAATCCTCTAAAAACTGTCAAATAAGGAATAGGGATTTACTTAAAAATACATACTTAGTCAACCTGAACCCACTTTTGTGTTTGCTCCTTCCATTGCTCCTTTAGCTTATTTATGGACAATGATAATGTATAACATTTAATTATGAGGGTCATTAATTTAATTTTCAAATAGAAAATACTTTGAAAGACAAAAGTTTAATTTTGTTAACTATGAAAAGAATGTCTCTTTCTTGGCAAATATCTGAGGTGGCTTTTAGTAGTACCAACCATGCTGATTGCTAGACCACAGAAATAGTCGGAATAGGTCTTATAGCTCTTGTGAAATGAAAAAAATCATCTATATTCCATTCACATGATTTTCTCTACATCTCTGTTAATCAAGATAAACATTAGCAGAAATGGTCTTATTACCTGCTTCCTTCCAAGTAGAACGTAAATAAAGGAATATACTAGGCCAAAATGATAGTCAAATCTTTTGAAAGCTGGTTGCTATGGGATGGAAATCCATTTCTTTGCATGACCAGGAGTTCCCATATGTGAAATATTTCAAATATTTTAAAGTGGAACCTAAAAACAAGGAATATCTTGGAAATGGATAACCCCATGAAAAAACGCATATGACATAAATTGTGTGTTTTAGCGAGATCTACGTTTTATGTAGTAAGGTTTTGTCTATCTCTTATAGTTTACCAGATATGCAAAATTTACTCAGAATAATGAGGTCTTCAGAGGCTATTCCTATAAAATTAACGATATAAAGTTTATTTGTCATGTAAATTTCTCTAATATATGGTATTTTAATCAAAATCATTAGAACCAGTTTTGAGAAAATAAAAATTTTTGAAATTTTTTCTATGTAAAGTGTAGGGGGGATTTTCTTAAAAATCTTCGTGGCACATTCTTGGAAGATACTGAACTTGATATTTAACAGACTTTTAGTTTTTGAGGTATGCTGTGTGTGCATGCGCACACACACATATATTTTTTTAAAAATGCTGTTTTGGATTCAGGCAGTCTCAAAACAGTATTTTTGATGAAATCTCAGTATCAAATTTTCAGGTGCAATACAATACTTTCTCTATGCACTATATACATATTACATGTAGAGAAAGTAAAAAACCTGATATGTTCCATGACTTTCTCTACATCTCTGCTACAAATTACTGTTAAAAAGCTTATTCTTCTATTTGCTTCATGCTAATCGAGAAAAAATAAGCAGAAATGGTCTTATTACTTGTTTCCATTTAAGTAGAAGGGAAATAAGAGAGTACCATAGGCTAAAGCAATAGTCAAAAGTTGGTTGCTATGTGATTGAATTTCCTTTGTGTACGGACAGGAGAAGGTGATTTCTCATATGAGTATAAGTATTTTAAATGTGGCTGTTTTTTGCTTGATTTCATCACTCAAATGCTGTAACATAATATTCACATAATATTCATAATTGATTATTTTTCCTTTTTTGAGATAATCAATGAAAATTATCCCCGTGCATCCCAGTAAACTGATGCAATGACCTTGCCTGCAGATGGAACTGTCTTCACCTTCTTTGAGGCCGACTCTCCCCTTCCAATCCACTGTTATGAATCAATGCAAAAACTCAGCTTTATTGCAGTGAAACATTGCCAAACACTCGAATGAAATATCCTCATGATGTTTTTGTTCTATTGTGAGCAAACGTGGCACACACCTTGCACACAACTTTCTGATATAGAAATTTTCAGTCAGTATGCGATGTACAAACTTTTTGAAATGCCTGAAATATCTACTAGCTCGTGCTGTTTTAGTCGACGTTCATCCAATACGATTTTTGGATTTTCTTTAAAATTTCTATACTGGTAACCTCATTTAGTCAACCTGCAGTGTTCATCTTGGCAGCTCGTACGGCTGCGCTTAAATTCTGCCACCAAATATTTCACTGTTGTAAACTAAGGAGCAGACTACCCCAAAGTAGAATCTAGCTCAGCTTTAATATTATTTGCCTAAGACCTTTCAATTGAAAGTATTGCGTCACATAACAGTGGCCAGTTTTATCCATGTTTACAAATACAAATTCACTGAGAGCATTCACTAATGATGGCTGCCAAACAAATGCTAAGCAATGTAAAATATCAAACTTCAAACTTAAGCTTTCTAAGGACTTTTACCACTGTCGTTTGAAACAACTGCTGCTATCTATACATCAGGTCAGGTACTTCTGGGACAGCCAATGTACCTAATTAATACATGTTTATCTATTTGTTGCAGCTACCAGCAGGCAACAATTTATGCATAATTGGAGGGAAAGCAGTCTGTACTTGGGACCATTTTTTTTTTTTGCACCACGCTGTGTAAAATTCTTATCAGAATAAAGGCTATTTGCAGAAAATTCAAAATACATCTTTATGGCTGAGTGACTAGGCCACTCACCTCTCACTAAGGTGGCCATGTGGCATTTGTGATGGATAAAACAGCACAGGGGTGGGTTTTCTCTGGGTTCTCCAATTTCCCCAACCATCACATTTCTCTGGTGCTCCATTTTCATTCCATGTATCATCATTGTCATTGCCTGTGCTGCCATAGTAGTAAAAGCAGATGTTAAACACTATTAACAAAATATCTGATGTGTTATACCCACATGACTTTCTCTAGCTGCTCCACAAACTTCTTATAAAAGATTATTCTTCTTTCTACACAGTGCTAATTGAGATAAACATTAGCAGAATGTTCTTATTACTTAGGTCCTTATAAGTAGAAGGGACTAAAGGAATGCACTATGCTAAAGTGATAGTAAAATGTTTTAAGCTGTCATTATGCGATTGTCAATGCAAATCGCTTCTTTGCTTGGCCAGGAGTAGAAGAAAAGAAAAACGGACATGTCCTGCCTGAGAAAAGTATAAATACTTTAAAATTAAAACCTATAACAAGGAATGTCTCGGAAACAGTTACCTCCATAATAAAAACGTAAAGGACAAATTTTGTGTTTTGATGAGATCCACATTTCCTGTGTAGTAAGTTTTTGTCTATCTCTTTTGGTTTAGCAGTTAAGCAAAATTTGGAAACATTCGTCCAGAATAAAGAGGTCTTCTGAGACTATTCCCATAAAATTCAAGATATACATTTTATTTGGTATGTAAATATCTTTAATATACAGGATTTTAATCAAAATGGTTAGAGCCATTTTTGAGAAAATCAAAAATTTTGAAAATTTTTCCATGTAAAAGGTAGTTTGTGGTGGAGAGGATTTTTTTTTTAAAAATCTTTGTGTCGCATCCTTGGAAAATACTAAACCTAAATACCAAGTTTGGTATTTAACATTCTGTTCATTTTTGAGGTATGCTGTCTGCAGACAGACACACACATTTGGACCTTTTTTCTGAAAATGCTTTTTTAGGATTCAGGGGGTCCTAAAACATGTATTTCCAGTGAAATTCGGTATCAAATTTTTTAAACAATACCTTGTTTATCCACTATGTATATTATACGTACAGAACTAGAGAAAATAAAAAATTACACATTTTATTTTTCATGTAAACATCATAAGAGGTACGAGGGGCATACTGAAAGTCATGAGCAACCCATTGTAAAAATTTAAATTTCAACAATGTAACGAAACGAATTGCAGGATCGTAATCTACAGACTTTAAGCCACATGTTGACATATTGTGACATCATTATCTTCTATCACGTGACCACAGACGGTGTTAGAAAAATGGCTGACATTGATGTTTCATTTCGACAGCGTGCTGTCATTGAATTCCTTGTGAAAGAAGGAAAATTTGCTCCTGAAATTCATCTCAGACTTCAACGTGCGTATGGAGGTGTCTGCATGGGTACCAGCAGTGTTAGAAGATGGGTGAAACATTTCAAAGACTGAAACACGAGTCTGCAAAATGCGCCTCGTAGCGGTCATCCTCGAACTGCCTCTACAGAACGCAACAAGGAAAGAGTTGAGCTCATTACAGGAGATAGGCGTTTCACTGTGAATGAAATTGCTGCGCAACTTGGAATAGGACATAGTGCAGTGCAAGAAATGATCTACAGCTTGGGTTATCGAAAGGTCTGTGCCGTTTATTGACTGAAGACCACAAACTTCAGAGAAGAACCATTGCACAAAACCTTCTTCAGAAATTTCATAATGAAGGTGATGAATTTTTGATGTGTATTGTGACTGGAGATGAGAGCTGGTTCCAGCACTATGAGCCAGAAACGAAACACCAGAGTATGGAATGTCACCACTTGTACTCACCATCGAAGAAGAAAGCGAAGACAGTGCAGTCTATAGGAAAAGTTATGGGAAGTGTCTTTTGGGATGCACAAGGTTGCATTCTGGTTGACTTTCTTGAACGTGGACAAACCATAAATTCTGCCCGCTACATCAAGACACTTCTGAAGCTCCGTCAGGCTTTGTGTGATAAACGCCCTGGAAAGAGGATCATCCTTCAACAGGATACTGCGCGTCCGCATACTGCCCGTGCCACTATGGAGAAGATCAGGGCATTAGGGTGGGAAACTCTTCCACATCCTCCCTACAGTCCCGACTTGGCACCCTCCGACTACCATCTTTTTGGTTCTGTGAAGGAGCAGATGTGTGGCCAACGCTACGAGACGCTGAAGGATATTCAGAAAGCAGTGGTCAGGGTCTGCGGGCAGCTGGAACGGAGTTCTATCACAAGGGCATTTTCAAACTTGTAGAACGATGGGAAAAATGTGTGCAAAACAATGGAGACTATGTCGAAAAGTGAAAGAAAGTCTGTAGATTATGATGATGTATTTGGTTTGGCTTAAAAATAAATATTAAGATTGTAAAACAGTGTTGCTCATGACTTTCAGTATGCCCCTCGTATTTTTGAGAATTAAAAACTAACAACACTTTTTCCATTTAAAGGCAGCTTGGGGTGAGAAGGGGTTCTTAAAATCTTCATGTCCCTCTTTGGAAGATGCTGAACTTAAATACCAAGCCCCAAGTTTGGTATTTAACTGTCTTTTGGTTCTTGAATTATGCTGTTCACATATACAAACAAGTATGCATGGACCATTTTGTAAAACTGCCTTTCTTGGATCCAGGAACTTCAACTCTGGTGAAATTTCAATATTAAATTTTTGGGCAGAAATTTAACCTACTTCCGCTGGGTACTTATTGTAGATGAATAACAGAAATAAAAACTACCCTCATGTTTATCCTATCTGGATCATTCCATCATCACTCAATTCCAGTGTAAGAGCTATCACCATTTATTCTTAATAGAGTTTTAAGTGATGTGAGGAAGAGAATTTACCTCATCTGTAGATAATGTGCATTTAGTTAGATATTCCACTTAATTGATCGTGCTGAACCAAATGATTTCATTCCTTCATATCTTAAAACAGCTTCAAAACACAATATTTAGCTTCATAAAACTACTGAGATGACCAGAACAAAATGTCCTGTTAGTGAAATATCTGTTTATTTGATACTTTGTACAAGGGTGATTCATATATAAACAGTAATTGAGCCAGAGAACTGCGCAGGATGGTGAAGTAGGGGGTTGAGGGCTGGTGTATTAGGGAGGGGGAACCAACTTGGTTATTGATAGGTTTCAGCATCTGTACAGTCATGAAGGAGATTTTAGCACATTTGAAGGCAAAATTTGGGGATGCTACACTGTCCCAGAATCAAGAGTTTAACCGGGCCATACAATTTAAGAGAGGCTGAGGAATTTTATGAAACAAATATCATGCTTGGCACCCAAAGTCAAGTCTCACAGATGACAACATTTTTGGGAGCTTATTGAAGGTGAAGAAAATGCATTAGAATACTTGTACATTATCCGTGAATATCAGCAAAAGCTGCCTACTGAAACAAAAGATGCCATATGCCCATCAGAGAAGTCATCCTTCTCCAAAGTCGCCCTCCATGGTGTAATGGTTACCACGCTAACTGAAACAATAGATACCATATGCCCATTAGAGAAGTCATCCTTCTCCAAGACAATACCACAAGTTTCACAAGGAACACATTGGAGGACATGCACTAAGAGACTCTTGAACATGCTCCCTACAGTCCAGATTTGTCCCCCAGACTCTTTTTTGTTTGCACCCACAAACGAATCACTTGTAGGGAAAAGATTAGAATCCAATGAAGATGCTGAGGAATATTGTACAATTGATTGACAATGCAGCCTAAAATTTTTTGAACAAGGAATATTCATGCTTCCAAAGTACTGGCAAAAGTGTGTACAGTATGAAGGAAGCTATGTAGAGAAGGTGTCTTATGTATATGTTTCATCAATAAATATATTTTAAAAAAAATTCATTCCTTGTCAGACTGGTTCCCAAGGTTGCAGGTTCAAACCCAACGCAGGATGATGGATTTTTTCAGGCATAAAAATCCTTAGTCTGGCTTCCTTTGGAAGGGTAGTAAAGTCGGTGGTACCATGTCAAAGATTTATGGCATGTAAAAGAACCTCAAGTCTGATTAAGATACCTTTCAGGAAAATTAAACAGTCTTCATACCCAACATAGAATGTGATGCTGAAAACCAGTTAGAGAGGCTCCATAAATAAAAACTCAATTTAATTTTAATTTATTCCTTGTCAGCAATATTCTGATATGCTGAATGAATAAAGGCAACAAATGTTTCAGGAGGGGAAATGATTGAGGGAATGGCACTACAGGATTAATTGCAGATAGTCAGTTATTGAAGGTCACAGTAGTGAAAAAAGAGAATAAAAATGCAGGAACTAAAGAGAAGCAAGTTTTTCATTAAATTCATAGGAAAATTTAATAAATCCAACTATTGCAACTATAATACTTGTTGCTGCTACAATGGGTCATGGTCTGAAAGGAAAATTGAGGTAAATTAATTAATATTGTAATATATGAGAACATGAGTTTCTGCTAAATTCAGTTTTTTGTCACTAGAAAACCCAACATAATACAGCACATTAGGCTAGTAAAATAACTGAGTCTCAACTCACGATTGACTGTATGCGTTGTCAAGTACATACTTATTCACTGCATTCACTTAACTGTTTTAACATTTGTCACTCCTCAATAGTCTTCTTTTTCTCTATACATACTATGTACATAGTGTATAGAGGAATTATTGTATTCCACCCAAAAATTTGAAAGCATTTTCAGAAAAAGGTCTGTGTGTGTGTGTGTGTGTGTGTGTGTGTGTGTGTGTGTGTGTGTGTGTGCGTGCGTGCGTGCGTGCGTGTATACAACATAGCTCAAAAACGAAAAGACTGTTAAACACCAAACTTGATATTTAAGTTTGGTATCTTCCAAGGATGTGACACGAAGATTTTGAAGAAAATCCCCCCACTCCCCCTTTACATGGAAATTTTTTTGAAAATTTTGATTTTCTAAAAAATGGCTAACGATTTTGATTAAAATATTGTATATTAAAGATATTTACCTCACAAATAAAATGTATATCTTGAATTTTCTGGGAATAGCCTCTGAAGACTACTTTATTCTGGATGAATTTTACGAAATTTTGCATAACTGCTAAACCGTAAGAGATGGACAAAAACTTACCACACAAAAAATGTAGAGCATGTTAAAATACACAATTTATGTATATACATTTTTTTTGCGGGTTTCATTTTTTTTTTATATTCCTTGTTTTTGGTTTCAGCTTTAAACACATACTTTTCCCATAGAGGAATTTGTCAACTCCTGGCCATACAAACAAAGGAACCTCAGTCACATAGCAACCAGCTTTTGCCTATCACTTTAACCTATGATACTCTCTTATTTCACTTCTACTTACAAGGAAGCAAGTAATAAGACTATTGCCGCTAATTTTTTCTCGATTAGTATGAACTAAATAGAAGCATAAGCTTTTTAACAATAATTTGTTGCAGAGATATAGAGAAAATCATGTGAATGGAACACATCACACTTTTAACTTCTTAACAAGCTCCCATCGAAACTTGTTGGCTCCTTATTTAGTCTGTAGCTGGGCTCCAAAATTTCTTGAGGTAGCAGTGGCAAACCTCAGGATTGTCAAAAAGCAAAACAAGCTGTTTGCCCAGCCTGCGTTTGTTCACTCTATTATTAAGCAAGATCATGCACTTGTACCTTCAGCCGGGGGGGTGGGCAGTGGTAACATGAGATGCAGTTACACTGCTCCCTCCAGTATTGCCATCCCGACCAGTATTGTTCTAGCGGATTATATGATCTTGGTGCAGTACCAGCATCTCCCCACTAGATGCAGTCAACTGCCTCCACCACACCATAGGATCTTGGTCATAATTGTTGGAATTTGAGCCTGTGCCCCTTGGTCCGGGTTCAGCGATGCAACCATACCTAAACTTCCTGTGCATTTTCTTATTTCTCTTCTACTTATAAGGAAGCTAGTAATAAGGCTAATTCTGCTTATATTTATCTTGACTAGCAGGATGTAGATAACAGATTAATGTTTTGAATAAAAGGTTTATTTACCGAACAGCTAGAGGTATCATGTGAGTGGAGCACATTAGATTTTTCCATTCTACTTACAAGGATCCAAGTAATAAGGATAATTTATGCTAATGTTTACCTCGATTATCATGAAGTAGATATAAGAATAAGCTTATAGAGATGTAGAGAAAGTCATGTGAAAGGAACACATCAGATGTTTTTGTAATACAAAGATTACAGGTGTTTCTAGAAAAAATAATTAAGAGTGTCAAATATTCTAGTGTTCCATCAGCAATAAGACCATTTCCTCATAGTGAAGATCTTCCAGTACCTGATCCTCCAAAAGCATGGGTTGAAGAATATGATGAAGTTCAAATCATGATGTAGATGACAGTGAACCCTTAACATTCCAAGACCCTATATATCAATGTGAACGAAGTGAAGAAAGACATTTTGTTTCTCAAGAACTAAGCGACCTTATTCATGATTTGGAACTAGGTAAAAAATAGTCAGAATTACAGGGTTTCAGGTTACATGAGTGGAATTTAATGGCAAAAGAGGCTAAAATAACATTTTACTGATCTTGATATAAAAAATATTCACAGTATTCCACAACAAAAGACAATATATATATTTCTGCATTAACGTTAATGGCTTAATGAAGGAATTAGGTATAGAGCATTATGTCAAAGATTGGCGCCTCTTTATTGACTCTGCACATTGCAGAATACAGGGTAATGAAGCAGCTGACTTTCTAGCCAAGAAAGGTAATAAAATTACATCAAATTCATCTGATCCACTAAGTTATCACACTCTATCAAAAGAATCATATCAAAATATTAAAACAAAAATTAAAAAAGATAATGTATTACAAACAAAAGGAAAACCATGGGAAAATTTATATAATATGACCAGGATCACTACATTACCAAGAAAATCCTCTATAGCAACTTTTAGACTCCTAACAGGCCATGAATCAGGATTGGTATAGTGAGATCTCCTCTGTGTTTTTTCTGTACACTTAAAGAAGATATGGATGGAAACCACCTATTCTGCTGCCCAACCTTTAGTCAACACAATGACATAACATCAAAATACTGGAATGCAAGAGAGCGAATGGCTTCACTGCCAACTGCTTTAGATATGCCCAACCTTTAGTCAACACAATGACATAACATCAAAATACTGGAATGCAAGAGAGCGAATGGCTTCACTGCCAACTGCTTTAGATACCAGCCATCTTTATTGACTCTTCTAAATACTGCTTAAAGACAGTGTTGCTACATAATGGCAATTTACTGCCATCAATACCTTTATTTCATGCCATAGGAATGAAGGAGACATACGATTCCATATCCATAATTTTAGATGCTATTGGTTATTGAAACCATGGCTGGGAAATTTGTAGTGACCTCAAGGTAGTAGCATTGCTAACTGCACTGTAGGGAGGTTTCACAAAATATTGCTGTTTTTTTGTGCTTAAGGGACAGTAGTGTAACTGATAAGCATTTTATAGTGAAAGAGTCGGAGAAAAGGTATAACTACGTATATACCTGGAGCAAGCAGTGTTAAGTATGTGCCTCTAGTAGACCCAAACAAAGTTCTTTTTGGATAGGTAGAGTCAGACTGAAAAATTCAATGCCTTAGCCGGGATTTGAACCACGGATCTCCTAGTCTCTAGCCGGTTGCTCTTCCACTGAGCTACCATAGCAACGTACCGGCATAGCATTGAATTTCTCAACTGACTCGCATGTTTCCCCGTAAACCACAAGGTGTTCTAAAAGTTTGAGATGACAACCCCAATGGCGACTTACAGTGTTGTAAGTACTAAGTCCCAGGATTCATAGTATAGCTAACCATTATGGTCAATTGGTATGTTGGGAGACAATTGTTGGTTCCTCAAACAGGAGAGTAATGCCAATACAAGAAAAAATTAACAGTGAATCACTTCTAAGATTATTCAGGTATATGGTTTTCATCCTTATCTTGTGTTGATTTACTTTAATTATAATAATTATAATTATTTTCAATGTTTTTTGGAAATAAAATGCCTATTGCTTTCAATTAAGCAAATATTGCATTTCTGTTAGTTTTCATAAAAAAAAAAAATAAGAATACTTAAAAAAACATTACTGATACAGCATTTTTGGAATTGGCATATTTTGTTTTGGGTATATGAAAAAAAAAAATTGTTGTTTAGTAATGATCAGTTAGCTCATACTTGAGTAGAAGACAGACCTAAAATAAGCAGTTACAACTTAAAACTTTATAATTTTTTCCCAGTCAGATAATGGTCCTATAAAAGAGAAAGCTGAAACACGGACATTTTCTTTTCAATGTATTTTCACTATAAAAACTCCAACTCAATTTGAGACACCAATATGACATGAGTGCATAGCAGGTCAGAGCAGTGTAATTAAAAAAAAATCTGATGTCCTCCATTCATATGGCTTTCTTTAGCTGTTTCACAAACAAAGTTTCCTTACAAAAGAGTATTCGTTTATCTACGATATGCTAGTAAAGATTAACTTTGACAAAATTGAAAATTGCTTCTTTGATGTGAAATAAGGGAATACACTAAGCTAAAGCGAGTCGGATCTTTTAAAAGCCAGTAGCTGAGTAAAACAACTGAAATTTGATTCTCTTTGCCTCCTAGGAGTAAATAAAAGAGTCGATAAGAAACATTTATAATAGTACTTCACAGTGTTAATTCCAATTGGGTTTTCAAAGATGTCTCCTGTTTGAGAAAAGTTAAGTATCCTAAAACTGAAATCAATAACTTGGAAAAGCTTGAAAATGGTTAAATCTACAAAAAAAAACTGTATATGAGATAAATTGTGTGTTTTAATGAGATCTACCTCTTATGGTTTACCAGTTATACAAAAGTCATCCAGAATAAAGTGATCTTCAGAGGCTATTCCAAGCAAACTCAAGATATACATTTTATTTGTCATGAAAATAAAAGTATTTTAAGTATATGAAATTTTAATAACAATCATTAAGAGCCATTTCTGAGAAAATCAACATTTTCGAAAAATATTCCACGTAAAGAGTAATTGGTGTGGGGGGGATTTTATTGAAAATCTTCGTCACATCCTTGGAATATACTGAACTTTTTGTTTTTGAGCTATGCTGCCCACAGACACACACAACGACATGTTTTAAAAATGCTTTGTTTTTGGATGTGCAGAAAGTGATGTGCACAGTATTCTGGGATAGGAGGGGCATTCTGCTCATTGACTTCCTGCCCAGAGGTGTAACAGTGAATGCTGACCATTATTGTGAAACCTGCAGAATTGTGACATGCCATTCAGAACAAAAGGCGTGGAATGCTTACTTGCAGGTGTTATGCTCATCCATATATGGCTTGGCACACATTAACTGTTTTACAGAAGTTCGGCTGGGAGCTGTTTGATCATCTTTCATACAGTCCTAATCTTGCTCCCAGTGATTTCCATATTTTCTTGCACCTCAAGAAATTCCTGTCCTCTGGCCAGAGTTTTGACAACAATGAGGAGCTGAAGACAATTGTCACATACTGATTCCATTCACAGGTGGCAGACTTCTACAACACAGGAATACAAAAGTTGATTCCATGATATAACACGAGTCTCAATTCTTTTGGTGACTATGTCAAAAAATAGCTCAGACATTGCTGTACATGTTGCCAATCAAGTTTTTCATGCAACTATGTTGTCTTTATTTTAAAAAAATAGGGAAACTTACTTTCTGGATGCACCTCGTACTAGTCACCTCTCATTGGCTGCTGTCATGAACTAGGTTGTTGTGCAGTACAAAATAATTCCTTCATTAACATGGTCATTTATCTTAATATATTCAAAGATAATTGTGAAATTTATATTTTCATATCTGCATTAACCAAATATATTAAGTAGCATTAAAGCATGTAAAGTACTTGTAAATTCTTGTCAACAAATACATAAGAGGAATGAATGACAAAAGCTTGTGCACCTACCATGACAGTGTTACAGCCTATCCATGCATTGTACTGGACCTGTATATTATATTAAAAGGTGTACATTAACCACTCACAAAAAGGGGAGTAAATGGAGAGCAGAAGGATATATCAGCAGGGCAAGGTTATAAGAAATAGGTTTAATAATAAATATTTGTAGGTCTCTTGACTTATTAAATAGAAGTAAAACCAGTTTCTGTTAATGCTTTCAGAAAAACAGGCCTCTCTTCAACCTCTTTTTAGAGAATATGATTTTCTTATTCATAGAGATGAACCACTCCAAGATCAAAATGAAACTGAATGAATAAGAACAGGCATACATCCATTGGACCAACCTCACTGGCCATGGGTTTTTGTAGCCTTCACAGATCAGTTTGGGATGGTTTCTCTTCCATATTATAAATGTTCACTTTCTTTTATCTGTTTTACGATTGAAGGACTGGGTGACACCATTCAGTGTGATGCAACAGGACAACAGATTATACTCTTTGGAAAGGCATTGTCTGCCTAGGTTCTCCTTCCTGGGGGTGGCATGAATCATTGGGACCCGCCAGGTGGAATTGTGCTAAGACATGGCTAACCAACACCAGAACGTGCTCTATCTGGAAACACTAGGGACCCTATCATTGCTAGCACAATCATCTCAATCTGGTTGCCCTTTGGGTTTCCCCATCATCCCTCCTTTTTAGGGGTCAGAAGCACCTTTCCACTAGTCTCATCAGTAGAGACCAGATTATATGCATTTGCACAATTTTTTTTTCACTGGTTATTGCATACTTTAACCAAGAACTGGGCTATAGAGGGCTATATTTACAATATTTTAGAAATCTAAAAGGGCAGGCACAAGCTTGTTCTGTTTTGATGTTTTATAGTGACTGTGGGTTCAAATCCAGCATAGGACAACAGACTTTTTCGGGCATAAAAATCCTTAGTATGGCCTCCTTCAGAAGGGAAGTAAAGCCGTTGGTCTCGTGTCATAGATTTACGGCACGTAAAAGAGCCTCAAGCCTAAAAAAAGGCCTCTGAGCAAAATTAAGTTGTCTTTCATGCCCAGTATAGAATGGGACACTGAAAACCACAGCAGTTAAAGAGCATCCATAAATAAAACTCCATTTCCATTTTCATGCCATTTGTCGCACATCCATTGTTTCAGTTTATTTTTCTATTTATTTGTACAAAGTTCAACATGTGGTGTGTAACGTGCAGTGCACCATGCCACCCGAAAAAAGAAATGCTGTTTTGTGCATAGCTGACCATCCTGGAACATTTAGTCATGGAAATAACTTATATTGTCGAGTTTACGAAAAAATGTTTTGTGCACAAAAAGTTTCAAATAGACCAGCATGTCAAGGCAAGTCTTCATATCACAAAATGTAAAATAAAGGCCTACGACAACAACTTTTAACAGAAGCAAATAACAGTAGCAGTGATTTAACCTCCAGTGGAAAAAAAGAAAGGAAAAATAAAATGCTTTAACATGGATGTATGTGAAGCATTTATTGCAAGTAATATTCCTCTTCACAAACTTACAAACCCTATTCTCAAAAATTTTCTGTGCAAATATTGCTTAAATCAACATATACCAGATGAATCAACATTGTGTAAGAATTACATGCTGACAATTTATCTACATGTTCTGGAAGACATATGCAATGAATAGCATAAAATCATTTGGATTTCAGCTGATGAAACTACCGAAAATTGTGGCTATTGCATTGCTAATTTATTATTGGTGCATTAAAACAAGAGCCTCCTTCTTCCTATTTGGTGACCTGCAAAGAATTACAAAACATAAATCATTCTATGTTCACTAGATTTATGAATGACGGCATTAAAAAAATATTTCCAGAATCATCAAAAATATTTCCAGAAAGGAGATACTGCTCTCTACATGATCAAAGCAGGAATAGCCCTTGTAGTAAACAACTTTGATGGTGCAGAGGCTTTGGCAATTGGTTAGTGCAAGGAAGCATTTAATTATTCCTGTATTGCTGTGATCAGCGAGTGAGTATTGAAAAGCTTGAAACTCAAGGTTTGATTGAATCTATTCAGATAATAAATAAAATCCGTCTAGTGAACCCCTCCTTGCTGGGGGTTTTCCCAAGAAAACAAAAGTTTACAAACATTTTGAACAATAACCCAGGCTTTGAACCTTTGTGCCAAATTGATAAGTTTTATTAATGGGACAGGAGAATTTTTACCAGAAACAATAAGTGCCAATATAGCACCCAAATTCAAATACTGCCCAGTAACTTCAGTTGATGTAGAACAGTCCTTTTCTGCTTATAAAAATGTTTTGAACGATTGACATGATTTTACTACTGAACACCTGGAAGAGTACCGGATCGTTTCTGTTTACCATAGTAACAAAATGAAAACAAATTTGTAAACAATACTTTTTTCTGATGAAGTAAATAATAAAAACTGCCAATTGCATATTGTTTTTGAAATAATATAAATACATGAGTAATCATTACTTTGTATTATTTGATGTTGCATATTTTGACAATTTTCATGCATATTTTAAGCATTTTTCATGTATATTTGCTTCCATATTTTGAGCTTTTTATATTGCATATAGTCTGGTCTCTACTCATCAGTTTGAAATGTCCCACTTCAGGCAGAAAATAGGAATGAATCTTTAAATCTGTCGTAATAACAACTTTGGAATATTTTCTAAAGCATTGCATTATATATGAAGACAGCATAAGACAGCGTAAGAAATAACTGCAAAAGAAAAAAAAAACCCCGCCACACCATCAAAAATGCTCTCCTGATCACTAGACTGATATATTTAGTGCAAACAGTTTTGTGCTTTCCAGGTATTTAAGCAGATTTTTCTACTTAAAATATGTCTCGGACATAAACTCTTTATTTTAATACCAATATCATGATTTCATAATAAAAAGCAAAAAGTGTTACAAAAAAAAAATCTGATGTGTTCCAGTCACATGACTTTCTGTACATCTCGGTAACAAATTATTGTTAAAAAGCTTATTCTTCTATCTACTTAATGCTAACCAAGATAACTCTTTACTTGCTTTCTTTTAAGTAGAAGGGAAATAGGGAATACAACCTGCGGTTTGCAAAATATTTCAAGAGGTTTGCCATAATTCTTTTCTAGTATGGCAGGTTTTGAGGTTAGGCCTATTATTGTTTCCTTAATTTCTGCAACATTGTCATAATAATAGGAAATTTATCACATTATTTCTAAATTAATATTTACTGTGAAGCCTGATTTACAGTTATGTGACAAAGTTAGGAATGTATTTGAATTCGCTACAATGGAAGTTTAATCTGCCAGCTTCTCTGTGTTCTAACAATACTAACAACAGAACCACAATCCCACTAAGTAGCAGTGAGGCTTTTCAACAATAGCCTAATTTTTCTTTCCTTGTGGCAAATGCAGTAAATTGTCAGTTGAGTATCAGAACTGTTTCGTACACATTAAAATGTATAACTGGTTAAAAGTAGTTTTTTCTGTATCCTGAGAACATGAATGCCAAGTAACTTTAAGCTTCACCATGGACCCTGAGATCATTTGAGCATCATTTCACCGATTTCATTTATCATCCAATATGACCAAACAGATTAAAGGACTTTGACCCAAACACAAAGTACAAACTATTACAGCTCAAGACTAAACTATGTAAATAATTGAGAATTTTTTTTTAATGGCAAAATGATTTTGTATTGATAAAGTTAAATTTTCAAAGTGTATCTCACTTTAAGAAAAAATCAGAAATCAATACACATTATAGGTCATACTGACCTGAGCAGCACAGCAGAGTAAAAAAGACCTCCCCACACGTATACCAGTCACCAAAGAGTTCCTCACACCTCATCATCAATTGGCAAGTTCAACCCTGTGCAGGACCTACCACAAAAATTTATTTTCCGAATTCTGCACTGTGTAAAGAATGTTATGAAAAATGTGAAAGTAGAAATACTGTCTATATGAGAAACATCTTGACTACATATAAATGAGGTTGTATCTTATTTTATGGTGTAGGATATGTCAGAACTGTTTTCCCCATCTCAACATTTCCTATTTAAAAATGTCATTAAGCTCATGTTTAGCCCCTTGCAGAGACATTAGTAAAGCAGCAGTACAATTTCATTGACAAGAGATATTTTTCCTTCATTTAGTTTGCTTACTACCTTGGAACAAATGAAAACTAGCATTAAAAAATAATTAAAAAACCAATTAGAATTAACACTGTGAAGCAATGTAATAACTTATAAAATAATACAGATTGAGTCGACCAGACACTCTATGGCTTCACATACCTAAACTTTTCACGATGTGTTTCACCTTCAGTTGAAGGCATTATCAAGGTGTCAACTGGCTGAAACTCCAGTGCTCCTGTGGATCTTGTTTCTCTGGAGTGGAAACATCTGATGGAGGTTTTATGAGGCTTAGTAGCAAGTTAACTTCTGGTGGGATGTCAAAGTTCATAAGAAAATTAGTGTGTTTTTTTTATATAAATCTTAATACAAAAAGTTAGTAGACAAAATAAAAGAGTAACATTTAAAGTAAATTACCATTCTGAAGCCTTCCATAGATAAGAAAGTATACAAGAAATTTACATATCATCCCTGGGCAACCCATAAATTTCAAAAAACTTAACATCATCTTAGCAATAGATTCAGCATCAGGAACTTCCTGAAGAAACCAACAACTGATAAAATTCCCCCTGAAAAGAAGTCCGGCATTTATAAAATTAACTGTTCTGACTGCAATAAAGTATACATCGCCAAGACCAAAAGGATCATTGGACTAGATTAAAAGAACATTTCAGCAACATTAAAAACAAAGAAACAACAAATCTGCAGTGGCAGCACACTTTAGGAATGACCATCACAACTTAGAGAAAAAGACTCATCTATTAAAATCAGTCGGTCTTACTTCAGAATTAAATTTTGGAAAAGATTTATATAAAAAAAAAAAAAACAGTGATTTTCTTATGAACTTTGACATCCTGCCAGAACTTAACTTTCTACTAAGCCTCATAACACCTCCATCAGATGTCTCCACCCCAGAGAAACAAGATCCATAGAAGCACCAGAATTCCAGCCAGTTACACCTTGATGATGCCTTCGTCCAAAGGTGAAACGCGTCGGGAAAAGTTTAGGTATGTGAAGCCATAGTGTGTCTGGTTGACTCAATCTGTAGAATTTTACAAACAATTAAAACTAGCATTTTGATTTCATAGAAAGCCAAGCAGCAAGTGCAGAGTCAGTCTCATTTTAGAATTGATACTGACAAATAATCACGATTTATTGAAAATTAAGGCATCTTTTAAGTAAACTGATCAACATTAACTGCCTGATACATTAATCGAATTAAATAATCTCTTAATATAAAATTGTTTTAATAGTCACTTTATTTAACAAAGAGATTGTATATCATACATTATATTATATACACACATTGGTTAACAAATGCTCGGTGCTCATAAAAATACCACAATCTGCAAGAATTCATCATTTCCATCAGTCTATCTCAGTATTTGTTGATACCAAATAGGCGAACCATGTGAAACTGAGGCAATTTTGGTAGCACCACTAAAACCATTGAACCAAAGTTGATGATAAAATGACTGGTAGCATACCTTGTGTAGAAACTTGCAAGCAGGAAACTGAAAAGTAAAAAATCAAGAGTAATTATTATAACAATTTAATTCAATTTTTGATAAATGAGCTTTTTATGAAATGCATATCAAAATGAAGGTGTTGGATCACAAAGTTCCCTTTTCATGATCACGGAAAACAAATTTGCAATCAAACAATATTGATCATAAATGTGCAGAAGCGTTTACGGTGAAGGTTAACCCTTAAATGCGCTTCTTTGCACATACATACAAAAGTGATTTTAGGCAATGTTTTAATACTTTTTATTGGCAATTCTTAATTACACGATCTTAAACAATAAATATAAGCATTTTCAGCCATTTTGTGTTAAAAATATTAATTTTTTTCAATTGGATTAATTGTTTTTTCACATAAGCCGTAAGTAGGACAGGAGTTGGATAGGGAGACTGAAAAATTCAATGTTAAAGCCGGGATTTGAACCATGGATCTCCCAATCTCTAGCCAGTTGCTCTGCCACTGAGCTGGCATAGCATTAAATCTTTCAACTGACTTGCATGTTTCCCGGTAAACCACAAAGTGTTCTCAAATTATTTTGAGATGACAACCTCAATGGCGACTTACAATGTTGTAAGTACTGAAGTCCCAGGATTTATAGTATATCCAACTATTATGGTCGATTGGTATTGGATTAATTGTTTTTTCACACAAGCCGTGTGTAGGACAGGAGTTGGATAGGTATATAATATTGTAATATTTTTATACACATAGATAAAAAGCAAAATCCATGCAATTGCAGTCAAACGTACTCTGTCACCATCTACTTGTGCTGTCACACCAATTATTTTACATGGATCTTCCCTGTCCTTTACCATGGGCACATTTGACTGCAATTACCAGGATTCGAACTCACAATGTTCAGCTTTGAATGGATGGCCAGTCAATTATATAGCCCACTAATGACCAGGGCTAATAGAACCACTTCCACACCAGGTAAAAATGAAACGACTATGAAACTGGTTTATGAAATAGAGGAAGCATGGCATATGTAGCAAATTAACATACAAATTACACACTATCCAACTTGTCATGGAGGCTTTAGCAAAATAGATGTTTTAGCCACTTTGTTCGCTACTTTATTAGCTTTCAAAATTCGGGATGTTCTTAGTGTAAGAATAATAAATTATAGGTACCTATTGCACAAAAATAAATCATTCATTTAAAACAGGATTCCTAATCTTATCTTTTTGATGCCTGATATCCTTTTTGAGATTTGATGAGTCACTATACCTCCCTTACCTATTTTCAACATCTTGAAGGGAAGAATGTAAGCTAAGACAAAATAATAAGTACATGTTTAAATAAACACGCCTTTTTACAATTATGTTATTAAATCAGCTAGTGAAAGTGGTGATTGATTAAATCACACAGTTTATGAAACAATTTAGTAGTCAAGTTACTAGCATTATGTCAATGAGAAAGTTGACATTGTTTTGCCTTGATTAGACCTTGTATCTTTGGTTTCAAATTTGACAGTCCACAAAAGAGATCACTTGCGACATCTAGCCAACAATGTTGTCTTGTTCTAAATATAGTCAAAATTGAGGATGCTGACTCTCATAAATATGTGGTGAAAATGCGTAACAATTATTGCAACTCTGGCTATTTTAGGATAAAATGCAAAGATACTCCTCCAGACTTCGACAGTATAAAATACATTTTGTTTTTAAATTACATCTTAGTTCTATGGCTTCTTGCAGCACATGAATGCTTAAAGCAAAGATATTTCTGAAAGGTTATCTCGCACACACTGACGTGATCATCTGTGCAGAAGCTTGTGAAAAGAAAAGAAAAATGGCAATCATGAGCCATTCACTAATTTTAATTACTTAAGATACCACATTCTTCTTAAGCTTTTAAAATAATATAACATTTTCTTTGAGCTTGTTATAATAAAATGTGACTTAAGACAGGTATATGGTGTGGTTCCCAATTTTCCCAGCTGGAATGCCATTTGTAAGATCTGCAATTCTCATTCCTACAATGGACAACTTTCATCACATCTGAAAGAACCTCTGTCTTATATAACTTCTTGTATAACTTATTCCTTCTGTACAATGATGGGTCTTTCCATCATCAGTGTTTGTGATAATTATATGCATATTGCATTACTGATCGGACTGAAAATATGAAAATCTAACAAAAGAAATGTGAAGAAATAGTGGACTGATCACAAATTAAAAACTACAGCATCATTTATAGTGTAGGTTCATTGCATTAGTATCAAGAGAGACATTATCCAGAATTGAATAGTTGCCTTGATAAGCTAGTTTGGAATACTCTCTGCAGAAATGCAGAGTGGCCACAAATAATTGTTACTGCACTATGAAGCACGCTGGCTTTCCCGAGGAAAAGTATTGAACAAGGTTAGTTCAACTCGGGGATCAAGTCAATCTATTTTTGTTTAATTCCAACTCTGACTATGAAGAGAGGCTCCATGACTTCTTCATACTTCATACTTTGTTGATATCTTCACCATCTGAAATGCACTTAATTCAAGTCTACAAGGATCTAGCATCACTACAATCCACATTAGAGATAAAGTCAAGAAAAAACAAACTATGTATTCAAAGCTTAGATACTGATATTTTTGAGAAATTCCCTTCCATGGCAGAATTCATTTAGTTGTCAGGAGATCCTAGACATTATAAAGTCACATTTCAGCTAAGGGAGTATTTCCTGGTAACTAATGAAAGTGACATGTGGATAAGGAATCCATTTGTTGATGGGCTATCAACTAATCTTTCTCTTACACTACAAGAAGATTCTTTGGTAGAACTTTCAACTGATAGGTCAATAAGGGTACAATTTTCACAATTACAAATGGCTGTCTCTTGGTTATATATCATGGGTGACTATCCTGAACTCTCAAAAAAAGCTCTGAAGTGCTTAATTGTGTTCCTCTCATACCGATTTATACAAAACCGTGTTCTCCTGGCTCACATAACTTAAATCAAAGTTGTTGAATAAACTTCAAGTTCACAGTAACATAATATTGAAATTCATAGACAAATATAAAATTGTGCTGTGTATCACTGATAGTCATTTTTGTATTTTTATAACAATGATTTTCTTTTATGTATTTAATGATTAAATGTATATGCAAGTGTCTACTTCTCTACATAGCCTCCTTCGCGCTCTACACACTTTTTCCAACAATTTGGAAGTTTGAATGTTCCTTGTTCAAAAGTAATTTTAGCGTGCGTCGTCAACCAATGTGACACATGTTCCTCAACGTTTTCATTGGTTTCAAATTGTTTTCCCCAATTCCCCCAAGCAATTCTTTCATGGGTGCAAACAAACAAACAAACAAACAAAATAACAGACCTGGACTCTAGGGAGAGGGAGAGTGTTTGTGTGCATGTCCTCCAATGTGTCCCTTGTCAAATTTGCAGTATGAGGATTAGTATTTATTGTCTTGGAGCATATGGTGTCATTTATTAGGATAGGCAGTTTTTGCTGATGCTTAACTATTGGCAATAGAAAGACACATTTACCTTAAGTTGATTGTGAAGAGAGTGAATAAAACTCCTCTGTAGTAAAACAACATTGTTGCCCGGACTTTTCCGGCTGAGAGGTAGGTTTTCGTCTTCATTGGGTAGGCTTCACCCTTTTTTGCCACTCCTTGTTTGCCATTTTGGATTCCAAAATAAATGATGGTCCCATCTCATCACATGCAACAATGCACTTCAAAAAATCCTCCCCTTCTTGCCGGAATCCATCAAGCCTATTTTTTTTAAATCCAAGATTTTCACTGATGTGTGAGCACTCCTAATGCTGACACTTACTTCTGATGTGATTTCTTCAACAGAGCAATGACGATCACCTTCAAAAAGCTTTCGAATGTTGTTATCGTGAGACTTGACCTTTTTTTTGTATAATTCCTCGGCTGCCTTTAACTTGTCTGGCCAGGAACACTCAATTCTGGGACATTGTAATGCCCCCAAACTGAGCCCTTAAATGAGTTAAAATCTGTGAGGGTTTAAGCCCTTCAGTTAATTATGTTATAATAATTTGTTGCACTTATCAAAGCAGCTGCCTAAGCTAGTTCCTCCTGACAAACCCCCCAGTCCATTATCCCACTCTGGTTCAATTACCCTTTATATTTGAATCACCTTTGTATTTTAATAAATTTGAATCAAAATGTGTAACACAAACCCAGCGGGGTCCGTAAAGTTATAAATTTTTTCAAAAGGTCCTTGTTTGGGAACCATTCATTAAAATATTACTTTTTAGTGCCTACACATCCACTCTCTATTCATAATCCTTTTTCTATTAATTATTTAAGATATCAGACTGATATTTTTACAGAGTGTAAGTTTTTAAGTTTATTGATTTCCTTTAATTAAATAAGCTTGTTATTACAGAAGATTGGATTTTTTTCATAATCATAACATCTTTTGAATAAAATTTATTAGCAATTATTTTGATAAAAATAAACAAGCATACTATTAACATCAAAGTGCATTCAGAACAGCACTTGGAGATTATTTTTATCATCCTAAATTTTCTGAGAAAATGGGTCATTAATGCAGGAAAATGTCATTCACAGAAAAAGCTGTTTAATTTGAAAAGAAAGCAAGTGTTAGGCTTGAGTTCACAGTAGCTCCCATGCTTAACAGTAGTGTTAACTTCCCCTAAAAATGGGCAAAACTTTCTCTCTCTACTCCAAAATACATATGAGTTGTGAATTTTTCGTTTTTCATTAAAATGGCTTGTAAAATGATAGGTGCCGGACACTTTTAAAAATGTATTTAAAATATAATTAATGTGTTTACAATAATAACAATACCTTACAATAAGGAGGAAATTTAAATTAATAAGTCTTCACAACAAAAGTAAAAATATAATTTTTTGACAATTTTTGTTATTTTTGTGTTCCTTTAATAACTGTTTCCTAAATACTGCGCTGTTTCTTTACTGAATAACTGAATGGATAATTTTTTTTTGTACTCATTTATGTTACAGCTTTAAAATATGTTTCACTGTTCTAGGAGTGCTTTTGCTAACTAATACACTGGTTAATTGGTACATTGATCCTGCTTCATTCTATACATACATTTTATAAAATATTTTGTTTTTGCTACAAAAGATTATCTTTCTGCCCCTGTTTCTTCACTTTTTGTACTACTCGTATGATTAAAATCTTCCTTTTTACCTTGCACTTTTCTCTTACTTTTCCTACATAGTTGCCATATTGTTCCAAAATTACATTTTACAGTTTCCAAAAACTTTTTAATGCCTATATTTCTGTTTTCAAATTATCCTGATTCACCTCTCTCATATTTCAGTTGCTTTTTTATCCATAGCTTACTCTTCCCTTCAATCTGCATAATTATTTCACTCCCATGCTGGATATTAACACACAATTTCTTAAGGGCACAGCAGAAATCTGTTTACTTACAGAACAATTGGTGCTACAGTAAGAAACTTCCTTGTGGCAGTAAACTGTTGTCCATAATCTATCTGCTCCCAATGTGTAAGTATTCTACTGTCACCTTGATCTTGTGGTATCCATGGTGCTCCTTTAAGGATATGAAGGAATATGAAATGACACTGCAACAGTAAAGTATGACATTAATATTTATTCATTTTACAGATTTTTTTTTTCTTCCACAAAGGTTTATAAGAAAAGCACATTAAAATTTGAACCTCTACCTTAAATACTTGTTTCTAATACACAAAACATAAATATAAAAACTAAACACAAGAAGTGGGTGTTGAGCAGACAGGAGATTGGTATAACAACATGCTAGGTGCATTTTAGAATTAATGTCTGCCTTGAAACATCTTAACAACTGTAATTCTTGGGTACACGAGAGTGATGCTTTAATGTCTGAATATTTTGGACTTAGGTTATCTCCTTTTTATGTTTAGTCTGTTTGTCTTCATAAGAGTCTGATGGTAATTTTTTATAGTGTTTTAACACCCGCTTTTATTACATATGGCAGTGTAGTTGATGACACTGATGAGGCTTGGAATGAAGATGGTACACTTGTAGAATATGACAGCAGCAGAAACCGGAGAAAACCCACCCCTGCACTGGCTTTGTCTATCACAAAACCCACATGCGGTCACCTGGGATCAAACCCAGGCCACCTTGGTGAGAGGTGAGTGCTCTAACTACTTGGCCATAGCACAGCCTCTGATGGTAATGAAAAAAACATTTTAGGGACTGTCTTTCTGATCCCATGGTCACAGGTTCAAGTCCAGCCCAGACCGATGGTTTTTAGTGTGCTTAAAAAGAACAGCCCCATGTCATTAGATTTGCTGGCATGTAAAAGAATTCCTATGGTACAAAATTCTGATATGATCCTGGCAATTGAAGTGTTGTTAACAAACAAAATAACTTAACTTATACTTCCTGCTGGTCTCATGCTATTTTAATCTTGTTTTCTCTCCTCTGCCAACATATTCATTCCACCATCTATTTCTTTTGCAAATATTAGTATATCTGTTATATCTCATTCTTTGCTTTTGTCTTCATTCTTTATTCTGTCAATTTTTGTTTTCCCTACTGTTCTGAGTAGCTGTTTAGTTTTGTTGCATCTGCTCTGGTTTCTGGTCCATATACTTATTGGTCTTATTGAAGTTTTATAAATTTTTATTTTACTTTCAGTTTTCAAATATCTATTCTTCGAAATAGCATCTTGTGACAATCTGAAATTGTTGCTACTTTGTGATCTTGATGTCTTACTTCAATTTTATTTTAACAACTTGATAAACATAGTTACTCCCAAATAGTTCTTTGATTTCCAATTTGCAACTTACACATACATTTTTTTTTGGCTCAAACCTTCATGTTATATGGTCTATTTTTATTGCAAATCTCTGTAACAATCTCTGTCATAGCTATAAGAACAGCATCATCTGCATAAAGAGCTGCATCTGTGTTTAATTTCCCAATAAAAACCCTTTAAGATTCTTTAAATCATATCTATCTTATCCATAATCAATAATAAAGTTGGAGTGAGGAATTCATATACACTTTGTGCATTCCACAACATCAGTTAATTTTTCATTTACACTTGTTTTAGTTTTTGTGAATTCTATGATAGTTTTAGGTAGCTTCTTTTGATTCAAACATCACTTAGTTTTACAATGAAATGCTTTGCTTAAATTCACAAAACAGGCAAATGCATTACACAGATTATTAACATTTTGGTAATGCAACATATGATTTTCAGTAGTATTTCATCATATAAGAAAGCACTAAGTTGGATCCCTTCCATATTGTGGTTCCAAGATTGAATTATTAAGTTTGCAATCTTGTACAATATTGGGTAATGTTGCCGTTTAAGGGTCAGTTGGCCGCGCAATGCTGCAAAATCATACCAACTTTAGAAATTGAAAACCTGCTGTACAACTGAGCACATAGTGCCAAAGGAATGCAACCGGTTAATAGCCGCAAAATGGCAGTAGTAGCACAGTTATATCTTGCTAAATGGCGCGTATATCACATAGCCGAAGGGCGTGGTAATTCTGGCAGACGACGCCATCTATCATACACCATTAATCCTACTTATTGCAGATGTTAATTATTTGAGGTTATGTGGTACATGAGCTAGCTAAAGGCGATTACATCAAAACATAAAGATAACCCCATATATGCAATTGCAATGCTCTTATTATGTTTGATCAAGTAATATGTGGATTAAATGGAGAAATTTAATACACAAAACTACTGTTAAATAAGAAATATCGATTGCTTTGTTTCTTTCTAATGAAAACAGGAACATTAGTAGTAAATAAAAATTATTATTATTATTATTATTATTATTATTATTATTATTATTATTATTATTATTATTATTATTATTCGTGGTGGTAGTATGATGATTATGATGATGAGAATTATTATTATTATTATTATTAGTTGTAAGAATAACTGTCAGCCCAACCAGATCTACTTGCTCTTTAGTTATGTTATTGGTAGCCTTAAAAAGGGCTGTTTTGTCATTGAAGAAAATATGAAAGAGGTGGAGAACAGTAGGAGATATTCAGAAGAACAGTATTTGCACCCCGTGACACATATAATTGCACATTTCAGCGTTTCCCGCACCTTCCTATGAATGCGCTGCTTCATTATATATATTTCTGGGTTTCCCCGCCTTGCTATTGTTACGCCTAAGGCATATACTGTTAATTGCAAATATCATGCTTGCCTTCCCTCCTTTTCGCAATACCAACTATATATGTTCAATTACACTGATTATTGCACCTTTCAGATGCAAAGGTTGGCTGCCTGACATTACGCAGCCAACTGACCCTTAAACGGCAACATTACCCAATATTGTTTTTATTTCGGACAGGATCAAGCTGATGCAACTCAAAATGGGTATTCTTCCATGATTTACTCAAGAATTTGAGGGTAGAAGCGATAGACTATTTATAACTTGCATAAGAGTTAGAGAGAACTTTCTACCTGTTCTGCAAGCAAATTATTCTTACAAAAGATTATTCATTTATCTACATCATAAGCACTAGCAGAAATTGAATTATTACTTGTTTCCTAATAAGTAGAAACTAAATAAGGGAATTCATTAGACTAATGTGATAGTCAAATCTTTTAAAAGGTATGGCTATTAAAAACAATTGAAATTTGGTCTCTTAGCATGGCTAGGAGTAAAACAAAAGAGGTGTGAAATAAAATATGACTTCCCATTTGAGAAAATCTTAACTACTATAAAATTGAAACCAATGAAGAGGAATATCTTGGAAAGGTTAACTCTTACAAAAAATGTATTTGGCGGTTACGGTTTGCGGTTTGCCAGTTACACAAGTCATCGAGAATAAAGAGGTTTTCAGAGACTATTGCCAGAAAATTCAAGATGTATACATTTTGCTTGACATAAAAATAACTTAAGCATATGGTATTGTAATCGAAAGCATAGAGCCATTTTTGAGTATATCAACATTTCCAAAAAATGTTCTATGTAAAGGGGAGATTTTCTTGAAAAAATCTTCATGACAAATCCTTGGAAGATGCCAAACATATATGTTTTAATATATTAATATATATATTAAAACACACACACACACATCTGCAAGCGAACATTTTTCTATTTGGGGGGAGGGGCAAATTTAGGTCTCAAAAGGTGTATTTCTGGTGAAATCACATTGTCAAATGTTTGGGTGGAATACAATATCTTCTCTATTACGTACATTGTACATATGTGCTAGAGAAAGTAAACATAACTCTAAATCCATTATAAAGTTCCAAAAATAATGCTCTGATTGTAAAGAGTATATTGTTTGTGACACTTCAGGCTGGTTTGCAAATGAAAACAGAAACCACAAACAGAGAAAGAACAACAAAGGTATAATGGGAGCATTCAAAATTAACAAGAAGTTTTCCATGTACCACAAATAGGACCTAGATCCACGTTGTACATATTACACATGTCCCTGTAGAAATTATTCAAGATAAGCATGCCATGAAACAGTCGCTAGAGTTCTCTCCAAATGAAAGTGGAAGAAATTCAAATAATTGCTCGTCCTGACTTCCTATGATTTATTTAGCATCGTTTTAGCAAAAGTGTTACTTGCAGTTCATTTATGTGCAACTCAAAACTGACTTGCATCAATAAACAATATCATCATAAACTATAAAAAACAGCAAAAACAGATGAAAATTAACAGAGAACAATGAAGAACAAATAATTTAAATGAACTCCATTAATAAAGGAATGACACCTGGCTTGACTAAAGGAATCAGAAATGCTAATGGGTCTGAATTATAAAATGTTTACTTAATTGAATTTTGATGTTAGTTACCTGGATTAAAACAGCTGAATTGGAAAACATGAAAAATATCATTGGTCAGTTACAAACAAATGAGGTTTCAATGAACACAATCGGCTTGCCACTTTACTATCAATATGACAATCATATTCTAGCATTACATAAGCATTTATATTCTCTCTAGAGACAGATTCATCCTTGTTTGGCTTCCAGGGCAATTCCACATTAGTTTCATATGTGCCCAAACAGAGTAAACTTGTATCGGTGCCCTCTACAATCCATCAGGATGCTGTTATTGACACTATAACAGGAGAAAAAGGAAATCCAGGAATAATAACTTTCTATAACACAAAAAAGCCAGGAGTTGACACTAAAGAGCAATTGTGTAGCCCATACAATGTGTCCAGGAAAACAAACAGGTAGCCAATAGTCATATTTTATAACATGATGAACGTAGCAGTCATAAAATAACAAATTATTTTTCAGAGCAACAATAAAACTGATATGAAGAACTGTACTCGTTTCCTAAAAAGCTTGGCTTGTGAACCTGCAGGTTCATGCACAATGTTCTTTCCTATCAATAGTCCTCAAATGCGACATTTCTAATCTAAACAAACACAGGTGAAACTTAGATGATAAAAGAAGTTATGAGTGCAAAGAGAAAAAGGTGCTACAAATATAGCCATTCTAAAATTTACAGCCACTGAATATGCATGCAGATCTTGCACACAATATATTTGTCTCAAACATGCCCAACAGTTCTGTTCAGATTGCATATAATGTGACTAGAAATGTTAAAAATAGACTATAAAATATTCTTACAGGTTTGAAGTTGAGCATTATATTGAAATGTTAGAAAATATCAGTAACCAACTAGTGGTAAACGTTATGGTAATTCTGCACAACGGCTCTATTAATTCTACCTTCTGATAAACAGAGATAGGCCTGGGTATCTATAGTAAGAATTTTTTTTGGTAATGTCTAACCCCACTTTTACTACTTGTGGCACCACAGGCAATGACACTGGTGTTACATGGAATGAAGATGGAGCATCGGTGGAATGCGATGGCAGGGAAAACTGGAGAACTCGGAGAAAACCCGCCCTTGCGCCGCTTTGTTCACCACAAATCTCACATGCAGTCATTTGGGATCGAACCCGGGCCATCTACATGAGAAGCGAGTGGTCTAAACACTCAGTCACAGCGCGGAATGTGCGGATTATTTTAAAATCGGTTAATAAATAGAGCGTCTGCGATTCAGATTCAGCAATGACCGTGAATTCAATTCCAGACAAATTAAACATACATCAGACATGCATCCGGCCATCTGCTAAACGGAAACTACGTCGGGGTATCTATGGCAGGAAATAAAATGAAATGCATAGATCGTGGTGAAAACACAGAAAGTAATTTCAAATCGGTTAATAAATAGAAAGTCTTCAATTCAGATCAGGCAAAGACCATGAATTCAATACAATACATAGAAAGTCTGCAATTCAGACCCTGCAAAGACTGTGAATTCAATACCTGCCAATCAGGGTAATACTGCACCTTCTATTTATTAACCAATTTTAAATTACTTGTTTTCACCACAATTTGCACATATCACTTTTATTCCCTACTATAGATACTAACAGGGTAGTTTCCGTTTTGCAGGCAGCAGAATTAGTAAAGCTATTGTGCAGAGTTACCAAAGTTATTATACCTACACGTCTTTAAGACAATACACTTAAGTATTGTTAAAAATGGTAGTATGCCTAACAACTTTGTTTAATTGTTAATTAATTTAAGTTATAATGTATTAATATTGTATTTGTATCTAAAATGATTGTAGTTAATGCTTATTTTTAAAATTGATTAAATAGAGATTTTACTAACTAAGTAATGTATGTAAAACATGTTCATAATTTTAAATAAACCATGATAATCCTTAATAAAATAAAAAAACTGAAAACAACAGAAAACTATAATAATAATGAAAAAATTGAATGGCATATCTCAAACGCTGCACAAGCTTCTATTTTCTAAAATAGTATGCGAGCACTGCAGGGTTAGTGCACCATTCCATCCAATTTTAGACACTTTCTTGTGTAGTAAAACTATCACAATATCCTCAAGTTCTAATCCTGATGAGGTGAATTCTGTTTATATTTATTGTAATGTAATACATAAAATTAAAAAAATTCAGCACCCATCTTAATAAAATTAATAAATGTTTACATTTACAAATAAATACTCTTGGAAGAATTATAAAATGAATGCCCTTTCAATGTCAAAAATACTCCAATTACAACAACTATGAGTAATCCACTAGTGTGAGATGGTAAATTAATCAGCACAGAATGGAACAAAGCTAATGATTTAAAATCTTCTCGGGCTTCTAGCCAAGTTTTTACCTGGCTAGAAGCCCGAGAAGATTTTGAATTAATACGTCGCCAGGAAAGCTTCAGTTCTTATTTTAAAGCTAATGATGATTTCAGAAAATAAGTCTTCATTCGATTTCATCCACCAAATTTTGACATATCATTCTGAACATTTTGCAGAACAGCTGTTTTTTTAGAATGAAGAAAGACGTGATTAAGCAGCAAGTATAGCTATAAATATGCTTCTTTAAAATAGATGTGAATAAGCTAAGCAAATATGTATTTTTACGTACTATGTTGTGAATCAAATTTGTCAGTGTCCAAGCCACTGCCACACTTAATACTGGCACGCTTAGAAGAATTAGATGTAGTATTAGTATTCCCAAGATGTAGCTTATCCATAACCCACGACTCTGAAGCCAGTTGGTATTAGGGTTGCTTTCACCATGCCCTCCAACTAACATTGCTGGAAAATAAAACACATTAGTAAATTCAAAATCTTTCAGAATGAACAAATGAAAGTTTATTTATAGGAATTTCATATTTTCTTTTGTGATTAAATCCTAAGACATTTCCTTCATTACACAACATTTCATAATAAAATACTTGCAGTTGAAAGTTACATAATTTGTTTTCATGAATAAACAGACTTCCATCACAACTTCTTGAAAATGACAAAGTATTAAATCAAACCAAGTAAAGGAGAGCGTTGTGTTTCAAGAATATTAGTTTAATTATCCTTTATAGTTTTGGTACATATAATTTGGATTACCTGTCAACTTTATGCTGCCTACTTTCATTTAATATAAAAAAGACTAAAAAAACAATGTGAAATTTCATTGAAGCAGAGATGGTCAGGGACCATTTTCCAATTTAATACATGCTGAAATGTATTTTATTAGATAAGTATTAAAATAATAAACTAAAACATAAGTAAAGGAAATATGAAACTGCCTCCAGGATGTGCAAGCATCATAATGATTTTTAATTTCTCTGGAGCATGTACTTAACAAAACTCTGCTCTGCTTAAATTTGTTTATAAATAAATAACACTTTCATGGTTTTTATTGAGTGTTTATATCGCATTTGTTCGGTTTAGTTGGGATCATTACGGAAAATTCTTTCGAAATACTGAGTAAACATTTGGAATCACCCTGGTTCTTGGTAGTATTTTAATCAACAACAGAAAACCTGTTGCATATCACAATTCATTATTCGAGCACTTTTGAAATTATTATCCTTGAAGTTAGGTTCGGACTGTTAAATGCCCAAAGAAATGCTTAAATTCACAACACAAGACACTGACCTCTAAAAGTTTCTTGTGACAGTTGTCAAATATACCCTACAAGATGACGGTGCTAATCCCCATTATAAGCGAAGAAAGCCTATTTGTTTTTGGACTGGTAAACTCCAATGCAATATTATCAATGAATGAACGGAAACAACCATTACAATCCAAATCAACTTCTCAGAAACGTCATCGCATTTCTTTTCTGGTTGTCCAATAAATTATTTACTGTAACTCCGTACTCACAGCACTCAATAGGTTAGATCACCACCGATGGTAAATCCATAGAACAACAAATATCTGATCTGGATAATATGAGGAACAATATTATTGATAATATTCGTTTGCTTCTTCTTCTTCTTCTTCTTCTTCTTCTTCTTCTTCTTCTTCTTCTTCAACCATTATTTATTTAGTGACATTACTGGCAACTATCAACTGTTGCCTACTGCGACCGTCTTGGTTTCTTAGGCTTATTCTTGTAATTTAATACGCATATTTCTTATATTGAATGAAATTTTCTTTTACTGGTATTGTAGGTAAGTCTCAGGTTTATTGTACGAGGGTCACTAGGTAAGTATTAAGACAGCAAATAATGAATACCTACTCATAATATGGTTCTGTTTATCCCAGTTTCTTGAGTATTCTTCCTGGCAGTGAATGCAGCGTTCCACCCTCTGGAAGCACTTCTGGAAGCATCTACACCACTCATTTCCTGCACTGTATATTATACTCCTCTTCGTATATTGCTCCGCTTCTTCATTGTTACATTAGCAGTGTAGGGTAAGCATAAGCAGTGTCACGATGGAACAAAATGCCCCTTAGTCCTTCCTGTCTTTGAACGTTTTTCTTGGATTTGTTGAAACATTTTCTGTAGACAAACTTCTGTATACCATTTTGCTTAAATAGTTTTCTGATTTTCGAGCACAATTGTTGCCAAGTAACCACTAGCGGAGAATGACGAAACAACCATTTTCTTGTCGGTCTGGGTAGTTGGGCAATGCCCTTTTGAACTCAAGGTCGCGGGCTCAAACCCTTCTGACACCGATGATTTTTAAGTGTACTTAAAAGTTATATCAGTATATTTACTGGCATGTTAAAGAACTTATACGGGACGAAATTCCGAATCATCGGCGCCGCTGATATGATCCTGACAATTGGCAAACATAATATTTATTTCAACAAGTTTTTTTCGGGCACACCTTGTTCTCTTGATCTTGACGGGTTATCTGGGAACACCCAAATAGAGAACCGAAGTTTTGTTTCTGAGTCAAACAGATTATCCATGTTTTGCCTCCGTAACAATACCTGAAATACGACGAGACTTTCAACACTCAAATCTTTGCAGAACTTCTTGGCATCACTCCACCCTATAGAGATTCTGTGCTTCACATTAATGGTGATGCAACCATCCTGAAGAATGTTGTTTACACGAAGGTATTGAAGAAGGATGGTTAAAATATTCGACGAACTAATCGCTAATTCCAGCTCAATGTTTTTGTAGGTTGGTCTTGGATTTTCACTAATCATTATTTCCACCGTGATTATACTTTTCTCAGTCATTATTGTTGTTGGTCTGCCATTGTTCTCTCTCCATCTTAAAGAAATTTCCGCCGTCTTGAATTCTCCAAATCAGCAGAACACAGTGGCATGTTGCGGAGAATAGTCTTCAAAAGTATCACCCCCTTCAAACGCTCAAATGACTGCATTTCATTTATGCCATATTTGAAGTAATTCAAAATCAGTGTACGAAAATGATCTCTCTCCCCCCTCTCTCTCTTTGAGACTTGAGGGAAAATGAATCAGGCAACAATGTTCTGCCTATTACCATTGTATTACCAATGATTCAGCTATTTCGATACAGAACAGTGTTTACCCCAAGGGTGAGCAATGTTCCGTGTTTCAATGTTATCTAATGACCCACACGTGCAGTTACTTAGACAGCACACAAACACAGATAACACAACATTAAACATCCTTGCCTATAGTGAGATTCGAAACCACGACCCTCCCACGGCAGAACATCAACGCCAAATGCGCCAACGTGATTTTACTCCCTCATTTCCCCCAGATCAACTTTGCCAACTGGCATTGCCACCAAATTCAGTAGATGGAGTTGTAGCAAATATATAATGCATGTCATTACAAGTTCGGAGAAGGCCGAGTTGGTGTTTGGTCATGTGAAATGACTGACTAATTTCTCTGGATATTATAACTAAGCACCCTATTTTACCCTTTATTGACCGAATTATTTTGTTACATATGCCCCCTTCCTCTAATTCCGAAGTCGGCTTTCATGTCCCTTCCGAAGGCGTTACTACCTAAGCAGAGATAGGTAATGGATTAATCATCTATTCGAATCTCAACAACTGCAATCAAATGTGCCTGTCGTAAAGGACGGGGAGGCCCCAAGTAAAATAACCAGCGTAATGGCACGATTGGAAGCTGATGGCGTTACATTTATACACTTACGTGGATTTTTTTCTTAAAACATAAAAAGAATAACACAGTTCTGCTGCAAATATTTTATATTTTACAATATCCAAGTCTTAATTTTATGGTTGAAGGCGAGTTTAATTTGAAATTAGCCCTAGAGTACAAATCCTGTTTTTATAATAGCGTTTGAAACAATCGGACCTTTATAAGTCTCAACGGAGAAGTAAAGTTAGGCTATTTTACTAATATTTATTTAATTACTTTTTTATTTATTGCTTTCTCCAGTTGGGGCTTTCAAGTAGACAAAGTATAATTAATATGTTAATAAATTATAACGATAAAAATAAAGTAATCAAATACACAGAAAACATATAAAATTAGTAACAATAAACTTCATCGTATTCAAATAATAATCATCCTTATCATACCAACATTCTAGACTATTAGCTTAAAATTACATAACAACTTTTAGTGGATTTAACAAGTATTAGTAATAGAGTGAATACAAATGGTTTCTGAGGGTGACATTTGATCCTGTGATCTCCATATTTGCGCCTGTATATAGCAAGCGTTTATCC
Source organism: Hymenopus coronatus (assembly GCA_030762935.1). Taxonomy (NCBI): domain Eukaryota; kingdom Metazoa; phylum Arthropoda; class Insecta; order Mantodea; family Hymenopodidae; genus Hymenopus; species Hymenopus coronatus. Next base: position 46,758,909 of record CM060885.1, on the reverse strand, counting down.
AGGCCACAATATTCTTAAAACCGGTGTAATTTTGGGGGTATTGTCCCTTTGGCTCCTGTCATTAATTCGATTTAAGACTGCATTTGTCCTTGCAATAGGAAATGGTGCATTCATAATGGGTCTATTTTTCTTTGTCCACTTCTTCCGGCTGATCACAGTGGGATTCAAAGTGAACAGTAGCTCAAAAATCACTGCACTGCCATCAAATGTCTTGTAGGTAAGGAACGTATAATAATAACTATAGAACTCATTTTGATGGTATCTCCATTCCGAACAGGAAAAGCCACGATGATCTTAGATCCATGTATTCTTTAGGGTGCTGTCATTTATTCTACGGTGCATCTTAGATCCATTTATTCTACGGTGCTGAACCACTTAACTCCTTTTCCCTTTTGCAGTAACTCGCTCCAAAGATGAAAGTATCTTTCTCTTAAATGTCTTTTCACTTACGTGTATTCCTGCTAAACCCAGAAAGTGTTAAGGAAAGAATATTACATCAACTCCTACAAATATAGTACTTCGTGAAATTAATACACCTCCAATAAAAGTTCTTAAAAGGAGAATTTTTGTCGAACTATTTGGCTTTAGAAAAGGGCGATTAACTCTTCTCTCACTTACTTTGCATCTGGTCTTAAAGGATCTATGTTGTCATTCTGAGCGATGTTAAGATGTAAACAACTTTGAGTTTCCTGCTCAAAATCACTTACATCGTTAAAAAGTGGTTTGTTTAAGCATTTGTGGTGGAAAAAGCGACGCAGGGGCGGGTTTTCTCCGGGTTCACCGGTTTTCCCCGCCATCCCGTTCCACCGGTGCTCCATCTTCATTTCATGTATCACAGTGTCATTGCCTAAGGGCCACAAGTAGTAAAAGCGGGCGTTAAACACCTCCCTGCTTGTTTAAGTACTTTAAATCACTTATTATTGCAAGCTACATACTATAAGACATCAAATTGAGGCAGTTATTTTGCAAAACTTTCAAGTTAAATATAAATATGAACTTACCAAAGCATTAAATGAAGAAAAAGGTAAGAAATTCTGCACTTGAAAGCTTGTTCCACTTTTTACAGCATGCTAGAGATATAAAATTGTAATGTGCAATACATTTGTAATGTTGTAACAATTTTCAGTTTAATATAAGTATGAATTGCAGGATAAAGGCACTAGAAATTATTTTTGTATACAAAGAACATATATTATATAATTTGTTTAATAAAGGACGGATTACAATCACAATTTATTTTCACAGGAATAAAACACAGCATTTTACAGTAAAAAAAAAAAATCATTTAGCTTTCTTCTATGTGTGTCTGTGTGTGTTTTAAAAATGTTTTGTTTGTTAACCGTCAATTGTGCGGATCATATCGGCGCCGCCGATGAGCCAGAATTTTGTCTCGCAGGAGCTATTTAACATGTAAATCTACTGGCAAGCCTGCTTTTAAGCACTTAAAAGTCATCGCAAGAAAAATCGGGTAGAGAAATTATGGTAAATATTACAAACATTGGTAGCATTTTTCTAACGGAGTTCCTTTATTTAATCCACAGAGTAAAGTAATTGCAAATGCCCTACCCTTATGCATTTTGGTTGGTGAAGCACGTTTTTGCCAAGTTGCTATATTTAAATAGTACTCTTGAAACGAGTACGCCTTTGTGGGTAAAATGTGAACCCAAAAATAAGAACGTGTAATGTAAAATGTTCAATTAAGCAGTAAATTTGGACTATAAGTTTTAAAACAGCCTAATGATAAACTACATGTGAGGTGCTTTGTTGTAGTTTCTCGAATAGCAGAAGCAAAATCAAGGAAAGAAAAATGTATTTCAAAACATAGGCTAGAGTACTTATTTAAGTGATGTTGTGGTGTTAAATGTTCAATTAAGAAGTAAATTTAGATTGTGAGTTTTAAGCCAGTACGTGTGCAGTATTTGGTTATTGTTTCTCAATAGTAGAAACATGAACAAAGAAAGAGAAATGTGTCGCAATTCATAGATTAGTGTACCTATTTAAGTAATTTTTCGGTAGTATACTTAGTGAAATATTTCAATTCACAGGTTAGTGTGCTTATTTAAGTGTATTTTCGGTGGTATACTTAGTGAAATATTTCAATACACAGGTTAGTGTGCTTATTTAAGTGAATTTTCGGTGGTATACTTAGTGAAATATGTAATACATTATCAACAAAGCGATTCTGTATCGTTTGTTAGATTTTAGATGCCTAAATTGGAAAGATTGTTGAGAAGCACAAAAAAGTTGCAACCTTTTCCGGTTTGTAAGAAAACGCTTGCTAATTCACCCATTTAGCAGCTATCACGAGAAAAACTATTATCAATTTTGTGCTTATGATAATAGAACCGTGAGAATAGGGCGGCGTATTCTTCGCAATACATGCAGTTTACGTACATGCATTCTATATATGACTGCCTCCTATATATATATATATATTCAGGATCATTTATTTAGTGCACTCAATAGAAGAATTGAAGTAGACTAACTTCATAGGTTAATGTAGAGGAATTAATGGTTATAGGCATGAAAAACAATCAACAAACCTTAAGTTTTAGACCAAGAAATTAGAACAAAATTAAAAACTGACCCTACCACGGTGTTTATTGCATTAATACCAATTTATCCATAATAACTTCTAATGTGCCGAAAAATGAGATTGCATTAAATATTCCTTCACTGGAGATCTCCCCCACCCCCTTTCATTTTCTTTGGCTTTTACTTCAAAAACTTGGAAAAACAATTAATTTGGCAGATATTGCATATAGTATATATAGTAAGGCGTAGTGCCCCAAGATGGCGGCTGGACACGAAATGTATTTCAACAAAACGCTAGCATTTCCGCCTTGTGGTTTAATCCGTCACCTCCGTTTACTGTCCTGCGAATTCGCTTTCAGGCAATACTGTCGTAATGCTCTGTTTCGCTTTGTACTAGGGCCGGTTGATAAGTCCCGGGCCTCTCAATAAAAACAGCATTTAAAACATGTTTTTTTGCTTTGTTTCTCAACATAATCTCTAGAAAGGGTAATACATTTGCCATACTGTGTTCTAATTTAATTAAAGCATCTCTGTAGTGTGATTTATAAAGGTATTCAAAATAGCTGTTTATCACATCAATGACCTCGTTGTAGTGAAATCTTCATCCCCCGAGATTTTTTTTTTTTTTTTTTTTTTGAGGTTTGGGAACAGGTGGTAGCCACTGAGTGCTAGATCTGTCGAATAGGGTGGATGTTCCAACTTTAATTCGCACATGTTTCCCATTGTAATGACTGAACGATGAGCCGGAGCATTGTCGTGATGAAACAATATTTTTTTGTTATTCTTTTTTTTTTTTATGAATGAAGACTTTTTCTTTTCACTTCATCGTTCAAACGTTGCGGTAAGCTTGCGTAGTAGTCACCAGTGATACTTTTACCTTTTTTCAAGAAATCAATAAAAATAATTCCCTGTGCATCCCAGAAAACTCTTGCCATAAGCTTGTTAGCTAACAAAATTGACTTTGCCTTTTTTGGAGTTGGTTTTCCTGGCGCTATCTACTGTTTTGACTGTGATTTACAATCTGGATTGTAGTGATGTATCCAAATTTAATCTATGGTAATAAGCCGTGTCAAAAATTCACTAGGATATTTACGTAGAACTCCATATTCTTATCAGAAACAGTTTTTCTTTACAACTTTTGGCCAGGTGTCAATAAATGCGGCACCCATCTTGCACCTTGTGTAAGACAAAACATTACTTAAAATATTGTCTGCACGTTGTTTTGATATGCTTATAGCCTCAGTTATCTTCAATGATCTCTGGAGTTGTCACTTCTACTGGGTGTCCAGAGTGAGGCTCTATACTAGTGCTCGTACGTCCCATTTTAAAGTCTGCAACCCAGCTTTTAATAATTGAATATGAAGGTACAGAGTCTTTCAATGTACTGTCGATTTCCTCCTTGATTTGTTTAGCGTTTAGCCTTTCAAATGGAAGTATTTAATCGCTGCTCGTTTTTTCAAATTCTCAATTTTCGTGAAAACTCTAAAGTTGTCTTGTTTAAATTATAACTATGGATACAAACTAGTCTAGAGTTAAATTACAGGATGCTACCGTCTAACTGGCCTAGTGGCATCATATCTGTGTGAGGACCGGGACTTATCAACCGACCCGCGTATAGATGCTCACTTCTTCCTGTCCTGTGTTCACGTGTGTTACTCGTATTATATGAAAGTATGATCACCAGGTGTGAATTGAGTTAAACCGTAAAGTTCCAAAACTTTTTGTTACATTCAAATAAATAAAATTAACTGCCGCTAATTTCTTGGATTTATGGCATAACCATGGGGAAAAGAGTGTGTATTTGATGAAATACTACAAAACCAATCCATGTTGTTGAAAACACATTGTGATAATAACGGTCATGTAATGGAGTAAATATATATATTTGTGTATAAGGCACGCTTTTACTTCAAATGACACGGCAGACGATGACACCAATGATACATGGAATGAAGATGGAGCATCGAAGAAAACTTAAAGTTAAAATTTTCATTTACACTGAAGCTGTTAATCGTGCAATTTGATGCCATGAAGAATATAAATTTTTAATTGGAAAAAAATGAATAAAGGATCTACCCCTGCTCCACTTTGTCCACCACAAGCCACGTGCAGTAGCTTGGGATCAAACTCGGTCCGGGTCTAAGTGAGAGGAGAGTGGTCTAACCACTTGGCCAAGGCTAGGTCGGCCTTGTAATGGAATATTTTCTGTACTTCATAAAGATAGGGGAGACATTGAAAACCACCTTAAAACTACTAACATAAGAAAGCATCTCATGCTGCTTCATTGTCAAATATCGCTGCTTGTTTTGAAAGTAAAAAACTGAGTTACAGCTAGCTTGCTTGTGCCACCAAGGGAGCAACCTTTGCGTATCATTCTGTACAACATGCTCTGAGCTTCAGAACATCTGGCTACAGCTTATCAATAAATTCTTTGAGAGCAAGTTTTCATCAGCCAGGATTAAAACCTGGTTAGACAATATTTTTGAGTTTTGCTGAAATACCTGGAGAAACATTTCAGCTGTTGTGTGAATATACATTATTGAGTATTTGGAAATGCATAATCCAGATACAATTTTTTTTCACTGCACTAATTTTGGAGGGGTTGAACAAGGGTTGAAAACGTCGTCTTAAAAAACTAGAAAGTAGCTTGAAAAGATCTTTGTTGGGCATAGACTGTTCAGCCCACATAGAACATAACTCGGGTCAAACAGCCTGCGATTTTTTTTCATAATGTTTAACGCCCGATTTTACTACCTTGGCACCGCAGGCGACAGCCTGCAATGGTCTTCCACTTGAGATTGTATTTGATAGAGGTGAAACAACGAAACGTGCAGGTTATTGAATAAATTGGTTGTCACTTGTCAAACAATTACATGAGAGATTAGCTTTCTCACAGAAATCACCCAATTTCTCCAGTAAATCGGGTGCTTACAATAATAGGCGATTATTTTATATTATTTAATATTATTTATATAACTATTTAATATTGTTATAGGTGATGCTAAAAAAGTGCGCGGAAAAGCTGCGCTACATACATACATACATACATACATACATACATACATACATACATACATACATACATACATACATACATACATACATACATACATACATACATACATACATACATACATACATACATACATACATACATACATACATACATACATACATACATACATACATACATACATACATACATACATACATACATACATACATACATACATACATACATACATACATACATACATACATATGTATAACATTTCCAATTACCCAAGCTGAAGAAGGCAAGTGACGAAAGCTTTCAGTGTAGTTAGCGGCTTTCCTGGACTTGCATGTGCGATTGATTGTACCGATATTAGAATAACATCTCCGGATGGTGCTTATGTAGAGTTATTCCGGAACAGAAAACGATATTTTTCTGTTAACTCCAGACAATAGGTTAGAGCAATTTGTTTTTACATATGTCCAGATATGAAAATCCTCGGCTATGGCCTGTCGAGGCCTTCGGCCGCAATTACTTCCTTCCTTTACTTATAAAACCATCCCTCGGCTACGTTTTTCGTTTTAGGGCTATGCTTTGCGGCATGTGATCCTAAAAATGTATAACAAACCAGTAAATAGCTAGAAGTGGCTATAATGGCTGAATAACAAAACTATCAAGCTGGACCTCATATGGAAGTAATTGGACTATTATTATTATTATTATTATTATTATTATTATTATTATTACTTATTATTCTTATTTATATACATAGATAGTTAACATTTTGTAAATATACTTTCCTTTCTTAAACTGTTTAAGTTAGTAATTATACCAAGAATTGAAACATAATAAGACCCCACACTTAGAATGTCAGTACAAAAAGTACTGTAAAATTCTAAAAGAAACAACAAAAGCTGCTAAAATATTGCATTATAATAAAGAGATATCCAATTCTGATAATAAACTAAAAACTATCTGGAATATAATAAAAAGGGAAACAGGTAAGACTTCTCAAGAAAGCCCCTCAATTGCACTGAATTCCGGTAGTCAAAAAATTGATGGTCCTCAAAAGGTCGCAGATATTTTCAACAATTTCATTTGGATGTAACAGACAAATTAAAAATAAACTATGGATGTAAAGAATGAGCAATAATTTTTTTGAAAACTTCTTTAGTAAACAAAGTCCCTGAATTTAAAGTAAAAATGACTACACCATTTGAAATAAAAAATATAATAAATTTTCTCAAGACCAAAAATTCCTCTGGATATGATGAAATATCAAGTAAAATCCTAAAAGCATGTTCTGACCTAATATGCATTCTCCTTGGCTATTTATGTAACGAATCACTAAAGAGTGGAATATTTCCTGACAGAATGAAGTACTCTATTGTCAAACCACTTTTTAAAATTGGAAACACGATAATATATCAAATTATAGACCTATATCTCTCTTGTCTGTTTTCTCAAAGGTATTTGAGAAAGTAATGTTCAATAGGCTCTATAATTACTTGGAAAAGAACAACTTATTTGCTAAAGAACAGTTTGGCTTTAGAAAAAGAGTAGCGACAGATAATGCAACCTACAAGCTCACACATAAAGTGTTAACAGCGTTCAACGAAAAGCAACATGTCGGTGGAATCTTTTGTGACCTAGCGAAGTCTTTTGACTGTGTGAATCATGAGATTCTGATAGCTAAACTAAATTTCTATGGAATAAAGAATAACGTATTAGTTTGGTTCATTTCATACCTAGAGAAGAGAAAACAAAGGGTCGAAATTAATAACTCCAATGAGTACCAAAATAGTGCCTCAGAATGTGTTCTTGGTTTACATAATGACCTCCCATTATACATTAACAGTTTTGCAAGTATTTATTTATTCGCAGATGACACTACTGTTCTAGTAACAAGTAAAGTTTTCAATGAATGTGTAGTTAAATTAAACTATTTTCTAAATTGTATGTCAAATTGGTTCAAAGCAAACAAACTCTCAATAAACCTTGAAAAAACAAAAACAATTAAATTTATAACTACTCGCTCACCACAAACGCACATAAAACTAGGAATTAATGATACATTGTTAGAACAGCTAAACGAAGTCAAATTTCTTGGCCTTCAGGTAGATAAGCATTTGGACTGGAAGTCACATATTAGTTACATCACACCTAAACTTAGCCCAGCATGTTATGCTCTCCGTACACTGGTTAAATTTCACTCAATCGATACACTTAAGTTGGTGTATTTTGCCTACTTTAACTCCATAATCGAGTATGGAATAATATTCTGGGGCAATTCAGTAAATAGTAAATGCATATTCCGGATGCAGAAGAAAGCTGTACGAATAATCTGTAATGCTTATAGCAGACAGTCATGCAAAGAACTATTTAAAAAATTGGGCAGCCTCACCTTACCTTGTGCTTATATATTATACATTTTAAAATTCTATGGAGTTAATCGACATAGTATTATAACAAACATGGAAATTCATAACTTTAATACTAGACAAAAGGGATTGATTCATCGTCCCAATGCCAATCTTCGTTGCTTTCAGAAAGCTGTATATTATGAAATATTTAACGCTCTCCCCAGTAATCTCAAAGAAAATGTTGGGAATTTCAGGGCTTTTAAGGCCTCTCTTAAGGAGTACCTTTGCAATAAATCATTTTACTCTGTAGATGAATATTTAAGTAACAAATCTGTCTGACAATACCGTTAATAATCATTGTATTTATAAATATTACAATGTATTGCATTTTGTGTATATTAGTGTGTGTGATTTATATTAAAATTAAACTGATTTATACTTTAACTTGCACGATTGTGTCAAATGATTTTTTTTTTAGTATTTAGCAATGATACAAGGTCTGTAAAGCCTGATGTTTTGATATTTTACATTCTAGTACATAATTGTAAATCTTTGCATTGGAAATTCTATAACATATTAGTAAATATGTATTGTGATTTGTTGACATTTATGAAGAGTACATAATACAATAATCATGTATTAGTTTATATAATTACTATTAGTAACTATTATATCGATAATTTGAAAACTATTATCTGACATAACATTAGTTTTACATATAATGAAATTATATTTATTTATTCATCTATACATTTTAATACTATATTTTAATACTCTTTGTTTTTATGTGCATGCAAAAAAAAAAAAAAAAAAAAGTATTCTGTTGTTTTTTGTAACCTATGCTTTTAGCACTGCAGCTTTATACATTTTTAGCTTTATACATTTTTTTTCATAGTTTATAGTATATAAACGTATGTATACATGTATATGCCTTGACAAGTTCTATGTTCAGTGGCTTTCTTGCCTAGACGAACCTACAGAATGCTTTCTAATCTAATCTCCTCTAATCTAGTACTTTCAATTGTAGCCTTAATATAAATAATTTTATTAGCCAATAAGAAAATTAGTCGAAAGAGCAAAGATTATGTAATATCTTGCTCTCTCTCACCATGGATTAATACTGGAAATCTTAGCAGAAGACAATCTATATGGAAAGATACTCGGGAAGTTATTGCCGTTTCTGTTGGCGGTCTTGAAAATTCAGTGTGTCTACTCGTGGCGCTTCCTCTTCCGTCATAACCTAAAATGTGAGTAACATGAGGGTATATGCTTAAAGTTTTTATCTGCTGAATCTTCTTAATTGGTTTGTAGTTAATGCATTATAAAATGTTTATTCCAGAAATCTTTAATCTTATGTTCTTGTTTATAGCAAGATTTTAATGTATCAATGGTTTTGATGAAGTTGCTTAGGAGTCTAATGTGCTCTTCTTCATTGTTTATTTCAGATCCAAAATGGGTAAGATTATGAAATCGGGTAAAGTCGTACTGGTCCTAAGCGGCCGGTACGCAGGAAAAAAGGCAATTGTAATCAGAAATTTTGATGATGGAACATCGGATAAACAATACGGACATGCCTTAGTGGCTGGTATTGATAGATACCCACGAAAAGTTCACAAAAGAATGGGCAAAAAGAAGATCCATAAGAGATCTAAAATAAAACCATTTGTTAAGGTAAGTAGATGTAAATCTTTAAGATATGCAAGTCTTCTGCTTATTTCTAGGCCAAAGGTTGCCTCTATGTAACCTACAATTAGTAATTGCTGCATAGTTCTTTAATTATCTATTAAAAGTCAAAGAACGGAGCTGTAATTTGTTGTAAAATTTGTTTTGAAATGTTAAAAATACCAGTAAATTTTTGTCAATACAGTTACTTTTGTTTTGGTTTTCATAAAAACAAGGCCTGAAGTAATGGAAAAGACTTGCATCTTGCTTGTGAGTGATTAGATATTGATGATTTGTTGAGCTGGAAAGATGAGTATTTATCAGCCAAAACGGACGAGTTCTCCAAATTACAGCCAAAATTGAAATTTCTGCTTTATATGTCGTGCAGTTAGAAATTTTTGGATTTGTCTTCGAACCTAAGGGAAACCTATAAATCCGTCTTTCCATCAGATTATGTACTTTTTCGATATTCAAATTACACTAATATACACTAATAATACATTATTAGTATACAATGGTTCCACCATTTGGCATTACTTCTATACGTGGGTACTTTTGTTATTTCGTCTTTAGAGCCGCATTGTAATTACTTACTGGTCTGTTATAAACATTTAGGGCCATAAGCTAAAAAGCATAGCCCAACGTGGAGGGCCCTAAGCTGTAATGCATAGCCGAGGGATATTTTTTATAAGTTGAGTGTAGCCGTTGTGGCCGAAGGCACAATGAATCTGTGAAGCTAAAACCTCAAGGAGTCAAAATTTTGGCAATCTGGCAACTTTCACATCTGAACAACTTAACGCGTGTGCGCTTGCCGTGTGCATGTCAGTATATGGGTGGTGGAACCGTCATATAGCTTTACCAATAATACTTTTGTAACACATATTCACTTATATTTTTTCACTTATGTGTTTATAATCATAATTTAGGGATATTTTACATGTGACACGAGGAAGCGATTAATTTTGTTAAGTCCAAGTATTCACCAATGTGCATGTGTAAGCAGACAAAACGATATGACTGAGCCCTATTGCTTCTCTCGTAGCAGCCAACATGTGCTTCATTTTTCACCATTGTGGCCAACCCCAGACATGAATAATATGGAGGTGATAACAGCCGGTTGTTAAATCCAGGCCAATTTTTCTCTCGGGTTGATTTTTTTTGTACAGAATTTGGGTACAATCATGCAGAATTTATAGTGTGAAAAGTGAAGGATGTGTGTCCTTGACAACATTCTTGTATATTATAATATTTTTAGAAATGGCTCATCTGATTAATAAGACAGATCAGTTGGATTAGCACAATGGGTCTTTATGCCTTTGCTGATCCAGATTTCATAGTATATTGTTTGGCTCGCCCATGTAGTTGTTTACAGGATTTTCATTGTTTTCATCTCTATAATTCATTATGGCAGTGGCTGCCAACATTGATAAGATAATACCACGATATGACTTACTTACGGAGACAATATTACTTACATATGACAGGTTTCAGGATTTCGTTGAGTTTAGGCTACATTAGGTTAGGTGTATGTAAGTGAACTGGATCAAAATGGACTTCCTGAAAATCGGTTCTTCTGTCCAACGCGAAATGCAGTCTTGTTTGCACTGTCTGCTTGTTAATTGGCAGCCATGTAGGTCAATTGACAGATGACTTGCAGAGTTTGTGTAAAAAATAGGTTGGCAGTATGGTTTGTGCTTTGTAAAAATTACAAAATGGAATGTATTGTTTACATTTTGCGACAAGTTTTATATATCAAAACTGTTCATTCTGGACGTCCTGCGGAACCTTTACCACTCAATGATACAGGGTCCTGTCTTCAACTATTATTTGACAAGGGTTTGCTGAGAAGATCCCATTAAGAGATGGAACTGCACATTTTCCGAGTTTTACTGCAGGTAGCATAATGTTACAATAGGGCTCTATTCTTACAACTTTTGGTATGAATAATTATATAGTAATTTATTGTATTATTCTTTGTAGAACTAGACATGAAAAAGTCACACAGTCAGTGTGCAAAGGTTCAAGAGGGCAAGCCAATAGACTGGACATTTTTTATCCTCATCCAATGCTTTGATTACAAGCAGTTGTATGAGGAAATAATAGTAATAACCTGTCTCTGTAGTGTGGGGGTAGGGTATTTGCCTAATATTCAAGAGGTCCTGATTTCGAATCTCAATGCGAGTTAGCCAGATAGTTTTTTTTTTTTTTGGAGTTTTCTGTTATCCTTAGAATGCGAATGTCATGTTACTTAAACCTCCATGTACCATAAGTTTATTTCACCATTGCATTTGCCTTGTGATGACCTAGGTTAAAGGAAGTTAAACTTATTAATTAAAATTACAAAAAATTGTTCAGCCGATCCTCTCCAGGAACTTGCGGAAGATATTGGTTTAGACTAGGTTTGCTTAATGTGGTGTACATAGCTATTCATCATAGCTCAGAGACAGCATATATAGTATACAGTTTATGTACTTTATTGACAAAAAAGATTGTCAGCATTGAATGAAGAGATATAAGACAAGTAATTGGCTGCACTGCATTCTTCAGTTTGGCTATATAAACTGAAAATAAATGGACTATAAACCTTAAGTCAGAAAACATTCTCCGGCATGAAATCATAGTTAAAAGTGATTTTAGTTCATAGTAAATAAAAATGTCTAAAACCCTGCTTTGAAAAAATATTCTACAAACATTGAACTTAGAAAAAATTGTGCATCACATGTTCGAAGGGGAGCTCATAACTTTTTCACTTTTATCATCTTCCTTAATAAATGTAATGGACATCTCACCCAAGATTTCATGGCAACATATTCTGAACTTGTAACACAATGTGTTTCCAACATTCACAATTCAAGCACACCTGAGGGTAAAGGTCTCTAAGCTGCAAAACATAGCCAAGGGATTGAGGACCTTAGACTGCTAAGTGTAGCTGAGGGATGCTCTATTAAGAAAGGAGTTTGGCAGATGTTACCTTAAAAATTGCAGATTTTCGTGTGAGCAATATTTTTATGGGTTGGCAACATTTATTTACCACAATTTTTGGTATCTATAGCAGACAATGTAGTTGATAATATTAATTTGATATATATGGCAAACAACAGCAGGTGGGTATATAAAATGACTGCCCAAGCAACTCCATCTGCCCAATATGTTCCTTGCTCTTTCAGCATTACACTGATATAAGAATCACCTGAATCCATAAGTTTTAGCTCATAAAACAATTAACTCATGGTTCAAGAGTGAAACCAGAGCTTTAGATGGGCCAAACCCTCAGATACCTCTTGTGGCTAGTGTCCTCAACATTGGACTACACTAACAGCATACCACATTTTGGCAAGAAAACCAGTAAACCCTTGATTTTAAGTCTTAGGTTTTGTTTTACACAACCATCTGATACATTGGGAGTTGTTGGATTCCTCATATGTATAGCATTGCTTAATATCACTTACAATTTTGATGAGTTAACCATGCTTCTGATTTAAATGTTGATATTCAAGGGAAAGAAATAATTCAACTGTTAAGTGTCACTATAGCAAAATGGAAAGTCAAGTGTTATTCACAACTAGGACCTATTCTGGACGTAGTGGCTATTGGTTGGGGAGATGAGCAGGCTTGTCCAATCTCTCTACCTTGCCTTTTCTTGCCTCTCAATTTAAAACTTGTAAAAAAATGTAAATGGAATTTTATTTATGGATGCTGTTTAGCTGCTGTGGTTCTCAGCGTCCCATTCTATACTGGGCATGAAAAACTGCTTAATTTTGCTCAGAGTCCTCTATCAGGCTTAGGTTGTTTTAGTGCCATAAATCTATGACACGGGACCACTGGCTTTACTTTCCATCCAAAGGAAGCCAGCTAAGGATTTTGACATCTGAAAAAAAATCCATTGTCCGCTGCGTTTGAAAGCCTGCGACCTTGGGTACATGATATACTAATATGGAATCTATTTAGAATTCCTATCCACAAGTTTACACTTTTGAAACATAATTTTAAGAAACTTGGTTAACCAGTCCCTTGAAAATTCATGAATCTTGCCTGTATGTGGCATACTACCTTGCTCTGTCACAACTTCAGAGCTGCCAACATATGAGTGACAGCTTTTCATCGACGATATTCTGTATGTAGCATGCCTTTTGACAGTACACTCCAACCTTCAGGTGGCACTGACTGAGTTGTCATCCATAGATGTAGAGCTGCCAACATATAACCAACAAATACCACCAGGTGATGGTGGGGCTTACATATTAATAAACAAATACAACAGGGCCTTAAGTTGCATAGTATAGCCAAATGATGTTCTTATACACCAAAACCTGCAATTGCAGAGTGACAAGCTATGGCTGAGGGATCTGTGAAGCTAAAGCCCCCAATAAACTAGGACCAAGGGAGAACTTCAAATAAGTATGTCAATCACTCCTGTGGCAAAAATTCTGTCACAGAGTATAAATGTGCAAGAAATGATAAAAATGCATGTATTACCTTTGTATGTGATTCAGGAGCAATTTTTGACACTTTAGGAAGCGCTAACTTATCCATCCCCACATAGAAGAATGTTTTCTCTTATAAGAAAACTGATGGTACCAAGTCAAGAAAATGTGTATTGCCCTTAATGCGAATGTTCAGAATTATTAACCAACCCAAAGTAGGTATTAAAAGCTGCTAGATTCACATTATGTAATCTTACTATAGCCTGGATCATTGGGGTTTATGTGCAAACATCCCTCACCTATCCTTTGTTTCTTGGACCTTCAACACTGGGCTATGTTTTACACCTGAGGGCCCAGAGTGTTGGCAATACAATGTTGTAAACAGCACAGATAATGCCACTTGCCTTGCATTGAGTGTGTGTGTCGATTATGTTTTTCAAATGGGAAGAGTTCTACTTTGCAGAGAATGAGATGCATTATTGTGCTCTGCATTGCCAGATTGCTTCCCCCCCACTCTTTTCATATTACCGTCTCTCTTGCACACTGAGTATGCAAATCTGCCATGCAACTTAATGGTCGATGCAAGGAAACCCTAACTGATTTTTCTAAACTTATATTAATTTTGCAGTTTTTAAATTTAAAACTTGAACATGCATATTATGTACAAGTTTTCTTAAATGCTATATTATTATACTTTATGAATTACCTGTTCTTTAAAATTAATACTTAGAGCACGGCTACGCAATACCTGCCTCAGATTTGCCACCAAATTCACCACTAAAAGCCATTGCACTTGCTCTATTCCTGACTAAACAGCAACTGAAAACTGACTTGAACTTTGTAGGGACTAGGGTTAAATAAACACGAACCCTAATTTCGAGACATAAACATGCGATAGTGTAGCAACAAATGTGTATTCACTGTCTCTCGACTTTTAAAATTGTAATAATTCCTTTTATACTGTCATGGTAATAATTTACATTCCATTTCTGTGTAATTATGCATGTATGTACATATATAGTATACATATACAATATGATTCTGATTGATATAATACATGCATAGGTTTATTCATGTATATTATGAAAGCTATTTAAGCTAAAAATCTGTGCTTTTTAGGGTTCTGCTACAAACATTACTTTCTATCTGCCTTATAAATTATATTTGTCATAGCGCAAGTAGTATTTATGGGAGACTTAATCACTTAGTGGGAATTACTCCCCAATTAGTGGGAATGCAATGTGTCAACACAGCAGCACTCCAGTTGGTTGCTGGTCTGGTGGTGCTCGAGGACAAACTTCGAGAATTATCCCAGACTCAAATACAAAGATAATCTCATTATTGCACTTGATACAATTTTAAATTCATTTTAAATTCATTTTAAATTCATGCCATGTGCAGCAGCACCCCCCCCCCCTGCCTTAATTTTATTATGATACTTTGGAATAACTGTCATAAAACTTGCTTTTTCTAGAATGTTTTTAAATCACTGTATTTCTCTTGGTTATAATGAATACACATACCTTTACATTCTTTTCTTCACCATCTTTCAGCGAAAATACCATGGAATGGAAATTACAAATGCTAGTCATTGAATAATATAATTCATGTAGATCTAAACCAAAAGGGAAACTATAGATGAACAAGAATGGGGTGGGTGGAGGCCATAGCAATACTTAGTGAAAGAAATTATGGTGAAAATTGAAGCAAGCCGAGTTGTAGCTAGAACATTGACAGGGTCCTCTAGTTTTGAAGCTTATTTGAGGTTAGTTTCAAATATTGGCTAATATTGAGAAATTCAGTGCAAATGAGGCAACTTAACATGACAATTACCAGCATTTCTTTATAGTATCAATGCATACTTACCCGCTTAAATCTTAACTAAAACCACTTGCTTCCTTTCTACAGCTCTTTGAAATTGCATTCATAGCATACCTATTTTGTTTTATTAAGAACAGGCAGAATATTAACTTTTTCATGTTCTTTATTTATGTAACATTATAAAAAATAACAGTCAAAACAAAATTAAAAATGTATAAATCTATATGTGGGACAGAAATATGGCATTTACACACAAATCTGACGAAGTTGCTTTGCCTGCAAATGGATTGTTTTAGGCGTTCCACTAGGCATTCTAAATTGGAAAAAATTTGAAGCACAATTAGACAGATGAAATTTGGTGAAACCTCGTTAGATTTTGTGGGTTATAAACAAATCTTGGTACATACATAGAATGCCAGACAAAAGATTACCTGGGCAGATTTTAGAATGGGTTTTACCAGGAAAAGGGAAGAGACCTGGATGGACAATATAAGAGGTATGAACGAGTTAGATTGGGAAGCAAGAGAAAGAAGAGTATAAACACCTTGGATACAGGAACATCCATTTTACATTGTAACCTTATTGAATATATATAGTTTCTAAAGTCTTCTGTAACAAATTGTTAACTTGGGATTAATAGTGCATTGCTGCTTCCAATAGCAGATAATCTCATGTCTAGAAAAAGTCATTTAAACACCTACTCTGCTAAATACACTGCAAACACACAGATGGCGTATTTTAGTGTTCGAGTGTGTAAAAGAGCTTGCAGTGCCAGTCTTTGTGTATTAATTTTGTGAACTTCCCCCCACTTTTTATGGAGTTGTTTATCCAGAGCAGAAGAAGCCTTCTGCTTGTAGTGCATCGTATGACTTCTAGCAGTCTGATAATGGTTCAGAATAAAATCCACTCTGGGTGAAGTTAGATAAAGTTTTCTTATCTTTAGTTTGAACTCATACAACCAGGAATTTGTTGTTTTTATATAAAAAATCTTTAAAATAAGAACTGAAGCTTTCCTGGCGACGTATTAATTCAAAATCTTCTCGGGCTTCTAGCCAGGTAAAAACTTGGTTTGACACCAACGTTTCGAAGAAGTGCATCTTCCTCGTCTTCAGGGTGAACTGAAGCTCAAACCATCAGTTCACCCTGAAGACGAGGAAGATGCACTTCTTCGAAACGTTGGTGTCAAATCAAGTTTTTACCTGGCTGGAAGCCCGAGAAGATTTTGAAAGAAAAAAATCTTTGTTTTAGTGCTAAAGTTTGTGTCCATTTTAATGGACATTCTCCATAAAAGTTTGCTAGGGTAGCTTTAAATCCTATCTCGTGGACTTTTATCATTTTTATTGGGGTTTGTTTAATATGGATGGAATTTGTAAAATACAAGTTATCATAGTGGTGCACCAAAATTCTATAGGTTCCATGTGAGTTGTAAGTGGTGCACTTTGGTGGCAATGCCATGCATTTTCTTCTGGCAGTCATATGTAGTAGTAAGGGTGAATGTTTTTGTTGTGATGGCTAAAGTTAGTGATTGTGGTTTTAGCAAGAGTAAAAATAATTGTTCTGTTGTTTGTGGTTCTAGCAAGAGTAACAATAATTGCTCTGTTGTTGGTTGTTCTAGCAAGAGTAACAATAATTGTTCTGCTGTTTGTGGTTCTAGCAAGAGTAACAATAATTGCTCTGTTGTTGGGTGTAATTATACAAACTGTCCTACTGCAATAAAACTTCTCATTTCTAACAAAAAGCAAATGCTTACTCCCTTGACAGAGATGCAATATCGAATTTCTGGCTTGCTATCACTTCTACATTGACAGTATATAATTATTGCACTCCCTCAGATTGCATTATTTAAAAAATTACTGGTGTTATCCTAAATTTCAAATTAAATTAACCACTGAATAGCATCTATAGTATCTTATAAATCCACCGGCTTTCAATTTTATGGTAACTAACAAAATTGTTCTTTTTGCATTGCTTACTTGTATAGTAGCCAACCTGCACATCATGAGTAACAATCATAGCCCAGCTGTGCAAATAGTCCCAATAGTCTGTGTTGCACTATCTGGAAGCTTTTTTTCTTCTTTTTTTTTTTTTATTATTATTATTATTTATTTATTTATATATATATATATATATATATATATATATATATATATATATATATATATATAAAACGTCCTGAGCATACTTTCTCACTGTTTTTATCGATTTACAAACATGAGGATGTGATCGAGCAACTTTTATTGTAGCACAAAAAGGGAAGGTTGTATGTTACTGGTGATGTTCTTACAGATTCTTCTAATAGTTTCAGAAATGGCTCATCCAATTAGGCAGATCTGTTGGTTTACCTCAATGATTCGGAGACCTGTCTAGAATTATTATTTGACAAGGGTTCGCTGAGAATAAGATATTGTGTTCTGAATGCAGTGCGGACTAGCACACCATTTAGAGATGGTACCATACATATCCAAGTTTTGCTGCAGGTTATAGAGGGTTAAAATTGTCTTATTTATTTATAACAACTGGACATGAAAACGACACTGTGCAAAGGAATGTGGTTTGAGTGTGCTAAGCCATTGTCTGGAAAAATTCTTTTTTTCATTCACTTCTTTGCATGGTCTATTGACGTTACCAAATACAAAATTGGAAGTCCCAGCCATGTCATTCCGAATGGACGAATGTAAAATAGATTGACAGAAATTCCATTAGGGGTACATCATAGAAAGTAACTGGATCCTTGAGATAATAGTTGTGCAAACAAATGAAGTGCAGATAACTATGTCAAATAATGATAGGGATGCAAACATGCTCTACAATTTAATTGCAGAGCACGTAGAGTTCGTCAGCACAATACATACAGATACCTGGAGAGGCAACTGTTGTTGGCTGAAGATTTGCTGCCCACCAGGCAGTAAATCATTCTGAGCATTTTGTAGATACCGTGACAAATGTGCACATGAATAATATTGAATCTTGCTGGTGAGCTCTACTGCATTGCCTATCCAGGGGTTGGCATTCGTCACAAACCTTTAAATGCTCACATATGTGAAGCTGTACATTTGGTTTTAGTACTTTTCTTTTCCTCTCCAATGTTCTAAATTCATATTGTCGAGTGTCTCTTCTATTGTTTTGCAATATATCTGCTCTTCTAGGACATATCTTTGGAGATGCTGCATAACTACTCAAGCTGCTATTTGTTTCTCCGGACGGTTTGTTTATATAGTCATCACTTTCAGTACTTCTATACCCTTAATGTGTCACACTAAAATCTAATGCCATTGTACATTTTCTTCCAGAAAGTTATAAAATTTTTGTTTTCCTATATTCTGGAGAAATTTTACAAATTGTTGGTCCTCTACACCAGGTTATGTGCTGTTTAAAAACTTGCCTATAACTCTGTGTTTATGCTTGAATTTGTTGATAACATTCACTGGATTAATAGAGCTCCTAGTTTTCTTATATTTCAACTGTGACTAATGGCAACTACTCTCATAGTGCAGGCTAGGTTGAGGGCAGGTGCCTATGCCAGCCTGTTACCTACAGCTATGTCATGAATGTCTTGCCATGCTAAAGCACACAGTTGATGTATAATAAACAATTATAGTTTAACCATTGATTTTACGACGAAATGATTTTTACCAATGCATTTAGGATGTTTTAATTGACATCTTACATTTCCTCCAAATTGGTCTAGTCCAACTTCAGGTAACCCTTGTTAGTGAAAATCTCATGTTTGCTGGTTAGACCAATCAATGCAGTGTACAACTAATAAAGCACATTCAGCAAACATTACCTCATCTGCATAATTTGAGAATTTGTACTTCTGTGTTCTCAATATTTAACATCTATAAAGCTTCAAATACAACCAACCAAGTAGCTTTATACAATTTCTGTTAGATTAAAGAAATGCAATACTCATGGATAGGAGTTGACAAATTCCTATATGAAAAAAGTATAATTTTTTTAAGCTGAAACCAATAACAAAGAATAGCTCCAAAATGATCAACTCCACGGTAAAAAATATATATATAACATAAATTGTGTGTTTAACATGTTATACATTTTTTGTGTGGTAAGTTTTTGTCCATCTCTTACTGTTTAGCAGTTATGCAAAATTCTGTAAATTGCATCCAGAATAAAGTAGTCTTAAGAGGCTTTTCCCAGAAAATTCAAGATAAACATTTTATTTGTCAGGTAAATGTCTTTAATATATGATATTTTAATCAAAATCGTTAAGCCATTTTTGAGAAAATTCAAAAATTTCCATCTAAAGGGTAGTTGGAGATGGGAGGATTTTCTTGAAAATCTTTGTGTCGCATCCTTGGAAGATACCAAACTTAAATACTAAGTTTGGTATTTAACAGTGTTTTTGTTGAGCTATGCTGTATACACACACATGTGGACCTTTTTCTAAAAATGAATTTTTTGTTTTGTTTCGGGGGACCCAAAACATTTATTTCTGGTGAAATCTCAGTATCAAATTTTTGGGTGCATTACAACACCTCTGTACACTATGTACATGGTATGTGTAGAGAAAGTAAATAGGTATTCAATTACATAGCAACTGGCTTTTAAAAGATTTGACTATCTATTTAGCCAATGGTACTCCCTTATTTCACTTCTACTTACAAAGAAGCAGGTAATAAGAGCCATTCTGCAGATTTTTTTCTCAATTAGCATTAAGTAAATAGAAGAATAAACTTTTTAATAATAATTTATTGCAGAGATGTAGAGAAAGTCATGTGAATGGAACACATCAGATTTTTTTAAGTAAAAATGTGTATAGTGTTCCATTGTAAAAGATTATTCTTAGCTTGTATAATCGTAAACTGGTATATGTTACAGGTGCTGAACTACAATCACTTAATGCCAACAAGATATACTGTGGATTTAACTTTGGAGAAAACCACAGTCAAGGATTTAAAGGATCCAATAAAGAGAAAGAAAGCAAGATTTCAGGCGAAAGTGAAGTTTGAGGAGAGGTAAGAGTTTTAGAAATACATCACTTGTAACAAAATATTTCTGTATAAATTCTGGGCGTCAATTAGTAATAAAGGAATTAGCAAAATGTGGTTGGATAAAAAGTAAAAGCTAACTTACTTCATATTCAAATTTGGTGCACAGATAATTGCATAGGGCTTGACAAGCAACTAAGGGGTGTTTCATTTAATAATATAAAAAGGCAATTTACTGTGCAAAATATATAATACCAAAATGTATATGAAGTATATCATTTACATGCTGAATAACCAATAACTCAAATAGTATTTGAAACTTCAGCTTGACTTATTTTTTAAAAAAAATTTAATTCAACTTCTAAGTTCGACTTTTATTTGCCTGCAGTATTTAGTAGAATAGGCAAAGTTTTAGGTTCAGTTTCAAAATTGTATGTCTAATAATAACTACAAAAAAAAATTCAAGCAATTCCATCCTATAGTAGCTAAAAAAAAAAAAAAAATGTAATTAACAGGAAACTGAGAGTAACGAGTTTGGTGTATTTGGGGCATTTCCACCACTGCAGCTACTGCAACTACTACCTATAATCTGCTGTACCATTTTTCTTTTCGGCATCCTGTTTTGTCATCCTTTTACTTTTCCTCTATTTTTCTAGCATGCTTCACTGCATTTTACATCACTATTTTTAATCCTTTCCATGTCCAACATTCTTATATTGTTCTAACACTTCTACCCTGAATGAACTCCCATCTCTTGGAGTGCATTAAAAACTGTGAGTAGTCCATCATTATATACAGATATTGCATCTTCCGCTGCAATGGTTACATTGTCAACTCCAACAAATTCAGTTTTGGGACAGCTATCCCAGAAAAGACCATTTAACAATTCATTAGTGTTTTGAGTAGTAACATGAAGACATTTAGACAGCTGGTTTGGATTAACCAAGTAACAAAATACAGGTTTTGTAACTTCTGCTACTGCAAATGGAATTGTATTTTTGTGTTTATAATTTATATCTGGTTTATTCATGGATATTTTGTAACTACACCAACACAGTGTGTGGGAAGGTTTGTCATTGGTAGAAATTTAATGAAAAAAATGAAGATCATACCGCTTTTCTTGTGTCAAATTCAAGAGCCTTTTGCTTATTGCTATATTCAACTATTTATAAGTGTTCTTGTTAAACTTTGTCCATGAAGCAACCTTACAATAAAGGAAGCTATGAAAATAAAAAGAAAAATTACATACAATTGTAGAAGTACAATGAAGCTGTTACTATTGTATAAACATTTTATTTACTAAAATAAATTAGCTCACTATGTACCATTTATTTTTAAGAACAGTGCATTTGATAAAAATAATTTTTTCAATGTGTATTCCTAAAATAACATTCAATAAAACACATTTTTTAAATGATTGCATTTGTAAGCTTTCATTTGTGATATTAGAATATTCGGAATTGCATCATTGACATATGGCTATATTTCAAAAGCCAGTTCAGATATAGCAGTTAACATTTTTGGTAGAGAACTATTCCATAAACCAGGAAATAGACGAAGTCAAAAAATAAAATTTTTAGTTGTGATAAATTTGTTCTAAGGTTGGGATGTGTAAACACGGAAAACGTATCTTAATTTTTTGTATAAGGAATGTTTACAATTGAATATATTTAATCAACTGTAGGTCTCCCTTTTCTCATATACTTTTACTTCTAAAATTGGAGGCGTGGCCTAATTACAAGATGTTATTTTATTATAATGCTGTGTGAGATATTTAGTTAAAAGAAACAAAGTTTACATTTGTACTGCTCTCATAATAAGACTGTTAACATCCTGCATACATTTTCACAAAAATTCATGAAGTGATTGATGGACATGGCCCATATTCAAGAAGCAGATCATGCAGGTTGAAATTTACAACATGGAATTATTTGAGAAAGGGAAAAATAACTTGGTATCTACCCTCACTCCTGCTACTGTTGCTAGAGTCTGGATCTTTTATTTTCTTTTGTCCTTTCCCAAAACTTTTGGAATCTAGTGTTCGTGTTATTCGTCTTTTTAAAACTTTTCAACAATTTCAGAAGTAATAATAACTTATCAAAATACTAAGTTATTACGTGTGTTAAAGGTACCTGCTAAAATTTGGTTCAGGCCACTGTTCAGGTAGACTATTAAAATAATTACATAATATACTGATGTCCTTGTTTCCCTGCATCGAATAATGTGTATTTTTCATCTGCCCCCTTCGCCCCTGCACATAGTGGGAAGTCATGTTGCAGGTAGCCATTTTGTTGGCCTAATTTCCATTTCCTTGCTAAACCAAACTAGTCTCTTCCTTTCTGTTACATTAATCAATATAGGCAGTATAAATCTCTTTTTAATTCTTGATGTAGCACCAAGGAACTTTTCTACCATGTAGCAGTATAACATTTTTTCTGTGTTCAAATTTGATTCTAATTAAATGTAAAAAGAAGCTAGTAACAGTGAAGAATAACACAAATATTAATATAAAAATAATAGTTGCAACCAATCTTCACAAAAGATATCTTCCAAAAGATAAGTGAAGATTGGTTGCAACTATTATTTTTATATTAATATTTGATTCTAATTGTCTTCCAAAATCTGATCATTGGATTATATTTTCTCAACTCCTGTCCCATTCCAATATAGAGTCCAGTTTTTCAATGTACTCATTTCACCCTAAGTGGGTTCTTTTTAATTTTAATTATTCTTTCACTATATTTTGTGGCATCCATTGCACTCGGAACCAATATTTCAAAATTCACTCCTTCACCCACCCTCTCAAACTTACCTTTCACCATTTTCAAAAGGAATGAACCTTCATTGTACATGCAAGATGTCCACACTTACCAGTCTTAAAATATAAAATGAGAGAAAATGATTTTAACAGAGCTCTGCCTGTTGATATTGAAGTATCAATAATTAAGTTATTTCAACATGGCAACAGTGTTTTCTCTAGGAGTTGAAAGTATTGTCTGTCTCAATACTAATCTAGTGATCCTCATAAATTGCTTGAAGTAATCTAATCACATCTTTACTCCTTCTTACACCTGTGTTGCAAACATTTCCAATCAAATGCTAATGAATATGTAAATTAGGAGATAATTAAGGCAGAAATACAAATGTTAGTGATGTAACTTGAAGCTACTCTGCCTCCAGTGAAATAAAACATTCTCAATTTTTTTATTTCTTTTCTTTTCAGGTATAAATCAGGGAAGAATAAGTGGTTCTTCCAAAAACTTCGCTTCTAAGAATATCTGCATAACTCTGTATTAAAAATGATAATAAAAATCCTGACATTTGTTAATTTGTTAATTGTTTTAATTTTGAAGAATACAGTTGAAATAACAATAACGTGATGGTCCTAAATAATTACTCTGAAATATTTAAACATAACTATTATGATGTTCTATAATTGTTTTAGTGATTAGTGCAAATATGCAATGAATTCCAATTGAAACATGCTCAAGAAATAAGTATCAGGACTTTTTTTTTTTCCCCAAAATATTGATGTTGAGAACTGAGGGTAGTCTTGCATTCGTTGTTTTCTGAATTGCATATGGGGGAAAAAGTAATAAATTTCAAACCTTCGTGGATACAGCAGTGGCGAAGATTGCTGCTAAGGTTGTGATGCATAAGGCAGATTCTGTATGTTTCATGGAAATAGTAAAGATTACCACTAAGGTGGTGGTTACAAGCATTCTTGGAAAAAAGATCTATGACACTAAAATAAAAATCTGATGTGTCCCATTCACACAACTTTCTCTACATCTCTGCAACAAATTATTGTTAAAAGTTTATGCTTTTATGTACTTCATAAATTAGCAGAAATAGTCTTATTACCTGCTTGTAAGTAGAAGCAAAATAAGGGAGTACCATAACTTAAGGTGATAGCCAAAAGCTGGTTGCTATGTGACTGAAGTACTTTTGTTTGTATGGACACAAGTTGATAAATTGATGTATGAGAAAAGTATGTTTTTAAAGCTGAAACTAAAAACAAGGAATATCTCAAAAACGATCAACTCCAAGGAAAAAAAAATTATATAACATAAATTGTGTGTTTTAATGTGCTCTGCATTTTTTGTGTTGCAAGTTTTTGTCTATCTCTTAAGATTTAGCAGTTGTGCAAAATTCTGTAAAATTCATCCAGAACAAAGTCTTCAGAGGCTATTCCCAGAAAATTCAAGATAAACATATTATTTGTCAGGCAAATATCTTTAATGTATGATATTTTAATCAAAATCGTTAAGCCATTTTTGAGAAAATCAAAATTTTTAAAAAAAGTTCCATGCAAAGGGTAGTTGGAGGGATTTTCTTGAAAATCTTATGTTGCATCCTTGAGAGATACCAAACTTAAATACCAAGTTAATGATCTTTTTATTTTTGAGCTATGCTGTCCACAGACACACACCATGGCCAAACATGAATTTTCAGCGAAATCTCAGTATCATATTTTTGGATGACATACAATACTTATGTATAGAGAAAGTAAAAATATGGGTTTCCTTTCATATTAGTGCCTGAAGTTCTATTAGGAGCCAAGGGTTACAAAGAGTGAGGTTTAATTACATGTCTTGGGTGACCAGATCAAGACAGAAAGTGAGGACTTCAAGAGTGGAAAAGGAAGGCAAAAGAATTCAAACTGAATAACTGCAGGCAAAAAGATGAAAGTGAGCCATAGATGTATTGATTATTGTCTCGAACAAACAAATTTCCCCAAAATTGAACTATTTTCATTACCATTGCATTTTGCTTAAAAATTAAGTATTTATCTGAAACATTTTTCTTTTGCCTGTTGGCATTTTTGCTTACAGGTATTTAATTTTAATACAAAGAAGGAAACATTTACTTTTAGCATTGAGTTCATGGGTACAATTTGTTTATTTTATAATTGCCTAACTTGATTTATAGTTAAATAACTCAGAAGTTTTGAGACAAGTGAAGTAGTTCAAGTATAATAGTTAAAAATGAGTCTGAATAGCACACTCACCTCACTAAAAATGAAATTTTCAAGACATGTTTCAAGGGCATTCATCCATGAAAATTTAATTTTAAATGAGTGTCACTATTCCGACTCATTTTTAACTATTATACTTGATTTACTGTGCTGTAAACTAACAAATTCAATTTTAAGTTTCATTTTTTTTGATATTCACAGCAGAGGATGACTGAAATGCTAAGAATACATTTTGAGGATCTTGTTCCACCAGCAGCTTTATGTTGCAATAATATTGATATACACATATACATAAAATGCAAAATGAGTAGAGTTTACACTTCAGTTGCTTCACTAAGTAACAAATTACCTGAGCAGTTATGTAGCCTGGTGTTGCCTACATCATAAGATTTTGACTGTTGGCCCTGTCTCTGGTATCTTCCATGGACTTCTCATGCTTCTCTGGTAGTGAATTGAGGAACTTGAGTGGGTTATCTTCAGTGGTTATTTCAAAGTTCATTAATTTTGATTTATATTTTAAGATAAAAATGTTTCCCATAAGTCAAAAGTTCCAGATGGTTTGTTTTGTGGGGCTAATATTATGTTCTATGAATATCTTTTGAAATTTCTGGAAGCTGAACTAATGTGAACCTTCTTTGTCATATGGATGGTTGTGGCTATTTTTATTTTCTCTAGCCCACATGTATAATGTACATAATGGATAGCGAAGGTATTGTATTCCATCCAAAAATTTGATCTTCAGATTTCACCAGAAATGCATATTTTGGGGTCCCTCCTCAGTCCGAAAAAAGCATTTTTAGAAAAAGGTCCATGTGTGTGTGTATGTGTCTGAACAATATAGCTCAAAAACGAAAAGACCATTAATACCAGTTTTGGTATTAGGTTTAGGATCTTCCAAGGATGCTACATGAAGATTTTCAAGAAAATCCTGCCACCACAAACTACCCTTTACATGGAAAAGTGTTGATTTTCTTAAAAATGGCTCTAACGATTTTGATTAAAATGCTATATATTAAAGCTATTTACATCCCAAATAAAATGTATATCCTGAATTTTTTGGGAATAGCCTCTGAAGATCTCTCTTATTCTAGATGAATTTTGCTGAATTATGCCTAACTGCTAAACCGTAAGAGATAGACAAAAACTTACCACACAGAAAATGTAGATCACGTCAAATCACAGTTTGTCCTTTTATGTTTTTTTTTTTTTATGAAGGTAACTGTTTGCGAGATATTCCTTGTTGGATTCAATTGTGAACTACTTTAACTTTTCTGAGACAGGAAGTGTTCGTTTTTCTTTTGTTCTACTCCTGGCCAAGCAGCGAAGCGATTTGCAATGACAATTGCATAATGATAGCTTTTAAAACATTTGACTATATCTTTAGCCTAGTGCATTCCCTTAGTTCCCTTCTATTTATAAAAAACTAAGTAGTAAGAACATTCTGCTAATGTTTATCTTGATTAGCGTTGTGTAGAAAGTTTGTAGAGTAACTAGAGAAAGTCATACGAGTATAATACATCAGATTTTTCTCTTCCTATTATAAGCTTTTAAAATCGTGTTTTGTGAAGCAATTAGTGTCTTTATTTGGTTAAGCTCTTTTTCATATTTGTTATGTGCAGAAATTATTTTGAGAGTTTGGTTTCAAAGAAGCCTATAAATTTGTTAGAAATTAAGATGGGGACTTTCCATAGTGAGGTCTTGATTTTTTTTTTTTTTAAACTAGAACTTTCTAAATGTGAAGAAGAATAGTTATTGCAGAAATGGTAGTGTCATCTTGTTTATTGGCTTGTGAATTTTTGGTAGTCCATAATATATACTGGGAACATATGGTTTGTCTATTTTCATTTTTGGGATTATCATTTGTAACATTTTGTTTATGAAAGATGTGCTCTGTGCAATGGGCCAGATCAGAAATCCCCTATCTCCAATTACCAAAGTCTGACAGCAACTAGTTATTTCCTTAAAATGTAGAGCTCATTAAAACACACAATTTATGTTTTATATTTTCGTGAGGACCATATCTGAGATATTCCTTGGTATTAGTTTCAGCCTTAAAATTCTTGCACTTTTCTCATATGGGAATTTCAATTCCTGGCCATACAAAGAAAGGTACTTAAATCACATAGCAACCAGCTTTTAAAAGATTTAACTTTATTTAGTCTATGGTACTCCCTTATTTCCCTTTTGCTTACAAGGAAGCAAGTAATAAGACCCTTTCTGCTATTTTTTCTCGATTTGCATTAAGTAAATAGAAGAATAAGCTTTTTAACAATAATTTATTGTAGAGTTGTGTTCCATTCACATGATTACTTCTACATCTGTGTAACAAATTATTGTTAAAACGCATATTCTTCAATCTACTTAATGATAATTGAGATTAATAGCAGAAATGGTATTACTCAACTATATTTGCCAACTTAGCTCCGCGACTGGTAGATGATGTTAGGGGTTCGTCCAGTTTTCTGCTTACATTATCTCTGGCTAAATGTCAGCACAATGGCAATTAACATTATTATTATTTTTATTGTTTTGGACTGCGACATTGGGTCATGGTAATGAATATCCAATTCGTATTTACCTTGGTGACTGAGGGAAACACGGAAGGAAAAAAATCAACAAAATTGGCTAGTCCATGGGATTTGAACCCAGGATCTCCCAAATCTCTGCCATCCCTCTCGCTTCCTATTCTTGGTTTGTCTCTTTGAACCGAATAAACAGGATATGGATGCCATTGGGCCACGAACTCAAATTGTTTAAAGATGTGATTTTACATAAAGTTTGTCATAAAAATTCTAATCGTTTGCATTCACGACAAAAAAGTTAATGGTCCGTTTAAGAATACATTAGGTTGTAGGTATCACATTGTTATAAATTAAGTAGAATTTTTGTTTATTTATGGACGCTCTTTAACCGCTACGGTTCTTAGCGTCCCATTCTACACTGGGTGTGAAAGACAGCTTAAATTTGCTCAGGATATAAGTTCA
Source organism: Hymenopus coronatus (assembly GCA_030762935.1). Taxonomy (NCBI): domain Eukaryota; kingdom Metazoa; phylum Arthropoda; class Insecta; order Mantodea; family Hymenopodidae; genus Hymenopus; species Hymenopus coronatus. The sequence continues at coordinate 46,730,198 of CM060885.1, read as the reverse complement.
TTTACAACATGGGACCACCGGTTTTATTTACCTTCCGAAGGATCTTAAAGCCCGAAAAAATCCATCGACCTCGCCAGGTTTGAACCCCGGGCCTTGGGAACCAGAGGCTAGCCGTCCACAGAGGACGGCAGCGTATATAAATGCTTCTACTATTCAGAACCAAGTATTGCCAAAATGACTCTGCAAGTCTTCGTCATTGTCAATGGGGATCGATAGCATGTTCCCGTTTTGGGCTAACATATATGATTTGTACAAAAATGTTTAGCTATTTATCATTTGAGCTCTGTGTCCCAGTCCTGTTTTCGTTTTTACTTTTACTTCTACGTTAAGTAGGGGTAGTGTTTTATTCCACCAACAAATTTGATGTGAGATTTCACTAGAAATATATCTTTTGGAGCCCTCTGAATAAAACAATGTTCAAAACCAGTCTGTCAGAATACTCGTGAGTTCGCAATCACAGACCCCGTAGCCGGGCTGCAGGGGGAGCGTGTTAGCCAATGTTTCTGGACAACATTTTAGTGGTGCTATTACATTATTTTGTTAGAAACATAATTCCTTTGATTTCTACCTGATTATTATATTTGATCTGTATTTTATTTATTATTGTCATATTTTATAAGATTATGCATTTTCAATGGGAGTCCTGCCTCTTCATTTCCAGCAATTGATTAAACTGTGGCCCCTCAATGCTGTGCTGTATTGCAGGTTGTAGGTAGATCCTACCGAGTTCTGAGTACCTGCTGCTCTTTTAGCTCGCACCCAAGCTGGAAGAGGTTGACATTTAAGAATAGGTAGAGAAACTTGTGTGAATGTAATATGGAGTTTTTATTATTCCATTTATTATTTACATTTTTCTGCATGGTTATATCTGTGGTCTTATTTACTTTTGAAACATATTTCCAATGTTAACTCATATACTGTTGTCATTGACTTTGATTTTGTTTAGATTTATTCATTAGATCATGCGCACACATTAACTTTCTCATCCATACTTCCTGACCCTAGAGAGGATAAGGTATAACCTTGACTGGTGTAAAATTCCTAACCAGCTAACTAACCCAGGACCTCTCCCTCAGCAAGCAGGTGTTCTACTAATTGAGCTACGGGCTATGTCGCGGGGTCCTTCTGATGCTGGAAGGTCTCCAATGCAATGGTTCGATGTCTGGCCTCCTCGGCTCAGCGGCTGATGAAAACTCCACTCCTAGTATTATCTAGCTAACCATCTCGGCTCTTTTTGTAGGTGAGGCAGATTGTAATAAACACTGTATTTCCCCTTAATACTTGAATTTCTTTCTTTCTGAAGATATTTTAAACCTTAATAGGCGGCTAGCTTGCTTCCTCAATATAATTACGTTATTAATCTTCCCACCACTTCAACAAATGAACAAGAAGCCTAATCTATAAGCACATCGTTCCCCCACTCTTTAACCACGTGCCTTCATCGTCTCACACACATTCTGTTCACAGATTGAGAAAAGACCGTCTGAGATCTGGTGAGCCTAGGTGTAGTTTCTGTGTACCTAGCTTGGTAAGGCCTTAATCACAGGAATGAGGAGGATGGTTTAGGTTTGGTAATATTTGAGGTTTCGTGTGATAATGTTAAGGAGGTAGTCCTAGATAGGCTCCTCGAACAGTTGCATTTTAAACAACAGCATCCTTTTCCTCTGCTCCGCTGGTGTTTGATTTGATTACAATTGTTTTTGTTGGAGAATGTGGATTGACCACTCCCAAGTTAATAGGGGGAGTACTTAGTTCAGCTAATTTGTTTTTGGCTGTCTTGAAGCCGTTGTTAACGGGGGTGCGGGGAACCCGATAGCGACTATATCGTCGGTAAGTACTCCGCCAGCGATCTGACAAGTGCGTTCTCATGTACGCCCATTCCGGCGTAGAATTTCTGAGCCCGGCACCCAAATACATCCTCCGCGCATGAGAGGGCCGAAGCTTTATGTAATTGCCTCACTGAGAAACGTCGACATACAGAATAGATTGACCGGCGTCCTCGATTCTGTATCCGCTGTAACCAGAGAAGCCAGGAGTCTGCTGCCATACCCCACACTTTGCAGGCGTAGAGCATCAGAGGGACTCTTTAACTCCTTGAAAAGACGTAACTTTAAGTGGACTGGCATTTGGGAAGCCAGAACAGGTAAATGACGTTCTCTGTCCGACGTTCCCCGCACATGTTCACGAAAAGTTGGCCCTTATCAAGAGTGACACCTAGGTATTTGAGGGAATTTCCCCATTCTATCCTCTGGCCCTGGAAGGAGAAGTTGGGTATCTGGGCTGCGGCAGGACGTTTTCTGGTTGACAGAATAGTATGACTTTTGCTCGGGTTAGTGGACATCCGTCACAGTCTGCACCAGTACTGGACGAGACGGAGGTGTCTCGATATTGAATTGAAGCCTCTGCATATGTTACTGTTTGTGCGTAGAACAGGACATCATCAGCGAACTGGGCCATGTTGATGCCCTGCACTATAGGGAAGTCTGCCATAAAGGAAGGAGGCTGATAGAAGGAAGCGCAGGGTCCTTGCCAGGCTTCTAAATGCACACCACCCGCGTGGGAAGTGGCCCAGGGTGAGGCACATGTTGAACACCTTGGTGAGGAACTGCACTGCTCTGAAGGGAAGGCGTTTAGCACGGCGGGTGTCTGCCTATTCTGCCCGCAAGCCTTTTTTGGTGTTGAGACGCCGGAGTGCGCTTTGGACTTCACTAGGGCGGATGATTAGTGAGAAAAGTCTGGGGTATGCTCCCTTTTTATACTGCCACTGGGTGATTTTACCCCCGGTGATTGGTCCCATGGTTGCATCACATTACATACTATGAAAATAAATTGTACCAAGTTTTGTTAGTGCCGCGTTATCCTGACGCGTCTGGAAAAACCCAATGCTTCCATCTTTCTCTAACCTATTTCTCTCCTTTTCTATTTTTCCAAATCCCTCTGTTTCGCGGAAGTCAAATCACTAACCTTGTCTTTTTCTATTTTTCGTTACTTCGCCCAATCCTGTGCTTATTATCAGGTGGGGGTTGGCGGACTGTTACCTGGAATTAAGCTAGCTCGGCTCTTCCTAGATTACAATTGGTTTAGTACATCTTTTTACATCTTAATATTCTCAACTGTTTTAACATTGGTTTCCTTAATGTTGTAATATTCTGTACAATTCTGCTTTTTATATTGATTTATGTATATGTGATATGTACCCCGTTTACCGACATTCTTATCCGCCTGTATGGTAATTCTATTTCCGGTGTTGTTAGATCATCCCATGAAACTAAGCGTAAGCTACTACATTTACATTCAGTTTATTTCGACAATGATTTCTTACATTTCTTCTGTTTTAATGGATGTACTGACAGCCTCCTCAGATAAAAGCAAATGTAAAAGTATAGGTATAAATACTTAAAATGTACATGTTAGGTAGAGAAGGTAATGTATTCCACCTAAAAATTCGATACCGAGATTTCACCGAAAATACATGCTTTGGGGTCCCCTGAATCCATTAAAAGTTATTTTACTTTTTCTACACGTACTATACACACAGTAGCTAGAGAAGGTATTGTATCCACCCAAAAATTTGCATAAAAAACATTTTTAGTAGAAGGTTCGTGTGCGTGTATGTCTGTGGCCAGCTTTGCTCAAAAACACCATTAAATACCAAAGTTGGTATTTAAGTTTAGTATATTCCAAGTGTGCGAGATCAAGATTTTCAATAAAATCCCAGAATCACAAAATGATTTTGCATTGCTTTTTCTTTTTATTAAAAAGTTAATTTTTCTCAAAAATGGCTCTAACAATTTTTGTAATTAAAATACCGTGTATTAGAGATATTTACACCACAAATAAAATGTAATGTTTTTTTGTGGAAATAACCTCTGATGACCTCTTCATTTTTGGATTAATTTTGCATAACTTGGTAAATCCTAAGAGACAGACAAAAACTTATTTTAGTTATCCTCCCCTTAAGTAGGTCTAATAGCCCCCCCCCCCCCTAGAATTTACAAGCGAGTGCCTATGGGTCAGAAACCTGCTGGGGAGCTAGTGACACCTAACCACAGAATGGAGAACCTTGAACAAGTAGTCGGCCTGTATCCAGGCATGAAGGTGAGGAAGTGGATGATATGAAATGTAAGTGAGATGAATGATAGGAAAGGTGATGATGGAGCAATTGGAGGAATGAGTGGCGGGGGAAGATCCGGAAAAATCGGCCCAGATGTTTCGTCCACCACAAAACCACATGCAGGCGCTTGGGATCGAACACGGGCCACCTAGGCGGGAGACGAGCGGTCTAACCACTCGGCCCGGCACCGCCAGACAAAAACTTACAGCACAAAAAAAAAAAAAAAAAAAAATGGGAAGCCATATTTCGTTTCATCTGTCTTTGGTTTTTTACTCCAGATTACATGAACAGAACTTCAATTGTTTACGTAGCGACCAGCTTTAAAACATTTGACTATCGCTTAGGCCTAATGCATTACCGTATTCCCCTTATGCTTAGAAGGAAGCTACGTATAATAAGCAATAATAAGACAATTTCTACGAATGTTTAATTCGATTAACATCATATATCTAAAGAATCGTTTGGAAGAATAGTTTGTTTGCAGAAGAGGTAGAGAAAGCTATGTGAATGAAACACATCAGATTTTTATTAAAAGGGCATGTGGTGGGGGGGGGGGGGGGGGGGCTTAAGCATAACTGGAAAAAAAGAAGCGCCCGTTAACTACTAAGCTTGGTATTTAAGTTTAGTATCTTCCAAGGATGCGACCGAAAATTTTAGGAACCCCCACCCCAAACTACCTTTACATGGAAAAATTTTCGAGAAGTTTGATTTCCTCAAACGATTTTGATTAAAATGCGCATATTAAATATATTTACATGATAAATAAAACAGCTATCTTGAGTTTCCTGGGAATAGCCTTTGAATGATTTTTGCAGTGGTAAACTGTAAGACATCGGCATAAAAAAAAAAAAAACTTACTACACAAAAAAAAAAATATATATATATATATATTTTTTTTTTTTGGAACTAACCATTTCCGAGATATTCCTTGTTATTGCTTTCAGTTTTAAAATACTTGTACTTTTATTAAACAGGAAGTCGTCCGTGTTACTTTTGTTTCATTCCTGACCCTGCACAGAAGGAATTTCTCCTAGGGTATACCCAGTTCTCGTCTTCTTATAAGGAAGTAAATAATGAACATTCTCCTAATGCTTATCTCGATTAGCATGAAGTAGAAAAAAACATATTTTGTAAGAAGTTTGTTTACAGAGCAGGTAGGAAAAGTCATGTGAATGGAACACATAATTGTTTTACAAATACCTATGTATTCATTGTCAATATTTGCCCTCCACATAAACCAGATTGACATATTCAACGTGCTGAACGTAAGTAGTTAGAACATGCGATACTCAATGAATATATTATCTTATCAGTGAGATCCTAATTGTGCAAAACAAATTCAAGACCCTTAATGTGAAGTATTTGATAGCTATGAAGAGGGTATATCTCGATAAATCTCGATAGAAAGCTCTCTTTGTTTTGAGTAAAGAAGTTTGCAATGCATTTGGCATTTTTCACGAGAGAGGGCGTTGTTCTGAGATTAAAATACAATGTAATGGGAAGAATAATTCCTTATCCTCTGGGTTGTTTATGCTGTGACAACCATTGTCTGTTCCTTCCCTACGGCAGGATACTTGCATACATTGTTAAAACTATAGCTCCAGCAATCAGCATACTTCCGGTGTAGACTTGACTGATCATTGATACAGACAGATGAACGGTGAGTTCCCAAATGTTACCTACATTGGTTCAAGAAACCATTGGCATATTAGTTTAGAGTTAAAATTAGAATGTGTTACATACGCTTGACTTTACTTTGACTCTATGAACCTTTCTTATGAAAATTTACTTTTATTTTCTCTGTCACGAACATAGTAGGTAGAGAAGCTATTTCACTTCACCCAAAAATTCGATACCGAAAATTCAACAGAAATGCATGCTTTGAGACCCTTGAATACCCAAAACATTATTAGTTTCTCTTGCATGTATGTTCGTAAATACACATAGTAGCTAGAGAAGTTATTGTATTCCAGCCAAAAATTCGATGTCGAGATTTCACTGGAAATATATGTTTTGAGATCCCCTGAGTCTGACAAAAACATTTTTAGAAAAAGGTCCATTTCTGTCTGTGTGTGCGTCTGTGGACAGCATAGCTAAAAAGCGAAGACACAATTGAATACCAAACTTAGTATTTATATTTAGTATTTTCCAAGGACGTGACACACTCTTTACATGGATTTTTTTGTTGAAAAGTTTGTTTTGCTCAAAAATGACTAACGATTTTGATTCAAATGCCGTATATTAAAGGTATTTACATCACAAATAAATGTATATATTGAATTTTCTGGGAATAGCCTCTGAAGACCTATTTATTCTGAATGAGTTTGTAGAATTTTGCATAACAGTTAAACTTTAAGAGGGAGACAAAAACATGCTGCACAAAAACATAGATCTCGTTAAAACACATAATTTATGTCATACTGTTTTTCGTGTAGACTTGACCGTTTTCAAGATATTGGTTTCAATTTTAAGATATCTTAGCTTTACACAAACGGAGCATGCTAACCGAACCGAACCTCAATTGTTTCACATTGCGATTGCTTTTTAATAGATTTGACTATCGCTCCATCCTATTGTATTATTTCCCTCCTACTTACAAGGAATCTTTATACGGATAGTTTGTATATAGAACAGCTGGAGAAAGTTGTGTGAATGGAACACATCAGTTTTTTTTAGAAAAGGATCCGAGGATGTGTACAGCATATATAAAAATCTGACGTGTTCCATTCACATGACTTTCTCTACATCTCTGTGACAAATTATTGTTAAAAAGTTATTCTTCAATCTACTTCATGCTAATCGAGATAAACATTAGCACAGATGGTATTATTACTTGCTTCGTTGTAAGTAGGAGGAAAATAAGGGAATACACTAGGCTATACCGATAGTCAAATCTTTTAAAAGCTGGTTGCTGTGTAACTGAAATTCGTTTCTTTGCATGGCTAGGAGTTTACAAATTCCCGTATAGAAAATTTTAAATATTTTAAAACTAAAACCAATAATAAGGAACATCAAAGAAATAGTCAACTCCACAAACAATTTAGGTGTATGACATAAATTTGTGTTTTAACGAGATCTACATATTTTTTGTAGTAAAGCTTTGTCTATCTCTTACGGTTTATCAGTTATATAAAAGTTATCCAGAATGAAGTTTTCAGAGGCAATTCCCAGAAAATTCAGGACGTACATTTTATTTTTCATGTAAAGTCTAATATAAATGTTAGAGCCATTTTTATGATAATCAAAATGTTCTAATTGTTTTCCATCTAAGAATGTGAGGGGGGGGAGTCCTAAAACCTTCATTTCGGATCCTTGTAAGATACTAAATATAATCACCAAGTTTGGTATTTTACTGACTTTTCCTTTTTGGATTATCGTGTTCACATACTAACGGATACATACATTTAGACCTTTTTCTCAAAACGCCTTTTCTTTCTTTTTTTGATACAGTGGGTCCTAAAATATAGGTATCCAATTTTTGGGTGGAAAGCAATATCTTCTCTACTTACTGTGTGCAGAGAAAGTAGAAAACGAAAATATATACCAAACTTGGTACCTGAATTCAATATCTTCCAAAGATGCGACACTAAAATTTTTAAGAAATTCCTCCGATCCCAAATTAGCCTTTATACGAAACATTTTCGGTATTCTTTATTTTCAGAAAACAGCTCTAGCAAGTTCGTAAAACCTACAATATATTCAATATATTATCTTAAATTTTCTAGGAATAGGTTGTGAAATTCTCTTTATTCCGTAGAGATATATTTTAGAATCTTGTATAACGATAGACGAAAACTTACCACTCATAAAATATAGGTATTTTTAAAACACACACTTTATGTCACATAACCTTTGTTGTGGCATAAGCCATTTCTGACATATCCACAATTAATTATTCGATTTGTTCAAATACTTGGTCATTCTAAGTTCCGTGATTTTCGGTTATTTCTTGTGATTGCATAAAAACAGATGTTGACAAATTCCCGTATGGGAAAAGTTCTATTTTAAAATTGAAAACAATAAGAATAATTAATTCGGTAATAGTCAATCCTACGAAAAAATATGTATGACATAAATTGGGTGCTTTAACGAAATCTACATTTTTTATGTAGTAGGATTTTACCTATCTGTTACCCTTTAGCAGTTATTTAATATTCAACAAAATTCATAGAGAATGTAGAGCTCTTCAGAGGATATTCCCAGAAAGTTCAAAATGTACATTTTATTTGTTATGTAAATATCCTTAGTATACGGTATTTTAATCAAACTCGTTAGATCCATTTATGAGAAAATCAGAATTTTTCCATGTAAAGGTGAAGGATTTTCCTCAAAACATTCGTGTCGCATCCGTGGAAGACACCAAATTTAAATATTAAGTTTGGTATGTTATCGAATTTTTGTTTTTGAGTTAATGTGTTCATAGGCATACACGCGCGCGCGCGCGCTCACACACACACACACACACACACACTCAAACGGACCTTCTAAAATGCTTATTTTTTATACAGGGAACCCTAAAACGTGTATTTCCGGTGAAATCTCGGTATCGAATTTTTAGGTGGAGTGCAATACCTTCTCTACTTAAGTACCGTGTGCTATGTAGAGAAAGTAAACACCGCAAGAAAGGTACACTTATATTCATTAATAAACGATGGAGGGTAGCGAAAGTCATGTGAAAGTAATGCATGAGACCTATTTACTTCACATTAATGGAGACCAAAACCTTTCCAGAAATACTTTCATTACTTATTTCATTGAAATATAAGAGGATAGCGAAAACGAGTCGATAGAGCTTAAAGCGCGCCGCTATATATGCATCTACTTGTCTTTCCATGATATTTGAGTAACAACTGAATAGCAATAACACTGAGAAGAAAAAAAAAACACATTGAATCATTCACATAAGAAATATTTCGGAAATGGCGATGCTAAAACAAGCCATTTTAAATGCATAGCGTGCTTTGGATTTGGTTTCACAGTTTAAGTCGAAGATTAGTAAGCTATGATCGCCGCTTTTTCAAGGCTTACTCTTAGATTTAAGCTTGCGAGTTTCACAATAGAGATGTATAGTGTTTAATCTGCTCCTCTGCGCCTTCTTGCTTGGTCTATAAGCATGGCCCCCCCCCCCGCCCCCGGGCTATCTGCCATTCACAGTGAACACTGTTCGGTGATAAATCCAATGAAATCCTGTTCTAGTGCAGCGGGATTTAGGTATCTAACCTGAACTTGAATACTTTAACAGATATTCTGTCATCTTGGTCCGCTACCTATCATATATTATATTTCCCATACAAAAGTTTGGCGCGTATTTGCTGTTGTAATGTTAAATTCTAAAACTTGTTCATTTGAATCTACTGAAGCTCTCATACGTTACCGCTCGTTAGTTTTTGTGGTCTAAAATGACGTATTTTCAATGCTTCTAGAACGTTTCTTCCGAAAGTCACATCATTAAGAAATAATACCACAAACATTTTCGTCAAACTTGGTAGCAGTATTTCATTCAGAAAATAATAAGACTCGGTAGTATAATTATCACGGTTCAACTCCAATGCAGCCTGAGATGTATCTTCTATCTGTATTGGTTTATACTGAGTCACAGCCATCTCTATACCCCCGCCGCTGAATCCTTGCACTTGATAGTTCCGAGTTAAGTTGGTACATCCTTTGAAAACAAATGAAAAACTTTACCCGTTTGACTTTCTGAACCAATCACAAAGAAGCATTCCGGTTGGTCGGTCGGACAGACAGCGGAAACGCATCGAGATGCCGCACCGTTGCAATATTTGGTTATTTCCAACCACGTGCTCAATATGTGAACTCCTAATAAGTGCGTTGAGCTCTTCTGTACAAGCTATGTATTATTCGTTGTTATTTATATTTGTTGATAGTGTTTGGGTGTTTGTTTTAAGTGAGGGAACATAACGAGACTTTCACAATTATTGAGGTGGATAGACATTTGCGGGAAGGTGTGATGGCTTCATGGGAGAAGAAAGTGAATCATGTTTACAAAATAATACGAAAAGCACAGGAATTAGACGGAATCATCGTGAATGTGAATCACTAATGATATGTATTGGTGACGACGACGACGTTGATGATGACAAGGACGATGATCCTTTTCAGAATGATAACGACGGGGACTTGGATGGAATTGGGCCATTAAAATTCTAAACTGGTGAAAATAATTTTGTTATACCTTCCTCTCAATGTAACGAGCTATTTTGCATTAATCTGTTCTATATTGTCGCAAATACCTAATGTATGCTATATGCGTTGCAGTATCACTGTGGTTTTCAGTTAATATCAATAGTAACGAATCAGTTTCATTATTCATCGGCATTCATTTACTATGTACACTGTTTATACTTGTGACACGCGATAGAGACATGTGTAATCAGCTGTTGTTGTTTACTAATTACTCTGGCATCGCAGCAAAGGCAGCATAGCCAACCTTACGCGAAACCACCCGAACTGTCAAGTGCAAGGATTCAGCGGCAGGGGTATAGTCATGACCCAGTCCTGGGGTAAATGCGGCAACGTTGCAGTCCATACTATCAGCTGGGCAATGTACACTATTTCAGTGCAAGATGCTCTCCTTGCTTGGGTATTTTTGCCAATATTTCCATTGTTATGGTGTCTGCAGTAATATAAATATTCTATAAACATGCTAGATATATGTGCAGTGCCAGGATGCGTACGAAGCTATAATATAATGAAAACTGAAGGATAAAAGTTGTTTTCGGTTACGTAATAAATCAGATCCACCGAGTAAAGGGGATTCGCTCTTTTCCAAGGGTAGACTGGCAGATCTATGGCATGTAAAATATTTTCAGGAAAGTTATCTATGTGAATTTTGTTGAGACATCGCAGCTTGGACAGAAAGAGTGTTTTCGTAATCGCCATTATCCATATCTTTCTAAATTTGCCTTCATATCTAACTAGAAACCAAGGAAACTAAACAAAAAATCCACAAAAGAGACATAGCCCTATCATAACTCCATGGCACGACAGCTCACGGGGAACCTTGGCCTACCGCCCGGCCGCAGCGTCCCCCATCTCGATCCACTACAGACGTCATGGATGGGGTGCAGTATTGGAGGGTGAGACGTGGTCAGCGCCGCGAGTCCCCCCGGCCGGTTAATGCGGTCCTCATGACCTGGAGCCGCTACTTCTCCATCAAGTAGCTCCTCAATTGGCCCCCCCAGGGACCTTACGAGGCTGAGTGCACCCCGTGCACTCCCAGCCGGTACTGGGGATCGAACCCAGGTCTCCAGCTTGGTAAGCAGCTGCGCTACTACCGCGCTAAGGAGACGACCCGAATAACCCTATCATCGCCTTATAATGCTAAAGGAGCATGAAAGAAACAGACAAGGGAAGAAAACCGCGTACAGGTTTTCCTAATTTTACAGATTATGTATCCCATCAAGGACTGGAAACTTTCCCGGTGCTATTTATAATGATTTCTTCTCGGGATGTCAGCCAGATAAGTGTTGGATTCATTTCCTAACCCCATAATCGCGTAAAAAGAATGACTGTGTAGTATGTAAAAACGATTCGAGTTGAATAGTGCATAAACTGGACATAACTCCTAAAATAACTTCCAGCATTAGAATTAACAGGGATCTTAATGTAGAACTGCACGTCTACCAAACGGAGTCTTAAATGAGGCCTACCGTGCTAAAATGTAGAAATGCATTGCTTGGAGAATTGATTCAACTTTCATCCCTAAAAAGGCATCGGTGAATATCAACAACAAAATCATTCTTGTATTCCAAATTACAGCCTCCCTACAAATTTGTATGTGTTTGTAAATTATGAAAACAGCTTTATAAAGTACATTATTTAATCCGTTTGAACTAATATTAGGACCATGGTTTGATGACAAATTAAAATGAAAACAAAGAGGCGTGTTCGTGTTCATTTGAATTACACTGTAATTGAAAATATAATATTCTCTATCAGCAGCATACTATTAATAATTATTCAAGGGCAAATAAAGAGTTTTCAAACAAATTAAACATCAGAAGGAAATTGAAAATACTGTCGTGAATTCCTCATGGAAACCAAAATCTCTATTTAATGACTGTATTTAAGATTTTATTCCATTAACTTGTCCCATCCTCTCCTTTAAAAATGAAATGCAAAAGAAGCCATAAAAGAAAATACTGACTTTGTAACGAGTGTCCAGCCATAGTGTTCCAAAGGCAACAAATCTATTCTCTTTAAAATACGAAGAGCATGCGGAGTTTCAGTCATTTGACGGATGTTTAACAGGACGTGAAAAAACTCGCTGTGCGATGTTGTCAGGTAGGGATGGCAACATCCCTATTGCCGTCCTAGTGACATGTAGGCTACTATGGAACAGGGTCTGATTCAATTACTACACAGAACCTCATGATAAAGAGGCCTCTGAGCAAAATTAAGCGGTCTTTCACGCCCAATATAGAATGGGACGATGAGAACCACATCAGTTAAAGAGCGTTCATAAATAAAACTCCATTTCATTTCCACAGAGACTCCTAACTAACAAAATACTAACAGAAAGGGCAATGTCACGGGAAATTATGAAACACGCAACATAAAGAACAAAAAAATCTGAAGCCATCACAAATATAGACACAGGGGCTCCAACTTGTTAACAATTGAAAGAAGAGAAAGTGCTTACCCTGTTAATATTGTAATGGTTACTATTTTCTTATTACGTTGCTGTTTACAAGTATCTATATCGTTATCATAATGTGGTACATTATCATGTTATCGGCGCTCCTTCAATATAAAATTCTTAATAGCTAGACAATAGTGAATTATTTCATATCTATAAGAGCTTCAAAGAAGCTAATGACGCTAAACACACGACTCCCACATTAATCTCATACGTTAATTTATAAATGCTGAAAATCAAAGATAATACGGTACTACTTGAAGCGAAGGCTCGACGAAACTTTTCACTTAGAATAGGAATAAAAAGCATGTTAAATCATCAGACCCCGATCATCTGTAGGAACAATATTGACAACGCAGGTAATGTCTTTCAAATAAAATAACATTTTTAGACAATTCATGCTAAAAGTGGGTATTTTGCCAGATGTCAGTAGTGTTTAAAGTATAACATTCTGTCACTCAGTGTTATAAAATTATAACACTTTGGTTTAGGCATCCACGGCCTCATTCAAGTAGGCTATGCCTCTCAAAGCTCGTATCGATCCTTAAAATAGCGTATGGAGTCCTGAACATGGAATCTGCTGAACCAAACGAAATTATACAAGTAGCGATGAGAGCAAAATAAAACTGTTACACTGCCGTCCATGAACTTCGTGAAATAGTCAAAACTGGCTATAAATACTGAGGACTGTCTAAAACAAACAGTGTATGCACACGTGTTAAAATTGTTTTATATTGAACATTTAAAAACAATCGGAGAATACACATATTGTTGCTTAGTGAAAAACCACAAGACATGTCAGAAAACGCAGCGACTAAATATTAGGTGAGTTCTCTTGTTACGTGAACTGGGGTGGGACTGTTTATGCACTTGTAGGATATTTTTATCGTTGTAGGTTCAGATGTCAGGGCTGCTACCTACTAGCTTCTCCAGTTTCATGCAATTTTGGTGTTGACATCTATTCAGTTATTCCTTTTTATGAAATACGGAACTCATTTTGATCGAAATAGAACGTTTCATTGATGAAATTAAAAGTTAGAACGCCTCTATGGGATCATCGTTAATAATAAACAGATGATCATGTGTAATTAAAGCTTGGTTGCATATTTTCTGAACATTCGTATAAATTACGGAAAGTATGTTGAACAATTTATAGGGTAAGCTATCCATCTTCTTCTCTTTCTTCCTTTATGAACATAACGATACCAAGCTTCCAGCACACGGGCCCATTTTCACAATGTCCGATCAAATTGATTGGCAGCACTTAGTGTCTTTTAACGGCCCCTTGTGATGTATTTATCACACTCTATTATCAGTACGATAAAAATACAGAAGGATATTTTACTATGATAAAATACAGTAAGATATCGTACGAAATGAAAGTAATGGAAACTAATAGTTCAGTCTATGCACTGCGATAAAATATCGGACGATAAATTTATCACTCCAAAGTGAAAAATCGCATATGTTTAGGCTGAGTTTATGCATGTTATAGCTATCATGTGCCATCAACAGTAATGGAAACAAATTGAAACAAACAATTCTGTTTAGGCGCTGCAATAAAAGAAACGGACGATACATTTATCGTTGCTTGGTTAACAATTGCCATAGAGAATTCAACGGTTAAATATCGGTTGCATTCTCTTGCTACGTGGGCTGGAATGGGATTGTTATGCACTCATATGATATTTTTATCGTTGTTCGTCCTGTCACCTATTAGCTTCTCCAGTCGGGTTCATGTAATTGCGGCGTTGACATCTCATATTTCTGTTATTAAAACATGGAAGCCTCCTTCTTCGAAACGGAGCATTTCGTTAATGAGTTTAAAGTTGAAAAATTACTATGTAATCGCCATTAATAATTGGTACATAACTGTGTGTAGTTGGAAAAAAAAAAAGAAAAAAAAAGAAAAGAAAACAGTCTTCATCTTTGCTGAGCATTCCGTAAAGATTACGGAAAGAATCATCAGCATACTTTGAACAGTTTATAGAATGAACAATGCCCCTTCTTGCTTCATGCACTCCATCCTTCATCGTTTATGAACATAACGATATATTTTCACAACTGTCCGATTAAGTCGATTGGCAGCATTCTGTCTACCAGTGCAATAAATATATACAAAACATCGTCTGATACTTATTGTATGCTAAACCCAGCCATACAAGCAAGGAGACGTTTGTAAAAGGATATATAAGCAACATGGGATGATTTGTTCATAGTGTGAGCGTGAGATAAATACAGAATACGTGAAATATTTTAGAGCAAGGTCGCCGAGTAAGGTATGCGTCTCATACTTGGGAGGCCCGGGCTTGATCCCAGGCGACCGCCCACCCTGACCATTTTTTTTTTTTCCTTCTTTTTTTGAGGAAATCCTCTGAGCACTAAGTCGAATGCCGGATTGGTGTGCTCTATCACGTATCTGCTCTCCCTCATTTCCTCCTATTTAATTTACCTTTCATGTTTTAGGCGTGGTTTCAGGTCAGGTGGCGCAGTAACTTGCGCTATGGAAAAGTTTCTCTCCGAGACCGAGTGAGCAGTCTCGCCTACTAGGTTTGGTGCATCGCCTTCTTGAAATTGCTCTCTAAAGGTGCGCAGGTTTAAGAATTGGAAGTATTAGGCACTTCTTAGCGCCTCTGTGGGCTTTTCTGTCTGTAGGCCTGGGATTTCCTCCAACTCCTTCACCTCATCCCTGCCTCCCAGGGGATGTATCCATAATTGATCCATCATAGTAGAGCAGGGAGCGAGGTGTCTCCCATCCTAGCTAAATATTTAAAATTTGCGTTTAGAATATGATTTTAGTCTCTTATATATTGCAGGAGATACAAAGGAAGCCCAGAAGACAAATTTTTCCAAGTGTGTAACCACCGGATACGTGAACTATGGAGAAGAAGAGGAAATGGTAAGTTGTGTGCACTTCTATTATTTCCTTGAACAACATACAATAGAGCGTTTATTTATGGTTAGATCTGAGACATACAATTGATTATGTACTTTGGTTTTTTTTTTTTTTTTTTTTGTTTAATTCGAAAAAGTAGAATGTTTAAGCTACGTCTTTGTTCGCAGTACTCCAGACCCAATGGCATGCTTGCCAAAACTGCTGGTGTATAGACACTCCATTCAAAACAAAATTTTTAGTTTACAATTCGTTTAGAATAAGCAGACTAACAATTCATTGGCGGAACATTTTGACTATGTAGATACCTTTGATATTAATGTAATGAAAGACGTATGTCAAAGGGATTTGCTGCATAAGCTAAAAAAAATTGATGTGCTTCACTCACAGGACTTTCTCTAGCTGCTCTACAAACTTCTTACAAAAGATAATTCTTCTTTCTACATAATGCTAATCGAGATTAACATTAGCAGAATGTTCTTATAAGTAGAAGGGAACTGAGGGAATGCACTAGGCTAAAATGATAATCAAATGTTTTAAAAAGTTATCGTTATGCGATTGTCATTGCAAATCGCTTCTTTGCTTGGCCAGGAGTAGAACAAAAGGAAAATCGGACACTTCCTGTCTGAGAAAATGTAAGTACTTCACAATTAAACTAATAATAAGGGATATCTCGGAAACAGTTACCTCCACAACAAAAACGTAGAGGACATACATTGTGAATTTTGACAAGATCTACATTTTTGTCTATTAGGGCTTAGCAGTTAAGCAACATTCGGCAAAATTCATCCAGAACAAAGAGGTCTTCAGAGGCTATTCCCAGAAGCTCAAGATATACATTTTATTTGGAATATAAATAGCTTTAATCAAAATCGTTAGAGCCATTTTTGAGAAAATCAAAATGTTCGAAAAATTTTCCATATAAAGGATTTTCTTGTAGATCTTCCTGTCGCATCCTTGGAAGATACCGAACTTAAATACCAAGTTTGGTATTTAACGGTCTTTTCGTTTTTGAGCTATGCTGCTTACAGACTCATACACACACAGACAGTCTCACTCATGGACATTCTTCTAAAAAATGTTTTTATTCATGTGTTTCTGGTGAAATCTCAGTATCAAATTTTTGGGTGCAATACAATACCTTCTCTATACACTATGTGCATAGTATGTGCAGAAAAAGTAATATAAGAAGCTTGTAATGTATTGTTCCAGTTTAAGAATAACATGAAAGCAATGACAAATCCAGACATTTAACAGAGTTGCTAGGGGTATTTTGTATAATCGTAAAGAGGCTTCTATTAAAATAACATATCTACAGCTCCTCCCGCTTTCAAGGAACTTAAATGTAATGCATTGGGCTTAACATTAAAATAACATATTTACAATAATGACAGTGTGATGTTATTGTGAAGACACGCAGTAAATAGCTTGTTTCAACCTCAAAAGACAGTACGGAGTTTAGTGGAATATGTTTGTTTCTAACGCTACATTTTGCGATTAGCTTCGTCCTTCTCTACTCTCGCTCTGTAGCCAAGCTCTAAACAGAAGTACATGCCTCAAGAATTGAGCCTAATGATGATTACGAAACAACAACAACAACAACAATAATAATATTCCAGCTGCCTGCATCAATTTTAATTTATAAAACAGCATTTATTATTTTTCTATAGGAAATACGTGGCTACAGGACGTGCCGAGTACGTTTATCATTGGAATGGCTTGGTACAGCGCTCACACTAGGATTATTGCGCCTGCTATTCCACTGGTACCCTCACTGGAGACTGCTAGTCACCCATCTTCCCTGCTCTCTACGTGATGCTCCGAAAATACTTGTTGTTGTAAGTAAAATTCAAGTTTATTTCTGCATGTTGTGAATGTGAATATGTTAATGTTGTAAATAACAACGTAGACACTTTTATTAGAAAAGGGCTGTTGAGCCGCAATACACGTAACAGCAAAATCGTCTATTGCGTTAATATACAGCTAGTTAAAAAAAAAAAAAAAATCCTGGCTGCCACTCTACCGGCGATAACGTTGATTAGCAAAACAACCACCGCCAAATCTAGTGCAACCTAATGTCACTAGCCCAACTAGTCGCTGGCTATCCACCAGCTACACAGACATCGCTTCTAGCACCATTGGAGCTTCAGAAACGTGACCGACTTCACCACAGCAGCAGAGCAGCAGTCGTATAGAAACTATTAGTACTCCTGCCGGAACAAGCTCTGCAGATGCTACTTCTAATACCTCATCACTCGGCAAGGCCGTTTTAACGCTGGTCCTCCCTGGTCTCGGCGACTAGAATTATATTGTCGTGAACCTACAGCACCAGTGTCTTACTTTAATAGACAAGGCACACTACGACGCTGCTTTATCCACAGATGTGGTTCTCGGCCACACAGTCCGGATAGTCAACAGAACTTCATGAAACAACCGTGCTGCCAGTGTTGCCTATGAAGCACACGGTGGACCACTGTTTTGTACACCCGCGATTTCACTACTGCAACACAAGCCTGACATCAATTGTAAACAGTAGGACCTCTCGCGTAGAAGGAGGTTGGTGCAGCCACCAAAGTGTCACATCCGAACAAGTGCTCCCGTTCTCAGTCTCGTGCATCGCCGCTGCTATTCCACCAACCATCAGAAACTCGCTGACCTGCTCGCATAAATCGCCATTCATGCAGAAGTCTCAATCTTGAATCAGCGACCGTAAGCGCTGTGGCAATCAGCTTAACCATCTATGTGTCTTCTTAGCTTCCGGAAAAGGCCGCGTTATCTTGCATGGGAATGCCGACGTTTCGCTCATCTTGCCGTGAGCTTCTCATGGGCTCTTGGTGCGGTGGTTGTTTTTTTTTTGGGGGGGGGACAGGAATAAAGGTTATAAAGATAACAGGTATATAGGGTATTTGGGAAGGAAATAAGGAAAGGGGAGAGAAAGGATTTAATAATGTGGTGTCACTGTTTATTAGGGCATATATGGTGTCATGGGGCCCGGTACCGCCTGAGGCAAACCGAGTGATTGTGGGTGACTGTATTATGAAGCGTGGTGTGTAGGGGCAAACGACATGGCGCAATGCCCTGACGTCGACCTACAAAAATTGAGGTGCATCATTGAACCAGAGAGGCATGTCAATTTGGCGATGGAGCTCTTCCCAGGTGAGTTCTGGGTGATGTAGCCATAGCTCCAAAGCCTAGCATGTTGGGTCGATGGTGTATGGCTGATGTGAGTTGCTGTGTCATATCTTGCAGTCTGATGGTCAGTCCTCGAGTCTGTTGCTGAAGCAGCTCATCGAGCTGCTTGTGGACTTTGTAGATTCTGGAATTGTTGATGTAGTCCACCACCTTCTCGAGGCTCCTGTTGAAGTGGTCTCGCAAGGCGGCGTTCTCCCGGTGTACTTCCTGAGGTGTAGCCTGAAGCTCCACCAGAGAGCGGGTCAGTGCTTCCTCCCACGTGGCGATTCGTTCGGTTATGGTGTTGACTGCAAGATGGAGATTTTGGAGTTCGGCTGTGTTGGTCTCAAGGTCATTTTGGAGCTGGATGAGATGCACCTCAATTTTTGTAGGTCGACGTATTAAGATTTTGAATTTGTATTTTAATAATTTTAGCTAGTTATTCTGTTATTTGTTATAAATTTTATAATAAGTTATTTTTATTTACAATTCTTATGTCAGGGCATTGCGCCATGTCGTTTGCCCCTACACCCCACGCTTCATAATAGTTACCCGTAATCACTCGGTTTGCCTCAGGCGGTACCGGGCCCCATGACACTACATATGCCCCAATAAATAGTGACACAACAGTATTAAATCCTTTCTCTCCC
This sequence comes from Hymenopus coronatus, assembly GCA_030762935.1. Lineage (NCBI taxonomy): Eukaryota > Metazoa > Arthropoda > Insecta > Mantodea > Hymenopodidae > Hymenopus > Hymenopus coronatus. Next base: position 46,710,708 of record CM060885.1, on the reverse strand, counting down.
CTTTCCTTATTTCCTTCCCAAATACCCTATATACCTGTTATCCTTATAACCTTTATTCCTGTCCCCCCCAAAAAAAAACAAGCACCGCACCAAGAGCCCATGAGAAGCTCACGGCAAGATGAGCGAAACGTTGGCATTCCCATGCAAGATAACGCGGCCTTCTCCGGAAGCTAAGAAGACACATCAAGACACAGGTCGTGGAAGCCTATGCATCCAGCTTAACCATCGCTAGTCATGACCCGGCCCTGGTAAATGTGGCAGTGTCACATCCCGTCCTATCAGCTGAGCAACTTCAATCATGTTTCAGTGCAATATTTTCTCCTCGCTTGTGAATTTTTGCCAATATTTCCATTGTTATAGAATGTATAGCAATATAAATATTACCACATGCCAGATATGTGTGCAGTGCCAGGGTGCGTAAGAAATTATAACATAATGAAAACCGAAGGACGTATAAATTGTTTTGGTTACCTAATGAATCCGTTCTACCGAGTAAATGGATTCACTCTATTCCAAGGGCAGACTATTATATTGTGATATGTGTAAAACATTTTCAGAAAAGTTGCGTGAGTTTAGCGAGATATATGCACACAAGGATAGAAATACATGTTTTCGTAAACACGATAATGCAGTTGTTTCCGGCTTTGCCTTCACTTTGCCTGTGCGAGTGAAACTAAATGTAAAAAGTCAACAGAGAAGAGATTTAACATCGTCTTAAAAAGATAAAGGATGATGAAAAGAAATAGACAGACGGGGGAAATGCGTGCAGATAATACGTATATCGCATAATCGCTTAAAAAGATTGATTAGTCTAATGTAAAAAATAACGATCTAATGCTCCTAAACTAAGTTCCAGCACAAGAGTGAACAGGGATCTTAGTGTAGTGCATACAAAGGTGAACTAATGCCAAATTATGTCTTAAATGTATAGAATCTAATGTCTTAAGACGTAGAAATGTGTTGCTTGGAGAATAGATTCAACTTTCAATCAATAACAAAATCCTTATTTTACTTTACATTACAACCTTCCAAGTAGTTTGAAATTGCTAGTAAATTATGACATCAGCTTTAGAAATTAGGTTCTTTATTAAATCAGGTGGAACTAATATTGAAACCATGATTTGATGACAAATTGAGATGAAAAACAAGGCCAGTCTGTGTTTCCTTGATTTCACTGTTATTGAAAACCCAATACCCATTATTATCAAGGGAAGAGAAAGCATTTTTTGATAAACTGAAAATAGAAAGAGATTAAAAAAAAATTGTCGTGAATTTTTCATGTAAACCAAAATTCCTGTAAATATGACCGCATTAAACGACTACATTTAAGCTTTTATTTCATTAATATATCTCATCCCTCCCTAAGAAAATAGAATATAAAAGCAGTATTAAAAGAAAACGTCCACTTTGTAACGACAAGTCAGTAATATAACTGTCAAAGATAACAAATCAGTTATTAAATAATAAAAAAAGAAAACACGTGGAGATTTCACTTTTAACAAGGTGTAGCAGGATGGCAAAGAACTCGCTGTGCGATGTTGCCAGGTAGAAAGGGCCGCCATGACCACAGATTGTTATGCAACCTTGCCGTCGTAGAACCAACCCAACGCGGCACTACAAGAGCTACGCGTCAGCATTATATCAACTAGCCAAGCTCCAGACACCACAGGCACGCTGATCTGGACTGAGTCACATCCGACTCCATCATCTCGACATTTCACAGATACCGACATCTTCGCATTTATCCAAAGGAAGCTTCACCGGAAAGAGAAGAGGAGGTGCCAGGAAAAACCAACAAACACATCTCTCACACATCGACAGGGACAGCACATACAACCACCGCAATTTTGGCGGAGCTCATCTTGCTTCAACCCGAAAGAGAGCTGAATGCCTTTCAGCGGAGCTTGCTGAAAGTATGGTTGTCCCTCTGCAACCGCATTTAATAACTGGCGTTACGTCTGTTAATCTTGGGAGCTGCTCTTGCGAGACATTTTTAATCCCATCCGCTTGCTGAAGCCAACGCCATCAGAAGGTGTACACTTGAGCGCCACTGCCATCTACCGTTTTTTTGCTTGCATTTTTACTAGAAACACTAATGGATTCGATTTCAATATGCTTAACTGAAAAGAAGGAACTCTATAAAAGAAAATATATGAAAAGTGTTTCCTTATGTTATATTTTAATTTTTGGTATTTTAAGCAAATTAATTTGAATTCTGCAAATTAATTTTTCTCAGTATGCTAATTGCAGAAGTACATAAAATTACTAATGATAGTATTAATTGTGTATTATAATATCGTTTCTTACAGTTGCTTACTTTATTGGTATTCTGAATATGTAGTCTTAGTTTTATTTATTATCTTGAGGCACCAGGCTTATACACTTTGTTCTGTTTGCAGAGATAATCATAATTATTTTAACCATAAAAATCAATTGTACTACTTTATATCCAATGTGAGGTTATCAAAATATTCTTTCCGAGTTTCTACATACCTTTGACTTGGATACTCTTGTTCCTTGACCTACATCAACCAATCTGTTTCAGATTATAAAATTAAGAAGTACTATTCAAGCAATCTTTTTTGTTTCATTTGTATAGCCCCCTTTAACTTCAATGGTTATATCGGGGGCTTTTGAAACAACATATATTATTATAGGTTTAGAACATCAGTCTAATCATTTTATATCACTAATCACACGTACATTCATACTTCCAGACTCAGTGGGGGTTGGGGATTATTGTGGTTAAAGAAAAATTCCACGCCCCAGCCAGGAGTCGAATTCAGGACCCCCCGGTGAAAAGTCAGCACTCACCACTCTTCCTCAAAGGCAGTATTCAAGCAGTGTTGTTTGTATCTCTCAAACAAATGTTAAACCAACACTCACTCATTAACAGAAGTAATATTTAAATTTGCATTTTAACTTTTGTGAAACAACATGCACTCCATATCAAAATGAGCTTGTTCAGGTATGTTGATACATTTAACCTATAAGCTATGTTAATTTCCCAAGTTCATTAAAGTTATACATTGAGTACAGTCATAAGAAAAACTTCAGTCATCTGCTTGAGGAGTAACTATATAATAGCGGCTAAAAACGAGAATAATAATATTTTTGAAATTAATTAAATCCTCTCCTTCTTGCTAATTCCCAGGACGAAAGCAGTTGAAATGAAATGAAATGGAGTTTTATTTATGGACGCTCTTTAACTGCTGTGGTTCTCAGCGTCCCATTCTATACTGGGCGTGGAAGACCGATTAATTTTGCTCAGAGGCCTCTCTATCAGGCTTGAGGTTCTTTTACGTGCTGTAAATCTACGACACGGGACCCACGGCTTTACTTCCTTTCCGAAGGAAGCCATGCTAAATATGTTTACCTCCGAAAAAATCCATCTTCTTCCGCCGGGTTTGAACCCGCGACCTTGGGTTGATGAAGTTAGCATGGTAGCCATTACACCACAGAGGGCGACAAATCAGTTGATTAAAAACATGTGCTGCTAGGAAGAAAAGATATGAACTAATGTCGCTAGATGGCAGGATGCCCATATGACTACTCCCTTTGAGGCATACTGGCACTCTTTTATTATTTCCATCTTGTTTGATAACTCTGCACTGACTACACTTGGTGTAACACTGACCTTGTCGGATCGACACGACAGGGTTCTGCTCGGCCTACGCGTACCCCATCTCTCTGCAAATCTAATCACTTATTGCTTGCACACTCTTCTACACTTGCACCAAGTTTGAAGTTATTTGGGACATTCTTTCTTGGTGTTGCAATTTTCACAAACGGCAGTGTATTTGCTTATTTGTTCTTACTAACCTATTTAAAAACGACATAAAACTAATTTGAAATAAAGAGATCGGTGTATAGAATTGTAACTCCTGGCGCAAAAGCTAAGCAGACCAAAGCGAATGTATAACCTCTGCATCATGTGGTTTTCCCTATAAAAGACATTACGAATGTAGTACAATCATGAGAATGATACCACCTTCTCCGCTTGTTTATTGATCATTCTTCATTCCTGGGAGCCATTGAGTAGTTCATTGACTCCCTAGGAAGTCATGAGGCTGACTCGGACTGTCAAAGCTTCCACAAGGGGTGCATGGGGGGTTCTCATGTCAATGTCAGAGATTGCAACAGTGGCTTCATATATCATATAATAGACAAGATCACCAGGGTAGTCGAGGTTTCGTTTGCAGCTCTGGTGCGTTCGATTCATGGCTCTGAGCAAGTCGGCCCTATCGAAGCCTTCATACCTGACAAACTCAATTGACATTCCAAGAACCTACGTGGCCTGGAGTCCACCTAAAACTATAAGTTCTCTCGTTCCATCACCAAGTAGCATTATCATGCATTGACGGACTCCATTGTTGGGTAACTCAGCTTAATATATGGATTCCATACCTTCTTGGTGGAGTGAGGTTTCTCCGGAGGCATCTGAGGTTAATCTGCTTCGTAGTTATGTCTTCATATTCTGAGGTTAAACTATGAAACACAGTGAATTGAGTCTTTATTTTACAGAATTACATTGTTGGCATACAAATCATTTTCCTTCTTAAGGAAAATTCTTTTAGATACTGCTATATAGTGATAGAGCAATGATTTTGCACTGCAACATTTATTTATATATTTAAATGTCCTTAATTCTTAACAGGTTACTCATAGAACCGCAGAACAAACACATTGATTAATTTCCTAATTTACACACATCACGTCTTTTAGCAATGCTTAAAACATTTATTACAATTGGTTTCTAATAAAGTAAAGAAATCCTACAGTAAAGCGAGAATCAACGCTAAATAAATATCACAAATCGAAGATAATTAGGAAATTAATCAAGGGTAATCTTCATGCTCTTGTCTTCACTTTCTCGTATCAGCAAGGAGCAGAAAGTATGGCTTAATTGTACCCCTTACAACTGTTCAGAAACTAAAATTCATAGTTTCTCATCTATGACAATATCTTTGAAAGACCCCATATATTGCTCCTAATGCCAAATAATACCAGATGCAGCACACATTAATAAGGAGGAAAATTCATATTATTAATTATATGAGAGAATAGGTATTTAAATGTGAGATATTCCAGGTAAATGAATAAGCGAATTGGTTTCCATTATCCTATAATCGATCAGCTGCTCAGTTGACGATATTCAACTTGTCTCAAATGAATTATCGATATTAATAATAGTTTACTTTATTTTTGTCACAGGATAGCTATCAGGGGAAACATTACACATACTTCATAAAGAACGTGAAGAAGCTGTGCATAAAAGGAAAGAGGTAGGACCTAAAATACTGTTTTAAATGTTTCTTTATTTACATCATAAATGTATAACATTACAGCGATAAACAATTTGTAATTTATACTGGTCTGATTCCCTGAATCGGTTACATAGAAATATTAAGCTAAGAAAAAAGGGGGGGGGGGTTATGATGTGCTGGGCTAGGTTGTTTCCCCTCCCCAATATTGTTTATTTTTATACAGATTTTACAAATTGTTCTTACGAAAACTTATTCTTCTACATTATTTGTATTAATCGAGATAAACCTTGCAGAAATAGTGTCATTATAAATTTCATTGTATGTACAAGGGGGAAATGAATTGACAGTAGGGTATTTTAATGCGGGTCGCTAAATGATGACCTTAAAATTTCAGTAAGAATGGCGTCGTTTGCATAATAAAACAAATAACAATAGATATTCTGGAAATGGCTGATGCTGAAAAAATTCTGAAGTGTTCAATTTACACGACTTTCTCTACATCTCTGTAACAAATTATTATTAATAAGCTTAATTCTTCTATCTGCTCTTGCTAATTGAAATAAACATTTGCAGAAACGGTCTTATTACTTAATTATAAACAGAAGGGTAATACGCTAAACCGACCGTCAAAGTTTCAAAATGTGGTTGCTATGTGATTGAAATCTTTGCGTGGCCAGGAGTTGACAAGTTCCCACATAAGAAAAGTTTAAGTATTTTAAAACTGAAACCAATTACAAGGAATATCTCGAAAATTGACCACCCCACGAAAAAAAAAAAATGTATATGATATAAATTGCGTGTTTAAACGTGATCTACATTTTTTGTGTTGTAAGTTTTTATCTATCTCTTACGGTTTACCAGTTATGCAAAATTCAGAAATATTAATACAGAATAAAGGGGTCTTCACAGGTTTTCTCAGAAAATTCAAGATATATATTTTATTTGTCATGTAAATATCTTAAATATACGAGATATGAATAAAAATTGTTAGATTCATTTTTGGGAAAACTAACATTTTCGAATTGTTTCCCCAAATAAAGGTAGTTGGGGTGGGAGGATTTTCTTGAGAATCTTGGTGTCGCATCCTTGGGAGATACTGAAATACTGAACATAAATATTCAGTTTGGTACTTAACGGGCCTTTCGTTTTTGAGTTATGCTGCCCACACACTCAACACACACACACATACATACACACCGATAGTTTTCTAAAAATGCTTTTTTTTTTTTTTAGAAAACGATCGGTGTATGTGTGTGTGTGGGCAGCATATCCTTTTTGTTTCTTTTTTTGTGGATCTAGAGGGTCTGAAAACAATTTCCGGTGAAATCTCGGTATCAAATTTTGGGTGCAGTACATACCTTCTGATTACACTATGTACATAGAACGTGTAGAGAAAGTAAAAATCCAGTGTGTTTCATCACTTGCCTTTCTCTACATCTCTGCAACAAATTATTAATAAAAACTTATTCTTCTATTTACTTAATACTAATCGAGAAAAAATTAGCAGAAATGGTCTTATTACTTGCTTCCTTGTAAGCAGAAGGGAAATAAGGGAGTATCATAGGCTATAGCGATAGTCAAATGTTTCAAAATGTGGTTCCTATGTTGTTGAATTTCCTTTGTATGGTCAGGAGTTGAGACATTGCCGTATGAGAAAAGTATAAGCATTTTAAAACTGAAACCAATAACAAGGAATGTCTCAAAAACGAGCCACGAACAAATCTATGTAACATAAATTGTGTGTCTTAACAAGCTCTACATGTTTTGTTCAATGGATAAGTTTTTGTCTATATCTTAGGGTTTAATTAGTTATGCAAAATTCATCTAGAATAAAGATGTATTCGCTTCTAGCACGATATCGAAATGCCTTAGCATGTTTCCTAAGGGGGAAGGGGCACCCATCTTGATTTCGTGCCACATCCCATGTAAATCTCAGGATGACGGCATACCGGAAGTCTACAATGCCTGTATCTAGTATCCGTAGATGTTTATTTGTTTCTTTGTTGTTGTTTTTAAGTATTTTTATCAAATACAATGTCCGAATTTGTATATACACTGACGGAAGTAAGTGCACTGATGGTATTGAGTATCTTTGTTTGTACCTACATTCATTTTTCATAGTGCAGAGTTGTACGCAATATATCGAGCCATTCTGCATGTTAGCTGTCGAAATTTGAATGACTGCCTTATTTTGAGTGATTCCCTAGTGCACTTCAGAGCCTTAATGATCTTTACAATTATCGTCTTATCGTGCAGCGTATACAGGATGCCCTCCACTCTTTATATGCTTCCGGCGTTAATGTGGAGTGTGCATGGATTCCTAGTCACGTTGGCTTGCGGGGGAATGAACTGGCGAATGTGGCAGCAAAGACGGCAACCACAGAGCCCAGTAGGACTAAAATTTCTTGCGTAACTTCGGGAGATTTTAAGCTTGTGCGCAGAGCGGTACTTTCGTGCTGGCATGAAGAGTGGTCAGCTCTCCGCGGAATCAAGCTTAAAGTAGTGAAGGATTTTCCAATAAACTGGGTAACTTCCTCTCATAAATCTCGAAGGGAAGAAGTGGTATTGGCTCGTTTTCGTATTGGTCACTGCATTTTTACTTTCTCTATATGTACTATGTACATAGTGTATAGAGAAGGTATTGCACTCCACCCAAAAATTCGATACCGAGATTTCACCGGAAATATATGTTTTAGGGTCGCCTGTATCCAAAAAAAAACATTTTCAGAAAAAGGTCCGCGCGCGTGTGTGTGTGTCTATGAACACGATAACTCAAAAACAAAAAGTCGGTAAAATACCAAACTTGGTATTTAAGTTTAGTATCTTCCAGGGACGCGACACGAAGATTTTGAGAAAAATCCCCCACCCTCATCTACCCTTTACAAGGAACTTTTTTTTTTCGAAAAGGTTGATTTTCTCAAAAATGGCTCTAACGATTTTGATTAAAATTTCAATTTTCTGGGAATAGCCTCTGAAGAGTGCTTTATTCTGGATACATTTTACGGAAATTTGAATAACTGCTAAACCGTAAGAGATGGACAAAAACTTATTACACGAAAAAAGTAGAGCACGTTAAAAGACACAATTTATGTTATATACATTTTTTTTTTTTTTTTGCAGAGTTCATCGTTTTTGAGTCATTCTTTGTTTTTGGTTTCTGCTTTGAAAAACATACTTTTCTTATATAGGAATTTGTCAACTGCTGTCCATACAAACAAAGGAACTTCAGTGACATAGCAACTGGCGTTTGACTATCACTTTAACCTATGGTACTTCCACTTACAAGGAAGCAAGCAATAAGACTATTTTTTCTGATTAGCATGAAGTAAATAGAAGAGGGAATCTGCTCCTGTCTGGCCTCTATGCAGAGAAGATTTGTCTGTCCAACATATGTTGCTAGTGTGTGTTAATCTAACACATATTCGGAAATCTCTGCAACTACTGGTTCAGTTTTGCAGAAGCCTTGACAGACGATAACCAAGCACCAGATAAGATTTTTAAATTTTTGTCAAAGGTAACCTTTCAATTGAGGATTTAGTTACATTTAACCCTGATTAAGCATTATTTTTCAAAATATTTGTCTTAATTCATCTCTATAAGGCTTTTGCCATGATTACCTTTTATACATTTAATTTTATATATAGCTTTCGTTATTTATATTTATGATATTTTTATTGATCTTTATCAGTGACTTTTGCTATATGTTTCATAAGGGCACTGATGACCTTGTAATTGAATGCCATTCACCACCACAACCTCGACCAACACTCAGGCAGTCATTGCAAGTTAGAAGTCAACCCTTTCATCACCGATTCCATGAAGCACTGGAAAGGTGACTGGCCAGTGCATTACAGAGGCCAAAGGACTTAACCATAAATTGCCATTTATTGAGAATGCATCTTCTCTTTTGCCTCTAGGATCAAGGCATTACATCAAAATCAAGTCCAAAATCGAGAACCACTGGGAACCAGTACATGGGTCCAGTGTGTTATCAATCAGGGCAAAGGGAAACAGACTTTCTGATGGCAGTATTCAGATTCCTATATTCCACATAGGGGACTAGCTTCCTGGTCATCATTACTGTCTTCTAAGAACTCAAAACACATTGAAGTTTTCATGACTGCAAATCACTTAATATGGTGTTCACCACTGTTTTTATTAGACATACAGACAGACATACAGATTGATAGATTTATTATCAGCCTGAAGAAATACAAATTTTATGGCATCTTCAAAATACAAGTAAATTTTTTAATACATTTCAATTTTTACATTTGAGTTTAAATATATACAAAATTAATAAGAAGAAAACTCCAGAATGATTTTCTGCCAGCGCCAGGCTCCTTCCTACTTTTGCAGAATGGGGCCTGCAATGACAAACACAAGAGCAGTATCTACACATGTTAGGTTCTTGCGTTGACATTTGGTGCTGGACTTTTTAAAATTTATATTTATCAAACATATACCTGCAAAAACGGATACTCTCCAATTCAACATCTACCAGGTTAGGGGTATATCACGGAACATTAAACACAAAACATTCCACAAGATAGCTACTGGAAAACTAAATTATTATTGTATACTGTTTCACATTCAGGGCTGATTGTGTTTGCAAAGCTATAAACTGACTTAGGCTAAGTATACAAATATTTTCTACAGACAGGTCAAAATTTGAGCACACCGTTTTTTTATTACACGCAACCAAATTTGAAAACACTAATAAATGCAATTTTTACTATTACTTGTATGCACAGAAATGAATATTCTCTGCTAATGAAATATAGTTTTTTCCAAGCATTTTCCAGTACATATAATATTTTAATTACTTCACTCAATGTGGTACATATGTATTTAATCATATGTACCTAACTAGGCAACACAGTGAGAAGCTGAGTGGCTAGGAGTGTTTAAGTTGGGAAATAGGTCATGTCCTCATGAACTAAGTGACAAACACAATGGTTCTAGCTCTTGCAATACTGCATGACATCTTCACTAAATATTTTTTCTTCAAATATTTTTACAGGAAGTACAGTAATGCGGAGCAAGAATCTCGAATTTGTATTCAACTTCAATCTGGAGACACGCGAGGTGAGTTTGTTATATCACATTACTCTTCAGCTATCCTTCTCACTCTTAACTATTCTTATATATATATATATATGGATGATGATGATCACATATGCACCATATAAATTTGGAACTGATTTCCAATCAAAAACAGTTAATTTACCTTCCACAAGTATAAAAATGCTACCATTGCAGTATTTTCAAAGTTATGAATATGTTTTTACTTTCTCTATACATACTATGTACATAGTGTATAGAGAAGGTATTGTATTGCACCCAAAAATTTGATACCGAGATTTCACCGGAAATATATGTTTTGAGACCCTCTGAATCCAAAAAAAGAATTTGTAGAAACATGTCCATGTGTGAGTGTGTGTGTGAGTGTCTGAGGGCAGCATAGCTCAAAAGCCAAAAGACCGTTAAAAACCAAACTTATTATTTAAGTTTGGTATCTTCCAAGGGTGCGACACGAAGATTTTCAAGTAAATCCCCCCACCCCAAACTAACCTTTACATGGAAAAAATTTCGAAAATTTTAATTTTCTTAAAAATGGCTCTAACGATTTTGATTAAAATCTCTTATATTTAAGTTATTTACTTGCCAAATAAAATGTATATTTGAATTTTCTGAGAATAGCCTCTGAAGCTTACTTTATTCTGGATAAATTTTATGGAATTTTGCATAACTGCTAAACCATAAGAGATGGACTAAAACTTAAAACACAAAAAATATAGAGCACGTTAAAACACACAATTTATGTCATATAATTTTTTTTCATGGAGTTGATTGTTTTTGAGATATTCCTTATTTTTGGTTTCAGCTTTGAAAAACATACTTTTCTCATACAGGAATCTGTCAACCACTGTCCAAACAAACAAAGGAACTTCAGTCACATAGCAACCAGCTTTTGACTATCACTTTAACCTATGGTACTCCCTTATTTCACTTCTATTAACAAGCAAGTAAGAAGACTATTTCTGCTAATTTTTTCTCGATTGGATGAACTAAGAAGAATAATTTGTTTTAGAGATGTAGAGAAAGTCATGTGAATGGAACACATCAGATTTTTTTCTGAAAAAATGCTCCATCAGCAAGGGACTGATGCCTCCACTTTCACATGGAGAATCATGTAACTCAGACAAAGGACAGTTAGCTGTAATATTAGCACAGTTTTGTTGTGCTTGGCTGTCAATCTGGTAGTGCTGGGATTAAGCCTGGCACAAGTGGTTGAACATTTTTTGAAACAGATCCACTGAATTTTAATTTCTCGCATTTGTTTCAAAGTAAATATTGTGTTATTTATGTGAAATGTTTGAACATAACATGGTCAAGATTACCTGCAAGTAACAGCAACTTGAGAAAGTTTCATCAGGCGTACTGGCACGTTTTGATTTTGACCCATGAACTTAAAGACCATTAGTGGCTTAAATCAAATCCACACCCAACACTCCTTCGTAATCTCTAATCTCCTCCATAGATTATAGTTTGAATTCTTTAACATTGTATATAAAGAGGGTAGGAAAGGAAGCACCTTAAGAAGACAATATACAAGATGTTAAAAAATCTGCTTTGGAGGGTGCAAAATCTGATTGTAGCGCTAAAGAGAAGAGATGCCACTCTCACCCAGTTTGCGGTGATGCAGACTCCAACAAAATTAAATCACTCTACTCTTAGTCCAAGGTCTTGCTGTCTATGCTTCCTGATTTGTCAAAAATGTACAGTTACTAGATAACTTGGTATTCTTCCCATTGAAGATTCATCTGCAAACAGGGTCACAGTTCTTCTGCACTTTATACAAAATTTCAGATGCCTGTTTATTTTCTCTGGGTTTCTACCAGACTTTGCAAAATTAAATTGAGTTTCATTTATGATTGGTTATCAACATCCCATTCTATATTACACATGAAGACCACTTAATTTTGCTCAGAGGTCTGTTTCTTAGGATTGAATTTTTTTTCTTCTGTTTTTATGTATTGTAAATTTACTTTCCTTCTGAAGGAAGCCATGCTAAGGAATTTTATGCCTGATAAATCCATGGCTCTCTGTGCTTTGACCCACATCCTCAGGAACCAGAGGCCAGCATTTTACCCCCAGTATTTGGAGTATGATCCAGACTGAGCAGTCGTTTACCTCAGGAACTTTTGCTCCTGTCAACACAGAAATAGAAGCATAACACAACTTGCTAATGATATACTTCTGTTCAGGCCTTAATGTCCATATTCCATGAGGTTTAAACTTAGTCTTTCACTTCTTGGGTACTAATAAGTTGAACATAATAGGGAGGGTTCTCTTAATACACTGCTAAGATATTGAGATGAAACATCCTATTATGTTCAAGTCATTGGTATCACAAGAAGGACGAAGGTCAATAGACGCAGCATAAAAATAGCTTACCAGAGATAAAAATATTAAAAAAAATAATTCCAGAATATCTATGAAGTGCATTGTAATATCATAGCACCTTTTGCAACAGTTTCTCCTTTCTATTCTCTATTGCTTCAATCCTAACATACTCTCAACAAGGTATGAATTTGAAGTGATTTATACAGTGAAACTTTTAATTATATGTAACTAATTTGAGTCAAATATGGTCACCATAGTTTCACTACTTAGTTTTTCCCCCAGACTCATCCCCCATACAGCCCTGACCCAAACTACCATCTGTTTGGGCTGCTAAAGGAAGCTCATAATGGGATTCACTTTGAAGATGAAAACATCTGTGTGTGAATGACTTCGGAAGCAAGATCATGCATTTTACCACACTGGAATACATGCCCTGGACCAAAACTGTAGAAAAGGATGGGGATTACATTGAAAAGTGACAATTTAATCCTCAATGTTGTGGCTTTCATGCTGTGCAATCAAAATTTAATATTCTTACAAATTAAAAGAGAAAAAAAATAGTTATTAACTGACCCTCGTAGATAATCAGTTTCTAAACAAAATTGGAAAGAAAAGTTTCACATTTTAAGCACTGAATATGAACAGGCCTCTTGGTAAATAATTAGTACCTAATACAATTAAAAAACCTCACCTGTATATCTATGGATATGAAGAGGCAACTTGGTAAGTAATTGGTATCTAACAGATTGAAGCAAACTACAATGTATTGAATAGTTAAAGCATTATAAAATAGCTGAAATACAATGTACACCACTTGTAAATAAGAAAAATTTCTCCCAGGTCTGCATGTTGAATTGCTTTATATTCCAATTATTATAAACTGACACATGACACACTGTGAAAAAATCAAGCAAATGTTGGCGCCTGGTTTAAAATACAAAATTTTATATTTCGCCTGTCTCCAGTTATCACTCACTTGTTAAGTAGAGCATATAGAAAACTATTAAGGGAGGGGAGTTATGTATAGATATCTATTTTTTAAACAATTTGTATAACAGCAAATGATAATATGAATTAATCCTGAGTTGAAATATTAAAAGAATCAATATTCATAAATTAAGTGCAGAAATTAGAATTAAAATTAGATTTTTATATTACTTCTTATATTTTTAGTAAGAGGGTGGTTCCAACCCCTAACCCTAGCTATACTTCTGCACTTGTTTATTCATTTACCATGTTTAATTGATGGTAGTTAATTTAAAAATGATAAATCTGCATAGAGACTTAAATTTCTGTGATAGTACCATTATTCTGTGTTTTCCTATGAGCAGAGATGACAGAGATGCGAGTTGTGCGGATAAAGAAGCTGCTATATGTATGGGATGATGGCCATGGTACATTTGTAAGGCTTGCTGGTCTTGATCGTGGCCTGACTAAGACTCAACTTCACTCTTTCACTGGGTATACAGAGGAAGAACAGGAGCTGAGGTAGGTAATTGAAAAATCTGTCTATTCTGTATTTCTGTCAACATCAAGGTTAGAATGTGACAGGTTGATAACAATGTCTAAAACTTTCCATTAATACTTCAACAGCTCTTCTCATTATTGATTGCACTCAGAGCATATTAGGTAAACATGCATGTTTGAAATAATATGTTTAGTGAAATTTTGTGCAAACTTGATCCCCAGTACTATTAAGGAATTTGGCTCTCGGTTCACTCATCTAACAATCTCACTGGCAGTGCTTGAAATGGGCCAGTATATGCTGGTATACCATACTGGTCTTTCCTGCATCAGTGAATTCAACCAACACTTTTTATTTGAGAAACTAGGTTGCAGGGTGTGTTGTGATGTGTGTTCTGCAGGTGATATGGCCTGATTGCATGTTTAGATGGTGGATGCAGCTACCAAAGCAGCACATTTTGTGATTTTCTGAAGACTATAAACAACATAATGCAAAAGGTATAATTAACTTTATCTTAAGAAAGTATACCGGTATTTATATATTTCCATTTTGAGCACTGCTCACTGGTAAACCTTTGGTCTCATTTTTTGGTACCTCTCTCAGTACTGACAACATAAATTGATGATCTAACAGTTACAGTGGCGTGCATACAGGAGAAGCAAGTAAAGCACTGCTTTGTTAAATAAAAGTAGCGTGTTATTTATGGATGCTCTTCAACTGCTGTGGTTCTCAGCGTCCCATTCTAAATTGGGCGTAAAAGTCTGCTTAATTTTGCTCAGAGGCCTCTCTCTTAGGCTTGAGGTTCTTTAACGTGCTGTAAATCTATGACACGGGACCAACGGCTTTACTTCCCTTCCGAAGGAAGCCATGCTAAGGATTTTTACACCCAAAAAAATCTATCATCCTCCACTGGGTTTGAACCCGTGACCTTGGGTATATGAAGTCAGCATGGTAACCATTACACCACGGAGGACGACACACTGCTTTGTTAACAACTGTAGTAAGTAGAGTATTGAACCGAAACTTTATATGAAGGCTAGCACACTAAAAAGCTGATATCATGAAGACAGACAGTATTCACATTTATGAGCAACGTATTTCATTATAATCATATAGTTATTCAATAATATCTAGATACATTTTCATGCTTCTTCCAAAATGTAGATCTAATATGTTGCATTACCAATAGCAATTGTAAGCCAGGTGAAACAGTTTCTCTACAACATCAACTGAGCAGTGAGAGACATTGGCATGCACCTCTAATGGAATATGTATAGTGTGAAATTATACTAAAAGTATTGCTAAGTAAACCAATGATTTGAAATAATTTTAGAAATTTCAAAACATTGGTTTGCTTAACAGTTTTTTTAGCATAATTTCACACTATGCAGATTCCATTCTTTTAAGGTCTTGGGCTATGTGTGTGTTAGCTGCTGCAACAGAAGCTAGCTTCGGAGAGGAGTTAACAGTGATAGTAAGAACTGTTTTTAGTGTGCATGATGACCAGCTTAAAAATGAAATATCTCTACACAATCAAAAGAGCAGGAGAGAGTTATCCTAATAAGTTTATTAGTGAAGTAAGTTTTCTGGGAAAACAAGCATTGACCTTTTGAGGACATGATGAAGCAATATACTCTATTAATCATCTCAGTTATGTGGAACCATTGTAGTACACTTCAGAGTATGATCTTCTTTCAGTGCAGCACTATGAAGTATTTAAAGGAATTTATAATAGAATTCAAAATGGCCTAATACAGGCCATAGTTTTTTTGACTTTTTTGTCAACTATAAAGCTTGAAATTGTGGATATTCTGTTTGTCCAACTTAATGGAATTACTTGGTAAACACTGTGTGTAGGGACTTAATAAATGTTGTGATATGTTAGAACACCCTCAAGAAATTAAGTCAGATTATTTAGCACCAGTGGAAGATTTAAAATGTGTTTCTCTCTTAAATATAACCACAAAATATTAATTTTCACTGATGTGTTGTACAACATCTTTTAAAACCAAGCAAGAAATATCCTGTACTGTTAATAGAAAATCAAACAAACTTGCCACTCCATAACTGCATTATGAAATGATGGAACATATTTTTCAAGAAACCATGTCTCAGGTAGAAAAATCTTCAATGAGGAAATTTATTGAATATAAATCTCTTTATTGTAAGTACAGGAGTTTAGGAGAAAAAAAAACATGTGTGAACTTCAACTGCTGAGCACTAATTCAATTCTACAACAAAGTTTTCCACTGTTTAAAATGTTAGTATCATATTGGATACAACTCCTGTATTTATATTTTCAGTAGAAAAGTTGTTTTCAATACTGAGGAGAATCAAAAGTTGCTCTTTGAGTGCTACATGAGAAGAGAGAGATTTTCAACATTTTGAAATTATTTATTATTAAAAAAACTCTGAAAAAAGAACAGAAAATTTGCAGAAGATAAAATGGAATTTCAATTTCTTTCATCTTGCAAAGGTGACATATCAAAGTGTCAAAATTGAACTTAAGTTAAAAAACTAGATACTTTCTATTAAATTTACCTAAATAACTTTATTAAATATAGTATGTCAATTTCTATTCTTTCAATTGAAACCATTACCTGTTGGGATTTTTATCTTTAATATTTATTCCTATGATTTATATGTTACCAGTTGTGGTCTTCATTATATCAAGCCTGTTCCTTGGTTTACTATTGTTTACTTCAAAACTATAATATTCATTATTTTGGCTATCTTAATATTCATCACATACCACGGGACATTTATTGGTTATTTATTTGCAATGTAGGCCTAAGATTTTACAGAAATAAAATACTAACAGGTTTTGAGAGAACATAGGCTTTCACGGCCGGAGTCAGTGTAACTAAGAAATGTTTCCGGGCTGTTTTGCCGTGGTCTGCTGGTGTTAGGAGTACCAGACGTTTCGTCCACAACTACGGAGAAAACTAGGAGAAAACTTCGACCGCGCCACTGAAGATGTCCACCGTAGTTGTCCACCGTAGTTGTGGACGAAATGTCTGGTACTCCTAACACCAGCAGACCATGGCAAAACAGCCCGGAAACATTTCTTAGTTACACTAACAGGTTTATTTACAATATTGGTATGAATATAATAATTTTAATGATCAACATCATAGCTGCTATTAGAAAGACTAAGACTATAATGAAATGCTAGAAAAGAAATGTAAATCAATGGCCTTGAAGTGTTCATGAAAAGTGCATGAAAAACTAAATGAGCAGCTGAATGTAAATAACTGGAATATTTGCTATTTGCTGTAAAGGGAGACACATTAATACACAGAGTGTCTGAAAAAAATAGCTGTAACAGCAACAAATATTTTTATGTCTAAAATAGGCAAATAATTAAAAAAATGACACTATTTTAAGTTTGGGAGACAATTTTTTTTTAAAGTTATGTGTATTTCTGTGATGTCTAATTGGATAATGAAATAAATATTGAAACTACAGTAATTTCTGTGATAATCCTGCTTTCAGTGCTGCAAGACTTTTTGAACAACTTGAATATATTCTACAATCCAGGATGTACTCAGTGAAAGCACAGAGAAAGCTGGGGATTTGAGATTTTTGCACTTAGAAATGACATGATTCCCAAATAGCTAATACATTGAAATTCTAGTTGCTTCCTTAAGAGGAATCTTTCAAATTCCAGAATAAAACGTTTCCAACATCCTGCCTGCAATGTTGTAGCACAGTGAGATATGTCACATTTCTATGTTTACAATAATGGTATGAAATGGACAAGTGGCTTCTCCATTTATAACAGTATTCTCTAAGGGAGTGAAAAAATATGATTTCATTGAGACACCATGTATTATCTATCAATCAGCTACTTGTGATTCTTTTTATAATTTATGCAACTTGCTAAGTGGTAGATAGCTGTATCACATATGTGCTCTCAATGAAAAAGCAATTTAAGGGAGAAAATAGACTCTGGATTGGAGATAATCTTAAAAACATATAAGGGCAGTTCAAAAACTACCTGTGTTAAGAATAAAGATGCCACTTTTTGGAACAAAAATAATTTCTTTTTAATGTAGTCTGCTTTTAGGGATATATATGAGGGTTGGCTGATAAGTCCTGGGCCTTACACAGATATGGCGCCACTAGGCCAGTTAAATGGTAGCATCGAACAGTTTAACTCTAGACTAGCTTGTATCCATAGTTACAGGTCAATAGCTTGTTTAGTTTTTGAATGACAGCATTTTAAACAAGACAACTTTAGAGTTTTCACGAAAATGGAGGATTTGGAAAAACGAGCAGCGATTATATACTTCCATTTGAAGGGCTTAAATGCCTAAAGAATCAAAGAGTAAATGGACAGTACAGTAAAAGACACTGCCTCTTCATATTCAATGATTAAAAGATGGGTTACAGAGTTTAGAATGGGACATATGAGCACTAGTGAGGAGCCTCGCTCTGGATGCCCTGACAACTCCAGAGATGATTGAAAAAATGTATCGTTTAGTACTGGAAGACCACAGATTAAAGTTATTTGAGATAGCAGAGGCTGTAAACATATCTAAAGAACATACAGGTAATATTTTAAGAAACGTTTTTGGCTTTCACAAGATGGGTGCTGCGTTTGTTGACATCTGATCAAAAGTTGCAAAAAAAAAAAAATAGTTTCTGTTAAGAATGTGAAGCTCTACCATAAAAATCCCAGTGATTTTTAGACGGCTTATTACCGTAGATCATACTTGGATACATCACTACACTCCAGAAAGTAAATGACAGTCAAAACAGTGGATTGCGCCAGGTGAACCAACTCCAAAAAAGGCAAAACCAATTTTTTCAGCTAAGAAGGTTATGGCGAGTGTTTTCTGGGATTCACAGGGAAATATTTTTATTGATTACTTGGAAAAGGGTAAAAGTTTCACTGGTGACTACTAAGTACTATGCAAGCTTACTGCAATGTTTGAGTGATGAGGTGAAAAGAAAAAGACCTCATTTGGCTAAAAAAAAAAAAAATCTTGTTTCATCACGACCCATTGTTCAGTCATTGCAATGGAAACAATGTGCGTGTTAAAGTTTGAATTGCTTGAACATCCACCCTATTCGCCAGATCTAGCACCCAGTGACCACCACCTGTTCCCAAACCTCAAAAAATTTCTTGGAGGACGAAGATATCACAGCAACGAGGAGGTCATTGATGCGGTAAACAGTTATTTTGAGGACCTTGAAAATTGCACTACATAGATGGCTTAATTTAATTAGGACACTGATATGATGAATGTATTAGCCTTTCTGGAGATTATGTTGAGAAATAAAGCAGAATTTTTTTTTTTTAAAATGGTGTTTTCATTGAGAGGCCTGGGACTTATCAGCCGATCCTCGTACATCACCTGACGTTTCTGCTATTATTTTAGCCTCTCCAAAAAATAGGAATTATCAAGCTCTGGAAAATATGCCTATGTCTTAACAATGATTTGATCTACATTATATTCCTGAGAGTCATTTCTTCATTTATGGAAACAAGAAGAAATTGCGGGCAACCAGATATAGGGGGAGTATCAGCAATTCATAATGCAGTTTATGGAGTTTGGTGGTGACAACTTTAGAGAATTAGCTGGTGCACTGTTTGTAGTGAAATAGCATTTTCTTCTGCATCAAATGGGTCTATGTCTGGTTCAACTTCTTGTAGAATCAGGCCAATAAACTCACTGGAGTAATGTCCAGTAATCGTTTTCCTTTTTCTGAAAAGTCAATAATTATGATATCCTTCACATCCCAAATAATTGCTACCATCACTTTTATGGCCAATGTCTTTGCCTTTTTTGGAACAGATTCACTGGAATCAACCCATTGTTTTGATTTTTGTTTGGTTTCCAGATTATAATAAATCCAAGTCTCTTAAACAGTGAAAACTCAATGCAAAGTACTTCAAATATTGCTTAAATAGCCCCAAACACCCACTATGAAAGCTGCACCCGCTATGAAAAAATATAACACTAATCGTGCCGGCAACTTTTCATCTTCAAATTATTGTGCAAAATATGAATTGCTATTTCTAATGACTCACCTGTTACCTAGACTACTTCATGAATTTTTGTTTGTTGATCAACAAGAATCATATGTTGGATTTTTTAATAACCAGATCTGCTCGGTGACCTGGGCACTTCTCATCAAAAAAAGATGTTTGATAAAATTTTAAATCATTGAGCCGATATCTAACTTGTTGTGGATAGTAAAAGGTCCCCATAAACAGCATCCAATTTCAGGATTATCTCCTTGCAAGTTTTCCCTTCCAACATTAAAAAGGGAATCATTGAATAATACTGCTAAACTTTTTACATTTTAATGAAAACACATTGAACAATTAACTCATGTGCCTGTCAAATCCAAACTAACTTACGACTCAGTACCAAATTTGTTTTGACGATGTGTAACAAATGACAATACACAATGGTAAGATCAACTTGCCTTAGCAACATCTTGCTAACATCTATTTTGAAATAAAGTTACTTATTGAATTGCTTTCTTGTATGAGGGTCAGTCAATAAGTAATGCCTTCTGTTTTTTTTTCTCCTGAACTAAGTAAGTTATGTGAACAATTTGAATTTAGCAGAATTCCTCAAGCCTTCTCCTCCACTCTACTGCAACAGCAGCTTCATATGTCAACTGAAGCACTGCTTCCTGTTGTAAAATGACTGATATCTATATTCATATTGGACAGCATTCTGTCATTGAATTCTTGAAAGCGGAAACACCCATTCGCATTCATGAAAGGCTCACAAAGGTGTATGCTGATGCAGCAGCACTTATTAGCAAGGTTAGAAGATGGGCTTGTCACTGTAATGAAGCCGATGGCCAACACCATTGGCTGATGAACAGCAGCGCAACAGACCTGTGACTGCAGTGACTCCATGCAACATTGAGCGAGTGGATGAGGTCATTCGAGCTGACTGCTAGATAACAACAGATGAATTGTGTCGCATTGCATCCCTTGATTTTTCAAGAACAGAGATACTCAAAAATATTAAAGGTGGATACCCTGAATGTTAAGTGAGCAGAATAAGATGACATGAAAAGCAATTGCCTCAGAACGTTTGCAGTGTTTCAATTTTCCTGGACAAAATTGTGACTGGAGATGAAATGTGGGTTCATTTTTCTGAAACAGAATCAAAGAGACAGTCCATGGAATGGCATTGCACAACCACACCAAGAAAGAAAAAATTCAAAATTGTGCCATTGGCAGGGAAAGTGATGGTGGTCATCTTTTGGGACACAGAGGATGTGATTCTGGTTGAGCTTTTGAAGTAGAGATGTACAATAAAATATATGAAAAATGTCAGCACCTTCAAAAAGCTGAAAGCATGTCTTCCACAAGTTCACCCAACAAAAACCTTGACAGCTGTTCTGCTTTTGTATGACAATGCAAAATGCAAAATCACACATTACTCGTCACTGAAGAGATTGTGAAAATTGGATGGGAAGTCTAACCTATTCCCCATACAGCCCTGACGTAGCACCATCAGACTTCCATCTGTTTGGGTCGCTGAAGAAAACTCATTGCAGGATTCACTTTCCAGATGCAAAGGCTGTGAAGAAATCTGTGTCAATGGCTTCAGAAGCAAGACTGTGCATTTTACCACATACATGCTCTCATTAAAAGGTGGACTAAAACTGGAAAAGGATGGGGATTATATTGAACAGTGAAAATTCAATCCTCAATGTTTTGGCTTTCATACTGTGTAATCAAAATTTAATTTTCTTGCAAATTAAAAGGGAAAATAGGAGGCATTAGTTATTGCCTGACTCTCATACTAGTGTTTGCGGTGAATTAACAAACTTTATTATGCAGAATAAGTTGCCATTCCTCTGCAAAATTCCCACCAAATGTACCACCTATGATGGATTCACTGTCTAGATCACTCAATAAAAATCTGATGTGTTATATTTAGATTACCTTCTCTATCCTATATCATTATTTTTATTTAGCTACTGGAATCTATCCCTCTAAAAGGTTAATTTCTATGTATGAGTTCATGGCAATTGATATAAATGTTACAAAATAGCTTCATTACATATTTTGTTTTAGGTACAAGGCAGATATAGAAAACAAATTGATAGCCAGATATCACCATAAGCTAGCCTTGATATTCAATACTCTTCATGCAGGAAACTAATTAATGACATCACTTTAAGAGAATGAGAGTTTTTAACTATTCAAATCAGAAATAATAACATATCTTGGAAATGACTTAAAATATTATTTGAATTAAATTGTGTGTTTTACGTATCATAAACTACTTTAATTTCCACTGGACATCAGAAAAGCAATTGTTATGTTTTAGAAATATTATTTGAATAAGATGCACTGGAATGAGAGAGAAACAGATTAAACCTACTGTCAGTTATGAATGACAGACAAGGAATACTTTCATATAATGTCACTCATTCCTATGCTTATATGTTGCAGAAGGATTGCTTATGGATGGAATGACATTTCAGTAAAAGTGGAGCCAATATTAAAGCTTTTCATCTTGGAAGTATTAACTCCATTCTACATTTTTCAATTCTTCACATTTTGTGTATGGTTTGCTCACCATTATTACTACTACCTGATTGCTGTTGTATTAATGTCTGTCTTTGGCATTGCTTCTTCAATTATACAAATTCGCAAGGTAAGTTTTTAGTTGAACTTGGCTACTTCCTATTTATAATTCTGGATTGATGCATTCAAGTAGAGACTGAAACAACCCCTGGCAAACCAGCAGATTTTGTCATCTAAAAACAACACAAAAAATATAAAAAGTATTTATCAGTCCTCATGTGAGTAAAGAACAAAACAATTTTTGGAAAAAATTAGTTATGCTGTAAATGTACATACTTTCTTGAATTTCATTGATATATGTTAATGTGTCTACCAATTTTGAATCCGTCTTGTCAATATGGTCATCTAAGAGTATTCACTTTGTTCAAAACTGATCACATCCATTGAGAGTTTAATGCATTTCTGATAATGATTGCCATTTACTTTGATTATTATTTTAATTTCATTTTTTGGTTGAGAGGCCAGCTATGAGTTCAATTTCAAACTGGGGGAAGGGAGAAAATTTGTCGTTGATTAGAACCATTTCTCAACCTCCACAGAGCCTGAAAGTATGCCTGTGATAGTGAATATGAGTAATTTTCACTGTAAATGAATAAAAATTCAATGACAATTATATTTAAAAAAAATATACTAACACTAAAAAGTCAAGGCTCCATCTGATCATGGAAGTTAAAGGGTTCTAGAAATAAAACTTGAGAATACGAAGAAGCAACAGCAGCTTATGTACTTTGCTAAAATTATGATGGAACCTTTGCTGTTTGCTTTCCACACCTCAGTGGTCAGTGGTGTGCTTCAGTGGCAACTGTAGGATTGGTTGAGAGGATCTCAGCTTTAGAACCATCTGGGACTCAAATCAGAACATTTACTTCCAACTTCCCACTCTATATTGAGGGTTCTATGGGTACAAAAGAGAGAGATCACTGCTATATGGCAGATGATAGTGACCTTCACTGATTTCACTTTCTCTAGCACATATGTACAATGTACATAGTGAATAAATAAGGTATTGTATTCCACCCAAAAATTTGATATCAACATTTCACTGCAAATACATGTTTGAGACCTCCTGAATCCAAAACAAACATTTTTAGGAGAGTATGTACATGTGTGTGTGGGTGGATGTGCGTGTGTGTGTGTGTGCATGTGCGTGGGCATGCGTGTGCGTGCGTGGCCTCAAAAATGAAAAGTCTATTACATACTAATTACATACATATTACATACATATTACATACTAAACTTTTCACATGGAGCATTTTTCAAAACTTTAACTGTCAAAAATTGGTTTTGATTAAAATGCTGTATGTTTAAGATATTTTCATGACAAACGAAATGTATATCTTGGACTTTCTGGGAAAAGCCTCTGAAGACCTCTTCATTCTGGATGACTTTTGTATAACTTTTTATACCTGGTAAACCATAACTGACAGACAAAAGCATACTCCACAAAATCGCCCTCCATAGTTACCATGCTAACTTCATTTACCCGAGGTCGCCGGTTCAAACCTGGCGGAGGACGATGGATTTTTTTGGGCATAAAAATCCTTAGCATGACTTCCTTTGGAAGGGAAGTAAAGCCGTGGGTCCCGTGTCGTAGATTTACAGCACATAAAAGAACTTCAAGCCTGATTGAGAAGCCTCTGAGAAAAATTAAGCAGTCTTTCATGCCCAATATAGAATGGGACGCTGAGAACCACAGCAGTTAAAGGGATCCATAAATAAAACATCATTTCATTTCATACTCCACAAAAAAGGTAGATCCCATTAAAACACACAATTTATGTCATATACTTTTTTTACAGAGTTAACCGTTTTCAGGATATCCCAAGTTATTGGTTTCAGTTTTAAACTACTTAAAATTTTCTCAAATAGGAAGTTATTTTTCTTTCTGTCTCTCATTTATATAATCCTAGCAAGCAATGAGAACTAAATTTCAATTGTTTCATATATTGACTCTCATTTTAGCCTGTACATTCCCTTATTTCCCTCCTACTAACAAAGAAGCAAGCAATAAGACAATTCTGCTAATTCTTATCGTGATATAGATAAAAGAATAATCTTTTGTATGAAAAGTTTGTTTGCAGAACAGATAGAGAAAGTTGTGTAAATGGAACACATCAAATTTTTTTTGTTCAGTCTTATATGTTCCTAGATCTTGTATTAAATTTTTGCTCTTTTGTTTTTAATTTCATACTGGGAATAACTTATTTTTCTTTCAATGTAATCTCAATTTCTGTAGCTTTTGTTTCTCATGGAGGGTAGGTGTTGGTGCCAACATTGCTAGTTTTGCAATAATTTCTAGTATTTATTTTGGAGCATTTGCAGTTTGTTAATGCAAGATTTTGCTGCATATACCCAAATTGGGATGCCAGGTTTTGTGTAGTGTAAACCCTATGTTTAGGTGAAGATTGGGTTAAAAAGTAGGTAATGTTTATTTAGCTATCCATTCATTTTGGGTCTTATTCTGTTAATTAATTCCATATAAGACCTGACCTATGCAAGAACCTAATTAGGTAACTAACTCTTTCCATCCTGAAGCTATAGAGTAAAGCCAATCACTATGAAATGTTTGGGTCACCTGTGAAGTTCAGTTTTAAATAACACTGGTCGCCCTGCTTTGTGTAGTGGTTACCATGCCAACTTCATATACCCAAGCTCACAGGTTCAAATCTGCCAGAGGATGATGGATTTTTTCAGGCGTAAAAGTCCTTAACTTGGCTTCCTTTGGAAGGGAAGTAAAGCCATTGGTCCTGTGTCATAGATTTACAGCACGTAAAAGAACCTCAAGCCTGATAAAAGATGCCTCAGAGCAAAATAAAGTAGTCTTTCACGCCCAGTGTTGAATGGAAACCTAAGAACTACAGAGTTAAAGAAAATTCATAAATAAAACTTCATTTTATATACACTTAAACACTGACATACCCCATATCATGCTATAAGTATGATCAGTATATGTAATAAAATGAATTGAGCAGAATTGAATCTGAATCTCTATCTACAGACAATATGTTAAATTACAGTGGAGGGAAGGGTAGATGGTGAAAATGACATTTTTAGATTTTTATGCAGGCCATTAATTAGAATTTTCTCTTTAATTTTATATACTTATGCTTTGACACGGTAAGTACAAAACTTATATTATAAGTATGTTTTTAAAATTTTGATATTGCATCTGCCAATTGGTGCTGTGAATTCTCTACTTCACAGAAAAAATCATAACTCTTACATTTGAATAAACTTTAAGTAGAATGGTATTTTTTTTTTTTTTTTTTTTTTTTTAGTGTTTAACGCCCACTTTAACTACTAATGGCACCGCAGGCGGTAGTAGAATGGTAAACATGGTTTCTATGCATGAGTTTATTTTCTGCTATTCAGTTTTGAACAACCTTCCCTTGAATGATTTTCTGTGATAAATTGATCCATTTTCTATTGAATATTGATAATTTTTATGATGATAAAAAATAAAAAAACTTCCAAGTGTTGTGGAGTTTCTTTGTTGTTATTACATAATTGGTTCTTAAAATTTATAATTGCAGTTAACTTTTTCTCAAAAGATGGTACTATTATAAAATAATCCTATCTTCCTTAATAAACAAACCTAATGGTTAAAAGTGGATCACTACAGAGACTATGTGTGCACATCCTATAACATTTAGATATTATCTTAAATCATTTTTGAGATAATGAGTCATGAATTCAGTAGATTTAAAATTTACAGGATAGGTCTTTTAATCTCCAGTTGGATAAAAAGATTAGTTCTTATTTTACCATTTTTATTCAGTATGATATAAATAAAAAAAAAACAAACTAACATTCTGACACTAACAAATAAATCTTTGCATGTTCAGTTTCCGATGAAGGAATATGATAAATGATCCTAACGTTACTCCTCAGTTTAAGTTTACATTCTGTTTGCTCAATTGTAGAATCAGAAGAGTTTAAGGGATAAGGTCTGTACCAATGATGTCATTGAAGTGTTTCGTGGTGCTCGGGGAAAATATGAAGAGGTTCCAACATCTTCTCTGGTGCCTGGAGATATAATAGTACTGCCATTCAATGGATGCAACATGCAGTGTGATGCTGCTTTGTTAAATGGTTCCTGTGTAGTCAACGAAAGCATGCTCACTGGTAAGTCATAGTCAGAAGATTTTATTGAAACACTCATCAATTAGGTGAAGTGTGTGCTATATCATTTACTCCAGGAGGATGTCATAAACTCCTTCTAATAAAATGTTCTGCTACTGTTGTTTCTGCACAAATAAAAATAAAAAAGGTGAGTAAGTTCAATGTAATTTACGGGAATACTTTTGGCAACCTGGTTAAAATAATAGGATTAAATTGCTTTTTTGCATCATATAAAATGGCTGTTCATCACATAACACGCATTCTGGGCTCATTGCTTAATATAATGCAGCACTGTAATACAGTACTGTAAAACATATTAACAGTTCAAAAATTATAAATGATACAAACAAAGTTCATAACAGAATTTTTGTTAGTTTAATCAACTTTATATCCTCTAAAATGAGCCATTTTAACTCATTTCATTATGCACATGAATTTAAAAACTTGGTAACAGGTAATTGAAAGAGCATAAAAGGATTTTAGGATATTCATTTCATATAGTTTTATACATAGTCCAGATAGATACATTTAGGAATAAGCTTGCTTAGCTTAAATAGCGATAAAGAAGAGATTAGCTTTTATAAAACAGTATTAACTGAACGCAGTCTTCTTTTATAGCTGAGGAATACAAGGGCTAACACTTTATATATATGCAACTACAAAGCTCGATAATTTTGTTCTGAAAGTGAATTACTTCCTTCTTTCTGCTGTGTACAGTTATGGGTTTGAAATCAGTAGAATGGGGATGGGGGGGATTTTCACATCAAACATTTTATTTTAAAAATTTTTGCTACTAAAATTTGTTGCACAAGAGAGTGCTTTAATAGTATATTTTTGAGTCGGGTTTGTAACACTAAGTATCACTTACGTACATTTTTCCAGACCAGTTTCGGCACCATGTGGGCATCATTGTCAATGGTTTCCAACTGAATTTCCACAGAGTGTTCCATGTTGAGGTGTGACGGTCCCTGGTGACTGGGTGACGAACTTCCACAATATATTTTGTGGCAGCAATTCAAAGTTGAATACATGGTGTTGGTTTTTAATGATATGGATTTTTTCCCAGACCTTGAGCTCTGCTGCATATCTGGTGGGTTTTACAAGGTGTTTGTTAGGTACTATTTCATGGTTAATAGACCAAAAGTGATGTGCAGCAGCTGATTTGTCAATTTGCTTGTATTTGACTGCTCTCATGTGTTCTTTAAGTCTTGTTTCAAGGTGTCTTTTTGTTTTACCAATGTAAAATTTGTTGCATCTGTGCAATTTATTCTGTAGATTCCTGATTTTTTATGTGCTGGGGTTTGGTCTTTTTGGTTGTCGCAGAGCATTTTTTGTAGGCTGAACTTATTCTGGGGCGCAAGTGTGATTTTATGAAACTTGTGATGTAGTTTTGGGTGATAAGTAAACTTTTTGAATAAACTTTTTGAAGCAAGGTTTATCTATTGCTGGGCTCAATTTTGTGGTTTCTGTGATTAATTTCCATTGTTTGAATTTTTTAAGTGTTACAAACTCAACTTAAAAATATTCTATTCATATGTATTAGTGTTTCAAAAACTCCCATTCATTAAAATTGTGCTTTAATAGTGTTTAATGCCTATTTTTACTAGATATGCCATTATAGGTGGTGGGTACTGATGATAAATGAATCAATTAAAATAATAATTGGAAAAAGAAGGTTGCTGAAATTGTATAATGAAGCTGTAATCATAAGGATTAAATTGAAACCAATTATAAATGATTCATCACACATATAAATAATTATATTTATAAAAACATTTGCTGCCAGCTGGAAATTCAGAGGATTTCACTGGGTATAAAAGTTTACAACACATTTTCCTATCCAAAAGAATATGAAGAATGCTGCCATTAGTAAAATAGTTAATTGTTTCAGTGTGGTCAATATTGTTGTAAAATGCATGGAAACCTCTTAATCCACTTGTATTGAGGTGGAAAAATATAATTAATATTATGCCAGATGGAACAATCTTACCCTGCAGGACCAATCTCACCCTGGTTGACGATACAAAATAAATTAACACTTTTTAAAGGGTCTTGCCTTAATTCTCATTTAAGATCAACTGGTGAATCTACATTCATATCCCATAGAGGTCGGTTTCCCTGTTTTGCTTATTTAATAATTGGATTCATAACTCTGAGTGCATAAAAGCTATGAATAATCTTTGTTCTTTGCAATAGAATAGGAACTTATTCATCCATTTGATCATAGTACATGATATACAATATGTCAAAAACATATAACTAGGATTCATATTGATTGATATATAAGACAAGATTAGAAGCAATAAAAACTATATGCAAACTATTTTTCAAAGGAGTAAATATATATGTTGATTTATTTATATTTGGCACTTTCAAAGAATTCCTCTAGGCTCTAAAAACAATGTTTTTGACAGCTAATTCAAATTAGGTGGTGCAGATATGCTTTTTAAGTGTTCTAGGCAAAGTCCAGGATACATCAAACTTCTACCAAATAAGTTTGTATTACAGGAGATTATACTTCTTTGCTCCTTTCCTCTAGTATAATGAATATGAGTTGTGAATTTGTTGTGTATAAATTAACGTTGGGTTTAACAAAGGAAACCTTCTCTCATATAGTTGAGTTTATGGGTTTTTGCAAAAGGTTTATGTAGGTCTTCATTAATATTGTTGGGATATGAACTTATAAAATTGATTGTTTTTAAGCTTAATCTTTGGCTCTAGTTTCCAAGATGACTAATTGATTTTTCAGGTGAAAGTGTTCCAGTGAATAAGACGGCACTTCCCAAGTTAGATGGAATGTTTTATAACCCTAGAGAGGATGTGAATCATACCATCTTCTGTGGCACAAGGGTAAGCAATAATTGCCACCAATATAAGGCAGTATTAAAGCAATGAAAACAGTAAATGGTATTAATGCCACTACTAAAACTTGCACTCTATCCATTATCACAGAGGCAAGAATTTTCTTAAAATTATTTTAAAAATTTGCATTACTTAATTTAATTAGTGGTATCTGTGGTAACCATTCTACATAAATTTCATGCTAATTTGTAACCAGAATTACTGAGTAATGACATGACCAAAAAAAAATTGATAGGCAACTAATTAATATTAAAATCCCTTATATCTAAAGTGAAATCAATATAAGAATATAATCACATCAGAACAAGTTGTAACATTTTTTTGTTTTTCATATGTCTGTTACAATTAAGTATTACATAGAGATATATCTCTCGCTATTAGCATTTGATATTGCTAACCAAACATGTTGAAGGGACTTTTCACAGAAAATATAGTAACACTGTTCTACATCTAATTGGTTCCTGTTAATACCAGGGTTTAGATGTTCAATAATGTCACAAAGTTCTTTGTAACAAAAATGTAAATCAGAATTATTATAACTAGTTTTAAATGTGCTTGGATGAATGCTGCACTTAGATTATTTAATTCCCAAATACTTGATTTAGAACTAGCCTTGAAAGCTCAAACAAATGATCTAAAGCTTTTATTGTTATTATATCATCAGTTTCTCTTGTCATGTTGTAGTCCAATTTAGATAAAGCATACAGCACCAAACTTCTACTGTATCTCTAATATGGGACCCATGAGTTCTGCAAGTGCTCTTACTCTACTTCCAAAGTGAATATTTCACATTAGTGAAATCTCAGTGAATTAATATGGGATAAAACAAGGTGAGCTTCAGGTCTTTCTTTAGGTTGAAATACTAATATTGGTGCTGTCATCAATCTGCAATTTTCAGGAAAAAGACTTCTTGTTTGTTACCTTAATTATGTTAGCATCTTGTAAGTATTGTAACTGCTAACTTCTTTTCATTGACATTTTAAAAATGTTTCACAATTTATAGCTTCATGGTATGTGATGCAAATGTTAAATTAAAGTTTTGTTTTTATAAGTTGAAACAAATGTACATCTTTCTATGCAAAATAACAAATAATATATATGTCTTATTTATCACATTATTCTTGAAAATATGAAGATTATCAAAAATGTGTGAAAAAAAAACATAAATAATTTCAAAATTATATCAAACGCAACAAAACATTTTGTTTTAATTCAACAACTTTCTCATTTATTGTTAAAAACAAAGCTCTTGCATATGGCTATCACTATCACCTGCCATTACCTCTAATTCATATACCCATGTATGCCATTGGATATTCTTTTCTCAGTGCATTTATGTATAAAAATTAATGATGAATAAAATTATGAATTTTATTGATTTGCTAAACATTTTTATTTGGATTTCTAATATTCTGCATTGTTATAAAGAATCTTATATTAAAAATTCTGTATATAGACTTAGAAGCAATAACCATCAATACATATTATGGAAATGATTACTTCTCTTGCAAGTAGTAAATAATAAAATATTTTGCAATATAAGTTTTCCATAAATAATTTGTGCAGGTGATTCAGGCCCAGGCTCATGGTGCAGGTCATGTTCATGCTGTGGTACTAAGGACTGGTTTCCTCACAGCTAAAGGTGCTCTGGTTTGTTCTATACTACACCCACCACCAGTTGACTTTCACTTTGATCGAGAATCATATCTGTTCCTGGGGTTTCTCACGATCGTAGCTCTTGCAGGACTTATATATACAGTTGTCCTCAAAGTAAGTGTACTCTGACCAACACCACCACTACTACTACTTACCTATCATCTTCATCAGAATCTTCACTGAGATAATGATAATGCTTATTACGGCTATAAAATATTTTAGTGTTTAATGTCTGCTCTTACTGCATATGACACTGCTGGCAGTGGGCACTGATGATAAACAAAAATGAATTATTATTTTGGAAGAAAATGTTCCATGTCTAAGTTTAGTATACTTCCCTTGCATTTTCCAATTATGAGGACTGGAAAAAAACTTCCACCAGAGAGGAAAGCCCTGGCAAGATTGGAGCTGTGGAGACCTTCCACTGAAGTTGTGCATTTTAATGAACTTGGCTACCTCTCCCCATATTTGAATGAGGCTGCACTGTAGCCGAGTGGTTAGATCACTAGCCTCTCACCTAGATGACCTGGGTTCAATCCCAAGCAACCGTATGTGGGGTTTGTGCACAGGGGCAGGTTTTCTGGTTTTTCCCACCATCACATTCCACCGGTGCTCCATCTTCATTCCATATATCACCAGTGTCATTGCCTGCGGGGCCATTTGTAGTAAAAGCAGGTGTTAAAACACTATTAAAAAGTATCACTATGAAAGTCAAAAGGAAGTAAACCAGATTATAATTAATACATGTAAGAATTACTTCAACCAAAAATATGTTATTGAGACTGATGGCTTTTTTTTTTTTTTTTTTTACCTTAATAGTTTTATGCATGGTTGCTGGGAATAAATAGGATATATTGGTATTACTTAAACTGCTTCTCAATTGAAATTTTCTCTTTAAATAGTGACAAGGCAGCCCAAATGTCACAGTGAAAGTCACAGCATCATTCACAAGATATCATTATTATAAATTGTGGCATTTGTGCTTTTGCATAGTACTCCTTGTCACTTTTCTTTTATTTTAGTGTCCTCAAACTTTACTTATATGTGTTGTGTAATAATTTATAAATACATGGGTATTGGACAAATGTAATCTAGGCTAAATGTTATAAGGATAATATTTTAAACCTTGGGCAAAGCCTGGTATTTCAGCTAGTAAATAATATAAAAATAAGTCATAGATTAAATATATATAAATTTATACTACATAATATAGGACTGCTCAAAAGTTATGCAAAAAGAACATCACTATTATCAGTGGCAGATGGGAAAGAGGAGAAATATGCTGGAAGTAAGTACCTCTAATTAAGTGCTCAAAATGTTATGCAGTACCTATGTTTGTTGTCTGCAGGATGGCAACCAATCTGAACATCTTCAGTTCTCCACAAGTGCATGTGGACAAAATTATAGAACGTTTCAGTTTGTCATTTAATGTTAATTATTACAGTCTGTCAGTAAGACCAATTATTTAGTATTTGATTATGTTTTAAAACAGATATACAACCTTTAATAATTACTGGGAATATGCTCATGTATTCATAGGCCTTGCTATTAGAAACTAAGATTTTTCATCTCAGTGTATATTTGACATTGCTTTCTTAATTGTTTTAGGTGGGTCGCCAAATTAAAGCAGGGGATATAGCAGTTAAAGCCTTGGATCTTATCACAATTGTTATTCCTCCAGCTTTGCCTGCTGCTCTAACAGTGGGCAAGTTGTATGCTCAGAATCGCTTGCAGTCAGGTGGTATCCAGTGCATCAACTCTCATGTTATCAATGTTGCAGGTTCTATTAACTGCGTATGTTTTGATAAGGTATGAATTAAGTTAGTGGTTAACTTACTATAGCAAATGGGAACTTATGTGGAAACTAAATCTAAACTGATATCCCACTGATTCCACTTAATACTTAATGCTTCTTAAATTTTCACATGAAGAACATACTAGCAGAATATCAGCATACGTCTCAAAGCTTCCTAAATTCAGTTTTCAGAAAACAAGCAGTTCATATTACCATATGATACATGTGACTATATTTTCAGTATGGATATATATTATAATTGGGTTAGTTCTAAAATGCAGATATATCATGAATAAATCAAGTAATTATGCTGGAAGTCTTGCAATAAAATGCTTATAATGTGAATTAATAGTTACTCAGAGAATGGTGAATCACTTCTTCACTTTTGGGATCCACTGAAGGGTGTATGTGTATGTGGCGCATGCATATGAACACTGCGGATACTCATACAGCTTTAAACTGGAAAACTGCACTGTGTTTCTCAAGTTTGATTTTCAATAGAATCCACTACTGAATAGAAGTTTTCTAATTTATACATATTATGACAAAATATTTATAGACTGCAAAATTTAATTTTTCAAAACTTTAACCTCTCCCATAGCTTTGTTATAGCCATCCCATTTATAAGGAAATGTGTATTTATTTTAGCAACTACATAAAGAATAAATTTCCCACACATCTACATAGCCACCCTGGATGTACATATCCTCCCTATCTCTACACTATCTACTCTGTTATTTAAGCTGTGCCTTGCAGTTTAGAAAACTTAAAGGGATACTTCTTTTAATTGTGAGGGATGTTCGGAAATGATAGAAAATTAAGTTGTTCTAAAAGTACTATTTAATCTTTAGACATGGGCCTCTTGTAGGATGATGAACTAATATTATTGCATCATTCAGATGCTAGATGACAGTTATGAACAGAGAGTATAGTCAAAGGGCAGCACTTATTTGTTGTTAAGTAGAGAAAGCCATAGACAAGATGGAGGACAACTATCATGGATAGAGATGGACAGCATGGTTTTTGTGGAAGTAAGGAGTCTAAATAACAGATATTCATAAATGTTTAACTACAGCATATGATTAAGAAGTGTTTGCTTAAAATACTGCTTACCACTGGATCTGTAAACTAGATCATCTGTAGATAAGCAGATGATCTGTCTTCATCTTTGAGGCACTTGTGGCATTCTGCTGGTGGACTGACTTCCACGAGGAATGTCAGCAATGTGTACATCAACTTCTTAGACAGATGATTCAGCAACGGTGACCAGAAATGGTCAAAAGAGATGCTCCCGCAGCACGAAAATGCATGGTCACAGTGTGACTGAAACGTTGAAATCACTGGGATTCATTGCTGTGCTACACCCTCCATCCTTCCTCCATCTAATTATGCATTATTCAATAATATGAACATTCTCTGAGGTAGGAGGTTCTGAAATAATGAGAAATTGCAAGTATCTGTTCACAAGTTACTTAGTACCCCTTATAACAATGAAGTTGTCAAGCAGATGACGAGTATTAATGTTGATAGGGAGTATATTGAGAGATCCCATGTACAATGAATCATGTTCATTAATAAATAAGGTACAAAAGACTACTATTGCATCTAAATCATTTCCGAACATTTCCTTGTACATAAGTAACAACATTTTGTACACATGTAATATGAAACTGTGAGAACTTTTTCTTATTCAGACAGGAACACTTACAGAGGATGGTATGGATGTGTGGGGCATTGTACCTGTTATGGGAGGAAAGTTCGAGGAAGCAAACCGGGAGCCTAGAAAACTGGAACCAACAGATGAATTGCAGCAAGCAATGGCAACCTGTCATTCTCTTATGTTCATCGATGGAGCCCTTGCAGGAGATCCTTTGGACCTAAAGGTATATGAAATATTGCATCTTTAAACACAGATA
Source organism: Hymenopus coronatus (assembly GCA_030762935.1). Lineage (NCBI taxonomy): Eukaryota > Metazoa > Arthropoda > Insecta > Mantodea > Hymenopodidae > Hymenopus > Hymenopus coronatus. Next base: position 46,675,640 of record CM060885.1, on the reverse strand, counting down.
TCAACTGATATCAGGGAATAAGTTCCTGTTTTTGAAAGCTTAGAAGTAACTAGTAAATTATGCTCTTGAATGACTTGTACACTTCCAAATCTAATTAGGTGCTATAACTATATTTGGATGGTTATAGATAAATATAAAGATAGATATAGGGAAGGACGGGGAGAGGGGGAGAGAGGGGCGAGGGAGGGGAGAGGGAAAAAGAGATATTAAATAACAGAACACATGCTGCATGCATATACAAATACACAAAGAAAATAACTAAAATTTCCTTCCTATGAAACAACATTATCATAATACATTTATCATTCTTGATGCTGTTCAGTCATTTATCAACCAAAGCATTCTAAACTTCACTTCTGGACTTTGTAAAATATATGCTGACTTAAAATCAGAAACAATATACAATACCAAAGCAAATTACCAAAGTTGCCTTCACCAGTTTTCTGGATTTATGTTTCTGTTGCTGCCACGAGTATTCAAAGTGATTTCCTTTGGCTGTTTGCTCATAGCTCCAAGCTAAGCACTGTAAAGATAAAACAGGTGATTTTAAAGCAAACTCAAAATGGATAGGAATAATAATTTTACACATAATTATTCGAAATAAAAGAGATTGATTATCAGTGTTAATAAATTGCAATTTTAGTGAAGTGAAACAAAGAAAATAATTAAAGAGCTCACAGGAGCTCTTTACAAAGAAAAGGAAACAAAGTTTTAGTATATTTTATACACACAGATTCCATGTTATTCCTGTGCTTTTTACAGCAATGTGATTATATTATTTCTTTTAAAATATGTTCAGTTTTTTGGTGAAATACAAGAATGGTTTGATAAGTTCTCAGAATCACCATGAGAGGTCAGCCCTAGCGCCACGAGTTGTTCACATGATATTCATTGGAGTGTTGCCTATAAACATGTGTCACATCAATGTTCTTGGAAGACAGCGTCTTGGTGATATGGCTCTATTGTTGTTCCTGCTTAGTGATTTGCAAAGATGAAAAAAATTGAGATTCGAGCAGTGATTAAGTATTTTTTAAAGAAAAGTATGATAGCAAAGGAAATTTATGTCGACTTTCTGCATACACTGGGGGACTTGACTCCTTCATATTCAACTGTTGCCAAGTGGATAAACAAGTTTAAATTTGGTTGGTTGAGCTTAGATGATGATCTATGCAGTGGTCAGTCTAGATGTGTGACTACCTTAGAAATCATTGCAAAAGTGCACAAAGTGGTAATGGAGGATCGGCAATTGAGAGTGAAATTGCTCAAGCTTGCCAGATGTCATCTGAAAGGGTATATTGCATTTTGACTGAAGAATTAGATATGAAAAAATTATTTGCAAGATGGGTGCCACGACTCTTGATGCTGGATCAAAACGCATGAGAATGGAAGTATCAGAAAACTGTTGGCTCGTTTTAGGAGCAGCGAACAAGAATTTTTGCACCAGTTTGTGAACACAGATGAAACTACTATACCCCTGAGTCAAAACAACAATCAAAACAGTGGAAGTATGCTGGTTCTCCATCACCAAAGAAAACAAAAGCAATTCTTTCAGATTCTGTTTGTAGATATCTCCCCAGTGGGCAAACAATTACTGGAGAATACTTTGCCAACCAAATTACAACAAAATATATGTGAAAAAAGGCCAGAGTTAGCAAGGAAGAGAGTCATTTTCCATCAAGACAATATGCGCCTGCACACATATGCCATCGCCATGGCAAAATTACACAAACTAGTAATGAATTGTTGCCACACCTGTATTATTCGCCTGTTAAGGCTCCATCAGACTTCCATCTCTTCTCGAAGCTGAAAATTTTCTTTGGTGGATGAAGATTCACTTCAAATGAACAATTGATAACCAGAGTTGACAACTATTTTGCAGGCCTGAAGGAATCTCATTTTTGAGATGGGCATTAGAATAACGCTGGACCAAGTGCATTAATCTACAAGGAGACTATCTTGAAAAATAAAATAGTTCCAGCGTCGTAAGTACTTTTTTTTCTATCCCATTCTAAGAACTTATCAAACCATCCTTTTAGCATTATACATATCAATGTGAATATGGCAAGAACTAATCAACTGACACTATGAAGGCTGATAGCTTTAGATGGGCAGCAACAATGCTTACACCTTAGAGAGATCTTTTGATCAATCAGATTTATTATGCTGTTGGACTTCGTGATATGATTGTTTCCATCTCATGTGATTTTAAATGCTGTTTTTACAACAAAAACAATAACAATGATGATGAGGACGGTGGTGGTAATTGTTTGCTTATAGACTTTTATGATAGAAGTTTTCAAGCATCTTCAATAATTAGCCATTAATAAGGTATCTTAATTCTTTGTCTTTTTATTTACATTTACTCTGTGATAATTATTTTGTATTTCTGTCTTATACTATGATAGTCTTTGTTTAGATTATCTAATCCAGGCTGGTCAATGCAAATGTTGCAATAGCAGCCGCAGTCTTCATGGCTAAAGACTGCCATGCTGTAGTGTCATGTGAGAGAGAAGGGTGGCATGTTGTAGTCATGATAGCAGATAGGTAAAACCTACTTGCTGAATGTAATAGTGTTTTAATCAATAAAATATGAATTCATAACTTCTGTAAATAAAAACACTCTATCTCACAGAGTGCTTTGAAGCTGAATAAAGCAAATTTTGAGGTAAAATCATTTCGGCTAAAGGTTCATTTGTATTATTTTGTATTAAGAATTAAGATTCACAATGCTTTTGGCAGTATTTGGATGCAATTAATTGCCCTATGTTTAGGGTGATAGCGCTGGATGAATTCTCAAAATATTCTCAATATAATTCCAAATGATATGTGTGTGCGTTTTCTTGAGCGCCTGCCTCCCTAGTCTTCATTTGGTAGCTTCGTGAAATTTTGAAAGAAGACCAAGGCAACCAAATTGAGACTACACCATATATCCTGGTTTCATTGTGTCTGTAGATCCTTGAGTTCACGCATAAGCATGTGTACTATGTTTCATTTGTTAATCCAGCTAGTTCACAGTAAATTAGATAACCTATTCACCATAATGGCTGAGGACCTCTAAGAAAGAAACTTTCTTTGGTTGACAATTTACTGAAAGATGGTCAGGTGAGTTCTTGCTTCTTCTCCCAGGCTTTGCTTCCCCGTAAAACCAGTGCTCAAGAAAAGGTGTGTGCATAGTAGGTGTGCCACAGACTGGACTGGTGGAAGAGTTGTAATGTCACAGTCTTTGGGGTGAATGTTGGAGTTACCTGATCTGTCACTACAATCCAATATTTGTTATATTTTGAGGAAAGTTAACCAGATTACAATAAATATTTAAATGTATTGCATTTGTATAGTGGAGAATACATTCACATGGGCATGGTTCATGATTTTGGAGAGATTCAGAGGAAGAAAGGGGAGCATACAGCTATCTCTTTCTTTTTGTGTGCTTTCTCCCCCCTCCCCCAAATGATTATAGTAGGCCTTCTCTAAGTAGGTAATAGACAATAATTCTTCTGCTGTTACTAGCATTGGCTCTGCTGTCATCCTCCATGGTCTAGGGGTAACAAGCTAGCCTCTGGTTTCCAGGTTCAAACCCAGAGGAGGGTGACAGATATTTTGAGCATTAAAATCCTTGGCATGGCTTCCTTTGGAAGGGAATTAAAGCCATTGGTCCAGTGTTGTAGATTTATGGCATGTAAAAAAATCTCAAGCTCTATAAGGCCTCTGAGCAAAAAAAGGTGGTCTATCACATCCAGTATTAGAATGGGGTGCTGAGAACCACAGCAGTTAAAGAACATTCATAAATAAAACTCAATTTCAATTTTCTTACTACCACTGCAACTACTCACTACCCTATAAAAATATATACAGTCCCTATCTCATGTTTTTTTTGCATGTGTTGCTAAGCTAATTTAGTACTAGCTGTTGTTGATGGGCAACAGAATTGTTTGTTTCTATTACCTACATTTATTTAAGCTGATTTCAGTCATTAATTATGTAATTTCAATAAATTAACACACTTCTTTAATTTTTCTGTAGATGTTTGAGTCAACTGGGTGGATTTTGGTAGTTCCTAAAGTTAGTGACAGAAGCAGATACAATGTTCCAATTACTGCCATGGTTAAGACATCACAAAATGGTCAGGTAATAAATAAAATATTAATGAATAAATTTAATTATTCATATACCAGCTTGGTTGCTTGCATTACAAATTCATTTAAAAATAGGAGCCCATTTATACTCCCTGTGCCTCTGATCTGGTATTGAACACAACAATTCAGAATCAAGAATTAAACAGAAAGACATGATTTGAGGTCCTGTGAAGCCACTGTGCATGTTATACTTTCATATAAGTCAGGTGTCTTTTAAAATTCAAAAGTTTTAGTTGAATATAAATATTTTAGAGCAAATAGGTTTTTACTAATGGAATTTCCTAAACAACATAAGACCAGTTATAGCTTACACTGTGAATTATAAAGACAACTACTCAATGTCCTATTACCAGTCAAGATGCTGACAACCTGAAGAGAACACTGAGATATTTGAAAGGGGACTATTGGGACAGGATTATTTTCTAAAATTTCCTGTATGTATTCTATTAAATTGATTGTAATTTCAGATCTTCTTTTCATTAAGTACACTTCTGTAAAATGTGAGTAGTCATCAACTTTGTTATGATAAATTTTATCATCAGATGTGGGTGTGGTGCTAATAAATCTGTGTTTAGTAATTCTCCAATATATCTTGATCTCAGTTTTTATATTGGGACAAAAGTCCTATACACAGCCTAGACTGTTTGTCAATGTTCCTAGGTATTTCATGTTAGCATGCCCTAACCTCAAATGCCAAAGCTCTTTTTCATTGTTTAATGTGCTATATTTACTTATATTTAGTTTCAGATTTATTCTATATAAGCTACCAAACCTATGCCTGCATGACAATTTTACTGTTGGTATCCGACACTGAAAGTTCATGAAAACTTATAGTATTTCCATTTTGGATTATTGTTTTTACAGATAATAAGCTGTGGGATAAGCCCTTAAAAAGTAGTGTTTTGATTGTTATTGGAACATTATCATACATATCATTTAATGTACCTTGTTTATCAGAAATTAAATACTGAACATTTGCAACAAGTATTCTATTCTTCCCCTAAATATTGAATATTAATCATGTATTTCTCAAAGCTATCCATAATTAATTTTTGTGTGGTCCCTGAGTCAATTAAAATGCAATATTGTCCTCAAAATAGTTTGTGGATTATACACATTCACTGGTTCAAAAAATATTTGATCATAGCTTTCCAATTCTGCTCTTGATTTTCTCAGTAAACTGACTACATGGGAGGAAGTAGGTCAACCTAAGGAGGTAAAGCAAAAGATACAATGGATATTTAGATAGAAACAAGATAGAACAAAAAAGGCAAGGGTAGCTGCCAAAGGAAATAAATGCTCTGCACTAGTAGCAAGATTACCAACTATTCAAACCATGCTAAATCATGCAGTGCAAGAAGGATTGACAATAAAACTGGAAATGCCAACTGCCTTTTTAAATAGGGAGTTGAATTAGAGGACAAAATCTTAAAACTAAAAAAGGCACTCTATGGACTTGAAAGAAGCTCCAAAAATGCTTCATAAGTTCATGACTGTGATGATGATGATGGTTAATGTTTAAGGGTGCTCAACTACAAGGTCATCAGCGCCCTAAGTTAACAAGTTAATGACTGTGAATGACTTCATACAATCAAAACATTTCAGATTTGTTGACTAAGTCTACCAAAAGTCAAACTTCTTTATTTTGTTAATAAGCTTCAGTTGTTGTAAATGGTTACTTAAGTTACCTACTTAAAAGCTTTGTAATAAATATCTTAGAGTTGGATGAAGTAGAATGTTCAATTTCAGTTTTTATGTGTATAAAATGTTAAAATTGAGTAGGAAAGTCGAGCATTGTATGTAATTGTGTATTATAATGTTTATGGTGCAACCATGATACTACTATAGATAAGTACTTTATGAGGGGCTCTGCAAAATTGCAATAAACAACTATTATGTAAAGAATGTGTTTTTATTAAAAAAAAAAAAAAAAAAAAAAAAAAAAAAAATTACTCCAGCAATTCTTCATTGTGGACAAATTGTGAATCAGCAATAATGTCCAACAGAAGACCAACTGGCAGATATATTCACAAAACTACTGGCTACCGGCAAGTTCAAGTATTTCATGAAAAGGCTAATGAAATGAATATTTATATCTTGTGTTAAAAAATGTGATTCCTTTAATTTAAATGGTGTGCACAGTTAGTAACTGTGATGTGTATTTGAATTAGACACAGCACCTTTTGGAAATAAACAAGAGCACCAATCTCATCAAAGCCTCCACTTCAAATACCACAAGAGAAGTGCCTTGTCAGTTAAAATGTGTTCAAAAGAATCACAAACGCTTTTAAACATGTTCAGACAAAATTACCTTTAGTGATGTTTCCTACATTAGATTCCAATGCAGTAATTTCTAATTTGATTCTTGTTTGTGCAAATCAAAAAATAATTTTAATTTATAATACTAATGTTAATATTTTATCAGTTTTGTCTCATTGTTAAGGACATGTGTTTAGGTGTGTTTGAGAATCTGGCAACAATGTTCCAAAGTTGGCAAATCTGTAAATTTTTCTATGTAAATATGTTATTCACTGTTGAGCAACAAGAATTCTTGTGTAACATTCAACTTTTGTTATATGAGTACAAGCAAATTAACCCATATTTGTGCAAACTAATATGTCATTAATATCCTGCAACTATTCAAAGCATCCACAAATAATCTACAATATGCTGGCGTTACCTCAGCATATTTAACTTGATTCAAAGTGGAACAAAATAATTAAAACTTATAGATATTGTAACAAACTATCCTTTATCACTCCAAAAAACTTTATTTCTTCCACTGAATATAAATAAAAATCTGTTTTCAAATAATTGTCTTTCTGCAATGCTTTAGTAACAATTCGTAACAATTTCTTTTTGATGCTGGCTGCAGCAGTGGATGCTCTAAATTTGCTGTTGAAAACTGACTCAACTGCTACTTGCAGTCATTCCCAGTTGAAGCTGACTTCATCAGGGCTTGTTCACTCCTTCTTATACCTTTCAATGTTGTGGTAGGAAACTTCCAGAAGCATTTGCATGTGCAAACCCCACAGGTGTAATAATTGCACCTTCAATGTTAAAGAACTTGCTAACAGAACACATGTCCACTCACGCAGGTGTAACAATTGCAACTTTGATGTTAAAGAACTTGTCTATAGTCTAGAATTCCTATGAAGTGATGAGCAGATAAAGTTGTGTGACTGATCCACATCTTTGGGACCCATCCTTTGGATTGTATTGTTTAGGTATTAGTGCTCCTTTCCTTATTCTTTATAGTATGCAAAATACTTAAAAGCATCTCCCAAATTTTGTTACATACTCCAGCATCCACATTACTCAAATATGTGAGAACTACATTTATTTATATCCTAATAGAAGTTATGATGATACACTTTATTTTATTGATAATTCCTAAGTATTATTTCTGAACTTAAAAAAAGTGACTGATGGAATATTATTGTATGTTATTTCAGGAACATGAACTAGGAATTGTGCATCAGTTCCAATTCTCTTCAGTACTACAAAGGATGAGTTCAGTCACAGTTTTGCCTGGAGGGCTGCATATGACTATATTCTGCAAAGGATCTCCAGAAATGATCATCTCACTTTCTAAACCCAGAACAGGTGTTTTAATTTCTATTTTTATTTCTGAACTAACCTTAAGAAATTTCCTCATGAAACGCTTGAGTAGAACTTGATTCTCAGTACACATATCTTGCTCTTTTAAGAATCTGCTTGATGAATACATGAAGTACATGTATTCTTGCTCTTTGTGGATACATGACCCACGGAGTGGTGTATATATTTTGTGCAAATTATGAGGTATATTACATACAAAACATGTGGGAGGAATTTGAGGCAATTAATAGTGACCATTATCACCACCTACTGTGGAACTTAGGTTGTAAATGAAACAATTGATCTCTGAAACGTATTACTAGTTTGATGGAAGTGTTGGATTGATGAGTATTCTGAGGTGACAGTCAAATTATTTCTAACACTTGAGTCCTCCAGAAGCAACTTAAAGTAGTAGACTGGAGAAAAGATACTATAAAATGTTTCCAATACTGTCTAGAACCAATCAACATTCAGCTGAAGATGAGGATGAAGATACTTGAAACATTTTGTTAACAATTATAATTAAAAGAAATTAAAGTATTTGAACCATAATCATGACAGAAATACATTCATGTGATATATGAAAGTTTTACTTCAATACTTCTTCTATAAATTAGGGTGTTTTTATATTCCTTTATTTGATTTTGGAATAAAGCAACCCCTATAAGAAAATGGTTCATTGCCATTCAGAGCTTCTGCTGAATTTCACCAAGCATTTAAGCATTACCATAACCTCATAAATTACTTAATATATAAGGTTTCTACACAAATTTTCAAGCCTTTTATTATTACATCAATACATGCAGAAATAAAAAAAATAATTTAAGTGATATATGATGTTTATTTCAGTTCCAGAAGATGCTTCTGCTACTCTGACCAAGTACACCCAACAAGGCTATCGTGTTCTTGCACTTGGAAAGAGGGAGCTAACTAAAGAACAACAAACTTCAGAGTATATGCAAAGAGAAGATGTGGAGAAAGATCTGGATTTTTTAGGTTTTGTTGTTTTGGAAAATAAACTGAAAGCAGAGACAACTGAAGTTATCCATATTCTCAGAGATGCTAACATAAGAGTTTTGATGATCACTGGTAGGTATAAGAAAATTCGTGTTTAATTTTTCCTTGTGTTAAAAAGGATAAATTGAAAATAGGTTAAAGGTATATATTTTGAACACAGTGACTAAAACTTACTCTAGTTAAACAAGTTTAACTCCAGAATATATTCAATTAGTCAATAATTTATCATAACCTTCACCTCACACCAAACCTCCTCCTATTTTCTGCATTTCTTTTACCTTTACACATATGAACTATTTTTCTCGATATTGCTCATCAATACCTCCTTCTGCCCTGAAATTTTCCTCTTTATCATTCCTTACATTTATCTCTTAGCAAGCAGTTTCATCTTATTTAGAGCTGCTATTAGCATTAATGTAGGTACTTGAGTTTTGACTTGAATATGTGTAATGTTTCAATTGGCTGTAAATGTAGCTCTTACTCTTCTTTAAGCAACTGCAAGAAATAGTCATCTAAATGCTAAAGTAAAGCAATTTAGCTTTAAAATATATATTATTATTTATAAAGGAATATTAAAGCATTAGAATATGATCACTCTCTCACATATACTCTGTTCAGATAACAAGTAGCATGCATGTTACATAGTACTTGTATTAGCAGGACAGTACTTTATAGACAGCAAAATTTACTGTATATTTTCCAAGAAAGGATGATACTATAGAAGTCTAAAAAAATCATGAGTTTGTAATACTCTAAATTTTCTTTATTTGTATCCCACACTTTCCATATGATCAGACTTTTGTAAATTTTGTTTATAAATATTTTTACAATGTCTGACAGAATACTGAAAGACTTTTTTTTACTAGATAGTGGTGTAAATTTCAGGTGACAACATTGATACTGCAGTTAGTGTAGCTCAAGAATGTGGCATCATAGGTCCAAATGAAACTACAATGTGTGTTACAAATCCTCAAGAGCTTTATAGTATAATGCTGCAGGTAGGTTCTACAATTTTTCAAAGATATGTATAATGCTGAGTAATGATTCATTTCTGAGTTTACAAAGAGTTTCAAATCCTCTTATCCATGTTATTTAGAATGGTTGGTTAGTTGTTAATGCTTGGACAAAATGGAAATGGCATACTTTTTATGGATGCTCTTTAACTACTGTGGTTTTCATCGTCCCATTCTAAATTGGGCATGAAAGACCGCTTAATTTTGCTCCGAGGTCTCTCTTTAAGGCTTGAGGTTCTTTTATGTGTCGTAAATCTATGACCAGGACCAACGGCTTTACTTCCCTTCCAAAGGAAACCATCTAAGGATCTTTACGCCCGAAAAAATCCATTGTCCTCCACCGGTATATGAAGTTAGCATGGTAACCATTACACCACGAAGGGCAACTTTAATGTTTGGAGGTTGCAATGATAACCTACAAACATTAGGTTCACTAGGCACTCCAGTATATTGATGGAAGGCTGATAAATAAATCAATTGATTAATGATTCTAAACAATACTGAATTTGAAATTTTCTAGAACTTGTTTTGAAGACTAGTTTCCTGCATTATCAAGTGGACTTCAGCTGATCATTGGTGGTGGAGCCAATCCAGCCATGGACTGCTTTGGTTGTGGTTCTAGGAACTTGAATTGCTTTGAGAGTATTAAAACTTAAATCTTGTTCTTCCAGATTAAAATCTGTTCCTAAGTTTGAAAATTCCTGCTTTCCTATTATGGGTTTGGCTCTGAGTTTATATCATGGTTTTTGTAAAAATTTGTATTTTAGCATCTGAAAGTTTCTTGGCTCTTGTTTCCATGTTTCTCTTGATTTTTCCAATGTAAACTTGGTTGCAACTGTTGCATTCTATTTGGTAAATTCCAGACTTTTTATTTGACAGTATGCTGTACTTAATGGTAGAGCCAAGTACATGTTTTTATGGAGTATAGTTAACTGGTACAAATTGTATGTTATAAAACCTCTTTACTTTCTCTGCATAGTAGGTAATTGGTACATAGGTAGGGAAGGTATTGCACTACATTCAAAAATTTGATTTAGAGATTTCAGTGAAAATACACATTTTAGGGTCCCTTGTCTCTAAAAAAGAAAACATTTTTAGAAAAAGGTCTGTGTGTGTCCATGTGTCTGTGAATACAAAAACCCAAAAACAAAGTCAGTAAAATATCAAATTTGGCATTTAAGTTTAGTAGTTTTCAAGGATGCAACATAAAGATTTTGAGAAAAACCCACCCACTTCAAACCTTTCTTTACATGGAAAAAATGTTCAAAATTTTTGATTTTCTGAAAAATGGCTCCAACAATGTTCATTAAAATATTATGTATGCTAAAGAGATTTACATGACAAATAAAATTATGCTCTGAATTTTCTGGAAATAACTTCTGAAGAGCTCTTCATTCTGAGTGAATTTTGCTGAATTTTGCATAACTGGTAAACTGTAACAGATAGACAAGAACTTACTGCACAAAAAATATAGATCTTGTTAAAACACACCGTTTATGTCAATACAAATTTTTTTGTGGAATGACTATTTTAGAGATATTTCTTGTTATTGGTTTCAATTTTAAAATACTTTATTCATACAGGCATTTGTCAACTCCTGGTCATGCAAAGAAGTGGACTTCAATCACATGGCAACCAGGTTTTAAAAGATTTGAGTAGTGCTTTAGCCTAGTGTATTCCCTTATTTCCGTTCTACTTATAAGGAAACAAGTAATAAGACCATTTCTGCTAATCTTTATCTCAATATAGAAATTGATAGAAGAATAAAGTTTTTAACAATAATTTGTTACAGAGATCTAGAGAAAGTTATGTAAATGGACACATCACTTTTTTGAATTTGTTGAACAATTGTGGGTGATTATGAATTTCCTGATTTCTTTTCTTCTCTTGAGCTAAATGGGATTGTTTCTTTTTAACATTTTTTTCCTTTTTTGCTGTATTTAATTTTTGTCTACCAAAGACTTTTGTAAACTATTTGTTTTTACTATTTTAATTATTTCTTTTTATATTCTACTTTATATTCATATGCTGAGAGAGGTGTTCGCAAGCCTTTGTATTAGACTATTGAAAACTGTTCGAGAGATCTTGGGTTATAACCATTCAACTTTGCATAATTGTCTGTTTGTAGATGTTACAAACAAGCAATTTTCAATAGTTAAAGACACAGGCTTATGAACCTACCACTCTCAGCATTTGAATATGATAGAATATAAAAAATAATTGAAATTGCATAAATAAATGATTTCTTAAATCATGCAAGGATTTTCCGGCACCACATTTTGACTTCACAAATCCATTTAAGTGGAAATACGCCCCATCACTGTGGATGATTTCACTCACAAAACCGTTGTCCTCTTGTCATCTTCTCAAGCAATCAGTCACCAAAATGTTTTCTCTTCTCATGATTGGCCTCTTTCAGCTGCTGTATTAATTGAATTTTGTAAAGGTGGTAATGGAGATCATAATGGAAAATTCCATAATGAAGAACATCCTACACCCAATTCTTAGGAATGGTTTGGAATTTCGTTATACTAATAACCACACTGCCATAATCCACCGCAATGTTAGATCGGCCAGAACAATGATGCCCAAGACTTTTAATGTTTACTGTTGAACCCATTTCATTAATCCTTATAAGTCTGTGAACTGTTGTTTCATCCAGTGCTTCATTATAACCTAGAATGTATGAAGTTGATGCATTCCTCTCTCCATTCATACAAACAGATTTCAGAACTAGCACATAACTGCAATGTAAACTGTTCCATGGCTAGACACAGAATGAAAAAGTGTAAGCAATTCTGACTGGAGAACAATTAGAATGTTTATGGATAAAGTAATAATGCAAAACAATGTTCATGACCACCAAACAAAAATTTACCATGCTTTTTGAATGACCCTGTATTAATGTATGAATATATGTTTTAAAACAGAGGAAGTTTTGGCTTTGAGCATAGAATTTACTTTTTAATATGCATAGTCTTCTGTATTAGTTTCATGTAATTGACTGTAATTCCAGGGAGCAACAGAACAGAAATTGGCTCTGACAGGTGCAAAATGGAAAGAGCTAAAAAGTTATCATCCAGAAGTTCTACCAATTATTTATTCCCAAGGGACAGTATTTGCCCGTATGAGCTCAGATCAGAAACAACAACTTGTAAAAGAACTCCAGGATTGTAGCTACTTTGTAGGTTAGTACCTGAAAAATTCATGAATCCATTGTATTAATAATAAATTCTATTCTATTCCAAGATATTTGGAACTGTGTCAAGATCCGTTTTGTCTGCATTAACCAAATAATAATATTGCTGCTCTTCAACATTTTTGTCACATGTTTTCCATATTCTAGCAGTGAGTAATAACTCTTGGGCTATTATTACTGCTTTATTTAACTTATAATCACTGTGTTATCTATATGGAGAACAAAATTAATGATTTTGTTTGGTCGAGCATTTCATTTCATCCTGTCCACATCTTCAGTGATGATGGTGACATCAGTAGTTTCAGGGTGCATGAAATTTGATTCAAAAAGCACATTTTAAGCTAAAAGCTGAAGCTGAGTGCAAATTCAGAATCTACCTAAACTTATAATATAAACACATTTACAGACTTAATATATAAACACAGCTGATATTTTATAACCTATACTTACCTATACTTTCTTATAGCTTTTATGGAACTGTATGTATAGAGCTTGTAGATAAATGGCTACATAAAGCATTTGTGACAAAATACTGTTTGTAATTGTTGATATTCCTGGCCCCAGATTCACCTTATTGACATATACTGTGTTGTCACGATGATTTGCATGTTTGCAGAAAAAAAATCTCCAAGATGTGTAGAGCTGCAAGAGTAGATCCATAAGTTTCTAGTCTAGCCATTTTCTAGGAATAGTATGGACAAAAACTATATTTTACTTTTCAAAATAGTTGTCCCTTATTTCAGTACACTTCTCACATCTTTGAATTAGCATTTCAATCTCCTTCCAAAAAATAATCAGATGTTTTGTTTGCAAAATGGACATACACATCTATCACTGCTTGATCACACTTAAACTTCCTTCCTCCAAGTCCTTCTTGAATTTGAGAAGATGAAATAGTCACTATCAGCTAGTCGGGTGAATAGTCAATCTCCTTGAAGCCCCATTTTCTCATAGCTTACAGTTGAGGTTGCCCATGGGGAGTGGTTAGACCACTCACCTAGGTTCAATCCCAAGCAACTACATGTGGGATTTGTGGAGAACAAAACGGCATAAGGGTGGGTTTTCTCCAAGTTCTCTGGTTTCCCCTGCCATCACATTCTACTGGTGCGCCATCTTCATTCCATGTATTATCAGTGTCATTGCCTGCATGTCATATGTAGTAAAAGCTGGCATTAAACACTATTAAAGAAAAAAAAACCTCCAGTTGAAATCACAGATGGATTTGATTGCCATGAAGAATGAACACAACCTTTTCTCATAGTATTAATCATTTACTATGATGTTCCTCTTCTTGAAGTCAATGAACAGCATTCGTTCAGGGTGCCAAACAATTGTGAAGATCTTGGTTGATTGAGAGATCCTGGCTTTTAAATGTAATGCTTCATCAGGTTTACATTACTGCATTAATTCTCTTTTGTTCAGGAGATACGAGGATCATAGTTTCATTTCCTGCAACAATGGCTTGCTAAACCTTTCTCTCATTGCCTCGCAGTGCTCCAAAAGTACCTGACAAGACTCCTTTCTGCTTTTAGACTGAGGAAAAAAAAATCTAATTTCATTTCCTGCAACAATGATTTGTTAAACCTTTCTCTTTTTGCCTTTCAGAGTTCCAAAAGTACCTGACAGATAACTAGTTGCTGCTTTTAGACTGAGGAAGGAAGTTTAGATACCCATCTTCCACTAATCTTATTCATGTTTAAATACTCATGAATAATTTGAAGGACTATTGTTTAGAAACAACTCCAACCTAGCTGCTATTTCGTTAACTTTGAGCTGTCAGTGTTCCATAACTTCTCCTTCTACAAGGGCAATGTTTTCAGGAGTGAACACCTTCCATGCTGACTCCTCACTTTTCAATATTTTCTCAGTCAACTTGAATATGTTTGGAGTATTCTTTTATAATAGAATATGAGGCAGTTTAATCTAATTTGGAGTAGGTCCTTCTTTTAGAAGAAATTAATAACAGCTTGATGCTTAAATTTGAACATATCAATCTTCTACACAAAGCCTTTTTTATACAACTATATCTGAGCAACTGAGAACGTTAAGTGGAAATTACAACTGCAATTATTTATTTAAGATGGCACCACAACAAGATTTTGTGAAGACAATAATCCTTATTGGCAGGAATGAATCTAATGGACCCTAATAAGGAAAACATTTAAATAATGTAGAGTTAGGATGATAATCAGTGGTCAAAGTAAGTTCTTATTTAATATTTCCAGAAATTAATCATATAATGAATTTATAAAATAAATTGCATTCTAAAAGCTTATTCAAAACATGATGAACTTTTGTGTCCTCTGGCACAATAAAGCAGAAACATTAAACAGACTGGAAATGCCTACCTGAGATTTGTTTTTTCAGAATAAGAGAAATCCTAAAGGGGGGGGGGGGAGGATAGGAAACTGTTAGTAGCCAACTTATTCTAAATGAGATTGGGCTAAGTACTGCAGATTGTTTAAGGCAGACATAGAAAATTATTAAATAACATTTTTTACATGTAGTGAGAAGGGAAAGTAGATATTGAACATAACTGGAAAATTTTATATCAATATTTCATCATAAATATGTTTGTTAAGGACCCCTAAGCACAAAAAAGCAATTTTTAGACCAAGGTAAGAGGAGAGAGAGGGAGGGAGGGAGGGAGGAGGAGGGGAGGGAGAGAGAGGGAGGAGAGAGAGAGAGAGGAGAGAGAGAGAGGAGAGAGAGAGAGAGAGAGAGAGAGAGAGAGAGAGAGAGAGGAGAGAGAGAGAGAGAGAGAGAGGAGAGAGAGAGAGGAGAGAGAGAGAGAGAGAGAGAGAGAGGGAGAGAGGGGGAGAGAGAGGAGAGAGAGAGAGGAGAGGAGAGAGAGAGAGAGAGAGAGATCCTTTAACCTGGTTGTTCATATTAAACAATGAATGAAATTTGTAAAATGATGCTCAAATGAATCTTGGTATCCATGGAGCTTAAAGTTATTTGACATTTGTCTTCTCAGGATAAGGAAAAACCCCCCAAAAAATCTTAATCAAGTAACTCACCCTAAGTGATTCGAGCTCACAAGCTCTTGAATGTGAGTCAGATATACTACCACCCTACTACCCAGGCAGGGTGGTGTCTATTCTTTTTTCTGTGTGAAATGAAATTATTGTTCCAAGTAAAATGAAACTAAGAAATCTATTCTTCAGTACTTGGATATAATTTACACATTAAAATATGGTGTCAGCAGGACTATAAACAATTCAAATGCCTTCTTACAGATCTATCAAAGATAATTTTATTTGAAGCATCATTAAAAATTGAAAAGAAACCCAAAACAATAGTATCACTTTATGGAGCTAAACTTACCCTAAAAATGGGTTAAAGTTAACAGTGTTTAGGACAATTTACATAAAATGAATAAGTGCTAATAATTTGACATTTAATTAAGAACAGTGTCTAAAACACATAGGTATTCCTCATTTTGTCTGCTTACTAATAGTATGGTGATAAATGAGTCACAGGGTCTAATGTGTTTGGAACGGCCCTGAGGTGTCTTTGCTGTGTTTACACACTTCACATCACCATTGTCAGGCAGGGAAAAGGGTAAAGGAGGGTCAACCATATGACTTGTTACATAAACAATTTAATATTTGGGCATGAATAGCCTTCCTAAAAAACATCATGAAATTTTCCTCATTAACTTAACTAGATAAAAAACTTTCTTTGGATAACATGTAAAATATCTGTCTCTACTACTTAAATTTATTATTTATCTGTAATAATTGTTTGTTATAGAAAGCAAGTTTAAGCTGTAACTTAAGTTGTAATGTGCAATGATCTACTTGTATATAATGTTCTTAACTCTTATATTTTATATCTTTTAAATCCATTCTTAAGTAGTTTCTCTTGCTTGTTTATTGATGTTTATAATTTATCTCCATGTTTTTGTTCAGTCATATTTATGCCAAATAGCTTATATTAATTACAATAAGTAACTAACACAACTCTTTACATAAAATGTGTGCAATGCCATTAATTGTAATTGTAATACATCTGCAGTGTATTGTTCCGAGAACGAACCTAAGGCTAAGGGAATCTTCTCAAATAAATAAACACAAAAAACAAACTTTAGAAAATAGCGAAAAAAACTGCAAATACTGGATCATCACACCATCCTCAAATGGTGTACAAGTACAGAATGATTCTCTTACTAGAGGCCTCAAACTTTTGTCTATATTTTGGCCAGTTATGTGAGTTTTGTGATGAATATTTGTGTACACGTACCCTGAACTATGCACTGTCACATCTGATGTTGAAAATGGTTCCCCTCCCACATAGAGGCATGTTTGTATATGTTGCTACAAATTCTGGAATACTTTTATTATAGTCTCTTCGGTAATGGCTTCAATCTCTTGATATATAGCATCTTTCAACTCTGCAATTGTACATGGTCTATTTCTGTATACCTTTCCCTTCAGAAATTAACACAGGAAGAAATCTGGTGGTGTTAGATCAGGAGATACTGGTGGCCAATGATTTTTTGAGATGTTTTGATCTTCATAAAACTTTCGGTTTCCGTCATGCTTGCACGTGACGTGTGCTTGTTGCACCGTCTTGTTGGAGATATCTGTGAGTTAATTCATTATCTGTTAACTGATTGACAAAGTCTGTGAATATTCTAATGTACTCTTCAGTGTTTCCTGTATTCTCATGAAAAATAGGGCCTATAATATACCTATGAGAAACTGCACACCACACTCCAATTATCTGTGCATGTAGAGGTTCTGCATGTAGGGCATTAGGATTTATTTATGCCCATATACACATATTCTGAGAGTTTATGTAGCCGCTCATGTTTCATCCGTGAACCAAGTACAGTCCAAAATCCCAGGATTCTGATTAATAAAAGTTTGAAACCATACACAGAACCGCATATGCCAAGGTCAGTGGAACAATTCAAGCCTATTGAGAGGGGTGGAGCACTATATTACATTGTTCAAGGCATGTCCACACAGATTTTTATTACAAAAGTGAATGGCTGGAATATGGACAGGGGTTCGGGGCCTCTAGTGAGAGAATCACACTGTATTTGCACTCACTTACCTCCCTCCTGTATATATCAAATTAAAGAAGAAATTGCTATTTATAAGTTCTCCAAAAAATAAAAAATACATTTTTTGGCAATTTTTGTTATTTAGTCTCTCCACAAGGGTGGCTTGTCAATATTAATGACTGAGGTATATAAATATAAGAGTAACATCTAGTTCTTCCTTGATAATGTTAGTGTCTTTCTATATTTTTAGCAATGTGTGGAGATGGTGCTAATGACTGTGGAGCATTGAGGGCTGCTCATACTGGAATATCCTTGTCTGAAGCAGAAGCTTCTGTAGCAGCTCCGTTTACAGCAAGGGAGCCAAACATTAAATGTGTGGTACACATCATTCGTCAATGTCGAGCTGCTCTATCTACGTCAGTCGGGATATTCAAATTCATGATCACTTATTCTATTACAGAATTCCTGTCTTCCATTCTCTTATATTCTGTGGACAGCAATCTTTCGGATATGCAGTTCTTGTTCATTGATATTTGCCTTGTGCTCAATTTTGCATTTTTCTTTGGCAAGACTGAAGCATACACAAAAAAGCTTGTACCTGAACAGCCCCTTGCAAGACTTTTGACTCTTCAACCTATTGCTTCACTTTTGCTACACCTCACCGTTGTTTCTCTGATAATGGTGAGTCTCCTTTTATTAACTAAATAATAATAATAATAATAATAAATAATTATTAACTAAATAATTAGTTCAGTCATTCATTTACTATTAATTACTTGATAATGATGAGAGTGAGCAATCTGGAGGTTGGTTGGATGAGAAAGGAATCATGGTAGAGACCACAACTCAACTGTGGCAGCTAGGCAGGATGATACTGCAGTGGTTTGCCAATGCTTTCTGCAGAATGGAAGTGAAAAGACATAATACCTAGACCTGGGAAGCAGCAGGGAAGAATCCTGATTGGGGAAAAATCGATTTTCCACCACCAGGAATCGAACCCTGGTACCTTGTATCAAAGGCAGCATGCTACTACTGTGTGTAGGGATGGTTCATTAATTATTTCATTATTAATTCCTTATTTATTAATCTTCCCTGTATTGGTACCTACTACCAATATTCAATTCCATCTAAAAATTAATGTTAGATTTTACCAGAAATACAAGGTGAGTTCTAAAAATTAATCAAACTTTTGTTATAACACCTTTATTGCTTATTGTATAACATTTTAAATGCTCTCCACCTCAAAATAGTCCCCTCTACTGCCAAAACATCATTCTCATTATTTCTTCCATTTTTTGAATGCCTTTTGGAATTCTGGGATGGCATGCAGGTCCCTTGTCACATTGTCCTGAATCTTCTTTATGGTTTGGAAACGTGTTTTTCAGTTTGGGAAACATGAAAAAGATGGCTGGGGCTAGGTCCAGTAAATAAGGTGGATTGGGCACAACAGTAATGTGATATTTTGCTAGATAGCTGTGGATAAGGAGTTTATCACTCAAAATGTAATAGCATGATACTATGCTGAGATGCCCACTTTGTCAACAAATTCTTGAATAGTTATATGATGATTTCTATGAAATCATGGCACAAACTCTATCCACATGGCCTCCAGGTTTGTAACAAACCTCACACACATGCACACACACAGAGTTGTTCTTTAAGCTCTTCTAATGTCCTTTTGGCACTAATCTGAAGAGCAGCTTGTGCACATGCAGCTGTAGTTGTAGCTTGCTTACTGTCAGAGCAAAACATGGCAAATGGCAGATTTTTGTCTAAACCTGCTGCTACCTGTGCTGTGTTTTTTTTTAAATTGTTTCATTTGTGTAGCCCCTAACTTCTATGGTTATATCAGGGACTTTGACTTGAGAACAACTGCTGGTGTTTTTCTCACTGAACTGTAGATTTCTTAACATTGATTTTTTCGGTTTTAAATTATTAAACACACACTCATTCACTCACATTCATGTTTCCAAACTCTGTGGGGGGATAAGGAATGGTTCCGGTCAAAGAAAAATTCCCTGCTCCAACCGGGAATTGAACCCGGGACCTCTGAATGAGAAGCCAAAATGCTGACCACAGAGGCAGTCAACATACATGATTTGATGCCTCCTTGAACTACAGAGAAATCTGATGTGTTCTTCTACCTATTTTGCAACAAACTATTCTTACAAAAGTTAATTCTTCTGTCTATTTCATGTTAATTAAGATAAACAGTAACATAAATGTTTTTATTACACAGTTCATTCTAAGTGAAGGAAATAAGGGAATACACTAAGCTAACAGATAGTCAAATCTTTTAAAAGCAGGTCCCTTCTCTTTACATGAACCAGAATGGAAAAAGTGACTAATGAGTTTCCATTTGAGAAAATTCTTAAGTATTGGAAATGTTAAAACCAATAATAAGGGATATCTCAGAAATGACAACTCCACAATAAAATGTATATGACATAAATTGTGTGTGTTAACAATAACACGTATGTTACATTAGAGGTGTGCTGAAGCATTGTCATGATGCAACAAAATGCCCCTTAGACCTCTTTTTGGATATTTTTCTTGGCTTTTTTAAAATACTTTCAGAAAGCAAACTTTTGTGTACATTTTTCTGTAAGAGTTTTCTGATTTTTGAGCACAACTGTCGCCAAGTGACCAATTGTGGAAAAGAAAGAGGCAACCATTTTCTTTCCAGTACTCCTTGCTCTCTTGACCTTCAGAGGTGGAAATACCCAAATGAAGAAGTAATGTTTTGTTTTTGGGTTAGACTGATATATCCATGTTTCGTTAATTGTAACAATACCTCTAAAACACAGCAAAACTTTCTATGGTTAAATTTTTGCTGCATTTCTTGGCACCATTCTGCTCTGTATAACTTCTGTGCTTCAAATTAAATTATGGGACAACCACTTTGAAGAAATTTTTTTTATGCGAAGGTGTTCATGAAGGATGGTTAAAACACACTAATCACTAATGTTAACTCAGTCATTGTAGTTTAGTCTTAAGGTTTTTCTTAATCATTATTTCCACAGTGGTGATGTTTTTCTCAGTCACTACTGTTGTTGGCATGCCACTGTTCTCTTCATGCACCCTCTTACATTCTCCACACCTGTAGAACAGGGGCACATGGTGGAAAATAGTTCCCTAAAGTCCCCCTCAAATACTCAAGTGACTATGTTTCTTTTAAGTCACTTTTGAATTCATTCAAGTTGATTGCACAAAAATAATTTCAATTGCACTTGCAGATTCCAAACATAAAATAAAGAAAAATGAATGATATAACAAGACTCTGCTTTATGGTCTGACCTTTGGAGGTTATCCCATTACACTAATGTGGACCCATTTGTGGGCGGAGACACCCAGTGGACAGTGTCCATTATCCAATGGTGGGGTGATGGTGAGGACTTGGACTCTAAACCCTTGGGGATACTCTACATGAGCTAGTCTGAGGTTTGGGCATGGATAGGGTTGATTTAAAATCAAACTCCAGAATCAGGAATTGAACCATGGACTCTCAGCACAAGAGTTGCAAAGGAAACTGCTCTGCCATTCCTGTGTCCTAAACCAGAAATGTGTGACATATATATTATCTTATATAATCCCATCCACCATTTCGAACTTATATACTTCCAAGAAAATAATGAGAATTGTAACTTGCATTTATTAAGGCTGCCAATGTAAAATATAGTAATAAATGTTATAAAGCAGAATAGGAAAATATTTATCCATTTAATAGAAATTTAGAGCTAAAAAATAAGGCCAGGCATCATATGATGTGGTGAAATGAACAAATTACTATGAAACGAAAAGATATATATTGTAGGTGTATGTCATAATTACATTCATAATTCATTTATTCATTACCATGAAGAGAATACACTGTTACCAAAAAAGTAAGAGTTAAAAACTCTATGCATAACAAATACTTATTTTTACAGTTACTCTATTACTTTCACATATTTTGCAATTTGTAATGGTTTTAACTATGACATGTAAAATCGCTTGTGTGCTATGAATTAGGGTATAAGGAATTTAAAAGACTGGAATTTCAAGAAAAGCCCAACAAGGTCTTTCTGTCATGTTTTTCCAGCAAACCCAAACAACAAAATGTAATTATTCTACCACACTTGAGGGTATCATTGTGGCAATATATTTAAGAAACTCATTAACATCAGAAAAATAATGAAAATGAGTAAAATACTTTATTTTATAACATCTTAATCTTGTATCTCATTTTCAGGTGGCAACCTTTTTCCTTGTTAGAGAATTCCCCTGGTATCATCCATTTGAGTATGAAGATCTCACAAAGTATGCCAGCTATGACAACTTTGCAGTGTATGGAGTGTCATTATTTCAGTATATAGCTTCCGCAATAGCATTCTCTCAGGGTGAACCATTTCGCAAGGAGATATATACAAATGTATGGTTTCTCGGGTCTCTCATCATAATGACTCTTATATGCATCTATCAGGTATGTCATGCCTTATATCTCTGCTTTGTTTTGAGCTACGTTAATGAACAACCATGAGAATATGATATATGTTATTTAAGCTTCAGATTTAGTTGCATAGAATAAACTGTTCAAACTATACATATATGCATTTTATATATATATATATATGTATAAATAAGATTGCTTCTGTGAATTCACTGGTGATCATAGAGATCCATGAACACACTTGTACAGGATGTCCATGTTACAGGGATTGAAAATAAGTGATAATTTCAAGTGTGCAGAATGGATTGGTAACATAAACTTATACATAACTTGAGATAAAATCTCACTGAGTTTCAGAGGATGGTCAATGCAACTCCATGTGTGCACCTTGGGTGGCTCTGCATACATCAAACAGTATTCAGCCTCCCACCAAGTGTTCTGTAGCATTTGTGGAGTCACAACTGTTGATGCATTTGTGATGCGGCCCCTCAGTTCCTCCAAAGCACTTGGTACACAACTGTCTTCATAAAACCCCAGGAAAAAAAAATCCAAAGGGGTCAATTTGGGTGACCTGGGTAGCCAGGCAAGGAGCCCTCCTCTTCTGATCCACACATCGTGAACATTTTCATTCAAGAAGTCATGCAGCTGTCGATAATGGGGCGGTGTCACATCTTGCTGGAAAATCGATCCAGAGGGAAGTTGATCAATAATAAAGTTCTGCAACACATGTCCAGATACACATGTTCTGTGACTGTAGCCTCTATGAAGAAGAATGGTCCAATGACAGTTCCTCGTCAATCCTCACCAGACATTCACTTTAGGCGTGTCACTCTCATGTTCATAAATAACACGGGGATTCTTGAACCCTATATCCAGCAGTTGTGCTTATTGATTTTGCCACATAGATGAAAGGTTGCTTCATTCGAGAAAAAATCTTGTCTAGGTGTAAGTTGTCATTATCAATTTGCAGAAGCTTTCAGCTACAAAATGTGCCCTATGCAGATAGTCATTTGGCTTTATGTGGTGATGAAGCTGGATCTTGTAAGCAGTCAAATGTAGACACTTGTGGAGGATCTTGTGAATCGTTGATCTAGGGATTTCAAGTTCAGTAGTAGCTCTTCAAATAGACTTCCATGGACTCCTTTCAAATGACGTTCTCACACGTTCGATTGTTTCCTCATTTACAGACACTTTTGCATGTTTGCCAGTTTGTGGTAGTAAAGAACCTATTTCTCAGAGTGTTTTTTCCCATTTAAGAATTGTTTTATGACCAGGTGGATCCATATTCCATGTACTGCAAACATGATGTTGCACCTGAGTAACAGATTTTTCTTCTGCTAGCCATAACATGCACTGAACTTTCTGTTATGGTGACCACATGTTTACCACTGCACGAGCACTCTACTACTGAATGGGGCCTGGCTTTTTCCAGAAACAAAAGCTATCAGCGCACATGATCATGCAACTTTCTGAAAACAGTGTCACATGATCTCGGAGAGTTTCCCTTTCCTGTCACATGAAAATAACAGCAATATCTTTATCTGGTTTTAAATGGTGAGCATTTATTTCTCAATCCCTCTAGCATAGACACAATGTACTTAAATATGTATTAAATATAGATGTATAGGTAGGTAATTTATTAAAACATATAATTTAAAATAAAAAGAGAAAAAAAAAACTAAAACAAAATGATATCAAATTTTCTATAAAATAAAATGATTTAGAGTAAAGGTACGCTTTAACAGCATTTTGAACATAGTGAAAATGTGAATTTTTTTATTATGATTATTAAGAAGAAATAAGATATTTTAATGGTTTCATAATACCGAACCTTATTGTATGTTAGGCAATATAAATGCATACGTTTTGTCAAGGGTTTATCTCATGAATTTCATGTTTCTTAGAATAGATTCAATAATCTATACATTTTCATTATGCTGAATTAATAAAGATAGATCTCTGTGTACCTGTGCTTCAAAATGTAGTGTACAAATACATTAAAAGCTATTATGACATGAAAAGGATAATTATTTCTTTTGGTATAAAAAGCATACCTTACAGATCTTAGTAAATTTTGGTAATTAGAAGTTGCATTTCTTGCAACCAGATAATAATGCAAAGTTTAACAATGACAATCTTTGTTTTCAATCTTTCCAATATATTGTATACTTCCGATTATCCAGGGTAATGTGGGGGAAAAGGAGCTTGAATAATCTAAAAATATGAATAATCGAGAAACCTGTAATTTAATGCTTTAAGGTACAACATATGTATGTAAATAGGAGATTATGTTTAAAAACTTTTTTCAACATGTATTCTCTGTTAAAAGGTTTATTTTATTTCTGGCATAGGTGTTGTAGGCCTGTTTAATTCTTAAAATAGTCTGTGATGTTGGTCTGCTTCTGAGAGGAGTTGATATTTCTTCACACAGCACTTCAAATTTTTCTTGCAGCAATGTCATTGTACTCAAACTCCCTTTGCCCAATATAATCTAGAAGAGTATTAACACATTGCAATGCAGTACAATGACTGATAAGTTCTCTGTCTTCATCCCCACTTTCACATTCACTGTCTTCTTTGTTTTGTTGTAAAGCAGCAGTCACAATTTGGGCATCACTCATGTATTTGAAACCGGGTTCACATGTGCCCATCTTCAGCCCTCATTCAAGTTTTCTTCGACTCTTCAGTGCCATTTAAACCCATTGCTAGTTTCATTAATTCTGCAATTGCTTCTTTTTCATCACTGAAACCTTGAGAATCACTTTCTTCTCTATTTGGAAGAATTTTCCTCCATGACCAAACTAGTGTTTGTGGCTTGACATCCTGCCAGGCATCAGAAATCCTGTGTATAGCATCTAGAATTACCAACTTCTTGCAGAATGCAACTAAATCATCTTCATCAAGTACCTTGGTCCATTGGCTGTATAATGGCAGTCACATTAGGAAATAGAAACTTAGCTACAATGATTTCATCATCAGATACAAAATTGCTCTCATTGGGATGTGAAGGAGCATTATCAAGCAATAGAACAGCCTTTTAGAAATCGCTGAACTTCTGGTATAACATTTTTATGGAACCAGTTTTTGAAAATGTCACTATTAATCCAGGCTCCTTTTTGCTTATAATAATGGACAAGGAGAAGTTAGCTTTGATATTCTTGAATACTTGGGGTTTTTTGCATTTCCAATCCCTAATAGCTTCATTTTGTAGTTCCTAGAGTATTAGCAGTGTACAAAACTGTAATATGTTCTTTAGATGACTTATATCCAGGAGCATGAGCCTCACTGTTAAAAGCAAGGGTTCTGGTTAGTAGACATTTCCAATATAGACCACTTTTATCTATATTATAAATTTGGTCTGATGTGAGATTCTCTTCTTCCACAAATTTCTGGAACTCTTCACAGAAGAAATCAGCTGTAGCAATATTAGAACTAAGCAGCTTTCCTTGCAAAGTAAGTTCACGAATCCCATGAAGTTTGAATCTGGTTAACCAACTGATGAGGGATTATATTCTCCCTCTAAACCTAAAGCTTCGTGAAAAAATTTAACCATTTTGACACACATTGCACCTGAAACAATGACTCCTGCTAGTTTTTGGCTGATCCATTGTAAAAGAGCGACATCATCTCGATTTACAAGATTAAGTCTTAGCGTTTATGTTCTTGGCTTCTATCTTGTAGAATGCGTCCTGGTACCTATAACATTTTTCACATGTATACAAAAGCTGAAGATCATTGTTTTCTAACATTGTAATCTGTCTGTCACCGTGGGGACGATAGATTTCCTTATTCCACATTTCGTGAAATACTTATTTATAATACATTTTTATATGCTCATAATAATTAAAATTAATATATTTGCATAATTTATATGAAAATGTTCTTATAAATAGCTGATATTTCTAAATCAATTATTTGTTTAACTCTGTTCTTATGGTTAGTTACCGGTATAAACAATTTATAGCATCCGGTATCTTGTTCACCTTTATTATTCTTCTGCTTCTCTCATATTACTACTTTAATTATGTTTTATTATTAATATGCTTTTCTAAACATCAATTCTTAACCATACATTATACATTATAATGCGTTGTATTCGTTACATAACCTTGGTTATGTTATTTTCGTAAAAGCATGCCATTTTAAGCTATTTTCATGCGTATCGTGAGGCGACAATTCTTTGGCTTACATTGCAAAACAATATGTTTTATTATTTTATAACATTATTTTAGGGCAGTATTGTTTCATTTTCTCTTGACTTGATTTATTTAACATTAAATCCTGCGTCAGCATTCAATTATCTTACTTTCTTAGTTGCTGCACATTGTAAGTAAAACAATAGGTATATTACATCTCAGCCAATGAATATTTGGAAGTAGCATTTCGTCATTATTTAAACCATCATCATCATCAGCAGCAGCAGCAGCAGCAGCATCAGTCCATCCCACCTTGATCAGCACCATCATCATCATCATCATCATCTCTGATGTTATCAATTTATTGCTAAATGTTTTGAATATTAATTCAAGAATAACTTGTGGTGTTCACTATAGTATTCCATGTCAAGAGCGTTTAAAATAGATACATTAATTAATATCAAAACAATCATAATAAATGAAGGGTTATCTTCACTTTGTTATAAGAGAATACTCAAAAAGAGAGAATTCTCAAAATTTTGCTTTTTTCAGGTGATGTGTCCAGCTCAATGGACATTACGTCTGTTGAAGTACATTGATACTCCAGGCTATGACTTCCGATGGGTGATTCTCTGCATGGGCATCATAAACTTAATTTTTGTTCTTCTTGTGGAAAAAATCATTGTGAATTATTTACTTAAACCAAAGGCTTATCCCTCCAGAACAGTAAACAGATTTAACTCCAAATCCTGTCTCATTGAAAATGATCTCTCTGATTCCCATGCTGTTATATCTACAGTTCCTATGAAAACTGGATGCATTAATAAACATACCACTTTTGTGAACATTGGTCTGGACAGTGTCATTCCATCTGTGGAGCTAGGCTCGTGATACAATATTGTTTAAGCAAGCTAACAAAAGCTATTTTACTGTTGTATTTAATGAATAAAAGAATCTTCAGATATTCATCAAGAATTTCATAATCCAGCTTTGTAGGTATAGTTCAGTCTTACAGGATGCTCTTCATAATGAATTTAATGATCTCAGGTGTAAAGGCCTCTGAAACATTAAACTTGTCATACCACATTTTAGTGGAAAGAACCACATAATTATTCTAAAGCAAACAGTGCATTTGCTTGACTATTCAATCAAATATCTGGAGCAGACTTTGTCGTCCGATGTTAGGGGTAAAGATTGTGTTCTGACAGGCAGCAAAACATCATTATTCTCTTATAAAATGAAATGGCTCATGTGATAGCATTTCTGGCTTGTATTTGGGAGGCCACAATTTCAAATTCTGTGTACTGTACAGTCTAGAATATTTTTGGTTTCCCCCAATTATTACAGGGTTGAATAATTCATTGGAAGAGTATTAAGTTAACAGAGGTAAGAGGAATAATAGAGAAACAAAAGCTGAATGATCAAATAATTAAGCAGAGAATATTAGTTAGCTATTTCCTGTATTTCCTATATGGATGGAGCATAGGGCATTGTTACGATGTTTCATGATCAGATTTGAATTTGTAGTCTCTGAGTTTGTTGCTGTGCACCATGATAATGAGGCCTCAGCTCGTCGCCCATAGATGTAGGATGAAATTGCAACTTGTGGATGCAAAATGGTGCAATTTTGCTCCGAAACCTTCTTCTTTCAAAGTATAGGGTTCTTTTACATGTAAATAAACATTATATGGGACTGCCAGCTTTACTTCTCTTCTGAAGAAGCCATGCTAAGGAGTTTTGCATCCGAAAAAATCCATCCCTCTGCCAGGTTTGAACCTGCAATCTTGGGTTTTAGAGGTTAGCATGGTAACACCACACCATGGAGGGCGACAAGCAGAAGATATATGAAGGCAAAAATGGATCACCAGGAGTCTTTAAGTCAGAAGTTTTCTATTACTATATGAAATCAACTACAAAACTAGACTATCTGTCTGGCTTATTCAGAAGAACAAACTCATAATGTGATATTAAAAAGTACCTATTAAATAAGTATAACAGACAGTAAACAATTTCATTCTTTCTGAAATATTTCCATTCTTGTTTAACTAGATTATCCTTATATGTTGTATGAAAACTACAATTTATGTCAATTGTAAGTAACCAGAATGCCATTCATGAGATAATTCATTCATATCTCTGCACACTAGTATACAAAAAAGCTTGAACACTATATGTATCTCTAATTTGTATTTAATGAACAGTTACCATATTTCTTGCATCACTTACTGTATTGTATATGAAATTATGGCTCCATCTATAGAGGAAGTATTGCATTTCACTCAAGAATTTTGTGCTGAAATTTTATAAAAAATGCATGTTTTAAGGTTCCCTGTACCTGCCAAAAGATTATTTCAGAAAAAGATGCTTATGTGTTTATGAATATGACTGAGAGGGGGCATAGCACAATTAAAAAACCAAAAAGTTGGATGAACACCAGACTTCTTAATAGATATAGCATCTTTCAAGAGTGCACCTCAAAGATTTTAATGCAATTTACCCCTCCCCCCCACATCCCATAAAACCTTAACGTGAAATAATAGTCCTTATTTGAATTTCCTGAAACTAGCTACAATGACTTCTTTAAATATTAGTGTTTGAGGTATTGATGTGAATTAAATGTATGTCTGGAAATATTTGTTAAATCCTCTTTATTCTGAATGAATTTTGTGTTTGAGGTATTGATATGAATAAAATGTATTTCTGGATATACTTGTGAAATCCTCTTTATTCTGAATGAATTTTGTGAGATGATGTATAACTGGGAAAATGTATGAGACAAAAGGTTTCTTCTGAAAAAATGTAGAATTCTTAAAAATATAAAAATTTTGATAATTAACTTTTCTTTTTGTAGCATTAGCTGCTTTCAAAATATTCTGAATATACTACTTGTTTTAAATGCATGTGCAAATCTAACAAAACCTGCTTGAAAGTTTACAAGATTTCTTTTTTCTTATCCTTTGCATAGAACTTCAAAATTTGTTTCTCCTTGCTTCTGTCTAAATATTTGCATGTTGTATATATCTAAACACTCAAGCTTAGTTCAAACCCGGTGGAGGACGATGGATTTTTTTGGTTGTAAAAATCCTTAGCATGGCTTCCTTCGGAAGGGAAGTAAAGCCATTGTTCCCATATCATAGATTTATGGCATGTAAAACAACCTCAAGCCTGATAGAGAGGCCTCTGAGGAAAATTAAGTGGCCTTTCATGCCCAGTATAGAATGGGATGCTGAGAACCAAAGCAGTTAAAGAGCGACAAAAAATGACATGCCATTTACATTTATTTTTAGTTTGAAATTATTTCGGGACAAGAATTACTCATACTCATACTATGCATTAACATAGCATAGTTAGAGAAATCACTTTTTATTAATATCTCTATTATAAAAGGACAAATAATAATTTTTAAGTTGTGTGAGCATATCATTTCAGATACAATATGCAGATGCAATTGTTTTAAAGAAACCTTTTTCTGAAGGTTTATAAATGTATGTAGCTCTTCCCATAGTTTATTTTATTGATGTTGAAAATAAACCTTCTGTTTCATTATTTCTGGAAATGACACCATTTTTAAAGTATTGATCCGAGTTCTTAACTGCTGTTTTAAAATTGTTAGAAATGATAATAAGAGATGTAGTCTGACTGTTAAGCTTTCGCTTCTGATCAAATTAGAATACAAATACATTTCCTGTACAAATATGTAATAAATATTTATTTTTATAAAATTGTTGTTTCTGAATTCTAATTTTAAAGCTGAAGTTCCCTTTAATAGTTCCACCAGCCATGTGAGATGAAGTATGTTACTAGGGATTTTTAGACGTTATAGTATTTAAAACTATTTATATGTTATGTATTAAAATGAATATGTATACACAGTATTGCCATAAGTTCTGTCAGTAAAATTTAAACGCGCTGTAGTATAGACATTTTAACGAAGAAACGGGCAATACCCTATATTGTCATCCATAAGGTCACCTTTACTACTCCGCGAGCAATCGGCTTGCAGTGTGCCAGTAACAGGCAAGCGAGACAAATAAAGTGGGGAGTGTATGAAAATCGGGTAATTTTGCAGACCAGGTTACCCTGTCATGGCGGACACTGCTTATCGCAATGCGGAATACCAACACGCACATGCCTGATGTTATGCGGTACCCGCAATGACAGGGTAACCTTATCTGCAAGATTACCAGTTACTTGGATAAGTTTTTTTTTTTTTGGGGGGGGGGTTCCCCTTATCCTGAGACGATGAATGTCAAGTACTTTAAGTTCCATTGACCCTGAAATCATTTGGGCATAATTTCAACAATTTCATTCATCGTTAAAGAGCGTTAAAAAAAAAAAAAAAAAGCTTAAGTTCCCTTTTCCACTTTATTTCAGGCTTATCAACAACAACAACAACAATAATAAAAAATTGATTGCATTCATCTTGAAGTTCAAAGCTTCTAATTTACCTGGAACTTAATGTATACATAAAACCTCTGAATTATGAGTGTTAGCAATTTATGGTTCTTTTAAGAATCAACAATATTATATTCACAAATGCTCCTAATAGTATCAGATTACCTGTGTCTAACACTATTGGTAGGAGTGTGAATATGGTGCTGGATTATTCATCTGGAAATGCTGTAACCCAAAATGAGCAGAACTGCATGGCTTCTTTCTTCATGGTCCTATATATGTCGATTGTTTAGCTTCCGAATTTGCAAAAATTAAAATATATTTACATTTTTATACCTATTAATGGTAATTCAATCGCATGTGGTAGATTCTTACCTTCGCATTTGAGTTCTTGTGCTATGGTCCTCCAAATATTACCCTTTAGGATCTGGTCCTTGTCGTAGAGACATCGCTGTCACTTTTACAGAGAAATTAACATTACATCGTACGTGTCCATTTCGTAACAATTCCAAACCACAGGATGCGACATTGCAGATTCTAGTTCAGTTTCAGATTTGACTGTGCCATTGGTCGATTGACCAACATGGCTGCCCATGCACAAGCAGACAGAATGAACGGAAGACTATACATTTCGCATTAGAAAGCAGAACCGATTTTTAGAAAGTCCATTTTTACCCCTTATGTCGATCAATCGAAAGATCTGTTAAAGAAGTACATTAACCTATGTGTTGAAATATATTTCCCTTTCCTTGTTTAAGCTTCCGCTATTCCTAAAACTACAACCAAACACCGCACACGTATTGGCTATTATACTAGTTCAAAACTTACACTCTAAATTTACTACTGAATTGGATATTTAACACCACAAAATCACTTAAACAAGTACCCTAACCTATATATTGAAACACATTTCCCTTTCCGTGTTTTTACTTTTGTTATTTGAGAAGCTGTAACCAAACATCACACGCTATTCACCATTATACTGATTTAAAGCCTACAGTTCAAATGTACTGCTTAATTGACATTTAACACCACAAAATAAAATAAAACGGCGGCTTGATAAAAACATGCTTCCCCAACCAAAATGCACAGGATAGGGTAGTATTTCCTATCTATTCTCTCTATATCTCTGCACTGCAATCACAGATATAGGAAAATAAGCAAATCAAGATTTGCAACAGAGTTTTGTAGTATCGTATTCTTTAAGATTAAAGATACCATTACTCTTATTTCAGAACTCTCATAAAGCCTTGTAGCAAATATGTGATGAGGTGTTTCAAAAAGTATAATGCTCTCTAGCTCGATAACCAGACATTTACTGACATACATTCCCGGTAAGAAAAAGTTGCATTATATGAAACATAATCCACGTGCTCTGAAGCAGTTCGAACCTTTTAACCGATCTACAATACATATTGTAAATAACATATGCAAATACTAATATTATTGGTAACACTTTCGCCGCCATTAAACAAATTACTTGGAAAAAAGTTGAAAACAGTTTTAAATTATGAAATATACGTTTAAAATTAAAATACGCGGCTACTTGTATTTCTAAACTCTTCTGATTGCCTTGTAGCGAAAATGCGTAGCGGAATTTCTTCTAACTCATCGCGGTGTTTTGAAAACGTTAATGCCCTCTAGCTCAATAACAAGACGTTTGCGGATATATATATTCCGGCAAGAAAATACTCAATTATAAAATCTGAATCACATCTTAAAATTATTCGTTGTTATTCTGGCTCACCTTATTTAAGCTCAGCATCTCGCAACGATGCGACAGGAATATATTCACTCCACCTTTTACATTTTCCGAATATTTTGATTTTATAAAAAATAGTTCTAGCGTTTTTTATTAAAATACCGTATGTTTAAAATATTTTCATAAAAATGAAATTTATATATTGAATTTTCTGGAAATAACTTCTGAAGTTCCTTTCATTCTGAATGATATTTGTATAAATGGTAATCCGCAACAGACAAAATCTTACTAACCTTTTTTCTTTTTGCTCTCTCCAGGTGATGTAAAGCTAACAGAATTTCAATGCCTTGACGTAGCCACCATCTCTTAAAATATTTACATCGCTTTAGCATATCCCTTTCTTTCCTTTGTACCTACAAGAATATGTAATAAACCCATTTCTACAACTGTTTATGTCGATTAGCATGAAATAGATAAGAATAATGACTTATGGTTCACCCTGAAGACGAGGAAGATGCACTTCTTCGAAACGTTGGTGTCAAGCCAAGTTTTTACCTGGCTAGAAGCCCGAGAAGATTTTGAATTAACACGTCGCCAGGAAAGCTTCAGTTCTGATTTTAAGAATAATGACGTTTTGTAAGATCAGTTTATTGAAGAATAAGCAGAGAAAGTCATGTGAATGTAACATCGGATTTCTTTAATGTTTATCAACCCTGTTTTATCAACTTTTCTTAGTAAAATAGAAGTAATTATTTTAATGATAATCCTCTCAGAATAAGACAAATATATATACTCACGCGAATATTAAAGTTCAAAATGCACACAAACTCACAATATTTTTACGCTTAAATAACGATATTTCGTAAATTAGAAAAACGAGCTATTTATATACTAAAACACGTTGTCTGGAGGATATCCAACGCGGAGTACTGTAAAATTAGACGAGCAATGTACTCAGACAGTCTGTGTTGATGTACAACAAAATGGTTTCCACTTCTATAGTAGCTTCCTGGTTTCCGCAATTACTTTCCATTTTGGCTGTGGGCAATACAGTGATCTTTCTCTGTCATTGCAAATTAAATGTTTTCTTTATGGCCCTTGACACTAATTAATTATCTTTCGACTGTGTTAGATAACACCTATCTTAAGTGTAGGTGAAACGCCTAAAAGTTTGCAGTTGTGACACACTGTAAACCTCAAAAGAGTGGTAATAGTCTTTTGCTACAGTAAGTACGAGAAACCGAGTTGTATTGTTTATATTTCTCATTTCTTAGAGAATGATGCCATTTTTATTGGACACATTGAAGTATCTTTTTTTAACAAATCTGGAATGTTGAGTCGATGTATGAAGTAGGTGGAATAATGCTCAAATGATCCTGGAAAAGAGAACTTTGTCCAGGATACACATTTTACCGAGGTTCAAACGCAGCAAACGTAAGCGGACCTTTCTCTAAAATTTCTTATTTATTTGTTGAGGTGTCCTCAAAAAATACATTTCAGGCGAAATCTCGACATAGATTTTTTGGTGGAATATAATAATACTCCTATTCACTACACAAATTAAAGAAAGAACAAATGAAAAATAGATAGGAGCGAATGTTCTGTCATCTATGTGGCAAGTAGACAAAACAGTGACCTAATGTCATCTGCCTAGCATATTCAGAAATACAGTTATCTGGCATCACGGACTCTGTGGACACGCGTTGAAACTGCTAGTACAGGCGCAGTTGTCTAGCACCAAGGTCTCTGTCGGAGCAGCATGGTGTGTATGGTATATAGATATGATACCTAGAAACCAGCCCGCCATACACTGAGCCAAGAGGTATCTCGAACAAATCCGTCATGTTATTAACACGTAGTTAAATCTATGTAAAATAAAAAGAGAAACAATATTCAAGAAGTCCCAAGTACGAATCTTGCTTAGGATGAGTTACCCGGATAAGGTTTTTTTTCTTTGTCCTGAGAAGATGAATGTCCAGTAACTTTAAAGGCCCATGGACCCCGAGATCATTTGAGCATCAGTTTACTGATTACATTTATATCTGAATTGACCAGGTTAAAGGAGGTTAAACTAAGGAAAAAAAAAAAAAAAAAACCGAAGCATTCCATTCACGCGACTTTCTCAACACCTCTGTAACAAATTATTGTTAATAAGCTTATTCTTCTATCTACTTCATGCTAATCGAGATAAACATTAGTATAAACGATCTTATTACTTGCTTCCTTGTAAGTTGAAGGGAAATAAGGGAGTACAATAGGCTTAACCGAAAGTTAAATGATTAAAAATGTGATTGCTATGGGATTGAATTCCGTTTCTTTGCGTGGCCAGGAAATTCTCGTATGAGAAAAGTTCAAGTATTTTAAAGCTGAAATAAGTAACAAGCTATATCTCGAAAACGGCCAACTCCACGAAAAAAATAGAAAAATGCATATGACACACATTGAGCGTTTTAAGGAGATCTACATTTTATTGTCTACATTTTATTGTAGTAAATTTTTGCCTATCTCTTACTTTACCAGCTATTCAAAAGTCAGAAAAATTCATCCAGAATAAAGAGGTCAGACGAAGACACATACACACACGAACAGTTTTCTAAAAATGTTTTTTTTTTAATAAAATTTATGGGGTCGCAAAACATGTTATTTCCGGTGAAATATCGGTATCGAATTTTTGGGTGCAATACAATACCTTCTCAATATTATCTCCATGGTCGAGTGGTCAGTGAGCTGACTTCTCACGCGGAGATCGGGGTTCGATTTCCAGCTGAGCGGGGAATGTTTCTTTATCCAGAATTACTGCCTATACCCGACAGAGTCTGGAAATATGAATGCGTGAGTTTAGTGATATAAAATGATTAACCGAATGTTGTAAATCTACAATAACACGAGTTTTATCACAAGTCAAAGCCCCTATGACCATTGAAGCTTAAAAGGGCTATACAAATAAACACAATACATATATATATATATATATATACCTTATTATATAGATTATTATGTACATAGTTCGTGTAGAGAAAGTAAAAGTCATATCATAATTTTACTGAAACTTAATACAATTTACCACATATTTTTGTATCAAGAAATGTTATGTAGGTAAATACTCTTTACAAAAGTTTGCAAATAAAATAGTAAGAATGTTCACGTTATTACCCTAATGATATATTATAAGCTTAAATAACTATTGTGGTTTACACTGCAATGGCAGTTTTACATGTATTTAGACTTTTCTGAAATTTAACGCAATGTAAAACTTAAGTTTGAGGTTAATGTGATAAGACTAGAGAAATAAGAATGCGTTACTTATCGAAACATTTATCCCTGCTGTTTTGTTAGGTGTAACAAGCAACCTGCTGTTTTCCTCACCAACTCCAATGTCTTTATTTTTTATTCAGGAAAGGGAATACCGTAAATCTCAAGCTGATAAAAGACACTTTTACTAGTGTTTGTTTTAGTGTCGTTTATAGTTTATGGTTCATACCAGAGAAGATTAAGTGTTGTAAAATCCCATGTGTTCCTTTCACACGACTTTCTCTACATCTCTGCAACAAATTATTGTTAGAAAGCTTATGCTTCTATTTTCTTCATGCTAATCGAGAAAAAATTAGTAGAAATAGTTTTATTATTTGCTTCCTTGTAAGTAGAAGTGAAATAAGGGAGTACCATAGGTTAAAGTGATAATAAAAAGCTGGTTGCTATGTGGCTGAAGTTCCTTTGTTTGTATGGACAGAAGTTGACAAATTCCTGTATGAGAAGAGTGTAGGTTTTTTAAAGCTGAAACCAATAACAAGGAATATCTTAAAAACGATCAACTCCACGAAAAAATGTATATGACATAAATTGTGTGCTTTAACGTGCTCTACATTTTTTGTGCAGTACATTTTTGTCCATCTCTTATGGTTTAGCAGTTATGCAAAATTCCGTAAAATCTATCCAGTGTAAAGTAGTCTTTAGATGTTATTCTCAGAAAATTCAAGACGTACATTTTATTTGTCAGGTAAATATCTTTAGAATACGATATTTTAATCAAAATCGCAACAGCCATTTTTGAAAAAATCAAAATTTTCGAAAAAAATTCCCATATAAAGGGTAGTTGGGAGTAGGGGGAATTTCTTGAAAATCTTCGTATCGCCTCCTTGGAAGATACCAAACTTAAATACCAAGTTTGGTATTTAACGGTCTTTTCGTTTTTGAGCTATGCTGCCCACAGACACACTCACACACACACACACACATACACACACACACACACAGACAAACACGAATCTTTTTAAAACAATCTGATGTGTTCCACTCACAGGACTGACTCTATATCTCTGTAACGAATTATTGTTAATAAGCTTTTTCTTTTATTTATTTAAAGCTAATCGAGAAAAAATAACAGAAATAGTATTATTTCTTGCATTATTGTCAGTAGAAGCGAAATAAGAGAGCACCATAGGTTAAAGTGAAAGCCAAAAACTGGTTACTATGTGACTGAGTTCATTTGTTTGTATGGACACGAGTTGGCAAATTCCTGTATGAGAAAATTATAAGTTTTTCAAAGCTGAAACAAAAAACAAGGAATATCTCAAAATCGATCAACACCACGAAAAATGTATATAATCTATATAATGTATATAACATAAATTGTATATTATATAAAGGTATATAATACTTAGCATACATAACACGTATAGAGAAAGTAAAAATGTAATGTATTTCATTCACACACTTCTGTGTGACAAATTATTGTTAATAAGCTTATTCTTCTATCTACTTCATATTAATCGAGAAAAAATTAGCAGAAATAGTCTTATTACTTACTTCCTTGTAAGTAGAAGCGAAATATTGGAGTGTCATAGGTTAAAGTGAAGTCAAAAGCTGGTTGCTATGGACTGAAGTTCCTTTGTTTGTATGGACAGGAGTTGACAAATTGCTGTATGATAAAAGTACAAGTTTTTCAAAGCTGAAACCAAAAACAAGGAATATCTCAAAAATGATCAACTCCTCGAAAAAAAGTATATAGCATAAATTGTGTGTTTTAATGTGCTCTACATTTTTTGTATGGTAAGTTTTTGCCCATCTCTTACGGTTTAGCAGTTATGCAAAATTCATCCAGAATAAAGTAGTCTTCAGAGGCTATTCCCAGAAAATTCAAGATATACATATTATTTGTCAGGTAAATATCTTTAATATACGATATTTTAATAAAGATCGTTAGAACTATTTTTGGGAAAATCAAAATTTTCGAAAAAAATTCCATGTAAAGGGTAGTTGGGGGTGGGGGATTTTTCTTGAAAATCTTTGTGTCACATCCTTATAAGATACCAAACTTAAAAACCAAGTTTGGTATTTAACGGTCTTTTCGTTTTTGAGCTATGCTGTCCACAGATACACAGACACACACACACGCACACACACGGACCTTTTTCCAAAAATGTTTTTTTTTTTTGGATTCAGGGGAACCCAAAACATGTATTTCCGGTAAAATCGAATTTTTGGGTGCAATACAATACCTTCTCTATACACTATGTACATAGTACATGTAGAGAAAGTAAAAATGTTTTTTATTCAGGGGGTCTCAAAACATGTATTTACGTTGAAATCTTGGTATTAAATTTTTGGGTGCAATATAATACTTTCTCTATACACTATATACATAGCATGTATAGAGAAAGTAAAAAATAAAATAAAAGTTTCATCGCCCGCCTGGGTAGTGTCTGCCTCACGTTCAAAAGGTCGTGAGTTCGAATCTCGCTTAGGGTGAGTTACCCGGGTAAGGTTTTTTTCGGGTTTTTGCCTTATCCTGAGAAGACGAATGTCGAGTAACTTTAAGCTCCATGGACCCCGAGATCATTTGAGCATCATATCATCAATTGCATTCATCGTCCGATATGACCAAACCAGGTTAAAGGACGTTAAACTACAAAAAAAAAAAAAAAAAAAAAAAAAAAAAAAAAAAATTCATATACGGTGCCAGCTGTAACGAGATTTCGTAAAGGTAAATGCCATTTGCCATCATATTTCAGGAGTTATTTCCACTATTCCTCTTTCGTTATCGAAACGCTTTTTCTGCAGTACATGAAACTTAAAAGGATAAAGCAAATTAAAGAACTACCAAGACAGTTCAAAAGCTTCTCAATGGCTCAGTTTGCTTTCACTTGAAATTTATTTAATTCAAACTGGATTCAGTTTAGTGATGAAGTGTAGGTTGACCTGACTTGGATAGAAACTTAATAAAGCGAAATGGTCCTTCTTATACATCATAAAAATAATTTCTGTAGCAAAATCAGTTTGATATTAGAAATCGCACAGCTGCTATACTTTTTACTTTCTCTACATGTACTATGTACATAGTGTATAGAGAAGATATTGTATTGTACCCAAAAATACGATACCGAGATTACATCGGAAATATATGTTTTGAGACCCCCGAACTGAAAAAAATTTTTTTAGAAAAATGTCCGTGTGTGTCTAGTTTTCAAGAAAATCCTCCCACCCCAACTACATTTTACATGGAAAACATTTCGAAAGTTTTGATTTTCTGAAAAATGGCTAACGATTTTGATTAAAATATCTTATATTTAAGATATTTACAAGACAAATAAAACGTATATATCCAATTTTCTGGGAATAGCCTCTGAAGACATGTTTATTCTGGATGAATTTTGGGGATTTTGCATAACTGGTAAATCGTAAGAGACAAGACAAAAACTTACCACACAAAACATGTAGAGCTGGTTATAACACACACTTTATTTTAGATACATTATTTTCCTGGAGTTGACCGTTTTTGAGATATTCCTTGTTATTAGTTTCAGCTTTAAACTACTACTACTTTTCTCATACGGAATTTGTCATCTTCTGTCCATACAAACAAGGTAATTCAAACACATAGCAACCTTTTAAAAGATTTGACCATCGATTTAGCCCATGGTACTCCCTTATTTCCCTTTTACTTACAAGGAAGCAAGTATTATGTACCTTTCTGCTAATTTTTTCTCGATTAACATTAAGTAGGTAATTTGAAGAATAAGCTTTTAACAATAATTTATTGCAGAGATGTAGAGAAAGTAATGTAAATGGAATACATCAGAATTGTTTTCTGATATAAGCGTGTGTGAAGCTTTGTTAATACATTTTTTACTTTCTCCATACGCACTATGTACATAGTGTATAGAGAAATTATTGCACTACACCAAAAATTCGATACCGAGATTTCACCGGAAATATATGTTTTAGGGTCCCCAATATCCAAAAAAAAAGCATTTTCACAAAAAGGTCCGTGTGTGTGTGTGTGTGTGTGTGTGTGTGTGTGTGTGTCCGTGTGTCCGTGTGTCTGTGAACACGATAACTCAAAAACGAAAAGTCGGTAAAATACTAAACTTGGTATTTAAGTTTAGTATCTTCCAGGGATGCGACACGAAGATTTTGAGAAAAATCCCCCCACCCCCAACTACCCTTTACATGGAACATTTTTCGAAAATTTTGATTTTCTCAAAAATGGCTCTAACGATTTTGATTAAAATTTCGGATATTAAACATATTTACCTGACAAATGAAATGTACATCTTGAATTTTCTGGGAATAGCCTCTGAAGAGTAGTTTATTCTGGATGAATTTTACTAAAGTTTGAATAACTGCTAAACCGTAAGAGATGGAAAATAAACTTACTGCACAAAAAATGTAGAGCACATTAAAACACACAATTTATGTTATATACATTTTTTTCGTGGAGTTCGTCGTTTTTGTGACATTCCTTATTTTTGGTTTCTGCTATGAAAAACGTATACTTTTCTCATACTGGAAGTTGTCAACTCCTATCCATATAAACAAAGGAACTTCATTGACATAGCAACCAGCTTTTGACTCTCACTTTAACCTACGGTTGTCCGTTATTTCGCTTCTAATTACAAGGATGCGAGTAATAAGACTATTTCTGCTAATTTGTAGCATAAAGTAAATAGAAGTATAAGCTTTTTAAGAATTATTTGTTGCAGGGATATGGAGAAAGTCATGTGAATGGTACACATCAGATTTTTTCTATTTGTCCTTAACGTTTTCAGGAAAACCAGCATGCTGCTCTACGCTGTCCTCCTTCAGTATCTTTACACACTATGTAAGTATTTTACATCTACTGTGATGTAGTATAAGCAATGCCACACAAATTTTAAGGGAGTCGAAATGCCCTTCCTTGGTAATGTTAAGTAGATATTTAGGATAATTTTTCAAGGCTCGTCCGGCAATACCTTTAAAGTTGAATTTTGAAAAGCATCTCTCTATGAAGCAAAGCTATGATTTTTATTTTCTCCTCTATGCATAGTAAGTAGGGAAAGTATTCCATTCAATCCAAAAATTCCATGTCGCGATTTATCGGAAATAAACATGCTTTGAACCCAAAAGAACCACTTTTTAATTTCTCGGCACGTACTATGCACATAGTGTATACAGAAGGTACTGCATTCCACCCAAAAATTTGATACCGAGATTTTACCGGAAATACAGCTTTTTGGACTCCTGATTCCAAAAAGAAGCACTTTTATAGAAATGACCGTGTGTGTATCAGTGTCTCTGTGTCTGTGAACGATTAATTCAAAAGCAAAAAGCCGATAAAATATCAAACTTGGTATTTTAAGTTTAGAAGGATGCGTCAAGAAGATTTTTGAGGAAAATCCCCCCACCCCAAACTATCCTTTACACGGAAAAAATTAGAAAATGTTGATGTTCTCAAAAATGCTTGTAATGCTCTTGATTAAAATACTATATATTAAAAATGTTCACATAACAAATAAAATTTATATCTTTAATTCTCTGGAAACGGCCTCTGAAGATATCTTCACTCTGTATAAAGTTTTGTTAAATTTTTCATAACTGGTAAACCGTAAGAGATACCCAAAAACTTACTATACACAAAATGTGGAACACACGATTTATGTCATATACATTTTTGTGTGCAGTTGACCGTTTTTACTTTCTCTATACGTACTATGTACATAGTGTATAGAGAAGGTATTGCACTCCATCAAAAAATTTGATACCGAGATTTCACCGGAAATATATGTTTTAAGGTCTCCTGTATCCAAAAAAGATTTTTCAGAAAAAGGTCCGTGGGTGTGTGTGTCCGTGTGTCTGTGAACACGATACTCAAAAACGAAAAGTCGGTAAAATAACAAACTTGGTATTTAAGTTTAGTATCTTCCAGGGATGCAACACGAAGATTTTGAAAAAAATCCCCCCACCCCAAGCTACACTTTACATGGAATTTTTTTCGAAAATTTTGATTTTCTAAAAAATGGCTCTAACGATTTTGATTGAAATATCGTATATTAAAGATATTTAACTGACAAATAAAATGTATATTTTGAATTTTCTAGGAATGGACTCCGAAGACTACTTTATTCTGGATGAATTTTGCATAACTACTAAACCGTAAGAGATGGACAAAAACTTAACTCACAAAAATGTAGAGCACGTTAAAACACACAATTTATGTTATATACATTTTTTTCGTGGAGTTGATCGTTTTTGAGATATTCCTTTTTCTTGGTTTCAGCTTTGAAAAACATACTTTTCTCATACAGGAATTTGTCAACTCCTGTGCATACAAACAAAGGAACATCAGTCACATAGCAACCAGCTTTTGGCTTTCACTTTAACTTATGGTACTCCCTTATTTCGCTCCTACTTACAATAAAGCAAGAAATAAGACTATTTCTGCTAATTTTTCTCGATTAGCATGAAATAAATAAAAGATAAGCTTATTAACAATAATTTGTTACAGAAATATAGAGAAAGTCATGTGAATGGAACACATCAGATTTTTAAGATATTGTTTCTTATTGGTACAGTTTTAAAATACTTAAAACTTTGCACATACGGGAATTTGTCAACTTCTGGTAATGCAAAGAAATGAATTTCATCATATGGCAACTAGCTTTTAAAAGATTTGACTATCGCTTTAGTCTAGTGCATGACCTATTTCCCTTCTACTGACAAGAAAGCAAGCAATGAGACAATTTCTGCTAAATTCGCGATTAGAATGAAGTAGATAGAAAAATAAGCTTTTTACCAGTAGTTTATTACCGATATGTAGAGAATGTCATGTGAGTGGAACGCATCAGATTGTTAGAAAAATGTTCCGCCGCGCATGTATATGTGTGCCAGTGTGTTCCGTGTGTTTGTGCATAGCATAACTCAAAAACTAAAGACGTTTAAATACTAAATTTGACATTTCAGTGCCGCATCTTCCAAGGTTGCGACACGAAGAGTTTCAAGAAAATCCTCCCTCCCTTAGCTACTCTTTACAATGAACATTTTTCGATTTTTTGTTTATTTTCTCTAATACGGCTCTAACGATTTTGATTAAAATAAAATACGTACTTATAATATATTTTCGTTGCAAATGAATTTTTGTTTTCTGGGAACAGCCTCTGAAGTAGTTTTCATTATTTATAACTGCTGCATAGCATAGTAAGAGATAGACACAATGCTAGTACACAAAAAATGTAGATTTCATTAAAATAATAACTTATGTCAACTATATAATTTTATGAAGTTAACCATCTTCTTGATATTACTTGTTATTTTTTTTTTCAATATTCATATTTTTCTCAAACGTGAAGTCCTTTTTATTTATCCTGGGCAATCAAAAAGAACGGAACATTTGTACTATCACATAGCGATGAGCTCTTAAAACATTTGACTAATACTTCAGCCTAGTATGTTCCTATATTTCCCTTGTATCTAAAAAAATATGTTTTAAGACAATTTTTGATAAAGTTTATCTTGATTAGCATGAAATAAAACATTTAGATTTTGTAATATAAGTTTGTTGCAGAATAGGCACAGAAAGCTATGTGAATGTAAAGCATCGAAATTTTTAAATAAACTGCTTAAACTTTTATTGAAAAATAATTGTTTTTAAATTAAAACAATACATGGCAGATTTTTCGTTGAAATACATTTTATATTACTACAAATGCGTGGTGAAAATATCAGCCCTTTGTATCAATTAGCTAATATAGTAATAGATAAACGCACAACGCACATATAGTTTTTCAGAAATTGCTCTTACAGAAAATGAGGGAGTCCAAAAACTATACGCAGCGTTATTTCCAATAATAAATTTAAATTGTTTACAATTAACTTAAATACCTGAAGAAAATGCAGATACACCAAAATGAGCGGAAGATTTGAAACATTTATGTGTAATTAAAACGTGAACATGGGGAGAAATTGCGAAACTCATCATTTCAACTCTCCATGAGCTTGTTTAGGTACTAGTTCTGAACCCTTAGCGATGAATAAGAATAACCAAACAGAAAAACACAATTCGCAGCTATAATGCATGTTTTGTATGGACGCTAGCAATCTTATTTTTACTTTCTCTACACATACTGTGTACATAATGTATAGAGAAGGTATTGCATTCCACCCAAAAATTCGATACTGAGATTCACCGGAAAAAGATGTTTTGGGTCCCCCTGAATCCAAAAAAAGTATTTTTAGAAAAAAAGTCCATATATGTGCGTGTGTGTCTGTGACAGCATAGCTCAAAAATAAAAACACCGTTGAATACCAAACTTGATATTTAAGTTTGGTATCTTGCAAGGATACGACACGAAGATTTTCAAGAAAATCCCCCCATTCCCGCTACCCTTTACATGGAACTTTTTTGTTGAAAATTTTGATTTTCTCAAAAATGGCTCTTACGCTTTTGATTAAAATACTGTATATTAAAGATATTTACCTAAAAAT
Source organism: Hymenopus coronatus (assembly GCA_030762935.1). Lineage (NCBI taxonomy): Eukaryota > Metazoa > Arthropoda > Insecta > Mantodea > Hymenopodidae > Hymenopus > Hymenopus coronatus. The sequence continues at coordinate 46,631,263 of CM060885.1, read as the reverse complement.
AAAATGTATATCTTGAATTTTCTGGGAATAACCTCTGAAGAGTACGTTATTCTGGATGAATTTTACAATTTTGCATAGCTGCTAAACCGTAAAAGATGGACAAAAACTTACCACAAAAAAATGTAGAGTACGTTAAATGTATATACATTTATGTATATACATTTGTTTATACTTTTCTCATTCAGGAATTTGTCAGTTCCTGTCTATACAAACAAAGGAAGTACATTCATAGCAACCAGCTTTTGACCATCACTTTAACCTATGGTACTTCCTTATTTCGCTTCTACTTACAAGGAAACAAATAATAAGACTATTTCTGCTAATTTTTTCTTGATTAGCATGAAGTATATAAAACAAATAAGCTTTTCAATAATAATTTGTTACAGAGATCTAGAGAAAGTCATGTGAATGGAACACATCAATGTTGAAACACGTGTATTTATTGGCGACCCTCGTATTGCTATTAATTTTCTGTGTAGACTTGGAGGTGGTACACGGATTAAACGTCTTTTTAAATTTTAGCAATAGAATTGCCTCTCCTCTTTTCGGTGGGAACATTATCTACATAGTCTGCTATCCAAAGGGGACGATATTAAAGAAAGATGTGTTTACAGGTGGAGCGCTAAGACCATGTCTACCTAGAGATTATGGACATGGTGGAGTTGTGTGCGTGTGCAACGCCACCTACTGTGACGACTTGGAAATCAACCCTGAAGACCACCTACGTCCTGGTTACTATCTCCATTATGAGAGCAAAAAAGGTGAACTTCCTCTGCATCGACGTTTGGTGCCCCTTTCAGGTAATTGAATGCTTTTTTCATGTTCTGCTAGAAACTGAAAAAGTGATAATCTAAACGTTAGCAGCTTTGACATACAACAATCATAAAACCAGCTTATTTTCGCCCATTAAACATTACCATGCTTGCCCCGTTTTTCTTCCTTTTTGGCTGTTTATATGCAAGAACCTTCCTTTTTACTTTCTCTACACGTACTATGTACATAGTGTATAGATGGTATTGTATTCCACCCAAAAATTCGATACCGACATTTCACGGGAAATACATGTTCTGGGTCCCCCTGAATCCAAAACAAAAGCATTTTTGGAAAAGGTCCGTGTGTGTGTCTGTGTATCTGTGGACAGCATGGCACAAAAACGAAAAGACTGTTAAATAGCACTTCGTATTTAAGTTTGATACCTTTCAAGGATGCGACACGAAGATTTTTTAAAAAAAAACCCTCCCCCCACCAAACTACCCTTTACATGAAAAAAATCGAAAATTTTGATTTTCTCAAAAATGGCTCAAAGATTTTGATTAAAATATCGTATATTATAGATATTTACCTGACATATAAAATGTATGTCTTGAAATTTCTGGGTATAGTCTCTGAAGACTTACTTTATTCTGGATGAATTTTACGGAAATTTGCATAACTGGCAAACCGTAAGAAATGAAAAAAAAACTTGCCTAACAGAAAATATAGAGCTCGTTAAAACACACTATTTATGTTATATAAATTTTTAATGGAGTTGATCGTTTTTTAGATATTCATTGTTATTGGTTTCAGCTTTAAAAACTTTCAAATCTGTCAGCTCCTGCCCACACAGTCAAAAGAACTTCAGTTACTTAGAAACCAGCTTTTGACTAATACTTTAGCCTATGCTACTCCCTTATTTCGCTTCTACTGGCATGGACGCAAGTAATAAGACTATTTCTGCTAATTTTTTCTCGATTAGCATGAAGTAAAAAGAAGCATAAACTTTTTAACAATAATTTGTTGCAGAGATTTAGAGAAAGCTATGTGAAACCTTAGATTTTTAAAATTTCATTTATTTATTTTCACTTTATACATCTTAAACCTTATATAAGTTGGTTATACGTAAAGGTGATAGTCTGAGACATGTATTTTTAAAGTAATAATTGGGCATCTACTTCGTTTTATGATATAAACATAAAATAACCTGAAACAAAATACTATTCAATATTTTTACGTAAGCTTATTTTTATCCACCTCATATTAATCGAGATGGACATTTGCAGAAATAGTTTAATTTCAAATTTTGTTGCAGCACAAAGGAAACAGACCGAATTTAATCGATAATCAGATATTTACAAACGGCATTATATACTGGCATTAAAAAGTCACATTCTTTCCACGATACTTATAATTAAATAGCGATTGCGCTTGAAAAAAGTGGCAGAAGTATTGCAAAATTCTAACCAACAATAATGGATGTCTCAGAAACAGCTGATGTCGCAGGAAGGATTAGTTGAAACAAATTTTGTGGTTTAAAGATATATACAGGTTTTTGTAATACAGTTATGCAAATTACACAACATTCTTTTCGAATTAAGATAAACTTTATAGGATATTTCTAAAAATTCAAAACATAAACTTTATTTGACATGTATATTTGTTAAGTATAACATGTATTTTAATCAAAATCTTAGAAGTTATTTTTGAGAAAAGTTTAGAACAGTTTTCCATGTAAAGAGTAGGTTGTCGGGATTTCCTTGAACATTTTCGTCTAGAAATCTGCTTAACTTAAACAGTAATAATTTAGTATTTATTTGAATTTTCATATTTTTGGTTATACTGTTCAAAAAGACACACTTATACACACATAGAAAACTTTTTCTTTTTATAAAACACTATTTTTAATTTATTGGAGCTCAAAAGCATGTGCAATTTCCAAAATCAATTACACAATTAAGCATATAATTACGGCGAAGTCACGATATGAAATTTAGAGCGGAATGCAATAGCTTCTACTATTATCTGTTCAGCCTTTAAGTTGATCCTCGCCAAAACCAAACCCAGGCGATTAGTGCACCGTTATAAGTAGCCTTCCGCCATTCGCGCCAGAAATACTGTCATATGTGCACACGAGGCATATTGAATGTAAAACGAATAGAGCCCTTATTTCAATTTATTCTGTTAGATATAATGGTAATAATATTGAGCCATAACAAAATAAATGGGTGCAAATGTAATAATTCTAAAAAACACGAGCGAAAAAAAAATGTATGCGATAACTTACATTTATTCGCTCTCTGGAAGCGACTGTATTCCCTCCAGATCTGTATCGTCGTTTGAGCTGTTTGTGCTGCTGCTTTCCAATTCAAGGTAGATAACCAGGTTACCAACAGCGGTATTACTTAAACTATCCATCTCCCAAAACTTCTTCTTTCGTTGACTGTTGGCAGCTCATTTTTTAAAAAATAAATTGTACACTATTACACGAATTGCATTTTTCACAAAATTGTCACATTCTTGCATCGCGTATTTTACATGCTTTCTATTTTACTGGGTGAAATCATTTTCCGTTTCAGATTTTTATTTGCGAGCACTATCTGTACTTGTAGTCGAAACACCGGTTGTAAAGTTAATTTCACCACTTCTTTTACGGGAAGTGTTGGATATTTCTCACACAACTTAAAATAAACATTCAACACTAGTTTTTTCAACACTATTCAAGGTTTACCAGCCTTATGCTTTATGTAACTCGACGAAGATGCAAAAGGAAACTCACTGCGACAGTCCTCCACGATTCTAAATAGCAACAACCAGCAACCGTTCTGTGTAAACAATATTGCAGAAATGAGGTGGCTCATACGAATAGCATGTTGGCACTTGTAGCTATGTTTAACGCCAATTTAATTCTTAGGTGTTTGAATAGCATATTTCACAATTTAAGAGTAAAGTCATACTGTAATTTATATTGTTAACATGGAATTGCATTCTTGCATGCACTGCTACCGTGTTGTACCGTGATGCTCTGGCCATGTGGATCTGCTTTGGCGCTGATCAACTTAAGAGTGAATAGAAAATAAATACCATGGGAGCACTCAGTATAGCGCGTCGTACGGTACCCAAAGGAAACACGCTACATTTCTTCCACCACTGCTCAGTAATAATCCGTTCCAAAGAGCAACACCAACACACAAATGTACTTATGTCAAAGCTAGTAAGATCGGTTTCTGCATCATGATTTGAGTAAAGTGATGAGTTGAGTTCTCGACGATGTATTTTGTTTCTTCCATTGAGTAGGTTCTTCGTCACATCCAATGTGTGTATAATTTGTTTATTGCTGCTGGTGGTCACCAAACTTCAACAAAAAAAAAAAATCTTTAAATCAATCCGGGATTCCCCTCAATGAGAAACGTTTGTTTTCTAAAACTGAAACCTAAAACAAGGAATATTTAAAAAAAACGATTAACTCCATGAAAAAATGCATATAATATAAATTGCGTGCTCTACATTTTTTGTGTAGTAAGTTTTTATCTATCTCTTACGGTTTAGGAGCTATGCAAAATTCCGTAAATTTCATCCAGAATAAAGTAAGCTTCCAAGGCTATTCCCAGAATAGGGGATAGGGAACAATTCTGGTTAAAGAAAAATTACCCCCGCTGACCACTCGATCACGGAGGCAGTCTGATGAGGCTTTATTTTTTGTTTTGTTTTTGTGGTGTTCTGAATTTTTTAAAATAAGCCTTTGGTTAATCATCTTGAGCAAACATTTTTAAATGTCTCCAAAGATATGCAAGGCTATTGGACAATTCAGCCTTAGGTTAAATTTTGTAGGGATAAACCGTAAAATGACGTTAAATAAATAAATATACAAATATATGTGTGTGTGTATGTAAAATGTTTTAACAGCTTTATCTGTAATAATTAGTTAAGTGTATAAAACGTTCTTTTTAATTCTAGGGAATAATACTATCGACAGCAGCATAACTACTGTCAAGTACAACGTTGACCCTACCAAACGATTCCAAGAAATTTTAGGTTTTGGAGGTGCTATTACAGATTCTGTTGGCATTAACATTGCATCTGTGAGTCCAAGGACGCAAGAAACGCTTCTCAGGTAAATTTCACATACAACTGATATTCAGAGACATTATCAAATGCTGGGTCATCTATCAATAGGCCAGCGTGATGAGACAATTGATTCCTTCAGTGGGTCAAATTTTGGTTGTGTATATACACTACAGCCGCCATGGACTTGTACGTAGACCCCAGGAGGTTAGGAAAATGAGAGCATTATCGACGGGCGGCCGAACCCGGACCGCGAGGAAAGAGCCACCATGGAGGGTCCTTCCAAATAGTTATTCATGACGACGCGGGTAGAACTAGGAGATCAGCGTAGGTCTGACAGAATACCCCTGACCCCATAGACGACTCCAAAACTCACCACGTCTCCAATAATTGTATTTCCAAAGCGCATTCACGACCACTGATGGCGCCACCACTGCAGTCCTTGTCGACTCTTACAACCCTGAAAGATACCGGCGGAATGAAGAAACCTCCCAAGGAATCACCTAGCAACTCGAGAAAAGCCTCGGAAACACCCATAGGCTAGAGGTTTCAGCTAAGGGTTTCGAGCTCACGACCTCCCGAATTCCAGGCCCAGACGAAATGTCTGATCCAACTGGCCGGTTAATTTTTAGGGGTAGAAATCGTAAATTGACTTTTTTTATGCTACGTTGTGATAAAGAAAAATATCGGGAAAATCTTAGCCATGCCAAACGACATATTAATCTGGGTCATCCGAATTGTAGGAGAGATAAGCATACTGTGACGTCATATTGATTAGTCACGTGCATTCATCATTTAGCACCGTTGTCAACCTTTACTGTTAACATATCTGGAGCACAGTTTGCGGCGGAATTCAATAACCGCAAAGCCATTCCCAGAAATTCTTCATTGAAAAATTTGGAGCTAGAATTAGAAGAAAAAAAAATCTAATGTGTTATATTCACATTCATATCTCTACATATTCTGCAGAAAACTAGTCTTACAAAAGCTTATTCTTCTATATACTTCAAGCTAATCAAAATAACGTTTGTATAAATGGCTTATTATATATTTCCTAGTAGGTATGAGAAATAAGAAAATACACTAGGCTAAAACTATAGTCAAGTATTTTAAGAGCTGGTCGCTGTGTGAATGCCTTGAAATTTCGTTTTATTTGGATGATCACCATAAAAAAATAAAAACGCACAACACTGCTCATTTGAAAAAGGTATAATTAGTGAACATTTTTTCAGGAATAAAATGGTTAAAAATGGTCTAGATAGTTGAAAATGGTTCAAAAAAGTATTTCACATAAATATGATTCAACGAAATCTAAATTTTTATAAATTAATATTTTGTCTGGCAATTCTACCTGCTGGGTGCACTGTATGTGCTAGAGAAAGTAGACATGTTATTTTCTCTAGCCACGTATAGTAAGTAGAGGAAGAATTGAATTCCACTCAAAATTCGATTTCAAGATTTCACCGAAAATATATGTTTTGTGACCCCCTGAATCCAAAATAAGCATTTTAGAAAAATTACCGTATATATGTGTGTTTGTGTCCGTGCATGCACGCATGAGCGTGTGTGTGAACAGGAAAATTCAAACATCAAAAATTCGTGATTACCAAACTTAATATTTAATTTCAGCATCTTCCGAGGTGGCAAAAATTCTTTTTTTGGGAGAAAGGGCCTTTGTTTAATTTTACTTAATTCACCCCTCACAAACCAATCCAATGCACCCTTCACAAACCAATCCAATTCACCCCTCACAAACCAATAAAAAAATGAAGTGGCGTTTTATTTATGGACGCTCTTTAACTGCTGTGGTTCTCAGCGTCCCATTCTATACTGGGCGTGAAATACCGCTTAATTTTCCTCAGAGGCCTCTCTATTAGACTTAAGGTTCTTTTACGTGCCGTAAATCTACGACACAAACCAATCATGCAATACAGATATTTTAAAGAAAGTACTTCCCTTTACAACGAAACATTTTTAAAAAACTTTGATTTTCTCAAAAATGACTCTAAAGAATTAGATTAAAATACCATATGTGTAAGATATTTTCATAACAAATGGAATGTATAACTTGAAATTTCTGGGTATAGCATCTGAAGCTGTTTTAATTCTCGATGACCGCAAGAGATAGACAAAATATTATTAAACAGAAATGTAGATCCCATTAAAACATACAATTTACCTAGGCATGTCAAGTACATTTTTGTGGAGTTAACCATTTTCGAAATGAAATGGTTTTTTTTATTAATGCTGTGGTTCTCAGCATACCATTCTATACTCGGCGTGAAAGATCGCTTAATTTTGCTCAGATGCCTCTTTATCAGGCTTGAGGTTCTTTTACGTGCCGTAAATCTACGACAAGGGACCAACGGCTTTACATCCCTTCCGAAGGAAGCCATGCTAATATTTTTTACGCCTGAAAAAATTCGTCCTCCGTGGGATTTGAACCATTTTAGAGATATTCCTTCTTAGGGTTTTAAATTTGGTAATACTTATACTTTTCTTAATTAAGAAGTCGTCGTTCGTTTTTATTTATTTTATTATTGGTTTTTTCCTTTGTTCCTAAATTTTCTATTTTTCTTTCTGTTTTTTACTCCTGATCATACAAAGAGAAAGGAATTTCAACAAAACACATAGCCACTAGCTCCTGAAATATTTGACTGTCGCTCTAGCCTTGTGTACTCCCTTATTTACCTTGAAACTTACTCATGAAATGTGTAATAAAACCATGTTAATCTCAATTAGAATGAAGTAGTTAGAAGAATAAGCTTTCTAAGAATAGTTTGATGCATAAATAAGTAGTGAAAGTCGTGTGAATATAGTTATTTCCTGTAGTTTCTAAGTGGAACATAGAGCATCGTTACGATGTTTCTTTGATCTGTTTTCAATTTCTAATTCGCCGCTATGCGCCATGGTGCCAAAGGATTGGATCATCCCCCACAGATGGCACTGTAGGGCAAAATCACGACTTGCGGACGCGAAATGGTGGGATTTTGCCCACAAACCATCTTCTTTCAGGATATGTTGTTTTTTTTTTTTTGGTGCAAATAAACATTAAATGGGACCACCGACTTCTGAAGGAAGCCATGCTAAGGATTTTGCGTCCGAAAATCTATCACTCTCCGCCAGATTTGAACCTGCATTCTTGGGTTTTAGAGGCTAGTAAGTTAACCGATACACCACGGAGGGTGAGGGCGATCTGCTGCTCTATTCCTCCGAAGTGTGGGACATGGCAGCAGACTCCTGGCTTTTCTGGTTACAGCGGATACAGAATAGAGGACTCCGGTCAATCATGTCGACGTTTCCCAGTGAGGCTACTACATGAAGCTTTAGCCCTCCCATATGTGGAGGATGTAATTAGGCGCCGGGTTCAAAAATTCTACGACAGCTTGTGCGAACATGAGAACACAATTGTCAGATCGCTGGGGGACTAATTACCAACTGAACGCCGATACAGGCAATACTGGGTACCTCGCATGGCTTGAGGGCACCCCCGATGACAACGGCTTTAAACCAGCCAACAGCAAATTAGCTGAACTAAGTACTCCCCCCTCCCAACCTTTAACATTTAAACAAACTAAACACCAGCGGAGCAGAGGTAAACGATGCTGCTCCTGAAAATAGCTGAGGAGTCTATCAATAGCATATCAACACCTAAAACTTCACTAAAAATCACCAACCCTTACCACGGTGGGTACACAGCAATTTCACATAGGCTCACGACCAGTCTTCCAGATCTCGGGCGGACGGAGGGCGACTGTGAATATAACATATCAAAGTTTTTATGAAGTACAGTTCAAATAACGGCCACTTAGTACACGGATCACTTAACCTAAAACAGAGGAAAGGTAAGGAATAATATAGTTAAGGCTAGGAGGCCGGAGGACACAGAAAATGACTGACGATTCTATGTAGCATATAGTGAGGATTAAGACTAGGTAGAGATTTTGGGGGAATGTACACATTGAGAGGGCAAGTAAAAATTAAATTCACATAAACGTTTCTAAGTATAGCTAGAATGAAATATTGGTATATTGGTTTATTGGAATGTATTGGCTGACCAGAGGAACAAACAAAACATGGCCAACTTCCTGGCTAAAAAGGGCGAAATCAGAACAAATTTGTTTATATAGAATGAGGTATGTTTAAAAGGTTTTCTTTTCTTTCTTTTTGCCACTATGTTAAATACACAAAGGTCAATGACCCATGCACGAAATGTTTGTATAATAACTTGTCTGTTCTATTGCATACCCTACCTATCTAACGTTCTGTGCACTTCATAAGAACACTAAATATCGTTGCCCAAGATAATAAGGAGCTGAAGCCGAAGTTCCATTGTATATGCGCGCATTCCTTTCTGCAGAAATAAAGCTGTAACAGAAATATATTTTTTCGGAAAGAGAGGGGAGACAAACTGCAGATGTGACAAATTTGATAAATGCATACTGAGTTAAATAACTATAATGATACTGTTATGCTATACTATTCCCTCCGGCAATTTCATTGTGCATTGTAAGAATACTGTGTATATCACACTTCTTCAACTTCATAAATAAGCTGATTCAGTAGCGTAACTTTAAAACACATTCAGGGGAGTTTTTTTTATAGCGATGCGTGTTTTAAACAAAATGCATAAAATCAAATGATAAATATTAATTAACTCTGAGTTTAAATATTGAAGAAATAGATTTTATATTCATTGATTAAATAGGCACAGAAACTGGTATTAATAATAGATGTTGCAATAAAATTACTTTTTACTTTCTCTAGCCCCATATATACAATGTACATAGGGATAGAGAAGTATTGTATTCCACCCAAAAATTCGATACCGAGATTTCACCGGAAATACATGTTTTAGGACCCCCTATATCCAAAAAAAAAGCATTTACAGAAAAAGGTCCGTGTGTGTGTGTCCCTGTGCCCGTGTGTGCGTGTGCCTGTGAACACGATAACTCAAAAACGAAAAGTAGCTAAAATATCAAACTTGGTATTTAAGTTTAGTATCTTCCAGGGATGCGACACGAAGATTTTGAGAAAAATACCCCCCCCCAACTATCCTTTATATGGAACTTTTTTCGAAAATTTTGATTTTCTTAAAAATGGCTCTAACGATTTTGATTAACATTTCGTATATTAAAGATATTTACACGACAAATAAAATGTATATCTTGAATTTTCTGGGAATAGCCGCTGAAGACTACTTTATTCTGGATAAATTTTACGGAATTTTGCATAACTGCTAAACCGTAAGAGATGGACAAAAACTTACAACACAAAAAATGTAAAGCACCTTAAAATATACAATTTATGTTATATACATTTTTTTCGTGAGTTGATCGTTTTTGAGTTACTCCTTGTTTTCTGGTTTCAGCTTTAAAAACATACTTTTCTCATACAGGAATTTAACATTTCAGGTCCATACAAACAAAGGAACTTCAGTCACATAGCAACCAACTTTTGACCATTATTTTAACCAACGGTACTCCCTTATTTCGCTCCTACTTACTAGGAAGCAAGTAATAGGCTATTTCGGCTGATATTTTCTCGATTAGCATGAAGTAAATAGAAGCATAAGCTTTTTAACAATAATTTGTTGCAGAGATGTAGAGAAAGTCATATGAATGGAACACATCAGATTTTTATATTTGGATTAATAAGAGGGATTTCTAACCCAATCTCCTCCTCCGGGCTACGCATCTGAGACTATAGGATTTGCTGCTTTGGTTTTTTTTTTCATTTATTAACTCATGCTTTATTTAAGACATTGTTATTTATGTGTGCGGGAATGGTAATTCATAATGTAAAGAATTTTCAGAACATCGCTTAATGGGAAATTTATCAATTTTTATACCATTTCTCTTAATGCACGTTTTATCAGCAAAGTAAAACGTTTGTGCTTTCTGTTTAGAATCTGTGATATGTTACAAAAGTACCCAAAACTTGTGTTTAAGAGACCCTGGGAGGAAGATTTAAAATTTATATTTCTGTATAGATTTTTATCTGCTTGCATTGTTGCCATATTAATATGAATAACGCATTTAATTCCAAATGGATGAATACTTTTTAAGATGTTTCATAAATTGTATTATGTAAATATATTTCATAATCAAAATATCCCTCCTCAAAATTTGATAAAATCGGTTGACATTTTCTGAATTGGAGCTTTGAACCACACAACACACAAACAGGTATGCTTTATGCTTTAAAGAAGGTTGAAATCTTCGTCTCTAAAATTAATCTTTTTTCATAAATATGTATATATTTTTAAATAAACTACTATTGATCTTAGGATAAGTTTGTATTTTTTATTACAGTAGATATTTTGGCTAATTCTGGGAAATTTTAGTTGTGTGTAAACAAAATATATAATGCGCGGAACATTTTGGTGTAAAATGTAGTTTTGAGAAAAATGCTGTTTAATTAAATAATATGCTGATAAATGGGTGAATTGTAGGAGCTTTAAATGGCTGAGGAGCCCGAAGCAAGGTAAAAACGCAAAATGTTGATCCCTTAAATACGCCCAAAGGTTTCAACAACTATTTGTAAATAAAAATTTGATTTTTTAAGCGATTACAGTCAAAATTTCACTCCCAATAAATGCCTCTTCTACCATTCAACCAGCATAAATTCTAATGTGTAATATCAGTAAAAATGTTTTTTGTTAATAAACGAAATTATTTATTGATTTAAACAACTGTGTTCACGAGATTTGAAGCTGTAGATATTGAGAAACTAATAGAAATATCTATTTTAATAAAGAGATTAAAATAGATTATCTGATTCATTACTTTAGAGTTTAAGCACAAATGCAAAAAAAAAAAAAAAAAAAAAATAATACTTCACAGATTATTTGCCATATAAAATATAAGTAACTTGGAACATTTTTATGGACTTGGTGGTTTGCAATAAATGTTTAATTTAAAATAGTTTTATGAATGCCAAATAAATCTGAAACATTACAACTACAAAACTAGAGTTTCATATTTCACTCTTGTCCATAAATACCAAACAAGTGACATGCTTTTTAAACGCAAGGTTTCTTTTACTTGAATCTCGGAATCTTTTAGATGGTTGTGGAGTAACAAGGTTTTGTATTGAAGTTATGGTTTCCGATGTAGGTCGCGTCATCTCTGCTCGCAAGCAGAAAAATCCACCCTCGGTGAACACGTGGAAAAAACATGACATCTCATAGATTTGACGATATAAAGGCTCTGGCAGTTAAAAAAAAACAACAACAACAACAAAAACAGCAAACCCAACAGACGAAGGAAAACCACTTAGTTCAATTTGGAAAGCTTTACTGACAGCGTGAGGGGATTGTTAGACCAAAAGCCAATAAGAGAAGAGAAGATGGGTCTGCCAGCATACGAGTATAAATATCAGCTCGCTAGATCCTTTTCCTTGAATCCGCAGGTGCAATTAGCGGTACTGCTGCATTTCCACACCTTATTTCTTACTGGTGGAGGGGTTCTTTTAGTGGGTATTGCCAGTTTAAAGCAACCTCCACACTTAGCAGAGTTTTCCCCTCTGTCGCCTGTAAATGGGGGTTTACCCTCCACTCGAAAAAAAAAAAAAAACGGTGCTAATGGCCCATGGAAGAAGCTCAACATAAGTTGTAGCGAAACGTCAGCAGAGAGCAGTATAAGGAATGACGCGGCCCACACCAGAAACCAGAGCCTCAATGGAGTACGGCCGTGGAAGTCTGTAGATATATCTATGATTTTGTATTTAGCTAAGTACAATCAATAATGTCACACTAATCTGCTCTAAGACTGACGGTCACTTTTTCAGACAATACTTTGCGCCGGAAGGTATAAGTTACTCTTTCATCAGGGTACCTATTGCGGGAACAGACTTCTCTACCCACAACTACACATATGAGGACGGCCAGAGTGATGAAACATTATCTAGGTTCAATCTTACAAACGAAGATCTGGTTTATAAGGTAAAATATCACAATTAAATATCCCACTTAACAGACAATGCAGAGTTTAACCAAACTCGATGGGTTTCATAAGTTTATCTTGTAAACATGCTAACCTGGTTTCATGCCTTTTATTATGTTACTCAAAAGAGAATTTATAGAACTAATGCTTGTATATTTATTTCAGATTCCTTTGATAAAGAAAGCAATTGCACTATCTCCGAGACCCGTTAAGCTGTTGACTACATCTTGGAGCGCTCCCTTGTGGATGACGGAACCTCGCCGAAATAAACCAGGCTTTACCAGGCTCAAGGAGTCGTGTTATCAAGTGCTTGCTGAGTATTTTGTCAAGTGAGTATATTTTAAAAGCAGAAACCCTGCTAAGACGCGTTCTAATTGCTGAATTCTACTTTCGTTACCCAATAACTGCATCATGCAGGGTGAATCACCCAAAACTTGCACCGCAAATATTTTGGAAATAGAAAGTGCTGTTGATGTGCTGTTTTCACAGCATTGATTAGTAGTCAGAGGCTCGAGCGTTTAGTCTATAAACAGATTTTAATAATGCTTAGAAAGTGTATTTTTTGAGCAAACATACAATTTTAAATAAAAAATGCCTGTTTACATTATTGGTTAACTTAGAATATCAATGGCGTTTGTTGCACGATTCTAGGGCATTTAAAACAGTTGATGTCTTAGAATTTACCGTTTTAGCTGTATGAATGAAATTGCATGAAACGAATCAGCCCTTCAATCCCAAACCTAGGCGCTTTTGTATAGTGTAAATGGTTCTTGAACCAGAAAATAGATCACTGCAGTTTTTATGAAGTTAGTACAAGATTAAGTATCTACAGTTAAATTTTGATCCAAAGGCACAAGTTTATTTTAAAACTAGAAATCATGGACAACTCTCGCACAGTTTTAACCACAGTTGAAATCCTTGTAACATTGCTCAAATGAATAACATTCCTGACTGTGTACAACCAAACTCTGTTTTATTTTACTCCATTCTCTGTTTTTCTGACGCTAATTTAATGTCCACTTTTAGAGAAGTTATAACAAACATTATATATTAGCTCCATGGCACGACAGCTCACAAGGAACCTTGGTCTACCGCCTGCCCCTGCGTCCCTCATCTCGGTCCTTGACAAACGTCATGGATGGGGTGCAGTATTGGAGGGTGAGACATGGTCAGCGCCTCGAACACCCTCCCTCCCGGTCGGTTAATGCGGTCTTCATGATCTGGAGTCGCTACTTCTCCATCAAATAGCTCCTCATTATCCCCCCTCCAGGGACCTCACAAGGCTGAGTGCACTCCTAACCAGGTCTCCCAACCCGGGAATCGAACCCAGAACTCCCGCTTGGTAAGCAGCTACAGTATCACCGTGCTAAGGAGACGACCTTTATAACAAACATTATAAAGCCAAAAAATATGACGCTGTTATCCTGAAAGAAATGACTCCCGAGATGGCGTCAGTAATCGGTTGTGATTGTAATAGCATATTTCGGAAAGAAGTTTAAATGTAAATTACATCGTCGATTTTGGCCTTTCCAGAGTTATTGCGAAATTTGGAATGTTATATAAGTATTTGTTTTATTCTACTGACGCTGAACGGGAGCAACGCTGATCGAACACACTGCATGAAATTCCTACTTCATGAAACCAGGAGCTTTAAGAAGACCTTTAAATCTAGACAAGAGGTCCAGAATATTGCAACGGCAACTCAATGTACGACACAGGTGGACGGACATCCTGGTTTAGGTGTCTTGTATGAAAAATTCTTCTCTCTCGCTTAATTCATATTCTAATAGGAATGGATAATGAGTTGTGACATTTCTAAAAAATCTGATGTGTTCCATTCACATGACTTTCTCTATACCTCTGCAATAAATTATTTTTAAAAACCTTATGCTTGTATTTACTTCCTGCTAATCGAGAAAAAAGTAGTAGAAATAGGCTTATTTCTTGCTTCCTTGTAAGTAGAAGCGAAATAAAGGAGTACCATAGGTTAAAGGGATAGTCAAAAGCTGGTTGCTATGTGACTGAAGTTCCTTTGTTTATATGGACACGAGTTCACAAAGTCCTGTATGAGAAAAATATAAGTTTTTATAGCTTAAACAAAAAACAAGGAATACCTAAAAAACAATCAACTCCACGAAAAAAAATGTATACAACATAAATTGTGTGTTTTAATGTGCTCTACATTTCTTGTGTGGTAAGTTTTTGTCTCTCTCTTACGGTTTAGAACTTATGCAAAATTCCGTAAAATTCACTCAGAATAAAGTAATCTTCAGAGGCTCTTCCCAGAAAATTCAAAATATACATTTTATTTGTCAGATAAATATCTTTAATGTACGAAATTTTAATCAAAATCGTTAGAGCCATTTTTTAGAAAATCAAAATTTTCGAAAAAAGTTCCATGTAAAGGGTAGTTTGTAGTGGAGGGATTTTTCTCAAAATCTTCGTGTCGCATCCCCGGAAGATACTAAACTTAAATACCAAGTTTGGTATTTTACCGACTTTTCGTTTTTGAGTTATTGTGTTCACAGACACACGGACACACGGACACACACATGGACCTTTTTCTGAAAATACTTTTTTTGGATACAGGGGACCCTAAAATATATATTTCCGGTGAAATCTCGGTATCGAATTTTTTGGTGGAGTGCAATATATTGTCTATACACTATGTACATAGTGCGTATAGAGAAAGTAAAAACTGGTGGCTATAATGTAGCAAGCAGTCTTTTTTTTTTTTTGTCATGGAAAATCGCGTTTGTCAGCAATAACATTTTTCAAGGCATGTTTCGGCATGAAGCGTTTAATACGTCCCTTGTAAACATTAATTACCATGGCGATGGCTTAGATTCATAACACATCGTACTCGTTCTGCATCTCTAAGTCGAAGGGCCTTTGTATGCTATCAACGGGGAGATGAGTTTATGGCGGAAACAAGAACGCTTTGATAAGTGTTTTTAAGAGTAAAATTATATAAAAAGCGCAAAACTTACAAAAAATGACACAATTATAAATTTTGGGTGCTTCAAAATGCAATGGCGTTTAATATTTTAAAGACAGTTTCCGAGAGGAATATATGAACCAATGAAATACAGCAAGGGTAATGCAGAATTTAGAGAAATGAAGGTTGTAAAACAATTTAAAAACGAACAATCCCGATTTTTATAACAACACAGCAACTCAGATGGCGTGGACATATATTACACACATGTAGATACATACATGCATGCATTCATATATACATATATAGGCACATCCACACATATATACCTACCCATATACACCCATACGTGCCTGCACACACACGCATAAATACATACCACATGCATAAATGCACACCCAAGCGCATAAACACATACACCCTAGCATGACATACACGCATAAACACATACACCCAAGCATGACATACACGCATAAACACATACACCCAAGCATGACATACACGCATAAATATATAACCCAAGCATAACATACACGCATAAACACATACACCCAAGCATGACATACACGCATAAGCACATACACCCAAGCATGACATACACGCATAAACACATACACCCAAGCATGACATACACGCATAAATATATACACCCAAGCATGACATACACACATGAACACATACACCTAAGCATGACATACACACATAAACACATACACCCAAGCATGACATACACGCATAAATATATACACCCAAGCATGACATACACGCATAAATATGTACACCCAAGCATGACATACACGCATAAATATGTACACCCAAGCATGACATACACGCATAAACACATACACCCAAGCATGACATACACGCATAAATATATACACCCAAGCATGACATACACGCATAAATATATACACCCAAGCATGACACACACGCATAAATATATACACCCAAGCATGACATACACGCATAAATATATACACCCAAGCATGACATACACGCATAAATATATACACCCAAGCATGACATACACGCATAAATATATACACTCATGCATGACATACACGCATAAATATAAACACCCAAGCATGACATACACGCATAAATGTATACACCCAAGCATGACATACACGCATAAATATATACACCCAAGCATGACATACACGCATAAATATATACACTCATGCATGACATACACGCATAAATATAAACACCCAAGCATGACATACACGCATAAATATATACACCCAAGCATGACATACACGCATAAATATATACACTCATGCATGACATACACGCATAAATATAAACACCCAAGCATGACATACACGCATAAATATAAACACCCAAGCATGACATACACGCATAAATATATACACCCAAACATGACATATACGCATAAATATATATACCCATGCTTGACATACACGCATAAATATATACACCCATGCATGCACTAACATACATAGGTGTATTACCTAACATAACATAACATACATCTCATTTTACTGTCAACTCGCTAGTTCTCACTCTCACTATTTTGCTCTAGTTCAATGTTTCACTGTCACTTCATTTGATTATTAATTTATCACTATGCTTCACTTTCCTCCGCGATGTCATCGCGTAATGAAATATATAGCCTCTCACGATATAGCCTCTTCTCTGGGATGGTTAACTCACGAGGAATCGAACACAGGCTTTCTCCAATTTCGCGAAAAAGCACTCACTGCACGTCACAATAGTCACGAGTACTAACTCAACTTAAATAATAATAATAATCATAATCATAATAATACATTAAACGTTATTTCAATGAATTAAATTTTTCTCTAAACGAATCAATGAACTGCAGAAAATAATTTAGTAAAATGTTACAAACACACTCGTTAACTCGCTCGCTCACATATTTGCCAACTCACTAGCTTGATCGCGTGAGAATGCTCGCTTATATAATAGCTGATATATCTACAGAATCATACAGAACGCTCTGAAATATTCTGCAGGTGAGGGGTGGATCTTAGAAGATTCTAGTTTTTGTGTTGGGTGAGAGCGCTTCTTATCTTTGTTTATCTCTTACTGACCTAACTGTTCGGCTGCAAACGATTAATATACGCCGTCACGTAACTTCATCGTACAGAGGCCTCCTCAGAGCTGGTCGTTCCGAGCAACTATGCGATATGGAGCATACCGATCAAGATGGACGATTAGCTTCCTTTCAGAGTTGATGATGGATGCGATATATCACTACATCGTTGATACAGTTACCTTATACGGAACGTTATAATTTTGCCGACTTCCCTTTAGTCTTCGTTGGACGATATAGTCATACGAGGTCACCGTTCTGGAATCCGACTCTGTTCACCAGACAGCGAACATAGCTCGCCTTCATCAGTTACTTGATAGCTTTAGGTGCTCCCTGGCGAGATTTCAGCCTATGCGTTGCAGAATTTTAGGATCACAATTAGAGGGTTTTAATGCTCCGACATAATCCGTTTCCACCTGGTCGATATCATGAGATCAAACGGTGAACGTAGTTCCCGTCCAATTGCTATGTTGGTCACTGTTTGCCAGTGGATTCATGTACAAAATATGCTCACTAGGACAGGAAGCTAGTTGTCACTTTCCAGGTGCATCCATCCATCCATCCATCCATCCATCCATCCATCCATCCATCCATCCATCCATCCATCCATCCATCCATCCATCCAACCATCCATCCATCCATCCATCCATCCATCCATCCATCCATCCATCCATCCATACATCCATCCATCCATCCATCCATCCATCCATCCATATATCAGGTGGTCTAACTGCCCTATATTTAACTGTGCAGATATCCCTTCGTGCATTAAAAGAGCTGTGGAACTCAACGGGGTTATTTCAATTGAAAACCGGTAAGTGGGTAACTGGCTGAGCGACCTTTATTTATTATAAACATTATAAAGAAAGTAAAACGAATGTCGCTCTTGCTGTTCTGGCTGGTTTTAACTTGAAATAGCTCCATAAAGTCTGTAACCCTTAACGCACGAGGGGATTTCCGCAAATGTCAAATATGGGACAGTTGGGCCACCAGCCCAAACGGATATCAGAAAGAATAGAGAAAAATATACATAATTAGAAGCCTTATGAATCTTCATCAAAAACAAAACAGATAGGAAGACATATAAGCAGAGATCTTAAGCACATATAAAAATAAAAATAGGATGACATGGATAAAAACGTATACGGAAGGGAAGACAATTATAAAGAAGACCTAACCATACGGCTAATGAAGCTATACAACCTGGGGGAAAAGAAGCTTATAGTTTTGAATACGTTTTGGGAAGATTTTTTACTATGTCGTGTTAAATGGTACCTATTAAAAGCAACATTTGATTTCTTAAATCTCTTGAAACATTAATTCTTGCCGTGTAACATTTTAAGCAAACAATGCTTATTGAAATAAAAAATACATAATTATTATGCTGAGCCTCACTTTTTCAGGTTTCTGGATGCTTACAAGGCTCACGGACTTGAATTTTGGGCCCTGACGCCTCAAAATGAACCAGTTGACGGGTCTCTAGTGTATTTTGGCTGGAACAGTCTTGGTTGGCTGCCGACGGAACAGAGGAATTTTGTTGCCGAACACTTAGGTCCCACATTGCATGCTAACGGATATGGAAATATTAAAATTCTAATACTGGATGACCAGAGGATCTTGTTACCCCTCTGGGTACAAGTAGTAAGTACCCTTACTACTCGGAGATCATTTGATTGAGTGATCTTCACTATGTCGTATACTTTGTCTTTCTTTTTTCTTTTTAAGTACGCATTGTTTATTTTCGAAAGTTTCTCATACCAACAATGTTTCGCGTCACTCAGCGTAAGCAAAGGAATCATTTCAGTCAAGTGTGTAATACTTGGAAGGCTACCAGAGGCCAGTCACATGTTAACCTTAGAGTATCATAACACTATTGTTAGAATGTACACATCCAACTATGGTAGTCATTTCTGATCTGAAATGAATGCGTAGATCAACTATACGTGTGC
Source organism: Hymenopus coronatus (assembly GCA_030762935.1). Classification (NCBI taxonomy): domain Eukaryota; kingdom Metazoa; phylum Arthropoda; class Insecta; order Mantodea; family Hymenopodidae; genus Hymenopus; species Hymenopus coronatus. The sequence goes on along the minus strand of CM060885.1, from coordinate 46,611,532 downwards.
CATTTTAAAAGTGATGAACAAATATGTTGTTTAAAAGAGCAAGGAATGGATCTAGTCCTAGTGAAAAACGAAAATACGAAATAAATGAAGCCTAATTCTAAATAGACTTACAAAATAATACTACAAAATTATAAAGTGCTTATACAAGTGGTGCAATTTCACTGTTATGTAAATACTCTTCTGTATGTGTGTAGGTTGTGTGAAAACACAAGAAAGAAGGATTTTTTTGGGACATCATTAAGTAAAACTAATATTCATAACTAAATTGATATTTTAAGATAATGTTTTTATATGCACAATAACACTTCATTATGCAGATTACTGTTAGATTCAATCAATACACGCTCAAGGTTTTCAGTATTAAATCTGACATTCTCTGGACATCACGACATGCTATTGCCAGCGTGCCAGCACTCTTATCTTCGCACCTTAAATCTGTATTCCAGTAAACCTGCACATAAAATACAACAAAAATAGCTCTTAACTCATAGCAATGCTGGAAATGTCTTCTTACACAGTTAAACAAGCATTGCACCAAGTTCACTTTTCGGTTGACACGATTTAGCTCGGCTATTTTAGTGTCTCATACTTCAATTCATATGCTTTCGTTAAGTTTGTCCAATACAGGAGGACGTTCAAGATATTCGCCAATTTCGTCTAAATTTTCTTCTGTTAACATTTTAAGTATTTCCTTGTGTTTCTTGTTTTGTATTGAACCGGCAGTCTTAAATTTATACACAAGATCGTGAAGTCAAGTTTTGGAAGTAAACAATTTTGTGGTGGGGCGCTATAACTTTATCAATGTATTTTTGTGATTTCTGGCATTTCTTGATAAAACGTTACTAATGGCAATGTTAAAATTGTTAAAAGCTGATAGAAGTGTGATTTGAAATAAATCCTCAAGAATTTTTGAGCACTTCTTGATATCTGGGATATCTGATTTGAGAACAGAATAGTAACAAAGTTGATATGTGACACTTACCATATTTTTCAGGTATCAACTTATTGCTCCGCACCACAAAATTGTGCAGGGAACTTCAGGATGATTTCTTCACGTACGCGTCGAACCGATTTTATTTAAAATAGCAGTTACATACAAATATACAATGTTCTCTAGATAAAACTCGTAACTGCCTTCCCGCTTTCGCAAATGAAAGAGGACTAGGGACTACGTGGTAACTGAAGGTCAAAAGCCTGTCGTGAATGTGGGGTGTGAGGCGTGGGCAATCCAGTCGATTGACTGTTGGATAACACCGTTTTATCCTGATGTCATATTTTCTCTATTTCAGACCTCAATATTGTCATTTGGAGAGTTTACTATAGCATTATAGATAGACTTTTCCACATTTTATACAAATGTAAATTTTGATTTGAGCATCTTCGTGAAATTCCTATTTTCTAGCTTAAATCCTGCAATTAAGATATCCAGGGAGTAACAGAGCTATACAACGTATAGTAGGCAACTTTAACTAATTTGAAACAACCTTCATACACGATCCTGAAGCATTCAATAACATTACTATACTCTGAGCACACATGAAGGTGGGTGAGTACCAGTTGCGCCGTGGTACTGATATGAGTCACATTACCTCCAAGCGAGAATGGTAGAGAAAGTATACTATTTCTCTATCTGCAGTAGCTTCTCCGACCCACCTTCAGGCATACTCCCGACACTATCATAAGGATTTCCATGTTATTTTGTCATAATACATCAAATTACTGCAACACTGTGTAGTCGCTATACTTTAATAATCGTTACTTTATGTGAACAGATGATGGCAGAGGAGAAGCTGCGGCGTTATGTGTCTGGTATTGCTGTTCACTGGTATGCAGATTGGTATCGATTTGCGGACCCTGGTTTACTGTCCCTCACACACGCGCTGTTTCCACATTTGTTCATCCTGTACACGGAAGCTTCCATCAGTATGTATTTGTACACTTTCTATTTTCTTTAGGCCAGCATCACCACTAAAGCTTAAGCTTTTAATCTAGTTAAGTCATGCTTAGACTAGGCTTTTTGTATCCGTCATAAACAATCATTGGTTTAATCTACGAGGTTATGTCATAATTACTGATTGATAGGTTAGTATACGAGGGCTGTCCCAGAAGTACCCGACCTAACAATGAAAGCACAAAAATTTTGGAGAAAAACATCTTTATTTCTCTATCAAGTCTCCTTTCAGCTCGATACACTTTCCCCAGCTATGTTCAATAGCTTCGATACCCTATAAATAGTGAGAACTATCGAGGTCTGCAAAATAGTCATCAACTGCAGACTCTACCTCTTCTTTGTTAGCAAATCTTCTACCACCAAGCCATTTCTTAAGTCTGAAACAGAAAATAATCAGAGGAAGCTAAATCTGGAGAATAGGGTGCACAAGGAAGCAATTCGAACTTTAACTAATTGATTTTGACCATGGCTTAATGGACGAGTGAATTGGTACATTGTCTTGATGAAACAAAACCTTCTCTTCCGCTAAATGTGGCCGTTTTTGCTCGAACGCTACAAGTTCGCATAATATTCGCCATTGATTACATTTCCTTTTTTGAGATAATGAATGAAAATTATCCCGCGTGCGCCCCAGATGGAACTTGCTTTGCCTTCCTTGAGGCCGATTCTCCCCTTCCAATCAATGTTTTGATTGTTTCTTCATCTCAGGTGTGAAGTGATGGACCCAGGTTTCATCCATTGTTATGAATTGACGCAAAAACTAAGCTTTATTGCAGCGAAATATTGGCAAACACACGACTGACACATTCTCATGGCGCTGTTTTTGTTCTATTGTGTGCAAACGCGGTACCCACCATGCACACAACTTCCTCATATCCAAATTTTCAGACAGCATGCGATGTACAGAACTTTTTGAAATGCTTGCAATGGCTGCTAGCTGGCGCACTTTCAGTCGACGGTCATCCAATACCACTTTGTTGATTTTCTTTTCAATTTCTGGACTGGTAACCTCATTTGATCCACAACTGCGATGTTCGTCTTGGCAGCTTGTGCGGTCACTAAGCTCTGCCAACCAATATTTCACTGCTATTAACGAAGGAGCAGACTCCCCCAAAGTATAATCTAGCTCAGTTTTAATATTATTTGGACTAAGACCTTTCAAATGAAAGTATTGTATCACATAACGATGACCAATTTTATCCATGTTTACAAATTCGCTGAGAGTATTCACTAATGATGGCTGCCAAACAAACGCTAAACAATGTAAAATTGTCAAACTTCAAACTTAAGCTTTCTAAGGTTGGTACTTTTTACCATTGTTGTTTTTTGGAACAACAACCGCGGGGTTGGGTACTTCTGGGACAGTCATTGTTGTTAGGGCTCCTCAGTTTTTTACAGGGTCAGCACGCAGGTTTCACGTAAACCATACAATGTTATTTAAATAGCCAGATGGTACCGGATGCTATCCGCGGTGTCACTCTTCAAGACAGAGTTAAATGTAATGCTTCATTGCTACTATATTACCCTATCTTATTCGAATCCCGAACTTGCAACGGTTTCCTAGTCTTCCAAAACAAGATAGAACTGGATGGTGACATCAGAAGAATGTGCTGGATAGTTTCTAAGTGTTCCAACAATAGCAACCATGTGACAGTGGGCATTGTTGTGGAGCACAAACACTTGTCTTTAGAGCAGTTCAGGTCTCTAAATTAGGATTGTAGAACTGCTGTTGCGTTAGGCAACGTGATTTTACTACAGGTTTCTCATAATCTTCGATGGAATTGAAATGCATCTCTATTGTATTTTACTTTTAGGAAAGTAACCTGCTCTGGAGTAGAAAACTATTTTAAATCAACTACTAAGTATTGTTATCGTTTGCTGCGTGGTGCTGCTGATTCTGCTAAACGGCAGATGTATATCACCCGTATCCCCAATTTTACAGCAGCAATGCGAAATATTGAAATCAGAATAGCTAGTTACTAATTATGATCAGTAATTGTTACACTGTCCTCATAGATAACTATTGCATTTGTTATTCTGTAAGTATAAATGCATTGTTGAAGCTTACAGGATTTAGTACCCAAAGAGGTAACATCCTTTTAGCTTAGATAGACGCTAAATGAAAACTATTTCAAAGAAAAGCATAATCGTGTAGACGTTAAAATTACATTCTCTGTTTCACAGCAGATGCGGCCGGTTAGTAAATGTCTTGGGCGTTGCGATTGCAAGGATTATATCAACATCACTGGGGTGCCGGAATTTTGATCAAATGATGATTCCTCAAAAACCATCCAGTCTAGAGAATTCAGTATTCATATAAGATTGCACATTTATGTAAATAAAATAAATCGCTAATCGATTGCTGTCTGACAGCCTAGCCTGCATCTTGATGGATTAATGTGGGGCGGACTAAATTGTTGGTTTGGGCTGGTCAATTCGTTCCAATTACTTAATTCTTATGGAATAATTGTTTTGTTTTACACATAGCCGTATGAAGGACAGGAGTTGGATAGGTAGAGTCAGACTGAAAAATTCAATGCCATAGCCGGGATTTGAACTACGAATCTTCAGACCTGTAGCCAGTTGGTGTGCCACTGAGCTACCATGGCAACGTGCCGGCATAGCATTGAATTTCTCAACTGACTTGCATATTTCCCGGTAAACCACAAGGTGATCTCAAATTATTTTGAGATGACAACCCCAATAGCGACTTACAATGCTGTAAATATTTTAGACTCAGGATTCATAGTATGGCCAACTGAGCAGAGCAACCTGCTAGAGATCGGGAGATCCGTGGTTCAAATCCCGGCTATAGCATTCAATTTTTTAGTCTGACTCTACCTATCCAACTACTTTATTCTTGTTCTTGATATCTTACCAGCCAAACTTTATTTTATATGTCTCATCTTCCGTTCCTATTTTGTTTCTGTTAAACCACAGTTAAAATCCCTGACATATGGTATTTAATCTGCCGGCTTACTTTTAGAAGTCACCACAGTGACTACTTTTTAATTCAGAAAAAGAAGTAGAGAAAAACTAATTCAATGCTTTTGTCCCAAATATGACGCTTTTTATTTACTGTGTCAGTTGAAAAGGATTATATTTGAAAAGAAACCTTAATATTGCACATTGAACAGTCCCCATCATTAGCTTAGGTCTCGGGTTTGATTTGCGGAGGGGGTGGAGATTATCCACAGATAATGCCAAAAATACTGTAGATCTAAGCTTAAATCCGTGCAATTTTGGGCAGCGAATAAATGTCATTTAGCTACTATCAAAACATTCCATTGAATATCGAGGATTGTTATACCATTCAAACAGAAGTGAACATCTCAGAAAAGTTAATGTTACGAAATTGCATAAATATAGGCTTGTTACAAACTTTACAGAGGTCTACTATTTTCTTAAATGCATTTTCGCTAGCATTTATTAGTTTCAAAATAGATAATTAAAACACAAAAGTTAATATCTCAGAAACAGTTAAAGCTACGAAAAAGCTCACATAATTTAATTGTGTCAGTAGGAGTTCAGTATCGTGTACCTTTCTATACATTCCCATAAATCTAAGTAATTGCTGGGGGGGGGTGTATAAATGTGCAGCCGCTTGCGTACGGCATGATACAAAAGTGGTTATCATTTCCACAAAATGAGTCCAATTCATAGTATTGAGACATGTTTATAATTTGCACCTAGTCGCTGATGTATTGACGTATTGCTTTTGGTTTTCAGTTCATAAACCCGGAGAGCCCGCAGTCAAACTAGGTAGTTGGCAAAACGCAGAGAAATATGCGCAGGACATAATACAGGTAATAAATACCACCATTATTAGAATTCTCCATCCTGAAGTTTACAGTTTACGCCACTAAATATGTCACCACATTCCGTGAAAAAGAATCGTAACGCTTTCCTGTAATGTACCTACACTATTTTTATATTAATCATTATGAACAGAAGTGTTAATTTTTCCATTTTTAATTAGGCATATTCCCTATAAGCAGACCTTAATTGTTAACTAGCGTGTTGCTTCCCTAAAAATTCATGCTTCCATACCTGGTTGAGATAAAGTATAAACAAGTTTACAATGGACAAATGTTATACCCTGGGAAACACTATTAGTTATCTCATTTACATTTGGCAATTTAGCCGTAAATATTTTGAATATTGATATAAGCGAAAATTGACCAAGACAAGCAGTCGTTTAGCATTCCTGAAAGAGTTAATGTTACCCTATTACTCTCGCAAATCGAGAGTGATTGACTTTCCCGAAAAAGGGACAGAAGAGGTAGCAACTCTCTCGGGCACATAGCGCGCTAGGATTGGTGCATATATAGCCAATCGTGTTGCTCTACTACAGAAATAATGCATTGTAGAGCGCTATCATTATATTATGATGTGTAATGGGAGTAGTATTGCGGTAATAGTAGTGGTAGTAGTAGAGATATATGCTGGTAGAAGTAATGGTAAGTGTAATGGTTTTAGCAGTGATAGTATTGGCGATAGTAGCAAAGTTAGTAGTGCTATAGTAATGGTAGTAGTTGTGGTAGTGGTAATAATAATAGTAGAAGTGGTAGTATCTGTGCTATAAGCAGTGGTAGTCGGTAATTGTAGGTGATGGTACTAGTAATTGGCAATTGCAGCAAGTTTTTTACTTTCTCTTCACGCACTATGTACGTACATAATGCATAGAGAAGGTATTGTAATGCACCCAAAAATTCGATACTGATATTTCACCGGAAATACATGTTTTGAGACCTTCTGTATAAAACAATGCATTTTTAGAAAAATGTCCGTGTGTGTGTCTGTGGGCAGCATAGCTCAAAAACGAAAAGACCGTTAAATACCAAACTTGGTATTTAAGTTTGGTATTGTCCAAGGATGCGACACGAAGATTTTCAAAAAAATCCCCCACCCCAAATTACCCTTCACATGGAACTTTTTTCGAAAATTTTGATTTTCTTAAAAATGGCTCTAACGATTTTGATTAAAATATCATATATTAAAGATATTTGCCTGACAAAATGTATATCTTGAATTTTCTGGGTATAGCATCTGAAGACTATTTTATTCAGGATGAATTTTGCATAATTGCTATACCGTAAGAGATGGACAAAAATTTAACACACAAAAAATGTAGAGCACGCTAAAACACTCAATTTATGTTATATTACATTTTTTTTCGTGGAGTTGATAATTTTTAGATATTCCTTGTTTTCAGCTTTGAAAAACACACTTTTCTCATACAGGAATTTGCCAGCTCGTGTCCATACAAACAAACGAACTTCAGTAACATAGCAACCAGCTTTTGGCTTTCACTTTAATCTATGGTACTCCCTTATTTCGCTTCTACTTACAATAAGGCAAGAAATAAGACTATTTCTGCTAATGTTTCTGGATTACCATGAAATAAATAAAAGAATAAGCTTATTAACAATACTTTGTTACAGAGATATAGAGAAAGTGATGTGAATGGAACACATCAGATTTTTTTTTGTTCTATTGGAGCGGAAATGCTAATAAATACCACTCCCTAGCAAGTGTGGGACTCTAATGCTGTACTCGGCATTTGTTGTCTTCTGTACTAAAAGAATTCATACTCCTCCTACCTCTGCCAGCCGCAAAATAAAAAGAGAAAGTAATGACAAGTTGTCATTGAATGGAGCCGGATCGCTGGCAATAACTTGATGGGACGGGCGCAAATGATACATTATTGTCTGCCTAAAACGCGTATCCTACTTGATTATTTTGAATGGCAGGTGGATGAGGAAATGTGACACTTGGCACATGAGGTCGGCGATTTTAAAGGTGGCTGAACATCCATTTTGATGAGGAGCACCCAGGACGCTCGACAGTTGTGGTTACTCAGGAAATCACTGCAGATTTCCACGATGTCGAACGAAAGTTTAGAAAGTGGCAGAGGCCATTGGTGTGTCGGGGAATGACAATTCATATATTTCATAATAACTTGGAGATGAAAAGGTTATCAGCCTGCATATTGTTCATATTAATCATAAGGGCATGCAGCTTTCAATCCAAAGCTGTTTGGAGCTGTTTAAGCCTAATTCCAAGGACTTTTTGCGTTGAGTTGTCACCGTCGATGAGACCTGGATTCATAATTACGGATATAAGTACTCCGGAAACCAACAACAATCAAAACAATAGGTTGCTTCCGGCGAATCTGCTCCAAATAAAGCAAAGACGGTTCCACTGGTCAAAAACCGCAATGGCGATGTTTTTTAGGATGTTTTGACATGAAGAGACACGTGCTCATTTATTTCATAGAAAAAGAGGAAAACGAGTACTGGACAATACTACTCTGAGCTATTGGGGCGATTTTATAAGAAGTTAAAAGTACCGTTTCACCACAATAATGCACCCGCACGTTCATCCGGAGTTGTCGCCGCCGAACTGCATGAATTGCATTCTAAATTGCTGCTGCACCCACTATATTCGCCCGATCTGCATCCCTGTAAGTTTTTCTTGTTCCCAAACATGAAGAATTGGCTTGCGGAAACAAAATTTAGATCAAGTTATGTCATCGTCAAGACAGAGGGTATTTGGAGGGATTAAATGGCAAGAGGGTTGGGAGATATGTCCCTAAAAGGGGATTATCTTTAAAAATAAATAATTTGTGTTTCAAAAAGAAAAGACGTCTTCATTCCTAATACGGGTCTTATTGAATGGGCCTCGTATAGATAGTTGGAGCTTAATAATTCATGTATGTAACATTATTTTGCTTATATCTGTAATTAATTCAATAGAATCTTCCTTTAAGATAAGTGATCAGTAATACATTACTATTTTTTCAACAGGATCTCAACAACTGGGCAACAGGCTGGATCGACTGGAACATAGCGCTAAATAACAAAGGTGGACCAAACTGGGCTAACAATACTGTTGACTCCCCTATAATAGTCAACGGAAGTGCTAATGAATTCTACAAACAGCCCATGTTTTACGCCTTGGCACATTTCTCAAAGTTTGTGTCTCCAGGATCCTTCAGAGTGGACATGACCACATCGAGTGCAGAAGGGATAGAATCTGTGGCCTTCATAACACCTCGCAATATCATTGTCATCGTACTTTTAAACAGGTGCCTAAATATATCATAAATACACCAATATTTAATGTGCGTTCAAAGTTGACCAACTTTTTCTAAAAGTTACTGTACTAGTTTTTGTTGGTCTTCTGACAATTCAGAGTGGGAAAACGGTATTGCACCTGATTGAGTTTTTGTTCTATATTAACACGAATTCTTTGTTTCGCAATTCTGATATGAGTAATTAACGATTCTCCTTGTGCTGTTACTACACTGGCTCTTAATTTTAATTTGTTCTCACAGAAACCATGTGTAGGACAGGAGTTGGATATGTAGAGTCAGACTAAAAAATGCAATGCCACGACCGGGATTTGAACCACGAATCACAGGGTATCTAGCTGGTTGCTCTCCATTGAGCTACCCTGTCAATATGCCGGCATAGCACTGAATTCTCAACTGACTTGCATGTTTCGCGGTAAACCGCAAGGTGATCTCAAATTATTTTAAGATAAACCCCATGGCGACTTACAATGCTGTAAGTTCTTTAAGTCCCAGGATTCTTAGTATAGCCAACTATTATGGTTAATTGTGATAATTTTAATTGTTTTCTCACAGAAACCGCGTGTAGGACAGGAGTTGGATAGAAAGACTCAAGACTGAAAAATTCAATGTCATAGCCGGGATTGAACCATGGATCTCCCAGTATCTAGCCAGTTGCTCTATCACTGAGCAAATTATGCGAGACAGTTGAGAAATTCAATGCTATGCCGGCATGTTGCCATGGTAGCTCAGTGGCTGAGTAACCGACTAGAAGCCGGCAAATCCGTGGTCCCAATCCCGGCTATGGTATTGAATTTTTCAGTCTGACATTATCTATCTTTTATACCGAAAAGTTAAAAGACTCGGCTAATAGATACTACTGTTTGATGTAATAGATAGTGTAGGAAGGTACATTTTTAAATCTAATTACATGTCTTCAAGAATGGAGTGAAAGTTATGTTACTAGCCTGTTTGAAACAATTTCACCTTTCCAATAGGAAGGAATTAAAGAGGAAGTAATGTTATCAGCCACTCTTTCTGAAAATCGCACTTCAGGCATTGACACTAGTGATACATGAAATTAAATGAAAATTAGGAATGGAAATTTGCGAAGGAAACGTTCCACACCTAAGTTTAAGCGCTTCCACGGGATTTTGAGTCATAGGACTAAGAAAAACTCCCGTATGGGAGGAAGGGAAGAGAGGTACGATCGTATTGAAAGACGGAAAGTTTTTCTGTTCTATTATGCATTCTTATTTTTTCGTAACTGCCAGTTAGCAGCCTATTTATTTTAATGTTTCACGTTTACCTTTATTCAAGAAGTGCTGCTGAGCCTTCTCAGTAGTTTTGTTCTAGTTATTCTCTTATTATGACTTTCTCTATACGTACATAGTACCCTCCATTACACAAAAAAAAAAAAAAAAAAAATAGAAAAAGGCCCGTGTGTGTGTGTGCGCGCGCCTGTGGACAGCATAGCTCAAAAACGAAAAGGCCGTTAAATATTAAACTTGGTATTTAAATTTGGTATCTTTCAAGGATGCGACAAGGAGATTTTCAAAAAAAAATCCCTCCACCCCCAAATGAATGGAAGTTTTTTCGAAAATTTTGAGTTTCTCAAATATGGCTCTAGCAAATATCGTATATTAAAGAAGTTTATTTCACAAATAAAACGTAAATCTTGAATTTTCTGAGAATAGCCTCTTAAGACTAGGTACTTTATTCTGGACGAATTTTCCGGAATTTTGCAGAACTGGTAAACCGTAAGAGTTAGACAAAAGCTAACTTAACAGAAAATGTAGAGCTCCCTAAAACATGCAATTTATGTTATATATTTTTTTCGTGGAGTTGATCTTTTTTAAGATATTCCTTGTTATTGGTTTAAGCTTTAAAATACTTTTACTTTTCTCATACGGGAATTTGACAACTCCTGTCCATAAAAAAGAACTTCAGTCACATAGCAACCAGCTTTTGACTATCACATTAGCCTGTGGTATTCCCTTATTTTCCTTCTACTCCCAAAGAAACAAGTAATAAGACTATTTGTGCTATTTTATTCTTGATTAGCTTGAAATCAATAGAAGCATAGGTTTTTTTTTAACAATAATTTGTTGTATAGATGTAGAGAAAATGTGAATGTAACACATCAGATTTTTCAAAACATGAAAACCTTCGGCGTGACTTTGAAGTTTGTGTTTAGGAGTTTGCGGTTGGAAACCAACGCTTGCAGATACCAAGTCTTCCACTTACTGGTCACTTAAATGGAGCGCAAATATCGACTTGCAAGCAGAGTCTTCGAGTCTCTAGGAAACAGAGAACGTTATCTCTCACCCCTAGTGCAGGCTCGTCTTTTGTTTGCTAATGGATATTGACCAGCGGCAGGGGTGGGGAGCGGTCCCGTTTGAAGGCGATCATGCTTTGGAGAAAACTATAAATGTGTAGGTATGCAATCACACCGACGGCGCGAAGGTATTAAACTTTACGCGCGCAGTCATAATATATACTACCTCACCTAGAGGCCAGGGTTCAAACCCAAGCGACTGCATGAGATTTTTGTGGACAAAGCGGCGCAGGGGCGGATTTTCTCCGAGTTCTCGATTTCCCCTGCCATTGCAGTCAAACGGTGCTCTATCTTCATTCCATTATCATCTGTTGTGCCACAAGTAGTAAAGGCGGGCGTTTAACACCTTCCAATAGACAGACAGACAGATATACTAGCTGATGCAAGCAGCTTAATTGTTTTGTGATTATTTCGTTTCGATCGTGATCAGTTTATTAAAGGGTGCATAATATTTAAGCATACACGTAATACATTTTAAATGTTATCTGTAAAAACATTTAACATCCAAAATATTAATATTAATTCTAAATTAAATCTTTGAACATTAAGTAATACTGGCTATTTTGGAAAATACCTAATATTTTGAATTATCTTATACATAAGTTTAATATATTTTATGGATAACTATAATATTTTTGTAATTTCATTTCTCCCGTTATTCAGCCTCCGTTCTGTCCTGCCCAACACCTTCGTTCCGGCTTCGAAAGTATACCTCCAAGTAAAAGAAATCTTTTTTGTTGCAGGTTACAAGAAGAACGACACGTCACCATTGTTCTGCCTGAAGGAACAATCCATTTTCAAATGCCCAGTCATTCTATACAAACAATTCTTTTGAAGCACGAGAAACCTAAACCTTCATTAGCGCTGTTCTTTTGAAACTATTTAACATCATCATCTCTAAGACTTGTGGATGTTTCGCCCCAAAGAAAGATGCCATTAAGTTAGATGCCGAAAGAAGGAAACCCATAATTTAAAGATGAATTCAGCACTAGTGACTTAAAGAAGTTCTGAAGACTGGAAATCCTAAATCCTAAATGCCAAAAGCATTTGTAAATATTATTAAAAATAAAGTCATATTTTTTTTTTGTGAAATAAAGGGCATTTTTACTTTCTCTATATACTTACTATGTACATAGTGTATAGAGAAGGTACTGTATTCCACCCAAAAATTCGATACCGAGTTTTCACCAGAAATATATGTTTTAGGGTCCCCTGTATCCAAAAAAAGAATTTTCAGGAAAAGGTCCGTATGTGTGCCCGTGTGTCAGTGAACACGATAGCTCAAAAACGAAAAGTCAGTATTTAAGTTTAGTATCTTCCAGGGATGTGACATGAAGATTTTGAGAAAAATCCCCCACCCCAAACTACCCTTTACATGGAAATTTTTTCGAAAATTTTGATTTTCTCAAAAATGGCTCTAAAGATTTTGATTAAAATTTCGTATATTAAAGATATTTATCTCACAAATAAAATGTATATCTTGAATTTTCTGGGAATAGTCTCTGAAGACTATTTTATTTTGGATGAATTTTACGGAATTTTGCATAACTGCTAAACTGTAAGAGATGGACAAAAACTTACAACACAAAAAATGTGGAAAGCCTTAAAACACACAATTTATCCTATATACATTTTTTTCGTGGAGTTGATCGTTTTTGAGATATCCCTTGTTTTTGGCTTCAGCTTTAAAAAACAATTTTCTCTTTTATTAAAATCTGGACATCTATTACCAACACGTGCTTCACTTGGTCATTTCACATTTTAAAATATACAAAGCTAACAGGCTTCAAAAGCCAAGGAGGAAAAAAAGAGACAGCTGCAAACCTGCAAGAGGATGACAACGAAAGTTGTGGAAACGCGCGTCCAGGGTACTCCATCTACACCATGACTAAGTGAAGCACGTGTTGGTAATAGATGTCCAGATTTTAATAAAATTGACAGCTTCACTGTATGTAATGGCTTTTTTAACATTTTAAAAGACTTTTCTCTTACAGGAATTTAACAATTTCTGTCCATACAAAAAAGGAACTTCAGTCACATAGCAACCAACTTATGACTATCACTTTAACCCCCTTTATTTCGCTTCTACTTACAAGGAAGCAAGTAATAGGACTATTTCAGCTGATTTTTTCTCGATTAGTATGAAGAAAATGGAGATTTTTTAACAACAATTTGTTGCAGAGATATAGAGAAAGTTATGTGAATGGAACACATCAGATTTTTATATATAAATTTAACACATTATTTAAAGCAAGAAGTAGATAATGTTGAACAAAAGTAATTAAAAACCAGAAAAACAAAACATTTAAGACATCAAATAGAAGATAAATATATACAGTTGTTTCCCGAGCGGTTAAGTTAATTCAAGGTATCTGCACCACTGAAGTACTTAAAGGAGAACCCAGGTTTTTCGCGTAAAATTCGAACATTGTGATGTCATTTCTGATAATGCACTATTTTTCCACAATTATTGTTGTTTCTACACTTATCAGCAAGCTTGTTCTTACATAAATACATCCATTTATGCGACACCTTACAGAAGCCTTGGCACTAAGCAATTAGCTGTCATAACGCTTCATGCTGCGAATGTTTGATATCCTAACCTATTTTCAAGTTTCCTGTTGTGCCATGACCTTGGGAGCTGGCAGCGATACCCTTCACTCTCGCTTCCTGATATATGGGGATTGTCGGCAACTTTTGCTTTTATTTATGACATCGATGGTGCTTACCATTGAGGTAGTTTGGTTTTATCAAGCATATTCTTTCATTGATGAAGTTTGACTAACAAAGGGGGCTTACTGGAGCAAACGTCTTATACCTGACGATCAGCGCAAATGTATTATAACAATAAATGGAAAACAAGAACATGTCCTATTTTATTTTATTACACCTATAATATTTTTCTACTCTACTTTTTCCGCAAATCATATAAGTTTTTACAATTTTCTACATAACGAATGATTATTTTGATCACATATTTTGATGAAGAGAATTAAATCCATATAATAATAATAATAATAATAATAATAATAATAATAATAATAATAATAATAATAAAGCAACGCCATGGCCGGGTAGTTAGATCGCTTGCCTCCCACCTAGGCGGCCCGGGGTCAATCCCAATCGCCCGCATGTAGTATTTGTGATTTCCGGACTGATTTTCTCTGGATCTTTCTACTCATTCCGCCAATTGCTCCATCATCACCTTTTCTATCATCCATTTCCTCATGCTTATGCCTTGTTATGGGCTGACCACTCGTTCCAGGTACCCACATTCTGTGGCTTCTTGCCGTTATCTCTCCGAAAGCTTCTGAACCTTTGGCATCTGTTTGTAAATTCTAGGGAGTATCAGTTCTAAATATGCAGAGGGTAAATAATAAAAAAAATAAATAATAATGATAATAATAATAATAATAATAATAATAATAATAATAATAATAATAATAATAATAATAATAATAATAATAATAATGTCTTCACCATTAGGTAATGCATGGCTACAATAAGTTTGTATCATAAATATTTAAATGTGTGCTAAATACAAAACTCATTATCAATATATTCCTATCCAGCATAAAAGATATTGACTTAAAGTGTGCTTTTTTCTTTATTTAAAAATATTGATATCATTAATACTTCTTAAATCATGAGTTAAAATAGAGAAAGTTTCACTTATGGGAAGAACGTCATGTTTATGAATCAATTAAATTTATTTGTAGTATTATGGCTATGTAACCATTTGCTAAAATTTGTTCTCTACACAATAAATTGGGTAGAACATAAAGGGAAGAAGGAATTAAAATGACAAATGCTTTAAAAATAGGTCTACGGTAATTATAAGGGCTTCATCCCCTAATGATGCTCACAGCTATATTTTTACTTTCTCTATACGTACTATGTACATAGTGTATAGAGAAGGTATTGTATTGCACCCAAAAATTCGATAACGAGATTTCACCGGAAATATATGTTTTGAGACCTCCTGAATCCAAAAAAAACGTTTTTAGAAACATTTCAATAAAATCCCTCCATCCCAAACTACCCTTTACATGGATTTTTTTCGAAAATTAGGATTTTCTAAAAAAATGGCTCTAACGATTTTGATTAAAATCCCGTATATTACAGATATTTACATACCAAATAAGATGTATATCTTCACTTTTCTGGGAATAGCCTCTGAAGACCTCTTTATTCTGGATGAACTTTGCCGATTTTGCATAACTGCTAAACGGTAAGAGATAGACAAAAACTCACTCCACAGAAAATGTAGAGCACGTTAAAGCACACAATTTATGTTATATAATTGTTTATCGTGGAGTTGATCGTTTTTGAGTTATTCATTGTTTTTGTTTTCACGTTTCAAAAACTTACATTTTCCCATACAGGAATTTGTCAACCCCTGTCCATACAAACAAAGGAACTTCAATCACATAGCAACCAGCCTTTGATTATCACTTTAACCTATGGCACTCCCTTATTTTGCTTCTACTTACAAGGAAGCAAGTAATAACTTTATTTCTATTATTTTTTTCTCAAATAGCATGAAATAAATAGAAGCATAGGCTTTTAAACAATAATTTGTTGCAGAGATGTAGAGAAAGTCATGTGAATGGAACACATCAGCTTTTTTTTCTGTAAAATAAGAACATATTCTTTTATTCCGCATTATAACTCCAAAATTCAAATAGGGATGTAATATGGAGTTTAGCAACACAGAAAAAAATGTAATCACCAATTTAGATATATAATTTTATTTCTCTGCTTAGGGATGTCCCGGTGGCAGAGTTATAATGTAATAGTTTAATAGAACGTTTATTTCCAGTGAAATCTCGGTATCGAATTTGTGGATGGAATGTAATACCTTCTCTAGTTATGTACTGTGTACGGAGTAGAGAAATTAAAATAAATAAATAAACACAAAATCTGATGTGTTACACTTACATTGCTTTCTCTAGCTGTCCAACAAACACCGTGTTAATCGAGATAAGCATTAGCAAAATGATATTACTTAGTTCTTTTTAAATAGAACGAACTAAAGAAATGCACTATGCTAAAGCGATAGTCAAATGCTTTAAAAGCTAACGCTATGCGATTGTCATTGAAATTCGGTTCGTTACTTGGCCAGTAGTAAAACAAAAGAAGCACGGGCACTTTCCCATCTGAGAAAGGTATAAGTTTCTAAATTGAAAACAATAACAAGGAAAAAGCTAGCTGCACAACAAAAATGCAACGGATATAAGTTGTGTAGTTTAACGAGGGCTACTTTTCTGTGTAATAAGTTTTTGTCTATCTCTTAGGATTTACCAGTTATGCAAAATTCATTCAAAATAACGGGACTTCAGAGGGTATTTATAGGAAATTCGAGACATACATTTTATTTGTCACGAAAATATCTTTAATATATGGTATTTTAATCAAAATCATTTAAGCTATTTTTGAGAAAATCACAATTTTAAAATATTTTTCCAAGTCAATGGTAGTTTAGAATGGGGGATTTTCGTAAAAATCTTCGTGTCTCATCCATGAGAGATACTAAACTTAACTTCCAAATTTTGTATTTAACGAATTATGTACTACACAGACACATGCACGTTGATCTTTTTTCTAAATGTGATTTTCTTTGGATTCAGGGGGTTTCAAAAGATATACTTCGCTGAAATATCAATCAAAATTTTGAGTGGAATAATTAATACCTTCACGTTCTACATATGTACCAGAGAAAGTAAAAAAAATCTGAGATGTTCCAAGCACCAGGCTGTCTCTAGCTGTACCGTAAAATATTTTCTTACAAAAGATATTTTTATCTACATCATCATAATCGAGATAAACATTAGCAGAATTGTCTTTTGCTTGCTTCTTTGTAAGTAGAAGAGAAAAAAGGAAATGCATAAACTAAAGCGACAGACATATCTTTTAAATGCCAGTCGCTATGTGAAACAATTGAAATTCGGTTCTCTTGTTAGGAGTGAACAAAATGGACGAAAAGAAAAATGTCTTCAGAGGTTATTCCCAGAAAATTCAAGAAATCCATTACGTTTTCCATAAAAATATCTCAAACATATGACATTTTATTCAAAATCTTTGGAGCTATTTTTTACAAAATCAAAAGTTTCAACAACAAAAATGTTCCATCTAAAGGCTAGTTAGGAGTGGAGGAATTTTCTTGAAAATCATCGTGTCTCATTCTTGGAAGAAGCTGAACTTAAATACCAAGTTTCTCTTGGATTCAGAGGGCATCAAAACATGTATGTCCAGTGAAATCTCAGTATCGATTTTTTGAGTAGAATACAATACCTTCCCTATCGACTATGTACATTGAACTTACGTCCTGGAGAAAGTAAAAGGGAAATGTAACAGTGGCCGACTTGGTCTTCCCGACTTGAAATATTGCTTGTAATCCATTACTTGCTCTACACGTATTATGATTGTAAAGAGAAGGTATTGTATTGCACCTAATACTTCGATGTAGATATTTTTCTGGAAATATATGTTTTGTGGTCCTTGATTACAAATAAAGCATTTTTAGAAAAAGTTACGTGTGTGTGTTTGGACAACTTATACCAAAAATACCAAACTTGGTATTTAAGTTTATCTTCCAAGCATGCGACACGAACATTATCAAGAAAATCACCCATCCCAAATTACCCTTTACATGGAAAAATTATAGAGTAATTTGTTTTTCTTAAAAAATGGCTCTACGATTTTAATTCAAGTATTATATATTAAAGATTACTTTACAAATAAAATGTATATCTAGAATTTTCTGGAAAATTCTGGATGAATTTTGTTGAATTTTGCATAACTGCTAAACCGTAATAAATAGACAAAAACTTACAACACCAAAAATGTAGATCTCGTTAAAACACACGATTCAAGCCATACATTTTTACTGTAGAATTTACCGTTTCCGAGCTACCTTTTTTGGTTTCAATTTTATAGTAAGTAGCTTTTCAGAAACAGGGTCATTTTTCGTTTCATCTCTTATTGTTTTACTGACAATGCATAGCGAACTGAACTTAAATTGTTCACACTTCGACCAGGTTTTAAGAGGTTGACTAGCGCTTTAGCCTAGCGCATTCCCTTATTTCCTATCTATTTAGTAGAAAGCAAGAAATAAGACAATTTCTGCTAAGGTTTATCTCATTTTCCGTGTCATAAACAAAAGAATAATCGTTTGTAAGAATAGTTTGAGGAAGCTACGAGGGCCGTTCAGAAAGTAGCCTCCGGTTGATTGCAAGAAATTCACCAAGTTAAATAAAAATATTTTAATATATACATCTTACAACTACATCTTTGCACTATTTTTCTACATAGTTTCCATAACGATTGAGGCACTTATCGTATCTGTTCACAAGCTTTGAAATTCCTTCTGCATAAAAATCACCCGCTTGTGCCTAGAGCCAGCCTGTGACCGCATCTTTGAGCTCTTCGTCGTCATCAAACCGCTGGGACTCGAGCCATTTCTTCATATGCATGAAGAGGTGATAATCGCTTGGCGCCAGATCTGGACTGTAAGGTGGATGGTTGACAACGTCCCACTTGAAGGACTCAAGAAGGGCTGTTGTTCTTCGAGCAGAGTGAGGACGGGCGTTATCGTGCAAAAAAAAAAAAAAAAAAAACGATACCGGAAGTCAGCATACCACGGCGTTTGTTCTGTATAGCCCGTCGTAATTGTTTTAGTGTTTCACAGTACACGTCTTGATTAATGGTCGTCCCACGTTCCATGAATTCAACCAACAACACCCCTTTTGCATCCCAAAACACCGTTGGCATCAATTTTCGGGCAGAAAAATCTTGCCGGGCTTTTATTGGTTTGGTAGGCGAATTTGAATGTGCCCACATCTTTGATTGTTCTTTTGCCTCAGGGTTCACGTACTTAATCCAGGTTTCGTCCCCGGTCACGATTCTGTTTAACAATGGTTCACCTTCGGCCTCATTACGTGACAGAAAGTCTAATGCAGAGGCCATTCTTTGAGTTTTGTGGTGGTCGGTAAGAATTTTGGGCACCCATCGTGCACAGAACTTACGGTAACCCAATCTTGCTGTCACTATCTCGTACAAGAGAGTCTTAGAAATCTGTGGAAAATCAGTAGACAACTCCGACATTGTGAAACGTCGGTTTTCACGAACTTTTGCATCAACTGTCTGAACGAGTTCGTCCGTGACCAATGATGGTCTACCACTCCTCTCTTCATCATGAACGTTTTCTCGTCCACTTTTAAATAAACGTACCCATTCACGGACCACTCCTTCACTCATAACTCTTGGTCCGTACACGGCACAAAGCTCACGATGAATAGCTGCTGCAGAATATCCTTTGGCTGTAAAAAACCTTATAACAGCACGCACTTCACATTTGGCGGGGTTTTCTATTGCAGTACACATTTCAAACGGCCACAAACACTAAACTAGCGCAGGTACGACTTTCACTCGACCACGGCTTGATGCCGACTGACCTGCTGAGTGCGTGAATGCACAGATGGCGTCGCTACTCCCCCCACTACCCGCACTGTGACCGATCGGAGGCTACTTTCCGAACGGCCCTCGTATTTAAATGGGATATATCCGAATTTTAGAAAAAGGTCCATGTGTGTTTTTACAGTGTTTAACGCCCGCTTTTACTACCATGGCACCGCAGGCGATGACACTGGTGATACATGGAATAAAGGTGGAGCACCGGTGCAAAGCGAAGGCGGGGGAACCGGAAGACCCTAAGCAAACCCGCCCCTGTGCCGCTTTGTCCACTACAAATCTCACATCCGGTCGCTTGGGATGAACCATTCGCCGGGGCGAATGGTCTAACCCCTCAACCATGGCGCGGCCTTGTGTGTGCATGTATATATCTGTGTGTTTATGTGGACAGCATAGCTCAAAAATTAAAAGACCGTTAATATCCAAATTTAGTATTTAGGTTTAGCCCACAGAATAAAGAGGTCTTCTGAGGCTATTCCAGAAAAATCAAGATTTGTTTTATTTGTCATATAAAAACCTTTAATTTACGGAATTTTAATACAAATCGTTACAGCCATTTTGGATAAAATCAAAATTTTCGAAAATTTTTCCATGTAAAGTGTAGTTTGGGGTGGGGAGATTTTCCTCAAAATCTTCGTTTCGCATCCCTGGAAGATACTACACTTTTATACCAAGTTTGGTATTTTACCGTTTTTGAGTTATCATTTTCACAGACACACGCACCTTTTTCTAAAAAATGCTTCTTTTTAAATACAGGTGGCCCTAAAACGTTTATTTCCAGAGAAATCTTGGTATCGAATGCAATACCTTCTCTATATACTGTTTACATAGTGCGTGTAGAGAAAGTAAAAATACTTCTGTTGGATTCAGACTTTTTATTCTAGGAAACCTCGGCATCAAAGTTTCGATGAAGTACAATACTTTCTTTATTTACTATAAATGTAAGCAGTAGAGAAAGTAAAATCAATTAAAGGAAAGCTTGCAAACATTAAAAATCCCGCCTCGGTTGTGTGGCGTAGCACACATTCATATTCACGAGTTCGTGTTACCCGATTTTTTTCGGGGCTTTCTCTTTTTCTAGTAATTTTAGGCTTCATAGACCCGAGATCATTTTGCCGATTTCATTCATCGTCCGATATGACCAACTAGTTTGAAGGACGTTAGGCTACAAAACAAAAACAAAAACAAAAAAAAAAAAAAAAAAAAAAGATTTGAAAGGTATATTTATACCAAGGAATCTCTTCTACTAGGTTCTGATTAGGTGCACTTGAATTCAATTTGTTTATTTGAACCTGCACAAGTCTTTGCCATTAAACACAGTACGAGGTGTCTCAGCCAGTCGCAAAGTATTGGTTTTTAAAATTTAGTTTGTCCAGAACAGAATGCCAAGTTACGCCACTATGTAGCACACGCACACATATATATGTGTACGTACATACATGCATACAGACCGTTTCAAAACGACACCAATCGAAGGTAGCAGTTGGTTAGCTTACACCTTGACTTGTCCGAAACCTGATGTCGCAACTATCAAACTATATATTTAAAGTTTTATGTGTGTTTAAAAATCGCACACATCCGGGATTAGGCTGCGAGGGAACAACGGTTGTCATACGTCACGTAAACAACATCAGAACGTGTTATATGAAACACATAACAAAGCACACATGCTACGTTTTCCACTACTAAGGTGACCTGTGCCGCGCCGGCGTGTCTATCAAACCACACCTACACCACGCGAATGGGACCTTCGTTACCAACCGGCATCTCTCTTGGAGTGGGACAGGTACGTGCCATTTGGTTATGTACGACTGCCTAATCCATAGTGATTTTATGGCAGTTTTTGTATGTGCCGAATTTAGAGCTGAAAATTATATTCACGCATCACGTACGGTATGACCAACAAGGTCCACATCTTCGTTTGGTGTCCTTTTGAAACACCCTATATATATTCTTTCTCATGTTTTGTAAGATGTACTCGGTGGAATAGGTTACAATTAGTAAGGCGAGAAGTAAATTCAATATATGTACTT
The DNA here is from genome assembly GCA_030762935.1 of Hymenopus coronatus. NCBI lineage: Eukaryota > Metazoa > Arthropoda > Insecta > Mantodea > Hymenopodidae > Hymenopus > Hymenopus coronatus. The sequence goes on along the minus strand of CM060885.1, from coordinate 46,589,663 downwards.
ATCAAAACGGGTACAATCATGGATGATGGATACAGCCAAGAACGGGGTCCCTAACGTTTCCATATGAAAGGCATCCGACGCCTCCGGGCGCTAACCATAAGCTCGAAAAGCTGCCCACTCGAAAGTACCCGAAGGTACCCAAGGATCGTCAGTGCATAATCACCTCCTAGCCGCAACGTGCAGGACAACGTTGCCTCGTCCTTCATCCCTGAAGCGGATAACAAGAAAGTGATGGTTATAGGAAATTATGCTCCGAAAAGCTGTGTTAGAAGGTGAACTATCCCAGTATGCCGACTTCGGGAAACCACGAGAAACTCATGGGTTAGAGCGGGCGTTAGCCGAGGATCGAACCCAGAACCTCCCGAATGCGAATCACAGACGTTACCGCCTGACCGTCCCGTTCAGTGCTTGTAAAATTACTCCTCAATGTTTCCTTCTACTGCGCCATACAACCCTCGGTATCAGCCTAGTGTCTAGTAATTCCCAGGTGGAAACTGACGTATGTCAACTGTCAAATTATGAAGCCGTAACAAAAGCTTTCTATGCGCTTTAAGGCCAACAAGAAAAACAAGTTTATATACAGTTGTTGCAAATAATCACAAAAACAGTTGTTGGCTAACAGTTTTCGGAATACTTGCAGCACAGTAAGAATGCTACTGTTTAAACACTAAGGTAAGATAGCAAAATTAAACGCCATTTTATTCTAGAACAGTAACACATCGCAGTGATCGTCGCAGATGAATAAGTTTATACGAGGTATTGAGCTCATTTAAAAATTATATTTACAATTAGTGATTTTAACCGATCTGCAAAATTTCCAATTCCTGAAGTTTTGTACTGGATTGAGCTTTTTGAAAATTTTATCACATCGTCGGTGCGTATAAACAAGTATTTTGTTTTTAAAGTTCTATGCATATATGTTAAGCTGTTTTCTAAACAAAATTCCTGATTTAAATTCATTATTGAACTAGAAGACAAGTTGCTAAAAAAACTTGCAAAATTTATCATATTGTTAAAATAATTTTTGTTTAAGCATCAATTAAATTTTTACTAAAAATACGACGGTCATCCAGAAAGTGACAGACGATTTGGCATAAGTATACAATAACGAAAGTTATCAACACAAAACTTTATTTACAAAGTCACAATACCTTACTCTATTTGTCAATACAATCTCCATTCTGTCAATACATTTTCTGTCACGTGGTAACAGTTTTTCAATGTCGATGTTATACTTTTCTACCGCCAAAGAACTTATTCGTTTTTTGAATACCGATCGAATTTTATAGAAACATAATGCAAGTGTATAGTGATATTGCAATAAACGAGTCTTCAGTAAGGAAATGGCGTATAATTTACTAGTAATCACGGATTAACCAGAGTTGTCGAAAAAGAACTGGAGTGAAAGTTCATCAATCGTTATGGAGAACTTGAAAGTAAATGTTGATAAAAGAATTCAGTCAAACCGGTGTTTCACTTTGAACACCGTACATTACTTTTTGGAAGGGAAAACTTTCCCAGCCATGAAGGTCTCAAAGTGACAGTGACATCTTGGCTCAGATCTTAAGTGGTGAAAGAGTGCATCTACATTGAAAATCCGGTACCACGTGACAATAAATACCTTGATAGCAATGAATATTACATTAAAAAAATCTGGTGTAATCCATTCACGTGACTTTCTCTATATCTCTACAATAAATTTTTGTTAAAATGTTTATGCTTCTATTTACTTCATGCTAAGTGAGAAAAAATTAGCGGAAATAGTCTTATTACTTGCTTTCCTGTAAGTAGGAGAGAAATAAGGGAGTAACATAGGTTAAAGTCATAGCAAAAGATGGTTGCTGTGTGACTGAAGTTCCTTTGTTTGTATGGATAGGAGTTGACAAATTCCTGTATGAGAAAAGTATAAGTTTTTTAAGGCTGAAACAAAAAAACAAGGAATATCTAAAAAACGATCAACTCCACGAAAAAAAATGCATATAACATATATTGTGTGTTTTAATGTGCTCTATATTTTTTGTGTGGTAAGTTTTTGTCTATCTCTTACGGTTTACCAGTTGCACAAAATTCCGTAAAATTCATCCAGAATAAAGTAGTCTTCAGATTCCCAGAAAATTAAAGATATATATGTTATTTGTAAAGTACATATCTTTAATATATGATATTTTAATCAAATTCGTTGGAGCCATTTTTTAGAAAATCAAAATTTTCTAAAATTTTTCCATTTGAAGGGTAGTTGGGGGTGGGGGGATTTTCTTGAAAATCTTCATGTCACATCCTTGGTAGATACTGAAATTAAATACCAAGTTTGTTATTTAACGGTCTTTTCGTTTTTGAGCTATGCTGCCACAGACACGCAGACACATACACACAGATGGACATTTTTCTAAAAATGCCTTTTTTTTTATTCAGGGGTCTCAAAACATGTATTCCGGTGAAATCTCGGTATCGAATTTTTGGGTACAATGCTATGCCTTCTCTATACACTATGTACATAGTACGTATAGAGAAAGTAATAGAGTAAGGTAAAGTTTCGTGTTGACAACTTTCGTTATTATTTACTTATGACAAATCGTATATGCTTATAAAGCACTGAACATGGTGATATAATACCATACCTTACAGTGAGAATTACATATAATGTTTTAGCCAGCATGGATTCTGCAATGTGTTTTTACTTTCTCTACTGATACTACGTACATAGTGTATAGAGAAGGTATTGCACTCCACCCAAAAATTCGATACCCAGTTTCACCGGAAATATATGTTTTAGGATCCCCTGTATCCAAAAAAAAGCATTTTCACAGAAAGATCCGTGTGTGTGTGCCCGTGTGTCCGTGTGTCTGTGAACACGATAACTCAAAAACTAAAAGTCGGTAAAATACCAAACTTGGTATTTAAGTTTAGTATCTTCCAGGGATGCGACACGAAGATTTTGAGAAAAATCCCCCACTCCAAACTACTCTTTACATGGAACTTTTTTGGAAAATGTTGATTTTCTAAAAAAAATGGCTCTAACGATTTTGACTAATATATCGTATATTAGACATATTTACCTAACAAATAAAATGTATATTTTTAATTTTCTGGGAATAGTCTCTGAAGACCACTTTATTCTGAGTGAATTTTACGGAATTTGCATAACTGCTAAACCGTAAGAGATAGACAAAAACTTACCACACAAAAATATAGAGCACATTTAAACACACAATTTATGTTTCATACATTTTTTTGTTGGAGTTGATCGTTTTTTAGATATTACTTGTTTTTGTTTTCAGGTTCTTTTCTCATATAGGAATTTGTCAACTCGTGTCCATACCAACAAAGGAACTTCAGTCACATAGCAACCAGCTTTTGACTATCACTTTAACCTATGCTACTCCCTTATTTCGCTTCTACTTATAAGACTATTTCCTAATCTTTTGTCGATTAGCATGAATTAAATAGAAGCATAAGTTTATTAACAATAATTTATTTCAGAGACGTAGAGAAAGTCATGTGAATGGAACACATCAGATTTTTAGTATTTGTGTTTTCATAACCACGTTTATATGTATACCCATTCTTGCTATACTTTACTGTAATTTCTTTTAATTCACAGCTATTTTGAGCCTTTTTAGACTATTCTCTAATCTAAACCTTACTAACATAATCTGGCCTATTCTAACCAAGTTCTCATCTCATATATTTTATCCTGCGATGTCTACCGCAAGCTGCATTCATCCGACGTAATCTAGACGTCAATCCGTAGTGAACTATGTTTGAGCATTTTGCACGTTTTTCGCTCGCTTCTCTAGTTTTTTTTTTTTTTTTTTTCATGCAGTAGCTGTTGATTTTTCTCAGTCATTTTATACTTTTTACTTTCTCTACAGTTACTATGTGCATAGTGCATAGAGAAGGTATTGTAATGCATAAACATTTTTGATACCGAGATTTCACCGGATGTACATGTTTTGGGTCCCCCTGAATCCGAAGTTCAGTTGGTATCTTCTAAGGATGCGATACGAAGATTTGAAAGACAATCCCCCTACTCCCAACTACGCTTTAAATGGAATTTTTTTCGAGAAATTTGATTTTCTCAAAAATGACTAATGATTTTGATTAAAATATCATATATTAAAGATATTTACCTGACAAATAAAATGTATATCTTGATTTTTCTGGGAATAGCCTCTGAAGACTACTTTATTCTGGATGAATTTTATGGAGTTTTCCTTAATTGGTAAACCGTAAGAGATAGACAAAACCCTACTTAATAGAAAATGTAGAACTCGTGTAAACACACAATTTATGTTATATATTTTTTTTTCGTGGAATTGATCGTTTCTGAGATATTCCTTGTTATCGGTTTCAGCTTGTCCTACGGGAATTTTCCAACTTCTATCCAAACAAATAAAGGAACTTCAGTTACATAACAACCAACTAGACTATCACTTTAACCTATGGTACTCCCTTATTTCCCTTCTACTTACATGTAAGCAAGTAATAAGACTATTTCTGCTAATTTTTTCTCGATTAACACGAAATAAATAGAAGCATTAGCTTTTTAACAATAACTTGTTGCAGGGATGTCGAGAAAGTCATGTGAATGGAACACATAAGATTTTTGGGGGTATTTTGGTGCATTTTTCCTACGTTTCATAGTAATTTTATGGTGGTTTAGACGGTTTACACTTTTAGAGCATTTAAAGTTTTCACTAGTTTTTTCCTTTGTGCATTTTTTGTTCTTTTTCAGAAAATTTGTGTTCTTAAAGCCATTTTATGATTTTTGTAAACCTCTGTATGTAGGAGGGATCGAGGCGTGTGAAGTGAGAAAGAAAAAAAGGAAATGAGTTTTATTTATGGACGTTCTTTAACTGCTGTGGTTCTCAGCGTCCCATTCTAAATTGGGCGTGAAAGACTGCTTAAAGTTTGCCCAAAGGTCTCTCTATCGGGCTTGAGGTTCTTTTACGTCCCGTAAATCTACCACATGGGACCAACGGCTTTACTTACCTTCCGAAGGAAGTTATGCTAAAGATTTTTACTCCCGAAAAAATCCATCGGACCCGCCGGGTTTGAACCCTCGACCCTGGGTATGTGAAGTTAGTAAGGTAACCAATACGCCACGCAGGGCGATGTGTGAAGCGAGAAAATGAAATAAATGGCGTCTTATTTATGGACGCTCTTTAACTGCTGTAGTTCTCAGCATCCCATTCTAAATTGGGCGTGAAAGACTGCTTAATTTTGCTCAAAGGCCTCCCTATCAGGCTTGAGATTTCTTTATGTGTCGTAGATCTACGACACAGGACCAACGGCTTTACCTCTCTTCCGAAGCAAGCCATTCTAAAGAGTTTTATACCCGAAAAAAACCATCGTCCTCCGCCGGGTTTGAACCCGCGACTTTGAGTGTATGAATTTAGCATGTTACCCAGTACACCACGGAGGGCGCCATGTTGTGTGATGAACATATATATGTATAGTTTATATACTTTTTTATGTACAATAAACACATTTTTTAGATATATTGTTACTTTCTTGACTTTACTGTTTTTGGTGTCTCTCTCATCTTTTACAAATGTTTTGAAACTAGCACTAGAAATTCTCTAGATACTGTTGCTGAATTAGTTTTAGTTTGGAGTTCATTAGTGATATTTCTATTGCTTAACATAATTTTTTTTAGCATTTTATAGCGTTTAATGGCGTATATTTATTGTTAAGCGTCTCATCTCTTTTATCTGCGTTTGAGACCAGCACTAGAAGCTATTTATAGTGGAAGAGCTACGGCCTTTCACCTATATTTTTCCATCTTATCAGACTGCTAGCTGTGGGAGCCGATAATTTAGCTAAACGTTGTTCTGCAATTAGGCTTGCGGAGATAACGAATAATTTAAGGTATGCACTTAATGCTCTTATACAGGGCTCACAGTGCTGTGACGCCTATAGGCATGGGTGGAATACATCATCTGCAATCATCCTCTTGTGGTCATAGTGATTTTATAATCTTCAACACCCGAAAATTATGCTGAAGAGACTGGATTAAATTCATCATCAATTTATTGATTTTAAGGTAATTCACATACCTATCAAAATGCTAATGCTACGTTTGGTTCCTTTAGTCTTTTTACTTTCTCTACACGCACTATGTACATAGTGTAGAGAGAAGGTATTGCACTCCACCCAAAAATTTCACCGGAAATATATGTTTTAGGGTCCCTTATATCCATAAAAAAACATTTTCACAAAAAGGTCCGCGTGTATGTGTCTGTGTGTCTGTGAAGTTGGTAAAATACCAAACTTAAGTTTAGTATCTTCCAGGGATGCGACACGAAGATTTTGAGAAAACTCCCCCCACCCCAAACTACCCTTTACATGGAAACAATTTCGAAAATATTGATTTTCTTAAAAATGGCTCTAATGATTTTGATTAAAATATCGTATATTAAAGATACTTACTGGACAAATAAAATGTATATCTTCAATTTCCTGGAAATAGCCTCTTAAGACTACTTTATTCTGGATCAATTTTACGGAATTTTGCACAACTGCTAAACCATAAGAGATGGACAAAAACTTACCCCACAAAAAATGTAGAGCACGTTAAAACACACAATTTATGTTATATACATTTTTTCATGGAGTTGATCGTTTTTAAGATATTTCTTGTTTTTAGTTTTAGCCTTGAAAATAATACAGGCATTTGTGAACTCCTGTCCATACAAACAAAGAAACTTCAGTCAAATAGCAGCCAGCTTTTGCCTATCACTTTAACCTATGATATTCCCTATTTCTCTTCTACTACAAGGAAGCAACTAATAAGACTGTTTCTGCTAATTTTTTCTCGATTAGCATGAAGTAAATAGAGCCATAAGCTTTTTAATAATAATTTGTTGCAGAGATGTAGAGAAACTCGTGTGAATGGAACACATCAGATTTTTTATCACAGAGCCATCGATATCGAGAGCGTACGTTTTAGGCCTAAGACCCAGAAATCGTTCAATAATTTCCACGTTTGTCTTATCTTTAAACCTACGTATGAGTTTTTATTTTGCATGGAGTGACATATGTGATTTCAGGGTTATTACCTGTATCTAGGAGTTCAAAAAAGTGAAGCCGTGACCTGGTGTACACCACTTGATAGATACAGTAGCTTCAGAATTTCGAGACCTTTCATACAGCAACAATACTATGTACCTAATGGTAGCGATACAAATGCCTTCGAGATATACAACAAATTTGTACCTATATATGTAGGTTTTATGAACATCACCTGACGTGAAGACATGCGCACAGCAGTCAAGTAGCTCCATATATTGTTCTGTCAGTGAATTTAGCTTTTGCTATCGACCTTTTCCAAGCCTTTTCGCTAGTTCTAAGGCGTATATGCTTGTGGATGTTTTCTATAATATTTCAAATAATGGCACTGTTGAAGCTTTTGTACACACACTTCTCAAATGATTTCTAGACTTTGCCATAGCTTGTTTTAAATTCAACATACGGTTTTAACCATTGATACAGACGAAATTTTCTAGTAACCTTCTGTTTGAGACATTCAGACATGAATGGTAAATCGTTATGAAGATTATGGTACTCAGCAAGATACTCGACGATAACCTCTAATATTGTGTGACATATATATATATATATGTATGTTCACTCAAATCCTTCAGAAGGAGGGTGTGGCAAACTGAGAAATTTTCGAAGGATTATTTTCTCCGTGTAGGGTTGTCACATACTAAGAAGTTTACGAAACACAGCTAAATAGTTTGTGAACACTAACACTCACAGATAAATAACGTTAAAGTTGTTGTATTTTGAAACAGTTTATGCACTTTAAATGTTTATAAGTGGACGAATGTAGCATCGTTTTACTACTTCCAATATGAACAAAATGGAGCTATACTGTGCAAGGCCTACTTCTTCCGAAGTGACTTACAAATAATAATAAAAAATGCTTATTATTAAATAAGAACATTATTATTATTATTATTATTATTATTATTATTAATGACTTTAAAGCAACATTTTGTTTACTGTAAATTCATAAGGGGGAAGGGGTCGTTTATAATAAGTTAATCAAATAAAACGTAGTTTGTTACTGACACAGAAAATGTAATTTATTGCAGATGAATTATCAAAGTTTAACAATACGATTTCTGAATGTTAATAGAATAATTTAATGCTCTGTTGTAGAAAGTAGGAATAATTATCGTTTTAAATAGAAATAAAAGCCGCATCAGATGTTGCGCAATTGTTTTTATTTTAAATACTAATATTTACTATCAATGCTAACAAAAACCTATTTTAAGCCAGCTGGTTTCCCCGGCGTTGATATTTATGGTGTTATACATATATTTGCTAACTTACATAACTTTTCTTTAGAAATTGCCTTATGCTAATTTAAACCTTTGTCCTATTTTCAGGAGAACGTTAACGATTATGAAGTCTGTTGTCCGAAATTTGATATTCTTTCTTTCAGGTAAGTGCATGTGTATTTATTTGCTTTCCAGAACGTGAAAAAAACACTCTTAAACGCGAACCTCATTATTCATATGTAGCATCTCTTTTAAAATTTTAAACCAAACATTTTGGATTCAACTTGTTTATTAATCTCTGATTCTTGAAAAATCCCAAGAACTAATGTTAGGATAAACAACGAATTGTTTTAGAGCATTAACGGTTGCCATATTTGAATCTCAAGATATTACTGCTCAACATTAATAGGGGAAGGGGGAATTTTAAGCATGCTTTGTGTGAGCTCATACTGTATAACTATTTTTCAATTCCGTATTTTATATTTCTGGTGCTATTTTCTACTTTCTCTACACGCACCATCTACATAGTGTATAGTGAAGGTATTGCATTCCACCCATACCGAGATTTCACCAGAAATACACGTTTTAGGGTCTCGTGTACCAAAAAAAAAGCATTTTTGGAAAAAGTTCCGTGTGAGTCCGTGTGTCTGTGAACACGATAACTCAAAAACGAAAAGTCGGTAAAATACCAAACTTTGTATTTAAGTTTAGTATCTTCCAGGGATGCGACATGAAAATTTTGAAAAAAATATCCCCCCACACCAAACTACCCTTTACACGGACAAAAATTCAAACATTTTGATTTTCTCCTAATTGGTTCTAACGATTTTGATTAAAATACCGTATGTTAAAAATATTTATAGTGCACTTAAAATGAATATCTTGAGTTTTCTAATATCCTCTAAAGACCTCTTTATTTTGAATGAATTTGGTTGAATTTTGCGTAATTGGTAAACAGTAAGAGATATACAAAAACTGTAAAAAATGTAGATCACGTTAAAACACATAATTTATATCTATACTTTTTTTTGCAGAATTGTCAATTTCTGAGACATTTCTTGTTATTTGTTTCAGATCTAAAATCTTAAACTTTTCTCACACGGAAATTTGTAAAAGTCCTAGACCTGCTTAGAAACGGATTTCAACCACATGGTAAATAACCTTTAAAAGATTGGACTGTCGTTTTAGCCTAACGTATTCCCTTATTTCCTTTTTCCTTATAAAGAAGCAAATAGTAAGACAAATTCTGCTAATGATTATTCCAATTAGCATGAATTAGAAAGAAAAAGAATCTTTTTAACAATAATTTGTTACAGATGTGTAGAGAAAGTTATGAGAATGAGACACGTTAGATTTTTTGGAATATATCTCCATCAACCACTGCGGTGTCTCCTGGGTAACACTACTAGGTTATTCAACACCAAAATATCTCGCAACTCATTGCTGGGATGCAATTATACTAAATTTAAGACTGAGTAGCAACTCAATTTTATCGTACGAAATAATATTCTAAGGAGCGAGATAAACAGCTTGACTCATTCAACTTCCTTTTCTGAATCATAGCCAATTATGCTTCTAGAGATGCAAGTTACTGAGTCATGGAATATGTTTAGATCAGTATTTAGGCAAAATGATGGTCGGAATGCGATACTATCAGCTGTACATATTAAAATTGGGTTAAATGGACTTCGTAATGCTATAAGCAGTTATAGACCGAATTAAATTCCAGGTTTCCTTCAGTTAAACATATGATTATCCTTTAGCCTTGGCTCAGAAACATTCATCTGTCTATGCCACCAATCAAATTCAAATAGTGACAATTCTTCCACTGGCACACGATTTAATCTCTTTAAACGAGAATTATTAACGAAACATTTTTATTCATCTACAAAGCAAAGGTACCAAACAAGTTAAAAAAGCTATATTTTTCAGTAGAACCTAATAAATAAAGCTGTTTAGAATTTCCTTGCAAATATTCATACTGTTTTAAATGTTAAATTGCTTTAAGATGTTTTACATTTTAACATCTTACAATATTAGTTACTTCCTGTAACTCACAGTGGAGCATAGGGCATCGTTACGATGTTTCCATGATGGCACTTGAATTTCTAGTTACTGAGTTTGCCGCAATGCTTGATGGTGACGAGGAATCGGATCGTCGCTCACAGATTATACTATAGCACGAAATCATGACTCCCAGACTTGAAATGGCGGAATTTTCCCAGGTACCTTCTTCTTTCAAGGCATCGGGTTCTTTCACATGCAAATAAACATTACATGTGACCACCGGCTTTGTTTCCGCCGGGTATGAACCTATTATTTTGGGTTTTAGAGGCATGGTAACCATTACACCACATAGGACGACCATCTTAAATAGATCTTTATGAACTTCAGTTCATGTTAGTAAATGCATTTATATAACTATATTGTTTTTTTTTTCTCTCCCACAGTGGTGGTATTTACTTGCGGTGAAGTGGAAAGAAAAGAATGTGCTGCAAGGAAATACAATGAAAATAGTGTTGTCTGTGTATGCAGCTCCAAATACTGCGATAACATTGGGACGATAAAGACCCCCGATCCAGGACATTGTCTTCATTTTGAGTCTAATATGGCTGGGTTGCGTTTAGAATCACAACCCTGCAGCGTATCCACACGGAAAGGTAAAAATTAGATAACTATGCACATGTCTTTCTCTGTGCACTATCTTGTATCTCTGTGTAACTTCTACAGCGAACAGTTTGTCCTACACGGCTTAAGTCAAAGAACAATTATCTAACATGTTCCTATTATTTTACATACATCATACTATCCCAGATAAATCATTACAGAAATCACTTCATTGGTTATTTCGTTGTAGGTACAAGGGGGCGTCGGGAGAAACCAAATGAATAGCCAGATGTTTCAGAGCTGGTCGCTTAATTCGCTTCCCTTGGAACTGCGAAAAAAAAGTATTATCCCCAGCATTTTAAAATGACCAATTAAAATAAATAATAGTGTAAGTCTTGCGGTTTGCCAGTTATATTATAGTTATCATAAAATAGAAGACTACACAAGTATTCTCAGAATATTCAAGATAGACATTTTATTTTGTCAAATAAATATGCTAAATATGCTGTATTATAATCAACATTTTAGACCCATTATTGAGAAAATATAAAATATTAATAATTTTCCACATAAATAATAGTTTGCATTGTGATATACTTTAAAATTTCACTGTCGCATCTTCTGTAAATTATGAACATAAATACAAAGTATGTATCCATTTCGTCTTTAATATGCTGCTCATACCATATACACCGATTAGCTAAATAGACACGACAAATAGATAAATTAGGCAGGCGGGTAGGTAGGCATGCAGGTAGGTGGTAGCTAAGTAGATTAGTAGTTAGACAGGTAGGTAGATAAGTGTTAAAGTGAAACCAATTAGAAATATTTTAAACGCTTTCTAATTTGCAATGCATTTCTGAAGCTGAAAGAAATGGGAGATCAACTTTGTTGAAGCAAATGTTTTGTGTTCAAAACACAAAAGCTAGACAAATAAGACTACATATGTTGTATGTATAGATTATAGCTACATACACATATCTATTATGGCTACCACCGCAGGGATGATGTGAAGGAACCACAGGACAGACAAGCCGCTGACAGACAGACAGACCAGAGACTACTGCAGAAGGTGGCTGTAACACTCGACCAATTCGAAAGAGGACAATAAATGACCCTTGAAACCTGGCAAACCTCAATATAGTGTCTACTAAGAACGCTCATTTTTTTCTGGAGAAGCTTTCGCTCTATTTCTCCGGCACCGGCTTGGGATTTGTGGTTCTCCGGTTTCCCCTGTCAGCGCATTTCACCGGTGTTCCAGCTTCATTCCCTGTATCATCAGTGTAGTGCAAATGGGCGTTAAACACTATCAAAAAAGAAAAAGAAAAAGAAATCACCATTGAACATGAGATGGAAACAAAATGAAAGGGAAAATGAGGAAAAAAAAAATAGAGATTGATGAGGAACCAACCCAGTAACCGCCTACAAACCATGAAAACCATAAAAACCCAAGTTCTGAGGGGGCAGTCAATGGGAACCGAACCCATTACCTCCGGAACGGGAATATCTCACATTATAACTTGGAGCCGGTAATGCATATTAAATTCTATTTATCATTATTAATTATTACTATTATTATTATTATTACTCAAAATACAGAACCACAGTTAACTGAGAATTTTAGCCTAATTATAGAAGGGAAATGTATGTATTAGGAAGGCGTAACTCATTTAAGCACCTTGTGGATGTTTAGGGTTTAAATATTCGTATATACATAATTAAGTATCTGTATCTATAAGTATGTTAATTTATTTACGCAAACATAACAGAAGCATCGTCAACATATAATACATGAACAAAGATGTCAACTACAGCGCATATTATTTTATTCGCAAAGCAATCTTGTACAGTCATTTGGAGGCACTGTTGCCATTTCTCTATCCCCAAGGCATGTAAATCAAAAGTCTTGGTTTTTTTAGTATTACAATGAGTAACATTAAGCATCTTGGTTACGAAAATCTGTTGGCTTGTAGTAACAGAAGAAGGAACAGTAAATATACAGATAAAGTATATGTTTTTTCGGACCTCCTAATTGTGTATGTCCTATAGATTGTGATGTATGTAGTAGACAGGAACGAACCGGTTTATATACCGTATTACAAATCAAAATATTTCTATCCTTAACTTTAAAAATCTGTTTATATATAATTATTTACATAATTGCATATATAGTTTAAAAATTCGATTCTAATTCTCGGAAACATTTCCTCAACCATGAAAATGCATCTAGCAACATTGAAATACAAAATACGTTTTGACCGCATCGGATGGGGGAATAGAACCACTTCCCCTAGATGGAAGTACCAAATTGCTCAAAAATACGACTACTAAGCATTAGAGTTGTATCCCATTGTGCTGTAATGTTGTTGATTGAGCATATTTTACCTTGGCGTCTATGAATTGAATAAGTGCATGCTTATATTCCAAAATACTTATAGCAAAACGAAATATGAGTTGCAGTGGATAAAAGTTCTTCCTTCTTGCAATAGATAGAATAAAATATTATCAACAACATATTATGTCATGCTTTATTCATCTTGTAAACATCAGTTATACCGATTCATTAGCGTTTTAGTTCAAAAGAGGAGTGAAAAGAATCATTATTTGTATTTCTTATGTATGGGATGAGTGCAATACTAAAATAACATTTGTTTCCATTTCATGTACTACTTATTAAAAGCTGAAATAAAATAATTGCTTCCTATTTCTATTGTTGCTATTCGTACAATGGGCGTAGACACGGTCGGCCATATCATAATTCAGGAGGCAGTGAAGAAAGAAAAAATTAAAAAACAAAACACATTCGGTAAATTAACATGGTCGAATGCGTTATCAACCATTTGAAAACTAAAGTAAATGTTACAATCATAAAAATCTCCCTTCCTATATATTATAAATTAGTAATAGTCTATTTCACAGAATTGTCTTATCAAATACAACTCGTGTTTTCATCTCTTAGGACAATTCGCTCTAGTTGTAAATTATCGCAAGATGAAAACACTGGTGATATTAATTATGATTATTTTTCACTCTAACAGTAAAATGTTTTCGCGAATGCAAAGTGCATGTCTGATATTAAATACTGTAATTCTTTGTAACTAAACAGAATATAACCGAACTAAGATTGTTTGGTTTCATCGGCGAGTTAGGAAGTTATTCTAACCATACCAGGCGGCCCAACAGCGCGTATTTCGCGTTAGTAGATAACCCTTCGTGCGTTTAAAAAATTGCAGAGCTCAACGGAAAGTCAAGACCGTTCAGTGGCGGTGATAATGCGAGCGATGAGCTACTCCATTTGCACATTGGCGGAAACTATGAGGCATTCTCGTTCATTGAGAGTACTCATATTTGTATGAGTCCGTGATATCCTATACAGGAACAGTGGAAACAGATAGAAAAGTTTAACATTTTTTCCACTTCAGTTACAGTGCTTTTATATTTTGGAGGATCAAGTCCCTGTTAGATTGGGAGTTAATTAAAGAGTCTGCATTTCGCCTATGAGTATCCGGCAATAGTTACCTTCCCAATTGTGTATACGTTGTTCTTATTTCAACCACTGTGGGATTAAATCAAGCCATTAAGGCATCGTAAGAAAACACTTGAATGAGAGCATAAAGTGCTTCATTGCATTATTATTATTATTATTATTATTATTATTATTATTATTATTATTACTACTACTACTCTCTATACAATAAGCAGAGTAAAACAAACATAAGCATTCTAACGAAAAACACGCAATCACGAAAGCAGGTAAAATTTCATTGTACTACGTCCTCTTGTGTTTGCATATTTTACTTTACGAAGTGTTTTGAGGTACTCTGCTTATGCGAATAGTTCTACTATAAACAAACACAGTGGAACACTATGTACTTTCATATTTACATTTATTTTTCATTATATAATAATAAAGGGTAAATCGATACATGAAAGCCTCGTATCGCAAAACATTAATGCTACAACAGATAGTGTTTCACCGTATAATAATAATAATAATAATAATAATAATAATAATAATAATAATAATAATAATAATAATAATAATAATAATAATAATACACGGTGAAACAAAGTATTATTATTATTATTATTATTAATGCAATGAAGCACCACGTGCTCTCATTCATGTGTTTTGTTACGGTGCCTTAAAGATTTGATTTAACCATACAGTGCGTCTGGCCTCTAATGCTAAATAACAATAGCACATACACCCACAAAAAAGCCATTGCTGGATACTTATAGGTGAAATAAAGACTTTTTTTTAGTTAATTCTGAATCTAATAGGTGACTTTATTCCCTAAAAAATAAAATTTCAGTAACTGTAATTTCTGTAAGTACATAAAAAAAAAAAAAAAAAAAAAAAAAAAAAGACCATGATGTGATTGATATAAGCACATGTCTTTCTCTTTCTATTCTTCAACAAAATATAATTACAAAGTTTATTATTTTACCTATTTTTATCTGGAAAGGATTTTTTTACATATTTCCCTGTATATACAATGGGAACACGTATAATATAGTAGAGGCTTAAGACGTGGTCGCTATATGATGGTTTTGAATTCTGATTTCTCTACTTAGTCAGGAGAATAATGACTTGCCATTTGAGAAAAGTATAAGTATTTTAAAACTGAAACTAATAATGATTATCTCGGAAATGGTTAACTCCAAAAAAATGTATTTGGCATAAATTGTGGGTTTTAACGAGGTATATTTTTGTCCATCTCTTACGGTTTAGCATTTTGGCAATATTTATTCAGACTGTGGAAGACTTCAAAAGCTAATCCCAGATATCCAGATATACACTTTATTATATTTTATGAAAAAGTCTTAAATATATGACATTTAAATCAAAATCGTTGGGGCCATTTTCAAAAAATCAACATATATTTAAAATGTTTCCAAATAAAGAAGAATTTTGTGGTTGAGACATTTTCTTGAAAATCTTTCTATAGCATCTTTGGAAGATGCTGAACATAGATATCAAGTTACGTGGTTAACTCACGTTTACCTTTTGAATAATGATGCTCTCAGACACACAAACCTAACTTACACAGACCTTTTCTAAAATGCTTTGTGTGAAGTCCTTGGACTAAAACCACATTTTCGGTGATATGTCGATATGAAATTTTTGGTGGATAACAATACTTCCTCTACTTACAATAGGTAGTAAAGATCTAAAAACCAACATGAATAAATATATTTTATGAATAAAACATTAGTTTTACAAATATGTTTACAAAACACTTTTAGCACAATAAAGGAACGTTATTTCAGCTGCATTATCCAAGTGAGTCGGCAAGTCAGTCGAATTTAGGTATCCCAATTTAGATATCCCGCATATTATACTGTGATACATCGATTATGGCCTAAACTCGCTGGGGATTGGAGACATAAATTAGAGATAAGTAGCGCTCTCACCAAACACTAGAAGCGCTATCGTCAGATAACTAATAAGTTCTGTGAGTTTCCCTACTCGCGTCTACAGAATCCTCTACACATAGAATATTTTTGGAAAGTATTAACAGATATTTGAGCGAGCGTTCACGTGTAAGTGAGATAGAAGCGCATTTTCGAAACAGTGCTGTTCTACGAGTCAATTTATGAGCTGCTGTGACGCCAGTGTCTGTTGCTAAAGTAAGAGACTAGAGAGGTATTATGTTAGACTCCCCAGAGAGTGAACCATCCGAAGAAGAGACTGCGTCAAGCATATTTCATAAGTGGCTAAGTCACGAAGTTAAATGAAGCTTCATAGAAAATTGAACTACATCCCATTAGTACAGTGATACAGAGAGCTTAATAAAGTGACTGATAAAATAGGCACATTGATGTAACTAAGTAACACTTCTCTAATTCTCAAATTAATATTCTTATATTTTTCCCCTGTCTCACCAGCATTAAGTCACTTATCAATATTGCTTTTATTTCTGTAGAAATTAGCGGACCAAACATCGTGGAAGTTATAGTCAGTCCATCACAAACATATCAAGAAATTCTTGGTTTTGGAGGATCTATTACTGATTCCGTTGGAATTAATATAGCCTCCGTCAGCTCACCAACTCAGAAGACACTATTAAGGTAAGTGTTTATTTTTTCTTCAAAATTTACACATATTTTGTCGGTGTTTGAACTTCTAGAAATATTAGGATACTGACATTAATATTTAGGAGTAATAATTAGGTCTTCCAGATAGTGCAAAAATTCAACATATTTAAAATAAGTTAGTTTAGCATCCCGTGATCTCCCCTCTCTTCTCCTACCTTTCTCTATTTATGTTATTACGAAAACCATTATTATTGGAAATCCTATCATAGAAGCTACGTTCTATAAGAAGACTACATACTTGTACATTATCTTGCCAATTTTAATTTCAATACTCTGAAATCGAATCATCGGTTAAACTGTAGGATAGGAGCTACAGATAGGCAGAGTCAGACTGGTATATTCAATGCCAAAGCCGGATTTGAACCACACAGGTATCTGTCCCTAGTCGGTTGCGCTAATCACTAAGCTACCATGTTAAAATGCCGATTCAGCATTTAACTCCTCAACTGATTCATTACATGTTTCCCTATAAACCACCAGCTTATGTTAATTTAGTTTGAGATGACATATCCCTACGGCGACTTACAAGCATGGTTTAACCAACTATTATGTCAATTAGGTTTAATTAATTGTAATCGTATAGCGAAATTACTTAGAAGTGTATCGCTAAGCGAATAGTCAAAACCTTGATACCCGGATTGATAGTACTGTTCGACACGTCTATGCTTCCATTGCATCGATCGTTGTTTGTTTGTGGCTCATGTAATGGAGCCATGTATCATCACCCTGCACAAGCCTAGCCATGAAGTCGGCTGGATTGGACCATGGCGTTGCAAAAGTCTCTGCACATGTCCACACTCCTCTGCTTTTGGTCTGCAGATAAGAGTCTACGTTTGTGAGGAATAACTTGAGAATGCTCCTGGCATCGCACATGGCCAATATAACAATAGGCAGAAATGTTGAATGGTACCACTGAAGTCAGATTACGTTTATATATTGTTGGTGTATTGTGTCGTGTTATTATAAAAAGGGTAACATTACTACACTCTTAGTTACAAAATGCTGAGCTCAGAAATGTTCAACTTCATTCCATATTTGATAATATTTTTTCTCGTATTAACTGTTGTTCAAACGGCTGTTGGAAAGAGGGGAGAAACCGGCCGCCACTGATAGTTTTATGGACGTGACGGAAGTAATGGCATCATTACCATTAACACCCTAATGGCAGATGTGCAAGAGAGAAGGTAAAAAAAATTGGGTATCTAAAATTTTGTCTCAACTTGTTCCTCCTAGATTATAGGCATCCACCTGGCTGAGACCTTCCACAGCTGTAAGGGGCCGTGCACGATCCGCTGCAAGGTGTTTCGGCTAGGTCCTGTAGCTGCCTCCATTTCCGTAAATGTAGTTGGACCGGGCAATGTTGGCTGGTGTTGACACTGCCACATTCCTTCCCGAGCTGCTTCACTTCTCCACCGATATGCGCTCTGTTCTCCAACCTTCAACCCAGTTGTGAACTGTTTTCCTTGACTGTTCTCCACAGACTGCCACCAAGCGCCGATGAATTGTTGCAGTGGTTCGGCCTTCTTTCCATAGGAACCATGTCGTATAGCGCTGTCCCTGACGGTTGCTTTCTTGTTGTCTGCTCATATGCTGACAATGTTGTTATGAAATGGCTATGACGAGTGCAATCGTTGGCCCCTGTGCGTGTTCTGCTACTAAACGGTGGAATAAGACACTAGTTATACGTCACCACCTTCAGAGGTGACACGTGAAGCGCACCTGGACGTACAAAAAATAAAGTGTAAATCAAAACAGTACGCCCCTCGTATTTGCAACTTTTTGCGGATTACTAATTGCTTGATTGTGGGCATTTAGTACTACTGAGGGATTTTCTTGAGAGCAACTACCTGCTTCTCTTTTGATTACACAAAATAGTTTTTATTTTGTTTATGACTTACATGTTTGTTTATTAGCGTGCAATATCTTGGCTATACATGAGGATTTTGCAATACCTCTTACAGTAACATTCTAAGTAGGTTATTGATGTTATGTTTCATTTCCCGACATAGTTGCAATTTACGTTTACATGGAGTTTTAATACCTAACGTAATCTAGGGATTGTTTCTCTTGAGGATTGGCACCTTGGTGCATTTCACTGGAAAGCGCAATTGAAAGTGAATTTTAAAATATTTTAGAAAGTTGTTGAACTTGCTTAATCCCTTTACTACATAATTTTCATTCCACAATTCTTGTCCCGGTCCTTGTTTAAATTTTCTTAGATTATTTCCATCCATCTCTCTAGATTTTTTTTTTATATTTATACATAACTCTTAACTTTAAGTCCACTTCTTTTATGTGTAATATTTATGCCCCTTGATCTGATAGTTCACTTGTGAATGGTACAATTGTATGCGACTTTATTCTGTCTATATTTATAAATATATTGTCTATTGCTGTAGACGAGGAATATTGAATTCTTGTAGTAAAGTTTACCGTGTGAGATATGTTGTATGTTGCAAAATTAGAACTGACTTGATCCTTCAGAAGATTGGGTGTCAGATAACCAATATTTATGTCCCCGCAAATTATTCTCTTTTAGGTTTAAATTAGAATTATAAAGACTCTTCTAGTTGTTTTTAAATGTTTCGTGATTACCTGTTGGTGACCGGTATAAGGCTACTATTATTAGATTTACTTCATCTATATTTAATTGGACTACACACATTTCTATGTCCTGTTTATTGCAGAACTTAGAAACATTTACAACTTATGACAAACGTCATCTCTAAGTAAATGCAAATCCCACCTTTTTGTAAATTTTGCCTCCAAAATACTGCCCCTAAACAGTACCCATGCAATGAAATTGGTAAGAATTCCTATTTTGTTAAATGACCATGTTTTTCTGAAGTCAGACTAAGGGAAAGCTCATCTATTTTGTTTCTCAAACCTCTTATGCTTTGGAGAATAATATGAGAGTTCTTAGCTTTAAATGTTGTGCATTAACATTGTTTATGGGTGCCCTTCTATGTTTATTTATTTCCTTTAAATAATTTTATCTCTAGGTTTCCTATCTAGTATAATATCTCTATTTTGCCTGACTACAGGAATTCTTTACTTAATTCTGTCAGCAATCAGCTGCGAAAGTAGCCTTTTGCTTACAGAATTAAACGCGAAGTCATAATTCGATTAATGTTTATATTGTTTTACTCTTTAGCCTAGTTCGTTTCCTTATTTCTATTATGCTTACAAGGAAGTAATTGCTAATAATAAAATCATTTCTGGTAATGTTTAGTTTGATTAGCATAAAGTAGAATAAGAAAGATCATCTATTTTGTTGCAGCAGGTAGTGAAAGGCATGTGAATGGAACACATCAGTTCATTTCTTTCTTGCAGTGGAAAGAGTTTTATATCCAGAGTATAGTGTGAGCCATGTCTCGACTCAAATAGTTCCTTGCACCGGGGTTGTACGTTGTGGATATGTGTGGCTGGCCAGTCGTTGGTTCTGGCGAGAGGGCATTCAGTAGTAGAACGGAGACATAGGGTGGAACACGTGGCCGGCAGAGAAAGCCTTCTCCTAGTTTTGGGACGCGGTGCCTCTGGAAATTTGACGTGAAACCACATGTGATCAACCTTCTTTAAAACAAAAACAGGATGAGTTGCGGCACGTGATTCCTATTCAAAATTTTACACATTTTGCTGGGTGGCTTAGCCTCTTTGTTTCCTCCGACTGGGAATTGAATATTGGCTTTGAGAATTGTGCCACCTCCCGGGTTAATTGGGCGATATATTAGCTTTGTTGGTGAGAAGCCTTTCCCATCCTTTTAGTCTGAGTAATGTAGAAGAATTGTATGAGTGGGAATAATATATGTGGTTTTTGTTGGGTCTAAATACTATTATAGTAGATAGGAGAGTCTTCTGGCTTATAGTTGAATGGGAGTTTAAGCTAAGTTACAACCTAGCACTGAAATGCGCCGGCTTGAAAGTGAGAATTATATTACGTGTATTCTGGTTTTGCATTGCCTTTACTGTGACTGTATTATATAATCAGTTTTCTGTACAGCTCGAAAGGCGAGAAAATGACAATTGTTTTGGTGAGTGCGTAGTAATGTTAACGTCAGATTTTAGACAAAGAACACCTGTAATCTGCTCAGTCTAATGTATATTTCACCTACTCATCGTAGAAGTCAAACTGAAGGCTGGACTTTGTGTTAAACTGGAAGGTTTAATCAATCTTTTTGTGTAACGATTTTGGTAATTTAAGTTAAGAATCTGGCCTAGTACCTACTTAACTTTCACATGGTTTTCATCATTCACTTTTTCCAAGCGTTTAGAAAAGTTAAACTGAAAGCTGGACTTTGTGTTAAACTGAAAGATTTAAACAATTTTCTTGTGTCAAGGTTTTGGCAACTCAAAGGCTGTTTGACCAAGCACGTACTTGACATTCACCATTCACTTTTTCCAAGTTTTAAGAAAAGTTGAATTGAAAGCTGGACTTTCCGTTAAGCTAGAAGGTTTAACCAATTTTCTTGTGTCAAGTTTTTGGCAATTTAAATTAAGGATGTCTGGCTCATAAAGTTTTCACCGCTCACTCTTCCAAGCTTTAAGAGAAGTTAAACTGAAATCAGAACTTTGTGTTGAGTCGAAAGGTTTGATACATTTCCTTGTGTCAACATTTTGGCAATTTAAATTAAGGGTATCTGGCCAAGTACGTACTTAAATTTCACATGCTTTTACCATTCATTACTCCATATTTTAAGGAAAGTTAAACTGAAAGCTGGACTGTGTGTTAAGCTGAATACTTTAACCAATTTTCTTGTGCTAAAATTTTGGAAACAAGAGTGTCTGACCAAGCATGTATTTAATTTTTCTAAATTTTTACCATTCACCTTCCTAAGCTTTAAGAAAAGTTAAACTTATAGCTGAACTTTGTCTTAAGCTGGAAAGCTTAACCTATTTTTTGTGTCAAGTTTTTTGGCAATTTAATTAAGGATGTATGGCCAAACACGTACTTAACTATCACATGGTTTTTAGGTTCACTTTTCTAAGGTTTAAGAAAAGTGAAAGTGAATACTGGACTTAGCATTAAGCTGGAAGGTATAACCAATTTTCTTGTGTCAAGTTTTTTGTTAATTTAATTTAAGCGTGTCTGACAGCGCGAATCTTAACGTTTACATGGTTTTCACCGTTCACCTTTCCAAGCTTTAAGAAAAGTTAAAGTGAAAGTTGGACTTTGTGTTAAGCTGGAAAGTTTAACATAATTTTCTGGTGTTCAGATTTCGTCGATTTAAGTGTGTCTGGCCAAACACGCATTCAATTCTCATAGCTTTTTCATTACTGATTTTCATGTTTCAGTAATATTGAGTGGAATGCTGGACTATGTGTCAAGTTGGAAGGTTTAAAGAAGTTTGCGTCGTCCAGCTCTGTGAAATTTGTATTTTGCGCTTGGCCAGACAATGTTTCAGTAATATAGACGTTTTTTGGCTCCATTTTGCTCTATTAAGAGTATTTAATTTATTATTGGTTTAATTGTTATTGTTAATTGTTCAAGCAGTTGTTGATGAAAGATCCATATATTCATGTATAATTACTATTGCAAAATAGAGAAACAACGGATATTGTATGTAGTAATATTTTAGGGATATTACTCCCATTGTTAATGCCATTAATAAAACCATTTGCATCAGAATAAAGGTGGTTTTAATTAATTGATTAATTAATCCCGTGCTCCTGTTATTTCCTTGCCAAAAGGTAGGAATGTGCAGAAGGGTACTGGAGCAAGGATCTGGACTTCTCACTATCGCTTGGATGCCTTCTATCTCCCTTGTACTTCCAATGAAATGTGAAATGCAGCTGTTCCGCTATTCTGAATTAACTTAAAGTAGGTGAGAAAATAAGAATTCTTAAGAATAGCGTGTATAAATTATATAAAATCAAATGATAAAGTTATCCTTTGTTTTCACATAGTCACTATGCCTACGACAATGAATATTTAACGGATGGGACACCTGGACCACAAACACCAATATGTCTTTTATGCTTACACAGCCGGGAGGAACGGTGCAAGAAAAGGAACTGTGGGAGGCTTTTAGCCACAGACAGCCGGTGATCCGAAGAGCTGTGCACAATTTCCTAACAACTGACCACCCTGCCACAGGAGGATCGCTCACAGGCGTCCCTCCACTGGAACCGGGGAGAACTTGACTCAGTAGAGGAAGTTTAAAACACTGCCGTCTCTCAGGGCGGAGAGAAGTTCCAATATGGAAACCTCTGCGCTAAATTGTCCGACCACTATATATCCCGGCCCACCTGAAGCAAGAATAAAGTAAATGAAATCAGAGGAAATCCATGGTGGAATACATCGCTCCAGCATTCGCCTACTAACAAAAAAAAAAAAACAAAACAAAAAACAAAACAAAAAAAAAAAACGAAAATCCATAGCCACTGGGAATAAAACCCAAGATCCCGTATTGAAACTAACACTTTACCGCGGAGTTATCTCGCCCGGAGAAACAAACGATAGTGGCTAGACAATTAAATGTATGCCCTTCGCTCATAGGTATTTTGAGGTTTTGTACGAGTTTACTTATTTGGAAAAGTTCAATTTTATGCGCTTTAATTTGTTTTCTTAATTTTTCAGTGAATATTTTGGTCCGGAGGGAATAGGATACACGTTCATCAGGTTGCCGATGGGAGGAAGTGACTTTTCCATCAGGTTTTACACGTATGATGACTTTGAAAATGATACAACACTCTCTCATTTCAACCTCACTTACGAAGATTACAATCTTAAGGTAAGCAAAGCATACATATTTGAAAAATCCCTTGAAATCGTTTCAGGATCTTCAAATACATCAGGGCAACTACTAGAGAAACCGTCTAATGAGTTGCTTTTTTGGTAGTGTTTAACGCCCACTTTTACTGCTCTGGCACCGCAGGTGATGACACTGATGATACATGAAGATGGAATGTGATGGTGGGGGAAATCTGCCCCTGCGCCGCTTTGTCCACCACAAATTTCACATGCGGTCACTTGTGAGAGGCGTCTAGGTGAGAGGCGAGTGGTCTGACCTCTCGGCCACGGCCCGGCCGTCGCCTAATGAGTGAAGTACAAATTGGACAATATCAATTTCTTTATGAATCAGTAGAGAGGTAAAATATTTTGTCGATAAAAACATGGCAAATATCTAGATTTTGTGTCTATCGCGAAGTATCATGTATGCAAATTTGAATTAACACATACTGGTCTTGAACGCATCTGACACTGCGTGTATGATATATCTGACGTTCTTATTCAAATACCAACACGGTAGTTCTTTTTATAATCTAAATGCATGGATATTATATACTTAAGATTAGTTTTATCACTCGCCTTATCAGTGATAATGTGAATTTCGAAAAAAGTAGTCTCGAACCACATATTGAAGCAGCACAAACACTTCACGACTGCTATACTTTCAAATTCATCTTCAACAAACAAACAAATACAGTGGGTAACACAACCCTGTTTAACTTTCTTTATCACATAAAATATACGTAGTCGGTAAAGAAAGTATTCCATTCTATCAAAAAATTTGATACCGAAATTTCACCAGAAATACAGATATTATTGATATCTGAAAAAACAAAAAAAGCGTTGTTAGAAAAAGATCCGCGGGCGCGTTTGTAAGTGTGTATATATGAATAGTATGACTCAAAAACTAAATCATTCAAGAGCCAAACTTAATATTAAGTCCAGTACCTTCGTAGGATATTTTCAGAACACGAAGCTTTTCAGAAACCCTCCCACCCAAAGCTACCCTTTACATGAGGATCCTTTGTCTCAAACTGGCACCAATCATTTTGATTAAAACTTATTGTATTTATATAAAAATAAAATGTATATCTTGAATTCTTGGGAATAACCATTTGTCGTGTAAATGTCTTTAATATGGGGAATTTTAATCAAAATCGTTAGAGCTATTTTGAGGGAATCAACAATTTAGAAATGTTGTCCATGTAAAGGGTAGTTTGCGGTAGGAAAATGTTTCTCAAAATTTTCGTGTCGCATCCCTGGAAGATATTAAACTTAAATACCAAGTTTGGTATTTTACCGAGTTTTCGTTTTTGAGTTATCAAGTTCACAGACACATGGACCACGGACGCACGCGCGCACACGCACACGGACCTTTTTCCAAAAATAATTTTTTTATACAGGGGACCCTAAAAGTCTATTTCCGGTGAAAACTTGGTATCGAATTTTTGGATGTAAAAATCCTTGAGCATGGCTTCCTTCGGAAGAGAAGTAAAGCCATTGGTCCCGTGTCGTAGATTTAGGTATGTAAAAGAAAATCAAGCTGGTAAAGAAGCCTCTGGGCAAAATTAAGCGGTCTATCCCGCCCAACGTAAAATGGGACGTCGAGAACCACAGTAGTTAAAGAGCGTCCTAAATGAAACTCCATTCCATTTGCCTCCGTCATGTTGTGTTCATCACATTAACCTCTAATGGCCAAGCTATAGGTTCTAACCCGGTGGAAGCTAATAGATGTTTTTTTTTTTTTTTTTTTTCTTTTTTCGAATTTAAAAGTCTTTAGCATGCCTTTCTTCGGAAGGGTCCCGTGAAATGTTTATTTTCATGTAAAAGAACGCAATACCTTGAAAGAAAAAAAGGCCCCTGCGCAAAATTCACCAAGTTTAAGTCCACAAGTTGTGAATTCATCCTCTAGTGCCATCTAGTGAGTTGATGTCTTGTTACCATATTTATACCAATATGGCGAGATAGAACTTGAAAAAATAAAATCTGAATCGTTCCATTCACATGACTTTCTCTGGTTGTTCCGCAAACAATCTAGATAAACACAACATAATTAGTCGTATTACTGGTTTCTTTGTAAGTCAAGGGAAATAAAGGAATGCACTAGGCACAGTGATAGCCTGATCTTTTAAAAGTTGCCTGCTATGTGGAACAATTGGAATTCAGTTCTCTTTGCTTGCTTAGGAGTAAACAAAAGATATACAAGAAAATTATGTTCTTCCTATTTGAGAAAAGTTTTAGTAGCTTAACAGTGAAACCAATAACACAGAATATTTCGGAAATGGTCAACTGTACAAGAAAAATGCATATGACATAAATTGTGTGTTTTAACGAGACCTATGTTTTTCGTGTTTAAATTTTTGTTTACCTCTTTCGGTTTAACAGTTATACAAAAGCCATCCTGAATGAGGTTATTCCCAGAAAATTTAAAATATACATTTCATTTATCATAAACAAATATTAAGCATATGGTATTTTAATTAAAGTTGTTAGAGCCATTTTTGAGAAAATAAAAGCTTTCGAGAAATGTTCCATGTAAAGATGGTTGGGAATGGTGGGGGGGGGGAGGATTTTCTTGAAAATCTTTGTGTCGCATCCTTGGAAAATATTGATCCTAATACCAAGTTTGGTATTTAACCGATTTGTTGTTTTTAAGTTATGCTGTCCAGAGACACACATCCAGACACACATATGCACGCGGACCTTTTCCCAAAAATGCTTTTGTTTGGATCGGTGAAATCTCGGTATCGAATTTTTGGATGGAATACAATAACTTTTCTATTCACTGTATACATTTTAAAATACGTGTTAGAGAAAGTAAGACAATTTGTATAATGTAAAACTGAAAACATATTTTTATGTTTTTATTTTTCAGATTCCGTTTGTTAAACAAGCCATTGAACTTTCTCCTAGACCGATTAAATTACTTACCGCCATATGGCAAGTTCCCATATGGATGAAAGAGGACAGAATCCGCGTGGGTTTCTTAGCAGTTACCAAACTGAATGAAAAGTACTATCAGCTACTGGCAGATTACATGATCAGGTAACATAATAAGAATTAACATTGTCGTAGTTTGGTTTAGTAGCGTCAACTTTCGGGTGCCAATATGTCGTATTATTTTGGGTTGTCAGTATGAGTCTACCTGGAGTTGGTTTCAGGTTAATGCTAGTGAGTTTCTCTACATTAAGTGTACATACCTTGCAGATTTCCTTGGTTGCACCGGCTAAGCTTGTTCTAGTAGATCATGAGTTGTCTCTTACTCAGGGGAAAAGAATGACAAGGGTATGTAACACTGTTGGTAGACTCAAATAACAGAGAACGTTCACTTAATTCACTGTATACTTCCTATACTGGTGAATTATTGTTCATTTGAGGCACTAACCGTACGAGCGACTCCCGACATAACTGATCGCGATGAAGCCGTTTTCATTACGCGCTACTTCCACTTTTACGGAGTTATAACTTTACATTAGTCACTGCAGTCTCGAGTTTCTCGGTCCGTATAACACTCACGATAATGATTGCCCGTCAGATTAATTTGTAAAACACTGATTTTCTGCAATATACGGCGCGCGATTTTCTACATGAGGTGTCGCACTTTATGAGCCTTGTGTGTTATGCGTTGTGTCTCACGCGTTGTGAGTGTTACGCATTGTCTGCCGACTTCTTCTTTTTTTTTATTTTTATTTTCGAGTGGAGGGGAAAAACCCATCTTATGGACTAACCCGGGCAAGCCCGGAGTGTCGGGGTCTCACATGTGGGCATACCGACTAAAAAACCCCTCCACCGGTATTAGAAGGAAGAAAGGAGAGCCGGTACCGCATGATTGCACCCGCGGATTCAAGGCGATAATATAACTGACTGCAGGGTGTAGTCAGAGGGGTGAAATGAGGACCGGGAGACAGACTTGACCGAGGCCCAGACTGCCACCGCGGAGTATTCGGGGAGAGGAATGAAGGAATTCTAGGGTGAAGGATGGAGTTAGTGCTGGTTGACTCTGTTGAGCCAGTCGTTGTGTCCTGGGACGTTTTCGAGCCTAAGCCCTTGGCGTCTACTTTGGATGTTGAACTTGGAAGTTTGAGGTGCCGACTTCTCCAGTAGAGCTCTCACCTCCTCCCTGAAGATGAGTCGGATATCGGTGACTGCTGTTGCTATTGCTTGGTGAAGTTCTGTGTGTGAAGTGGTGCTGTCCTGTTCCTGAAGCCTGTCCTCCAAGGCCGTCAGCTTAGCCGTAAGAATCAGGACCTCCGCGTGGAGGTCCTGAATGTCCTCACTTAGGCCCTGGATTTCCTGCTGCAGGATGGTTGGTGTTGGTTGTTCAGTCTGCGGAGATGGCTGTGTAGATGATGGTGTCCGGGCTGGTTTAGGCGATGAGTGCCTGCTCTTTGGGTAGCTGGGGCACTGGGCTTGCTCGGTGAAATGTCCCGTACCACCATAGGTGGCACAGAACCGGCGACGGCGGCGGAGGTCGTGCCCAGTGCATTCCGAAGGGAATGCGTTGGTGCCACAGCAGTGGCACTTCGGCGGCGAAGAGCAGTTTTCTTGGCTGTGCCCATAGGCACAGCAGCGACGGCAGCGCCGGTGCCTTTCCTGTCTGCTTGCCTCAACGTGCAGAAGTCGCCCTAATAAGGGCAACCCTGACGCCAAGGCAGCCTCCAGGTCTGATCGGTCCTGTAGCTCCACCCTTACTAGTGGTGTCGGGCCCCGGTCACAGATAATTCTAGTGGCCCTCGAACATGAAGGCCATCTAGATTGTGCAGCGGCGAGGAGGTGCCGGGTGGAGAGATCCCGAGGGACCCCCCTAACCACGGCACTGTACCGGGGCGGCGGCGGCGTGGAACTCAGCGGTGGCGGCGATGTAGTGTTGGCTGCCGGTGAAGCAGCGGCGGTCGGCGGAAGTGGTGATGGTGAGCGTGGCAAAGGTGCAGCGCTCACTGCCGGCGTAACGGCAGGTGGCGGAGATGCCGGCGAGCACTTCCTACCGGCGGATGCCGGAGAAGCGTTGGCTGCTGTAGGAGCTGCTGGTCTGCGTTGTTGCTTCCTCTTCGGCATCTCGAAGCGAAGTGTCTCGAGCAAATGAGCCGCGTCCTCGAGCCGTCGACTTCTTACCCGCACATCACTTATATACAAAATGGTCCGAGTTTTGCCCTTCTTTTTGATTGGCTGAAAAAGAGCGCGTAAAGTGGCGTCATCACGTGACTATTGGGGATGTTTCTTTATTTTACACCCACGTGACCTTATTCTACAATGCGAAATTCCCTTTCTACAATTTCAAAAGGGAAAGTACCTGGTTTCCTCTTAAGGGCTGTTACTTATGTCCCTAATGCATTAAAATGTTTGTTATTTTCAACAAAGCTCGTAGCCTTGACGAATACAAAAGGGATTTTCTACCCTCCATGGTAAAGCTTTCCACTGAGCATATATTTCTTATGTTAAATATTATAAACTAATGATTAAACTAATAATATATATGCGTCGTACTAAAATATTGTCCCAACATACAAAAATGTTTAAACTGGGAAACAAATTTAAAATTCCTTGAGTGAAGTGACTCAAAATTGTTTAATACGAAAATTAAATGTTTAAGAAATAGAGAGAATATTTTTATTGCGTTACACATTATTCACAAGTCATTTGTTTTATTGAGGTCGATCACGCTGGCTCAGTATGTTACGAGCTGTTTTATTTTTTTATTAATTTTTATTTATATAGCCCCCTTTAACATATAAGGTAATGTCGGGGGCTTTTTATATTAGAAATAACTCGTTGTCTGTAGGTTTTTTTTTTTTTTTTTTTACGTTTGATTTAAACCATTTTTTTCCTTAAGCGCACACACACACACTTACTCTCACTTATGTCCTTCCAGACTCTGTGGGGAATACGGAATATTCCCTATTCTGGTTAAAGAAAAACTTTCCACCCCAGCCGAGAATCGAACCCGGAACCTGACCACTCGACCACGAGGCAGTCACTGCATTATTGATCCCAAGGTTGCGGTACAAACACGGCCCGGACTGATGGTTTTTAAGTATGCTTAAAAGCGACAGCCTCATGTCAGTAGACTGGCATGTAAAAGAACTCCTACGGGGAAAAAAAACTCCGGCACGCCGACGGCGCTGATATTCCTGGCAATTTAGAGCGTCGGTAAGAAACAAGAATATTTTACAACTTACAGCATAGCACCAACATCAGAAAATCTAGTTTTGTTAATTTGTGCTTAGATAATTTAACAATAATATTTGAGCTAGCTTTGTTTTTATTGATATCACTTAAAGAAATCTGGTTTTGTAAAAAAATAGAAATAACTTGGTGGGTTTTATTGGGTTTTAGCTTTATGAACTAAGTGTAAAGCCTGCACGATACCACATACATTTTTAAATTCTTACAATTATATGAAATATGCTGATTACTACTCCAGACCAAAACAAGAGTAAAAAATTTGTGAAAGAATTCGGAAGCGATATCTACCTTAAAAAATATAATACTGCGAAATGATTTTGGCAGGAAGAATACCCACCGATGACATTCCTACTTACTATAATGTAAAGCATTAAGGATGAAAGTATTTTAAACTCTTACTGGATTTCTCCACTCCCGAAAGAAATTAGTGACTTTGGAAGTGCATATTCTCCCAGGTTAGGAAGTTGCAGTTTTAAAAAATAGTTATAAAATAGAAACACTATAACCTCTCTTACGAATAGGGTGGATCTATCGGCTTTAAAAGCCATCCTCATCAATTGGTTTGATTGAAGTTGTAATAAAATAAAAATCAGTCCATTCATGATTGAACTGTACAGTAGCCCTGTGCTTTTATATGCTAGGATCACTGGAATTAAAGTTTCGAGTATTTTTAGCGTGATAGGAAATCTCCGGTTAAAAGCAGCAGTTTGACTTTGATCCAACACAGGCTTAAACGTCTGACTTCAATTTATATCGAAGGGCGTTCATAGGGCTACTGTTGATTTTATGAAAGCTTGGGCCAGTTAGGTAATAGATTTTATTTCTTGGTGGGGAGACAGCGGTTAAAACGATTCAAGGAATATCAATTAAGAATAGAGGAAGCAGAAAGAATCATCAGAAAAGGAAAGGGTAATTGTGCAGTAGCGCTTTGTGTAAGATAGAGTCAGACTGAAAAACTCAATGCCATAGCCGGGATTTAAACCACGGATCTTCCGGTATCTAGCCAGTTGCTCTACCACTGAGCTACCATGGCAACATGCCAGCATAGCATTGAATTTTTCAACTGACTCGCATGTTTCCCGGTAAACCACAAGGTGATCTCAAATTATTTTGAGATGACAACCCATGGCGACTTACAATGTTGTAAGTAAGTACTTTAAGTCCCAGGATTCATGGTATAGCCAACTATTATGGACAATTGCGATAATTTTAATTGTTTTCTCACAGAAACCGTGTACAGGAGTTAGTCTGCCTCTACCTATCCAACACAAGGTTTCTGTGAGAAAACAATTAAATTTATCAACATTGTCCATAATAGTTGGTTATACCATGAATCCTGGGACTTAAAGTACTTACAATTAAACTTATCAAGATATAGTTAGCTATCCTCCCATCCAGCAGATTCAAAGATAGGAAATGGAACAGTTTTTTAAATTGATTTTATGAAATATTTTCTGAACCACAAGGAGATCGCAATTATGAATAATGCCATGTCAAAATAATTTGAGATGACTTTGTAACTTACCTGGAAAAACGCTAGTCGGTTTGGGTAATTAATGTTGTATAGGCATATTGCCACGGTAGCTCAAGAGTCAGAGAAGATGACGAAGACCAGCAGATCCGTGGTTCAAATCCCCACTTTGACATTGTATTTTTCAGTTTACCTTTCCTTTCCATGTTTTAATTAATATTCTTTGTATTAATTTTAAAGGCATAATGGTAGAGGAACTGCCCCATCCTATTATGCCGTACTACAGAACCATTTAATCAAAATGTCAGTAGATTAATCATTATCGACGAAAAAGTAAATTACATGTAGGATATGTAATGTGTTTGTCCCAACATAATTTGATATTTGGTACGAGCCGACTCTCTTATAACAGGGTATTTTCGGGCATCAATATATGAGTCTAATTGCGTATTTGAATATGAAGTGGAGAATCAAGGAGCTTAAGGCCAACAGAGGGTAAAGAGAAAGGAATTTCTATTGTGTTGCTGGAGAGAAAATTTAAGTTAAGCTACCTTTTTATGATGTTCATCCCATTGTTTGCATTTGTGTATGCATCAACCCAAGATTCTTCTCCAAATAATAAAACTGTGTTTACTGTAGAATGAGAAAGACTTATTACACGTTTTAAGATCTATTTTTAATGAGTCATTAAGCTAAATGAGAAATAAAATGGAACCAACTACTGCACCCTGCGAATGGGCTTCTTTACATTTATGATCAAATGTTTTACGTAGTTTAACGTCCTTTAACTTGGTTAGTCATATCGGGCGAATAAAATCGGTAAAATGAAGATCAAATGATCTCGGGGTCCATGAAGCCTAAGTAACTCGACATTTTGTCTCCTCAGGATAAGAGGAAACCCCGATAAAAACTTATCTGGGTAACTCACCCTAAGCGAGATTCGAATTCACGACCTGAAATTTCTTGCTCATATATTGTAGGAGTAGGATTATGATACGGACGGAGGGAACTCGGCACCGAACCATATTGCACTGATGCCCTACAAGGGGGCGCATCCGGGAGGAAGGGATGAAGTGAAAGGATACACCGGACGGTCGGAACTAGGAACAACAGCACAGCAATGACAGTTTCCAGATTGAAGCTCCCTAACATCGGACAGGTAGACACGGGCCCCCCACCCCATACTGGGTCCAACGCTCCCACTTTGGGCGGTCCTCATCCTGGCAACCAGCCGAAGTTGAGGGACGAGATGGCCGCCAGGAGCATCCTTTTCTCCTACTATGCCGCCCCGAGCACCATCGCCTACACTTCTAATCCTGAAAGAGATGAACGGCATGAGGGGTGAATGAAATGAACATGGAAACGACATGAACAGGAAATTGGGGAATGGGAAAAACCTACCCAGCATTCTCCTGGTGACCCCGGAAAACTCCCGAAAAACCCATGGATCAGGTAGGCGGTCATGAGGGTCGAACCTTCGACCTCCCGAATGCAGGCCATAGACCAAACCATCTCATACTCTGTTTTTTTACACTACTTTTAGTAAACCTCGTATTTATGCACGATTTAAGAATTAGAAAACGGTTGAAATCAAGTATGTTACAAAAGAGATTTAGATTTTCATTTCATTTATTTAGGTACTTAAATAGCTACAAGAGCGAAGGGCTTGAATTCTGGACTCTGAGCCCACAAAATGAGCCTCTGAGTGCATTTTTCTTCTCTTGGGTGTCTAGTACCTTGCCATGGACTCCGAAGGAACAAGCACGATTCTTGGAGGAGAATTTGATACCAACTTTAAAATCCAACGGTTATGACGGTTTGAAATTAACTTTGCTGGACGACACACGACCATTTGCTAATGTTCTGCTAAACGAAGTAAGTTGTTTTACTATCATTCACATTTATACAATTATTTGATTTGTTCAGTCCTAAGAAGAGCAAGGAAATACAATTAATAATGTTGCAGGCAGAAACATTTCAGCAACACAGAATGTATTTCGCCATTGTGGATGAAATAGAAACTTAAATAGATTTCAGATTAAACAAATTAAAGGAGAACCAGACTCATATTTAACTAAGGAGTTACAAAATAAAAACTAAAATAAAAGTACTTTGATGTGTAACAATCATTATATGAATATCATTTATTTGCATAATTCTTCATATTAACCTTTCTACTATCTATTTATCATGAAACAAAAAGCAGATAGAACAATGTGTAAAGTTTGCTAAAAATGACATATATGTGTGTGTGTGTGTGTGTGTGTGTGTGGTATGTTGTGTGTGTATCTATACTATTTTGAGCTGTTGTAGGATGTTTTGAAAACATCTCCCTCATTAATTCGGGGAGAAAATAAAATATCAAATGAAAGAGCATGATTATTGTGATTTCAAAGCCTCCTGAACTCCTAAAATACAACACCCTACTGGTTAGCCATGTTGATTATTTACTGTGGTTTTTCAAAATTTAAAAAAAGGCAGATTTTAATGTAGGTAGATTTTAGTACTATTCAGACAGTATTCAACGAGAAATACGGAATGCAAATGTCATATATGAAATTCAAACGACTGGAAGCATGGCTAGATAAGTATGTAAGTGTAAAGTACAATAAGCGCTTGATGGTGAAATCAAAAGTGAATGATGAAGCAAGTATCAATATTCTTGCTGCTGTAGACAAGTCAACGTGAATTTTCCAAAGACAGTGAGATTTGCCGCACTTCTCTACAGCGGATACTAAAGCAGCAGAAATACCATCCTTATCATATATATGTATACATAAAGAGCTTACACAGATTGTTTTTTATTCTTGTCAAACATATTGTTTTCCGATGAAGCAACATTTTCAAATACTGGACACATTAAAAGACACGATATGCATTTTTGGGCATCTGAAACCCGCAAATGGACGAGAACTGTGCCTTTTCAGCATCGTTCGTCGCTAAATGTTTAGTGTGGAATGCTTGATAACCTTGTCATCGGTCCTTACTTCTTTAAAGGTACAGTTACTGATGAATCATATTTCCATTTTCTCAACCATGAATTTCCTTTCTTATTGGAAAACGTGTCTTTCAGCGAGAAGAGAAATATGGTATCAGCAGGACGGTGCATCACCACATTTTGCACCATTCACACGTTAACTTCTAAATAAGAAACTTGGTGATAGGTGGATTGGACGTGGATCTGGCCTCCTCGTTCACCCGACTTAACACCCTTAGACTCCTTTTAATGGGGATACATCAAACAGAATGTCATGTTTAGAGCACCTACAACCAGAGAGAATATGAAATTTCGAAGCTTGTCGCACTATTATCCCCTGTATGTTGTTAACAGTTAGAGAAATCATTTCCAAAAGAATTGCCAAATGTTTAGAAGTTAATGAAGGCAATTGAGTATTTAATAAAATGATATAAAGTAATCACACGAGCAATTTCACTTATTTGTTTATTACTATTTTATACTAATTTATTGGTACTGCAAAGAAAGCATCCTATAACAGCTCAATAATTCACTTTAGAAAAAAAATGTTGCAATTTAAGTAGTGTGGGGAAACAAAATGCACAAAAAATTACATGGTTTCATTTAAAATTCTGAGGTATGACCCTGTGGACCCCATAAGAGCCCAAATGAAAATATTTTCTACATCACAAATTGGAAGGTCCCTTGCTCCTATAAGATTTGGAATTCTTGGCATTTTGCATTTTCTGTTCGTTTAAGAAATATTCACCTGTAAAATTTTATATGGGCCATTGTATATACATTTATGTATATGTAGTAGTGTGTATATATATAGTGGTGTAGATACATAGTAGCCTGAAACGACATGAAAATTTTAAAAAATTGGCTAATTTATATGAAACCCTCCTTGCTTGAGCTAATGAGAAACACAACAACACTCACGTATTTCAAATTGCACCGATAAAAAAAATACAAACAAAAACAAATATTTGTAAAATGACATAATTTTATTGTTTTAAAGCTAATTAACATTAGTAACAAAGGAGAATTTGAAGTGATGCCAATATCTCCGAAACTTTTATACTATAATCTTCACAGCCTGTATAGAGAACAAATCATAATATGCTACATTCACATGACTTTTTATACCCATTATTCAACAAACTATTTTTAAAATAACTTATTCCACTATCTGAATCATGTCTCCCAGATAAACATTAAGCTAAAAACAAATAATTTTAGAACTATACGCTATGTGTGGACTTAAAGTCCATTCTATTTGCATGACAAGGAGAAAAAAAGTAACTATTTTCCAATTGAGAAAAGTTAAAGTATTTGAATATTTAAACCATTAACAAGGAATGTCTCTGGAAAGAATAACTCAACAAAGAGACATATTTTACATACTTTGTGTGCTTTAACAAGATCTACGTTTTTTGTTGTTTTTTTAATAAGACATGTTTTATCATTTATATAAAAGTAATTCAGAATGAGGAGGATTTTAGACACCATTGCCAGAAAACATGAGACATTTTAATCAAAATCGTTAAGACACACTTTTGAAATAAAAATCAGGAATTACAAAAATGGTTCACGTAAAGTGTAGCTACGGGTGCGGTTTTTCTTGAAAATGTTTGTGTCATATGTTGGAAGATTCCGAAATTAAACATAAGTTTAATATTTAATGAACTTTTGTTTTGAGTTTGCTGTTCAGATACATTGACATACACAGAAAAAAAAGACAATTTCATAGAAAACAATTATTTTATTACTAAAAGTTTTGTACACTTATGGTTACTTTTCAACATAATCACCGAAAATATTGAGACATTTGTCGCACCTGTGGACAAGCTTTGCAGTACCAGTTTAAAAAAAATGTTGCGCCAATGATTTCAAATCAGCATTGACGTTGTTTTGATGAACTTCATTGGTTTGAAAGTGCTGTCTTCCTAGCTACGTCTTCAGTTCAGGGAAAAGGTAAAAGTCACTGGGTACCAGGTCGGGACTGTACGGCGGATGATCGAAAATGTCCCATTGAAACTGTTCAAGGAGCCGATGGGTTGTGCCAGCAGTGTGTGGATGAGCGTTGTCATGGATCAACACAATTCCTGAAGTCAGCTTTCTTCTTCGTTTGTTTTGAATGGCTCTCCGCAAACGTCGCAAAGTACGAAGATCTTCAAAACAACGTCAATGCTCACTTGAAATCTTTGGCGGCAACATTTTCTGAAGCGAGTATTGCAAAGCTTGTGCACAGGTACGATAAATTTCTCAATCTTTTCGGTGATTATGGTGAAAAAAAACCACAAGCTGTCAAAACTTTTAGTAATAAAATAATTGTTTACTATGAATTTGTCTTTTATTTATATCCTATCGGAGGTTGAAAAAAAAACGGCTCTCGTATTTTATTAGACTGCACTTAAACTGTTGGGCCCTAGTATTACATATCCAATCCTGTGTTTACTTGTCGACTAACAGAAACCACTAAAGAAAACCCCAGACAGATTGGTTGGCGAAACAATAGCTTATTCTTCTATCTTGTTGAGACAAACAATACATACTTCTTTCGTAGTAAAAACTAGTGAGATACAAGATGTCTAAGTGATAGGCAAATCTTTAAAAAAAAGTGTAGTTCTGCGCTTGCTTTAAAATTTCACTATTTAAATGACTACCAGAAACAAACAAATAGGGATCTAGCACTTCATATAAGTATGAGGCATTTTAAAATTCAAACCTATTATAATAAATATCTCGCAAATATATAATTTATAAATCATTTTTTGGCAAAATTTCATTTTGGAGTATTTACATTTTTCGTAATTGCCTATATCTTATGGGTAGTAAAATATAGGATTACTTAAAATGAAGCATATCTGAATTTACACAAAATGCAAGTTATACATTTTATTTGTCACGGAAACACCTTAAATGTATAATATTTTGATCAAACTAAAATCTATCAATAAAACCAAGAGTCTAAGAAGTGTCCACGTAAAGGATAGTTTACTTTTGAAAATCCTGAAGTGAATCTTTGGAGAATGCTGAACTTAAATACCATTTTTTTTTAAATTTAACGTTCTTTAACCTGGTTGGTAATATCGGACGAAGAATGAAATTGGTGAAGTGATGCTCAAATGATCTCGGGGTCCATGAAGCTTAAAGCTACTCGACATTTGTCTTCTCAGGATAAGTGAAAACCCCGAAAAAAAACCTTCTCTGGGTAACTCACCCTAACCGAGTTTCGATCTTACGACCTTTTGAATGTGAAGCAGACACGCTACTACCACACTACCCAGACAGGCTTAAATACAAATTATTTATCCGTTACTATGCTATTCACCAAGGTAGACTTTCTAAAGTGCTTCCTTTGTATTCAGGAGATTTCAGAAGTGAATTATTGATATGAAAATGTTGGGTAGAATACAACACTATCTACTTAGTAAATGAAAGTGCTAGACAAAATAAAAAAGCTTTTAGTATGGCGTATAAAACTGATGTAATAAAATTGATAAGTAGAGAAAGTCGTGTGAATTTAGCACATCACCCTCAAGAAGAGCTTGTAAGTCTCTCTGGATTTATCGCTTTAATTCAAACGGAGTATTTTCCAACATAACCTATGAATTCCCTTAGGTTATTTGGGCTTCAAAACATTTACAACACATCTGCATTTACAAACGTTTTATTAGGTGGTCATTTACATTGTATGAGCGTGCTTTAAAGTAATTTTATGAAATCATATGAACTATATGGAAAAGCTTAGAAGTTACTTCCATGTGTTAATATTACTCTTGTATGTATTTCAGTTCAAGAATCATCCAGAAATAATGGAAAGAGCAGCCTGTTTGGGTGTGCATTGGTATTTGGATACATTGGTTTCACCAGATATATATTTGGACATTAAAAAACGATTCCACAACTTGACTATTATTTCTACCGAGGCTTCCATCAGTGAGTACATCTCTTTATATAACTACTATTGTTCATTTTTACTTTCTCTATACGTACTATGTACATAGTGTATAGAGAAGATATTGTATTCCACCCAAAAATTCGATACCGAGATTTCACTGGAAATATGTGTTTTATGGTCCCCTGTGTCCAAGAAAAGCATTTTCAGATAAAGGTCCATGTGTGTCCGTGTGTCTGTGAACACGATAACTCAAAAACGAAAAATCTATAAAACACCGAACTTGGTATTTAAGTTTAGTATCCTCCAGGGATGCGACACGAAGATTTTGAGAAAAAACCCCCCACTTCAAACTACCCTTTACACGGAACAATTTTCGAAAATTTTGAAATTTTAAAAAATGGCTCTAATAATTTTGATTAAAATATAGTATATTAAAGATATTTACTGACAAATAAACTGTATATTTTGAATTTTCTGGGAATAGCCTCTGAAGACTACTTTATTCTGGATGAATTTTACGGAATTTTGCATAACTGCTAAACCGTAAGATATGGACAAAAACTTACCACACAAAAAATGTAAAGCATATTAAAACATACAATTTATGTTATACATGTTTTCGTGGAGTTCATGGTTTTTGAGATATCCCTTGTATTTGTGGCTTCACCTTTGAAAAACAAGCTTTTCTCATACAGTAGTTTGTCAACTCCTGTCCATAAAAACAAAGGAACTTCAGTCACATAGCAACCAGCTTTTAACTATCACTTTAACCTATGGTACTCCCTTATTTCGTTTCTACTTACAAGGAAGCAAGTAATAAGTCTATTTCTACTAATTTTTTCTCGATTACCATGAAGTAAATAGAAGCATGAGGTTTTTAACAATAATTTGGTGCAGAGATGTAGAGAAAGTAATGTGAATGGAACACATCAGATTCTTAAGCAAGGAGTAGGAATACGTGTTCTGCAAGTAACACATACCGTGTCTTGTCTTACCTCTCTTCACACTGAGCAAAGAGCCAGCAGGAATAGCCTTTGTTTGGCATTCTTTCAGAAATGTGACACCCACAAATGTTGCCAATCTAAAGCAATTAATTCGTCTGATAATATTATTAAAATTATTTTTACTTTCTCTACACGTACTATGTACGCAGTGTATAGAGAAGGTATTGTATTACATCCAAAAATTCGATACCGAGATTTAACCGGAAATAAATGTTTTGTCTGATTGTCAGTCTGTGCTTCTGTTTAAATCACAATTTTTGAACATTTTTCCATGTTAAGGGTAGTTTGAGCTGGGGTGATTTTCTTGAAAATCTTCGTGTCACATCCTTGGAAGATACCAAACTTAAATACGAAGTTTGTTATTTAACGGTCTTTTCGTTTTTGAGCTATGCTGTCCACAGACACACACACACAAAATGCCACTTTTGGTTTCAGGGGGACCCAAAACATATGAAATCTCGGTATCGAATTTTTGGGTGGAATACAATACCTTCTCTATACACTATGTACAAAGTATATGTAGAGAAAGTAAAAAATGCAAATGTAATATGTTTGCTTTTAAACTTTTGTCGCATAAGTAAATAATGTAGCATTTTCCTTTCGAAATAACAAATTTGGTGTTTCCGAAAATGTTTAATTTCTCTAGCACGTATATATAGTGTACATAGTAGATAGAAGGTATTCTATTCCAGCCAAAAATTTAATATCTACATTTCACGGAAAAACATATTTTCAGGATTCCTGAATCAAAAAAGAATCATTTTTTTGAAAACAGGTCAGTATACGTGTGTCTGTCTGTGTATGTGTGTGTGTGTGTGTGTGTGTTTGGACAGCATAGCTCAAAACGAAAAGTAGTCAAATACCAGACCAAAAACTTACTATACAAAAAAACTTAGGTCTTTACAAAACATAAAACCTATGTTTAATCTATGTCCTATATATCTTTGTTGTGAAGCTAACCATTTCCGAGGTATTCCTTGTTATGGTGTTATTAGATTTAGTTTTGTACTACTTACACTCGTACTTTCTCAAACAGAAGGTCGGCCGTGTTTCTTTTGTTTTACTTCTGGCCAAGGAATGGCAATCGTATAGTGATAGCTTTTGAAACATTTGACTATCGCTTTAGTCTAGTGCATGGTAGCCAAATGGCGGCCCGCGGGCCTAATCCGACCCGCGAGTATGTTTCATCCGGTCCGCGAATAAATATATGATTTAGTCCTTTTTTTTTTAACTTCCTGCAAAGATTTTACTTTATAATTTGATAGTAGATTTAAAGATTTTGAAGTATTTCGACCACAGATGGAACTTTTCAACAATGCCATGAGATGTTAAGTACAGTGTCAGCCTGGGGATCTACAGTTAGAACTATGTGAGCTCCAATGTGATTCATCTCTTCAAACAACAAAGGCAACTGGTGTTGATTTTTAGAAACTCATTTCAAAGGAACATTTTCCACATCTTAGAAACTGGGCTTTAAAACTTACTTCCACATTTGGTGGTACTTACATATGTGAAACTGTCTTCTCTGCTATAAAACTAGTGAAATCAAAGTCCAGAAACAGATTAACTGATTCAATGTTATCTCATGTTCTTAAAATTGCAACATTTTAAATCTTTTGTAAAATATTAGTAAAAAGCAGTGCTTGTTCTTTCACTGTGCATGTAATAATATTAAAAAATATGCTCCTAAGTTGCCTTTGCTGGTATTTTATTTTTAATATAGTTATACTATCAATTTTCCTGGCCTTCAAGCAAGGTCCTTATCGTATTCTGGCCGTTAGTGCATTACTAATTGTCCATCACTGGTTTAGTG
The DNA here is from genome assembly GCA_030762935.1 of Hymenopus coronatus. Classification (NCBI taxonomy): domain Eukaryota; kingdom Metazoa; phylum Arthropoda; class Insecta; order Mantodea; family Hymenopodidae; genus Hymenopus; species Hymenopus coronatus. The sequence continues at coordinate 46,548,599 of CM060885.1, read as the reverse complement.
TATTCCCTTAGTTCCCTCCTACTTACAAGAAACTAAGCAATAACACGTTTCTACTGATTGTTATCTTGATTAGCCTGATGTAGACAAAAGCATAATATTTTGTAACAAGTTTGTTTGCAGAGTATGTGAATGAATCACGTCAGATTTTTACCTTCTCTACACGTACTACCTACACAGTGTTCGAGCGCTTGTCTTTAAAATCAGTTACATATACTTTTATTGTGTTAATACTTATTTATTAAATAAAGACTTCTGGAGAACTGGTTTCGTAGATTAGTCGGTACAGCACTAGCATGTTGTGAGACGGGTACCAGGTTCGATTCTAGATTGGTCGCGGGAAAGTTTTTTTTTTACCCAAGAAGATTTCTATGAAGACCAAAGTCTGGTATGCTTGAGGTGTGTGTTTCTTTCACGGTTATTTACGACCATAATATAAGATTGCAGGTTAGCCGCTAGGAAAATCTGAGCCTGTAACAAAGCCATATTATCACAAGTTATTCTATCAGCACAAATGCTGTTTATCAGTTGCTGCCGCAAAAAAATAAATAAATAAATAAATAAACAAATAAAATATTTTGATGTCTCATTCACACGACTTTCTAATTCCATTCTTCAGTAACCCATATTACAAAAGTTTATTATTCTAATTCATGTTAATCGAGAAAAGTATTACAGAAACCTTTTCATTTTTTCATTACATGTTTTCTTCTAGACTCAGTACTAACAGAATGCAGTAGGCTTAAATGGTAAGCAAATCTTTTAAGGGTTAGTTCACTATGTGACTTACGTTTTCTATGCATGCCTGCTTTACATTCAGCTTAGGTGGAGTTATCCGGATATGTTTTTTTTTTTTTTCTTTTCTTTTTTTTATTTTGGGCTCTTCCCTTATCCTGAGTACGTGCGTGCGTGTCTGCTATCTGGTAGGCTCGTGGTGAGCCTAGGTGTTGTTGCTGTGTACCTACCCTGGTAAGGGTTTAACCACAGGAATGAAGTGAAGGTTGAGGTTTTAATTTTTGGAGTTTCGAGTGTTGGTGGTAAGGAGGTAGCGCTAGTAGGCTCTTTGAACGGTTGCATTTTTTTTCAGGAGCAGCATCCTTTCCTCTGCTCCGCTGGTGTTTATTTTTTTAACTTATTATGTTGGTGAATTTTGATAGACGTCTCCCAATGGGAGGGGGGAGTGCTTTGTTCAGCTATTACGCTGTTGGCTGGTTTAAAGCCGTTGTTACCGGGGGTGCCCACAAGCCATGCGGGGAACTCGGAACCGCCTCTTTCGGCGTTCAGTAGGTAATTACTCCCCCAGTGATCGGACAAATGCGTTCTCATGTTCGTCCAATTATCCTGAGTACGTGCGTGCGTGTCTGGTAGGCTCGTGGTGAGCCTGTGTGTTGTTGCTGTGTACCTACCCTGGTAAGGGTTTAACCACAGGAATGAGGTGATGGTTAAGGTTTTGTTTGAGGTTTCGAGTGTTGGTGTTAAGGAGGTAGCGCTGGTAGGCTCATCGAGCGGTTGCATTTTCAGGAGCAGCATCCTTTCCTCTGCTCCGCTGGTGTTTATTTATTTAAATATGGTGGTGAATTTTGATAGACCTCTCCCTATGGGAGGGGGGAGGCTTTGTTAAGCTATTACGCTGTTGGCTGTATCCTGAGTAAAGGAATGTTGAGTAACTTTAAGCTACATGGACCCCGAGATCACTTGAGCATCATTTCATCAATTTCATTCATCGTCCGATTTGACCAACCAGGTTAAAGGACGTTAAGTATACAAATAAAAAAAAATACAACAACTCAAATGTCTTTGTTCCGTCAGCTGGATTTTCAAATTATCCCGCAAGTGGCGCTGTCTAAGGAGACTAAATACGTCATGATTTGACAAGCTAGTGCCATCTCTTGAAAAACTTAAAATTACCAGCAGGAGAGCAAATTGGTCATATTAGCTGCTTTGGTCATACTCGCAAGTACCTCATTTGTTATTAAAGGTTCGAATTATTCCATAATTTTAATTCTTTTAAAATCCTGTTAACATTCAGCTGTTACTGCTGATTGCTTGCTTATAGCCTCCATTTGATTACGATGTTCTAGGAGTAGAAATAAGTTAGATGCATTCATACTTTTAAAGCTTTAATTTGAATGGAACATGTACTCGTATTTATATCTATTTATATCTAATTTTAATAATAATAATCAAATAGCTTAACCTAAGTTTAGATATTTAGTAAAAATAATGATCAAGATAAAAGTTTTTGGATTTTTTTTTCAGTACGAATGCCCTTTGAAAGTGCAGTTCGTCTTGGCTTCTGGGGAAATGCAGAGCGTTATGCTTCGGACATAATAGAGGTAATTTAAACCTTCAGCTACAAACTATTGTTAAAAAGCTTTTGCTTCTATTTACTTGCTTCCTTATAGGTAGAAGCGAAATAAAGGATTACCATAGGTTAAAGTGATACAAAAGCTGGTTGCTATGTGACTGAAGTTCCTTTGTTTGTATGGAGGAGATGACAAATTCCTGTGTAAGAAAAGTATAAGCTTTTTAAAGCTGAAACCAAAAACAAGGAATATCTCAAACACGATCAACTCTACGAAAGAAATTGTGCGTTTTAACGTGCTCTACATTTTTTGTGTCTTAAGTTTTTGTACATCTCTTGCGGTTTAGCAGTTATGCAAAATGCCGTAAAATTTATCCAGAATAAGTACTCTTCCAAGGTTATTCTCAGAATACTCAAGATATACATTTTATTTTTCAGGTAAGTATTCTTAATATACGATATTTTAATGCAAATCGTTCGAGCCATTTTTGAGAAAATCAAAATTTTCGAAATTTTTTCCATGTAAAGTGTATTTTCGGGTGGGGAAATTTTCTTGAAAATCTTCGTGTCACATCCTTGGAAGATACCAAAATTAAATACCAAGTATCTCCATAGTACGAGTAGAGAAAGTAAAATGATAAGAGAGAAATGAATTATCTATAATGTATAAAATTAAGGAATCGATTGTATAGATTGAAATAGCAGTAGTTAAATGTTGGGTATAGTAGTTAAAAATCTTGATTTATAAATAAGGGAATTAATAGACTTAATTCATATAAAGTGTTTCATAAATTATATATTTCAGAAAAGGGTTAAGGGATATTAGTAGAATAAATAATCGAGGTTAGATATTGTTAATAATAATTTACTATAATGATGGAATAATTGTTTTTTCACACAAGCCATGTGTAGGACAGGAGTTGGGTAGGTAGAGTGAGACTGAAAAATTCAACGCCATGGCCGGGATTTGAACCACGGATTTCCCGATCTCTAGCCGGTTGCTCTTCCACTGAGCTACCCTGGCAATACGCCGGCATGGCATTGAATTTCTCAACTGACTCGCATGTATTCCGGTAAACCACAAGGTGATCTCAAATTTGCACGTTCTGCTGGATATCATTATTGTAGATTACTAGTTTTGCTAATTTTTGTTATATTTCAGTAGTTTGATAGGCAATAGCTGACTACCAGTTATTTACTTTATTGGATTCCAGTAATTAACTAATTAGTTTAATGTTAGTGAAAATTGTTTACCATTTCTTAGGAAAAATTTATAGGCATACTTTTGCTCTATGTTATTTTATTTCTTTTTGGGTTTATTTATTTTAGTTATTAGTATATACGTAATATCAGTAAAATAATAGTGTATGAAAAAATGTAATGTGGCAAATAAATTATAAAGTTTGCAACATAAGTCCTGTAATTGGGAATTAGATTCCAGGATTTTGTGTTGCAGATTTTATTTTATTTTCTTCATACTGGCTAGAGAAAGTAACAAGTAAAACTATAGAGTGAATGTGGTTCTATCATAATTATGTTTCAATAGCATTTGCTTTAAACTTTCATATGTGTATTGTGGTAATAAAGAAAACTGTGGGCGGCGCCGTGGTTGAGTGGTTAGATCGCTCGCCTCCCATATAGGCGGCCCGGGTTCGATCTTAAGCGCCCACAGGTGGGATTTGTGGTAGATGAAGCGGGTCTGGGCGGGTTTTCTCCGAGTCCTTAGGTTTCCCCTGCCCCTCATTCCCTCAATTGCTCCATCATCACCTTTCCAAGCATCAGGTACATTTCATTTACATGCATGGCTACGGGCCGACCCCTCGTAACAGGTTCTCTCCATTTTGTGGTTTCGTGCCCTTTATTCCCCGACAAGCTTCTGATCCCTGGGCATTGGCTTGTAAATCCCAGGGGAGGGCAAGCCGATTACGAAAAAGCAAAAAGAGAAGAAAGCTGTGAAATATATTGATTACTGCCGAAATGATTCTAGGTCAAATAGTATTATAATTATTTCATTTGCTTGTGTGTACAGAATCACGTTCAAGACGAACACTACCTAATAAATTATGAGTTTTTCAGTGCTAGAATTGCATTAAAAATTACATACAATTTGAGCAAAATCTTCGTTAAGACGTTTATGGAAATTACCGTATGATCCTTAACAGACAGAAAAATAAAAATGTTAGGTAACATGTCAAAGGAAAATGAAGAGAATAATTTTTGTCAGGATAAAATCGCAGTGAAGACCTGAGGAAAATGACAGACATCAAAGACGTAACATCAGTCAAACGCATTAAATGGAGGTGGGCAGGCCACGTCATAAGATAGGCACATAAATTACCAGCTTGGGACCCAAAAACTGGCCACAGAAAAGTAGGATGACAGAAGAGAAGATGGTCGGAGACCTAAAGTTACACTTTGGGACAACTGCACCATAGTAGTTAAGGACCGCGCGAGTGATAACTACGGGTAGAAGCGGCAATGGAAGAATTGGCTTCTTTGCTGCACTGGGTAAGCGATATCGCGGAAAGAGTCACTCCATCAGCCTAGAACCGTTGTCTGAGTCTCAATTACCAGTATAAGTCTCATTAATAGCAACACTGTGGTGACTTGCACAATCAGTTCTGTAAGTTATATTGTTTCATCCGTTTAAATTATTTTAGATTTAAATATCCTATCAGAATAAGGATAGTATTTAAACAGCCCACGCTGGGCACACGTTAAAAACATATTACATTAAACAATTCTGAAATGCCATTCCGTAATACAGTAAATCAGAAGTTTATATGGAGCAAAATTGAAACTGGAACACGCAAATTACACATGTATGTAAAAAAAGTATTCTTAATAGTCTATCCTTTAAAATGTATAAACAACTTTCTACCGACTACAATTAAGAAAATATTAATACAAACGCTTGCGATGCCCCATTTTGACTATTGTGACTCTTTTTAATAACCTAACTGAAAATTGGACTCTAAGACTTCAACGTGCTCAGAATACGTGTGTGTGTATGCTTTGTGTGCAATCTCCGTCGATTTGGTCATGTTACACCATCACTCAAAACACTTAAATGGCTCCAGCCTAGGGATAGAATAAAATCGCATTCTTTTTCATTTCTCTGTCAACTCCTTCATTCTTGAATTTCAAACTATCATGTTCCCTTCAAATATCCTTCCGACTGTCATAATCAAAAAACCGCTCACGACACTCTTTTCTTCTTACTACATCACACAACCTTCTATTCATCATCATTTACAATAGATGACGTAAGGGACTGCCGGAATATTATACTGTTCAAGCAGAAAATTAGGGCACATCCTTATAATCAAACCTAATCTGCTGCTGTGTTAATACGATAAATGCATCACTTTAATTGATTGTTGCTAATATTTTATGAGCTGGCAAGCAATATGTATTTCAACTGTTAATAAGAAAAATATGCGTTTCAACCTACAGAATATTTTACTTTAAATAATTTTCTTTAAATTTTTTTCTTTTATTTATTCCCTGTGACGCGGCTGTATTGAATTTAATGTATTGCCTGGTAGAGTAGAAGAGAATACCTGTGGCCTTAACTCCAACCGGATAAATAAAAAAATAAAAAATAAATGTGGTATTACAGAATCTGCTGATATGTGTACGTGGTCTCCACGTTTATTACAAATAAGTGCGTATATATGTTATTACTCCTAAGACATTTATGCTGCAAGAAGTACTTCTAATTTTGATTGCAATCTGAACATGTTTATACATAGCAACACAAAGAAGAGGTATGCCATTAACGGTTTATATAGCTGATTCAAACAAACCGTTTACTGTGAACGCGTTTGGATTATATGTACTGTTAAACAATGGGTTATCTTGGATTATTACTATGGCCTGGATTTTTAGCTTTTAAAATGCAGTTTTAGCCTTTTAGTATCTTTTATTTGCCACTTTAAGTCATTTAAAGCTTTTTAACAATGTTCCTAGCTTTTTTTATTAGGGTTTAAACAATTTTCCTACCTATTTAAGAAAGTCGACCACAAACGCCTTTTATAACATTATACAGATAAAAATATGAAAAATATTTTACTTCACGGAAGCATGTTATTAATATGTGCTGTAATTTAAGACAAATTTTTACACAGTATACTCGTGCTAGAATCGTAACTAAAACTTTCAGCAATATATAACAGTCACATAAAACAAACTTCACATTTCATCACTGTTGCAGTTCACAACCATCCACATTTCCAAATTTTCTGTTGTTTTTTAATATATTCCTATAGGCAAAAATGATCTTTCAACATCGCAAGATGTCATGGCGTATATTTCATATACGCAATTTCTATACCAGATAAAAATAGTGATACATTATTTCTCTGGCTAATCGCACATGCACACTTGAAACAAAACTAAACGAATTGCTAAATAAAAATTGTAAAAAATTGATACATTTTCTACTGGGGTTAAAAATACCCTTAAGTTAAGCGATTCTTAGGTCGTAATGTTCCATTTAGTTTTTTTTTTAATTTTATTTTAAATAAGATTCACACATTAGCACCCAAACGGCTTGAAACATAAAAGTTCTTTGAAACTTTTTAGCCTACTTATAAGGGAAAATATAGGTCAAAATCTGAACATCCGGTCCCTAGTTATTATGTAACCAGTATACTAAGGATCATATGTCAACCTACTTCGCCTGTAGCTACGAGAATACTCAAATCGCCTCACTCCTGAGCACAATTCTCGATACACGAGATTCTCCTTGCCACACTCTCGAGAGTGGCGTGACTTACGAGTAACAAGCGAGAGTGGCACGAGTTTTGACCGCCTCTAAGGGAAGCTATGGGCCAACTCACTATAATGTTTTTCAATGGAAAGAGCTCTACGGTGCAGCGAATGAGATGCGTTGTCGTGCTCTGCGTTGCCAGGTCGCTACATCCATTTTACATATTTCCCTCTCTCTCTCTCACACTGAGCATGCAAATCTGCCTGGCGACATAATGTTTATACATGTGTACTATAAAGACTATTTGAGCTAATACTCTGTGGTTTTTACAGCTATGCTACGAACATTACTCCCTATCTTCCTTGTGAATTATTGTTTTTTGCAAAATTTGAATATTTTGTCTTAGTGCAAATAGTAGTATTTATGAGATACGGATTCAATTAGCACACTACGCCCCAGTTAAGCGGAAATACAATATGTCAACACAGCAGTACTCTGATTGGCTGCCGGCCTGGGGGCACTCAAGGACGAACCTCATCTGATTTGAAAGTTACTGTAGTTCTCCTTTGCTTAAATATTGAAAATTCATTTATGGGATACACTGTGTTTATACATTAATTAAAGTAATTTTACAGCATATGTTTAATTTGATTTTTTTCCTCGTGTCTGATTACTTACTTAACTAAGATATGTATTTTGCAGAACCTGAATGTTGAATTGGCAGCTTGGATTGACTGGAACTTAGCTCTGGACGTGAATGGTGGGCCAACTTACCTCAGCAATTATTTAGATTCTCCTATAATTGTCAATGCTTCTGCTGACGAATTCTACAAGCAACCAATGTTCTATGCAGTGGCCCATTTCTCCAAGTTTGTTCCACCTGGGAGTGTTAGGATAAACCTGAAATTGGACATCCCTCCACTTCTTTGGATTGGCTTAAGGCAATGGCTCAAGACAGTACAAGGCATTGCCTTTCTGACACCAGAGAAAACTGTTGCTGTTGTACTAACCAATTGGTAGGTTTTACTGTGAATTCTATACCTGGAGTAAATATTGTTGTGTAAGTATTTCTTCTCGCTTATCAATTCCTTTTACTTGCTGATAAACAGTTATAGAGATAGGGATAGAGCGTGTTGAAAGAGAATCGATACCGATAAAGTAAGGATAGTGTAACTACGCCCCTTGAAGGGGAGACCTCGAGTGGGATGACTGAGGAGACACCAGGCGACCCGAACCGGGAGTGATGGCACAGTAATGACAGGATTACTACAGTTTCCGGGTGGATACACCCCAGCAGTTAGACAGACAGATTGAGGACTTCTGACCAACTAGACTCGTCAGCTGGTGGTCCAGCAACCAGCTGAAGGTCGATGGAAGGAGAGAGTTCCGCAGAGAGCATTCCTCTTTTACCTGCCATGCTGCACCGAAATACCATTACCGACACTTACTTAAAACTCCTTCAATAGACTAAACGGGATCATGGATGATTGAAAAGATTAATAGAACGATATGGATAGGCAGGAAATTTGGGGAATGAGAGACATCACTCCAGAATTCACCTGAAACCATGTGTCAGAGAGGGCAGGCACCATGTATCGAATTCGGGACCTCACGAATGCAAGTTGCATGCGCTACCGCAGCGCCACTTTGCTTGGTGATAAACAGGGTATAAATATGAAGAAGAAGAAGATATATCTTATTGCAACCTTAACGCTATTGCGTATTTTATTTTGACGTCATAAACATGGTAAAGCCTGAATACCTACATAGCTCTTTAACCAATTAGAAAATTTACTGGGTTCTGCAATTTTGCAAACTGAAAATGGTATATTCTTAGTTCTAAGCGTTCCAGTTTCAAAAGAATGCTGTGTTATTGATTAATAACTGTTAAAAGCATGAAGTGAAGGCATTATAGGAGGTTACAGGCAGCAGAGACACAGGAAAGTCCCTAGCAGTTTCTGGCTCAAAAAACCATCACGGAAACTGTCCAGAATGATTGAGTTCAACCAAGGTGGTCTTCAGTGTCCATCGAAAATGCTCTTTCCTTTGAGTGAGTAAGCCTCCGCCCCAATTGTCCGGCACCCTAGAAATTAGAAACCTGAAACATAGAAAGAAAGGGAATGAAAGAGGAATTTTGGAAAGAAAATCATGGTGGAATAGAAACTAGCATTTGCTTTCTGATCAGAATGTTGACTGCAATCGAACCAGTACCTCCCGAACGTGAGCCTCGCACGTTAAGGTGGAGTTATCTTTTTCGGATGAATGACATTAAATATCATCTAATTCCAGCTTGCTTTATAGTTCTGGGTGTTCATACGTGACCGAATTACTTTATATATACGAGGGCCGTTTTTTCAACCTCATATAGGCTCTAAATAAAAGACAAGTTCATAGAAAACAATTATTTTATTACTAAACGTTTTGTACACTTATGGTTACTTTTCAACATAATCACCGAAAAGATTGAGACATTTATCGTACCTGTTCACAAGCCTTGCAATACGTGCTTCAAAAAGTGTTGCCGCCAATGATTTCAAATGAACATTGATGTTGTTTTGAAGATCTTCGTACTTTACGACGTTTGCGGAGAGCCATTCCAAACAAACGAAGAGGAATGCTGGCTTCAGTAATTGTGTTGATCCATGACAACTCTCATCCACACACTGCTGGCACAACCCATCGGCTCCTTGAACAATTTCAATGGGATATTTTCGATTATTCGCCGTACAGTCCTGACCTGGCACCCAGCGACTTTCACCTTTTCCCTGAACTGAAGTCATGGCTAGGAGACAGCACTTTCAATTCAACAAAGATCTTCAGAATAGGTATGAAATCAGCATTGGTTTGGTGTCGACTTCTCTCCGTCCGTATCTTATCCTATACTCTTAAATTTATCATTAATATAAGAAAATACAATTACTAATTTTTTACATTTCCAGGGATAAACCATTATTCCTTCAACTTTAAGGGATGTATAGGGTATGTTTTATACTTGCCGGACATGTTCCCCATCACCAGGCATAAGGATTGTTAAGCAGTTGGCTTTAGATTATCTACACTCAATCCAATATGTTAAATCAAAGAATAACAACAGTAGTCAAGATTCACAGACGGACGTTTGTGCCGTTGTGAGTTCTGTCTTCAAATGTCAACAGGCTGCACGACTGAGGAGTGGTTTGTAACTTGCGACGCCATAAAGTCTAATAACAGTTCAAATTTATTTTATTTTATCCTGGCTTTAATGCTTAGAAATTCCTATGCTAGTTCATCTTCTTATGCTCTAGTTTTTGTGAACTATAATTGCAGTCTGATTTAATTCTGAGCTTCGTATAGATACAAATATTACTTTCTGTAAGCAAATATGGAACTGAAGATATAGCAGTTTTAGCTTAATCGTTTGTAACTTAGAGTTGCATTTATTTAAAATCTATTCATATGATTTCAGGGATAAGAGCCCAGTGAAGGTGCAGCTCTATGTGGAGAAAATCGGCGCGGCGCACATCACGTTATCACCTCATTCTATTAGCACGTTGATCTTCAACATCAATACATGAAAACAGAAACTATAGACTGTGTGAATTCTTATTTTATGCCATTTTTGCGCATTAATGCATTTAAATGTATATATTAGCTAACAACTTTAAAAAAAAATGAATGTTAATTTAATGTACTGCAGTATATAATTGATATAATTTTGCTTGTTTGAAAACTTCAAACTCATTGTGCACTTCGCGTGTAGTCGGATAGCTGCGACTTTATGGTTAAACCAGAACGGACCTGACCGCCTCCGTGGTCGAGTGGTCAACGAGCTGACTTCTCACCCGGATATCCTGGTTCGATTACCAGCTGGGCCGGGAATTGTTTTTTTAACCAGACTTATTCCCTATTCCCCACAGAGTTTGGAGGTATGAATGTCTGTATGTGTTTGAGGAAAATAAATCGATTTAAAAGCCAAAATAAAGAACCGACAGACGAGTTATTTCTAGTGCAACGCCTCCAATGTGACATTAGATTTAAAGTGGGCTATGCAAATGAAAAAGACAAGAAACAAAACAAAACAAAAAACAAAAAAACAAAAAAGGGCAGGTCCGCCTCTGTAGTATGGGCGTAACATGCCTTCCTCACATTCAGAAATTGCGAGTCGGAATTCGCTTAGGGTGAGTTTCCTGGATAAGGTTGTTATTTTTTCGAGATTTTCCCTTATCCTAAGAATACAATGTCATAACTTTAAGCTCTATGGATATCGAAATCATTAGAACATCATCTCATCGATTTAATTCAACGTCCGATAAGGACGTTAAACTACCAAAAAGCTTTGACTCAAGAAGATTTTCTGGCTTTTAAATACGAAAAAAAAAAAAAACTCTCTCTTTGAGACTTAATTTTTTTTTTTTTTTCACACATACCGTGTGTAGGACAAGAGTTGTGTAGGTAGAGTCAGTCTGAAAAATTCAATGCCATAGCCGGGATTTGAACCACGGGTCTCCCGGTCTTTAGCCGGTCGCTCTACCACTGAGCTACCATGGCAATATGATGGCATTGCATTTAATTTCTCAACTGATTTTTATATATTTCCCGGTAAACCCACCTCAAATTATTTTTAGAAGACAACCCCAATGGTGACTTACAATTTTGTAAGTACTTTAAGTCGCGGGATTCATAGTACAGCCAACTATTATGGTCAATTGGTTAAATGTTTTTTCACACAAGTTGCTGCGTTACATCTGCGTTTGCATATCATTGTGGCTTAAAGCCAAACGTGATTGACCAACTGTGAAATTTCCAAAGCTTAACTAAAGCGTAAGCCTGACTCAAGTAGTGTCCGTAGCTTACTAAAACTTCGGCTTAGTCTTAAATTAAGCCGGTCCTTATCTGTGAAACCGGCCCTTGCCTACTCCTGGCAGTCAACATTATGAGAAACAAAGGTTCCTTTCCCTCGATCTAAAGCCTTCACTCCTGCCGTCAGATAGATTAAGCCGGGAATTTCAGCATTGAGGAAACCTGCGTTGATTGGTCAAACAAGGAACACCTGTAGGCAGGTTTATGTAGAAAAAATGCCAAAAAAGTTAAGGTTTTTATTCCTCTGCGTTCTACTCGAATTTTTTATATAATTGATGAAAAGTCCAAGCTCATTGCAACATTAAAAGTCTGCCAGATGTCATTAAAGAGATGAATATAAGAAATGATGGAGAAAAGTCGTAACACTAGGGTCGACTGATAAGTCCCGGACCTCACACAGATATGGAGCCACTAGGTCAGTTAGACGGTAGCATCGCATAGTTTAACTCTAGACTAGTTTGTATCCATAGTTACAGGTCAATAGCTTGTTTAGTTTTCGAATGATAGCATTTTAAATAAGATAAGTTTTTACAAAAATGGAGGATTTGAAAAAACGGGCAGTGATTAAATACTTCCATTTGAAAGGCTTAACGCTAAAGAAATCAAGGAGAAAATGAAGAGTACATTGAAAGACTCTGCCCTTTCATATTCAATGGTTAAAAGATGGGTTACAGAGTTTAAAATGGGACGTACGAGCACTAGTGATGAGCCTCGCTCAGAACGCCCTGTAGAAATGGCAGCTCCAGAGATCATTGAAAAAAATTCATCGTTTAGTACTGGAAGACCGCAGATTAAAGTTGTTTGAGATAGCAGAGGCTGTAAACATATAAAAAAAACGTGCATGTAATATTTTAAACTCTTTCACAAGGTCTGTGCAAGATGGGTGCCGCGTTTGTTGACACCTGATCAAAAGTTGCAAAGAAAAACTGTTTCTGTTAAATGTAGAGCTCTACCGTAAAATTTCCAGTGAATTTTTGAGACGGTTTATTACCATGGATGAAACTTGGATACATCACTACACTGCAGAAAGTAAATCACAGTCAAAACAATGGATTGCGCCAGGTGAACCAACTCCAAAAAACCAAAGTCAATTTTGTCAGCTAACAAGTTTATGGCGAGTGTTTTCTGGGATACACAGGAAATTATTGTTATTTATTACTTGGAACAGGGTGACTACTACGCAAGCTTACTGCAACGTTTGAGTGATGAGGTGAAAAGAAAAAGACTCATTTGGCAAAAAAAAAAAAAAATAAATAAATAAATACATAAATAAAATAAGAAAATATATGTATATCACGACAATACTCCGGCCCATCGTTCAGTCATTTTAATGGGAAAAATGGGCGAATTTAAGTTCAAATTGCTTGAACACCCACCCAATTCGCCAGATCTAGCACACAGTGACCATACCACCTGTTCCTAAACCTCAAAAAAAAATTCTTGGAGGACAAAGATTTCACAGCAACGATACATTGATGCGGTAAACAGCTATTTTGAGTACCTTGATAAATCGCACTACAGAGGTGGTTTAATCAAATTAGAACAGTAATATAACAAATGTATTAGCCTTTCTGGAGATACTGTTGAATAATAAAGCAAAAAAGTTTTTTTTTTAAATGCTGTTTTCATTGAGAGGCCCGAGACTTTTCAGCTGACCCTCGTACTCCTGCCAATCCGGGGAAATAAAGAAAATACCATTGGTTAGAATGGGCGGTCTCCGGGAATCGAGCCGGGACTTCACCAAAGCAGACCACAGAAGTTACAGCTTTGCCATCCCACTTGATGTCCTAGTAGTTACAAAAAGAGTTCTAATTTTACAAAAGCTGATATCCAGATTTCAGTGGAAATACAAGTTTTGAGCTTTCCTGGTTTAAGAAAAACACCCAGAAAACAATCCCTCTGTGTGTGTGTGTGTGTGTGTGTGTGTGTGTGTGTGTGTGTGTGTGTGAGCGCGCACGTCATCAGCCATTATCGCCACATCCGCTATTTTGGAATGAATTTTTCTAAGCTTTGTCATTATTTTCAAGTGCTTTTGTTATTCTGCCATTTCTCGTATGTTATGGGAAGAGCGTTTAGCAAGTAGGAGATATGAGCAACAGGTTGCGGAATGCGTATTTCTTTTTCTTATTACTTCCGCTGTAGGACCAGCAGACTTCCTACGCTTGCAGCACAGAGCACAAGCTTGGAGTGTGTTTGAAGCTGTTAACACCAGATGTCCTTGAGTTGCTTCTGCGCGGCATTATCCACTTCACTGGAGTGGGTTTATCAGCTGTCCCAGCGCTGAGGTGCTCAATGTCATGTGCTCAATACAGTTTCTAAGGAATATCAGGTATGTGGAAGAAAACTAATATGTTTCATTATCACTTCATGCTAATCGAGATAAACATTAGTAGCAATTGACTTATTACTTTTCCATGTATACAGTACACACAAGGACAATAAAGGAAAACATAAAATAAAGCGATAGTCACACATTTTGAGAGCTGGTCTCTATGAAATTCGATTCTCTTTGCCTAGCCAGGAGTAAAAAAAATTGCAAACAAATCTTTCTTTCAAAAACTTATTCTTATCTCTGTCTCTCTCTTCATGCTGACCAAGAAATGCTTTTATCAATGATCTTATTACTTAATTCCGTGTAGGTAGAAGGAAAACAGGGGGATACTCTTAACTTTAAGAGCTGGTCGCTATGTGATCATTTTTAAAATATGTCTTCTTTGCATGACTGGGACTGAGGTAAGTGGCGCCGTGGTATGGCGTGCAGCACGCATTCTGGTGGTCGCGGGTTCGACTCCAATGGCTCGTTTTCTTCATTCCCGAATTTCCTGTATCCATCATTTTCTTGTCATCTCTTTCAGGGTGAAAGAAGCAGGCAACGGTGTCGGCGGATTGCGGCTGGGCGGTGGCTTGTGCATTGTATTCCTGGTATCGTTGCGGGAACACTCTATCGGGACCTGCCTTTGGATGTTTTCATTCTAGGGTACCATTGGGGTCTCCAGAGGATCGGGATTTGGGGTTGGGCCAAGACGGCTCCGAAGGAGTTCAGTTCGGAACAGTTAGGGACACAATCCATACTTGCAATCCTCGTCACCTGAACCTGGTCGCCTTTCGGGTCTGTCCCTCATCCCTACCTGGAGTCATGTAAGTCACAAATGGCCCCATGGCCCTAAGCGCGGTACGTTGCTCCCAGTGACTGACAACCCGCCCGAGAATTAATTCTCACCCTAATTCTTGTATGAGCAGGAAAAAAAAAAAAAAAAAAGCAAGGGAAAAGACACATAAAGAAAAAAAAGGACTGACGACTTCCTACTTGAGAAAAATATAAATATTGTAAAAGTTAAACAAAAAACCAGGAATATATTTATGAAACAGACAACTCTAGAAAAAATAAAAGGCACCTGGTATAAATTGTGTGTTTTAACGAGAAATACATATGTGTGTGCATGTGTGTATGTGTAGTAAGATTTTGTACTTCCCTTACGGTTTACTAATTATGCAAAATTCATCCAGAATGAAGAGAATTTCAGAGGCTATACCCAGAAAATTCAAAAAACACATTTCATTTGTCATGGACATATCTTAAGCACAATATAGTAATTTAACTAAACTCGTTAGAGCCATTTTCGGGAAACTCAAAGTGTTCAAAATATGTTTCTTGTAAAGGTTAATTTTGAGAGATTTTCTTGAAAATAGTCGTGTCCTTGGAAGATTCTGAATTTAATTATCAAGTGTGAAATTTAAGGGCCTTTTCATTTTTTGAGTTCTGCTGTTTACAAACGGGCATTCTTCTAAAAAGCTGATGTGATCCATTCACATGACTTTCTTTACATCGCTTCAGCATTTACTGTTAACCTTATGTTTCCATTTCCAAAAAAATGTATATGACATAAATTGTGTGTTTTTTTGTGATCTATATTTTTTGTGTGGTAAGTTTTTGTCTATTTCTTACGGTTTACCTGTTATGCAAATTTCAATAAAAGTCATCAAAAATAAAGGTTTTTAGAGACTATTTCCAGAAAATTCAAGATATACATTTTATTTGTCATGTAAATATCTTAATTATAACAGATTTTTATCAAAATCGTTAGAGCTATTTTTGAGAACATCAAAGTTTTCTAAATTTTTTCATGTAAAGGGTAGTTTAAGGTGGGGGTATTTTTATGAAAACCTTCGTGTCGGATCCTTGGAAGATACCAAATTTAAATACCAAGTTTAATGTTTAACGGCCTTTTCTTTTTTGAGCTATGCTACCCACAGACACACGCACACATACGCACACAATGAGAGACACACACGAACCTTTTTCCAATTTTAGGGGGGCCCCAAAACTTGTATTTCCGGTTAAATCTCGGTATCGAATTTTTGGGAGCATTACAATACCTTCTCTATAAACAATTTACATATTTTAACTGTCCATAATAGTTGGTTATACTATGAATCCTGGAAGTTAAAGTTCTTATAACATTATAAGCCGCCATTGGGGTTGTTATCTCAAAATAATTTGTGTCCACCATGTAAGTTTACCGGGAAATATGTGGGTCAGTTGAGAAATTCAGTGCCGTACCGGCATGTTGCCATGGTAGCTCAGTGGTATACCAACCGACTAGAGACCAGGAGATCCGTGGCTCAATTCCCGGCTGTGGTAGAGAAATTTTCAGTCTGATTCTACCTATCCAACTATTTACATAGTATGTGTAGAGAAAGTAAAGAGAATACCAAAACAAGCTGCAGCAATGGTTGTGGGAATTCTTATTAGTGAGAGAGAAATTGAGGTACACGGATGGAGATGTGAGCATCGTGCAACTGGCAACACTGCCTCTGCAAAGATTTTGTGTGACTAGACACGGACGCATCAGAAGTAGAAACAGAAGCTTTGATGTAGCGTGATATCATCTTGATGCTTTTATTATTGTTTGTGTGTATTTCCCTCTGTTTTATTGAAGTTCTGATATAAAGTAAACGCAAATAAGGGCGGTAGGAAATGTCTCAGTGATTAAATTAGTTAAACAAATGAGGAGCAAAAAAAGTATTAAATCAAAGCCAAAGTTACACACGCTTTTCGTTAACAAAGGACTAGATTCTGCAGCTGCAAGTTCTTCCTCTCTGAAAACTTGAAACCTACTAATGCAGCAATTGTGGTGAAAAGATCGAAGTTAGTGAATCTGAAGTCGATAACCAATAGAACAATTCCACAGCAAGTGAACCAGAGTTAGGCTTATGGGAAGTTTCGCAGGCTTTACAGCTGAATGAAGATCCCTTCTTTTGGGAAATCAGAGAAAAAATACAAGATTACATAGTACGAAACGGATTTAATCAGAATTGTAACTGTGGTTTTGAAAAGTAAGACCGAGCATATCCTGATAAACGAAAATTGTTTTCCAATGATTTGTTTGAAAGAAAATTGTTGAATGAAGACATCGTGCAACGTGATTACTTTATTTACTCTTACACTTTATTGTGCACATATGAACTGTTTGGGGGTTCAGCCCGATTTGGTACAAATGGCTTTAGTGATTGGAAACACGCCAATCCAAAGGTAGCTGTACATGAAAATTCCTGTGCACATCATGATTATACTGTAGTTTAAAAAACGGGAAATATTCCGTATAGATTTGATAACAATTTGTTATTCAGTTACAAGAAGAAGTGAAGTATTGGAGAAATGTACTACAGAGGCTAGTGGCTACAGTGAAGAAAAAACTTCGTGGAGATGAACAATTTGGTTCCTTAAGGAATGGTAATTTTATGATGTGTTTAGACCTGATAAATGAATATCATCCATCATTAGTAAGTCATAGAGCTAAATATGTAGGGGAAACAAGAAGTAAAGAAAACACCTCATGTTTATCATTTAGCCATATGAATAAATTATAAATATCATGGGCAAGAGGAGATCATGAAGGAAACAGTTGAGGCAATGTATTTCTCTATTATTGTGTATCCTAACTCTGATGTTTCACACTGAGATCAGTTAAGTTTCAATATACAATATGTGAATGAAGATGGTATACCACAAGAGTGGTTTATAGAGTTCATGAGAAATGCCGGGCATACTGGGAAACAATTGACAGATGCAGTGTTCAAGTTTCTCAACTCTCATGGATTAGAAATCAACAATTGCTGTGTCAAAGTTATCATAGTGCTGAAAATCTACTCTGGCCTATGAGCTCGAATCAAGCCCTTCAATCCCTTGGCATTTTTGGTCAGTTTATCCACTCATTTCATGAATTTGGTAACATCAAGGGCAGCCACATGCTCTAAAATGACTGCAACATTTTTTGATCTGCTACAAACACTTTACAATTGTTCACCATCTGCGCGTATCTGTGTGTGTGTATCTGGATAGCATTGCTCATAAACGACAAGACCATTAATTACCAAACTTGGTATTTATGTTTAGTATCTTCCAAGGAGAAACACGAAGATTTTCTAGAAAATCCCATCACTATAAACTACCCTTTACATGGGAAATTTTGTTTTTCTCACAAATGGTGTTAACAAGCTTGATTAAATACCACATATTCAAGATATTTACATCACAAATAAAATGTATATTTCGAATTTTCTGGGAATAGCCTCTATTGTCGATGAGTTTTGCGGAATTTTGCATAACGGTTAAACCGTAAAAGAAGACAAAAACTTGCCTAAAAAAATTTAGATCTCGTTAAAACACATAATTTATGTCCTATACGAAGATCTGGTAGAGTTAATAATCTTCTAGATATTTCTTGTTATGCTTTCAATTTTAAACTGCCGTAGCTTTTCTCAAACAGTGCTATGCTAAGCGAACCGAACCACAAATATCTCACACAGCGATTAGCTTTTAAAATTTTTGACTATCGCTTTAGCCTAGTATATTCCCTCGTTTTCCTTCTACTTATAAGGAAGCAAGTAATAAGACCAATTCTGTTAACGTTTAACTCGATTAGTATGATGTAGATAAGAGAAGATCTTTAGTATGAGTAATTTGTATATGGAACAGCTAGAGAAGGTTATATGAATGGAACCCATCAGATGTTTTTGTCTTTCTTTACTAAGTGCATATTTTACGGTTACTGCCCATATTTGAAAGGTAATCCTAAAAATTACTTATGGCTGTGGTCATTCGGAAATCGAAAGAATGAGACTGAATCATATTAGTGAAGATAAATACAGGACACCTTTCTCGGATTTAGCATTCAGCAATTCTAGTTACTATGGATGGGCAACATTTTGTTCTCCATTGTGTCACATGCGACACATCGAGATTTCACCGAAAATATATGTTTTGAGACCCCTGAATCCATTAAAAACATTTTAGAAAAATTTCCACGTGTGTGTATATGTGTATGTGTGTGTGTCTGTCTGTCTGTGGGCAGTATAGCTCAAAGACGAAAAGTATGTTAAATACCAAACTTGGTATTTAAGCTCAGTATCTTCCAAGGATGTGACACGAAGATTTTGAAACAAATTCCTCCACCCCCTACTACCTTTTACATGGAACAATTTTCTCAAAAATGGCCGTAACGATTTTGATTAAAATATCGAATATTAAAAATATTTACCTGACAAATAAAATGTATATCTTGATTTTTTTGGGAAGAACCTCTGAAGACATATTTATTCTGCGAAACTGGTAAACTGTAAGAGATAGACAAAAACTTACGTTCTAGAAAATGTAGAGCTCGTTAAAACACACAATTTATGTTCGATACATTTTTTCGTGGACTTGGACGTTTTTTTAGATATTCCTTGTTATTGGTTTCAGCTTTAAAATACTTTTCTAATTCGGAAAATTGTCAACTCCTGTCCATACAAGCAAAGGAACTTCAATCACATTGCAATCAGCTTTTGACTATCACATAGAAGCAAGTAATAAGACAATTTCTGCTATTTTTCCTCGATTAGCATGAAGTAAATAGACATAAGCTTTTTAACAAAAGTCTGTTGCAGAAATGTAGAGAAAATCTTGTGAATGGAACACATCAGAATTTTTTCATCGTGCTGCTCTTTTGTCGCCTAAGCCCTATCACTAGATCGTGCTACTTTGGCGTGCTTTCAGAATTATCCAGGAGTTTCCGACAAGAGGACTAGTTCTCTATGGCTTCCGGTATTGAAATAATAAGGTAGTTGACTCTTAGGGAATGTATGTGGAAATTAAATTTGAACACAACATTATACAGTCCTAATGATCATACAAATATTTCCTTTTGCTGATTTTCTCTATTTGTTGTAGTAATCAAGATACACATACCAGAAATTATCGTATCACCTGCCTCCTTGTAAGTCAAAGGGAAATATGGGAATACACCAGGCTAATGCATGCGACACACATATATATATATAATATTAGTTTAATTATGAATTTATAATATTTAACATAGGAAATATACGCTCAGTGAAAAGCTTCACAATGGTGGGTTGAGAATAGTTATTGTATTCGTCAAGGTTACGGGCGTTGTTGAAAGTAACAAACAATTTAACGCATTAGAGACATAAGTGACAGCTCTTACGAGAAAGCTAGGTGCTTTCCCTTTTAAATCGCAGAAAGGGACTTTCGCTTTATGTAAACATGGTCACGTGGGTGTGGAATAAAGAAAAATCCCCGATAGTCACGTGATGACGCCACTTTACGCGCTCTTTCTTAACCAACCAAAAAGGAAGGCAAAACTGGGAACTTTTTGTATATAAGTGATGTGCGGATGAGAATTCGGGCAGACAGATGAGAAGTCGGGGTACGCTGATAAAGTCGGCACACAGATAAATTCGCGGCACATAGATGGACACTTAGAGACGCAACGCGGGGGACGCACCGCGTAACGCACAAGGATCAGAAATTACGACATATCATATAGGAAATCACGCGTCATATATTGCCGAAAGTCAGTGTCTTACAATTTAATCAGACGGGTAATTGTTATTGTGAATATTGTACGAATTGATAAACTTCAGGCCATAGGGACTAAAGTAAATAAAGGTGGAAGCAGCACCTAATGAAAACGGCTTCATTAAGTTCGCGATTAGTTATGTCGGGAGTCGCTCGTCGGATTAGTGCCTCAAATAACTAGTAATTCATGAATAAATGAAGTATCCAGTGAACGAAGTGAAATTTCTCAGTTAATCGAGTCTACCACCAGTTGACATACCCTTGTCATTCTTTTCCCCCTGAGTATGAGACTCATGATCTACTAGAAGAAGCTCAGCCGGTGCCATCACGGGAAGGTGCAAGGTATGTCCACTAAATATAGAGAAATTCACTAGCATTAACCCGCGACCAACTCCAGGTAGACTCACTTGACAACGACAAACTGGCACCCTAACACGGTCGCCACAACAAGACTGCGGCAAGCGACAGTCAAACCTTTTAAAAGTGGTCGCTATACGAAGGACATTGAAATTGGGTTCCCTTTCCTTGGCCAGGGGTAAAACAGAAGAAAGTTGGACTTTCCGTTTAAGAAAAGTTTAAGTATTTTAAAATTGAAACCAATGACAGGGAATATCTCGAAAATTCTTTCCATAACTAGTAAACCTTAAGAGGTAGACAAAAACTTACTACACAATAAATGCAGATCTCGTTAAAACACACAAATTATGTTATATACTTTTTTTCGTGGAATTGACCATTTCTGAAATATTCCTTGTTATTTCTTTCAGATTTAAAATACTTGAACTTTGTCACACGGAAAGCTGTAAACACCTAGCCCTGCACAGAAAGGATTTCAACCACATGTCAACCTGCTTTTAAGAGATTTGGCATTCGTTTTAGCGTAGTGTATTCCCTTATTTTCCTTCCACATACAAGGAAGCAAGTACTAAGAGCATTTCTGCTATTTTTTTCTGAATTATCGGGAGCTAAATAGAAGAATCAGCTTATTAACAATAATTTGTTGTAGAGATGTAGAGAAAGGCATGTGATTTGAACACATCAGATTTTATTCTACTTTGCAGTTCGCTAGCAATAACGTAAATGACAAAAGAATAGAAAGGTTTTATTGCGCACAGTAAAATTAATTTTCAAAGCAGCTGGAAATCTCCGTAGACACGGAGACAAAGCTTCTCCAATTTGATCCAATCCTTCTGTGTAACACTTTGATTTGAGTGAGTCCCTCTGTCACCAGATCCCCTCCGCTTTCCCTTCAGTAGCATCTGCCTTAAGGGTACCCAAACTCCGGTGGACGAACATGTTTGTGTGAGCGACGCAAGCTAGGTAGTTGTGCGGATATTGATTTCTTCGTGACTAGTCAACAGCCAGTAAGAGGTGTTCCTTTCGTGTTGTACGGCAGTAATGATATTTTGGAGTACCAGACTGCCTGCTTAAGGTTAGTATATATTCATATTGATAAGTGAAATGTGCTCAAGCATGTAGTGTGACCTAACTTAATATTCAGCACTAAATTCTTTCATGTTTTTGAGCATTTGTTGCAGTTTAGCACATTGGGTTTATCAAACGTTAATTCACAGAATGTATACTACAGAAAATTGTTCGTCCGTTGAAAACTGATTACGTACTCGGGGAGATAGATAGTGATTGCTGTCAGCCAGCGCGCTGTCTCAGCTGATAAAAGGAGTGTGTGTGTGTGTGTGTGTGTGTGTGTATGTGTGTGTGCGCGCGCGCCTCTCTACCAATAGATTCATGCTACGTAAGCAATGATGTCATCCTTGTTGCAAGATGTAACATACATTCCTCAATGCAGCTTCTGTTTTCACCGAATAATCGTATTGTAATTGAGGGGGTCAGCGCAACAGTGGTCTAACCCAGAAACAGATTTGCATCACACTAATAAAATTGTTAGGTACATCTCAACATTATGTTAACAGTACTCAATGTGTTGTTGTGTAATAATCTGGAACAGTGTCAGTGAACAACCAGTTCAATTAAAATGAGGTTTTCGTTATTCTTAAAGACACCAGGTGTGTTTAACTGAGTTATTCTCCATTTTTTAAAAAGATGCGTTAGACCACTGTTGCACTGACCCCCTCAATTGTAAATATAAGCAATGATAATGACAGTGACTTTGAATTTAGAAGCAATGATGAAGATGAAGTTGACGATGAAAATGATTTAGTAGAAGAGCCCCTGCCCAGCGACTGAGAGGTTTGATGTTGTAGCCATGGACTGTACGAAGTGGCAACAGTGTGACGGAGCCACCACGAGGTAAGGCAACTGTCAGGGATCACTATGGATCTCTCCGAGTTCAGTTGCTAGACCTCGCTTCTCTTCAAGTTTTCTGCACCAGCTCTCTGTAACCCTGTATTGCCGGGAGTAGTAACAAATAAAAAAGATCTTTCATCAGAAAGGGCTCTCTCGTCAGGGTGTGTGTGTTTTGGTAGTGTTTAACGCCTGCTTTTACTGCTTGTGGCACCGCCGGCGATAACACTGGTGATACATGGAATGATGATGGAGCACCGGGGGAATGCAATGGCGGGGGAAACCGGAGAACCCGCTCTGTCCACTACATTTCCCACATGCGGCCACTTGGGAGCGAACCCTGCCCGGTGAGAGCCGATTGGCATAAGCACTCGGCTGTGTATGTGTGTGTGTGTGTGTGTGTGTGTGTGTGCAGAGTGGAAGGTGAATAAGTACAAATATTTATATCAGCGTTTGAGGACGATATGATAATCCAGTATTTGCAGTCTTTTTCGCTATTTTCTTAAATTATGTCCATGAGGAAAATGTTACAATGTTTTTAGGATGGCTATATTCCCTATTTCAGACGTTCGATGATTTACGAAAGAGATCTCATACGGTGGACCCTTCTCTGCTCTTTATCCTGCCCCAGAATCTGTGGTATGATGTGATAGAAAAATATCGGTCGCACTGAAACTTCAATCGAATTAAGCATTAGTTTTTGTTTTCATACATCATAATTTGATTAGGATTAACATTGTATTCAGTGTTCAACTTAAAAACATTGATCACAATTAAATTATTATGCTTTGTTTAAATTTGTATTTATTCAACAAATACATAAATCTAATATATGTAAGCGTTTGCTCATCCATTCTTCTAACTACAAAATCACCCTCATTGGTCTTTTAAAAGTGAAAAGTTAAATAATCTGCAAACTGAAAAGAGAATCGGTGTCACGCATTGTTTGATATAGTGCAGTGAACGTTCGTC
Source organism: Hymenopus coronatus (assembly GCA_030762935.1). Lineage (NCBI taxonomy): Eukaryota > Metazoa > Arthropoda > Insecta > Mantodea > Hymenopodidae > Hymenopus > Hymenopus coronatus. Next base: position 46,524,647 of record CM060885.1, on the reverse strand, counting down.
TTCTTTTGGGAAGATGGCGATTTAGAAATTGTCTTGCAGCGTTATGGGATTTCCCAGTTGGGCGTAAATTAAATGAGTATCTGCTAATCAGCATTGAAATGTTTGCAACTGAATCAGAATCAGGAATCTCGTTTCCTGACAATGGTTCCCGTAAATGAAGGTTGGCGGTGTGCGAGATCTAAACAAGGAGCTGATCGTTGCGTTATGCATGTAAATACAGGAGGAACGTAACGTAGGCGGACAAAATGAGATAGACTTATGTGTTACCATATATATATATATATATATATATATATATATATATATATATAGGCTGGGAGTTGAATAATTGCAAATATATGGGGTGAATTTTGGCCCACCAATTGCTCATATAGAAAAGTGGACCTTACTTTCTCCCATTCGTTTAGGTCTTTCCTTTTTAGGTTGTACATATTATGCGTATCCGAATGTCAAAATCGAGATAAATTTGCTTTTAAAAACTCCATTTCTAGGAAGATTTTCTGTATATGATCTACGTTAATTATGACCCTTGTGGCAGTTATAGCCTTCTCTTTTACATGTATTTCAATGTGGTTTTAGTTGTGTGCACGATTACCCCTAGGTATCTGTAGAAGTTTGTTACTGTTAGAACATCTCTGTCTGCGACTGTTTCTACATTTTCCCTGTACCCCCTTTTCGGAAAGTCACTTGAATGGTGTTCTTAGCATTAAGTTCTGGTCATTGTTGTCTGCCTATCTGTTAATTGGTTGAACCTCTGCTCTAGGTCCTCGATCTTAACATGCACATTGCATAAGGTTGTAAACTTGGTCGTCGCTAGTCTTGCTATTCTAATGACCTGAACACAATAAGAAGGATCACTTCAATACATCGTTAGCCAAAGAACCTGCTACTGCCAAGTCTAAACTGTTCTACACACATCTCTGGTGCATATTTTGGAATGTCACAGTGAAGAAGTGTGTCTGTAAATGTATATCCTTTTCCAATCGTGGTTAGAGGACGAGAAAACTTGTGAAGACAATTTAGATGAATATTTGTATCTTGTTGGATCATTAATTCAAAGGAATTTCACCAAGAAAAGAAATCTATGATAGGGAGACGTGTACAGTTTAAGAAACAAGATATAAAATAGAACTACTACTTTAAAAATGTCTTGATAAAAGGTGATGTTTTATTACGTAACAAAAATATCCCAGCCCACCTGCGTTGTGCGGTGGTAGCTTGTCTGCCTCACATTCAAAAGGTCGTGAGTTCGAATCTCGCTTAGGGTGAGCTACCCGGATAAGGTTTTCTTTCGGGGTTTTCCCTTATCCTGAGAAGAATAATGTCGAGTAACTTTAAGCTCCATGGACCCCGAGATCATTTGAGTATCTTTTCACCAATTTCATTCATCGTCCGATATGACCAACCAGATTAAAGGATGTTAAACTACCAAAAAAGAAAAAAAAAATATCCCAACTAATTATCACGCCCGATCTAGTGATCTGATGACGAATTCTTCTTGCTACTTTAACTCTTTGAAAAATGGTGACGTCACTTAGAACAGCATTTAATATAGCGGCACTTTCGTGCGGACATCTGCTTATGCATGTTAATGAGCTTGGCGGTAGACTTTACATGAATTTCTGTTTGTTTATTTATTTCTATAGTAATTTTCAGTGTCTTTGAAAATCTCTTCTTAATGCTTATGATGCTGTTTTGATATATTATCTAAGAAGCTGTACATAATTGCTAAAATCTTGATGACTCGTTGGTTAGTAGAGTCACATCCCCCTTTGAAACTGCAGGGATAGTTCAGTTAGTTGTGTTCCAGCATCAAATATTTTGTTCTTCACAAGCTGGGATGTTGGAGCAGTCTTCTGTATTTTCTTTCTTTTCTTTCCTTCTGTATTAATCTCTAGTTAAGTAAATAACGGATAAGCAAGTCGTGGTAGAAGATGAGCCACCACAGCATTCACCTGTGATCCGATGAAACCACCAAAACCTTTGTTGATCACCGAGGATCGAACCCGGAATATCGCAAGTGTAAGTCGCGTGCGTTATCGCGGAGCCATCTCAAGCATATTGCCATTTTCAAACGTTCAACTTGACGATGGCATTTACCTCCAATTAGTGTTTTATTAAATCTTCAACATTAGCCACAACACTTTTTATCAGCAAGTTTAACAATCATGTCTATTTCAATACAAACAAACCTATACATAATGTTACTTTCTTCATGATTTCTATTAGTTCTGCGTTAATAATTTTGGATGTGTGGGCTTCTAAAAAGCGACATTTTTCTATTATAGACCTTTAAATGTACAGTTTATATACATAACATTACAATACCGTAGTAATACTGGTACTGTTTATAAGTCCTCGACTTAATGTTTGTTGATTTTCAGACGTTACTGGAAAGAATTTAAAACATACTAAATAATGAAAAACTTGAAAAATTACAGCTCAATTTTAAAGGTATCTAATCGAATGTTTGAAATAGGAATTGAATATATATATTTTTAGTTTAAATGTGGAATTACGTCCATGAATTCATAAATATGCTTGCGGTTCATGGGTACCGTCAGGAACATTTGCATATGCTGGATCATATGTATTCTGTCTATTCGACATGACATTTTCGCTTTTGATTAGACTGTTTCTTCATCAAACTCTGAAACTAAAGATTGTTTCCTATTTCGAATCAGCGAAATGCAATAACTGTATTATTAAATTAAATGTGTATGTTTTGTTAATGTAATATACGATGTCGCTACGGTCGAGTTGATATATGGGCTACAACCATTTTACTTAAAAACAATATTACTCTATTGTTTACCTTTGTTATCGAGTCAACAACACTGCAATATGTAGACCAAGAAGGAAGCAAAGGTTATATCTAATACCGCTTAATGTACGAAACACGTGTTTCACTCGGGTCAGAGTCCACCCAATAAAACTACTGTTATTAGTCTTACTGCGACCTCTGTACACGATAGCTGTTACAGTAATTATAAAGTGTGAGGAAAAAGGTAAACGTAATGATATACTTGGATCTAATCCACATTCAAAAGAGTTTTACTCGATCTTCAATATTGTTTTATAAAAATGTAGTAAATATTACAACAATAAAAGAAATTGCTAATACAGTTATGGATATAAGACCTAAAAATTGAATTGTTTATTCTAAATTATTAGAGTTTTTGACATGACCCGGTTAAGAGACCATTGCATGCTTTTCAGACATCTGATGAGGGAGATACGTTTTAAAAAATCTGATGTGGTCCATTCACTTGGCTTTCTCTACATCTCTGTAACTAATTATTGTTAAAAAGCTTATTCATCTATTTACTTTATGCTAATCGAGAAAAAAATAGTAGAAATGGTCTCATTACTTGCTTCCATATAAGTAAAAGGGCATTAATAGATACCATAGGTTAAAATGATAGACAAAAGCTGGTTGTTATGTGATTTCAGTTTCATTGTTTGTATGCACAGAAGTTAAAAAAATGAGAAAAGTATAAACATTTTAAAGCTAGAAACCAATAACAAGGAATATCTAAAAAAGGATCAATTCCACGAAAAAAGTTATATAACATAAATCGTGTGTTTTAACGAGCTCTACATTTTCTACTCAGAAAGGTTTTGTCTATTTCATGTGGTTTACCAGTTAAGCAACATTCTGCAAAATTCATCCAGAATAAACATATCTTCGGAGGCTATTCCCAGAAAATTCAAGATATACATTTTATTTGTCGTGTAAATATCTTTAATATACGATGTTTTAATCACAATCATTATAGCCATTTTTGAGAATATAAACATTTTCGAAAGTAAAAGAAGTTGGGGGTGGGAGGAATTTGTTAAAAATCTTCGTGTCCCATCCTTGGAAGATACTGAACTTAAATACCAAGGTTGGTATTTAACAGACAGACACCACGGACATTTCTCTAAAAAATCTTTTTTTTTTGGATTCAGAGGGTCTCAAAACAAATATCTCCGGTGAAATCTTGATATCGAATATTTGTGTGCATTATATCTTCTCTATACATAGTACATGTTGAGAAAGTAAAAATGGTTATTGACCTGAACTTTACAAAAATATGCATAGTAACATAAACCATCTTATATTTTACATTCACATGACCTTCTCTGTCCATTCTTCATGATGTTATTAGGAAAGCTTATTCTTCTATTTACTTGAGGCAAACATTAGTAGAAATTGTCTTATGACTTCTTTCCTTATATGCACAAGGAAACTAACTCAGTACAATAACCTTAAACGTGACCCCTGATTTGCTATTTGAACACACAACAAGCGTTTCATCCAATGGTGTAACATTGCTGCGCGCAATTACGAGATGCTGTCTACAATACTTGGTCTCAAACATTCAGGGAACAATTGGCACTTATATATTTTATAGCATACAAAGATGCTGCAATGGATTATGTGTACTATGTAAACACACACCCACACACACTAATCTCTACAGGCTTGCTTTACTTTCTGTTGCATTTCTCCAAATTATTCTATCCTGCTATTATCTTTCTTCCAGTCCTCTTCCCTGTATGGCTTTATTGACTCCATCGATCCATGTCCTCGTTTTCTTTCCCCAGAAGTTGTCCAAATAATAACTCTATTTGCCAATCTTTCTTTCTCATTCTCTTTACGTGCCCACACCAATTTAAAGTTCTTGCTTCTAGTCTATTACCGTCTCTTCTGCATGGATTTCCAGTTTTATATAATCATTTCTGATAGGGTGAACATTTGATATTCTGGTGCTCCTTCTCATTCCACCATTTCTTTTACCAAATGCTTCTTCTTCGTCTTCTTTCGTTGCATATTTTGACTTATAGTACAACTCTCTTCCCATATATGCCAAAATGCTTTCTACTATTGTATTTATTGCATAAAATGTTATTTTTCCTGTCAAATTTATGTTCCAAAAGAATTCATTCAACTATATATAATACACAAATAATTATTACCAAATGCAACTTCCTTCAACTGAAAGCTAGCATAAAAAGAATACTAAACAATAAAATATTATATGTAGATATATAATTATAAACAATGCTAATTACTGTTAACAACGTTACGACTATATAAAACTCAGCTTGAAAATAGTTATATAATGTAGGTATGGAAATGCTGCTTATCTAGAGCGCTCAAATTTGTATATACGAATAAATTAGGCCGTACAAATAATTTTCAATATAAGCTAGTGGCTACTTTCCAACTTATATTTTCTGCAAAAATGATAAAAAAAAAAAAAAAAAAGCTGAGATACTTCCCTGGCTCCAATTAGCAAGCCAACATCAGTAGAAGCAGGATGCTATTTATTTGATGTAAAAGCTTTAAGTATTGAGTATTGTTTGTTAGTGTTTCCTACAAGTATATCAGCGATATTATGTGTCTTTCTGCACTTTGTCAAAAGTATGGACTATTTTGAGTTCTCAAAACTTTATTGCATGAAAACAATGAAAAAAATTGTTTTGTAATTTAATGAATAAATGCATTTTAATAAATATTAGCTTCAAACTCTCAAAACTAAAAATCGCTTTATACCACTAAAGGCTACATTACGTCACACTATCTACCTTTTCTCTTAAAATGGGACCTGCGTTTTTTTATTTACTTTGTTTTCCGTTTGATTACCGTATTGCTGCTTTCTTCCAACACACACACACACACACACACACACACACACACGTAAACATAAAAACACCTCTGCCCAAGTGGGACTCGAATTCACGATCCCCTGCGCCACAAAGCCCTAAAGCGAGACACTCTAGCAAACGCTGCCCTTAACTGAGCTTAAGCAATAAGCAATAGCTAAAATATTTTAAGAGCTAGCTGTTTAGTTGGTAGTTTTGAAATACCATTCTCTTTGTATGACTAGAGGGACAAAACAAATGAGAGTTTTCCATTCAAGATAAGCGTAAGTATTTGAAAATTCAGACCAATAACAAAGAATATCTCGAAAATGATAAACCCCACATTGCATTAAAGCGTGCGTTTTGTATTTTTGTTCACCAATTGTGTCTAATCTCTTGTTGATATCTTAACAACGGTAACTACGGCTATAGCCCTTTTTGTGTGCAATATATCTTTTGTTCTCGAAGTAATGGTGAAAAATCCTGTGTGCTGTGTTCTCATAACTTTCTCTACCTATGCTGATCACAAAAGCTTCTTCTTCTTCTTCTTCTTCGGTGTATTTCACGCTTATCAAGATAAACATTATCAGAAATGGATAGGTAGATTCAGACTGAAAAATTCAGTGCCATAGCTGGGATTTGAACTAAGCATCTCCCGGTCTCTAGCCGATTGCTCTACCACTGAGCTACTAAGGCAACAAATACCATCTATGGCAGTCTGACTCTACCTAACTTCTATCCTACACAAGGTTTCTGTGAGAAAACAATTAAAATAATCGCAATTGACCATAACATTTGGTTATACTACGAATCCTGGGACTTAAAGTACTTACAGCATTGTAAGTCGCCATTGGGGTTGTCATCTCAAAATAATTTAAGATCACCTTGTGGTTTATCGGGTCGTCTCCTTAGCGCGGTGGTAGCGCAGCTGCCTACCAAGTGGGAGACCTGGGTTCGATCCCCATTACCGACGTGGGGATTTTTCCCCCGCTGGTAGACCTGGACCGGGGTGCACTCAGCCTCGTGAGGTCCCTGGGGGGCCAATTGAGGAGCTACTTGATGGATAAGTAGCGGCTCCAGGTCGTGAGGACCGCATTAACCGGCCGGGAGGGGCTCGAGGCGCTGACCACGTCTCACCCTCCAATACTGCACCCCATCCATGACGTCTATAGTGGACCGAGATGGGGGACGCAGCGGCCGGGCGGTAGGCCAAGGCTCCCCGTGAGCTGTCGTGCCATGGAGTTGTGGTTTACCGGGAAACATGCGAGTCAGGTTGAGAAATTCAATGCTGGCAGGCTGACATGGTAGCTCAGTGGTCGAGCAACCGGCTAGAGACTGGGAGATCCGTGGTTTAAATCCCGGCTATGGCATTGAATTTTCCAGTCCGGCTCCTGTCTTACACGTGGTTTCTATGAGAAAACAATTAAAATGATCAGAAACGGCTTTTATTGCACATCATTTCCTTGTAGAAGAGGCATAAGAATGAACAGTAAGCTATCTATCTTCTATGTACATACGTACCAGAGAAAGTAAACGTTGGTGTGTAATGGAATCTTTCTAGCTTCATTTTTACTTTCTCTACACGTACCTTGGACATAGTGTATAGAGGAAGTATTGTGTTTCATCCAAAAATGTTATACCGTGATTTCACCGGAAATATGTTTTGCGGTCTCCTGAGTCCAAAAAAAAAAAGCATTTTTAGAAATAAGGTTCACATGGGTATGTGTGTGTCTGTGTCAGTGGACAGCACAGCTGGTAAACGAAAGACCGGTAAATACCAATGGGGATTAAATTTGGCATCCTCCAAGGCTGCGACGATTTTCAAGAAAATCTCCCACCCCAAACTACCCTTTATATGGAACAGTTTTTGAAAATTTTGCTTTTCTCAAAAATGGCTTTAATAATTTTGATTAAAATACCGCACATTAAAACTATTTACATCACAAATGAAATGTATATCTTGAATTTTCTGGGAAAGCTTCTGAAGACCTATTCATTCTCAATAAATTTTGCTGGTAAACCGGAAGAGATAAATAAAAACTTACTACACAAAAACTGTGGAACTCATTAAAACACACAATTTATGCCATACAAATTTTTGTGGCAGAGTTGATCGTTGTCAAGATATTCTTTGTCATTGATTTAAAATTTAAACTACGCATCTACTCAAACGGGGTTAACTTTTGTTTCTTCTCTCTTTTGTTTCTCCGCAAATGTAAAGCAAATGGAACTTCAATTCTTCACATATCAGTCGGCTTTTAAAAGATTTGATTATCGCTTTAGCGTGATATATTTCTTTTCGAGTTAGCGACGTGAGCACATTTCCTCTGAAGATGTCCCTCACAGACAGGGACGAAACGTTAGGTAGAAATATTTTAACTTAACATATTTTAACCTACAGACCATGGCAAAATAGCCCGAAAATTTTAAATTTTAAATTTTAAAACTATATATTTCCTTATTTCCCTTCTGCTTACAAGGAAAGTAGTAATTGTGTTAATTCTTATCTCGTTTAGCATTCTGTAGATAGAAGAATAATCAATACATAGAGTTTTTGATTTGGCAGCTGCAAATACATATGAATCAGCGGAAATTATTTATTTACCATTTTCATTTTTGACCAGTGATATCAGGAAACGCGATTTTATTACATATGGAAGATAATATCTAATGTTGCTCTTGAATAATTTCAGTTTTAAGTGAGTGATAGTCATATTTAGTGCATTATTATTATTATTTTCTTAAAAAATAATGTTGCTTCTGTTTTACAGACGAAACTTGCTGGTTCAGTGATGGTTGTTATCCGAGTTATAGTTTACTTTCTTTCAGGTAAGTGTCAATACAGTTCATAGTCAGTATAGGCTTCATGTGAACCCGAAGGAAAGTACATATTTATATATAGTCGTTTATTCAGTGCAAATATTATCAGTACTTGGGTTCTGAAACGCTTATTCTGTTTATAGATTAAATAAAACCTTTTGATAAAGTGTCTATGCCAAAACTGTGGAATATATTAAACAAAAAAGGAATACCATAGCACTTCATAGCGGTAATAAAAATGTACGAAAAACCAAAAATAAAACAAATCAGAGGGAACCAATAAAAATAACAGGACGAGCTAGACAAGGTTGTCCACTGTCAACTATTCCTTTAATATATACTTTGACGAGATGATAAGCTCATGGAAACAAATAACAACGGGAGGAATTAGTTTAGGGAATTTAATAATAAAGACACTAGCCTTCGCAGATGACCAGATTTTAATAGCAAAATCAGAAAACAAACTGCAAAGAATACTATATAAATTAAGTAAAATATCAAATCAATATAATATGGAAGTATTATCAGAAAATTCTGATGAGTACCATTCACATGACTTTCTCTATATCCCTGCAAGACATTATTCTTAAAAAGCTTATACTTCTATTTACTTCATGCTAATCAATAAAACATTAGCAGCAATAGCCATATTGCTTGCTTCCTTGTAAGTAGAGGTGAAATAAGGGAGTACCATAGGTTAAAATGATAATCAAAAGCAAGTTGCTATGTCACTTAAGTTCCTGTATGAGAAATGTATAAGTTATTCATAGCAAAAATCAAAAATAAGGAATGTCTCAAAAACGACGAACTCCACGAAAAAAATGTATATAACATAAATTGTGTGTTTTAACGTGCTCTACATTTTTTGTGTAGTAAGTTTCTGTCCATACTACTCTTCAGAGGCTATTCCCTGAAAATTCAAGATATACATTTTATTTGTCAGGTAAATGTCTTTAATATACGAAATTTTAATCCAAATCGTTAGAGCCATTTTTTAGAAAATCAAAATTTTCGAAAAAAATTCCATGTAAGGGGTAGTTGGTGGTGGGGGGATTTTTCTCAAAATCTTCGTGTCGAATCCCTGGAAGATACTTAACTTAAATACCAAGTTTGGTATTTTACCTACTTTTCGTTTTTGAGTTATCGTGTTCACAGACACACACGCACACACACATACTTTTTTTAGATAAAGGGGACCCTAAAACATATATTTCCGGTGAAATATCGGTATCGAATTTTTGGGTGGAGTGCAATACCTTCTCTATACACTATGTATATAGTGCGTATAGAGAAAGTAAAAATAAAAAACAATGGCTTTCAAGGGTTCTTATCCAGTTTGATCAAATATAATATTTAGAAATAAATCAACAGAACAAATAACAACATTTAATTTTCTTGGCTGCGAAATATCATATACTTATAATGCAATTAGACATAAATAATAAACTAAATAAGCTCAATTACATAGCAGGATCACTAAATAAACTTTGAAAAATAAAGCCAGAAAAGAATCTATCATGAAATTATACAAGATACGATAGCTTATGGATCCGAAACATTGATTATGACAGTACAACATTCTGCTAGAATACAAACTGCAGAAATGAGATGCCTCAGTTCAATAGCAGGATACCAAAGAACAGACAAAAACCATAATACAAAAATTAGACAACAATTAAACGTAGATCTAAGTACAACAATAATGAAATATAGCACAAACTGGAAACAACATTTAATAAGGCTGACCGAAAACAGAATAACACAAAGCAGCATACATATAACTAACTATTCACCACGAGGAAGAAGAAACTTGTGAAGACCCAGAGAAAGATGGAACTAGCAGCAATTTGGAGCCGGAACAAACAAATAAGGTCTAAAACGTGATGAAGGATTTTGACGACATATTATGTTTTAATTTTTGCATTATAGGTATTATTAATGTACCCAAAAATCCTTATATTTGAGAAACTGTATATTTGTTGGGACATATTTTGGTAATTATCTAGTTTTATGATATTATCGATTTTACTTCATTATTTTATAATTGCTTTGCACTCTGCGTTTTTATTTGGTCATTTACTTACATTTGGATTGAGTATATATATAAATATGGATTTATCAATTTCTGAAGATTTACATAAGAAAAACTTTATAAACATCAGAAATATCTCTACTAACTGAGAAATCTTATACTTCCCATTCTTGGAAAAAATCTTTTTTAATTGTTGGTTTGAAAAACTCCTTGTAGATATCTATTATCAGGGGAAGATGCATCATTTCTGTAATGAATTCATGTCTCTAACTAGGGATGAAACAGGTCAGTCTTCTCTTTTTCGAATTAATGAGTGCGGAGTCAGATAGCTATTGTTTCTGAGGAGTCCTCTTCACTTGTAATACATTTTGTGCAAGAGAATTAAAAAATAAAGGCTACAGTTATTTTAGAACAAGTTCTTAATATTATTTTAAAATTCCTCAAATAATAATATGGAATAATTATATTTTATTTTTATATCATTATTTTACCTACGTTTTCTGCTTGTATAGCACTTATAACCATGTATAAATGTATTTATAGCTTTTTTACACCAATATTAATAAATTAGATTAAATAAATCACAGTTTTAGGTTTTTTTTTTTTTTTTTTTTTTTTTTTTTTTTTTTTTTTTTTTTTTTTTGTAGCACTTTGTTACGCCGTGAAAGCTAGGCAACTTGTTTGACATAAACCTGCTTCGCTTTCGCAACCTATATTGATGTGAAGCACACTACAAAATCGTGACACAATTTAGAGTAAGAGTGAACTATCGTAGGCTAATATAAAATGAACACTCAGTATTTTTTTTGGGTTATGGGGCAATCTATGCCGACAAAAACATAATTCTACAAAAATAACTGCAAATAAACTATCATCTTCTAAAACTAAAACACAAAAAATAAACATAATTAATATCGGGTTAATGAATCCTTAGCCCGTATAGTTACATTTTTTTTTTTCAATTCTGGCAAAGTTATTTTTTTTTAATACTAGTTGACCATAATAGTTTTTTTTTAATCACAGAAGCGGGAAGCTGAACCTAACAACATTGTCAGTGCTTCTTAGTGTGGAGGTGATAGTCCACCGAGGGACTAACAATATTAGGTGGTAATCTCAAACATGGTGATAAATGGCTGTATATCGCCGATAAATCCGGACTTCCATCACTTTCCATCGTTCTTGTCTCAGGAAGCCGAACCAGTCTTCCCTCTTTCAAAATCCAATGGAGTGTTCCCGCTACCAACCAAATCACACTACGTTGAAGGTAGGTATTCGGGAAATGAAATTCCAGGCGCCAGAGTTTCTCCAGGAACGGCGGGGTCTCTGGCTGGCACCATTTGGTTAGATAGCTATTAAGCACCAACCAAATGCCAGCAACCTGCCGACAAGATATAAGGCGATTCTCCAAAGTATCAACGTTGGAGCAGAGTGCACAGAGGTTAGATTGTACTCGCCCATGTCGCCAGAGTATGGTCTCATTTAACACTTCATAAGCCGTCTCTTGCCAATCAGTTGAAATATGTTTACAGAAGACATTCTGCCAAATAATGTTGCATCTCCGAGCATGTTTTTCTTCAATCCTAGGTGCAAGCGGAGCGGCAGTCAATAGACGGTAGTGGTTCCGGGTTTGCTCAAATGCTGTGATCTCCGTGCATGTGTCCAGAAGGCGCTTCAAATGTGTGACGATAGGTTTAAAGCCGGAACGTACCGTATAAGGATCCTGCAATTGCTCCTCCCAGAACGCTCTATCGATTGCTGAACCATTACCACTGAGTGATCGGATGGCAGTTTTCCCCAATAATGCCAAACATTTCTTTGTGACGTCCACTAATCCACATCCACCATGGGAACGTGGCAAGCGTAGTTGAGGTCTGTTCACCCTGTATGCTTTACCAGTCCATAAGAAATAACCAATAAGTTGTTCAATTCTCTGTGCGGCATGTTTTGTAATCGGCAGAAGCTGTGTTAAATACCAAATATGACTGAGACCATAGGTATGAATATACCAGATGCGCTGCAGCAAATTCAAATTTCGAGTCCGCTCAATGGATAAGGAATATCGTAGGTGGTTGATTTTATCCCTCCAGTTAAGAGTAATGGTGTCGTCCACATTTTCCATGAAGGAGGCACCCAGGATTCGTGTACTGGAAACAAATTTCATGCCCAACGGATTAAGCGGCTCCGGCCAGTTTCCGACTACCAATATCTCCGATTTGGCCACATTTAACGCTGCACCTGACAATCCCCTATATACCTCCAGCCCATGCTGTAATGCTGCCATATCTAGGTTATCAGCAGCCGCAATTGTCACATCGTCAGCATAGGCGGTGACAGTGAAGCGCTCATTATACACAGTAACTCCTCGGAGGGTGTCTTGAAGAATCTGGAGTAAAGGATTTAATGACAAGCAAAACAGTCCCATAGATAAAGGGCATCCCTGACGCACTGACCGGCTGATTAGAATTGGCATGGAGAGCCATCCGTTCCACAACACCCGAGACTTCGCTGTTCTGTAGAGACCTTGAATCAGTTGAACCGTCTGCACAGGAAAGTGTGCTGCTTCCAAGCATTTCCATAAATATGGATGGCGCACTCTATCGAAAGCTTTTTGGAAATGGAGACTGATCAAAGCTGCTACTTGATGTTCTTTTCGGAGCTGCATTAGTACATCCCGAAGTTCCGCTAACGTAGCAATGATATTTTTCTGTGACATTGCCGCCTGATTGTAATTTAATATTTCAGCATAAGCACCTTTCAGTCTGTTTTTTTTTTTTTTTTTTTTTTTTTTTTACTGTATCCCTATTTACATTTCCCCCCGTAGGTTTTACTGATTACTGGTTTACTGGTTTTACTGTTTCTTTTACAAACATATACACATTGCACAAACATATAACATCCATGCCCAAGGCGGGACTCGAACCCACGATCCCCTGGCCACGAAGCACCAAAGCGAGACGCTTTAGCGAGCGCGGCCATGGGGACCGGCTTCTGTTAGCCAAGACTTTAGCGAATAATTTATAGTCCGCATTGAGCAATGTTATTGGACGATAATCATTCATTGTGGTTGCCCGAGCTGCCTTTGGGAGTAATACTATAATGCCATCCGCAAATGTGTCGGGAAAACAAGCTGTGTCCCACAATTCCACAAAGATTGGCATGATTGCGTGCTTTATGATTGGCCAACACGTCCTATAAAATTCATAGGACAGTCCATCAGGACCCGGAGACGTGTGTTGACTCGCCTGCAGAAGAGCATCTAGCACTTCACGTTCGGTGATAGGGCGGGTTAGCATCTCAGAGTGTCTTGCGAGACGTCAGTTTTAAACAGCTGACGATCAGCATTCATATGCGATGTGCCTTGTGCTGGTTCCTCGTGAAACAAATCTTGGAAATTATCCGCAATAAGTTGAAGAATGGCTCTGGTCCCAGAGCATGGGGCTCCAGTGACAACATTCTGAAGGACTTCTGGATATTTTGCACGCCCCTCCTTCCTTTCTTTAGCAAAATAATAAAATGAATGCCGTTCCTCATCGTGTATGTGCCGGGCCTTAGCTCGGACTTTATGGCCATCTAGGTGCTGTAATTGTTTCATCTTAATAATCTCTTTCAGTCGTTTGATCGCTGCCGTCACATCACAGCCCTCTCGTTGCTTCGCACACAGGCCCCCCAGGGCCTCGTTGTAAAAAAGCAGCAATTGCTTTTTCGCCCGTGCCCGCAAAATACTCCAGTATTTAAAAAACGAGCGGATCGCCGGTTTTGCAAATTCAGTCCACCAAACACTCTTCTGGGGTGCGGTTCTGAAGGAGGTTTGTAGCTGGTTCCATTTAACTTTAAAGTGCTCCAGGACTTCTGTATCCTCTAAAATGGCGTTATTAATCTTCCAGTAACCTCGGCCGGCCTTCCGAATGCTGAGTTGCTGAACCTGGAGTTGACAGATGACGGCATGATGGTCGCTAAACGCCAACGGAATAATGCAAATGCTATGTACAGCAGTAGATATCCCTGGAGAAACATATATACGATCTAATCGAGATGCGGAGGTGTGACGAAGAAAGGTAAATGTTATAGCAGCGCCATATTTTATTTCCCAGGCATCCTGAAGCTGGAGCTGCGTCACTAGCTGATGTAACATAGTGCTGAAGTTGGGCGCACCTTTTTGGTCCTTAGCATGCAGCGTACAATTAAAATCACCTGCGTGGAAGCATTCCTTAGCATGCTGTAAATGTGGAATTAAATCATTCTGAAACAACCGCTCTCGTTCCTGTCGATGTTGGGTACCTGCAGGCGCATATATATTCACTAACGCAGTATCATCTAAGGTCGCAAAGATGATCCTCCCCGAGGGGTCCATTTGAAAGTTCTGTAATTGAAGACCTTCCCGATAGGCAATGGCCGTGCCCCTTCCGTCTGATCCCAGATTGACTTTATAGTTATAACCATAAAGAGCATCCAAATTATAAGTGTTCACTTCTTGCAGAAAACAAATATCAACGTTATTCACTCCGAGGAAGGTGTTGAGCAGTTTCTGCGTCACAAGATTGCGACAACCGTTCACATTTAAAGTCGCTATTGATCGCAGGTAAATCATGCTAAGATGGCACGAGCACAAGGACAGTACCAGCAAGAACAGCACAATCAAATACCTGCTACGAACATTACTGGCTGGCGTTACTTTCTCCATCTGAAGAGATCTATGTTGCAATATGTCCGCGAATCCTCGGTTCATCAGAAGAACTCCTTCCTTCCCCTCCAAGCGGAGGAAGAAGTAACGGGTCCGTATCTATCTTTACCGGGGCGGAACGAGAGGGTTGGGTCCCACCGATCGCCACTGCTGGATGTAGAACTGCGTACTCCGCGGGAGTAGACTGGCTGCCACCGGAGTGGCTGTGTTGCAGTTCGCGTACTTTTAGCCTAGGGTCCCGTACAGAACAAGACCCCCGTCCCACAGGTGAAACTGTGTCTCGGATATCAGGAGGTACGTTGGGACAACTGGCCCCAGAGCGGGCCTCAACAGTAACCTCCGCTGGCAATTGCGCAGCTTTCTGCCCTGGTGCCAGCCCTCCACCATCACCACACTTAGAACTCCCTGCGTCCCTTCCAGCATCCCGGGAATCGCATGACGACCTGCTTGCTGTTTCCTCCATGCTAAGCGACTTAGATGACACTGATGTCTGCGGCTCGCTCAAAAAAGTTGATGCCACTGGTGTTGTAGTTCTGCCGGAATAGTGTACTGCTGTTCTGCCTCCATGTCTTGCTCAGTTTCCAGCTGGCTGCTCCTGGACAATTTTGCACCACTCGTTTTGCGGAGCTTTGCGCGCTTACCACTCTGTTGTCTCTACCCCTGCAGCAACATCAACAACTAGTGGATCAGAACCGACCTGCTCTATCCCCTCGGAGGTGGGCGGAAAACCGCGTTTACCCGCGACTTCGCGGAGCACAGTTGCATACTCCCTATGCTGTTCATGCATGGACTCATCCTGGGTCGCACCATGCTGCTGAGGTTCACTTGCCACGGAAGACTGTACACGGACATTCAAAGGTGAGAAACTGTCTGCTGGTCAGTTACCGGAGAAACAGGTCCCAAGTCGTTCCGATGTCCTACAGTCACCGGGCGCACATTAGTGGAGCGGTGAGGGCAGACTTCCTTCAGATGTTCCACACTATTACAGACATAACATGAGCGTGGCTGTCCAGCATAAGACACGGATAATCTATAGCTGCCAATGACAAGAAAGCTAGGAATAGTCGTCTTCAGTTGCATTTTAACCTACGTATACCGTTAAACACTGGAATACGATAATGACGGCCACATTGTTCTTTTCGGACATCATACACTGTCCAATAACGTTGCAGTGTTTGCTTTAACACCTCATTCGGAAGTTCAGGTGGAACGTCAAAAACACGCACAGATAGCGCATTACCGGTCGCGTGGTCAAGTATTACTTTAGTTATTTCCCCATTCATGTAGGTGAAATTCGTTTCGTCCGAGAAGGTATTTAAAGTCTTCTCTAACAGGAGTGCTGATATCAGTTTTACGTAAATTGCCCGTTCACTGGCGATTAACTGAATGGGTCCACTTGTTCCGCATTTAACCGTAAGGTATCAGCAATAAAGTCATGTACCTCATAAGCTGTCGGTCTCGTTGCATTTAACACAAATTTAACTCTAATTGTATTCTTCCTGGCGTACATTTCCATTTTTCACAGAGAAAGTACTCTGTAACATACAAATATCACACAAAAGTATTGACAAAGGGTTGTAGCTAAAGCGCGGTAAGTCCCTGTTGCACTCACTCGCTGTCACTGCACCACCACTTGTAAACAACACTAGAGCTTCCTGGTAGCGTCCGCTCGGGCCGGGCGCACAAACCAGACTGAGGTTATTCACTGATTGTGTCACTTTTTTTTTTTAAACTTTCAAGGAATTTTGTGTGCCAGTTTTCAATTATTATTCATTTTCATATTGCAGGAAAAAAAAAACACACCCTGCTATAGTTTTGTATATGGGAGGTATTTTATAAAAACAAACGAGCTCAGTAGCACATTCACATTAAAATCTCAATTCCCTTTTTACTTGGCTGTTACAGTTTAGTATATACTGATTTTCCTTTTCACAGTAGCTGCGGCTATCGTTGGCGAGGAAGTTCGGAAATGTGCTGACAGGAAATATGACGAAAACAGTGTAGTCTGCGTCTGTAACTCATCCTACTGCGATGATGTGGGGATTCTAAAGCCCCCTGCTCCTGGAAAATGTATTCACTTTGAATCCAATATGGCTGGACTGCGTCTTGAGTCCCAGCCTTGTAAAGTATATAAAAACAAAGGTAATTATCATTTCATTCACAGTGATACTTTCTTTCAGTGTTTCTCTGTTTACCTTCCTCGTAAGAAGAACTTACAAGCCAGCACCTGGGATTAGACGCCTGATGGGCAGCAGGTAGTAACTAGGATGGGAGATGAGTACGATGTGTGAAAGTGGATGATATGAAAGATATTGCAGAGTAATTAGAGGAATGGATAGCCGAGGAAATCGAAGCAACCGGAGAAAACCCGCCTCGACCACCACAAATACCACTTGAGGTCCCCTGGAATCGATCCAGAGCCACCTAAGTGAGAGGGAAGCGGTCAAACCACTCGGCCATGGCGGTACCACATTCCTGATAAGTATAAGTTGTATAAAACGGTAGTGTGAACATTACAGATCTCTGCTGCATAATTAAGAAATAGTTTATCTTTATAAATACTACTAGTGTCCTAGAAACGTGAAGAGTTGTGTAAATTCTAGGTACTTATTAGGTATTTTTCATTTTTTGCGCTGTTTGAAATCATCATATATCTACACAAAATAGTCCTATCTCAAGGACGTAACTTAAATAATACAGGTTGTTATCCCGAGAGTCACCGTTTATTTCAAGGGACCTCCATTCTGCCCCTCTCGTTTGTTGTTTAAAAAACACATTGATTTTTTTAATCCAGTGGCTGTCACGACATAACTCCATAGTAGTTGGTAGGATATTAAGAAAGAATGGGCTGTTTCAGATTTCTTGCATAGCATGCAATAATGCTGCAATGAATATGTGTGTATAAAAAATCTATTATCAAATTCAGCTTCTCCTAATTGGAGTTTGCCATAAACAAAGCATACCAAAAGATGTAAATATAAATTGAAATTGTATATAAAACAAAAACTGGTAAAATGTTGTTTCTATATAAAACACATTATACAAATAGATTAAACGTAATTAATTTTAATCAAAACTAATACTTATTTTAGAGAAAATGAGAAATAATGATGCAGTTTCCTCATAAACAGTTGCTGAAGGTTTGGGAATTTTATGATAACATAATTTTGAATCTTTAAAATGTGCCTACACTGAGTTTTAAATTTGGAGATTGCAATGTCGGGATTTTATCGGAAATCTTTGGTTTGAAGTCCTCTGAATCAATATATATGTGTGTGTGTATGTATATAAATACATGCACACGTTTAGAAAAAGATTTGTGTGTATGTGTGTTTGTGAACAGTATAATTCAAAAACGAAAAATTCGTTAAATGCCAAGCTTGATATTTAAGTTCAGCATTTGCCAAGGAAACGACACGAAGGCTTGCAGAACATTTTGATTTCCACAAAAATGACCCTAATCATTTTTTTTAAAACATCACATTCTTAAGATGTTTTCATGAGATAAGTTAAAGTCATACATTAAATTAGCTTAAAACATACATGTGACACAAAATAATTAATGTCTTATTTTTTCTGTAGTAGAGGATGAAACGGATATCTTGAAAGTTACTGTGGACCCTCTTCAAACTTATCAAACAATTCTCGGTTTTGGAGGATCCATCACTGATTCTGTTGGAATGGGCATAGCTTCCCTAAGCTTGCAAACTCAGAAGAAATTAATAAGGTAAGAATTTAATGTTAACATTAAATAGCTGTATTACTGCCGAGCTTTATTAAGCAGAGTAGATATATTATCATTTAGGTACTTGTTAAATAATGAGATTGGGCGGAAACCTTAAATAAAGTTATAAAATCAATTCAGCCTAAGAATAGGGATACAAACATGTTGTATCTCTCCTTTTCGAGTTCGTATCAGCTGTCAGGAACAAACGTATCTAAACAAATGCCAACTGAACTCGTATTTATAATATTATAGCACGTGTCATATTCGAATAATAATAATAGTCCAACCTGATTTGGTTTTTCATGCTTTTTCGTTGTCCACAGGCGAATGCTATGGTGGTTTTTCTAACACCATGTATTTTTCCGTTCCTTCATTCTTCTTTACTTTATTTTATATCATCTTTTGCGGTAGGGAGCTTGACTGGGTGGTGTTGTGCGGTGGATATATGCAATATACTATTTCCTCCTTCTCTGGCACGAAATCAGAGCAATTGGCCTACTCGTCAAGAGGAGCGCTGGGGTCGGGGCCGATGTGCCGGAGCTTCTTATCTAAACTTTAGAAACTCTGCAATATCCGCAACTGCCACTACTTGCTCAGGGCAATAACGCTTTGGATGTTTTAGCCTTCCGAATATGTCCACTCTTCGGATCTTCCACCTGTTGCCTTCCGGAGGTATCTCAAAGGGTCGGTTACACCTTCAAAGGTAATTTTATACACCTCCGGTAAAAGGTGTTAAGTGCGCATTTTGGTAAAATAGTTGTTTCACCAACCACAATAATGGTAGCCGAGGCCTGCAAATTCGGTTGTTATACCGCTATTTTTCACCGTTTATGGAACTAAATCATAACGTAGAGAAACATAAAAAATGGCGTCCAAACTAACAATATACAGGGTGTTAAGGAACTACACCGAAATAATTTGCGAGATTGTGCACGTGACTGATATAAGTAATATGAGATCGGCGATGCATGGTCCCCGGATAAGCATAACGCAGCTACAAAGCGTTAAACGTGTGTGTATCAGGTGCTGATAAGTCGGTGTTAAAGCAAAGCGGGTTGAAAAAATGGCTTAGAATGTCTTTAAAACTTCTGCCCGAGTATAGAAATATCGATATTTAGCAGCTCGTTACTTGCGTTCTCAATATTTAATGTCGCAAAAATCTGTAAAATCTCGAACTAATAACTTGACAGCGCGACACTGAGCATTCTTTAACTACGTTTTTGAGGTAACCTACTCTGGAGGCGTTTTTCAACTACTCTGGTGGCTAAAAGTGTAACGCGGGAAGCTACTTTCCCAAAGGTCACGAGTTCGATTCCTGTCACAGAGTAAATGTTTTTATTATTATTATTTTTTTTTTTCATTCCAGACGATGTGCCGCGATACGTAACCATAACCACTATGCTAGAGAGGTACGCTGTAATATGTCCCTTCGCTTTTCGTGTTTTGCTCTCGAATGGTTGATAAATTAGCCAGTAGCGTACTGGCACTTCGGAAACTTATAGCTGTTACTTCGAAAGTTCAATAAACGGGCCATGAGATTCCTATCTCAAATTACTTATTTAAGTAATCTACATATTCTGTGAAAATATTTCGGTATTGTTCATTAACACTCTGTATATAGCTATGGACAACAGCCAATACGAAGGTAGTGATGGTAAATAGTGTGGTACGAGAGAAATAGAGGCCAATGGCGAAGGTTCAGATCGGGAAGCAAGGATATATATTATGATATAGACTTTCGGGTATGTTCCCCTCTTACACACCGAATATTTCACTGCTGCTGTAGCCGAGAGGGTATCTAATTTAAAAGTTTCATTCGCATTTGGCTCAGCTGTTAATTTTCTTTTTCTTTTAATTAGAATTTTTCTCTGCCTTCCACAGACGGAGCATGCATGGGAAAGTGTTTCAAGATATAAACTATTAAAAATCAACGTTAAACAGCTACAATTTCTGCATTATTTTCATGATAAAAGTTATAAAACGAGAAAGTACGGTATTCAATTTAGGAACAAGAATTTGGATTCCTATCCAACATGTAAACAGTTAAGTACTGGAAATAACATTAAGTACTAGAAGTACTAGTAATTAGAGATTGTTCAAAGCGAGAGTATTATCATTTTTGCAAGAGCACATCTAACCTCTATTTCTCTACTGTATGCTACACTGTCACTCATAGTTCACGTTTCCACTGCTCTTCTATATATAACAAATTTTATGTTTTATTCTCCACATATTTAATGGCGCAAGAAAATATCTCCTCTCTTCTTTTTCTCAACTTTGAAATATGTATTCATATATCCATATATATGTATTTATAAAATGTTCTGTGTAACTGTGTAATCCAGTACATCAACTACTTCGCATGCGTTAAACTCAAATTTCAGTCCCAAAGTTACCATTTTGTTCACACGAATATTCTACAAACTGAAGAGTATTCAAACGCAGAGCACGTTTGCCTATGCTTGAATCAAACGCATTTTAGATTTTCGACAAGTACAGGAAAAGGCACCAACCCGAAACACAGGGCAGGGTTTATCTCTTGCTAAGTAAGAGAAATTGTTAGATCGTATAACAATCATAAATCACAACTACGATTTCTTGGGACGGGTTTGGGTGAAACGTGCTACCATGTTCCAATGGTAAAAATGTGTAATTACGTTAACATAAATTAAAATAGCATACAAATTATCGCAGTTAGCAACGCTTAGACAACTAGAGATCTAATTGTAAGCGCATGCTCAGTGCGCCAGTGGTTAGGGTCTTATCCTAGGTGCTCCTTATCACATACACTTATAGAGCCAAAAATGTTTAGTTAGCATTTGGTTGCTTCCTAATCTAATGTTAGGCACTTCTTGTAGAGCGTTCGAATGATGCACCAATTTTTTCCCCTCTGTTAGAGCATTTCTTAGGTTTAGTGTTTAGCGGCGTCTAACAGTTTCTATACCTGGAAGTGGAATACCAGGACATTTCTAGTGAAATTGTTCACAGCTGTTCGCATTATTCCGTTTTTAGTATGCCTCGAACGTAAAAAGTCTTTGTTTAAGCGTGAATTTACGGTAAGTATTTCAGTGAACTCATAGGAATAACCGAATGCAATTTATACGCATTAAAGATGTCTTGAATATACTTTGAGATGAACAAACTATGTCTGTACAGCACAAACTGAAGCCAGCAGCTAAAAAAAGACACAGCTGATAAGAGTAGTCTTGAGCGGGTCATTCGCCACAGCATGCAACGGTCATTGCCGTGAAAGCGAACTACGCATGTATGCCATCTATGGACGGCTACAAATAGTATCGAGTTTCACTGAAAATTATTTTTATAAGCTCCAAAGCCCCGCAATTTATAATTTTCTTTTTAGCCAGAATAGTAGAATATGCGATTAATTGACATCGGAAATATTTTGAGGAATGAAATGTGGTCTGATTTTTTACTTTCTCTACACGCACATAGTGTAATAGAGAAGATATTGCATTCCACCCAAAATTCGATACCGAGATTTCACCGGAAATTCACGTATTGGGGCCCCCTGTATCCAAAAACATATTTTTTGGAAAAAGGTCCGTGTGTGTCCGTGTGTCTGTGAACACGATAACAAAAAGTCGGTAAAATACCAAACTCGGTATTTAAGTTTAGTATCTTTCAGGGATGCGATACGAATATTTTGAGAAAAGTCTCCCCACCCTAAACTACCCTTTACATGGAAAAAATATCGACAATTTTGATTTTCTCATAAATGGCTCTAACGATTTTGATTAAAATACCGTATATGTAAGATATTTTTATGGCAAATAAAATGTATATCTTGAACTTTCTGGGAATAGCCTCTAAAGACCTCTTTATTTTGAATGAATTTTGCTGACCTTTGCGTAACTGGTATACCGTAAGAGATAGACAATAATATGCTTTTTAACAATGATTTGTTACAGCGATGTAGAGAAAGTCATGCGGATGGAACACATCAGGTTTTTTTATCTTAAATGTTTCAGGCAGTATTTCGCACCAGAAGGAATCGGCTACACGTTCATCAGATTGCCGCTTGGAGGAAGTGATTTTTCAACTAGATATTACACGTACGATGATGTTGTTAATGACACAACACTATCTCATTTTAGTCTTACAAAGGATGACCATAAGTATAAGGTGAGTTATTCACGTTGTAGAAAATTAAGCAATGCAACGTTTTAAAGTTAATCTGGTTAAAAATGGGATTTTTATAATTTTTATAATTTTCCCCCCATTTTCATGTTTTAATTATATAAGAATTTTTCGTATCCCTCGCTCATGTTGGTGTAACTTTCATAGAGGTGTACTAATTGTAAATACTATAAACAGCCTCAGGTTCGGTAGCGCGTATTCTCCAATAATATCCTATCCCAAGCAACATGCGTATACGACGGGACTAACATTTTACTTTCTCTAGCCCGCATGTATAATGCGCATAGTGGATAGAGAAGATATTACATTCCACCCAAAAATTCGATCTCGAAATTTCAGCGGAAATAAATGTTTTAAGACAAAAAAAGCATTTTCAGAAATATGACCGCGCGTGTGTTGCTTGTGGACAGCATAGCTCAAAAATAAAAAGAATTGGTATTTAAGTTTGGTATCTTCTAAGGGTGCGACACAAAGATTTCCAAGAAAATCCCCCTACCCCAAACTACTCTTTACATGCAAAATGTTTCGAAAATGTTGTTTTTCTCAAAATGGCTCTAACGGTTTTGATTAAACTACCACATATTAAAGCCATTTCCATCAGAAATAAAATATATATCTTGAATTTTCTGGGAATAGCTTCTGAAGACCTGTTTATTCCGGATGACTTTTGCTGAAGTTTGCATAATTAGTAAACCGTAATAGATAGACAAAAACTTACTGCACAAGAAACGTAGATCTCGTCAAAACACACATTTTATGTCATTTACTTTTTTGTTGTGGAGGTAACCATTTCCGAGATATTCCTTGTCATTGGTTTCAATTGTAAAGTAATTATACTTTTCTCATACAGGAAGCGTCCGTTTTTCTTTTGTTCTACTGCGGCTAAGCAAAGACGCAATTTCCAATGACAATCGCATGATGACATTAATACATTTGACTATCGCTTTAGCCTAGTGCATTCCCTTAGTTCCCTTCTACTTAGAAGGAACTAAGTAATAAGAACATTCTGCTAATGTTTATCTCGATTAGCATGGTGTAAAAAGAAGAGTAATATTTTTTAAGAAGTCTGTTTGTAGAGCAGCTAGAGAAAGTCTTGTGAGTGTAACACACCAGATTTTGTTACTTTCGATCAATTGAAACTTATTTTAGCAATTTATATTACAGATTCCATTTATTAAGCAAGCTATTGCATTGTCTGCTACACCAGTGAAGCTGCTTACAAGTGTATGGGAAATACCTAAATGGAT
Source organism: Hymenopus coronatus (assembly GCA_030762935.1). Lineage (NCBI taxonomy): Eukaryota > Metazoa > Arthropoda > Insecta > Mantodea > Hymenopodidae > Hymenopus > Hymenopus coronatus. Next base: position 46,500,348 of record CM060885.1, on the reverse strand, counting down.
GAAGGAACCTAGGTTTTTTGTGGATTTTATGGGTTTCTCCAAGCTACAAGAAAACTACTATCAGCTGTTGGCAGATTACATAATTAGGTAAAATATCAATTAGAACAAGGACAATAAGTAAAACTACGGGAGCCGTTTTTTTTCTCAACCTCCGCTAGGCTATAAATAAAAGACAAATTCATAGAAAACAATTATTTTATTACTAAACGTTTTGTACACTTATGATTGCTTTTCAACTTAATCACTCAAAAGATTGAGACATTTATTGTGCCTGTGCACAAGCTTCAAGAAATGTTGCCGCCAATGATTACAAATGAGCATTGCTGTTGCTTTGAAGATCTTTGGTTTGAAAGTGCTGCCCTCCTAGCCACTTCTTCAGTTCAGGGAAAAGGTGAAAGCCGCTGGGTGCCAGGTCAGGACTGTACGGCGGATGATCGAAAATGTTCCATTGAAATTGTTTAAGGAGCCGATGGGTTGTTTCTGCAGTGTGTAGACGAGCGTTGTCATGGATCAACACAATTCCTGAAGTCAGCATTCCTCTTCGTTTGTTTTGAATGACTCTCCGCAAACGTCGTAATGATTCACAATAAACAGCTGCATTGATAATGGTTCCGGGCTGCATCATTGGCTGCAACATTTTTTGAAGCGGGTACTGCAAAGCTTGTGCACAGGTACGATAAATGTCTCAATCTTTTTGGTGATTATGATGAAATGTTTTATATGAACTTATTTTTATTTATAGCCTGTCGGAGGTTGAAAAAACGGCCCTCGTAATATTTGCTATTTAAACTACTCTTTGATATTTTATATGTATTACTAAGCATTAGTTTAACCTTAAAAATTATGTTATTATTTTAAGTCTAAAAGATTTAATGGTATAGGTAATAAAGAAAGTATAGAGAAGCCAAAATTTAACCTGTTAAGTTGTAGGATATTTTAAGTCTAAATTCGATTATAATAAATATAAAACAGAATTCACTTCCTACTATTCAGGGACTTACCAGAAATCAAAAGCTGTTAGTCTAAGAAGAGCTGAGTTAGCTAAATTTTTAAAATTTCTTTTTTATTAATCTAAAGAAAGCATGCATTAAAGGACAAGGTGGTAGGAGAAGGGACTAACTATTCCTTTTTGGAATTTTATTCTTGGTCCATTATAAGTATAACCCACAGAAGAAGGGCGCAAGAATGTATAACGCTAGATCTGCTAATTGCTGTCAGAGACACTATTATTCTACTGGAGTGTCTGAATTATTGTTACTACCTCAGGTATTTATACAGTTCATAATTTAATGTATTCCCATAGATATCAGGTTAAGATCTATTTTCTTTATTATTATTATTATTATTATTTTATAATAGTTTGTCAGCAGTCGCTGGGCGATGGGTGATTTCCAATGAGAAAGGTATAAATTATTTGAATTCAAACAAATAATAAATATTTAATACCAACAACTATTTTAGTTTACTTAGATTGTGTGCGTTTACAAGATCTATATTATTGTGTCGTGAAATGTCTCTATCTCTTACGGTTTACCAATCACACATAGTTCATTCAGAATAATGACGACTTCTCAAGCATAGAAAATTCAAGATATATAACTATCTCTGTCTCACTCAATCACACAGACACACACACGCTCACATTTACACATAGATATTTTTCTAATTTCTTTTTTTGGGCTCAGGCAGTTTGAAAACACGTGTTTCCTGTGAAATCTTGTTATGGAATTTTGGGGTGGAATACATACCTATTTTTTCTATTTATTACATGCAATACAGAAAGTAAGATGCTTATCAAATAAATATAATTTTCTGTTGGACAGTTTGTTTCAGCGGAATTAATATATATATATATATATATATATATATATATTTTTTTTTTTTTTTGCTTAACGTTCTTTAACCTGGTTGGTCATAGCGGAGGGTAAATGAAATTGGTGAAATTATGCTCAAGTGATCTCGGGGTAAATGGAACTTCAAGTTACTCGACATTCGTGTTCTCAGGATAAGGGAGAACCCCGAAAATAAATTTATCCGTGTAACTCACTCTAAGCTAGATTCGAACTCGTGACCTGTTGAATGTGAGACAGACACGTTACCACCACATTAACCAAATGGGCTTTAGTATTCTAATTCAGTGTGTGTGTGTGGGAGGGGGCACATTTTTATTTTAGTAAATTAAATTGATATCAATGAATATCCTGGGTCAGCTCCCCTCTTTATACATCGAATATACCCAAAGAGGCGGCGCCTCCGGTTCCCCCGCCACTCATTCCACCAGTTGCTCCATTATCACCTTTACAATCATTAGTTTCGTTACATTTCATGTCATTCACTTCCTCATGTTCATACCTGGCTACGGGCCGACCCCTCGTAACAGGTTTTCCATTTTATGGTTTCGTGTCGTTGGCTCCCCGACAGGCTTCTGACCCCTAGGCATTGGCCTGTAATTCCTACAAATACGGGGAGGGTGAGCCAATTCGTAACGAAACGAATATACCGAAAGAGATCTTTGTTCAAATAAGAGGATTTAGAGCCGAACACAGGCGAGGGCATATGAATGGAGAGAGTAGATCTCAGTCCTATCAGTCATGACATTGTAGGAAGGGATACTGACAAAGCATAATTAATTCAATTATACCACCTTTACATACTTGCCCCTAAGGCTAAATATTTTCTCTATGTGCATATATAGGTTTCCTCCCAATGAGACACCAAATGGATTATAACGAAACAGGGCCGCGCCGTGGCCGAGAGGTTAGATCACTCGTCGCTCACCTAGATGGCTTGGGTTCGATTCCAAGCAATCGTATGTGAGATTTATGGTGGATAAAGCGGCGCAGGGGCGGGTTTTCTCCTGGTTCTCCTGGTTCTCCAGTTTCCCCCGCCATCGCATTCCACCGGTGCTCCATCTTCATTCCATGTATCATCAGTGTCAGCGCCTGAGGTGCCACAAGTAGTAAAAGCGGACGTTATACACTATAAAAATAACAAAACAGGTGAAAGCATTATTTGACCTCCAATGAGAGTATGATTATAGCCTTCTTCCTTTCTTTCTTCCTTTCTTTGTTATTAAATTCTTCCTCTTTAAATGAAGGGCTGAGAACCATAGTGGGCCATCTCCATGTGAGGTCAAAATTGAGCTGTTGCCATCTGTCGGTATAGTTTATGGTTATACATCTTATATTGCAGTGGGCCATGTCCAACATTTCCCGTTTACAAACAGTAGAGCATCAAAATATCGGTCTAAATGAAACTACAAATTCTGTTAGAGTCAGGGTGGTCCAAACCCATGCAGCTAATCACGCTACCGCATATGATGATCTTATGTCCATGCTACCGTTTATTCCTCCAGTGAATCATGATTTTTACAAGAGTTTGCGTGTGCAAGTCAATAATGATGATAAGCAGGACATTGATTAGATGTATGGAAATGTCCCAGTTGCATTTCTTTAGGCTAGGCCAAATCCCAACAAAGGAAAATAGCTCCCAATAAATAACTGTGAACCCTAATTTTGTATGAAGCCACATTAATGTACTAATATAAGATAGAACATATATTCTAGATTACTGTGGAATTTAGTTATTATGTGTAACTTGGCTCAATAAATTATGATATTGAAAAAACATTGACCTTGTATTTCCCCATTTTTAAAAAATGGTGCTTGGCCCACTATGGTTCTCAACCCTTCAAATATTCTTCCAAAGTTTTGTTTCACAGAGCAGTATTCCTAGTATACTACTGTATATGAGGGTGATTCAAAGCTGATCATTGACGTTTTGCCATGGACATAGAATAAGGATAGGACAATATCCACTTAGATCATTGTATCTACGCCCCCGAATGGGTGCCCCCAGAGATGAAGTGAGAGAACACACCAGTCGGCCGGAGCAGCACGACACAGCAATGATATACCTTCCGGACTGAGACACCCCGGCAGTTGGACAAGCATCCCCGCCCAATCTAGAAGGTCCAACGCTCTTCCCCAATGGGACGGTCTATACCCTCCGGAAACCAGAAGAAGGCCGAGAGACGGTTTTCCAGAACGTTCGTTTCCTCTGCCTACTGCACCGAAATACCATCGCCGACACTCCCAACCCGGAAACAGACAAAAGGGGCGAGGGATGAATGAAATGATTCATGGAATCACGAGTAGGAAATTCGGGGCATTGAGAGAAACCCCCCAGCATTCACCTGACGACCGGAGAAACTCCCGAAAAGCTCCGTGGATCAATGAGGAATATCTTCCAAAGAATGTTGCAGTGGCATTCAGATCAACAGGGAGTGGACGTGGACCTCATAATGTACCCTTAAGAAAACACATATCTGGGGTGATTCCTGTTTAAATTATCAGGTATCTGTGAAATTAAAACATCAAACAGATGAAATTCATTGCAGACTGTTATAGTAGTTGCGAACGGACTTTCACGCACTAGCAGAAGTATCTCTGTTTTGGATTGGCTTCTTTGTGCTTTACTTGCCTGCCCTACTCGTAGTAAAGAGTTTACAGAGATACTGGTATAGAAATATGTTGAGGTTTTTCTAATACCTCCAGAACTAATTCAGAAGGCTTACCCAGCACTGGTTCAGACTTCAGTTGGTGCTACATTTTCAAATATGCACGTCTAGCTGGAGACAAACAAGGTTCCTTTGGGGGGATCCATTCCTTTCACTTAATTTTACGATGGAAAGCTCCGGAAAAATTACCAATATGAATCTTGTAGCCCTAATGCTGCACATTTGATGACTTCACAATTTAATCCACTAATCCTCATATATTTTGTTTTTTGAAAAAAATACTAGTTGAATAGAAATAACACGATTTAGACTAGAAGTCTACAATTGGGCCCTCGTACAGAGCAATTTTATACCATGGCCCTCAATTCAGTTTCAGTTTTAAAACTTCAAAGAAAAGAAATTTGTATTATTAATTCCCTAAACTAGTAGTTTGTTTTTATATTAGTAGACGAATTTTTAATTAAATTAATATGTTTACGGCAGCTGAATATAAAGACTTTAATTGCTTATGTGCGAAATGTGCTATTGTTCTGTATAGGTCCAGAGAAGCATATAAAATTGCTCTGCGTTTGCGGTTACTTGTATTATTAACAAAAAGCTGTTGCATTATTGAAGTCGAGGTCAACCTCGAACAACCAATGACAGAGCGTTCTTCGCTAACATTTTACTTTCTCAGCATGCATATAGTATGTACTTAGTGAATAGAGAAGGTATTGTATTCCACCCAAAAATTCGATGTCGAGATTTCATCGGAAATATATATTTTGGAGACTCCAAACAAAAGACCGTTAAATACCAAACTTGGTATTTACGTTTAGTATCTTTAAAGGATGCGACACGAAGATTTTCAAGAAAATCCCCCCACCACAAAGTACCATTTACATAGAAATATTTTCGAAAATGTTGATTTTCATAAAAATGGCTCTAATGATTTTGATTAAAATCCCGCATATTAAAGCTCTTTACATCCCAAATAAAATGCACATCTTGAATTACATCTGAAGATCTCTTTATTCTGGATGAATTTTGCCGAATTCGGCTTAACTGTTAAACCGTAACAGATAGACAAAAACTTACTGCACACAAAATGTAGATCTCGTAAAAGCACACAAGTTAAGTCCTTTACAATTTTGTTGTGGAGGTAACCGTTTCCAAGATATTCCTTGTTATTGGTTTCAATCGTAAAGTACTTTAAACTTTTCCCAGACTTTTCTCTCTTTTGTTCTAGCAAAGAAGCGATTTAAATGACAACCGCATAACGACAGCTTTTAAAACATTTGAACTATCAGTTTAGCATAGCGCATTCCTTTAGTTTCCTTCTACTTATACGGAACTAAGTAATAAGAACATTCTGTTAATGTTAATCTCAATTAGCATTGTGTAGAAAGAAGGATAATCTATTGTAAGAAGTTTGTTTGTAGAACAGTTAGAGAAGGTCATGTGAGTGTAACACATCAGAATTTTTTTCTTGATTCGTTTTGCACAGATTTTTGGATAGCTACCAAGAGGAAGGCCTTGAATTTTGGGGCCTAAGTGCACATAATGAGCCTTTCTCCAGCTTCTTCCTTTTCTGGGTGCCAAGCACAATGGGATGGACTACAAAAGAGCAAGTCTGCTTTTTAAACAATTATCTAATACCGACCCTTACAGCCAAAGGTTATGACAACTTGAAACTGTTCCTCCTTGACGACCAACGAATTTGGATCAACACTCTGCTAAATGAGGTGAGTTAGTAGAATTGTACATTCCACTGTCGTGTAATGATTTATCGGAGAGAAAATTAATACTAATCTGCTATTTACTTTTTGCTTTCTCTACACTTACTATATACATAGTTTATAGAGAAGGGACTGCATTCTACCCAAAAATTCGATACCGAAATTTCACCGGAAATATATCTTTTAAGCTCCCTTGAATCCAAAAACAGTATTTCTAGGAAAGGTCCGTGTGTGTGTGTGTGTGTGTGTGTGTGTGTGTGTGTCTTGGTATACAAGTTTAGTATCTTCCAAGGATGCGATACGAAGATTTTGAGGTATATCTCCCCACCCCAAACTACCCTTTATTTAGAAAAAGTTTCCAAAATTTAGACTCTCTCAAAAATGGTTATAATTAAATTTTGGTTAAAATACCGTGTATTAAAATATTTACATGACAAATAAAATGTACATGTTGAGTTTTCTAGGAATAACCTTTTTATTCTGGATGAATTTTACTGAATTTTGCGTAGCTAGTAAACCCTTAGAGATAAACACTTACTACACAAAAGTGTAGATCTCGTTCAAACACACAATTTATTTGATATATATTTTTTTCGTGGAGTTGACCATTATTTAGATATTCGTTGTTATTGGTTGCAGCTTTAAAATACTTTCATACATGGAATTTTTCAACTCCTGGCAACGCAAAGGAACTGAATTCATCTACATGGCAACCAGCTTTTAAAATATTTGACTATTGTTTCAGCCTAGTGTATTTCCTTATTTCCCCTCTACTTACAAAAAACCATTTCTGCTAATGTTTATCTCGAGTAGCTAAGCTTTTTAACAATACTTTGTTACAGAGATGTAGAGAAAGTCATGTGAACGGAACACATAAGATGTTTCAGCTATGGTCTGTGATAACGGGGAACAACGAAGTTATTCTGAGTTTACTATACTTTAATTATGATGTGCACTGTACTGCATAATTTATCCTTACTGCTTACTTCACGTCTGTTTCTCTGTATCATTATCAAATAGAGCTTTATCCTGGACTTCCTATCCATCCTAAAGTATGATGAAACCCTCTCTTTTTTATTTACTCTTAAGATATTTTATTTTTCTTTCCTCAGATTTTTCTTACAGATGTTTTGGTCATTGGGTCATTTTCATTATATCAATTTTTATTGTTCATTTCTGGTCTGACATATTAGTAGGTTAAAGAAAGCTAAGAAGCATGTGGATTAATGTATTCAAGTGACTAAACGATTGTATACTTTTCAGTGATAGGCTGAAGAATTCAATTTCAGGAACAGTCAAATACTATAAGAAATAACACGTGAGAGTCGATCAGAAAAGACAAGTCATACTTTTTAAGATAGGGATTGAATTAACTCGAGAAGGGACAAAAGTATTCCGGCAGTATGATGGTACCGAGTCTGCCTCATATTCAACAGGTTCTGAGTTCGAATCTCGCTTAGGGTGAGTTACCCGGATAAGGTTTTTTTCGGGGTTTTCCCTTATCCTGATAAGACGAATGTCGAGTAACTTTAAGCCCCATGGTCCGCGAGAACATTTGAGCATCATTTCACCAATTTCATTTATCGTCCGATATGACCAAACAGGGGTCGTCTCCTTAGCGCGGTGGTAGCGTTGCTGCTTACCAACCGGGAGACCTGGGTTCGATTTTTTCCCCGCTGGGAGACCTGGCCCGGGGTGCACTCAGCCTCGTAAGGTCCCTGGAGGGCCAATTGAGGAGCTACTTGATGGAGAAGTAGCGGCTCCAGGTCATGAGGACCGCATTAACCGGCCGGGGGGGACACGAGGCGCTGACCACGTCTCACCCTCCAATACTGCACCCCATCCATGACGTCTGTAGTGGACCGAGATGGGGGACGCAGCGGCCGGGCGGTAGGCCAAGGTTCCCCGTGAGCTGTCGTGTCATGGAGTTGTTATGACGTTAAAGGACGTTAAAAGCTACAAAAAAAAGTATTCCTTCTACAGGAGGAAACAACATAAAGTACAAAGTAACTACATCGTGTAACAACAATGAAAGTAATTTTTATTACTCTGCGGCAGATAGCTTAACTCAAACCAAGCAGATAGATGGAACACGTTTACGACAAAAAGTATTTGTTTATGTCTCCAGAACAATGTTTATTGTTAACCTTCCTTTTAATTTCAAATTGCATAAGTTTACTTGTTAAATTTCCCTGTTTTGCTAACATAGCTAAATATAAAATGTCTTAGTTTATTGTAATATATTTATTCAGTACTCGCCGCTAAACTTATACTCGATATACTTTCTTTTCTCCTAGCATGAGCTTTACCCACATGGTAGTGGATTAACCTCAGTTTGAAGTTTATATTCATTCATTACAGATGGAAGGTTATCCAGAAGCGTTGAAAAGAGTAGACGGTGTAGCCGTACACTGGTACCTGGACAATCTTTACTCACCTGATGTTTTAGTGGACTTGAAGAAACGTTTTCCCAATTGGATTCTAATTTCTACCGAGGCTTCTGTGTGTGAGTATTTCCTGTTATACAGGATTTTAGTGGCTTAATCTCATTTTAAAAATATTTTATTGAATTACCAATGAAAGAGTTATATTCTCGGTTTTACCGACGGAATTTCTAAGAGTATTACATTACAGAATATTGTGTAAGAGCGCATGGCATTCAGTACCTCAAATCCTCTTAACTTATCTTCGTGGGATTTGAAGTCGATTGTTTGACCGACAGAGAGCACCGTAATAAGAATGTTAAGACATGGGAACTACAGTGATTCCAATTGGGATGAGGTTTATCTTTGAGCGCTACCAGGCCGGCAGCCAATCGCAGTGCTGCTGTGTTGACATATTCAATTTGCGCTTAACTGTGGAGCAATGCGATTCCGTCTCTAATAAATCCAAGACAAAATACTCAAATTTTGCAAATAATAATTCATGATGAAGATAGGGAGTAATATTCGTAGCAGAACTGTAAAAACCACAGCTATTTAGCTCAAATAGTTTTCATAATACACATGAACAAACATTATGTCGCCAGGCAGATTTGCATGCTCAGTGTGCGAGTGAGAGGGAAATATTAAAAGATTGGGGTTAGTGACCTGGCAACGCGGAGCACGATAACGCATCTCAGTCGCTGCAGAGTAGAACCCATTAGAAAAAGATAATAGTTTACTTGTTCGACACAAGCCTACTCTGCTTTTGCAATCTCTAACCGTGAAACTCCTATCAAAGCTGTGACATAATTTATAGCAAGGTAAGGTCACTTTAAAATGAACACCCAGTGCTGTTTTAAAATGAATCAGGAGCGATTGATGATATATGAGTAACATTTAACCTTTTCAATACTAACATATTTTTATGCAAGAAACACCGCCTTGCTGAGTTAAGGGGATACTATGGTGAAAATTGCTAAAATCCCGAAATTTGGCGTTGACCAATAACATTTAACTATAATCTAGTATATTTCAAGTTGAAAATGCAATAATATACACTAATAACTAAAAAAGTTACTATAGTAATATGTTTCAAAATGTACAAAAGATATCTCGCACCGGGTGCTTCTAGCTGCCCCGTCATCATCCAGGCTTGCCGTATCACCGATTATTTAACCTGGGCCCTCCCCAACCTTAGCACGGCTGGGATGTTTCTCCGCGATGGAGTTATCTCAACCGTAGCACTAAAAAGATTAATAAAAAAAAAAACAAAAAAAAACAACAACAACATGAAATTCTTCTCCGGGAGAATTTAGAAATAACGACTGGTGTTTCGTTTATTTTGTCTCTTGGAATATAAAAGCAACAAAACGTTTCCTATGGTAAAATTAACTGGTGTAATTTGTTTCAGTGCCTTTGCCGTTTATGAAAGCAGTTCGTCTCGGGGATTGGAGGAATGCAGAGAGCTACATTACAGACATTGTAGAAGTAAGTGATAAAGATGTTTATAGTTTAGATTCGAATTGAGGTTTTAAAATGTAGAATTTTTATTATTAATTAGTTTTTAAATGTTTTATCCCCTTATATTGACTGTCTTTATGCACTAAAGAGTTCAATCTACTCCTCTATTGCTAGTTTTCGTCCATCCGAGCATTTGGTTTCCTCGGCGCTACCCATATCTTGGAGGCATTGCCCTATCTGCCACCAGGGAGGAGCCGATGGGGTACTAAGCCTATTGCTTTTTAACCTTTAAATGTGCCTATTAATAATCATGCGCCTGCCTATTTAAAGCTTCAGTTAATTAGTGGTTCAAGTTCGCCAAGTGAGAAATGCGACATATTTTATTTAAGTTAATTTTATTATGAAACAAAATAATTGTTTAATTTTTCATAATTATTGTTCAAATTTCACAGATGCATCACCTTAAATGCTAATTTTATTCATAATTTTGAATATGTATTGTGTTCCATTGGAAGGCTCACACCGTAGTAGGGAACTCCGGCTCGGGCGAGTGATGTCATGGGTTTTAAGTGTGAAAAATGACTCTTCAGATTCTATAAAACTATTCCAACAGACCGTTTATTAAACCTACACAACTTAGGTTTTTAAGCGTTGGTTACTTCCGAGCTCCATATAGAAAAGAAAAAAAAAAAAACCAAAAAAACCTGAACAAAGCAGTTCATGTGGATGACGAAAACCTCAGCAAAGAAATTTACAACTCTTGCTGCTTTGTTTATATAACATCTGCTTTTATTTCTGTTCAACATATGGAAAAGAGGGACTGGGATTAGTATTAGTTGTATTGAGCAATACAGTTTCACCTCAGACTCAGGAAATTACACTTTTGTGAGCATTTCAGAACTTGAACCACGAGGTGGCTGCTTGGATAGACTGGAACATAGCTCTGGACACGAACGGTGGACCCAGTTACATCAGCAATTACTTGGATGCTCCCATCATAGTAAATGCCTCAGCTGACGAATTCTACAAGCAACCAATGTTTTATGCAATGGCACACTTTTCCAAGTTTTTCCCACCCGGGAGTATAAGAGTAAATCTGCACCTGGGTAATCAGGCTCTCCTACAAGGCGTTGCTTTCCATACGCCAGACAATAAAATTACCACTGTATTAGCCAATGGGTAAGTTTGTTATAAACCTCAATTTAACAGTAATTAAATAACGCTAATACGATATGGTTTAATCTAACTGTGATGTATGCTACTGAATATTTATACGTATAGGTTAGAGATTAAAGTCGGGGAGATCCATAATGATCCCTAACAGCCAGCGCAATGTCTCAGCTGATAAGAGGTGTGTCTGTCTCTCTGTGAATTGTTTCATGCTACGTAAACAATGATGTCATCCTTGTTGCACACTGTAACAAACATTCCTCAGTGTAGTTTCAGTTATCGCCAGTATCCGCTAGTACTGCGCTATTTTAATTTGCTACAGATTTTGTTACATATTGTAATGTACTGCTATGCTGTATGCTAGTGTTTTAGTTTGTTTGAAAATTGATTATTGTCCTGCTGCAGCCGAAGTGGCAACAGTGTGACGGAGCGGCCACGAGGTAAGGCAACTCTCAGGGATCATTATGGATCTCTCCGACTTTAGTATTGACCATGAGTTTATATGTAGAATAGATGGTTTGTCAGCGACCTTGGACTACACGGTAGTTCGTTCTCAAGCCCATAGATAACATGACGCAAGTGTTTATCGCCAGTTTATATGTAGTTACTGATAGAAGGTTGCTGTTATTAGCACTTAAGCTTTTGTTTGATTTTGATACATTATATTAATCCGGTAAGCATTACAATACAATTTCTTTACTGAAAATGATCGAGTTTACCTTACAATACATATTTTTCTTAATGAAATAAATCTGAAATGCTTTTTCTGTAGGAAAGTATGGGACAAAATTTCATCGAAAGTTTCCATGCGTTATAACCCCAAGCAGAGCAGCGTGTACTAACTTGAGAAACATTAAATGAAATGTTGGACTTTAACAAGCTGCTTAATTACAGCTTCTGTAAGGTACATAAGCCAGATTTGTGCTAGTATAGCGTTCTGTGTGACCATCAGTTACGGTGCCAGTAAAATGCAGGTTGTTGGTTACTGGTTACAGCAGTTGTTGCCCAGTCAGACCGCTGAGAAGACATACCCTGATCATGTAGTGCAATTAAAACCTAAATATAAACATAGAAAGGATGTATATAGCAATTATGTGATACCTCTATATATATTAGTAATTTAGTATATCTTATCTATCACTTTTTCATAAGAACTGATTCTTCTGTTGATTTTATTTTAATCACATAGAGACGGAATATTTTCTAATGGGACTCGGCACCGATTCAGTGAGGGTATTGTATCTATGCCCCATGAAAGGGCACCCCCGGGAGGGAGGAATTACTTGAGAGGAGACACTCTGTGACCGGAACCTGGAGTGAGGGCATAGCACTGAGAAGATCCCTACAGTCTTCAGATTGAGACGCCCAGGCAGTCTCTGGCACAATGGATTTCTCAGCCCCACCAAGAGCTTCCAACGCTTCTCCCAAGGGGGCGGTCCGTATACTCTGGCAGGCAGCCAAAGTTCGAGAGAGGGAGAAAGTTCCACAGAGAGCATTATTTTCCCCGCCACCATGCACCGAAACACCGCCGCAGACACTTCTACCTTGACACAGACTAAGCGGGATGAAGGATGAATTAAATGATTAATGGAATGATATAGAGGGACAAAAATATTGGGGTGTAAGAGAAACCACTCAAAATTTTTCCTGACGACTCGACAAAATCCAGAAAAAAAATACATGGGTCAGAATGGGGTTCGCAGGAAACTAACCTCGTAACCTCGCTCGGTCATATTACTGTCGTGGATGTGGAAGGATACAAGGTCAGTTCTGGGCATTCTTTTTAGTTGTTTTACTCATGCCGGCCATTTCTGATTCCTTCATACTTCATTCGCAGTTACGGGCGCAATAACACTCACGGTCTCACGTCGTTATCTGGGAACATTATTTCTCAATTCATTTCTTCGCCCTGCAAATATAAGCTCAGATCAAATAGAAAATGCTCGTTTAAGCATTACGTGGTTCCGGCTAGTATTCTTTAAATTGAACAATAATTGTGCTGGAAGAGTAACAAATGACGAGCCGATTTCTTGGCAGAGTATCAAGAAACAATAAGCATCATTATTTACATTTTCATGTGCTGTATTATTCACTGAAAGTCTTATTTATGGTACCGCCTCCTGAAAACCTGCATATCATGCTCATAGATCTTAAATCAGCCCTGACCAGTTAGAGGACCCAACCTAAGGAGGTCGCCCACTGCCGGATAGCTATGGTTACTGACCAATAGGCACTAATTCATAGCATCAACTACGCCTACGAGACGTCACGTCACCAGTTAAGGGATAATGCAATGGTTGCACACACCAGCGTACCACCTTTTGCAGTTACTTATTCAGCCTTTGGACTAAAATTCATGTCTGGAGTCTGGGGCAAGTAATTGCTTTGTGAATGTTTATGCTAACCAACGTAAAAAGTTAATTTGGTCTCTCGATCTGGGCTTGGTTTTCGTAAAGTGATAAAACTAATAGAAACGCTGTTCTGCAGTTGAAAAGGAAATGACGTAAAACGCTTGTTAAGTTTTCTGCAATGTTTATGTTTTATGTATAGTAATGATTTTAATATATCATAATTTTCTTTCAGGAATGATAGACCACTGAAGGTGCAGCTTTATATAAAGACAGTTGGCTGGATGGATGTTAGATTGTCTGCTCGCTCCATCAGCACGGTCGTTTGCAATAGCAAAACAAAGGAACAAGGATAAATCTTATACATTTTGGCTATTAAGTGCATTTTTAGCTTATTCCCTTTTTTTTTCGTTTTAATATTTATTAGTTCTCAATGCAGTTGAAATATTCAATCTCTTGCATGATATTCCATTACTGTTCAATTAGCAAAATAGTGGACTTACTGAAAAGTAAACCACAAACCGTATTCTAAGTATAGTAATGGTGGAGTCACCTGATAGGGAATGTAAGTACTTACTCTTTAGACGTATTTGATGTTAAAGATTTGGTTACAACTGAACAAGAAATTCTAGGTTTCAAAATAAAGGAAATGTAATCTTGCCACGTTTTCAGAACTGTTCGGCTATTCAAAATCTATGAAAATCAATTACTGCGTAATTTATGGACACGGAAATCTAAATGAGTTATTTGTTTGTTTTGTAATTGTAAAATGTTCATCAGTATTATGAGTATGGTAACTCCATATTCAAAGAACTGTGATTTAGTTTACTGGTGGACGATTTTGAGACACTCGCCGGACTGAATTGCTTTTCAACCGAAGTCACTCCACTTGATAATTAAGTTATTTCTGCAACTGAGCCAGGCGGCTCAGGCCTTTCTTCTAGGACTGGCATTTTTTAATTTTTTTTTTTTACTTTGCTGTATAATTACTGAAGTGCTCTTTTTCTTCTTTTTACACACACACACATACACAAGCATATAACACCCATGCCCAAGGCGGGACTCGAACCCACGATCCCCTGCACTATGAAGCACCAAAGCGGCGAGCGCAATTTCAGCTCTCAGCGGCAGGATAGCTTGGAAGTCGTCTGCAGTCTCAGAGGCGTTTGGTCAGACCTGAGAAGCTGGTTCCTAGTGCTCCCCGCATCGAGGTGAAGAACCTCTTGGAAACTGTTAAGGGCCCTCTAGGATGGTTCCCTCCGGTCCGGTTCCGGCTGCCCACTGTAATTACAATTACTCTCATCTTATCCTTTCCTCCTGGGGTCTGGCGTACAATAAGCAATCATGGCTGACGCGCGGAATTCCCTCCGGCACACTGGAGTTTTTCTTAGAAAATATTAATTTTATGGAAAGTTTCTATTACATATTATTAGAAGTTATAGTATAAGCTGGTATACATGGACTTTTTAAGCAGTAACCAATAACTTAGTTCCAAATTATCTACATTCAAACGATACAAAGCATGTAAAAACACCAGCGGCCACGAGTCACTGACGAATGATAAACGCGGTATCGTGAGCGTTTTTTGCAAATGCCAACAGAATGTACCAGGTTGGGGCTGATTTGTACCCTGCGATGTCACTACCTAAAGACTAGTAGGAGTTCATTTTATTTCGTTTAAAGCTTAGACATAAGCAAAACTTCCATTTAATTTTCACAGTAATTTTGTTACATCCTGAATATTTGAAATATAAATTATATAGTTTAAATTAATTAATTAACTATCTGGTATACACATGAAATAACTGAATTAGCACGAGTACAGTGATATTCATTATTTGTATTTTCAAATTAGTGTTCGCACACTAACTTTTCTTAATCAGTTGTTACTGCTTAAAATATACAAATGCTCAAGAATATTGTGATATAATTTATACTGTATAACGATATATGATTAAAATAAAATACTTTTTCACAACGACTTCTTAATTTTTATTTAGGGCCAATATTTCCTTTTGAAGCCTTAACAGCCTTCAGGATAACAGGATTGGTAGTGAAGGTCTAGTAATGTAAGAGGGATATTTATAATACAAGTTGGGAGGAAATAAATATTTATATTTATGCAGTAATTTAGAACGACGTGATAAGGCAATATATGTAAATTAATTTCAATAACTTAAGAATGAGAATAATAATTATTGAATGTTTTTAGATCTATACGGTAAGGTTAAAGAAATCCACATATTTTCTCCCACAGTAAAATCAGTGTTTTTAAAACAGGCTCCATATACCAACAGGTATATTCTGAAAGAATTTTTTTTTCACAGAAGCCAATCATTCCTAATATCATTGTTGTACGGAATGTGACATCATTTCGAAATGATACCCTTATATGTTATCATTGTATAAGCTGTCAATTGTTTCATACAATAAACGTTCTATGGTAAATAAATAAGTATTGATAAGTTTTGGGCAGTTATTTGTACAAATTAATGTTAGCAATGTTGTTGCTCGATTGATGTAGATAGATAATAAAGATTATCTTTACTCTTTGATTTGGGTAACTTAGCTACGTTTGTTATACAATGCAATGGACAGCTTCTGCAATCATACACAATAATAACATTTAGAGATGTTATACTACAATAATAAGGTATCATGTAACTTAAAAATGTTTCTGATGATGACAAAACATGTACAACATTGACATTAAGAATGACTTATTTCTGTGAAATGTGTATTTTAGAAAACCCTTCCATTTAGCTGTAACAGAAAGTGTACAAGAATTTTAAAATTCATTGTTAGTCTGTTATAATAAAATAGTGAATTTTTATAATACAAATTGACTGCTTCCATTTCTGGAATTCATTTTTGTGGTTTTGTGCATTTTAGGTATAATTTACATGAATAAAATAGATTGAACCTTGAACATATGTGCTTAAATGCGTAGTTTCACAAAATTAAAACAAAATATTTAAATTTGGAACATATTTTGTGTCAGATTTGTTACTGTTTCTTACTAGTTTCAGCATTATATATGTAGGTATTTTTCCATAGGAAAAAAAGGAAAACCAAATGCTTTGGTAAACGTAAAAAATGAGAATAAACTCTGAAAATTCAAGTTGACTGCGCTGAATTTAGATATATCTGCAGGCTTCCACGGCTGTAGTCCATTAAGGTTATGTTTTTCGGTGAAGGCTTGCGTTGCCAGTGGCCCATGGAAGAAGCTCAACATAAGTTGTAGCGAAACGTCGATAGAGAGCGGCCTACACCGGAAACCATAACCTCAATGCGCTGAATTTATTTAAGCACTGTACATGTTATGAGTGTGTTCCCATTTCTTCCATGTATTCCCTTCATATTCTCTTGGATAGGATACGCCGTTAAGTAAAACGTTGGTTACAACATCTCGTTCTTTGAGAGACGAATTTCCTCGCTGAACATCCTGTAACACAGATTATGATTCACATATTTATCTATTACATTTTCCGAATGAGATTACATACCGGAAAATTGGAATTTTCTCAGTTTGTACTACGAACACACTGTTCTTACAAAATTTCATTTTTTCTACATCAAGTTACTCAAGATAAACATTACTAGATATTGTCTTCTTATGTTTTATTACTTGAAATTGTTCCTTATAAGTAGTTATAAGTAGTATAATAAGGAGAATAAGGTAATAAACTAGAACTAAAGCCACAGTCAAATCTTTTAAAATCTGTCACTATGCAATTGTCA
Source organism: Hymenopus coronatus (assembly GCA_030762935.1). NCBI lineage: Eukaryota > Metazoa > Arthropoda > Insecta > Mantodea > Hymenopodidae > Hymenopus > Hymenopus coronatus. Next base: position 46,482,968 of record CM060885.1, on the reverse strand, counting down.
TTAAATCCAATTCTTTGTTCCACGGCCGAGAGTAAAACAAAAGAGATATGAATCGGTTGAGGCTTCCCATTTGAAAAAATATTTAGGCACTTTAAAATTGATAGCAATAATAGAGAATATCTCTAATATATCTAATGGTTAGCAACTACAAAAAATGTATACAACATAAATTAACGAAATCTAAATTTTTTATATAGTAAGGTTTTGTCTATTTCTTACGGTTTACCGGTTATGCAAAAGTCATTCAGAATGAAGAGGGATTCTGAGGCTACTCCCAAGAAATAAAGCATACGCATTTTATTTTCCATGTAATCATCTTTAATATAAGAGATTTTAATCAAATTCGTTAGACCCATTATAGATAATCGAGCATAACGATAATTTGAGATGGGGGGGTTCTGAAAATCTTCATGTCAGATCCTTGGAAGATACTAATCTTTAATATCAAGTTTGGTTTTGAACTGACTTTTCATTTTTAAGTTATGCTGTCCACACACACACACACACACACACACACACACACACACACAGAGACCCTTCTTCTAAATAGTTCTTTTTTGGTTTCAGGGTCCTCTAAATATGGATAATCTCGGCATCGAATCTGCAATATCATCATGTTGCAAATATTGTTATTCTGTATCATAAACGCTCACAATACTATCTTCACTTTTCAATAGAAACTCTTTGAACATTTTGCAGCACAATGCCTGGTTTAACTCAAATAGTTGTCTAATAGCATAATCATTAGAGTTGTCTACCTCAATGTTCTTCTTTCTTGGCGCACTTCCCCTACTTGGAGTCGAATATATGAGGATGTTTGATACGGCAGATTTCCCTTCTTTCAGAACCATAGCTACAGCATTCATAGACACATCTATATAGACAAAATATTGCGTTTCCTTTATTATGGCTTTCTGTAATTTTCTTAAAATACTTTGCCTCATTGTACACATTTCTTTGTACGCGATCCCTATGAGGTCACCCGGACACACTCCAAGTTTTTGATGATGTAAGAGGCATCATAATTTTAATAACACTTAAACATTCTTAAAAGAGAAGAACGTGTAAATTACCGGAAATGTACCTTTGCCAACAACACAGACTTGTTCAGCAGGAAGCAGTAGGAAAAGCTCCCTCAGCAGAGAGAGAAGATACATAGTGGAAGAAGTATTGTTCCTACTTTGACGCGCTTGCGCAAAACGACATTCTTTCCTCCATTGCTTACTTATAGCTTGTTCTGCTCGTAAAGAATCTTAATTTTCGGTGTCTATGGATTTAATTTAAATTCAGTAGTCTTATAAGAGTTATATTTACCTGCCCATCATCATCATCATCGTCGTCTTCTTCTTTGTGACTACTATAGAAGAAGGTTGCCCAAAACCGCACAGTAAAATAATAAATAATTTCCACAAAGCTCAAAAGACTTGCACCTACGAAGAGTCCTGCTGCTCCGCCCATGGATACTGAAAAAGAAATAAAGTGGCATTATAACATCTCTAGAAGAATTAATACAAAAACAAACAATACTGAAAAACAAAACTGAAAGATGTGACAACTGAAGGTGGAAAAGAATACAAAATGAAACAAAACTATGAATGGGTTATAGTCATGAAGCGGGCAGAGGGTATACTCGCAAAAGAACCAGAAAGTTGCAGTAACAGTAAAAGCTGGAGTTTTACAAACTCAAAAATACTAGGAATACTCCATAGTGCAAACCAGGGGAATGAGCAGGGGGGGGGGAGCTAAGACAAAACGAAACATCGAATTCAAGATGGGGAAAGGTTATAAGATATTTTTAAATATGGAAGGTGTTAAAAATAAGATAATCATTGGTGAATCATATAATGTTATATGTATAATGTCATAAGATATGCTGATATGTTCAAGCTGGAAGGGTGATGGGTTCAAAGTGAAGAAACATGTCAGATAAATAGTTTTAAATGTATCGGAAAACACATGAGAAAGGCAGACCGTCAGGAGGAATACATAGCTTTAGAAATTAAGAATGATGGGCAGTTAAAATTGTTGAAGAACCTCCTGAAAACAAATCATACCAGTAATATCCGCAGAAAAACAATGAATTGTAGTATATGGATAGTATGTAACCCACCACAAACTTGCAGCTTTTAAATAGTGGGATGTTTAGTAATGTAGGCAGGGATATGGAGAAAATGGAGAAATGGCCAGATATATCATTTACACTATGGGAGATATAACCGCTAGAATAGGAGAGGAAGAAGTGAAGATAGGAGGAGATGAAGACGTAGCAGAATAGGAGGGTGTAGAGACATAGACAACAAAGAGTAGAGACAAGACAATAAAAAAAGAGGGGAGAGAATTGTTGGAGTTCTGAGAGGATTTAATAAAAGGCACCGGGAACGCTTTAGAGGGAAAGCTAACGGACAGACTATGGTAGACTTTGAAAGATAAAAGAAAAGTAGATAAGAAAAATGAAAGGGCAACAACAATGGAGTAAACTTAGAGAATAGAATGGAATTGTAGCGCAAACAAAGAGACTACTCTCGCTAACAACCAGGGAGATATGCGAATGTAAACGGTAAACAAACCTAATTGTACACGAGGACGAGAAATATGTCAAGACATGATTTTGTATGTAATTGAAAATGTAACCTAAGTACAGTAAATTATTATCACTATAACTATTGTTATGATTACCAATACTCATATCCTCCCCATATCCTATCTTGAAAACGATTATACAAAGATGGAGGGGTCAGATAATGATGGTCAGATGGGTTAAACTTTTCTGCTCTCATTGAATGCCGCTACAGTGACTTTCAAAGGGGATGAGGTTTGTCCTTGAGTGCCACCAGGCCGGCAGCCAATCGGAGTGCTGCTGTGTTGACGTATTGCATCCGAGCTTACCTGGAGAGTAACGCGCTAAGTGATTCCTTCTCAGATAATTATACTACTTGCGCTATATATTCAAATTTTGCAAAAAATAATTCACAAGGAATTAGGGAATAATGTTCGTAGTATAATCCTAAACATCACAGATTTTTAGCTCTAATAGCTTTCATAATTCACATGAATAAACATTATGCCGCCAGGCAGATTTGCAGTGTGCGAACGAGAGGGAAATGTGAAAAGAGTGGGGGTAGCAACCTGGCAACGCGGAGCACGACAACTCATCTCATTCGCTGCAGCGTACAACTATTCCCATTTGAAAAACATAATTCAGAAAATACATATAGTTTGAATCTCCATCTCTGTATATTGGATTGTACTTACCAACTAAATCTAGTTTTCCACGAACTATGGTCCTTATGAAACGCTCGGAAGGCAAATGATCAAGGCTTATAACAGCCTCTCCATATACATCCTGCTCGCCGTTTTCATCCTCCTCTATATTAATTCTGAAATTGAAATCAGTAAGACACATACATTACCTACAAATATTAATTATTTACTAATTTTTACCACAATATACTATTAATATGCATATATTTCACTCCTTTGAAATAGGGGTTTTTCATTAACGTCTTACACAATTTGATACCACCTGGCGACCCGAGTTCGATTTCGGGTGTCCGCATGCGGGATTTGTGGTGAACAATGCGGCACAGGGCTGGTTTTCTTCGGGTTCTCCTTTTCCCCCATTCTCTATCGCATTCCACCGGTATTCCATCTTCATTCTATGTTTCATTAATGCCCTCGCCTGGGATACCATAGCAGTAAAAGAGGGTTTAAACGCTATTGAAAACGACGATCCCAATGCAACTTTCAAGCCATCAATAATAATGAAATTTTGTTTGTCGTTGGCTTGTATAGCAAACTTCTTTTCTATACAGCTTTGCTGTCAGCAGCTTGGGGCTCCCCTAAGCTTAGTACACCTACGACGTATGTTGCCTGCTGCTTTTTCGAAGAAATACGGACAGGGAATTTTGCAATTTTAATCTCCTCTCTATAGAGAAACGAATAAGGCGCATATTCGAGAGGTCCCGGGTTCAATTGACCTCTCACTCTGACCATTTGTTTTTCGTGGTTTTCCCTGGTTAGTAAGAGGTGGTATGCATATTCCAACACGGATATCTTCTCCCCCATTTCCTCTCATTCCATTTCCCTCTTTCATGTTTTAGGGTGGCTTCGGGACTGGGCGGGGGTCGGAGTCGGACATATGGCATAGATGCTTGTGCATTGGAATTTCTTCTCGTTCCTGACAGATGGCAGTGTGTCTACATTGCTAGGTCGAGGTCGCGCTGATTCCACTGACACCTCCGAGGGACCCTTTTGTGGCCGGGTGTAACCCTAATATTGTTAGAGAACTCAGAGGAGCTATGTCGATTGCAGGAACCTGTCCTGCAACTCAAATTTTGGGGGATTTTAATCATCATTTAAAATTAACATTAAAATGTTAAGCTAAATTAAGATTCCTAGAAAATACTAGCATTTATCCACTACTTGGCCTGCGCCCATATGGAAGAGAGCGGCGAGCACGAATATCTTTAGGTAACAACTACGTTTTCAACTTGTCTTTCTTTGACACTACTTATATTGTAACAAAAACTCGTTTATTACTAAAAAAACCACTATTCGTTCCACTAATTACAAATGAAAATCTGTTCAGAAATAAATGGCTTTATTCATGCTTTCACAACAATTCTACTCATAGAATGGCGCTAGCTACAGCGGCGTCTACTACTGCAGGCTACAAATTCCCCGCCATAATTGAATAAATTGCTGCACGCTATGCATTCTCAGTTGAAACTGAATTCTCCTCTGCGCTCGTTCTCTCCTTTCATACATGTAGCTGACATGGCAAAAAATTTCCAGAAGCAGTTAGATGTATAAACCACCGCAGGTATAAAAAAAAAAAACTGTACAAAATTACAATTATAAGGGGTGAAGGGGATGATTCACTACAGAAAGCTCTAGAGTCTAGCTAGAGCATCTGCAATTATTTCATAAGAGGGATGGAGGAGGTTGATGTAAATAATTCATCACCACGCAAAGTCAAAGGCTAGCTAATCCACTATATTAGCAAATCAATAATTCCAATTCCACCCGCTCATTATTTATCTGCATGGAATATTCATGCGCCCTATCACGGAACATTAAAACTCACTATATAGTTGATTTTAATCGACCCTGTGGTTTACTTCACTGCCACTATCCAGCTTCCAAATTGCTAACTACCGTATTATGACAGGGGTACAAACAATGTGAAAATTTACTGTATTAATTACTTTTTATTTTTGGAATGTGTCCCGTTTAGATTAGATAGGCAACCGAAAGCTCATACATTGGCATCATCGGGGTCACAATAACCGAGAGCGGTAATCAGAACCAGAAAGGTGCAAAAAGTGCATAAATATATTCAAATTTCCTAAAGTATCCAAAAGTTCCAGATTTATATCTTTCGAATAAAAATTCAATCTGTACTTAAATAAATTTCTTGCTAATCGAAAACATATTTTATCAAAATGGCATCATTTTCATAATAAATAGTAAACAAATAAGTTAATTGTTCAATTAATATACTTTCTCCAGTTGATAGGATGGTTTCCCGGGTCCCGATACAAGGAAAGAAGACCTTACCAGGTTTTAACTTTCTCGCTATTTAGACATAGTCGCTAGAGATCACTCTAGTCACAAGCTGAAAAAAAATTCTGGAATATGTGCGTTCTAGCCTGAGATTCAGATTCACAGATCCATTAAGCAATAACTTATCGTCCTCCGTGGTGTAGGGGTAACATGCTAGCATCTGGTTCCCCAGGTCACGGGTTCAAACCCGCGGAGGGCGATGGATTTTTTTCGGGCTCAAAATCCTTAGAATGGCTTCCTTCGTAAGGCAAGTAAGCCCGTTGGTCTCGTGTCCTAGATTTATGGCAATAAAAGAACCTCAAGCCTTTTAAAGAGGCCTCTGAGCGAAGTTAACCATTCTTTTATGCGCAATATAAAATGGGACACAGAACCACAGCAGTTAAAGAGCGTCTAGATATATCACACAATTTTAATTTCAATTGAAAAAAGAGTAATCTGTTGTTTCTTTATGTGCAATAACGAATCTATAATTAGATAAAGTTTACCGTTTCAAATTTTGGCATTGGCTAACCCGCATTATTTGAGTAAATTGGAAGCATATACATAAAACCAGGGTGAGTGAAAAACAAATGGAATCCCAATGCGCAAGATCGACTTTTCACTTTGAGATTAATATGGTTCTCGATATGCATTCCCGTTCTCGCACCGGGTTACTGTGAACCGATTCTTGTATGCTACATTGCTTCCCGTTCTCATTTTTCTTTTTGGTTCCGACTTTGGGCTATTGTGAACCAACCTTTTATAATTAGAATTACACACGGACGGTCTTCAGTCACGTAGGCCCTTGGGGTCCTTCGCGAGTTAAGTGACCCCAGTGAGGAAGGCATGAGGGCAGAGACTTGAAGGGCAATGGGGTCCCTAACGGTTTCAAATTAAATGTCTCCACTACTCACAAGTCCCGAACCTCTGGGGTACTCCGAAGGGACCCTAGCCCGAAAGCATCCATAAGCGGCCCCATGGCCATGCCAGAAATAAACCTCTAAATCTCTACAGTGTGAAAGACACCCTTTAACCGCAACCCACCGGACATCGTCACCTAGCACTTCAATCATGGAACAGATGACAAGAAAATTGTGGACAGGAAATTCGGAGGATGTAATGAACCTTCTCAGCGTTTGTCTGGGGATGCAAGGTAGCCACCGAAAAAGACTATAGGTTAAGAAAGTCAGTCACGAGAGTCAAATCCACGACCTCCCGAGTGAGAGTCACCATCTCACTCGCTTAACCAGCCTTTACTCAAAGCAAATACCACCCCACACACCTTGACATGGCATCTACTCGCCTGATCCTCGATAGACCACCCCACACACCTTGACATGGCATCTACTCGCCTGATCCTCGATAGGAGATAGGAAAACTCGCGGCATCATACGAGTGGAAACCATCCCCAGCTTAACCGCAAGGTTAAAGTGGCCGGTAAAATGGAAATCGAACACGGAATCTTCCAAATGCGAACCTCACACGTTACCTCACTTGGTAGACAAACTATAGTAGGTAAAACTGGATCAAACCATTCTCGCTTTTGGTTCTTATTCTTTAAATCATATTATTTTCTTGGTTTTCATTTCCTGTAAATGAACAGACCAGAATCCGTAGTATATACGAATATGTATTACCAATTTTAGAGACTTAAATTTTTAATTTGTTTTCTTTTTCTTTAGACTTATTTTTCCGGCACCTCAGTATATTTAAAAGCCTCCTTCAAAATTTCAGTAATACTGAAATCTAAAATCTTCACAATTCTTCTCTTCAGTAACATACAAGAAGAAGACATGTAAATATTGCATAAATCGGTACTTTAAATGGTCTCTTGAAAACAAAGAGCATCTCTTGTGACACTCTTATCAAAACTGCAAACCGTTTCATTTCTCAGAAAGTTCGTGAGCTAAGTTTTAAACTCATATCTTTTTAAGGATGTGCATTAAGGACATTCAAGTATAGATTTTTAAAATTTGATAGTTGAATTGTTTTTAATTTATCAGTCTTTCTATATCTAGTTAAACCAGAAGCAATGATTGCACAAATGTGGACGAATTGAATATATAAAATAAAGGGAACAGGCAGACGGAAGAAGTTTTAAGTGGGAATAAGGTATTATGCATGAAGCTGTTTTCAGTTTGATATTACATTATTTAAATAATATCTGGAGGTACATAAAGTGAAAATACTTGCAACTGAGAACGTACTCCGCGGATGGAGTTTCCGGCCACAGAACGAACTCCACCTCAGTGTTAATGCACGAGTCCAAACAGTCGCATTGTAGACCTTCTTTCTTTGGGGCAGTGCTCCAAGGCGGCCTGGGTACGGTCAAAGCATCAAGGTACGGCTCTAAGCAGATAATTCCATTAATATCGCACATCTGTTCAGGGGCTGGAACATAAATATATGTTACTGAAGTAATTATATTAGTTTCTAGAATACATGTAGTTTTATCCTTAGACTGAAGTCAACCAAACAACCCTAGGTATATGCACATTAGCAGTCAGGGCTCTTGTTGGTTACCGGTGTAAAAAGATTTCTCGTGCTCATTGAGGGCTTGAGATTTAATGTCCTATAACTTGACAGGTCATATCGGACAATAAATGAATGAAATAAATGGGAAACAATTCTACAACTCAACATTATTCTTTACAGAATACGGAAAAACTTTGGAAAAAAATCTTAGTCGCTTATCTCACCCAAACCGAGACTCGAATTCGGGATGTCTTGAATGTGAAGCAAACTATAGAGGAGGTTGTACGCAATTTTTAGAAATTATAGAATTAATACAGGAGAATTAATATTATTATATGCGGTGTGCACTCGAAAGAGCCAAAGAAATTGCAATATGATTGAGTAAATATTTCAAGGAATGCAATCGATTTGAGCAAAAGACAATTCACTATGTAATAATTAAGAAAATTGACGTGGTAATACTGTAATCTGGTATGACTGGGAAAGTGAGTCAATACATTTTCTACAAACAAGGAAAATACAGCAATGTCAATTTTAAGAGAAAACAATGTAAATATTCGCCGACTGTAGTGTTTTAGCGGAAAACTAAATCGATATTTTCAATTTTCCTTTGCATATTTTGAACACTACACGTAGAATAATATACTCGTAACCTAATACAGCTGAAGGAATGAAATAAAACACTGAGTTTCTTCGTAATGTTCAAACAACATGGAATCAGCAACCCAAAGAACCCTGAAAAGCCAAGGTAATGTTTCTAATAATCTTAACAATAGATCTGTAACAATCCAGAACCCAAATTCTATAGTTCCATAAATCTATTCTTCCATTACACAAACCGAGCCTAAAAAGGGAGAAGCTATTGTGATTGAGGCACACAATGATATACTACTTAAGGATTATGTTACTGCAATAGGCAAACTCACAGATCTATCAAATGTTCGGTTTGTTTCGTTCATCTGCATATTTCTAGCAAGTCAAAATCTAGTGAAAGAAATAACCCGCAAATATTCTAACATAACTGTAAACAAACTGTCTCTGGAAGTGAATCAGCACGATGTAACTCCAGCCTCTGCTATATCTACCTTTCAGCTTGAATTGCAATCCCTGGTTTTAATTACATAATGGGTTTTCGTAGACAGAGGTACATGAAGGCAGAGGATTTTGATAAACTGCCCGACTGTATCCAAATTCAGTTTGAAGGAACCATCTACTGACGAATCTCTAGAACAGTTCTATAGCGAACACCACAAAGGGAACTCTGCATCTTCAAAAATCAGTCAAAATCATAAGGGATTAATTCCGGGGAGTTCGGTCGATCGTGCACCACTTCCCAGCTCCATCTACAAATAAATTAACCATTGTTTGCGCTGTATGCTACCGAACATTCTCGTGCATAAGGATGGATTGGTTCTGCAGAAAATATCACCGTGGTAAGAAAAATTCGAAAGACGAAGATCGAAGGTTCGTCAGAACCCTAGAAATGTGAAAGATATGGTGCTCTCGTGTTCATCTGTGACGATATTATTCAAACTCGCTACGTTCTTCTAGCAAACCGCCAATGCGCCAAATTACTGTTCATTTTTGCAACACAACCTGCGACTATTTTGAGAGTGAAGCAGCGACCTGGATTTAAACCCATGTGACTTTGAATGGATTCCGAAGTTGAAGGAACCACTCTGTGGCATTCGCTTCAGAACAGTTAAAGAGATTCATCAGTAAACTGCTCTATTCGAACTGTCAATACAACAGACGCTACTAAAGGAACTCTACTTGGTAATATATATCTCTTTTGTGTCGGTTGTGAATTAATAGTTGCCACTATTAAAGTTACAACTCTCTCACTAGTTACTCATGTAGAGAAAGTAATGCATTACCGAGTACTATACCTGCATTACCTTAAATGCTGATCTGCGAACTAACCTCGAAATCGGTTCTTTAATACCAAACTTCGCCCTAACACGTGAACATAAATCACACTACGAATTTCTTGCTCTGCTTTTATCGTGAGAAACGACGATACTCGGAAAGTTGGGAGGTGAGAAACATTTACCTGACTTGGGCATATAGTGACTAGTGCAGTTGCAAAATTCGATCATGCGTTCCCTTCGGCAGTTCACCAGACATCCTGTAGGAGAATATATATCGTACACAGTCAAGTAGTTCTCATCAGGGAACCGACAGCGCCTCTTGTTAATATCCAACTCCTCTACATCAGGCTCGTTGTGGATTTCGTTCACCTGAATCCTGGCAATTGTCACATAACCTTTGATCGCTGTTATATACTGGTATGACTGCAGAGTAACGACAGGTACATCCACCCTTGACTGTGGATAAACCTGAAAAAATAACATTAATATTGCATAAAACAGCGCTGATAAAATCCGGTCAGGTTTTCTACACCAAATTGCACACCAAAATCGGTTGATTGTATCAGTTAAGCCTTTCTACCTGTTGTACCTCATGGTCTATACATTTCACAACCATGGCAATTAGATCCTGCTAATCACCGGTAGTACCATCGAGTATACTGGGCTGAAACCATGTACATCTATTTACGTTAGCGCCTATGTGGCGTTCGTTAGAACTATAGACACTATTTGGGGAAATTGTCTATATTTTGGCGGCGTGCCGTTACAGTCCTCCTCAATTCACCACAGTTGGACATTGCTGAACTACTATGTCGTCGCATCTGCGCCGACATTTCTTCCTCCATGTCCTGTTCTATCCCTGCCACTTGAGAGCGCTGGGTCATATAGTGGATCATTTTCCTTTCCGGCCCGCTTCACATATCGTGAGGTCTTCGTGGAGGAAGCGTAATAAGACTATTTGTGCTAATTTTTTTATGGATTAGCATGAAGTAAATAGAAGCATAAGCTTTTCAACAATAATTTGTTGCAGAGCTGTAGAGAAAGTCATGTGAATGGAACACATCAGATTTTATTTTTCTAGTTATGAAAAAGAAGGATCTGAGATTTTTATATTGAAAAAAAGAACTGTGTAAACTAAAAACAAGTGAAAAACTCGACATTTTTGTTACATCATGGTAGTATTTAAAACACTTATCCAAGTATTTAAATAATAAATTAGAACTTACCCTAGTTATTTCAGGACGAAGTCGCAACTTTATCTCGCCTACTCCCATAGATCTGTTTGATTTCATGTCGAAAGTATCCTTGTTCCTTGGTGAGGTGAGCATGCAAAACAAACATAGAAGCTTCTCATTTATAAATTTTCAAGTATGTTTCCATAAACAAAAGGTGAAGGAGATGAAGCAATGTGGAAGAAAGCAATACTTATGGAAGAAGTAGAGAAGCTCATTTCTGACGGAGAGATTCTGCCTGGTATGGTGAATGAAACATTGTGGCTAAGTAGTAAGAATTTTACTTTCTCTAGCCCGCATGTACGATGTACATAGTGCATAGAGAAGGTATAGTATTCCTCCCAAAATTTGATATCAAGATTTCATTGGAAATTTATGTTTAGGAGTCCCCTAGTCCGAAAAGAACATTTTTAGAAGAAGGTCCTGTGTGCCATTAGAATCTAGATACTTACTACAATAAAATACACAGTAGTTAATTTTAACAGCAATATGAATGTAAAGATATATAGCTCTAAAATTTGTATGGGTTTTACCCTTTTTGATGTTCTAGAAAGGTGGGATCGTTTGAGGTTGTCAACTCCAGATTCTAAATTTCCATTACAAAGAAGATTTAATGATTCCATTCCACTGCTGTTTATTTCACTATCTGAATTTAGTTTACATCACTATATAACGTTTTTCTGACGCCTCGTTCCATTTACCCAGAATGTTAATTCTAATGTCAATGAGCCGGATCAAGGAATAAAGAATTTAAAATGGCTAAAATAAATAATTTTCCCCTAAAATTTAGATGACAAAAATGTTACCTCTCATACAAGATGGGGCCGACCTTGTGCCCCTGGATGCGCTCACTATAACGTCTTCCGTGCAATGAAGAACCGGAACTCACTCACAATGTCTGTGAACCGTCCTTATAAACCCTGTTGGGAGAGCGTCTAGTTCGTTTATTCGTTTCTTCACCACCAGACGCCAAAAGCTACTTAGAGAAGTAAGAGCACTGCGCTCTATCCACTATAGTTAGAACTAGTGTAGTAATTGTTGAGTGTACCACCAGGAAGTATAACAGGTAGCTGTTGGAGACTTCGCAGGCGTATTTCTGCCTGTTCTTTGTTTCAAGCCAGCCACTTCAGCTACTTGGGAAAGTTCTAACTTATTGTCCTAGAGAGGTGTAAATGGTACAAATTATCCTCAAAGTATTTATATGAAAAATAAAATGTATATCTTCATTTTCTGGAAAAGCCTCTGAAGACATATTTATTCCGGGTGAATTTCGCGGAATTTTATCTAACTAATAAATCGTAAGAAATAGGCAAAAACTTACTTAACAAAAAATGTAGATCTCTTTAAGACACACAATTTATTATATCCTTTTTTTTTTTTTTTTTTTTTCGTGGAGTTGACTGTTTTTGAGATATTCCTTGTTATTAGTTTCAGCTTCAAATACTTACACTTTTCTCATGCGGGAATGTACCATACAAGCAAAGGTTCTTCAATCACATAGCAATTTTAAAAGATTTGACTATCGATTTAGACTATTGTACTCCCTTATTTCCCTTCTATTTACAAGGAAGCAAGTAACAAGGCCCTTTCCGTTAATTTTTTTCTCGATTAATATTAAGTAAACAGAAGAATAAGCTTTTAACAGGAATTTATTGTAGTGATGCAGAGAAAGTCATGCGAATGGAACACCCGAAATTTTTTTAATATTCAATATGGATTAACTTTCTTTAAAAAAAGTAATTATTTTATTCGTTTTTATTAATATTACCCTTAACATTAATACAGTGTTACATTCGAGTAATAATGACCCTCTTCTTAGGGCACTTCAGAAGCCAGGATTTTTGAAGTGCCACTGCTTCATCTGATGGCGAAAATGTGATCCTTAATTTTTTTTTCTGTTTAATTTTTGGAAATAGAAATACATTATAAAGTGGTAGGTCAGGGTTGTTTACTGCGTTAAAGCCCGCCTGGGTTATGTGGTGGTAGCGCGTCTACTTCAAATTCAACAGGTCGCGAGTTCGAATCTCGCTTAAGGTGAGTTATCCGCATAAGGGTTTTTTCGGAGTTTCCCTTATCCTGAGAAGACGAATGTCGAGTAACTTTAAGCTCCATGGACCCCGTGATCATTTGAGCATAACTGCGTTGTTGTTTTGTTAGGGAGTAAGCGAAAATAAAAAATCTGATGTGTTCCATTCACATGACTTTCTCTACATCTCTGCAACAAATGTTAGTTAAAAAGCTTATGCTTCTATTTACTTCATGCTAATCGAGGAATTTTAGCAGAAATAGTCTTATTATTTGCTTCCTTGTAAGTTGAAGCGAAATGAGGGAGTACCATAGGTTAAAATGATAGCCGAAAGGTGGTTGCTATGTAACTGAAGTTCCTTTCTTTGCTTGTACAGGAGCAAACAAATTCCTGTATGAAAAAAGTATGTTTTTCAAAGCAGAAACAAAAAACCAAGAATATTTTAAAAATGATAAACTCCACGAAAAAAATGTAAATGACATAAATTGTGTCTTTTATCGCGAACTACATTTTCTGTACAGTAAGTTTTTGTCCATCTCTTACGGTTTAGCAGTTATGCACAATTCCGTAAAATTCGTCCAGAATAAAGTAGTCTTCAGAGGCTATTCCAAGAAAATTCAAGATATACATTTTATTTGTCAGGTAAATATCTTTAATATACGATATTTTAATCAAAATCGTTGGAGCCATTTCTAAGAAAATCAAACTTTTCTAAATGTTTTCCATGTAAAGGGTAGTTTGGGGTGGAGGGATTTTCTTGAAAATCTTCTTGTCGCATCCTTGGAAGATGCCAAACTTAAATACAAAGTTTGGGCTTTAACGTCCTTTCGTTTTTGCGCTATGCTGCCCACACACACACACACACACACACACACACACAAACACCCTCACACACAGACAGACACACACATACAGACACGGACATTTTTCTAAAAATGCTTTTTTTGGATTCAAGGAGTCTCAAAACATGTATTTCTGGTGAAATCTCGGTATCGAATTTTTTGGTACAATACAATAACTTCTCTATACACTATGTACATAGTTTGTATAGAGAAAGTAAAAATTGTCACGTCTGTTGATGTAAATTTATTTGGATTTGATTCTTAGCAATGCAATGTCGCAGGAATAAACTCATAACATGTTTTTCGATCTTCTTCAGGAATTGCTCTAATAGCGGTAAAATCTCATCAGTAACAATATTTCTTGGACGTCCTTAAGAAAATTAACCATTGAGAAAACCCTATTTCTTTTAATTCTCTGAGCCAATTATAAATTATTGTCTTATATGGTGCTTCTTCGCCAAATTATTTCTAAAATCTAAGGTAATTTCTAAAACCTATGTTTAGAAGTTAATGACAATTTAAAACCGTAAAAAATCGCAGCCTGGAAGTGTTCTATATTAAAATTCAGTTTTGGGTGACACACCGAATCTTTAAAGAAATAATTAGCAAACTATTCGAGCAAATCGAACAAACTACAGGATAATCAACTAGCAAAACATTAAGAATTAGCTGTCAGATAGAAATCAATTTAATTTATTTTTAGAAACATAACATTATAAAAAATTCAATGACCACCTCTTAATAGCTTTAAAAAATATATGCTTTGTAGATTTTTTTCCGTACTTTAGTATTAAAATATAAAATGAAGTACAGCAAATTACACGCAGTTTATAGATGTTAATCATTGTGAAAGCCTTAAAATTATGAAAAATAAAACAAGTAAATGTTTTATCCTGAAATTACAGTATAGCATGGTTCCCAAAATAGAAGCTCTTCAAGAATATAAGCAATTTCATTTTGCATGTAATGACATAGAGGAAAGGCCTCATTTTCTCAACTGTGGCTATATTGTTGAACGAAAATGGTTTTAAAAGCGAAAAATCACAAATTTTACAAAAATATGACCAAATGTGAGGGTTTTTATAAAACATGAAGATTTTATAAAAATATTACAAAATATGAAGATTTTATCGTGTGCATTGATGTCTACCACTGCAAAAATAAAATTAATGTTTCTTTAATGATAGTAAGCATGGTTTAGAATATGAAATTTCATATTTTTCATATCTCAAGTTGTCAGTGACTAAAATGTCGGATAATTATTTTGCATACAGAATGAGTATGCTGCATTTTGAGTTCTGTAATAAGATTTTTACTTTCTCTAGCCCGTATGTACATGCAAAGGTATTGATAAATGTCGGATACCAAGATTTCACCGGAAATATATATTTTGTGGTCCCCCGAGTCAGAAAAAGAGCATTTTTAGAAAACAGTTCGTTTGTGTCTGTGACAGCAAAGCTCAGAAACAAAAAGTTGGTTAAATATGAAATTGGTATATATATTAATATCTTCCAAGGATGCCACAGGAAGATTTTCAAGAAAATCCCCCACCCCCAACTACCCTTTACTTTGGACATTTAACGAAAATTTTGATTTTCTCAAAAACGGCTCAAAGATTTTGATTAAAATACTGTTTATTAATAATATTCACATCACAAATAAGATGTGTATTTTTAATTTTCTGGGAATAGCCTCTGAAGATTTCTTTATTTTGGTTGAGTTTTGCATAATTTTGTATAACCGTTAAAGCGTAAGAGATAGACAAAAACTTAGTACACAAAAATGTAGATCTTACTAAAACATATAATTTATGTAACGCACGTTTCAATTTTAAATTAATTAACTGTTCTCAAACAATGCATAGCGAAGCGAGCCTCAATTGTTTCACATGGCGGCTAGCTTTTAAAAGATTTGACTATCGTTTTAGTCTAATTATTTCGTTTTCCTTCTACTTACAAGGAAACAAGCAATAAGACAATTCTGCAATTTTTTACATAGATTAGCATGACGTAGATAAAATTCTTTTTTAAGAAAATTTTGTTTGTGGAATAGCTAGAGAAATGTATGTAAATAGAACACATCAGATTTTTATTACTGAAGTATTATGCTAAGCATATCCATCATTTGATGTTAAGAGTTGGGTTGGTTTCTAATACCATCTGTGATGTTTAATATTACAAGCCGAATTAATCTTACCATTAAGTGTTAGTCACAGCACTGTCATAATCTTGTTTATAATTTAAATATCCCTCATTGTTTATGACTGCTGGTTAAAAATTAAATGCAGTGTTTCTAAAACTCAAAGAATTTACCTGTGATTTAAATTGTTAATAGAGTAACATGGTCCGAGTTCTGTTTCTAGTGTGTGAAAATATTTACAGCATTCGAACTCTTGGTTGTTCCAGAAGCAGCTGTGAAACATCCTCGTACAGTTGAATCGAAACTGAAACAAATAAGGTTTGCATCATAATGATGAATAATATCCCGTATTTAGTAAACACTGTGACTTAGTATTATACAACAGAAATAATATCTTAAGGGGAGTCGGAATTTCTTATGTTGCCAATGTTTGAGTTTGACCCATTATCTCAACAACTATTTAAGATAATGAGCTAAATTTTTCAAGGTATATTCAGAAATATTTACAGTAAATTTATGAAAAATAGAATACTTTTTTCGTTAGTACAAAAGGTATGATTTTTTTAAATAAACATATAAAAATGTTATTAAAAATTGTGATTTTAAATTGAAGAAAATAAATAATCCATATACATAAAAACATTTTCGTTAAAATAAATGCTATTTAGACGCAAATTTATGGTAAAAATTTCATACCTCTATATCAATTAGTTTCTGAGATAGTGGACATTTGTATAAATAATTTTGGTTCTTCAAAAATGGTTTTCAAGCATTAAATTAAAACAAATGTAAATTAACTTTCCAAACACAACTTTGCAGTACTTCGAAACGCTCACATGAAGGCAAATGAACGGGATGCTAATGCTACCAATAGATTAAGAAAAAACTTTCCGATCAAAATAAAAAAATATCTCTTCTCTAACACTAACATTAATAAAGTTATTGCCATTTTACCAAGTGAGTGTACCAAGTGTTCTAAAAAGCTACTACGTAGGATTATT
The DNA here is from genome assembly GCA_030762935.1 of Hymenopus coronatus. Taxonomy (NCBI): domain Eukaryota; kingdom Metazoa; phylum Arthropoda; class Insecta; order Mantodea; family Hymenopodidae; genus Hymenopus; species Hymenopus coronatus. The sequence goes on along the minus strand of CM060885.1, from coordinate 46,465,838 downwards.
TTCAACAATATTGTGAATTTTTTACAATTAGGGTACCTCTATGAAGTTACATAAAAATGAGCGAGAGACTCGATATGTTCATATGCAATTAAAACATGAAACTGGAAGGAATTACGAAAATACTATTTCGACTCCCCTTAAGTATGTCATTGAGGTATTGTTGCATATGGCACCATTCTATGGCATATTATTTTTATATTGTGGGAGTTGGTAGCAGTTGTTAGGTGATTAAGTAAGCTCTTTTGTGAGGGGAATTGCCTTATACATTGCCTGGCTTGTTTCTCTGTATTTAGCGTTCGTTGAAGTAGGCTAGTGTGCCTGCCAGGATCTCACCGTTCTACGGAGCCGACATCAACATTATTTAAGTGCAGCTTCATTCATTTATAAAGCCTTTGTCTGTGGAACCAGTATTTCTTTTATGCATAAAGCTATGTTCTTTCTGTGATCCGTACACCCGTTTCCTCGCAGCCAAGTTTGAGTCGTCCCTGTCGTGATCCTTTAAATTTGTGAAAATGGTAGTTTAAATAATAATTTCACAAAGAGGTTGCGACAGCATAAGAAGTATGAATAAGCTAAAAGAGAGGATGATCATTTAAATAGTGTTTCTTATTGCATATGTCACCAGAAGCCGTGGACAAGATGGTACACGAGATTAAATAATAATTACTAAAAACAGTTTGGAAAGAAAGTCTTCCACCATAGTTTCGGGAAACTTGCGGGATGACTCAGGCACTAAGGTCTGTAAACGTCCATTCTGATCATGGGGTTCTGCGTTGGCAAGGCGGATGCTGGGATTGTGTATGTTTTCGTGGTTCACCTCATTCCATTTCCATCCCATCTTCCAAGTTGACTGCGGGGCTGCAGTTCGGTGGGAGGCGGACAAATGACCCAGAGACTAACGATTTGGAAATTCTTCTTTGTCTGTGAGAGGGAAGAATGTTGAGTCTCCATTGCAGGATGTGTTCTCGGGTTCCATTAAAGACACGTCACAGAACGAAGTGGTCGGGTGGTCAAACCTGGAACTTGAGGGTACCATTGTGAGAATATTCAGAAACAATCAAGCACTACAGAAATTGTTGCTCTGTGGAGGTGGGGTTAGGCTAGCCTCATGGAGGATCCCTCTGGTGCAAAGACGCAATCGGAGAAGACATTTAGACGGTTGCTTGAAAGCCACTTTCTTGAGACTTGTTAAGTGGCCTCCGTGATAGTGACTTTTAAGAAAGTTAAATGAGTGATTTTCCCTTTTCAGCTCCACAAAGGTACGGGCGAGGATTGGGTCTTCTCGGATCCTCTGCAGGAGAGCTTGGAAATCGTTTCTCCTCGCCTTTTGAAATTTTTCAGCTAATATACCTTGCCATAAAGCATGTTTTCCTTTCTGGAGGCAGGCCAGGGAGGTTGTATACCTAATCCCGGCAGTCAATGGCAGGCTCGAGGGTTTTTGGCCTACCAGGCTTTCATACTAAGGGGTTTGGAAAATAAATAGGCTTTTGAGGGATGAAGTACAGATCCGTGCATCAGTAAATGCTGTTGGCAGGTAAATCCACTAAATATGTGCTCCACACTCGTGGACAGACCAGAGAAAACAGTGGACTACGGAGAATCAACCGTAGCAGTTTTGTGTACTTCGAGGGTGCCTTTATTTATATGACTTTAGGGACCATTAGGGAACTCCTGGAGAACAGAGGTATCAATCCGGTTATTAGAACATGGCCAGCGTTGGATGCTCTGGAGAATGAGGCTTATAAACGTATATTCCTGGAGCTGCACCAAGGAGGAATCCTGCCACCTTACTTGTTGTGTCTGATCTAATAGACCCCTTCAACAGGGGGTGGAGTTCATGCTCAAGTCTATGCGGATGAACTAGTAACAAATGAAAAATCCCGAATAGTGTTTCGCAGCTCATTCAGGGTTCCTTGGATGCTGTTAATCAGAAGAAGACCGTGATTATGCTGTTTACAAGGAGAGAGCATTGTCTGGCTTGATAGAGCCCTTTCTTTTTGGGAATAAATTGAAGCTGTCGGTTCAGTAAGTATCAAAGCGTCATGATGTCTGCTGGGCTGAGTAGGAAAAGTGATATGAAGTAATACAGAGTAAATAAGGTCCAGCTGTTGGATTAAAGTAGGAGCCTAAGATCAAAAACACCTTGATCACAAGCTCTTCGGTATCGTATGCAGTGTTGGTTTGTGGTTTGCCTCAGAGGTGTAGTCTGTGGCTACCAAGCTAGATTTGCTGCAAAAATTATCATGTGTGGTGACTACCACAGGTGTATAGATCACTCCACAGTTCGCCCTTGAAATGCAACTGGAAGTATCTTCTTTGCATTTGTTTTTGAACCAGTTTCCTTTGGACAACTTGGGGTAGAAATTTAAGCTAGCATATAACAGACACTCACTGATTTTGAGTAGCTTTCAGAAGAGATATTTTATATCCCAGATGGCAAAGGGATGTGATGGGGATAAAATATAATCTAACTTCAGCGAATAGCAAGTGGCTATTCCTTCCAGAGAGGAATGGGATCCAGAGCCAGGGTTTACCCTGAAATTTGGCAGCTAGATATGAATATGGATGGAGCCCGCTTTGTGGCAGGACGGAGAGTGGGTGTGGGATCCCGTAACCCAGTTTCATTTCTCTTTGAAATGTTGCCACTGTTTTTCAAGCTGAGGTATATACCACCTTAGCCTATATAATATATATTCTTAATATGCCAGGCCTGCGAATCAGCTTTGACCGGAAATTTGTAGCGTGCAGTAGAAGCCGTCGCAACGAGCGTCGAAAGGAAACTATACGGCAGAATCATAGCGAAAGCATTGCATAAGAAAATGTATTTGTGAACAGATTTTCATTTGTAATCAGAGGAACAAACAAAGATTTCGTTGAAGCAATAAAAACAGTTTTTGTTACACTGATGCCAGCATCTGGAATTAACGTAATGATGGAGGAGATGAAGATAACTTTATTCGCGGAAATAAAGGCTATGAAAGCTGGAATTAAGGAAATGAAGTCCGGTATGGAGAAAATCGACACGGAAATTAAATCAGGAATGGAAAGGTGGCCACAAGATGTAATCCAGCATGGGGAATATAGAAGAAATTAAATCAGGAATGGAGAAGATAGAATCCGGCACAGGGAAAATGGAGGAGAAATTGCAATCCGCAATGGAGCAGATGAAGAGGGAAATAGCGAACTAAATCGATGAAGTCTGGCCGGCGTAGAGATGGAAGTGGAAGTATTTTGGGAGAAGGTGGAAGACGTCCGGGAACGACTTAATACCCAGGAAAGAAGAGTCGACGGCTGCGCCAAAGAACTTTAGGCTATGGTGCAAAAGATACTCAACGAAAGACTCGAAGGTCGAGATAACACGAAATAACATCTGCCGCATCAAGCTACCCAATTTCGTCGAACTTAGAAGTCTTCCGCCGACAGTTCGCCGCCGTGGCTACCCATAACCATGGTCGGTAGAAGAGGAAACCGCAGAGCTGATTGTGAATCTCTAGGAACGTGAAATGCTGAATGCGATTTCGATGTCGGCAATGTCCAGTGAGATCTGGAAGGCTCTCGAGCACCGCTTCGAAAACCATTACTTGTCTGCAAGCTACCGCAGTCAGCTTAAGGGATTCTGCAACAGCCAGAGTAAACGATGCAGGATGGTGATTAAACAGTTAGTTACGTTTCCCAGGAAATTGTTCGGTCTCAAGCGACCTCAAAACATATTCCTGGAGACATTTTTTGTTGGAATATTCAATCTACTATGTACTCATACATACGTGCTAGAGAAAGTAAGAATAGTATTCAAGAAAATAAACTGTTCAAAGAAAAAGAAAGAAAAAACTTGAACACACAGTATATCACATACAGTTATCCAATTTGCAGGGCAAAACTTCCCGTGAAAGACGGACTAAAGCCTACATTTTTATCCCAAATTTTCTGTAAAGTTGTTCAGATTTCATAATGCGAAAAGGCAGTTTCAGAGGCGCTTTTAATGTGCTAAGATAATGGACGTGAAACAAATAAATAAACACGTATCAAATTAAAGAAGACATTTCCAATCACATTAATGCATAAAAAGTAAAAATTTCATTTTCCGATAATTGTCGTCATTGTATGTTTCTTTAAATAGGACGTACTATTTAAATAAAACTTACCATTTCGACGAATTTCCGCAAGTCATCTTTGGGACATTCATTATCAGGCTCCTTACAACTCATCTCGCAGTTGTAAGCAGATCCCTTGTAGTTTATTATTTCATACAGTGCATCTGTGATATCAGCTTCAAGCATCTGCGGGAAATACCTGTCAATAAAGAAATATAAATAAACCGGGTCTCTTTCACCAACTGGAAATCATGAGTGTGCATGTGTATTACCATGCTACTATATAAAGGTTAACATGCGCGTTGTCTTTGTTAATACAAACCTCTCAGATAACGCTCTGACTTTTCTGAGAACTCGTCAACGTTTTGCATGCACCAATGAGAGCGCTACTTCAGCCAATGAATGCATAGAGATCACAAATGACAGAAAGACGTGGAGTATGCGTGGAGTTGTGATTTCTACGCATTCATTGGCAGAAGTGACGCGCTCATTGGTGCATACAAAACGTCGGCGACTTCTCAGAAAAATCTGAGCGTTATCTGAGAGGCTTCTATTAACAAAGATAACGCGCATGTTAACATTTGCAGTAGCACGGTAATAACAGTGAATAGTGTAGCGAATGGGGCTTAGAGCTTATGTACTATAGAAATAGGTTAGTGTTCCTGGGTTCACCGAGAAAATCCTTTGCAGAAATAGTTTCGTTACACATTTCATTGTAAATATAAGATGGATAAATGAATCCGAATTGATAGTCACATATTTAAAAGCACATTTGGACGTGCTAGCCTTGAATTGTCATGATGGCGAGAAACAGCCGAATAGCGACACCAGTTTAAAAAATCTGATGTGTTCCATTCACATGACTTTCTCTATATCTCTGTAAATTAGTATTGTTAATAAGCATTTCTTTTATTTATTTCATGCTAATCGAGAAAAATTAGCAGTAATAGTCTTATTTCTTGCTTTATTTTAAGTAGAAGCTAAATAAGGTTAAAGTGAAAGCCAAAAGCTGGTTGCTATGTGACTGAAGTTCGTTTGTTTGTATGGACAGGAGTTCACAAATTCTGTATGAGAAAAGTATAAGTTTTTCAAAGCTGAAACCAAGAAAAAGGAATATCTCAAAAACGATCAACTCCACGAAAAAAATGTATATAACATAAATTGTGTGTTTTAACGTGCTCTACATTTTTTGTGGGTTAAGTTTTTGTCCATCGCTTACGGTTTAGTAGTTATGAAAAATTCATCCAGAATAAAGTAGTCTTCAGAGGCTATTCGCAGAAAATTCAAAATATACATTTTATTTGTCAGGCAAATAACTTTAATATACGATATTTTAATCAAAATTGTTAGAGTCACTTTTTAGAAAATCGAAATTTTCGAAAAAAGTTCAATGTAAAGGGTAGTTTGGGGTGGGGGGATTTTTCTAAAAATCTTCGTGTCGCATCTCTGGAAGATACTAAACTTAAATAGCAAGTTTGGTATTTAACCGACTTTTCGTTTTTGAGTTATCGTGTTCACAGACACACGGACACACGGACACACACACACACACACACACACACACACACACACCCGGACCTATTCCTGAAAATACTTTTTTTGGATACAGGGGACCCTAAAACATATATTTGCGGTGAAATCTCGGTATCGAATTTTTTGGTGGAGTGCAATACATTCTCTATACACTATGTACATGGTGAGTATAGAGAAAGTAAAAAGTAATAAAATACTACAAATTCAAACCATTCATAATAGTGATATCTCAGGTATTGCTGATCCCACAAAAATGAATGGTGCTTTAAAGATATCGCCATTTTGTATATATTTTAGAGTTCAGCAATTGTTCAGAATGTTACGACTCTTTGGAATGAAATGGACTTCACAGGCTATTTCCATAAAATTCTAATATGTATTTTATTTCCTATGTAAATATGTTTATGGTATTTTAACTTAAATCATTACGAGCCAGATTTGGTACCAAAACAATTTCCACATAAAAATATAATAAATTATGCTGTTGTCACAAAGGCACACATACCCTTTCATTAGAAAAAAAAAAAGCGACGTGTTTCGCAAGACCTTCTACACTTATTCCGCAACAAACTCTTCTTACAAAGGTTTATTTTTTTTTTTTTTTTTTATTGTTTCATTTGTATAGCCCCCTTTAACTTCAATGGTCATATTGGGGGCTTTGACTTGTGAAACAGCTCGTATTACTGTAGGTTAGAACATTAGGTTAATCCATATTATATTACTATTCACTCTCACATTCATACTTCCAGACTCTGTGGGGGATAGGGAATAAATCTGGTTAAAGAAAAATTGCCCGCCCCAGCCGAGAATCGAACCCGGGACTTCCGGGTGGGAAGTCAGCTCGCTGACCACTCGACCACGGAGGCAGTCAAAGGTTTATTATTCTATCTACTTTTTGTTATTCGAGTTATACATTAACAAAATGGTCTTGACTTGAAGATTTCCTGGCGACGATTCCTATCAGCCAGGTGAATTCGGAAGCATTTCCAAGCCTTCAAGAGCTAACGTTGCTCTCATCTTCAAGTACTATTGGTAGATAGATATAGAGAAAGTAAAACCTCGCTTTCTGTTAGTCTTTTGGAAATGCTCCTCGATCCTGACATATACCAAACTTCAATTGCATATACTTACTGTTGAAGAACTGCCTCATAGTGTTCTACATTTTCCATTTCACAGACGGTGATGGAAGGAAAGTCGGTATCCCAGTTAAGATAAGTAGTCTCTACCCCAAAGTTGATAGGATTTTCCTGAAAATTGTGCCATAAATCGTCGATAGTAATTGCAGACCCATACCATGACAACGTTACGAATCCAAGCCAGAAAAGTCTGGAATTAAAAACAGTAAATATATACCTACATAGTTAGTTGCGTAGGAAATTGTAACCGTACAATTCGCATGCTTTTCTCTACTCTTTCCCAACAAAGTATTCTTAAATAGTCTTCTTTCTACTTCACATAAATTATATTTCACTGTAGACACACTAGGCTTAAATGATAGTTAAATCCTTTAAAATCTGGCCGCTAACTGATGATTTTGAAATTGTGTTCTCTTTATTTAATCAGGAGAAATAAAAAACTAACAATTTCCATTTGAGAAAAGTATAAGTATTTTAAAATGTGATCCTATAAGAAGGAAAAATCTTGAAAATGATTAACATCACAACAGCAGCAACAACAACAACAATAATAGTACTACTAATTCTTTTATGTATTATAGTAATAATAATAATAATAATAATAATAATGAACAGCTTCGTAACTTGAAATGAATGCACATGTTTGTATGCAAAAGAAATATACATGTATATATAATTAAACAAAATATATAATTTATAGCTATAAAAAGCATATTATTCTCGAAAAAGTGATACGTTCTAAAAAATTGGCGAAAAAAGACGCTTTTACATCATATCAAAATTGTATCAAATGGATACAAAACATTTTTTATTTTTTTGTTTTTGTAATTCTATAACTTTCATTATACGTTCATGCCCCTGTATGTGGCTATTTAATGTTTAAATATATATTTACGTAGGAAAAGGAAAGCAACACAAAGAATCACAATCATTAAAAAACAAAAAACAGCACATATATATGAGTCATAATCAATAGTCAATTTCAGCACTCCAAAATTAAGTCAATGAGTTTTTTTTAAGTAATTATGTTCATTTTTTAATAAAGTTATTACCTTTCAGTCCAGTGTCTTCCCTTTTGCGCAATAAATCTGAGACCATGAAAGGAAGTATTAACGAAATACTCTTTTACCATAGAAAAGAACAGCATTGTTGTGTTTCCGTGAGTCCCGTTTATGAAATGGCAGTTTCATGTCTCTCGACTAACCAGCAATGATCATTCATAATTTATCACGGTTGACCTACCGTGAAATTTCATGCTGCTGGCAGGACATACTCATTAGGGAGAAATTAAATTCTGGCGCTTGTTCCAAGAGTATAAAGTACTATTACATAAACTAATTAAAATAGTATCGTATCGGTTAACTATTACTTTGCACGCTTATTATAAATCAGCTGTATACCCGAATATGCACGGTTAAATTTTTAAATTTTAAAGTTATTAGTTTCAATTATTTTCCCCTCAGAATGACAATCTAGAACAATTTATGATCAATTTCCTTCTCAATCACCTAATATTGTAATTTGGCTCTCACCACCTGTTCCATATAACGAGTCATTTCTTAAATAATTGTGGAAGGTAAAATTTTAAACCTCCATAGTTTCTTTTTTTATCTCAGTTATTTAAAAACATAAAAGCTACAAACAAGCCCACAACATACATAACAAAATAGAGATGAAACTAGTGAATATGAAGATTCCACACTCAAAGGCCAACAAGTTAACTTCTTTGGAAAAAATGCATAGCTTGCGACCATCAAGACTTCAGTTATTAATTACAAAATATAGGTTCACAGTTCTAATGTTAGTTTTCTCGGTTCATACACTTATTTAACAAAGCTTGGTAAGGAAACCATAACAACATAAGCACAACGACAATACTTTCTTACATGAGAGCTATTAAAATATATTGATTTGGGAAGAAATTCAATTTTCCAGTATAACAGCATGAATGGGAAATAGGTAGTATAGCAAACACACTGTGCCGCAAGAAAAAGAAATATTGGTTTTAAAAAGTTAATAAGTGTAGCCCTGTAGGTAGCCAAACACAAAATTTGTCTGTATTTTGAAAATCCATTTTAATGTCCTATAGTAAGCATAGGGGCGATTTTATGGCCGAGTGGTTAGAGTAGTGGACTCTCACCTGGGCAGCCCGTTTTCAATCCCAGGCGTTTCTCCGGGTCCTCCGGTTTCCCCCATCAATCATTTCACTAAATGATCCATCACCTTTCCTGTCATCCATTTCGCCTTCATTTCATATCATCTGCTTCCTCGTTGGGCTGAAATGGAAATGGAGTTTTGTTTATGGACGCTTTCAATTTCTGTGGTTTTCAGCGTTCCATTCTATACCGGGCGTGAAAGACCGCCTAATTTTGCTCATAGGCCTCTTCATCAGACTTGTGATTCTTTTGGTGTCGTAAATATATGACACGTGACCAACGGCTTTACTTCCCTTCCGAGGGAAGCCATGCTAAGGAGTTTTACGCCTGAAAAAAAATCCATCGTCCTCCGTCGGGTTTGAACCCGCGACTTTGGGTGTATGGTAACGATAACACCATGGAGGGCGACTGTTCGTTGGGATGATCCCTGATCCTGAATACTCCATTAGATACATAGTCACTACTCCTCAACAGGCCTCTGATCCAGGGCATAGCTTGTAAGCCCTGAGGGTCTTTCTGAGTTGATAATGCCAATTCTTTTATCAAAATGCGCAATTAAGACTTTTGCTATGATCCTGATGATTTTACCGAAAAATACGCGAATCTTAGTCATGAATAGTTAGTACAACAATGGCCAAAACTCAAAGATAACATTTAAGAAATTGTTCTGACTGCCTTTGTGATACAGAGACCAGCGCTCTGTCCTTCATCCCAATAGCTCCAAGTTCGCCTACTGGTTCAGAGTTATGATTCTTTTCATGATCCTTAACTTTGGGAAGTGAGTTGTTTCACTTTTTCCGGGGTCTCCCAGACAATCTCGTGCGATTTTCGGTAATCTATGCTCGTTTATTCTTGATACATCTTGAAATGAAACATGGTCATGCCATTCTTGCCTTCTTCTTGTAATCCAGTTGCTCATTTTTTGATTATTGCACACTTCTGGAATATGTTTACTTTTTGACGAATCTGCTCTTATTTCTGGGGAATATATGAGGATAGGTCGTTGTACATATTTAAAGATTTTAACTTTTGTGTTTGTTCTCAAGCACTTATTTGTCCTTATTAGATAATATAATGATCCTGAGACTTTCTGTTTTGCTCGCTTGTTCCATCACCTCTGTAAAATGCTCTTACTTATAACCTTTGTACCCAAATAGGTAAGACATATCGCTATTATATGATATTTCTTTTAGTTAATAATTTGCAACGGTGAGGTTCTTTAGGTACAATAAGTGATTTTGACTTCATATTAAAAAAAATATTTTTTTTATTTTTGACATTCATTAAGGAATCGTTATAAAATCTAATGCCTAAAGATAAAAATCCAGTGTCAACGAAGCAACAACAAGAATTTGTTTCTAAGACAAACACTGCCAATATAGCCAGAGTAATTAACTAATTCTACCCACACAAGTCATTACAAATTAAACTTATAATAAGCATTATATTAGACCGGTATCACCAGTTTTCTTATGTAATGGCTGTCTACTTACGATCCAATAGAGTGATGGAAACCAAAATGTTAGAGCTTGCCAGCATGAGTACACCGCAATTAGCGTCATATATTACTACTAACGATACTCACACTATATTTATTATATTTTATTCCTAGAATAAAATAATTATAAGGCTCCGATAGAGTATGATGGAGTAAAAGGGACAAGCAGGTCCTAAATACTGGTGAAATATAAAAGTAGGAGTTTCTATTCTCTATTAAGTATAGCAATTCGGAGAAGATTATTGTATTCCACCTAAAAATTCGATGCAGAGATTTCACCAAAAATGTACTATGTTTTGAGGCCCTATTCCAAAATAAAATATGATATTTAAAAAAATGGTCCATATAGTCTGTGTGTGTGCTGTAGAAAAATGAATTGCTTTCGGTGCCAATTTTAAAAATTTATATTATAGATTACGTCGAGGTGCCAATTTGAAAAAGAATTATGTTACAAATAGGATGGGCTTTTGTACGTTATAAAAGTGCTTATACGAGCATCGTAGGTTTCGATATCCGTTTATTCTTGTGTTGGACATAGATGAGAATATGCATTCAACGGTTTAGCAGCCTGATTCAATAATGACGTAAGTTCTTTAAACATATATTGTCGCCGTGTGTACTATATTTAAAACTAATTAGTTCTTCTCCAATAATAATTAAAAATCATCTTGATATTCAATAATTAATATAAACGTGTTAATTCAAAATAATAGGGGAACATCAAGGGCTGTATACGCGACATAAGTACTGGTCAAGTTACTAATGTACAGGATCGCTACGAATTATGAAATGATATTATATACTTCTTATACACATGGTTATATGTTAAAAAACTGGAATAATACTTATTTAAATGCCAAGGACAACTTTTGTTTTAATGTCTCGCCGTCATATGAACATTTTGTTATATCATGGAGTTGCTAAAACAAGTCACATTTGGGATAATAAATAAGATAAATAATACCTTTTTATTGCACCCACGAGGTTTCTGCACACATATTGGCTTTTATAATGTCATAATTATTTATCGTCCGATTTAAGTGTTAAATATTTCGATATAAAGATGATTACGCGAACAAAATATACATTGCACAGAATTTACATATTCTTAAAATTGTCTTTAACGTAAACTTAACATCGAATATACGGCCCAGATACCATTGATATCAACTAATATCAATAAATAGAATAATAGCATAATATCTGTTACAGTGTGTTTTATAAACATCCTAATTCAAACATATAAAAGTATTGGTGTTAAGCTCAACATCTAGAAGAATTTTGAGAAAATCTCCCACCTCAAACTCCACTTTACATAGGAACTTGCTATTCTCATGGTAAATGAAATGCATATCTTGAATTTTCTGGGAATAGTCTTCATTGTTCATGACTTTTCAATAATTGGGACTTTGTAAGAGGCAGACAAAATATTTCTGCAGAAAAAATATAGAACTCCTTAAAGCACATGGTTGATGACATGTTTTCTTCCGAAATTGGCCATTTCCGAAACCTTCCTTCTTAGGTTTGAATTTTCAAATAGACTTCTTTTTTTCAAATGGGGAAGTCGTCTTTGTTTTCCTTATTTCTTTCTTTTTTTATCTCCTGGTGACTCAAAGAGAGAAATTTTAAGGTCATCACATAGCGACTATCTTCAAAAAAATTTCTCTCAAAGAAATATGCACTTACTGTGCTTTCAAGCAAATGATGTAAAAATTAATATCTCCAAGTGTTTATCTAGATTAACAGAAGAGCTTTGTATGAAAAGCTTGTGCAAGAATGGGTGGAGAAAGCTATGTGAATATCATGCAGTCTTTTTCAAAGAATTAATTTGAGTTAATTAGAAAGATTTATTCGGTATGTTTTAATGTTAACTATTGTTAGCCAAGTGCCAAGAAAACCCTTCGAAAATTAATTTTTCCGAGACGACTTTTTTTCCTCAACCGAAGCCATAGATACTTATTTGTATATTTTTACAAAAATAAAATACACTACTGCATGTTTTATTAAAGACCTCATTAAAAACAATAGTTTCCAAATCAGATTACGTGACAAAAGTAGACAGGTTATTCTGTCTGATGGAATAATTGCGTGAGTAAAAATATTATAACAAAATTGAGATAGATCATAACACAGCAGACATTACTTGTGCCACGTTTAGTACAATTCTACAATGTTCTTCACTGTACTGAAAGAATACTTTTTGAGCACTTCTTTACATGGACTGAGATTTATTGTGGAAAAAGGACGTCACTGGACTGAAAGGTGATCATTTTGTTATTTTTTGACCATTAGTCCTTGCTCATTTCATTACCGTAGAGAAGTAGGTGTTATCTTTGAAGATTGCGATAGAAAATCCACATTTTCCGGATTAAATACTCGTTTATCAATATTCATCCAACGCCAACAAGTAAAAGAAATGAATATATTCAGAAAGCGATATAAGTATTATTAATTGTTACGGTCGCTATTATTATTATTATTATTATTATTATCATCGTCGTCATTATTCAGTTAACAAATATGGCAAACCCAAACTAATCTTATAAAAACTAATTCCTCTATCTACTTCTTGATAATCCAGACAAGCATATGTATAAACGGTCTTATTGCATATTTTACTGTAGATACAATGGTAATAGAGAATAAAAAGGCTTAAAAGATAGTCAAACCTTTAAGAATTGGCCGCTTTGTGAAAGCTTGAAATTCCATGCTATTTTCATGGCTATGATAAAGAAAAAACGAGTAACCGCTTGTCGTATGAAAAAAGAATGTTTTTTGTGTTTTTTTTTAAATTCAAATCAATATCAAGAAATATTCCGTAAATGGTTAACTTAAAAAAAATATTTGATATAAATTGGGTGCAACATTTTTCAGCTCTAAAAATTTGTCTGTCTTACGTTTAGCAGTTACGTAGATGTAATTCAGAAATGAGGCCATTCCCAAAAAATTCAATATATGCACTTCAATTTTAATGAAAATGTCTTAAATATACGACAGTTTCATGAAAATCTGAAGATACGTTTTAAATAATAAAAATTTTCGAAATATGTTTTTAGAGGGTGATTTGGGATAGCTGATTTTCATGAGCATTTTCGTTTCGTATCCTCCAAAGATGCTGAACTAACGAGTATATACCAATCTCAGTATTTAACAAAGTTTATTTTTTATCACACACGAACTTTATTCTAAAAGTTCTTCGGGCCGACTTAAACATATTTTCGGTGAAACATAGAAATCGAATTTTAGGTGGATAATACATATTTTATGGTTCCATGAATATAAAAGCATCTGATGTTCCATACACATGACTTTCTCTATATGTTTTGCAATCAAACTATTGTTATAAAGGATTATTTTTTCTTATCTGTATCATCCTAATGGAGAAAAAGATTAGCAGAAATGCTCTTATTGCTTGCTTCCTTGTAAGTAGAAGGAAAATAAGGGAATACACTAGGTTAAGGTAATAGACAAATATTTTAAAAGTGTCGCTATGCAATTGGCACCGAAATTCAATTCTCTTTCTGTGGCCTGGAGTAAAACAAAAGAAATTTGAAACGCGTGGGGATATCTCCCGTTTGAGAAAAGTATATTATGAAATTGAACCCAATACAGGTGATATCTTGAAATGATTATTTCTTGGGGGCGGGGGGATGTACGACATAAATTGTGTGTTTATCGTGATCTAATTTTCTATGTAGCAGTTTTTGTCCGTCTCTTACGGTATACCAGTTATGTAAAACTAATTCATAATGAAAAGGACTACCGAACCTATTCCCAAGAAATTCAGGATATGCATTTTATTTATCAATAAAACATCTTTAATAAACGACATTTTAATAAAAATATTATTCATTTTTGAGAAATTCGAAAATTTCAAAAAATGTTCATCGCAAAGGGTAGTTCCTGGAAGGGAGTTTCCCTGAACATTTTCCTGTCACATCCTCGGATAATGCTGAACTTAATACCAAGCTTTGTATTTAACCAACTTTTCGTTTTTTAGCTATGCTGTCCAAGACATTCACACACGAAAATTTTTCTAAAAATATTTTATTCAGAGGTCCTCAAAATATGCATTTCCAGTGAAATCTCGGTATTGAATTTTTGGGTGTAATACAATACTTTCTCTATCTACTAATCCGTTCTCCGTGGTGTAATGGTTACCATGTAATTTCATATACCGGTTCAAACCCGGCGGAGGACGATGGATTTTTTCGGGTGTAAAAAATCTTAGCATGGCTTCCTTCGGAAGGGAAGTAAAGCCGTTGATCCCGTGTCGTAGATTTGCGGCACTTAAAAGAACCTTAAGCCTGATTACGAGGCCTCTGAGCAAAAATTAAGCAGTCTTTCATGCCCAGTATAGAATGGGACACTCAGAACCACAGCAGTTAAAGAACGACTATAAATAAAATTCCATTTACATTTTCCGTGGTATAGTGGTAACATGCTAGCCTCTGGTTCCGAAGGTTCAAACCTGGCATAAAAATTATTAGCATGACTTTCTTCGGAAGGTTCCGTTTCGTATATTTATGGCACGTAAAAGTGTCTCAAACCTGATAAAGAGGTCTCTGAGCAAAATTAAGCGGTCCTTCTCGCCCAATATAGTATACTGTGCTAAGAACCATAGCAGTAAAAGAGCATCCATAAATACAAACTCAATTATATTTATCCACCTATTATGTACATTGTACATACCTGCCAGAGAAAGTAATAAGACGCGTTTATAGATAAACGTCCGCGCAGCAGAGAGAGAGGGACTCTGTCCATGACATTCAGCAATTCCATATGTTTGTCTGTATCAATCAGTTCATCCATTCAAAGTGTTTGTCTGCCTTTGAACAGTAGAACTTCAAGTGTGTAAGTTACATAAATATCATGTTTTGGATTCAAAGAGAATCTCATTGCCTTCTACCAATAACAGGGGAAGATTTTCGAGAACACTTCATGCTTTATAATTTTTTTCATAAGTGATCAACAATTTGATTAAAACACAATTTCTATGTTTTGGAATATGAAGAATATAGAGAAATTTATGTGAATGTACCACGTCAGATTTTTTTTAACTTCAGAGAATGCTTAAAAAACAAAAGAAAACCTAGCTGGGAAACAAAATCAAGGCGTGCACCGCGGTATGAAAAGTTGTACGTATCTGCAGCGAAATAATCGGCACGCAAGCATTTATAATTCACGATACAAGCCCAAGCAAAGCGCTTGTGTCATAAAGCTGATGACGGAAATAATATACCACCACAAACCCTGTGCTCTTTGATAAATAATAACTGCAGTGATTTATTGCCCTCCCTCTTTCTTCCTCTCTCTGTCTGTCTTTCCTGCCCTTTCTCCCTCTCTGTCAGAAGTAATTGCGCAATATATGAATTGTTGAAGTCGGAAATCTGAATCCTCTAGCCATTTTCTATCAGGTTATGTGCAATTTGTAGCGGGTACTAGAAAATTATGTTATTAACAGCTGCGGTGCTGGTTAGCAAATTATTATGCTTATAGTGTTAGCGGTTTAGAACATATGGGAGTTGAGAAATCTGATGTGTTGCAGTCACTTGACCTTTTACTTTCTCTACATGTACTATGTACATAGTGTATAGAGAAATTACTGTATTCCTCCCAAAAATTCGATAGCGAGATTTCACCAGAAAAACATGTTTTAGAACCCCACAAATAAAAAAAAAAAAAAACACACACACACACATTTTGAGAAAAAAGTCCGTGTGTGTGCGTATATGTGAGTGTCTGTCTGTCTATGTGTGTGTGTGTGTGTGTGTGTGTGGGTTGTGGACAGATAGCTCAAAAGCGAATAGAGCGTTAAATAACAATGTTGGTAATTTTGTGTATAAAGTTTTGTCTACCTCTTACGGTTAACCAGTTATGCAAACCTTATACAAAAGTCGCCAAGAATGAAGAGATGTTCAGAGGCTATTCCTAGAAAATTCGAGAAACACATTTCGTTTATCATCGTAACATTTTACCCCGCCTGGGTAGTGTGGTGGTAGTGAGTCTGCCTGACATTCAAAAAGTCGTGAGTTCGAATCTCGCTTAGGGTGAGTTGCCCGGGTAAGGTTTTTTCCGGGGTTTTCCCTTATCCTATGAAGACGAATGTTTAGTAACTTTAAGCTCCATGGACCCCGAGATCATTTGAGCATCATTTCACCAATTTCATTCAATTGTCTGATATGACCAACAATGTTAAAAGGCGTTAAACTACCCAAAAAAAAATATATGGCCTTTTTGAGAAAATCAAAATTAACGAAAAATGTTGCATGTAAAGGGTATTGGGGTGGGGGATTTTCTTGAAAACCTTCGTGACGTATTTTAAAAAGATATTGAACTTAAACACCTAGAATGATATTTAACCGATTTTTCGTTTTTGAGCTATGCTGACCAGTCACACACTTACACACAGACTCGCATATAGACACGGACATATTTTTAAAAATGCTCTTTTTGGATTCAGGGGGTCTCAAAACAGTGAAATCTGAGTGTCGCATTTTTGGTGGAATACAAACCTTTTCTATCCACTATGTACATTGTACATACGTGCTTGAGAAAGTAAAATGATACCTTATATACATATATCCTCTTGGGTGTGTTGTTTTCCCTCTCCTACAGTTTTCCCACTCACCAATCACATAATTATTACCTGATTGTTACTTTCTCTATTGAGTACCATGTATTATCATAGACAAAAGTAAATACCCACCGCACGATGGGTCACCTAATTTTCAGACCATCTTGCACAGGTGGTATGCTTCCCTTAACAGCACGAAACTCAATTTTCTCCATTTTCAATCGCAGTCGTCACATTGGCCAATTCAGTCGGCTGTCAACAATGAAATGTACGCTCCTATCCAACAATGCAGCCGCGACAAAAATTCTCCATTTTTACTTTCTCTACACGTACTATATTGTACTGCACCCTAAAATTCTATGCCGAGATTTCACTGGAAATACATGTTTTGAGACCCCCTGAATAAAAGATAATCATTTTTAGAAAAAGGTCCGTGTGTGTCTGTCTTCTGTCCGTCTGCGTGTGTGTGCCTGTGTCTATGTGTTTGTGGATAGCATAGCTCAAAAACGAAAAGTCCGTTAAAAACCAAACTTGGTATTTAAGTTTGGTATCTTTTAAGGATGAGACACGAAGATTTTCAATAAAATCCCCCCACTCCAACTACCTTTTACATGGAAAACATTTCAAAAATGTTGATTTTCTCAAAAATGGTTATATCGATTTTGATTAAAATCTCTTATGTTTAAGATATTTACATGGCAAATAAAATGTATATGTTCATTTTCTGATATAGTCTCAACACACGTTTATTCTCAATGAATTTTGCGTAATTTTGTATAACTGGTAAACCGTAAGAGATAGACAAAAACATACCATACTAAAAGTGTAGAGCTTGTTAAAATATACAACTTATGTTATATATATATTTATATTCCTGAGGTTGGCCGCTTTTTAGATATTCTTTATTATTGGTTTTAGCTATAAAATGCTTATACTTTTCTCATACGGGAATTAGTCAACTCCTGTCCATACAAAGGTAGTTCAATCACATAGCAATCAGCTTCTAAAAGGTTTTACTATCGATTTAGACTCTAGTACTGCCTTATTACCCTTCTGCTTGCAAGTAATAAAACCCTTGTGCTAAAATTATCTAGATTAGCATTAAGTAACTATAAGAATAAGCTTTTTAACAATAATTTATTGTAGAGATGTAGAGAAAGTCGCCTGAGTGGAATACATTAGATAGTTTTTTGTAAATTTGCAAGACTTATCAAACCACCGTCTTATTAATTTATGACTGGAAGTTATAAAACAGTGGTTATTTTGAAACAATGTCTTCTCTTGATTTCAGAGTGTTTTGGCTCTGCTGCGTTACGTTATCTTGGTGTGGCTCTGCCTTTATCATCCACGAGTCACTGCATAGCTTCAATGACAACCCAATCAGCTTTGGTGTGGAGACAACCTACCTGCATTGGACTACTGACTTCCCTTCTGTGATTCTTTGTGAGAGACAGAATCCGGAGCACTACCTGGAGGTGATCGCAAAGTAATAAAAACAAGAATATAGAGAATAAAATGGCAGAATATGTTACCAGATAATGCCTTTAAATTTAATTCTGTTATTTCAACTCTACACATTTCCATAATTTGACAATCTGGGCATATGGACAATTCTTCGGAAATAAATAATGACTACAATTAACGTATTTTACAGCGAAATATCTTTTTACACAGTAATGCGGGGACTATTTGAATCTTCAAATTGTGTGAGACGACCATATTTGAACAGTGGAAACGTCAAACGCTCTAAGAGCCGTTTTTAATTTTTTGGAGTTTTTTTCTACAAGAACATTATGTGTCCAGGTGGTGACATTGCAGATTCTAGTTCAGTTTTAGATTTGACTCCATTGTTTGATTGACCAACATGGATGCCCATGCGCAAGCAGACAAAACGAACGGAAGATTCGCATTTCGCATTGGAAAACAGAACCGATTTTCAGAAAGTCCATTTTTACCCCTTATTTCGATTCAGTTCACTAACATACACTTAGCTTGACGTAGTCTAACCTCGACGAAATCTCGAAACCTGTCGTTCATCTGAGCTATATTGTCTCCGTAATCAATAAGAAAGACTCAGGTAGGAGCCTTAGTCAAAACTGAACTAGAGTCTGCAGTCTCTTCAGGTGTGCCAATTCGTGGATTAAATAGTTCAATGACTCGTTAGCAGATAGCATAGGTTTCAGTTCCAAGCAGTAATGCCTCAAAATGTAGATATATTTCCAGTGAATTTTCGACATCAATTTATGGGTGGAATACAATATCTTCTCTACATGCTACATGTATAGTACGTGTAGAGCAAGTAAAATCTGATGTGCTCCATTCATATGACTTTCTCTATCTGTTCTGTAAACAAACTATTCTTACAAAAGATTCTTACTTACATCATACCAATCGAGATACAAATTATCAGATATGGTCTTATTACTTAGTTCCTTATAAGTAGAAGGGAAATAAGGGTGCACCCAGACTAAAGTGATAGACAATCGCTATGCATTGGGATTGAAATTGTGTTCTCTTTTCATGGCCAGGAGTAAAATAGAAGGGGTATGCATCGGATGAGGGCTTTACGTTTCAGAAAATCTTAAGCATTTTAAAATCGAAACCAATAGAAGGGAATATCTCTGAAATGCTTAGCTCCACAAAACATGTGTCACATAAGTTGTATGTTTTAAAGAGATCTACTTTTTTGTATAAGTTTCGTTTCTCTAACGGTTTTTCAGTTATGCAAAAGACATTCAGAATGAAGAGGATTTCAGGAGCGACTTCCAAGAAATACAGGATATACATATTTGTTTGCCATGTAAATATATTTAATATATGCAATTTTCAATTTCAAAGTCCTTAGAGCTATTTTTTAGAAAATTGAAAATTTCAAAAAAGTATTCATATAAAGTGCAGTTGGGTAGTGGAATTTTTTTCTGAAAATCTATGTGTCGCCTACTTAGAAAATACTAAGCCTAAATACCAAGTTTGGTATTTAACCCACTTTTCGTTTCTGAGTTTTGCTATACACACACACACACAAACATACACACATACATATATGGTGTCCTTTTTCTAAACATGCCTTTCTAGGCTCGGGGGTTCTCAAAACACGTAGTTAAAAATGAAATGGCGTTTTATTTATGAACGCTCTTTAACTGTTGTGGTTCTCGACGTTCCATTCTATACTGGGCGTGAAATACAGCTTAATTTTGTCCAGAGGCCTCTCTATCAGGCTTGAAGTTCTTTTAACGTGCCATAAATCTACGACACGGGTCCCACAGCTTTACTTCCCTTCCGAAGGAAGCCATGCTAAGGATTTTAAGCCCGGAAAAATCCATCGTCCTCCACCGGGGTTCGAACCTGCGACCTTGGGTATATGAAAAAACCTGTAGTTTCGGATAAGTCTCGGTATCGAATACTTTCTCTGTCTAGTACTCGGTAAAGAAAATAATAAGCTTTCCTAAGAATAATTTGTGGAGGCTGTATAAAAATAGGCAATAGTAAGTAGAGAAAGTCATGTGATTGTAACACATCAGAATTTTACACTTGAATCCCACCAAAATATGCTTCTACTTAACGTATTCATTTAATGCATTTGTTGCAGTTATTACCCAGAGCGAGAAGAGGACTTTGAGATGGAAGAATTCGTGAACGAAATTGTTTTCTTTGATGGAACTCTATACCAAGTGAACTCACTGTGTGCAAATGCTGATTATGAATGTCCAAGAGATGGTTACTCCAACATGTCACGGATGGTATGGTTTATTATGAATCTGCCCATGGTTGGTGCTAGAAATTAGCCATGCATGTATATATTAAGTAGTGTTTGTCTAACAATGCATATAATTAATTTTTCTGGGTTAATTGTAGCATATACTGTTCCAATACAGAACGTTTACCTCATTATACCAAAAACTGGAAGAATTTCTCTACATCTCTGAAACAAATCATCTATTTAATGCTAAAGCTCTAGCAGAAGCGGTTTTATTACTTAGTTGCTTTAAAAATAGAAGGGAAATAGGAGACAATCAAATGTTTTAAAAGTGTGGTTGCCATGGGAGTGAGATCCGTTTTTTTGTGTAGCCAGGAGCTGTCAATATTCCGCATGACAAAAGTTTAAGTATTTTAAAGCCGAAATCAGTAAAAAGAAATATCTCGAAAACAGCCAACTGCACGAAAAAAATGTATATGACATAAATTGTGTGTTTTATCGTGATCTACATTTTTGTATAATAAGTTTTTGTCTAACTGTTACGGTTTACCAGTTATGCAAAATTCAATAAAGAGCATCCAGAATAAAGACGGCTTCAGAGACTATTTCCATAATATTCAAGATATACATTTTATTTGTCATGTTAATCTCTTTAATGTAAGAGACTTTAATCAAAATCGTTAGAGTCATTTTTGAGAAAATAAAAATGTTCGAAGTTTTGTCCTTGTAAAGTGTAGTTGGGACTGTGGGGATTTTCTTGAAAAATCTTCGTGTCGCATCCTTGAAAGATACAAAACTTAAATAGCAAGTTTAGTCTTTTCGTTTTTGAGCTATGCTGTCCACAGACACACACGCGCACATACGGATCTTTTTCAAAAAAGTCTTTTTTTGGATTCAGGGAGACCCAAAACATGTATTTCCGGTAAAATCTCGGTATCGAATTTTTGGGTGCATTACAACACCTTCTCTATACACTACATATGTACATAGTACGTGTAGAGAAAGGTAAACATTATTCATAATGTAACTCGGGGAAAATTCTGAACTAGATCATGAGATGTATCCAAGGTTACTTTATGAGGTTTGAGTATGCTAGCGCCGGGGGACATCTGGGCAACTGTGACCAAATATTAATCTATTGCGGCCTACTATCTATTTCGGGATGAGAGAAGGGGAAACCACAGGCCAGCACGCAGCAGGAGAAGACGAAACATAACGCAAAGACGCACGGAAGTCCTAACAGTGTTAGTAGATGGCAACCCTGGCCCGCAACGGAGGCTGCACAAGCGCCGGGAGGCTTTCGAAAAGATGCCTCTACAACGGCACCTAGCTTTCCATTTCCAGAAAAGTAAAACAGAGATGAAATGTGACCCCATTTGAGAAGATGAGTAGTTTAAAATTGAAACTAATAACAAGGAATATCTCGGAAACAGTCAACTCTGTAACAAAAGAGTATGTGACATAAGTTATGTGTTTCAACGAGATCTACATGTTTTGTCTATCTCTTACGGTTTACCAGTTATGCAAAATTCAGAAAAATTAATCCAGAATGTATAGGTATTCAGAAACTATTTCCAGAAAATTCAGGATATGCATCTTATTTGTGATGTAAATATCTTTAACATGCGATATTTTAATTACAATCCTTAGAACCATTTTTTAGGAAAACAAAATTTTTACAACTTTGTCCATGTAAAAGATAGGGGTGAAGGGATTTTCTTCAAAATCAGTGTCTCTTCCATTGCTTTATTGGAAGATACCAAACTTAAATACCAAGTGTGGTATTTAACGGTCTTTTAGTTTTTGAGGTATGTTCTACAAACACAAAGATACACACGCACCTTTCTTTTCTTCTTCTTCTTTTTTGCACTTGGGGAACCTCAAGACATATATTTCCGATGAAATTTCGGAATCAAATTTCTGGGTTGAATACAATGCATTCTCATGAATACATGTAGATACACAGTACATGTAGAGAAAGTAAAACGTTGTAGACCTAAAGGGAATATTTCTTTCTGTTTTCATTCAATTGAATTTTGAAATGCATGTAGACGGTGTCAAACATTTCAACTTATAGTAAACGTTTCACTTCTCTATACTCCTCGAAAGAGTTTGTAAAATACAGTGTATCGTACGAGTACTTTGATGTGCAATTATTGAAGTATACATTACAATTGTAGGCACGGTTCACAATTTACGAAGAATGAACTTCAAATGAAACAAAGGTGAACAACTATCCCTGTGGTGAAACAAGTATCTAAGTAAACCAACATAAAACTAATAAAGAACTATGTACTAGTCAGGAAAGTGCATTTTAGCTTTAAAAGCAAATGGAAAGAGACTTCGAGAAATAATACAGTACCCGAATCAAAAAATACAACAGGTCACCAGAGGAACTGTTTGATGTGACGACCTGCAACATCTCAGCAGAGATTACACCCACGAAGAAATGAACCTTAATCCTAAGAACAATTCCAGGAGTGTTTTGAATCTCGCCAAAAGCAGCTAAAGTTCGTGTCAGTAATTGTTCATCTGACTCAACGGATTCTGGTAAGTCAGGCTCTTCAGCAAGCGCAATAGTACCAAAAAGCACATGAGCTCAGAAGTTCGCAGCTTAGATTATCTTAGGATGCTAGTCTGTGTGAACTCCGTTTTCCACCACGTTGAAATCAATTATATTTTTGCACATAACGTGTATACTTTTACATATGAACACAATGTTAAGGAATTCATTGTTCTCATATGTAGGCATTAGACATGATGCATTGGAAATATGTAAGCTTCTATAAGAGCCCGTCAAATGTTAGATTTTAAGTCTACTCGCGCTTATGTTTGACTTTTTGTGTAGCATTTGACTCTTCTCAGGGCGTTTTCTTATCGGGCTTGTTGGGCTTCCCAGATCCAGACTACCTGACGGTTTCTTGAATAATAAGTTGCTAGGGATTTTGTAGAATCGCAGTTTATTTTTTTATAGTTATTATTTTACAATTCCAAAGATAAACTGTAATCGCTCGATGCAATTCCTTACTTTGTTGAATGCTGTGAATCCATGGGCGCGTATAATTCAACACGAATGCATTTTTACGCGTTATTTCTAAAACGGCCTTTTCCATTACGCGTGAAGAAGGCTCCTTCTTCATGATAACTTGGCATCACCAGCCAGAAAATCAACACGTAACTATAGATACTGTTGAAAAACAAAATCGCATCGAGAAAAATCAAAACACTTAAATGCGACGAAAGCACCAGGAGTAACAAAAATTTGCATCCAGCGATTTCAACTTCGGAAGCAAAGGAATAAAAATAATTGAACATCGAATATTATAAACATGACATAAAGCTCATAAAATGTCGGCAGATTTTGTGAATAATATATAAATATTGCGGGACACAGTAGCTCAAATGGTCAAAGCGGTATAGTACCTACGTACAGAAAAAAAGCTGATGTGTTACACTCACATGACTTTCTCTAGCTACTCTACTAACAAACTTCTTATAAGCTTCTCATCTTTCAGCAGCACGCTAATCGAGATAAACATTAGCAGAATTGTATTACTTAGTTCCTTATATGTTGACTGGAACTAGGGGAATGCACTAGGCTAAAGTGCTAGACAAATGTTTTAAAAGCTGCCGTTATGCGATTATCATTGCAAATCGCTTCTTTACTTGGCCAGGAGTAGAACAAAAGAAAAACGGACACTCCCGTCTGAGAAAAGTATAAGTACTTCACAACTGAAACTAATAACAAGGAATACCTCGAAAACGGTAAGCTCCACAAAAAAAAATTGATGTGGCATAACTTGTGTATTTTAACAAGATCTGCATTTTTTGTGTAGTAAGTTTTTGTCTATCTCTTACGGTTTACTAGTTATGCCAAATTAAGCAAAATGCATCCAGAATAAACAGGTCTTTAGAAGCTATTTCCAGAAAATTCAAGATCTACATTCCATTTATGATAGAAATAGCTTTAATATGTGGTATTTTAATCAAAATCGTTAGAGCCATTTTTAAGAAAAAGAAAATTGTCGAAAATTTTTCCATGTAAAAGGTAGTTAGGGGTGGGGGAATTTCTTGAAAATCTTCGTGTCGCATCCTCGGAAGATACCAAACTTAAATACCAAGTTTGGTATTTAACCGTCTTTTCGTTTTTGAGTTATGCTGTCCACAGACATACACAGACAGACAGACAGACAGACAAACATACACTCACACACACACACACACACACACACACACACACACGGACCTGTTTCTGAAAATGCTTTTTTTAACTCAGGGGGTCCTAAAAGATGTATTTCCGGTGAAATCTCGACATCGAATTTTTGGGTGGAATACAATACTCTATCCCTATGTACATTGTACATACGGTTCTAGAGAAAGTAAACATTGAAATACGGTTATTCGAATTCTAGTAATAACCCAGTTCTTTTATTACACCGCTAAAATCATAATTCAGTTGCTATGTTTAAAAGCTCACATTACAGAAATGTTTTCAACAAAGTCAATTGTTCTGTTCCACTGATCTGTATTTATTTTATTATTGTTATGCTACTGTGCTCTTGTTTCAGTTCCTTTCGGTCTGCGAAGAATACTTCAACTTCTGTTATTGGAACAGCGTAGAATTTGATTGCTGTACATACTTCCATATACTACAGACAGAAATTGGCTTATGTTATGCTATCAATAATTATAACACTAAGTAAGTATCTTATTTCTAAACATATAATTAAGTAAAAATAAACAGCACAGTATTAGAAATTCTTAATTTTTTTAGCATCATTTATGGTGTGTAGAGAAAATACTGTATTCCATCCAAAAATTCGAGATACTGGGTTGGAGGGCGCGGAAGGATGGATGGATGAAACTGTGGGTGGATGGAGGGACGGAAGAATAGATGGAGCTACAATCTAATTCCGTAACATTTGAGAGAATTAAGCAATCTTACCGAAAACCCGAATTTCAACACTAATAAAATATAAAAACTTTATATTCAGCTTGGAACCGTTTAAATAACTCTGATCATGTTCATCATGTTTGAAATGAAGCTCAACGGTATAAAAGCATCAATAATTTTCTCAAGGCACTATCATGGGTGTAGTAAGTCGGTGCGAACTATAATACCTTTTTCTCAGGGCATCTTCGGGATTTATGGTGTCCAGATCCAGGTTAAAAATGTGGCCGATAATTTCTCGAATAATCCATTACTCAAAAGTCTCTTTGTTAGAATTGTCTATTTCTATTAGGCTTTACAATCCATTCACGAAGTCGCAATCACTAATTCTATCCCTCGCGATTCATGATCTCATGATTATATACTTACAATCTAAATATGTGCAATACAAAGTAAATAGCACTTATCTCCAACTCTGTTATACATTCTTGATTCTAAACCTTTGTTAATGACCTTAGTGTATTAGCTATCATATGTTTCTCTTTGTTTGAATCATATTGGCAAAGCACACAGGCAGAACTTATTACACTTGCATCCGAAACAATGTAAAATGTAAACTCGTAATTCGGTCGCTCCAAATTTAAATAATATCTGCTCCCAGCACCATCTAACATCCTTCTTTAACAATTCCCTCAGTGGTGCAACTTCTCTAACACAATCCTCAAGAAATCTAGCTTCGTACTGCAAAATTCCAAAGAAACGTCTAAGTTTCTTTTTAACTCCTTTAGGGACGCGATGGCTTGGATTAACTCAACACTTTGAGGATTCTGCCTTAAACCTTTTTCTAAAATCAGATATCACAAAAATGCTCTTTCTTAAAAATTTACACTTTTCCAAATTTACGGTCACATTACTTTCTCCAAACTTTTCAAAACATAATCCAAATGCGCTATGGGGATTCAAAATTATTGTAAAAAAATCAAAAAGTCGTCCACATAACTAGAAGTAAAAACCATTAATAGTATTCCCAAAGATGTTAGATAATGTTTTTATCAAAACCAAATGCACAACGTTTAAAAAAATTATTTGTTCCATTCACATGACTTTCGCTACATCTCTGTAACAAATTATTGTTAAAAAGCTTTTTCTATCTACTTCGTGATAATCGGGATAAACATTAGCAGAAATTGTCCTTATTACTTGCTTCCTTGTAAGTTGAAGAAAAAACACCTAATGTATTCCATTCACATAATGTCCTCTAGCTGTTTGGTAAACAAACTTTTTATTCAAAACATGTATCTGTTATTTACACCATGCTAATCAATGCAGAATCAGTCTGACTACTAGCTTGCTTGTAAGTAGAAGAGAAATAAGAAAATCCAAATGCTAAAGCGATAGTCTTGTCCTTTAAAATCCATTCACAATGTGAATTAATTGAAATACCAATCTCTTTCTTGCCAGAAATAAACAAACGAGAAACAAGAAAAGTTTAAACGGCTTAAAATTGAAACCAGTAATCCGGAATATCTCGAAATCGATTTAATTCTACAAAACAATGTATATGAATAAATTGTATGTTTTAATGAGATCTACATTTTTGTGTAGTAAGTTTTATTATCCAGGTCATGCGGACCGCATTAACCGGCGGGAGTATTCGAGGCACTGATCACGTCTCACCCTCCAATACTGCACCCCATCCATGACGTCTGTCATGGACCGAGATGGGGACGCAGCGGCCGGGCGGTAGGCCAAGGTTCCTTGTGAGCTGAATTTATTAAGTTTTTCTATATATCTTAGCATTTGCCAGTTATATATAACTCATCCCAAATGAAGAGGTCCTCAGAGGGTATTCCCAGAGAATTCAAGATATACATTTCGTTTGTCATAAAAAAAAAAGTATTTTAATCAAAATCGTTAGAGCCATTTTTGAGAAAATCAAAATTTTCAAACTTTTTTCATGTGAAGAAGTTTGGGGTGGGGGATTTTCTTGAAAATCTGTGTGTCGCATCCTTGGAAGATACCAAGCTTAAACACCAAGTTTGGTATTTAACAGTCTTTTAGTTTTTGAGCTATGCTGTCCACAGACACACACGGACCTTTTTCTAAAACCCTGATGTGTTTCATTCACATTACTTTCTCTATATCTCTGTAACAAAGTATTATTAAAAACCTTATTCTTTTATCTACTTCATGATAATCGAGATAAACATTAACAGACATTGACCTTTATTACTTGGTTCCTTGTAAGTAGAAGGGAAAAAATCTAATGTGATGTCCTCTAGCTGTTCAGTAAACAAACTTTTATTCAGAACATTAATCTATTGTCCAAATCATGCTAATCATGATAAACATGAGCAGTATTAGTCTTATTACTAGCTCCTTGTAAGTAGAAGGGAAATAAGAAATGCACAGCCTAAAGCGATAGTCTCCTCCTTTAAAAGCCGGTCACTATGTGAAACAACTAAAATTCCAATCCCTCTGCATGCCAGAAGTAAACAAACGAAAAACATGAAGAAATATGTCTTCCCGTTTGAGAAAAGTTTAAATGCTAAAATTGAAACCAATAATCCGGAATATCCCGAAAACGGTTGACTCTACAAACAGATGTATCTAACATAAACTGTGTGAAGTAAGTTTTTGTATATCTCTTACGTTTTTCCAGTTTCGCAAAATTCATCCAGAATGAAGAAGTCTTTAGAGGCTATTTCCAGAAAATTCAAGATATACATTTGGTTTATCATAAGAAGATCTAATATAAGGCATTTTAATCAAAATCTTAGAGCTATACAAAGGGTAGTTGGCGAAGAGGGTTTTTTTTGAAAATCCTCTTGTAGCATTCTTGGAAGATACCAAACTTAAATAAAAACTTAACATGTATTTCCGGTAAAATCACTGTATCAAATTTTTGAGGGAATACAATACCTTCTCTATACACTATGTACATAGTACGTGTAGAGAAAGAGTAAAAAGAGAGCATATAATTATGTATATCCAAATGAACTGGAACAAACTTACAAAAAATTCACATTACAAACTAATCTTAGAAAAGCTTATTATTCTAAATACTAAAGATATTAAAGATAAACGTTAGCATAAATTATATTTCCTAGGTGCAAACAAATTTGGGTGATACACAAGACTAAAGTGATAGTCAAGCCTATTAAGAGCTGATCGCTGTGCAATGTATTGAGATTTGGTTCTGTTTACATGCCAGAAATAAAAATAAAGAAAATCGTATGAGAACATCGTCTTTGAGAAAAGTATAAATATTGGAACATTTAAACCAATAACAAGGAATACCCTGGAGATAGTTAAGCCCCCAAAACTATATCTCACCTATTGTGTACCTTAAGAAGATCTACAATTTCAAGAGTTTGCCTAACTTGCGATTTGCTGGTTATGCAAAAGCTACCTAGAATAAATATAACTTAAGAGGCTCTTCCCAAAAATTCAAGACATTATCATGAAAGTGTTTTAATTTAAAGGCATTTTGCTTAAAATACCATTAGTTTGAAATATTTCAAAGAAAATTAAAATTATGGAAAAAATTTTCGATGTAAAGAGTAGTTTGGAGAGGGGAATTTTTTTGAAGTTTCTTCTTGTTGCATCCTTGGAACATTCTGAGTTTAAATTTCAAGTATGGTATTAGTCCAACATTTTGTTTTGACTTTCTCTACACGTACTACATTCATAGTAGGTAAAAAGTAGTGTATTTCATTCAAAAAGTAGATGTCGCGATTTCAATGGAATTACATGTTTTTAGGTGCCCTGAGTCAAACACATTTTTACTTTCTCTACTATGTACATAGTAGATAAGGACGTTTTTGTATTCCACCCAAAACTTTGATGACAAAGTTTCACCGGAAACAGATGTTTTCGAGTCCCCTGAATCCGGAAAAAAGAAAATGATTAGAAAAATGTCGCTGTGTGTGGGGAGGGATGTATCTGTGGACAGCATAATTCATTATTTGACGATTTGCGAGATATTCATTATAAATAATTTAAATTTTAAAATACTTAATACTTTTCTTATACGGGAATTCGGCATTTGTTTCATATCTGTTTGGTATGCGAAGAGAACCACGTTTCAATTTCATCGCATAGCGACAGGTTTTAAAAGATTTGACTGCCGCGAATGGTCGTCTCCTTAGCGCAGCTGCTTACCAAGCGGGAGACCTGAGCTCGATCTCAAGATTTTTTCCCCCGCTGGGAGACCTGGCCCGGGGTGCACTCAGCCTCGTAAGGTCCCTGGGGGGCCAATTGAGGAGCTACTTGATTGAGAAGTAGCGGCTCCAGGTCATGTGGACCGTATTAACCGACTCGAGGCGCTGACCACGTCTCACCCTCCAATACTGCACCCCATCCATGACGTCTGTAGTGGACCGAGATGGGGGATGCAGCGGCCGGGCGGTAGGCCCAGGTTCCCCGTGAGCTGTCGTGCCATGGCGTTATACTGTCGCGAATAGCCTAGTGCAATCCCCTTATTTTCCTTCTGCTTACAAGATGCTAAGATGCTCTGCTAATGCTTATCTCGATTAGTATAAGTAAATAACCTTTTGTAACAATACTTTGTTTGTAGAAAGGTAGAGAAAGTCATGTGAAGTCATGTTCAGACACATTGACACACTACACGGAGATTTTACTAAAAATTGTTTTTCTGGTTTCAGGGATCCCAAAACACATTTCCATTGAAACCCCGACATTGGATTTTTGGGTGTAATAGTATGCACGCAGTAAGGAGCCAGATGGCTCAGGCGTTTCGTCTGGGACTCGCATTCAGGAGGTCATGGGATCGAATGCCGTGGCCGACCTCTCTGATCCATGTGTTTTTTCGGGGGTTTTCCCGGGTCACTAGGCAAATGCTGGTGAAGTTTCTTCATTCCCCAAACTTCCTGACCCATCATCCAACCGGTCTCTTTCAGGATTCTAAGTGTCAGCGAGGATTGCGATGCTTTTTCGCGGTGGTAACTGCGCTCTGGAAATACAGCTCTCGACGGCGGGATGGCATTGAAATTCGTCTGTAGACTCAAGAAGTTTGGACAGATCTGTGGCGCGGGCTCCTAGAATAAACTCAACTGAGAATAATACATACATTTTCTGTTTCGATCCCCTTCCGCTGAGCATACGCCTCCTGAAATATCTATGGCAAAATGATGAAGGAGATTGAACATTTTAAGAACTAAGTTTAAAAAAAAATCTGATACGTTAAATTCACATGATTTTCTCTACTTCTCGGTAACAAGTTATTTTTAAAAAGCTTATTTTTTATCTACGTCATGCTAATCGAGATAAACATTAGCAGAAATTGTCTTATTACTTAGTTCCTTATTAGGTACTAGGCTAAAGCATTAGTTAAATATTTTAAAAGCCCTTGCGATGCACTTAAAGCCGTTTCTTTGCATTGCTAGAAGTGGACAAATTCCCATATGTGACAAGTTAAACTGTTTTAAAGCTGAAACCAATAACAAGGAATATCTTAAAAATGGCCAACTCCACTAAAAATGTATTAACAGTATTTCTTAAGGAAATCTACATTTTTTATGTATTAAGTTTTTGTCCATCTCCTACGATTTACCAGTGATACAAATTTCAGAAAATTCTTCCAGAATAAAGAGGTATTTAGAGCCTATTTCCAAAAAATTCAAATATACGTTTTATTTCTCATGTACATGTCTTTAATATGTGGCATTTTAATAAAAATCGTTAGAGTCATTTTTGAGAAAATCAAAATGTTCGAAACTTTTTTCCATTTTAGGTTAGTTAGGGCTGAGTATTTTCCTCAAAATCTTCATTTCTTGTGTCATCCATGACTTAAATATGAAGTTTGGTAATTTTCGTTTTGAGTAATTGTGTTCACAGATACACATATACATTTTTCTAATAGTGCTCTTTTATATCCAAAAGAAATCTGGGGATCTATAGACCCGGTGAAATTTGATATCTAATTTTTGAATGGAGTGCAATACCTTCTCTAACTACGTACCATGTAATATTGAGAAAGTAAAAAGTTATAATCTTTTCCTTCAGGTTGCAGAAGGCAATGGATCTGAAATCCAACATTACTACGGGTCCAGGCGAACTCATAATTGCTGTGAATGCTCAAGAATCTGTGGTATGTAACTGTACTTTCTTCTATATGTAGACACTTGGTTACGGATGACAACATAGGGAGGTTTGCTTATAGTGGAGTAACGCACTTCTGTTTTCCTCTCTCATCTTACATAACTCCATTTTTCCTTCATCACAGAATACACCGAAAGGCCAAAAGTCATGGGAAGACACTGGGTGTGATATTAATAAGTAGATCCGTTGTGAGCTGCTCAGAACTCCAGTAACAATTCCATCTACACCAGATCCAATAAAGCCCATCACACCAAATATTTCATCCCCAAGATACAGAATGTCGTTATCTCTCGCACCTTATCATACAACTATCCAATTCTTTACAAATCATGGCCGCTCTCAATCCTACCTCCACAATATGAAAATAAGAGCTTCACCATTCTGCAGCTGCCCTCAAAAACTTCCACAGATGGCCCTACACTTGATGACCGAATGCAGTGACTGTTCAATAAAATAGTAAAACTATTCACTTCCACTGCCAATGGTTCTGAAGATTCATTTTAACATAGTTGCAGAATTCCTCAAAAGCATCTTCTGCAGACTTGAATAAAAATATGTAAATATGTAGTGTTAAAATGTTGTATATTCCGTGATATACCTCTAATAAAACACGGGTTATAAATAATTTGTTTAAATAAGAAAAAAAGAGCAAATCAAGGCAAGAAGCTACGAGGTTTTAGAATCGTTCTAGAGGGATACTGTCCTATGCATCTTGCAGTGCTACTCATAATTGTTCTCGTGTAGTTGTAGTTGGAGTCATTGAGCGTTTAACAGATCAATAGCATACCAAACATGCTTGGTTGGTTTAATATCTCGTAGTCTGGAGGATCAAACCATGGTTATGAATTCATTGAAGTGTTTGTCAAACCACCTACAGTAACCAAAGAGCGGTCACTTATCGAATGGTCCTGTTGGTAAGCTCCAACGGGATACTCTAGAATCAGTCTGAAAGAATTTCACATATCTGCAACTGTCATTGATCCTTGCATCCGGACAATGGGACCTTATTGCGACAGCTAGAACACTGCCAAACCTTACCCAAGCTCTCTCTGTCTCTGCACGGGCACACAGGGAACATATGATCCAGTGATCCTGTTAGCGGTCTCATTCCAGTGTTTGAGCTCTGTGTCGAGAAACTGGAGGCTGTTGAAGCCGATGGAGTTATTTTTTCTCCTTACATTCTTGTGAAATAAGATTTCCTGATGCCCCAAATTCAAATGGGCGTTGATCGAATTTACAGCAGCCCTTCGATCGCTCCGTACGACTCTGCTGAGGCATGCTTATGTGTGTGTATGTGTGAGTGTGTGTGTGTGTGTGTGTGTGTGTGTGTGTGTGAGTGGGAATTCCGCACTGCAGTTTTATTATGCGTCACACCCCAAATGGAAATGGCGTGTTATTTATGGACGCTCTTTAACTGCTTTGGTTCTCAGCGTCCCATTCTATATTGGGCGTGAAAGACCGATTAATTTTGCTCAGAGGCCTCGCTTATCAGGCTTGAGGTTCTTTTACGTGCCGTAAATCTATGACACGGGACCAACGGCTTTACTTCCCTTCCGAAGGAAGCCATGCTAAGGAATTTTACACCCGAAAAAAATCCATCGTCCTCCGCCGGGTTTGAACCCGCGACCTTGGGTATATGAAGCTAGGATGAGATGAGAGTAATATCAACAGGCGGCCGAAAGCGGACGGCAGGGAAGGGTCCCTAACATATTCCATGCAGTTCATCTCGACGCGCGGAGCGCTGGGACACCGCGACCAAGATCTGCAGATGACTTCCAGGGTCTACAGACGACTTTTAACGCGATTCCGTCGACGAGAGCTATATTTCAAGAGCGCAGTCATCGCTGACATCCAAAACCCTGAAAGAGACAGGTTGGATGAAATAGAGACAAAATGAAGCGACAGGAAGTTCGGGGGAACGAATAAACCTCCCATTTATTTGCCTAGTGACTCGGGGAAATCCATGATTCAGAGAGGTCGGTCGTGTGAATCTATCCCAAGACCTCCCGAAAGTACCAGTACCCCGAAATGCCTGAGCTGCCTGGTTCAGTCTGCTGATGCTCCCTTTGGCAAATGCTTGATCATTCTATGTGATGGTTAGGTGTGCGGAAGCATTATATCTGCTATATTAAGATCCGCCTTAAACACTGTTGACCTCGAGAATCCGATGTAATCTCCGATATGCTATGAATCAAGTGTTTTGCATTGATTATCACTCCACGCCCAAAGTTAGTTTACCTTGTTCACTACATATCTTTATGTAACAGACCGCTGAATATCGTGGCTACTTGCGCCATATGCCGAATGTCACTCAACACACGAGTGTCATGCACAGCACATTTTCAAATGAGACAACCCTTGGCATGACTTTTGTACTTTCTCTACACGTACTATATACATAATGTATTGAGAAGATATTGTAATGCACCCAAAAATTTGATACTGAGATTTCACCGGAAATATATGTTTTGAGATCCCCTAAATCAAAAAAAACTTTTAGAAAAATGTCCATGTGTGAGTCTGTCTATGTGTGTGTGTGTGTCTGTGTGTACGTGTGTATTTAAGTTCGGTTTCTTCCAAGGATGCGACACGAAGATTTTCAGGAAAATCCCCCCACTCCAAACTACCCTTTACATGGAAAAAAATTCGAACAATTTAATTTACTCAAAAATGGCCATAACGATTTTGATTAAAATCTCTTATATTTAATATATTTCCATGACAAATAATATGTATATCTTCAAATTTCTGGGAATATCCTCTGAAGACATTTATTCTGGATGAATTTTGCGAAATTTTGCATAACTGGTAAACTGTAAGGGATGGGCAAAAACTTACTTAATAAACAATGTAGATCTCGTTAAAACACACAAGTTATGTTATATACATTTTTTCGTGGAACTTACCCTTTCGAGGTATTCTTTGTTATTAGTTTCAATTGTGAAGTACTTATACTTTTCGCAGACGGAAGTGTCCGTTTTTCTTTTGTTCTTCTCCTGGCCAAGCAAAGAAGCGATTTGCAATGACAATCGCATAACGACAGTTTTAAAAACATTTGACTATCACTTTAGCCTAGTGCATTCCCTTTGTTCCCTTCTACTAATAAGGAACTAAGTAATAAGAACATTCTGTTAATGTTTATCTCGATTAGTATTGTGTGGAAAGAAGAATTATCTTTTGTAAGAAGTTTGTTAGTAGAGTAGCTAGAGAAAGTCATGGAGTGTAACACATCAGATTTTTGATAGTGTTTAACGCCCGCTTTTACTACTTGTGGCACCGCAGGCGATGATACTTGTGATACATGGCATGTAGATGGAGCACCGGTGGAATGCGATAGCGGGGGAAACCTTCTACTAATAAGGAACTAAGTAATAAGAACATTCTGTTAATGTTTATCTCGATTAGCGTTGTGTGGAAAGAAGAATTATCTTTTGTAAGAAGTTTGTTTGTAGAGTAGCTAGAGAAAGTCATGGAGTGTAACACATCAGATTTTTGATAGTGTTTAACGCCCGCTTTTACTACTTGTGGCACCGCATGCGATGATACTTGTGATACATGGCATGTAGATGGAGCACGGGTGGAATGCGATAGCGGGGGAAACCGAAGAACCCGCCCCTGCACTACTTTGTCACCACAAATCTCACATGCTGCCATGATTTGAAAACACCCAGTCTAGGTACAAGGGACAGTTTATTACACTCAGTAATTATAAGCAAAGAAGCGGAATTTGCTTCATGAGGAAAGAAATTTGTTTTGTCTGTGTGAACAAACAACAGTAGAGGCACTCTGAAAATGTATTAGGTTGTCTCATAAGTAATGTCAGTTTTTTTTTGTTTTGGTGTTTTGAAAATGTATTGGATTTCTTTGGTTTGGTAATGCTATTTACAGGATGCCATGGCTAGTGTTGTGTACATTGCGAACTTGTATCAGTCTTCAGTTGTTAATAAACAATCATAAAATGGAGACAACAAAGTTTGAACTTAGAGTCCTTCTAAAGCACTACTGGAAACAAGGTTATAAAACCGCTGCCGCAGCTCGAAGAATATGTGAAGTGGAAGGAGGAGGTGTCGTTAGTGAGCGTGTGGCACAACGATGGTTCCAAAGTTTCAACAATAGAGACGAAAACACTAAAGATTTACGACATTGGGGAAAACCTAAAGTATGGAATATTGAGGATGCACGCCGAGTTTTGCGAGAAAATCCGAAAAAAGTACCCGTAGGCCTTCAGAAAAACTTGGTGCATCAAACGGTACCATACATCGCCACATTATGACACTTGGTAAATCATACAGAAGCTGTAGATCTGTACCTCATGAACTGACATCTCAACAGGCTCAACGTAGAGTGGATATCTGCCTCAGCTTATCCGTAATCCCACGTATGATAGATTTATCAGGAGAATTGTCACTTGTGATGAAAAATGAGTATATTACCGAAACCCTGATGCCTCGAAACAGTGGCTTGATCCCCGCCAATCTGCCAGTCATCGTTAAAAAAAAATCGGTTCGGTCCCAAAGTAATATTGTATGTCTGGTACAATTTTGAAGGTGTGATTCACTGGGAGTTTGTTCCAAACAGGCGGGTGATTAATGCGGATCTTTATTCTTAATAACTGGAACGAGTTTATGAAATTTTGAGACGGAGATACCCAGCATTAGTTAACCGAAATAGATTTCTATTGCAACAGGACAATGCAAGACCCCATACTGCACGAACAACCATGGAAAAAACTTAGGAATTGGGAGGAATCGAACTGATACCACACCCAGCTTACAGTCTTGATTTCGCACCATCATATTATCATATTTTTCGATCCATGGCCCATTTTCTACGTGGAAGAAATTTTGACAACATTGAAGCAGTGCAAGTGGGTTTCACTGAATTCTTCGCATCAAAATTCAGAGACTGGTACCACAGTGGGATAATAAACCTCTCTGTTAGATGGCACAAGACCATAGAATCTAATTATCTGAACTTTTAAGATTAGTTAATTGCTTGTTAGAATACATTTCAAATAATTGTTTTTCTTAAAAAAATGACATTACTTATGAGAAAATATCTATAATTGCTATAGTTCTCGAATGACTCGAATTGTTCCCGAGAATTCACAAGAACATCTCAAATTATGTCAACATATTACCACGGTGGTTAGAGCAACCAAACGGATACCGTGAGATCCATGGTTCAAATCCCGGCTAAGTCAATGACATTTCCAGTCTCAGTCAAAATACTGCGACCCTTTAAACAATTTTCATTCGACAAGATAGATCTCTTAGACAAAAGTATTATTTCTATTCTTCACCTAAATTGCACCTAATTTGTTTTAGTAGATACTCTAAGCTTAGTAACATTAAACAGCAGGGTATTTAAGAAAATTATAAATAGCAGTGGTTCAATTGTATTTAAGTGCATTTATTGTAGTCTATTTGGAATTTAAGTGCATGGTAGACGTTGTGTAATCTTAAAAACACAAATTTGAAACGCAGTTTTTAAATAAAATTTCAATTCTGCTTGAAGAAATGTATACATATGCATTTCTGTGCGTGAAAAATATACTATGTAAAAGAGTAATTTATTACAAGCTATTTATTAACCTCTTGTACTATATTTTCAGTAAATTACTTTTAGTACTACTGTGGAACTACATTTTCAGCACTAATGATCGATTGTAATACAGTTTGCCCAGACGATGTTGAAAACTCTACTTAAACGCTTAAGAAAGAAATTCAGGTTCAGAAGTGGTGAAGTAAATATCTGTTTACCTAGCTTTATTGCATTTGTAAGTATTAGTTATCAGATTATAATTGTCAATTTAATGTAATTAGACTCCTTTAGCTTTCACTACCACATATATAGTTGGTAGAGAAGGTATTGCATTCCACCTAAAATTCGATACCAAACTTTCACCGTAAATACATGTTTTGAAGACCTCCAAATAAATCAAGCATTTTAGAAAAAGGACTGTGCGCGTACGCATGTGTATAGGTGTGTGGGTCTGAGTCTGAACAAAATAACTCAAAAACGAAAGTTCCGTTAAATGCCAAATTTGATATTTAATTTATGCATCTTTAAAGGGTGAGACATGAAAATTTAACAAAAATCACTCTTCGTGCAACATTTTTGGCAAATTTTTATTTTTTTTTTCAAAAATAGCCCTACTGATTTGATACATTTAATATTTTTTTCATGAAAATGTTATGTACATTTTGAATATCATGTTTTTGAAATTCTCTGAAGTCCAATATTTGTCTCGATTGTTATGAAGTAGACTGAAGGAAAGAATAATTTATTGCAGAATAGGTAAAGAAATTGGTGAATGTAATATCAGAGCTTTTACTTTCTTACTTACACCATGTACCATGAGATTTTATTGAAGATAGATGTTTTGAGGAGCCCTGAATCCAAAATAGCATTTGTAGAAAAAATCTCTATTTATGTGTCTGTAAGACAAATGTCCCTGTCTGTATTTGGGTGTCTGTAAGAGCGTCCGTGAGCGGATAACTCAAGAACTAAAAGTCCGTTAAATACCAAACTTGACATTTAATTCAGCAGTTTCGGAGGATGCTACATGAAGATTTTCAAGAAAAGCTCCCTCTGCAAACTACCTTTACTTGGAGCAGTTTTAAAAATGTTCGAGTTTTATTCCAAAATGACTAACAATGTATTTTAATGACAAATGCAAAGTATTTATTTAATTTTCTGGGTGACTTTTGCATAACTGATAAACCTTAAAAAGTAATCAAAATATTACCACTCAAGTATGAATAGCAGTAGTAGTAGTAGTAGTAGTAGTAGTAGTAGTAGTAGTAGTAGTAGTAGTAGAGTAGTATTTCCAGTATCTCCTTAGTGGAGCAAAGGGCATTGTTACGGTGTTTCTATGATCGGATTTGTATTTTTAGTTCATGAGTTCGCCACTATGCGCCATGGTGACGAAGGATTAGCTCCTCGCCCACAGATAGCATTGTAGGACGAAATCACTACTTGTGGGCGCGAAAATGGCGGACAATTTTGTCCAGCAACCTTCTTCTTTCAAGGTATGGGGTTCTTTTACGTGCAAATAAACATTACACGGGACCACCGGCTCTACTTGCCATCTGAATCAAACTAGCTAAGGATTTTTGCGTCCGAAAAAAATCCAACACTTTTCGCCAGGTTTGAATCTGCAATTTTGGGCTTTAGAGGCTAGCATGGTAGCTACTACACCACGGAGGGCGACCATTACTACACAAAGAATGTAAATATTGCTAAGTTAACAAGCTCAATATATTCCTGATTAAATTTTCCAATACTTAAATGTTTTCTTAAGTGAGAAGTCGTCAATCGGTTTTCTGTTGCTTTACTCCTGGGCAAGTAAAGAGAATCGAATTTCATTGTCATCACTTAGCATTAATGGATTTAGCCTTATTTCCTTTCTACACAGAAGGAACCAAGGAATAAATGAAGCAGATAGAAGACTAAGCTACAAAAGTTTGTTGCAGAATAAACAGGGAAGATCCTGGAACGAAACGCATTCGACATTTTAATCTTAAAATCTGCAACATGAACATCAATTAAACGCAAATCATTAATGTTAAAACCCATAGCTGTACTTTATAAGTGTTTTATTTTAAGATAGAAGTGCTTGTCCCCTGCTTGTGTGAATTCTTTTTGCGTTCCATATAAACATGATAGATTTATTTTTTTAAAAATTCAGAGGTAGTTTCTACTTACAGTAATTTACAGCAATTTTAAAGAGGCCGAAATATACTTGCATCTTGCCTTCCCTAGTTCCTACCTGACTTCACTTTAGAAAACATTTTCGTTAGTTTTAGTTCTCAAAAAATGAATAAATGACGTTTTGTCATTATATTTAGGTTCTACAGAACTAAAATAGTATATCAACCCCAACATTTAAGAGGCTTATTAAAACAGTAAGAGGAATACCATACACTTTTTGTGTGCTGTGAAAAAAAAATTAGGGGTACATATTTTAGAATAAGGCACATATATTATTATTATTATTATTATTATTATTATTACTAATTCCTTGGTTGTTGGAGGTTGTTGGTTTGAAATTCAATATGTTGCGAATTTTCATGTCTTCCATATTATATCATTTAACGTCCTTATATTTCAGAGACTAAGGATCGGGCGACAGGACGGCAGTCAATGAAGTTTGCTTTTAGAAACTGACGTCCTAGTTATCGGTCCGGTGTGAGACCCCAACAGAGATACCTCCCCATGGGCAGAGGTAGGCCTATGTGGGAAGTTCCTCCGGCATCAGGCTGTAATGTCTAGAAACGTTAAGAATGTTGGATTTGGTCGCCCTCTATGTCCTTCCTTCACACCTTCCTCCCAAAGGTTTCCAGAAATTAAATAGACCTTCATATGCATATCTGCCGAAATACTCTTTCATCTCCTGGTTGTTGTTATTGTTAATGAATCCATCATGTATAAATGTTGCTAATTTAGGTTTTCTTCAGGTGTATCCATTGCCAAGGGGAGAAGTACCACACATGAACCTTGACTTCTCCAAACAAGCAAAAGCAACTATGGGTATGGAAACCAACATTCGAATCAAAGTCAATGATATCTTCAACGACCATCGAGTAAGAAAAATAGATATATCGAAAAGACGTTGTCGCTTTCCTGACGAAAACAACGTGCAAGTTTATGGTGCCTATTCGCCAGGAGCTTGTATAGTCAACTGCCGAATGCTGCGTATGCTTCAGTTATGCAATTGCACCGTACATACAACGCCTAATCTGGGTAAGTTCACATCTAAATATCTAAAGTGGATTGATCGGTGAATATTTGTCAAAAGAGATAAAATGTTACAATTTCAACTTATTGTTTACGTTCAGTCCTCTAGTAATATTTTATGGGAAAAAATATTCATACATATATTTGTCGGAGGCATATTCAATATTTAAATAATTATGAGTGGAAGAGTGGATATGCATTTGAAGCTTTCTCTGTATTTCTCAAATTCTTCTTATAAAATTTATGTAAATATTTTTTATCAAAACAAACTGCACATATAATAATTTCAAAAGTATACACTTCAAGCAGAAATCTATTTATGTTGAGTATGCTGTTCATGTTTAATATGCCACAAAATCAACGTAAAGTTCCTCTTCTAAGTTTAACGAAAAACTCTGAAAAATATTTTATCTAGATAACTCAATACAATCAAATTCGTATTTGGAAACCTTTGCATATGTGACAGCACGCTATTCTGCCTTCATACCAGGGAGGTGGTTTAAAACAAATATTTTAAAAATATTTTAAGTCCACTAAATCACCAAATAGAAATAAAATAATGCTTATTGACATTATAACCTTTCGATTTATTTTGCAAGATGTATATAACTAAGGACAGATTAAACATTTTAAAATTGCTAGTAAATTAGTGTCTACTTGAAAAGCACAATAGCGTAATGTGATTTGCTCGCCTACTTTTGTGCAAACATTGACGTATTTTGTGGATATACTGTTATTTATGCAAGCTTATTGGACAGTTACGTAAACAAATAGAAAGTTTAGCATTGAAAATTGCCTATGGTCTCATGCCGACAG
Organism: Hymenopus coronatus; assembly: GCA_030762935.1. NCBI lineage: Eukaryota > Metazoa > Arthropoda > Insecta > Mantodea > Hymenopodidae > Hymenopus > Hymenopus coronatus. Next base: position 46,424,578 of record CM060885.1, on the reverse strand, counting down.
TACATATATGTCAGATCCAACCGCATTTATTAGAAGAAAATTCTAACTAGCTCTACTTCTGAATGTCAGCAATTCAATTACTTTTCAGCGTAATTATCGCTTACGAACTTTTACAATTATTGTCAATGTAAGTGACGATATGTGTAGGCAGATTTTAAATCCTTAAATCATAAAACTAACAAGGTATGTAATAAAGCTTTGAACTTCTCTTTGGTCACATTTATCGCTGAAAATACATTTTTACTTTCTCTATACGCACTATGTACATAGTGTATAGAGAAGGTATTGCACTCCACCCAAAAATTCGATACCGAGATTTCACCGGAAATATATGTTTTAGGGTCCCCAATATCCAAAAAAAGCATTTTCACAAAAAGGTCCGTGTGTATGTGTGTGTGTGTGTCCGTGTGTCAGTGTGTCCGTGTGTCCGTGTGTCAGTGTGTCCGTGTGTCTGTGAACACGATAACTCAAAAACGAAAAGTCGGTAAAATACCAAACTTGGTATTTAAGTTTAGTATCTTCCAGGGATGCGACACGAAGATTTTGAGAAAAATTCCCCCACCCCCAACTACCCTTTACATGGAACTTTTTTCGAAAATTTCGATTTTCTCAAAACTGGCTCTAACGATTTTGATTAAAATTTCGTACATTAAACATATTTACCTGACAAATAAAATGTATATCTGGAATTTTCTAGGAATATCCTCTGAAGAGTAGTTCATTCTGGATGAATTTTACGGAATTTTGAATAACTTCTAAACCGTAAGAGATGGACAAAAACTTACTACAAAAAATGTAGAGCACGTTAAAACATACAATTTATGTTATATACATTTTTTTCATGGAGTTGGTCGTTTTTGAGACATTCCTTATTTTTGGTTTCTGCTATGAAAAACTTACTCCGATGCATATAAACAAAGGAACTTCATTGACATAGCAACCAGCTTTTGGCTATCACATTAACCTATGGTAGTCGCTTATTTCGCTTCTACTTACAAGGAAGCAAGTAATAAGACTATTTCTGCTAATTTTTTTCTGACTAGCATAAAGTAAATAGAAGTATAAGCTTTTTAAGAATAATTTGTTGCAGGGATATAGAGAAAGTCATGTGAATGGTACACATCGGATTTTTACTTTCTCTATACGTGCTATGTACATAGTGTATGGAGAAGGTATTGCACTCCACTAAAAAATTCGATACCGAGATTTCGTCGGAAATATATGTTTTAGAGTCCCCTGTATCCAAAAAATGTATTTTCAGAAAAAGGTCCGTGTGTGTGTCCGTGTGTCTGTGAACACGATAACTCAAAAACGAAAAGTTGGTAAAATACCAAACTAGGTATTGAAGTTTAGTACCTTCCAGGGATGCGACACGAAGCTTTTGAGAAAAATCCCCCCACCCCAAACTACCCTTTAGATGGAACTTTTTTCGAAACTTTTGATTTTCTAAAAAATTGCTCTAACAAATTTGATTAAAATATCATATATTAAAGATATTTACCTGACAAATGAAATGTATATTTTGAATTTTCTGGGAATAGTCTCTGAAGACCACTATATTCTGGGCAAATTTTACGCAATTTTCCATAACTTCTGAAGCGTTAGAGATGGACAAAAACTTAACACTCAACAAATGCAGAGCAGTTTAAAATACACAATTTATTTTATACACATTTTTTCGTGGAGCTGATTGTTTTTGAGATATTCCTTGTTTTTGGTTTCAGCTATGATAAATGTATACTTTTCTCATACAGAAATTTGTCAACTCCTGTCCATATAAACAAAGGAACTTCAGTCACATAGAACCGGCGTTTGACTGTCACTTTAACCTATGGTCCTCCCTTATTTCGCTTCTACTTTCAAGAAAGCATGTAATAAGACTATTTCTTCTAGTTTTTTTTTCTCTCAATTAGCATGAAGTAAATAGAAGCATAAGTTTTTTAACAATAATTTATTGCAGAGCTGTAGAGAAAGTCATATGAATGGAACACATCAGATTTTTTCTTTTTATGTTTAAAACATAATAAATATGTTTCTAATATAGCTAAATGAATTTTATAGCCAAAGCATTAGGAAGAACAGACTACTTTAAGATAGTAACAAATGATTAGTTTAGTTTACACAAAACAGCTTTTCGTAAGACAAAACTATGATGTGTTCCATTCACATGACTTTCTCTACATCTCTGTAACACAGTATTGTTAGAAAGCTTATTTTTCTATCTACCCATGCTAATCGAGATAACCATTAGCAGAAATGCTTTCTTGTAAGTAGGAGGGAAATAAGGGAATGCGCAAGGCTAAAATTTAGTCAAATATTTTAAAAGCTGGTTGCCATGTGGATGAAATCCATTTCTTTGCATTGCTAGGAGTTGACAAAATTCCGTACGCGAAAAGTTTTAAGTATTTTAAAGCTAAAACCAATAACAAGGAATATCTAAAAAATAGTCAACACCTCGAAAAAGAAATATATGACATAAATTATGTGTTTCAACGATATCTACTTATTTTGTGTTTTACTGTTTACTAGTTATGCAAAATCCAGCAAAATTTATCCGGAGTAAAGAGGTATTCAGAGGCTATTCTCAGCAAATTCAAGATATACATTTTATTTGTCATGTAAATATCTTTAGTATACAGTATTTTAATCAAAATCGTCATAGCCATTTTTGAGCAAATAAAATTTTCGAAAATTTCTCCATATAAAGGGTAGTTTGGGGTGGGGGGATTTTCCTCAAAATGTTCGTGTCGCATTCTTGGAAGATACTAAACGTATATACCAAGTTTGGTATTTTTCAGATGTTTCGTTTTTCGAGTTATTGTGTTCACACATACGGACCTTTTTCTAAAAATTTATTTGTTGGATATAGGGGATCCTAAAACGTGTTTTTTCGATGAAATCTCGGTATTGAATTCTTTAGTGGAATGTAACAGGTTCTCTGTGCACCATATACATAGTACGTGCAGAGAAAGTAAAAGACTAAATGCTTTTCAGATCCAGAGAAAGAGTGTGATTTGACGGGACTTCAGTGCCTCGCGCAGTATGAAGCAGCTTGGAAGGTTCGTGTAACAACCTGGGCCCAACAGACTCCCCTCCAAGGACTTTCATGTGACTGCATGGAGTCTTGTATAAACAGTGACGTCGAGATGGTTCTGACAGCATTGGAAAACCCGTAAGTGAAAAAAAAAATTACATTACGTCCCTAGCAAGAAGAGCGAATTGGTAAGGCATAATAGGAATTTAATGCTTGTTTTTATGTATTTTTACTTTCTGTATCTGTGAACACGATAACTCAAAAACGAAAAGTCGGTAAAATACTAACTTGGTATTTAAGTTTAGTATGTGACATGGAGATTTTGAGAAAAATTCCCCAACACCAAGTTAGCCTTAACATGGAACTTTTTAACGAAAATTTTGATTTTCTCAAAAATGTCTCTAACGATTTTGATTAAAATATCGTATATTAAAAATATTTACCAGACAAATTAAATGTATATCTTGAATTTTCTGTGAATATCCCCTGAAGACTACTTTATTCTAGATGAATTTTATACGGAATTTTGCATAACTGCTAAATCGTAAGAGATAGACAAAAACTTACTACACAAAAAATGTAGATAACACACAATTTATGTCATATACATTTTTTTCATGGAGTTGGTCGTTTTAGAGATATTCCTTGTTATTGGTTCCAGTTTTAAAAACACATTTTTCTCATACAGGAATGAGTCAACTTCTGTCCCTACAAACAAAGGAACAACCAGCTTTTGACTTCACTTTAACTTATGGTACTCCCTTATTTCACTTCTACTTACAAGGAAGCAAGTAATAAGACTATTTCTGCTAATTTTTCTCAATTAGCATGGAGTAAATAGAAGCATAAGCTGTTTAACAATAATTTGTTGCAGAGATATAGAGAAAGTCATGTGAATGGAACACATCATATTTTTTATAATTACAAACAGCATAGTGTCTTTGTTTGAGTGTTACTGTGATTTGGTTTGGAGACGTATTCATTTGTTACCATGAATTTTATACTCCACAGTAACAGAAACAATTGAATTATAAGTGACTGTGTTAATAAGAGAAGACATATATTTTACAATGACCAAGACAGACCTGCCAGAATGTCTTCATTCCATTAGTGGGAAGCATCGGTGAAAATAAAAGCCACAACACAGTGTTCTTCAGCTCTTTATAACTCTGCATTTTCTGAGTTAATGCAGGTAACTAAGCGCTCGTTTCCAAATATGTTACTTAGATTGTGCGGCGCTAAAACCCAATCGAGAAATTTGGAACATTTACCAGTAAATATTTTGGATATTTAAAGCTCTAGGTCTAACTTATCGTGAACTGATTGATGTGCAGATTCTACATGGGCTCAATCTTTAAAGGGTTACGGAGAACTCGTATGTTTACGAAAGAATGCGGGAAAAGGCTATCAAGCTAATACTGAAGCTGGGTTTCGCTTTCCTATAAACCTCAATTTCTGGTGTGATTGTGATATTAAATTGTGGTGGTATAGATTAAGGAAAACAGTACATAATTATTTCGAAAGAGGTATTTCTGAATGTCAGTGTAAGCTATCATAAAGTGATTAAAACAGCTCTGTTAAATCTGATCTAAATATCTAATGTAAAGTTGACATAACAAGACACAAATCTTCTCCAAATTATATATGTATTTATTTTGAGTCATATAAATTGAAATGTCCTGTTTAATTTCCTTTGTGTTTTAACCATTAAATGTGCCAAGTAATTTGCACATATGCCATTCTTCTTTTATTTCGTAAACCAGTTTCGTATTCCCTTCATTTTTATGTTGCGTAAGTGGTTCGTGTTCATTAGGGCGATACGTAATGGACTGGTCGCCCATTGAAAGGTGAACGTTACGAGTTCAAGTCCCAGTGACTGCAATCAAATGTGTCTGTGGTAAAGGATGGGGATGGTCTATGTGAAATAATCGGTATGATAGCGCGCGTGGATGACAACGGGGTACGTTTAACTACAGTTAACTTAATTTTGCGTTTGATTAAAAAAATAGCACCACAATATTATTGAAAGAAATGCATATTTTTCAACAATATAACAATGTATTTATTGTTTAATTAAAACAGTGTAATTAAGACTGCCAATAAAATTATTAAAATATTCTAAAACATTGCATAAAAATCGCTTTTGATGTATGTAAAGCAGCGCATTTAAGGGTTAAGTATAATGTTTATAACTGCTTTAAATCCTACACACTTTGGAATAGAGCCGTCAATTTGGCCCATCTTTTAGGGGAAGTTTTGCTCTATAAATTGGTAAAGATTGAAAATAACGTACAGACAACGAAAGGTGACCCTAATCCACTGCAACCTATGCAGATCTATTGTGGCTAACAGTCCCAAGTGGAATTGCATGAAAAAACCATAGGAGGCCATAGGCCTGCAGTCAGGCCAGCAGAGACTCGCGGAAGTCTGTAACATTTCCAAGCCCGATGATCCGTCCCAATGTGGGCCCGTCAGAGAGGGAGTGCATGCGACTCGTGGGCCTGACAGCCACTTTGGAGAATCTTAACATTGAGCATGCATCCGAGTCATCTCCTACACTGTCATTCACCACGAACCTAAAACGCACCTGAAAGATGATAAGGAACCGGAATAAGAAATGATGGAAAGAATATCATGGTAGATGAGAAACCACCCCAGTATTCACCTGGGTAAACCCAGGGCAAACCCAGGGAAAACCACGTTTAGGGTAGGCACGCAGGCAGCCGGTCGGAATCGAACCCGGATCTGCCGAATGTGAGTAGTATACGTTACTGCGGCATCACCACGTATTATCCACAAATTGGTGCTACTGTTAAGCATGCTAGCTAATGATACCAAAGTTATGAATATTCCGATTTCTAGACACTGAATTCGACTCATAAAATTCCACATAAATTAGATCTTTATATTCCATTTTTTGTACTTAAGACATGTAGCTTCTTTCTTCGCAAACATATGAGAGTTTCATTTCTCCATTTTTCCCTTCGAGCAGCTTTTCTGTGAAACAAATTTTCCTGTATAAATTACACGTTTTCTTAGAAACTATTGAAATTAAATAAATTAAGTTTTAGGGTGATCAGAACAACTTCTAAGGAGTCTGGATCTGCTTTTCTTTTGTTGATGTTGATAGTGTTTAGCGTCCGCTTTTACAACAAATGGCACCGCAGGCGATGCTTTCCTGTTAATAACAAGGACTATTATTTAAAAAGCACACACTTCCTGAGAATGTTAATCAAAAGATGCGCGTTGAGAAAATATATAATATTTTCTTTGACTATTTCATTCATGACACGTGATCTGGGAAGTGGCCAATCCAGTACATTGGCACGTAAAATTCCAACCAATCAGAATTCCTTATCTCTGTACTTAATACGCACGTGCAATCGTTTTTCTAAATTTATTATACCCACGTGCATTTGTTTTCTCTCTGAACTAATGTTCGTCTCATAATAGTATTATCAGTGTGCAGTGATATTCCCATACATAATGGCGGAAGTTCCAAAACGTTTTGGCGAATGGTCTATCGCTTAAATAGACATATTAATTTACTAAAAACAACAGAGTGAGTGTGGAAGGAGATCCAAAAATTCTGTAATTAACGAGGCCATGACTTATGATATAGACATCAAGTTGCAGTGGTTTCGGTAAAAATATACGTCAAGACAAATGGGATTTTAGGAATATTGTACTTCGTGAACATATAAACTAATCATTGTTATTTTATTCACGAAATAGTCTTATTAAAAACAACTCCAGCTACAAGTGCTCGCAATAATATCGATAAAAGTTGGAGCTCTCGTTATATTACTTATTATAAACAGGCGTATTGTATAAAGTAAATCAGTACATTTAAAAGGCGTTCATCTACATTCTGTAAACATTTTAGACTGCATTTTAAGTAGCTTCTGTGATACTGAATCATAAACTTAGCTTATTTAACATTAGTGCGATATGACCTTTAATCTCCCCATAATCTCTGTTTCTTTTTAGGAATTCCACCATTGAGTACGCCAAAGTAACAATAGCATTAGATCATCTTCCGACTGAGCGGTTCAAACGATTGGTGGTGCGAGGTAAACTAGACTTGGTAGGTAAGTTCCTTTGTCCTTTATTGCTATTATCTAACATTTACTTAATCATACCAGCACCTCAGTAAATAACTTAATTGCCCAGGAATTTGAAAACTTAATACATACAGGGAAATTACCATCTACATATTTGCAGTTTTGGCAGTGAAAACAAGAAAAATTAACTGAGTTTAGTTTATGGGTACTCTTTAACTGCTGCGGTTCTCAACGTCCCAATATATTATGGGCGTGAAGATTAACTGAGTTTAATGTATGGATATTGTTTACTGCTTTAGTTCTCAACGTCTCAATCTATTATTGTCGTGAAAATTAACTGAGTTTAATATATGGATGTTCTTTAACTGCTGTTGTTCTCAACATCCCAATCTATTATAGACGTGAAAAATTAACTGAGTTTAATTTATGGATGCTCTTTAACTGCTGTGGTTCTCAATGTCCCAATCTATTATGGACGTGAAAATTAACTGAGTTTAATATATGGATGTTCTTTAACTGCTGTGGTTCTCAATGTCCCAACCTATTATAGGTGTGAAAATTAACTGAGTTTAATTTATGGATGTTCTTTAACTGCTGTGGTTCTCAATGTCTCAATCTATTATGGGTGTGAAAATTAACTGACTTTAATTTATGGATGTTCTTTAACTGCTGCGGTTTTCAATGTCCCAATATATATGGACGTGAAAATTAACTGATTTTAGCTTATGGCTGCTCTTTAACTGCTGTGGTTCTCAACGCTCCAATCTATAATGGGCGCGAAAGACCGCTTAATTTTTCTAAGAAGCATCTTTATCAGGCTTGAAATTATCAGCCAAGCTAAGGATTTTTACGCCCGGTTTGAACCCACGACCTTGGTAATCAAAGGCTAGTATGCTACCCCTAGATAGTTACCCTGCGCTTTGTAGTGGTTACATGATAGCCTCTAATACCCAAGATCGGGGCTTCAAAACTGGTGAAGGGTGATGCATTTTTTCGGGCGTAAAAATCCTTAGCATGGCTTCCTCCAGAAGGGAAGTAAAGCCATTGGACCCACGTAAAAGAGCCTCAAGCGTGATAAAGAGGCATCTAAGCAAAACTAAGTGGTCTTTCACGCTGAGAACCACAACAGTAAAGAGCGTCCGTAAATAAAACTCAATTTCAGTTGTCCCTAAGCCACAAAGGACATGTATAAACAAGGAGTCGCTGTTAATTGATCGCAGAACATTTCCGGAATCACCTTCAAGGGATGAAAGTTACGTTTTATTTGATATAATGTCCTTTAATTACATTGTTGACTTGAAAATATTTACAGCTTAAGAAAACGCCTAAATTTCAGAAATTCGCGTTTTGAGTAGGAAACGTTGGTGTTGCTGAAATGACTGCATTCTCTACTGCGTTGAATAAGTAAGTCAAGTATTGTATTCCATCCAAAAATGCAATACAGAGATCTCATGGAAATTGCTGCTCGTTTTCTCTGAATTATGTTTTGTATTTTAAATTATGTTTTTAATGTATTATTCCAGTAATACTGGAAAAAAGGCTAAGAAAGAATAAAAGAACATATATTGTTTTCATAGATATAGAGAAAGCATTTGATAATGTGGATTTGATCAAAATGTTTGGAGTGCTTAGAAACGTGGGAATTAAATTTAGAGATTTTAGGAATATATGGAATCTATATAAAGATGAAAAAGCAATTAACTGTGGGAGAAACCAAGAAATAGTCCATATAAGAAAAGGAGTGAGACAAGGACGTGCACTATCCCCAATACTGTTTAATGCATACATACAGAGTGCACTAAATGAAATCACGGAAGAAATAGACACTGGAATAAAGATACAGGGGATAAAAATCAGTATGCTCCGCTTTGCAGATGATATTGCAATATTAATGGAGAACAAGAAAGATTTGGAAACATTCATAAACAAATTAGAAAATACATTAAGGAACAACTACAACTCAAACATTAATAAATCAAAAACAAAAATTATGACTTGCAGGAAGAAAGGGAATAGTAACACAAAAATTAAACTAAATGGACAACTATTAGAACAAACCGAAATATTTCAATATCTAGAAAGCAAAATAACAGCTGATGGAAGGAGCAAAACAAAAATAACCAGTAGAATACAACACGCAAAACTTGCTTTTAATAAAAAGTACCAGCTATTTACTGCAAACAATATTAGCCTTGAAACCAGGAAGAATTTATTACAAACATATGTATGGAGTATTATGTTATATGGATGTGAAACTTGGACAATTTTAAAAGCAGAAAGAAAGAGAATAGAAGCATTTGAAACATGAAGCTATAGGAAAATGCTAAAAATTAAATGGAATGACAAAATTAAAAATGTATATAAAAGAGCAGAAGCGGAAAAACGAATTTGGAACCAAATTAAAAGAAGAAGAACAAAATTAATAGGTCATTTATTAAGACATCAGAGCACACTGAATATTATAATAGAAGGTATGATAGAAGGAAGAAGTGGCAAAGGAAGAGTAAGATCACAATATATAAAACAAATTATGGAGGATATGAAATGCAGTAAATATGAAGAACTCAAACGGAAAGCAGAGAGAAGATCTGAATGGAGAGTCGCTGCAAACCAATCCAAGGATTGAAGACTCCTAATAATAATGTATTATTCATATTTGCTCCGACTAGTTGGGGGTTCCTCGTCGAACAAGTGTCTCTTGACAGGGCGTATACTGTAAAAGGAACTATTTCAGAGATAGCACATTTGTAACTTTTAGTTTAAACAAAGTATTTAAACCATAACCAAAGATTGCATAAGATTTATGTGCACTTATATTTCTAGGCGATCATAGTTGAAAGTGTCCTACGTGTTCACTTTCACGTAATACGTATATTTCGCGTATCATGCTTGTTACGTAAGTAATCTGCAATACCGAAGTACTGGAGGAAAACAAACTAAATGAACTTCTATCTAAACGAATTGCACTGTACAGTAAATGAAAGCTGACTGTCCTGTACAATAACTGAGAACGAACTGAACTGGAACTCGCGTCTTCTTGGAATATACCAAACACCCTTGTTCTGCCTATGCATTAGAACTATTGGCTAGTCTTCCCGCTCTCAGTAGTGGCTCTTCTCATGAGCCAATAAAAACTATCCTTCCTGTCCGAGAAAAGTATAAGTACTTTGCAATTGAAACCAATAACAAAAATATCTAGGAAACGGTTACCCAAGGATATAAGTTGTGTGTTTTGACGAAATCTACATTTTTGTGTAGTAAGTTTTTGTCTATCTCTTACGGTTTACCAGTTATACAAAAGTCCGCAAAAGTCATCCAGAATAAACATGTATTCAGAGGATATTCCCAGAAAATTGAGGGGGTATAATTTATTTGGCATGTAAACATCTTTAATAAACAACATTTTAATCAAAAACGTTATAGCCATTTTTGAGAAAATAAAACTTTTAGAAAAAAATTCTATGTAAAGAGTAGTTGAGGGTGGGGGAGATTTTCTTTAAAGAGTTTGGTATTTAAAGGACTTTTCGTTTTTGAGCAGACTCACTCACAAAAACACACATATACAGGCACAGACAGATACACAAACACCATATATACACACGGACATTTTTCTAAAATTGTGTTTCGTTTTGTCTTTTTGTTTGTTTTATTTTTATTCAGGGGGCCCTAAGATATGTATTTCCGGTGAAATTTCGATGCATATAGTACGTTTAGCGAAAGAAAAAAAAACCTAGTCTGCTATTACGTCATGCTATTCGAGACAAACAGCAGAAATAGTCTTACCACTTGCTTCCTTGTAAGTAGGAGAGAAATTAGGGAATAAACTGGACTAATAGTTAAATCTTTTAAAAGCAGGTTGCTATGCATGGCCAGGAGTTGACAAATGCCAGTATGGGAAAAGTTTAAGTATTTTATAACTGAAAAGAATAAGGAGTATGTTTCTTAGAAATGGTCAATTTCACCAAACAAAAATACATATGACACAAATTGTTTGTTTTAATGATATCTACACTTGTTGTGTAGAATGTGTTTGTCTATCTGTTACGGTTTACCAGGTATGCAAAATTCAGCAAAATTCATCCAAAATGATGAGGTGTTCGGAGGCTATTCCCAGAAATTTCAAAATATACATTTTATTTGTCATATATATCTTTAATACATGGTATTTTATTCAAAATCGTTGCAGCAATTTTTATGAAAATCACAACTTTCTAATTTTTTCAGGCAAAGGGTTAATTAGTGTGGGGGATTTCCTTAAAACCATCGTGTTGCATCCTTGTAAGTTACTAAACTTAAGTACCAAGTTTGGTATTTTTAGTTTTTGAGTTATCGTGTTCACAGACACAAGGACACACACAGACAGACCTTTTACTTAAAATTCTTTTTGAATACAGGGGACATTAAACGAGTGTTTTGGGTGGAGTGTAATACCTTCTCTGTCTAAGTAACCAAAGTAAAAAAGGTTGACTCGGCACCAGAAAGGCTGTCACCAGTGTCTTCATTTTTCAGTATCAGTAGGAGGAGCCGCCGGACTTTTCATGGGCGCAAGCATTTTGAGCTTCGTAGAATTTCTGTATTACTTCACAGTGCGTTTGTGGATCACTGTGAGCATGAAGGGAAGAAGATCAAGAAAAGCACAGCATCTCCAGCAGATAGCTGCTGTATCCAAGGTAAGTGTAGGCTTAGAAAATGATTTAGATTTGGTAGGAATTTGATGTTTGTACTCTGCTGAAAATTTTACAGCGATTTGGTCTCCCACACGAAAAAACTCTTATGTATTCCATTCACATGACTTTCTCTACATCGCTGTAACAAATGATTGTTAATAAGCTTATTCTCCTATCTACTTCATGCTAATCGAGGTAAACATTAGCAGGAACGGTTTTATTGCTTAGTCCTTATAGTTATAAGGGAATACACCAGGCTAAACCGACAGTCAAATGCTTTAAAATGTTGTTGCTGTGGTATAGAAATCCGATTCTTCGCGTATCCAGGTGATGACAAGTTCCCGTATGAGAAAAGTGCATTTTAAAACTGAAATCAATAGCAAGATATTCTAAAAACGATCAACTCCAGGAAACAAATGCATATAACATAAATTGTGTGTATTAACGAGCACTACATTTTTGTGTAGCAAGTTTTTGTATATCTCTTACGGTTTACAAGGTATACAAAATTATAAAAATCAACCCGAATAAAGTAGTCTTCAGGGGCTATTCCCAGAAAATTCAAGATACACACTTTATTTATCATATAAATATCTTTAATATATGATGTTTGAATCAAAACCGTTGGAGCCATTTTGGAGAAAATCAAACTTTTCGAACATTTTTCCATATAAAGGATAGTTGGAGGTAGGGGATTTTTTTTTAAAATCTTGTGTGGCATCCTTGGAGGATACTGAACTTAAATACCAAGTTTGATAATTAACGGACTTTTCGTTTTTGAGCTATGCTGTGCATACACTCATACACACACACACTCACTCACCCACACACACACATACATACATACATACATACATACATACATACATACATACATACATACATACATACATACATACATACATACATACATACATACATACATACATACATACATACATACATACATACATACATACATACATACATACATACAAACATACATACATACATACATACATACATACATACATACATACATACATACATACATACATACATACATACATACATACATACATACATACATACATACATACATACATACATACATACATACATACATACATACATACATACATACATACATACATACATACATACATACATACATACATACATACATACATACATACATACATACATACATACATACATACATACATACATACATACATACATACATACATACATACATACATACATACATACATACATACATACATACATACATACATACATACATACATACATACATACATACATACATACATACACACACACACACACACATACATACATACATACATACATACATACATACATACATACATACATACATACATACATACATACATACATACATACATACATACATACACACACATACATACATACATAATTACATACTTACATACATACATACACACGGACATTGTTCTAGAAATACTTTTTTTTTTTTGGATTCAGGAGGTCTCAAAAAATTTGTTTCCGGTGAAATCTCGGTATCGAATTTTTAGGTGCAATACAATACCTTCTCTATACACTATTTACATAGTACGCTTAGAGAAAGTAAAAAGCTTTCTTAAGAAACAACGCCGTGTAGCCAATAAAATGAGTCAATTAAGTAGAGTGTTACTCTTATTCTCTTACAGATTAGTTCATTTAAAATCGTCAACATTATATTTTGCAGTTTGTAAATAACTAGATGGCACGTGCCTTGCCCACTCCAAGAGAGATGCCGGTTGGTAGCGAAGGTTCCAGTCGCGTGGTTTGATAGACACGCCGGCGCGGGACAGGTCACCTTAGTAATGGAAAACGTAGCATGTGGGCGTGGCGTTTGACAACCGTTGTGCGATTTTTAAACACACATAAAGCTTTAAATAGAAAGGTTTGAAAGTTGCAACATCGAGTTTCGGACAAGTCAAAGTTTAAGCTAATCGACTGCTATCTTTATTTTGGTGTCATGTTGAAACGATCTGTATGTCCTTTATCGCGAGATAAGCACATACCTATGCTGAAAAACATACCTACCTTTTCACATTCTAAATTCTGAAAACATTCCGAAAATGATATTTTCAATTAAATACATTTATTATATTAAACACTATGTACATATATTTAAATATGGTCATATGCTGTATTTCTGTTCCTTATGTATTTGTTTTTGTTTTGTCGTAGATTCCTAAAGCGTCCATGAGAATGCCGATAAGCCATCAAGAGGTCATAACTGCTGCAGCTCTTAATCGAAGAAATCCTATACTACAAGGATACCGTCCTTATTAAACTGCAATCCAATATTTTGTTATGAAATAAATAATTTCTGTCACTATCTTTCATTTCAAATTTGGTGTGTGGAATATACCGTCGCACGATTTCGACTGCTGAAGACAATAAGTGGAGGAGGCAGTATTCAGCTGGGCTTCGCCATACTTCATTATTTCCTTATTCAAGCTTACTATTTATTTAATATGAATTTCAAATTTTTATCCTCAGTTTTATTTTGACTCTTAATTGGATATGACAAATTTTACTGTTAAAATTATTATTACTTTCTCTACACTACAATGTACATAGTGTATAGAGGAAGTATTGTGCTCCACCTAAAAAGATCGAGATTTCACCGGAAATATATGTTTTAGGACCCCCTAAATAAAAAAAAAACATTTTTAGAAAAAGGTCTGTGTGTGGACAGCATAGCTCAAAAACAAAAGACCGTTAAATGCCAAACTTTTTATTTAAGTTTGGTACCTTCCAAGGATGCGACACAAAGATTTTCAAGAAAATCCCTTCTAACTACCCTTTACATGTAAAAATTTTCAAAAATTGTCATTTTCTTAAAAATGTCACTAACGAATTTGATTAAAGTACCACATATTGAAGCCATTCCAATCAATTGAATTTTCTGGGAATAGCTTCTGAAAACCTGTTTATTCTGAATGAATTTTGCTGAATTTTGCATAACTCGTAAACCGTAAGAGAAAGACAAAAACTTACTACAAAAAAAAAAATAATCCCGTCACAATTTCACAATTTAAGTCCTGTACATTTTTTGGTGAAGTTGAGCATTTTCGAGATATTCCTTGTTATTAGTTTCAGTTTTAACAAACTTCTACATTTTTCATGCGGGAACTTGTCAACATCTGCTCACCCAAAAGTGATCCCACATTTTAAAACATTTGACTGTCGGTTTAGCCTAGTGTATTCACTTATTTCCCTTCTACTTACAAGGAACTAATCAATACGACCGTCTGTGCTAATGTTTAGCATGAAGAGAAAATGTAAATGGCGTGTTATTTATGGACGCTCTTTAACTGCTATGGTTCTCAGCGTCCCTTTCTAAATTGGGCGTGAAAGACCACTTAATTTTGCTCAGAGGCCTCTCTATCAGATTTGAGGTTCTTTTATGTGCCGTAAATCTACGAAGGAAGCCATGCGGAGGATTTTTACACCCGAAAAAATCCATCGTCCTCCGCCGGGTTTGAAGTTAGCATGGTAACCATCACACCACGGAGGGCGATCATTAGCATGAAGAGATAGAAGAATAAGCTTATTAACAATAATTTGTTACAAAGATGTAGAGAAAGTCATGTGAATGGAAAACATCATGTTAAATGGCTGTACATTATTTAGGTACTCTCTGAAGGCTGAAGGACTATTTCCATTGTGTATTATTCCCGGGGATCAGACAGTCACTCAGTCGCCCTCCGTGGTATAGTGGTTACCAAGTTAGTTTCTTATACCAAAGTTCACGAGTTCAAACCAAGTAGGAGGCTGTGGATATTTTCTGGCGAAAAAATACTTAGCATGGTTTCCTTTAGAAGGGGAGTAAAGCCGTGGGTCACGTGTTTTAGATTTACGGCACGTAAAGCAATCTCAAGCCTGATACAGAGACCTCTCAGCAAAATTAAGCGCTCTTTCATCCCCAATATAGAATGGGACGCTAATAAATACAGTAATTAAAAAGCGTTGGGTGCATCTCTGGGTCGTAGATGATTGCTGGAGTGGTTTCGATCATTTCCCGGATTTCCTGTCCCTCGTTTATCCTTCTATTCGGTCTGTTTTAAGGTTGGAAGTGTCGGCAGGGTGTGCAGCGAAACAGGGATAAAGAATGTTCTCTCTAAAGATCTTATTAAAGCGCAATTGTGTGAGCGATTCGGAAGATGGTTTGGTAATTTTCCATAGCAATCCTGACAAGTTTCTGCGCCAACACAAAACTGCGGATGAAACATGAATACAATACTACATACCGGAGACAAAAGTACAGTCGAAACAGTGGGATTTTAAAGGCAAATCGGCTCCGAAGAAGGTAAAGTTGGTGAAATCTGCAGACAAGGTAATGGTCTCGGTTCTTTGGGATACACGCAGAATGACCTACATTGATTACTTGCAGAAAGGAACAAAGAGTATTATGCATTGTTATTGCACCGGTTGAACGGAGAAATTAAAAGGAACGAGTTCCGCAGCGCCTGTCCTGTGTATGACGCAACAGTTAATACGAGTGTCACCGGCATCGAGGTGGGACGGTAGCACTCAAGACATTTAGAAATGCACTTGCTGGTAGAGCTTATTATGTTTCGTGTAGTGGTCGGGGTCAGTAGCAGGGAAGGGAGGCGAGCAACATGGAACAAAAATATGTACTCCATTCACATGACTTTCTCTACATTGCTGTAACAATAATTGTTAAAAAAAATATTCTTCTGTCTACTTTATGATAATCAAGAAAAAAATTAGCAGAAATTGTCTTAATTACTTGCTTCCTTGTAAGTAGAAGGAAAATACGGGAATACACTAGGCTAAAACTTTGTCAAATCCTTTAAAAGCTGGTTGCCATATGGTTGAAATCCGTTTCTATGTAGAGCCAGGAGTTTACAACTTTCCGTGTGAGAAAAGTTGAAGTATTTTGAATTTGAAACAAAAAACAAGGAATATCTCAGAAATGGCCAATTCCACGAAAAAAACGTATATGAAATAAATCGAGTGTTTTAACGTGATCCACAATTTTTGTATAATAAGTTTTTGTCAACCTCTTACGGTTTACCAGTTATGCAAAATTGAGCAAATTCATTCAGAATAAATAGGTCTTCAGAGGCTATTTCCATAAAATTCAAGATATACATTTTATTTGCCATATAAATATCCTTTATATACGGTATTTCAATCAAATTCGAGAAAATCAAAACTTTCGAAATTTTTTCCATGTAAAAGGTAGTTTGGGGTGGGGGAATTTTTCTCAAAATCCTCGCATTCCATCCCTGGAAAATCCTAAACTTATATATCAAGTTTGGTATTTTACTGACTTATCATTTTTGAGTTATCGTGTTCACAGGCACACGACACACCGACCTTTTTCTACAAATGCTTTTCTTGGATCCAATGGTCACTAAACGTGATTTCTGGTGAAATTTCGGTATGAAATTTTTGGGTGGAATGCAATTCCAGAGACATTAAAAGTCAGTACACATGCACTGCGCTAAGCGAACAAAATAGAGTTTGACTTAATTAATTCTGGAGTGGAGATTCAAATTCTTTAGCGATCTTGTTTACTGTTCTTTCACGTTTTTCTACTGCTGTAGCCGTTATAGCCAGTGCCCTTTGTAAAGTGAGAACTCGACCGCTTTGTTTTTGTTTTGTGAAGAACTTTAAGACATATTCAATTACCTCCTGCTTTGCGGATTTATAACTCTTCGATGTGACTTTTTTTAGAGGTTCCATGCTTAAAAAGTATTAATTGGACACCTAATTACACTATCTATGCGATATTACGCCGCTCACACATCAATTAACACTTACACTAACAACTTAATGCGCAGGCTACAGCCGTTAATGCAACACTCGTAGTTTGCGCTTGGCCGCAAATAAACAAACGAAAAATGATTTGTCCTAGATACATAGTAGGTACCATATCATCACTGAACGGTATTGCATTCCCTCTGAAAACGTATTTTTCTATCCCTATACCTTACCTCCAACCATTATAATTTCCTTTCAGCCAAAAGCGAGCGTCGCTAATTAGGAGAGAGGATATTAGGTTCTAATTTAGCTACCCTATCCAGATTGTTGCGAACTCAGTAAATCACTGGTTAAATCTAATGGATGATAAAACAATACAAGTTTTGCTTTTCACTTTTGAGCTAGAAAAATCAGCATGTCTTCCGCATGCATGCTTTGTAATTTAGTTTAAAAGCGATTTTTTGGTTCACAATAAGTTATTCACTTTAATCTACGCAACGAATACTCATGTCAATATCACAAGCACACGCTGTATTAATCTAAAACATTAGATCTACTTGGGAAAATATAGAATAATCAGAACTTTTCTATATATATAGGATAGTGTAGGGTTGAGGAATTTCGAAAATCTTTGTGTGCATCAGACAACCTTAGGCTTTTAGAAGTGCCTGCAACACTTTTTTCCCCCTCCAACTTCGCGTGTTGGGGTGGTTGACGTTGCACCGTCAAAGTGCTAATAGAACAGAAGATCCTTGAACGGCAGAGAAACCGAAAAACAAAATATGAGGGTCAGTCCTACAAATCGGTACTGATTTTAGTACAAACTTTACAGATTAAATATGTTTGCTACCGACTGTGAATTTAATATTGTGGAAACTTATAGTTTGAAATATCATATGACCCAAATCATTGTACTTGACTTAATTCATTACACCCGCGGCGGTCCTACAAGATACTAACCCAGACTGTTTCTATTGTGCGTGCCAGAGAGCAGCAGAGTACTCATGACTCACTGGGATCTGCCTGCAACATGCAAAAGCTTAGAATTGAAGACAAGTTGTCGTCACTCTTGAGTAAAGTGTTGGAAAGAGTGGAAGTAAGCAATTATGCTGTGAATTATGAAATGTTGGCTCTAATACACCCCTTCAGCTGGGTTCCGAGAAAGATTGCCGCGGAAAAGAGAGTGCTCTGGATCAGCCGAGCAAAGCTGGAACAATCTATGTTAACCTGTTCCAAATCTCCGCCTAGCAGCAAAACTTAGGTAACATCTAGCTGAGTAGCCCTGGATCCTTATCAAAGTCGAATAATTCATGAACGTTTCTGCTCAAACACATCACTTAATGTGAAGTGAACCCATGCACCAGAGCGCAACTGAGCCGTTACCTGAGGAGGGAAACACTGTAAACTTATAGAAATGTATAACTACACCGAATGAGCGTAGTAAATAGTTGTAGTAAAATGAATTATCTACCAAATGAAACAACTGCACTGACCTTAGTATATATTTATTTATACTTTATTATGTTTTGTGTGACAATGATAAACATTGAGGTTGTCCTGCTTGACCAGCTTACTTAACAAATGAATCATTGTCCGTACCGATTGTAACAGAAATGGACAGATAACACTCTGGTAAAAGCTCTTGGTCAATCCTTGGTGTCCATTTAGAGTCTATTGAAATTAATACCGTTTTCGTACTAGGAAAAATCGAGGTCCGTTTCCACGGTATCCACTTCCATTGTCCTTCTTTCCAGAGCCCTGTCCACGATATCCATGTCCATGCCCATGTTGCCAATGTCCATGTTGATGAAATCCATATCCAGGCAGATTAGGAGGTGCCCTGGTGGTCGTAGTGGTATCATCAGAACTGGCAGCTCTATTATATAGCACCGTATGTATAGAATGACCTGAGCATTTGACGAAAGCGTAATCTTTAGCATTCACCTTCAATAACACATCCGCTTCCACGTCTTTCCTGCAAAATGTATTTATAGGGATATTAGCATTTGGAAGTGACAACATTGCCTATAATCATAGAAAGCCCGCACTGCACTGCAGTTACAGCTCACGCTAAACATTAACATGTTCATTGATTACGATCATAATACCAACTAAGTAAAATATTAATTGTGGCCAAAATTACACAGAAATTATCATAAACAATGATTAAAAATATGGATGTATATTAACTGTAAAGTATGAGAATTCGGAAATGCAATGCTTCCACCTATCCCCGTGACGGACAGCAATAAAATAATCAAAAGTTGAAACAAGAAATTCACCATTTTTGAAGGACACTGAAATATACTTTTAGAGTATTGGGATTGCAAAAGCTAGTTTTATATTAAAATTAATCCAATGCAGCACATTTTCTTGATCGTCCTCATCCATCCTCGCCTTTGGTGTGGCAGAATTGCAGCTAACACTCAAATTGGACTGCCCTTAAGAAGCGCTAGAGTCTGATGAAAATGACGAATATATGGGAATGAAGTGCCAGGGCAGACAAGGTTTTCAACCCATGATAAACTTAACAGGGTATCATAACTAGAGCTAATTTTTAAATCAAGACTACCAGCGCTATGAGAACAACTAGTTTCAGGATTTACAAAATTTAGAACTGGTTTCGCGTGTTTATAACCTCCGTACATATTCAGCATATCTTTCTCTTTCATCCAAAGTAAGGTACGTCCTTAACACTAATGGTCAGGTGCACCAACATGGGTTAAGAGAACACTGCGTAAGAGTTGCTGACTAAACCATGGTAAAGCTATATTTATGGTGCACCACTTTCGGTTTTCCCCATATTTTACCTCGGCTTTATTTCCAATATGAAGTTTTACAGTTATGGTGCACAGAAGGAGAAATATGAATACCGTACTGTATGCTGGCATAAATCAACCATAGGAAGCGGTAATTGAGCGAAGCAGCGGCAGCACATGCGCTTCCGACGGCGGGTATGCTAATTTAGCCATTATTAGTAAGGGTGAGAATTACTTTCTAATGCACACCCGAGTAAAGATTTATGATTGTGTTGATTTAATTGTTTTTTCACACAGGCATGTGTAGGACAGGAGTTGGTTAGGTAGAGACAGACTGAAAAATTCAATACCATAACCGGAATTTGAACCACGGATCTTCCGGTCTCTAGCCGTTGGTCTAGCATTGAACTATCATAGCTATATGCCGTCACTAATTGACCATAAAAATTAGCTATACTATGAATCCCGGGGTTTACTTACAACATTGCAAGTCGTCATTGGGATGTCATCTCAAAATAATTTGAGATCATCTTGTGGTTTACCGGGGAATATGCGAGTCAGTTGAGAAATTTAATGCCTTGTTGGCATGTTACCATGGTAGCTCAGTAGTAGAGCAGCCGGCTACAGACCGGGGGATCCCGGCAATGGCTCTACCTATCCGGTTTATGATTGTGGCAAATATCAGTCAGCTATCTCTGTTATTTTCTAATCAAAACATCTGCATAACTACACCAGGTGTTTCACAACTGGCTCCAGGTTTCGTTATGCTCGTCTATGTTCTACCAATTGTTTAATAAAAGAGGATGCCGGTGTAGTAAGACGGGATACTGTAAAACATGAAGACAAAGCTACAAAATAAAACCAGGTGCCGCTCCGCACATATGCTTTCCTAATTTGTGCAAAAACTTTTCAAAGCTTCGCGAAAAGACAAAACTTTGCCGGTGGACAAACTTATGTATTACGACACTATAAATGCAATCAAAAATACAAATCAACTTGATTTAAGCAGTTCATCAAACTTAGGAATTAAAAAGATGTCATGGAGGCGACCGTCGAATAGAATAAATTAAAGAATTAGAAAATACAAACGATTAGGGCACAAAATAAATTTAAAATCACCAAAGCTAAACACAAATCTTCTGCAGATAATATTGCAGACGCAAAATAAAAACCGTTTTAACACATTCAAGAATGTTCTTAAACACAAAAATAATAAAACAACAAAACAAAACAGAAAATTACAGTAGACGCAACGTTAAGGTTCATATTAAAAATGAAAAAGGGCTAAGATAAGATGAACACCTCCTGGATTCCCTAATTTTGAAAATAAAATCTAAAGCTTACACACACACACACACACACACACACGTACACACACAGTGTTTACCTAAGGCATAATTTGCTTCCTCAAACCTCTGAAGCTCACATAAGAAAATAAATAAGATATCTTAAATGCTGTTATAGAAAAAGGACATGATACAAAAGCTGATCGGCTGATAAGTCCAGAAAGGCTAATAGATTTGTCATATCAGTGTTCTAATTTAATTAAAACATTCTGTAGTGCGATTTATCAAGGTCCTCAAAATAGCTGCTTACCACATCAATGACCTCCTTGTTACAGTGAAATCTTCGTCCTCCAAGAAATGTTTTGAGTTTTAGGAACAGGTGGTAGTCACTGGGTGCTAGATCTGGCGAATAGGGTGGATGTTCAAGCAATTCGAATGTTCAAGCATTGCAATGGCTGAACGATGGGCCGGAGCATTGATGTGATGAAACAAGATTATTTTTTTTTCCAAATGAGGTCTTTTTCGTTTCACCTCATCATTCAAGCGTTGCAGTAAGCTTGCGTAGTAGTCACCAGCGATACTTTTACCCTTTTCCAAGTAATCAATAAAAATAATCCCCTGTGCATCCCAGAAAACACTCGCCATAACCTTGTTAGCTCACAAAATTGACTTTGCTTTTTTTTGGATTTGGTTCACCTGGCACAATCCACAGTTTTGACTATGATTTACTTTCTGGAGCGTAGTAATGTATCCCAGTTTCATCCGTGGTAATAAGCCGCCTCACGGTAGAGCTCCACAGTCTTAACAGAAACAGTATTTCTGTGCAACTTTTGATCAGGTGTCAACAAACACTGCACCCATCTTGCACAGACCTTGTGAAAGCCCAAAACATTACTTAAAATATTACCTGCACGTTCTTTTGATATGTTTACAGACTCTGCTATCTCAAACAACTTTAATCTGCAGTATTCCAGTACTAAACGAAGCATTTTTTTCAATTATCTCTGGAGTTGTCACTTCTACAGGACGTCCAGAGCGAGGCTCAACACTAGTGCTCGTACGTCCCATTATAAACTCTACAACCCATCTTTTAATCATTGTATATAAAGGGGCAGAGTCTTTCAATGTACTGTCCATTTCCTCTTTGATTTCTTTAGCGTTAAGAAGTATTTAATACTGCTCGTTTTTCCAAATCCTCTATTTTCGTAAAAACTCTAAAGTTGTCTTGTTTAAAATGCTATCGTTTGAAAACTAAACATGCTATTGACCTGTAACTATTGATACAAGCTAGTAGAGTTAAATTCTACGATGCTACCGTCTAACTAGCCTAGTGACGCCATACCTGTTTGAGGCCCGGGACTTATTAGCCGACGCTCGTAGTTCTTTCATCTACGAGGGTTGAATGAAAAGTAATGCCTCCATCTTCGTAACTCTTCAACAGATGGTAGCATTGGTATGCGGCAGGTACTGGCTTGTTCTGTAGTCTCTTCTCTCAGCTCCAGTTGCTGGGAAACCTTAGCATTGAACGGTTGTGTTGTGCAGTGTAAAGTGTGGAATCCTGCGCAGACGGTCGGCCAATGCGATTTAAGCAGCGTGCAGTCATTGAATTATTGACAGCAGAAGCTGTCACCCCAAAAGAGCTCCATCAGAGAATGAAAGCAGTTTATGGTGATTCTGTTGATGTGAGTTCTGTGCGTCGTTGGGCGAGTAAGTTTAAATATGTTGAGGTGGGAACATCTGACTTGAGTGACAAACAAAGAGTTGGACGTCCTGTGACAGTAACCACCGAGTTTCACGAGCAAAATGTTGACAGTTGATACAGGACGATCGTCGTATCACTCAGAGAGAAATTGTAAGCACAACCGGCATTTCACAAGAACGAGTGCGTCACATTATTGCTTTGCTTGACTATCGGAAGATCTGTACACGATGGGTATCCCGGATGCTGACTCCTGAAATGAAAGCGCACAGACTTGAAATTTGCCAGGAACTTCTCTCACGTTACGAGAATGAAGGTGACTCCTTTATCCATTCAATTTTGACAGGAGACGAAACGTGGGTACATCATTACGACCCGAGACGAAACGTTAGTCTATGGAATATCGACACAAAGACTTGCCCCAGAAAAATAAATTCAAGACGCAGACCTCAGTTGGAAAACTCATGACCGCAATGTTCTGGGACGTAGATGGTGTTATCCATGTTGATTTTCTTGATCGTGGAATAACAATAAATTCAGAGCATTGCATCACAACGTTGCGAACTCTGAAACGACGGCTAACAAGAGTCCGAAAGGAAAAGGGAAATGTTTTCCTGCAGCATGACAATGTCAAACCACATACTTCACGTGCCACCACAGCAGAACTTCAGAGACTGAATCTCACTACCGTACTGAATCTCTCTCCTTCATACAGTCCATATTTAGCACCGTCTGACTTCCATCTGTTTCCGATAATGAAAGATTATCTGTGGGGACATAATTATGCGGAGACTGATTGCGGAAACAGTGTCGACTGTCACCGTGATGTTTTCAGAAAACTTGTTCACCATTGCTGGTGATTATGTAGAAAAGTGAATATTGGTAATTAAAGATCACACTCTAAGGATTATTTATTAAAATGTTCCCATCCAAACCCAATTAACGAAGGTGGAAGCATTACTTTTCATTCAACCCTCGTAAAAGGAACATTTTGGAATATTATATTTCGCTACAGTTAAACTAGGGAAAATAGTATTATGAGTTTAACACAAATACGCTTATAATAATCATCCATCAATATGGAGTTTCATTCTATCTACACACTTGCAACGCCTGCTTCTCTCTCTCTCTCTCTCTCTCTCTCTCTCTCTCTCTCTTAGTTTGACAAAAAAATTAACTTCGTAAAAACTATTTTTTTTTCAATTTTACTAGGCTAATCAAGTGTAATAATTAATATAAGTATCAAATTGATGCAATATTTATTATCTGTGAATGAAATTAATGTACATATTAACTTAATGTAATGAGAGGGTCAACAATTGCTGCTTCTTAAGTACGTATGTGCTAAGGGCTAGCGCATGAAAATGATTTGCCTCAATTTTCGAACATCAATGTCAGAAATATGTAAAGTGTAATGTTCATAATTAATTGAAAGGCAAAAGAAATGTTCAAATGTTTTTCATAGCCAGTTGCAAGCCGGTAAGTAACGCTTGAATCGCTTCTACGCGTGAGTGCGGTACGCACACTCAATCAAAATTCGGTCCTTCGACCAGAAATCGAAATTAATTGTAAAAATAATTGTAATTTTGCCCATTCGGCAACATTTCAGTGTTTAAATATTCACAATATAGTGAAATATTCTTACAGAAGTGCTGGAAGCATTATTTTAGTTAGAATAGCTCCGAGAATAATCGTCCTGAGATAACAGAAGAAGATCGCCGTTAGAACGAGCTTATTAATTTGAATTCTAAAAGAGTCTTAAAGTGCAAATCGCTGAGTAGCCGAAGTCAAGTTTTTTTCCATAAAATACTATTGTTTTGGCCGTGGAAACCGAGATTCTAAAAAACCGCCACCGACACGGCAGTCAAACCACGAGGTGCAGATTTTAAAGTATCACCCATACATGGTGTATACAGACAAAAAAGAAAGTCCACTAATTATTGAAAAGGGTAGAAGGCGATCGCTCTTTCAAATCGTCACCCATACGTGGTGTAAAAAGAGAACCACCCCCTTCAAAATTTTCAAAAATATCCCTTTGAACACTTTTTTGTATTTGTCCTTGTTAGACTTTTGCCTTAAAATGTTGAAGTAAACTAAACAAAATTGTATAATATGAAGCATTCTGCAATTCCAAAAACGTATAGAAAAACAACAATGATGTTTTAGACGGGCTGCTTATCTACCTGTGAAAACGTCACGTGGCACCACTTCTACGCATGATTGAATGATAAAAAATATAATGTATAGAGTCAGAAGAATTGTATAGAATTATAAACACACATTCAAAAAAATAATGTATTTTATTTTCATCTATGCATACGCTTAAATGTAGAAATTGTTTTCAAGTATTGTGCTTGCAAATAGACGTGAATACTGTCAATATGACGCACAGTGGCATGCACTGATGCTGAGATCGGCCGGTAATGCTGCTGGCTATCACTTGAAGACTCCGCCTCTTTCCCCCCATTCTTTGTACTGCGCAACTAGAGTATTCGCGTCTATTTGCTAGCATAATAACTATCTAACCTGCTGTAGATAACATTACCTGTTGAGGATAACAACCACAATAGTATTGTTAGGAGTGATAAAAGCCACAGTTTCCACCAGAGATAAAGTTGACAGCTGGGTGTGTATGCGTTTGGATCCGGGAGGGACGAACTTGGAGAAATGAGCCAGGGCGTAGAACATAGGTTGCTTGTAAAATTCATCTGCAGTAGAGTTCACAATGATCGGGGCATCTACATAGTTAATTGCCCAGTTCGGACCTCCTTGCAGATCCAATGCCATGTTCCAGTCTACCCATCCAGTCACCCAGTGGTTCATGTCCTGTTACATATTCATTCCATATTATTAAGCAATATAATCACAACATATTCAAATCAGATATAACTCATACAAACCTCAATAACCTCCCTCCTTGGCATGCATGTTTATTAAAATTTATCCTGAGCTTCATTGAAGTCGAACTTAAAGTAGCACGTGTGTATAACATTTCAGAAAAAAATCTAATGTGTTCCAGTCACATGACTTTCTCTACATTTCTGCAACAGATTATTGTTAAAAAGCTTATGTTTCTATTTATTTCATTCTAATTGAGAAACAAATTAGCAGAAATAGGCTTATTAGTTGCTTCCTTGTAAGTAGAAGCGAAATAAAGAAGTAGTCGAAAGATGGTTGCTATGTGACTGAAGTTCCTTTTTTTGTATGAACAAGAGTTGACAAATTCCTGCATGAGAAAAGTATAATTTTTTTAAAGGTGAAACCGCAAACAAGGAATATCTTAAAAGCGATCAACTCCACGAAATAAATGTATTTAGCATAATTTTTTGTGGGTAAGTTTTTGTCCATCTCTTCCGGTTTAGCAGTTATGCAAAATTCAGTAAAATTCATCCAGAATAAAGTAGTCTTCGGAGGCTATTCCCAGAAATTCAAGACATACATTTTATTTGTCAGGTAAAATACCTTAATATACGATATTTAAATCAAAAGTGTTAAAGCCATTTTTGCGAAAATCAAAATTTTCGGAAAAAGTTCCATGTAAAAGGTGGTTGGGGTGGGGGGATTTTCTTGAAAATCTTCGTGTCGCATCCTTGGAAGATACCAAACTTAAATGCCAAGTTTGGTATTTAACGGTCAATTCGTTTTTGACCTATGCTGTCCATACACACACACACACACTCGCACTCACGGACCTTTTTCCAAAAATGTTTTTTTTTTGTTTTTTTTTATTCAGGGGGACCGGTGAAATCTCGGTAACGAATTTTGGGTGCATTACAATACCTTCTTTATACACTATGTACATAGTACGTGTGGAGAAAGTAATAAAGTCTCTTTCATCGGTCCGGAAAATGATTTATCAATCCCCATTATATTTGTACGAATTCAAAGGAAAAGCTAAAAAATAGAATAATTGTTTTGAATACAAATTGATCATTGTTTGTATACTGTGCCCATGTTTTATTTGAGGGCCAATCTATCTTTAAATACAGGCCGTTTCAAAACGACACCAAACGAAGATAGCAGTCGATTAGCTTACACTTTGACTTGTCCGAAACTTGATGTCGCAACTTTCAAAGTATTTAAAGTTTTGTGTCTGTTTAAATATCGCACACATTTTGGATTAGGCAGCGAAGGAACAACAGTTGTCATACACCACGTAAACAAGCTCATAACGTGTTATACGAAACACATAACAAAGCCCATATGCTACGTTTTCCATTACTAAGGTGACCTGTGCCGCGCCGGCGTGTCTATAAAACCACGCCTACATCACGTGACTGGGGCCTTCGCTACCAACCGGCATCTCTCTTAGAGAGGACCAGGCACGTGCTATTTGGTTATGTACGACTGCCTAATCCAGGGTGATTTTCTGGCAGTTTTTGTATGTGCCGAATTTAGAGCTGAAAATTATATTCACGTATCACGTACGGTATGACCAACAAGGTCCACATCTTTGTTTGCTGTCGTTTTGAAACATCCTGTATATCAGCTTGAGACAACATATATTTGCAAGAGAAGCAGCACCCCATATTCATTAGCTTGAAACAGTGACGTTCAATTAGATTTGAAGAGAAAGTGAGTGAGGGAAGGTAAGAAATAAAATAAAAGTATCAAGCGAATAAGTCATTCTATGTGGAAGAATACATGATAGTCCAAAACTGAAAAATACTTTGTCTTCATTAAAATCTAGAATATAAGATAAATAACAAACCTTAGTTGCTTTATAGCGCTGGTTACAAATAACCATTTGGTGTAACTGTTGACTTTCTAAAGCATCAAATTCGTTATTTAAAAAAATTAGAAAACGCTTTCATCATTTATGATTACGCATAAAATTATACGTATTTAAAATGGGAAATACTAAAAGTATTATGGGACGGGCTACTAGTTCCGCATCTTTTTTGTTTGCTACGATCTGTGTGTAGTATGTAGAGGCTATTTCGAAACGACATCGTACGAATGAGAGTCTCTCACGTACACACACACACACACACACACACATATATATATATATATATTTAATTGAATCAGTCCAAGGTTTGATGTAGTATTGTAATTCTTACATATTCACCTCTCAAAGAGTGTTTTTGGCAAGCACATGCCATGAAAACAAACAGGTTGAAAAATTTGAGAGTTTAAGCATTAAAAATTCTTTTGAGCTAGTTGAAAGGATCAGCAATATTACATTATCTACTAATGATAAACTTGTTTCTTTTGATGTAACTGCTTTGTTTCCAAGCATTCCTAGAGAAAAACTTTTGACATTTTTAAAAAAATGGTTAAGTTCTATAGAACTGAATGAAAATTTAATAAATGATTTTGTTATCCTTACTAATCTTTGTTTGGATCAAAATTTTTTCAGCTTTAATGACAAATTCTATCAACAAACTTCTGGTTTAGCAAAGGGTAGTCCACTTTCACCTTTTCTTGCTGATCTTTTCATGAGCTATTTTGAAATACAGGTCACTAAAGCATTCCCTCTAATTTTTAAAACTTGGTATAGATATGTAGATGATATATTTGCTATTGTTCCTGATAAACATGTAAATGATGCTTTAAAACTTTTAAATTTACAAGATAAGGCTATAAAATTCACATTAGAAACTGAAAGTGATGGCTATCTCCCTTTCCTGGATTTAAAAATAATAAAAAAAGACAATAAATTGAATTTTGGAATATACAGAAAGCAAACCCACACTGATAATTATATAAAAAATAATGGCTTTAAGCCTTTTTCACATAAATTTGCTGTTTTTAATAGTTTAATTTATAGGTTAATTAATTTACCCCTTAATAAAGATGAATTCTATAAAGAATATAAACACATTATTAACACTGCTTTAATTAATGGTTTTAATACTGATTTTATAAATAAAAAAATTGAGAAATTTAAATATCAAAAAGCTATTAAAGATATTTCTACGCTTAAGAAAATAAAAGATAATTACATTTTTAAAAAATTTACTTATCACCCTTGGGCAAATAAAAAATTCACAAATATTTTCAAAGAGCATGGCATAATATTTCTTCCTCAAAATAAATACAGTATAAAAATTTTGTTAGGCTTTTCTAAAAAGGATGAAATTTCAAAAAATAAAAAATCTGGCATTTATCAATTAAACTGTTTAAATTGTGACCTTGTTTATATTGGTAAGACTAAACGTCATTTGGAAACCAGAGTAAAAGAACACTTTAGGAATATTAAATACAAACAAATTGATAAATCAGCTGTAGCAGAACATTTTTGGAAATTAAATCATGAAATAAATCCAGATGTTAAATTATTAAAACACTTAAATGGGCCCATAGATTTAATGGTTTGGGAGAAAATATTTATATTAAAGTATAGAAATCATGCAATGAATTTTGATATACCTCCAATTGACACTCTTACCAAATTTGTTTTGATTCCAGTAGTTAGCAATGCATTAGTACACAATCCACCTAGTAGCAGTAACCATAACAGTTTAAATGTAAAAAGAAGCTAGTAACAGTGAAGAAATACACAAATATTAATATAAAAATAATAATTGCAACCAATCTTCACTTATCTTTTGGAATCCTTGCCTGGACTAGTTTCGCAACGATTTCATTGCATTATCAACATATCCTTTTGGTCTCTTTTTTGATGTTGTTTATTTACACTGTTATGGTTACTGCTACTAGGTGGATTGTGTACTAATGCATTGCTAACTACTGGAATCAAAACAAATTTGGTAAGAGTGTCAATTGGAGGTATATCAAAATTCATTGCATGATTTCTATACTTTAATATAAATATTTTCTCCCAAACCATTAAATCTATGGGCCCTAGTCCAGGCAAGGATTCCAAAAGATAAGTGAAGATTGGTTGCAATTATTATTTTTATATTAACCATAACAGTGTAAATAAACAACATCAAAAAAGAGACCAAAAGGATATGTTGATAATGCAATGAAATCGTTGCGAAACTAGTCCAGGCAAGGATTCCAAAAGATAAGTGAAGATTTGTTGCAACTATTATTTTTATATTAATATTTATCAATAACATATTTTAAATAGGAATAAGCACTTGGTGCTAAATCTACAAATATTTAATTTAGGGTTACAAGTTAAACACAGTAAAAGAGATTTTTTAAATTTATCTATAATATTTTGGAATCAGTTTCTTCTTTTTATCGGTTGAATTTAATAATGTCTTGCCTCTATACCCAGAATATTAGTGATAAAAAAATAATACATTTTAAATTAGATATGCTTAATTTATAAAACAAAGTTTACTAACGTTAAATTGCCTCTAAACGATAGTATTTTCGGTAAATGTATTCCTGCTAATTTTCCCATTCATCTTCATTCATTCATTGCTGGTTATTATGAAATTTATTTTGAAAGAATAAACAAATAATTAAAGGTAACGGGTTTTTGTAAGACACGGAATCCCTTAATGTTAATTTACTACTGTGCAGCATGTCAGTATGTTTACGAGAACGCTGCTAAACCATGCGACTCGGCATTACCTCCAATAGCATGGGCCGGGTTGGTGGCTTTCTTCCTGGGTAACTGCTTAACACACGCTGAGTATAAGGCATTTTGTTTATACAGCTCTATAGGCGATTTTCAAGAAAATTCCCTCACCTTACATGGAAAAAGTTTTGAATTTTTTTATTTTCCCAAAAATCCTCAAACGATTTTGATTAAAATAGCGCATATTAAAGTTACTTCATATCATAAAGAAAATGTGTTTATATATAGGTGAGTATACTTTTATGGAATTAGCTATATCCGAGATATTCCTTGTTATTGATTTCAATTCTAAAATACTTAATTTGTCAACTCCTGGCTATACGAAAAAAACAAAACAAATGTCAATCACATGGTATTTATCTTTTAAAATGTTTGACTATAGCTTTAACCTAGTCTATTCCGTTTTTTGCCTTCTACTTATAAGTACCTTAGTAATAAGACAATTTCTGCTAAGTATTATATTGATTAGCATGAAGTAGATAGAAGAATAAACTTTTTAAGAATAAGTTGTTACACATAGGTAGAGAAAGCCATGTGAATGGAAAACATCAGATTTTTATATACTAAATTATTAATTTGGTCTTCTAAATTAGGTGCTAAACGTTTTTGTTTTGTTTTTTAAATTACATTTAGTAAGTATAATCTCCATTACCTTTATATGTCTCTGTTTT
Source organism: Hymenopus coronatus (assembly GCA_030762935.1). NCBI lineage: Eukaryota > Metazoa > Arthropoda > Insecta > Mantodea > Hymenopodidae > Hymenopus > Hymenopus coronatus. The sequence continues at coordinate 46,393,122 of CM060885.1, read as the reverse complement.
ACTTCCAAATCAATCATAATCTTATAGTCAGATTGAAATATTTTATAAATGTGTTGCTTGCAGCTCTTTTGTTTACCATTGTGTAATCCAAGTGACATGTTACTACGCTTAAGTAACACATGCAATTAATAGTAAATATCGATATAAAATTGGCTTAATGTAAGTATAAAATTTGATCCAACTCTAATCAAAGGTGTAATTGGTAAGTCTGTCATTCCGAGATTAATTGTAACATAATGGATTAGAACGACAGAGAAAAGGATGAAGCAACATATCATTTTAAGTTTAGAAACAGCTTCAAACCCATACTTTCAATTACAAAAACAGTTGACTGTAAATAGATACGTGATATATGCATATTACATGATATTTGTACTTACCTCTATGATATTAGTGGAATAGTTTTCAGCACGTTCCCAATTTCCCAGCATCACTCCAGATGATCCTCTGGGTGTGAAAGGAACTAAATTACAAAATAAAATACAGACTTTCAATACTCGACCAACATTAAAATGAGAAACATGAAACTTAAACAGCTCAACAGAAATTCTGTAGCTTAAGTGAAAGCAGGATAGCTATTCTTCTAGGCTGTTACTTCGCGCAGTTCAAAATTTAATATTTGAATAGAACGTGGGTTTTATAGAAGTAGTTAATCAGTTAAGCATGCATTAACATAAATTAAGATGAAGGTTCAAAAACGTCCGTTATAGATTTATTGGCTGCTGTTAGACAGCATGTGTGTGTGTGTGTGTTTTTTTTTTTTGTAGTGTTTAACGTCCGCTTTAACTACTTATTGCACCGCAGGCGGTGACACTGATGATACATGAATGATGATGGAGCACCAGTGGAATGCGATGGCGGGGGAAACCGGAATACCCGGAGAAAACCCGCCCCTGCGCCGCTTTGTCCACCACAAATCTCACATGCCGTCGCTTGGGATCGAACTCCGGCCGTCTAGGTGAGAGGCAAGTGGTCTAACCACTCGGCCACAGCGCGGCCCGTGTGTGTGTGTGCGTACAAGATTTCAGCATGTCAACATACTTTTATGGTATAATTACCTAACTAGTGCTTCCAAAGACCTTTCTTAAAATTTTTAGGCAATATATTCATTTCCTTAGTGCAAAAAGCGATTTTCCATTGAGAAGACGGAGCTTTTTTCCAGTGTACTGCCAGGTGGCCCAAATGTCCCGTATTTGATGTGTACAGATTCGTTAAGAGTTGTAGAACTCAGCGGGGCTATTTCAAGTTGAAACCGGTAAATTGGGAACAGGCAGAGCAACCTTCGTTTTACCCCTCTTGTTATTCAGCGGAAACGATGCGCGGGTCGCGCTCACGGTTCTTTAAAGCAAAAGGTAAAATAATGTTTGGATAATACTCGTATTAAACGTTAGGAACTTTGGTTCTTAAGTCGATTTTATGTCTGGTAGGATAGAAACGTTTATTTGCTTTGGTCTTCTTTTATTAGCACAGATAAGTAAAATATATTTTCTCATCTTGTGGCTGAGTAGAACTTTTTACGACTGGAAATCCGTTTATCACGAGCGTAGGTCTTTCAGTAAGTTCCATGAATATAAAAGAAAAGCTGGGCTAGCTCTGTAGCTCAGTCATTACAGAACTTACCTGCTGTGCGAGGGGCCCAGGGTTTGATTTCAGGCTGAGGTGAGAATTGTTTTCTACCCAAAATTATTTCCTATTCCCCCCAGAGTCTGAATGTGTCTGTGATCTGATGTATAAACCCAAAGAAATAGAAGCAAATGATAACTTACAAACACAAATTAATACCAATGCCAATAGGCAGTATGTTCCAAAGATAAAAGACGCCAATAGGACCTTGTAGCTAAATGCGAGGTATAAATGAAACGTTGAAGGGTGAGAAAACAAAAACCCCACATTTCACAAGTTGCGTACTTTTTTTAAAGCTTAATGTCCTTTAACCTGTTGATCATATCGCACGATGAATGAAATTGGTGAAATGATGTTCAAATGAATCTCGGGATCCACGGAGCTTAAAATTACTCGACATTCGCTTCTCAGGTTAAGGGAAAACGCCCGAAAAGGAAGAAAAAAACAACAACCTTATCCGGACAACTCACTCTAAGCGAGATTCGAACTCATGACCTTTTGAATGTGAAGCAGACACGCTACCACCACACTACCCAGGTGGGCTGTGCTGTATTTATTTACTACTCTAAACAAACACGAACATTAAACAGTGTGAAAAAATTAAAATATATGGGAAATTTAAATTTGGGGTCGCCAATGAATATAATCAATTGAATAGCACACACAGCGAACGCTATAGAAAAATTCTGCTTAAGGAAATGACATTAAATACTCAGTTTAGTTATAATCTGTTTTGTTATAGTTACAAATAAACCAAATGTAACCTTTTCAATGTAGAAACGTTTTACGTATTACATAAACGTGTGACAAAATTGATTTATATATTCAAGAGAGTAAAAATACTCGTTTTATTTAAAGTTTAAAACTGAATTTAAACCTTTATTTACTCTAGTTTTCATAAGTAACCTTCAATTTTAAATCGGAAATTTTATTCTGAAATTTAGATTTTTAAGGACTCAAAACCAGATTATTGATTTTCAGAGTTAACTTTACAGTCAAAATGTTTACATTTAAGGGTTTGTCTGCCAGCAACTTGAATATTAACTTTAAATAAAATATAAATCAATTTAAATAATTTTGAAAAAAATTTTGTATTAATTTGATTTTAAATTTCGTGCAATTCGATGTAATCTGAAATTAATAATAGTGTTTAATTATATGATTTTATATTGTTATTTTATTTTGGAATTGTCAATATGTTTTGAGAACAGTGGATTACTCTGGTAAAAGCAGTTTGAGTTAACCAGTTTCTAGTAATTATAAGTTGTAAGCACATTAATAATCTAAAAATAAAAACTCACTTCTTGAATCAATATATTCATTGTAAAAAAAAAACACTTATAGCACTTTATCTCCCTGTATCACTATGTCGAATATGGAAAAGTAATGATCCAGTACTTACTGTTACATGATTCTGTGTAAAGTAAGAACTTTTCTGGGAACAGATATTGAGTTTGGCTGAGAGTTAGCTCTGGATCAGCTGCGGTAACGTTCAAGTAATCCCAGTACCAGTGTATTCCGATACCAGAAATATACTTCCTTGCCTTTGGGTTCTCCAGCACCTGCAGCAAAGCATTTCAAATTGTTAAATAATATGGTACATAGGTACAGAAGGTATTGCACGCCACCAAAAAATTCGATACCGAGGTTTCACCGGAAATACTACACGTTTTAGGGTCCTCTATATCAAAAAACTGCTTTTAGAAACAGGTCCGTGTGTGTATGTGTGAGTGTGTATGTCCGTGTGGCTGTGAACACGATAACTCAAAAACGAAAAGTCGGTAAAATACTGGATATTTAAGCTTAGTATCTTCCAAGGATGCGACACTAAGATTTTGAGGTGGCGGCGGTAGTAATAATAATAATAGTATCAGTAGTGGTATTTCTTATGTGATTAATATTACAATAATTGCGTTACTCAGTCTAGTCTTAACTGCAGGTATTTTATATTCATAACATTGTGAACATATAACAACACTCTGAATCCCTATACACATACACAACCCCTCCACATACACACATATATATATATATATATATATATATATATATATATAATAAAAAATATGTAAGTACAAATAAAATTTACACAAGCATCTTACTTCTTAAGTATGTGTCCAAACCTGCCAGTTTTGACTGATTAGAATCACGACCTACTTACGATCTATTAGAAGCCAAAACCACCTCGGGTAATAATTTTTTCGTAGTATTCTCCATCTGCTTGCAAGCTGCCAAAATATGCTGCTCTTCTCCCTGTTCTCCATACAATGAGCAAATTCTCCAACTAACATCATCAATTTTACGAGCTTTTCACCCTTGCAACCTAACCCCTACGGTTTCTGCACTCTGCTTTATTCCCAAATCCAAAATATATTTTTCCTGATCAACCCAGTTTTATTTTATTTTGTAGCTCTAGTAATGCTCTTTATCTACATTCATATTTTATTTCTTTTCTGCTTATATTACCTAGTCCTGTTTGGATTTTTTCATACACTATATCGGTTTTCATTATGTCTTTGACAAACAACGTATAATCATTTTTTATATAATTCCGTGTATCCCCGTCGTCCACCATTCTGTATTTTCTTTATTATTATTTGATGACGATAATTCTTATTCTCAGTTGTTTGGTCACTTAATTATTTGCAGGCACTATCTAATTACATTGCTTTAGCAAATACAGCATCTTCAGAGTATCCCACCTCATGAAGAACGCCGTAGTTTGAGGTCTCCCTTCCCAACTCCAAAACATGCTTCCAGAAATTACATTGCGTTTTATTTACATTATCTACCCTATCCCATTTCTATACCTCACATTCCTATGGTAATGAGGATCTAACTATTGCCTCATACTTGGCTTTCAATGTTTTAATGGAGTATATAGTATCCGGGTCAAAATCCTGAAGCAGTAATCTCGACGGGAGTTGGCATGCGTCGGTTTAGCAGCATGAGATTTCTGAAGATGGGATTCTAACTCAGGCTGTATGGATATTTTCTCTCAGGGATAGTGTACAACATGAGTGGTTTGTTTCTATTACCCTTGTTTAAACCCCTTATTTTCCGTCACATTTCACACAGGTATTGCCTTACACACCGTCGCTATTCATTTTATAAATAAACACGTGTTACATATTTAGCTGCGTAATTTTTTGGATACTTGTTAATAAATTATCTTGTATATTAGCAAACTCATTTAACTGTGATTTTTTATAACTTGACCCGGCGTTCTCAACACCGCATATTTACCGACTTCAAAGCTGTAATGGCTGAGTTTCTAACAATGAGTAGTGTGAAGCCTTACTTTCCGACTAAGAGTGTGTTTCAAAAGTTTAACCTTATCTCATTCTCGGTTCATCACGTGACTAATATTTCGTTTGCCAATGGCCACTTTATACATCTCTCTTATTCTTTTTTTTTTTTTTGATAGTGTTTAACGTCCGCTTTTACTACAAATGGTGCCGCAAGTGATAACATTGATGATACATGGAATGAAGATGGAGCACCGGTGGAATGCGATGACAGGGGAAACCGGAGAACCCAGAGAAAACCCGCCCCTGTGCAGCTTTGTCCACCACAAATCTCATATGCGGTCACTTGGGATCGAACCCTATGTGAGAGGGAGTGGTCTAACCACTTTTTTAATAAACAGCCTGCCTACATGCGTAGGTCTCTTTGTCTCGATTTTCACTGTGTAACTTTAAGTGTTTCTCTACTGGCGGGGTAACTGACCAACCCTTCCTACCTCGCCATTGCTTGCTTCTAGGACCAACTGCCAAAAAAATATTACTTACGCTTATGACATTTCCAAGCGTGTCTTGTCTTTACAAACCATATTTATCTTCTGTTTATTTTTAATATTATTATTGTTATCATTACTCTTATGATTAATTTTGATCCTGACTGGTGAATAAGGCATCAATGAGACTGCTCATTGGCTAAAAGACACTCGCGTTTGACTATGTACGAAGTATATTTTGTTCTATACGTACACCACACAATCTACCCAAACGATTTATTCTAAGCAAAATTATTTTATCTAAGACAGCTCACAATATATATAACAGCCCATTGCATACCATTTGTATAAAAGAAGTAATTACTTACAAGATTTGGCCATTCTGGGAGAAAAGTTCGCTGATCATCCAGCATGATGAGTTTCAGATGTCCGTATCCGTGGCGTTCCAAGGTGGGACCCAAATAGTCTGCTATCCAGTCTCGCTGTTCTTCAGGAGTCCAGCCTAAACTATTGAAGGCGAAGTATACGATGGTACCATGGAAGGGTTCGTTTTGAGCTGTGAGACCCCAAAATTCAAGTCCTTGCTTCTTGTATTCATCAAAGAATCTGAAAAAATATTATAAAAGAAATATAAAGATGAATTCAGTGCATCCAGAATAAATCATCTATCACCTCGCCTGAGAGTTACCAAAATTTTGAAGCAATAAATCTTAATATACCATTAGCCCTAACTGTGGGATTTCTCAGCTCTCCACCCTGGAACCACCAATAGTATTAGACATGGCTAACCACATTATTAGTGACACCAGCTCATTCAATTTAAATGCTAGTCTCAGGAGTTGAAAACTATATACTAAAACACTGTGCAATTTATGCTAATGGCTCAAAAATGCAGATGTGTGGCTGTGCAGTAGCATCTACTGATAAAGTTCCATCCTTTAAGCTTTCAAATGACTTCTCAGTATTTTCCTGTGAGCTTCATGCAATTCAACATATCGGCTATAGATACGTAATTCAATAACCATTTTATAATCCTTTATGATTCCATAGTTCTCTAAAGGCAATGTATAACCTATGGATTACAGATAAATGTATCAAGACATACAAATACTACACCGTAAATTGGAAATCCAGCATAAGAAAATTATCTTCATATGGATAAGCTCTAACTCCCGTTAATGTTTTTCTGCAGATAAACATTATTATTACTATATCTTGGTTCCACCACTTAAACTTCCATTAAAACTAATTAGGTATTAGTTTTTTCACTTCTACTCATCATAATATCGTATTACAAAGTTTTAAAAATGTATCTTGTCTATTTTTGGCCTTTAACTTCCAACAAAGTACGGGATGTATACTAAAATATACCAAAAGTATTTGTTTTCTGTACTTTTTACAGCAATTTCTATCAGACAGGTGGCGTCTAAACCGTGCATAGTTGTCGTTCATATTGCAAAATTCAGAACTACCAATATTTGAAAACTAGTTATCACTAGACATTAAAAGGTTGTGGAACCATCAATGAACTGTTCACTATTCGGCCACTAGAGTCGCTTTATAGTTGATTTTGAGGCATTTGTTGCAACATGAGGGTGATTGCCAACATTGATACAAAGAATACCGGGATTCTAAAATTCATTATGTGTGTTTAGAGTTCTGAATCAATTATTGTTGTGTAAATAAGAGATTTTCGTGTAATTTATTTTTAGTGATTTTCCTTTACTTTGGTTTCAATAATTTCCACTTGTTTCACCAAAGCATGCGAGCGAAGCGAGCATGCGCTGTGTTAGGTTTAGGTTAGTGTGTGTGTAAATAAACTTATTTTCATGTACTTTGATTTTAATAATTGCTACCGGTTTCACCAAAGCATGCGAGCGAAGCGAGCATGCACTGTGTTAGGTTTAGATAAGTGTGTGTGTAAATAAACTTATTTTCACATATTTACAGCCTTGGCACTCCATTATTACTGTGTGAATGTTGATGACTTTTGAGCTTCACTTTTTTTTTTCCTTTCTTTGTTGTTTGGTGACTTTATCTACGTTGGTAGCATTGTAATTTCATCGTTTCTAGACCATAATTACTTACTTCCCGCCTAGCAACAGCTATTAAATCTTCCCCCTCCATGAACATTTTCCTGAATTTTGCTACTTAAGAAAGTGTACTTACAGGGTGGCAGTGGTGGGTTATTCCAATTCTAGATGGACACATATTAGCTCCTACATACTCTGAAGTGGATTATAAGGTTAGTTTCAATTCTTAAAGATTTATATTTGTGCTGGTCCTCTGGTATAACTTTAAACATTAACTCCTGTTAATGTTTTTCTGCAGATAAACATTTAACGCACACTTTAACTCATCATTCCTCACTTGCAATTTCCTCTTCGCTGGATAGTAAAAGACAAAGACTATGTAGAGATGGGTACCTCTCTTTCTCTTCAGAATTTGCGTGAAACACGTCAGAAGTCTACTTAGGAAAAGAAAAAGGATAGTGGTAATCTTTGTGTGTCTATATTTTACTCGCGAAACGATGTAACGACACTTTCTTAAATTCAAGAAAATAAGTTGCACAAATAATATAATTCAAAATTATGGGAATGTGCATCATCCCTTAGAAAAATACAAGAAATTAAATGTTCAACCAAAGTAAACAATAAAAGGATTTTACCTGTAAAGAGGTATATATCCTAAGTTAACTACAAGAAGTTTCCCTCTGTGGTATAGGCAATATACATTAACCTCTAGTACACAAGATCACGTTTTTAATTCCGGTGGAGCGTGAAGGATTTTTTCGAACGTAAAAATCCGTATCATGGCTTCCTCCACAGGGAAAGTAAACTTGTTGGTCCCATGTAATATTCATTTACACATTGAAAAAAGTCCTTGAATAAAATCCCGCTATTTTACATCAATAAAGTTGTGATTTCGCCCTACAATGATATCTGAGAGACCACTGATCTCTCGTCACTATGTATATATAGTGACAAAATCTAATAAAACACTGTTAGGTGTCTCGAAATACGCCAATATATCGTGATGGAACTTGAAACTCCAAGAAGGAAACATAGTACACTTACTTTATATAATAATCCGCCCAGAGTTGGTAGTACTGCTTTTTCAGACGAGTAAAGCCAATGGTTCCATTTCGTAGCTCTTTCATCCATTCTGGAGAAGACCATGCCGAAGCAAAGAGTTTAATGGGAGATCGGCTCATTTGCTGTGCCATTTTGACGAACGGAATCTGTAAATGATCTTTTCATTATAGTTTTAGCATGCAGATAAGTAACAATCAACACTTTTCTCTAAAAAACAAAGTTATGATAAGTTATGATTTTTGGTCTTGCTGTCATTCTCGTAATCCTCTTTACATTTTCCAGGGGTACATAACATGAGAATCTATTGATGTTGACAGTTGTCATGATGACTTTTAGCTGTTATATCAGATCCCTTTATACTTATATCTCTCTCATATCATCCTATCCATACCATAAGTATCATCTCTATCAAGCTCATGTACCTGACCTTGAGATTTAGGTTATTATTTTACCATACAAGAGAAACTTACAGGTAAACACATCTTTGAATTATGAAAAATTAAAACATCAAATTGTTATAGTATCTATAATGATTTGAATTTTAAACTTCACGAAAACATATACTTTTTCCACTTGGCACAAATAAACTTCGATATTAACTGAAGCTATAAATTGGCAGGTGTATGTTTGTTGATATAGGTGGGCAAGCTCAACTTTAAACGTTGTTTAAAATTTTCAGCAATTATCAATATTCAAAATGATCTATACGATTGAATTCTTTATTTGATTGTTTCAAACTTTCTGTGCCGCCTCTAAATTACCTTACAAAAATCACAATACACTTATTTTAAAAATCAAACCCCAATTTTGAAAAGCACATTGATTTTTTCTCTAGCACAATTTTTCCTTCTGGTATAATCCTGGCAATCATCTTCCCTGATAGTTTTTTTTTTTTTTTTACACGTACTATGTACATAGTCTATAGAGGACGTAGGTATTGTACTTCATCCAAAAATTTAATACCGATATTTCACAGAAAATACTTGTTTTGAGACACCCTAAATAAAAAAAAATTGATGTGTTCCATTCACATGACTTTGTCTACATCTTTGCAAGAAATTATTGATAAAAATCTAATGCTTCTATTTAGTTCATGCTAATCGCGAAAAAAATTAGCAGAAATAGTCTTATTACTTGCTTCTTGTAAGTAGAAGTGAAATAAGGGAGTAGCATAGGTTAAAGTGATAGTCAAAAGCTGGTTGCTATGCGACTGAAGTTCCTTTGTTTGTATGGATAGCAGTTGACAAATTCCTGTATGATAATAACATAAGCTTTTTAAAGGTGAAACCAAAAACAAGGAATATCTTAAAAACTATCAACCCACGAAAAAAAATGTATATAACATAAATAGTGTGTTTTAATGCGCTCTACATTTTTAATAGTTTAAGTTTTCGCTCATCTCTTACGGTTTAGCAGTTATGCAAAATTCCATAAAATTCATCCAGAATAAATTAGTCTTCATTGGCTATTCCAAGGAAAATTAAAGATATACATTTTATTTGTCAGGTAAATATCTTTGATATACGACATTTTAATCAAAATCGTTAGAGCCATTTTTGAGAAAAACAAAATATTCGTAATTTTTTCCATTTAAAGGGTAGTTGGGGGTGGTGGGATTTTCTTGAAAATCTTCGTAATGCATCCTTGGAAGACACCAAACTAAAATACCAAGTTTGTTATTTAACGGTCTTTTCGTTTTTGAGCTATACTGCCCACAGTCACACACATACACACAGACACACACAGACAGACAGACAGACAGAAAGACAGACAGACTGACTGACAGACAGATACAAACACGGACATTTTTCTAAAAATGGCTTTTTTGGTTTCAGGTGGATCCAAAACATGCATTTCCGGGGAAATCTTGGTATCGAATTTTTGGGTACATTACAATACCTTCTCTATACACTATGCACATAGCACGTATAGAGAAAGTAAAAACAATCTGATGTGTTCCATTCACATGACTTTTTCTACATCTCTGCAAGAAATTATTATTAAAAAGCTTATGCTTCTATTTACTTCATGCTAATTGAAAAAAAAAATGAGTACAAATAGTCTTATTTCTTGCCTCCTTGTATGTAGAAGCGAAATAAGGGAGTACCATAGGTTAAAGTGATAGTCAAAAGCTGGTTGCTATGTAACTGAAGTTCCTTTGTTTGTATGGACAGGAGTTGACATGTTCCTGTATAAGAAAAATATACGTTTTTCAAAATTGAAACCAAAAACAAGGAATATCTCAAAACCGATCAACTCCACGAAAAAAAAATCTGATGCTATCCATTCACATGACTTTCTCTATATCTCTGCAACAAATATTTGCTACAAAGTTTATGCTTCTATTTCTTCATGCTAAGTGAGAAAAAATTAACAGAAATAGTCTTATTACTTGCTTCCTTGTAAGTAGAAGCGAAATAAGGGAGTAACATAGGTTAAAGTGATAGCAAAAGATGGTTGCTATGTGACTGAAATTCCTTTGTTTGTATGTATGGACAGCAATTGTTAAATTCGTGTATGAAAAAATTATAAGTTTTAAAACTGAAACCAAAAACAAGCAGTATCTCAAAAATGATTAATTCCACGAAAAAAAATGTATATAACATAAATTATGTGTTTTAATGTGCTCCACATTTTTGTGGTAAGTTTTTGTTTATCTCTTACGGTTTACCAGTTACACAAAAATACCCGTAAAATTCATCCAGAATAAAGAAGTCTTCAGAGACCATTCCCAGAATAGTCAAAATATACATATTATTTGTCAAGCATATATATCTTTAATATACGACATTTTAATCAAAATCGTTGTAGCCATTTTTTAGAAAATAAAAATTTTTGAAAATTTTTCCATGTTAAGGGTAACTGTGGGTGGGTAAATTTTCTTGAAAATATTCGTGTCGCATCCTTAGAAGATATGGAACTTAAATACCAAGTTTGGTATTTAACGGTCTTTTCGTTTTTGAGTTATGCTGCCCACAGACACACGGGCACACATACATACATACACACAGACAGACAGACAGACACACACACGGACACTTTTCTAAAAATCCTTTTTTTGGATTCAGTTGTTCTCAAAACATGTATTTCCGGTGAAATCTTGGAATCGAATTTTTGGGTGCAATGCAATACCTTCTCTGTACACTATGTACATAGTACGTATAGAGAAAGTAAAAAAGCATTTTTAGAAATATGTACTTGTGTATTTCTGTGTTTGTTTGGGGCGGGGCGGTAAGGAAGCATAGCTCAAAAACAGAAAGACCGTTAAACACCAAATTTGGTATTTAAGTTTGGTATCTTCCTAGGATACAACACGAAGATTTTCAAGAACATCCCCCACCACAAACTACCCTTTGCATGGAACATTTTTCGAAAATTTATATTTCTCAAAAAGGCTCGGACGGTTTTGATTAAAATCTCTTATATTTAAGATATTTACATGGAAAATAAAATGTTTAACTTGAATTTTCTGGGAATAGTCTCTGGAAAGTACTTTGTTCTGGATTAATTTTTCTGAATTTTGCATAACTGGTAAACCGTAAGTGATACACAAAAATTTATTACAAAATAAAACACACAATTTATGTCAAATAATTTACTTTCTCTATACGTACTATGTACATAGTGTATAGAGAAGGTATTGTAACGCTCCCAAAAATTCGATACCAAGATTTCACCGGAAATGCATGTTTTTGGACACCCTAAATACAAAAATAAACATTTTTTGAAAAATGTCCGTGTGTGTGTCTCTGTGTATGTGTGTGTGTGTGTGTCTCTGTGTGTGTGTGTGTGTGGACAGCATAGCTCAAAAACGAAAATACTGTTAAATACTAAACTTGGTAATTAAATTCAGTATATCCAAGGATGCGACACGAAGATTTTCAAGAAAGTCCCCCTACCCTCAACTGCCTTTCACAAGGAAAATTTTCAAAATGTTTGATTTTCTTAGAAATAGCTATAACGATTTTGATTAAAATATCGTATTTAAAGATATACACCTGACAAATGACATGTATATTTTGAATTTTCTTGGAATAGTCTCTGAAGACTACTTTATTCTGGATGAATTTTACGGAATTTTGTATAACTGGTAAACTGTAAGAGATACTTACTACACAAAAAATGTAGAGCACATTAAAATACACAATTTATGCTACATACATTTTTTCGTGGAGTTGATCGTTTTTTAGATATTGCTTGTTTTTGGTTTTTTGCCTTGAAAAACTTACACTTTTCTCATATACGAATTTGTCAAACTCGTGTCCATACAAAAAAGGAACTTCAGTCATATAGCAACCAGCTTTTGACTATCACTTTAACGTATGGTACTCCCTTTTTTCGCTTCTACTTACAAGGAAACAAGTAATAAGACTATTTCTGCTAATTTTTTCTCGGTGAGCTTGGAGTAAATAGAAGCTTTTTAAAAATAATTTGTTGCAGAGATGTAGGGAAAGTCATGTGAATGGAACACATCAGGTTTTTTTTTTTTTTTTTTTTTTTTGAGTTAGCCATTTTCGAGATATTCCTTTTTATTGGTTTCAGTTTTAATATACTTAAACTTTTCAACTCCTAGCCACGCAAAGAAACGGATTTCAGTCCCATAGCAACCACATTTTAAAACATGTGAAAGTCGGTTTAGCCTAGTGTATTCCTTCTAATTATAAGCAACTAAGTAATAAGATCGTTTCTGCTAGTGTTTATCTCAATTAGCATGAAGTGGACAGAGAAGTAAGCTTATTAACAATAATGTTTACAAACATGTAATGAAAGTCATGTGAATGGAATACATCAGACTTTCTTTTCAAAGGGAAGATGCCTACTAGCACGTAAGAGATTTTGTTGTGCGTTGCACAACCTGTACAATGGTAAAAAATATAAAAATGGGCAAAATTGTCATATAGGAGGTATTGCAATAACAATTATGTTATGGTATGGAGCGCGTAAAATCTCATGCGTGTAAACAGAGGTGCAGAGTTGCTGTGTACCGTGCATCGGTCTGACTCCGCTCATCTCTGACAGCATAGTGAAGGAATCAGCAGAAAAAGCGAGGAAGAGGGCAAAATGGCTTGTTATTTATGGAGGCTCTTTAACTGCTATGGTTCTCAGCGTTCCATTCTATACTGGGCGTAAAAGGCCACCGAATTTTGCTCAGAGGCCTCTATATTAGACTTGAGGTTCTTTTACGAGCCGTAAATCTACGAGACGGAACCTACGGCTTTACTTTCCTTCCGAAGGAAGCCATGCCGGGTTTGAACCCGCGACCTTGGGTATATGAAGTTAACACGGTAACATTACACCACGGAGGGCGACGAGGAGGTGGCGATGTTTCACATTCTGTAACTCAATGGTTACCTGTGTTTGTTCCCTCGAGATTTGTAAACCAGCTAGAGAGGCTAATCTAAAATTCGTGTGCTCTGCCATAGAAAATTGTTTTTTCACTGTTAACAGCACCGGAATACCGACTACAGAATATTTTTGTTAACATTTCTCGCCGAGGTAGTGAGGAAATATGATTTGAAGATTTTGCAGGAAAAAATAATTTTGTGGGTGTTTTAAATTCCCAACCATTGAAACAAGAAGTGACTGCAGAAATTGCATATGTAAACTCGCATAACCGAATAGCTATGCAACAGCCTTTAAAATGAGTTTCAATTTTAGATTACAAGAGGGCAAACTAATTAACAGCACAGTGGATGCTCCTATTATTGTGATGCCATTTTACTAATTTATATTGATCCATAAATTTATCTTCTTTATGATTCCTGCGTTTAGTAATATTATTTGAACATACCAGCAGTCATGCAGATTTTCTGAAATATTAATGTATAACGTCAAGGTCAATTAAGTGGGAACTTGTGTTTTTAGTTCAATTGTTTAGAAACATTATGCATCATATACATAATACATATATATATTCAGTATTTTAGGTATTCGTTAAGCGGAAGATCCAGGTAAAGAGAAAGGATAGTTGGACTGTTATATTACCTGGGGAATGTTACTATTACTAGTGTTTTTGGATTATTTTTCATTCGAAAACTGGTAAAATATAAAGTTTGTTTAATTCATTTTAAAACCAAACTGACTGTCTTTTGTTCTGCTCTTTCCAGCAACATAAGTATAAATTCCACGTTCTGTAGTTATGAGAAGCAGGTAAAAGACTTTCTGCTAGCCGCTTCCTTTGACAAATTGTAAATTCTCTTAAAATGATTTTGGGAAGGAGAAAGTAACATGTAAAATCTTAGAGCCCTCAAAAGCGCTCAGTCCTTAAATTTAACCTAAAAATGAAACAAATTTATTTATGAACAAAATAAATTAATCGATACTGAAACCTAAAATTCTTAAATTAACAAAATACTTTGTATTACGGTATTAGATAACATTTATTTTGATATTAAAATGTGTCTCTTAAAATATACGTTGGAAGCATTTACCAATGCCACATCGTTGCCAGCCTAAGCGTACTCCGTAACAATTATATTTTTATGTCACAACACATAAATAAACATTAAATAATTAAGATACCAGGGTTTTCCTCTTTCAGAAGCACTAAAGTGGTGTAGATATATGGGAATCTGCTCCATAACAAATACTTAGCAACAGTGTCTCTTTGTCTGCCTCCGCGGTCGAGTGGACAGCGAGCTGATCTCTCACCCAGAGGTCTCGGGTTCTATTCCAGGCTGGGGCGGAGAATTTTTTTTTTAATCAGAATTATTCCCTATCACCCAAAAAGTTTGGAAAGGTGAGAGTGAATGTGCGTGTGTTTAGTAATAAAAATCTATGTGTTACACTCACATGACTTTCTCTAGCTGTTCTACAAATTTCATACATAAGATTCTTCTTCTTTCTGGACCTTGCTAATCGTGGTATTCATTAGCACAATGTTCTTATTATTTAGTTCCGTGTAAGTAGGAAGAAAATAAGGGAATACACTAGGCTAAACCAATAGTCAAATGTTTTAAAAGCTGTCGTTTTGCGATTGTCATTACAAATTGCTTCTTTTCTTGGCTTTTTTTTTTTTTTTTTTTTTTTTTTTTAATTTTCGAGTGGAGGGGAAAAATTCACCTTATGGACTAACCCGGGCAAGCCCGGATTGTCGGGGTCTGATGGGTACATTCACATAACCTTTTCTACCATGCTAAAAAAAAATAACTTATTTTTACAAAAGTTAATTCTTCTATCTACCTCACGCTTAAACAATAAAAATGTATTAGACGTAATTAATATGTTTTGATGACACATTTTTATTTTCTCTAGCACGTATCTACAATGTACTAATAGATAGAGAAGATATTGTATTCCACCCAAAAATTCTATAGTTGCTGAGATTTCAACGGAAATACTCGTTTTGAATAAAAAAAAAAATACCTGTTAGCATCAAGTGCCTGTGTGTCTGTCTATTTAAGTGTGTGTGTGTGAGTGTGTGAGCAGCAATACTCAACAACGAAAAGTCGGTTAAATACTAAACTTACCATTTAAGTCCTGTATATTCCAAGGATGCGAAACGAAGATTGAGAAGAAAGACGCTCCACCCCAACTACCCTTCACATGGAAATTTTTTGGGAAATTTTGATATTCTCAAAAATATCCCTAACGATTTTGATTAAAATATTCTCATGACAAACAAAATGTATATCTTGAAATTTTTGAGAATTGCCTCTGAACACAACTTTATTCTGGGTGACTTCTGTGTAATTTTTCTATAACCGGTAAACCGTAAGAAATAGACAAAAACTTACTACAAAAAATATAGATCTTGTTAAAGCACACAATTATGTCACATTCTTTTTTTTTAGCCTTAATAGTTTTAAAATATTCGGGTTATTGGTTTCAGCTACTTAAACTTTTCTCAAACGGAAATGGTCTTTCTTTTCGTATCTGTTTTGTTTACTCCTAGCAAGCAAATCGAAACAAATTTCAATTGTTTGCCATAGCTTTTGAAAGATTTGCCTATCGTTTTGGCCTAGTGTATTCTCTTAATTCCCCTCTACTTATAAAAAATGAAGTAAAAATACAATTCTGCTAATATTTAGCAGGATATTGATAAAAGAATACTCTTTTGTAAGAAAATGTTGTTTGCGGAAGAGCTAGAGAAAGTCGTGTGAATGGAAGACATCATATTTTTTTGTGTAATAAGCTTTCTCTATCTATTACACTTTACCAGTTATACAAAAGTCATCCAGAATGAAGGAGGTTTGAGGAAATTCCAGATATACATTTTATTTGCCATTTAAGTAAAAAATAATTCACGAAAAGAAAGGGAAGATTTTCCGGAAAATCTTTGTGCCACATTCTTGGAGGATACTGCATTTAAATACCAACATTAGTATTTAGCTAGATTTTCGTTTTGGATTCAAAACATGAATTTCCAGTAACACTTCAGTAACGAGTTTTTCGGTGAAATACAAAACCTTCTCAATTTACTATGTGCATTTTAAGTGGCAGAGAATGAAAAAACCAAAGTGAATAATATTATTCTAATTCCAGCATAGTCATCAATAATTTTTTCAGTAAGTATGCATTTAATTTTAGGATATGTTAAACTTATAAGAAAATGTCAGTGCTATTGAATTAATAAAAGGCTGAATTCCTTTCATAATGCACCCACTAATTTTCTAGTACTCAACTAACTCTTTATTAATTTTTAAAATTGAAACCATTATTTGACACTCACATGTATCAAAGTTTTCATACGGTGTAATTAGAAATCTTTTGTTGAAACAGATAAGTTTTTCTTGCAATAAAAGTTTTTATTTCAAAAGATCTCTAAACATACACATATTAGAAATTCATACATACAGTACCTTATAGCCATAATCATCACTGGTGAGTCTAAAACTCTTCAATGAAACATCTTCATCGTCGACGTAAGTATAGTTGTATGTGGAAAAATCAGAACCACCTATCGGGATGCGTAGAAAGGTATAATCAATCCCACCTTCTCCATAGTACTGCCTGAAATGCAATTAATTTCGTTTTATTTATATAAACTATTAAGCAAAGAGAACTTAAGCATGATCCATAAAGAAATATTATTAAAATTATTGGTAAAATTAAACCTATGAAGTGGAATCTATAACTTCATATATAATTAAATAATTTAAAAATGCTATAGAATCATAACAAAAAATTCTTATGTGTTCCATTGAAACGCTTTTGATTCATCTCTGTCTACTTCATGCATATCGGAATAAATATCAGCAGTAATTCTGTTTATTATTTGATTCCTTATAAGTAGGAGGGATAAAAGGGCATACCATAGGCTAAAGCGATAGTCAATCTTTTATGAACTGGTTCCCATGTGATTCAAAGCTTAACTATTTTAAAACTATAACAAATAACAGGGAATATCTCTACTCCATGAAAAAATGTATATGACAAAAATAGTGTGTTTTAACGACAGAACATTTTAGTATGTTTTTGTTTTTTTCTTAAGGCTTACCATTTATACAAAACTCAGCAACATTCATCCAGAATAAACAGGCCTTCAGAGACTATTCCCAGAAAATTTAAGAGATACACATTTTATTCTTCTTGTATATATTTAATACACTTTTAACCTATCTTTTAATCAAAATCGTTAGAACCATTTTTGAGAAATTCAACATTTTAGAATTTGTCTATGTAAAGGTTAGATTGGCAAGGGGGGATTTTTCTCAAAATCTTCGTGT